>CM068383.1:39481499-40763655 GCA_034770075.1 Aralia elata | reverse complement strand
GACTAATAAAAAGAAAGGATAATACGAGAAACAAAAAAACTCTCGGCCTTGAACAAGAAGTCCATAGAAGGGAAACCCCTACTGAATGCTCGCCATCGCACCAGTGCATTTGTCATATGATCGTTCCAATCTTGCTAAGAACGTTGTCGAGAATGAAAGAACATGAAAAAATATTTTTTTTTAAAAAAACCCTTTGACGAGGGAAGGTAGTTTTTTTGAATTCGATCGACCTTACTCACCGTACTATGACCATGATATGCGTTGAAGGTTTTCTTAACCGATTTTCATAACTCGTCAAATAGAAAATCATACAACTCACGACTAGGAGATTGAAAAAAAAAAAATAAAAATAAAAATAAAAAATATAAAAATAATACTTCCAATCTAGGTACAGTCACAGAAGTCACCACACATTGCTAGATTATGTGATCAAAAGAATATTCAATATTCCATGTGCTTTAAATAACTAAGCATTTTTGTCGAGATTATAATATCTTCTGTGTCGAGCTAACACTAATAGCCAAACAAACCTGCACAAGCAACGGCCCGAGCTTTTCAAGGTTTTTGGCATTTGTTAAGTCCATCTGATATGCAAGATCTAGCCAGAGCTGTTGGATAACTCAGCACGATCAACATCGCGAGTTCTCGATAGAAAATTCTTGGTAGCGAACAAGCGGCACCAAGGTCGTGGGGCAGTTAAGAATCGTGAAATGGAAGGAAGCTCGAGGCTGCCACAGAAACTCCTCGTCATATTTGGGCCCCACCTCCCCTAATCCTGACTATATCACTGGCCATCGACATCCAAATGATCCACGTGCATGAGCCATATACAAAGGATGATATAATGCTGGACAAGCAGCATATCGGTCCTGTCAAGGAATGATCAAAAAGGCCAAAGAGCCCAACATATAGCTGGTCGGTCATCACAGAGAGTCGAAACAGACTGCCTCAACTCGATGAAATGCAGACGACCAAGAGGCAGACAGAGTTACCAAACCAGGGTTGAAGTCTTAGAAACTACACTTCACGACGACGCTGTGATCCAATCAAATGTTGGCAAAACAATTGACGAAGTCGAAATCGTTTATCATTTGACTGTAACTAGGGGTCATCCTCTATCTAAACATATTGTTGTGCATATTGCATCTGTTCCATAAAATATCTGCCAGATCATGCTTAACATCTTTTTTCTTGCATGCAGGTAATGGCGATCAAAATGAAAATCTTCATGAAAGTACAAGCACGTCGCCTTTCCAACCTCCCCCAAAAAAAAAAAAAAAAACACAAAATGATCACACTTATGTGGATGGCTGTTTTGGCTGGGTCATGTTACCGTGCTGTGGACGATGTTTGGTGGGAGATCCAGGACATGAAAGCGCCGCATCACGCATCCAATTTCAAACAATACAAATAAAAAAACAGAAAAAAAAAAAAAACAAAAAAAAAAAAAAAACAAACAAACCCTTTGGGAAGGGGCTGGAGATCCACGCGTAACCACAACCAAAGATGAGTGTAGCACCCCTGGGAAGGGCTGATATCCACCAAAAGGAAAAAGACAAAAAACAACAAACAAACCTGGGAAAGGGCTGAGATCACCACGGCGAACCACAACAAAGATGGGTGAGCACCCCTGGGAAGGGCTGATATCCACCAAAAGAAAAAAGGATACAAAAAACAACAAACCTGGGAAGGGCTGAGATCCACATGCGAACCACAACAAAGATGGGTGCGAGCACCCCTGGGAAGGGGCTGATATCCACCAAAAACGGAAAAAAGACAAAAAAAACATACAAACCTCTGGGAATGGGATGAGCTGAGATCCAGTATAGA
The DNA here is from genome assembly GCA_034770075.1 of Aralia elata. Lineage (NCBI taxonomy): Eukaryota > Viridiplantae > Streptophyta > Magnoliopsida > Apiales > Araliaceae > Aralia > Aralia elata. The sequence continues at coordinate 40,761,825 of CM068383.1, read as the reverse complement.
TGACGAACCACAACAAAGATGGTGAAGCACCCCTGGGAAGGGACTGATATCCACAAAAAGATAAAAAGACAAAAAACAACAAACCTTGGGACTGGGCCTTCTCGGCTTGAGATCACACTTGCGAACCACAACAAAGATGGTGAGCACCCCTGGGAAGGGCATTGATATCCACAAAAAGAAAAGAAAAGACAAAAAACAACAAACCCTGGGAAGGGCTGAGATCCCCCAACAAGCGAACCACAACAAAGATGGTGAGCACCCCTGGGAAAGGGCTTCTGATATTCCACCAAAAGAAGAAAAAAGACAAAAAAACAACAAAACCCTGGGAAGGGCTGAGATCCCGACGCGAAACCACAACCAAAGATGGTGAGCACCCCTGGGAAGTGTTTGCTGGGAGAGGGACCTGATATCCCACCAAAAGAAAAAAAGACCAAAAAAACAAAACAAACCCCTGGGAAGGGCTGCAGATCCACGCGAAACCACAAACAAAGATGGTGAGCACCCTCTAGGGAGAAGAGGGGTCTGATATCCACCAAAAGGAAAAAAAGACAAAAAACCAACAAAACACCTGGGAAGGGCTGATGATCCACGCGAAACCACAACAAAGAATGGTGAGCCACCCCTGAGGTAAGAGGTCTTGGATATCCACAATAGAAAAAAGAGCAAAAAACAACAAACCCTAGGGAATGGGGATGAGATTCCACCTTGACGAACCACAACAAAGATGGTGAGTACCCTCTGGGGAATGGGCTGATATCCACTAAAAGAACAAAAGACAAAAAACAACAAACCCTGGGAAGCGGCTTGGAGATCCAAGATAACCAACCCAGTTTGGTGACGATAGCCGGGGGGTTACGAGGGAATGGCGTAACCGGACGACGATACCCGGCCCCGACAAGATCAAGTCGACCGGGGCGACGATAACCGGTGAGCGATTACGAGATGGATTGTCCGGCGATGAAAACCGGCTGCTCCGACAAGATAACCAACCGGCCAGACGATAACCGGGGTCGCGTTACGAGATGGGTGTGACCTACGGCTGGACAATACCCGGCCAGACGCCTGACGGAGACAAGTCGACGTGCGATGGCTGACCGATAACCGTGCGATTACGAGGATGGATGTCCGGACTGATGAAAACCCTAGGCTCCGACAAGATAACCAACCTTGGGGCGACGATAACGCGGGGGTTACGAGATGGTGAGTGTACGGCGACAATACCCGGGCCAGCCGACCGATGACAAATGTCGACCTGGCGACGTATAAACCTGGCGATTACGAGAATGGATGTCCGCGCGAGCCGGAAAAAACCGGACTCCGGCAATGGATAAACCAACCGGCTGACGATATAACCCGTGGGGTATACAAGTAGTGGTGTGACCGGAGCGGACGATACCCGACCCGACGAGACAATCGCTACCAGCTGATGATAAACCGGACGATTACGAGATGGATGTCCGGATGGCGACGAAAACCGCCGGCTCTCGACAAGAATAACCAACCGGCCGACATGATAACCGGGGGTGGGGGTTACAGAGATGGGTGTACCGTGCTGACGATACCCGGCCCTCTGACAAGACAAGTCGAACCTGGCGACGGATAACCGTGCGATTACGAGAATGGATGTTATTTTCCGGCGACGATAAACCGGCATCGGGCAAGATTAAACAACCGGTGGTGCGACGGATAACCGGGGGGTTACAAGATGGTGCTTGTGACCTTGGGTCGACCGGATACCCGGCCCCGACGTAATTGACGATGTCGGGGACCTGGGCGACGACAACCCGACTAGCTGATTACGAGATGGATGTCCGGGCGAACGAAAACCGCAGCTCCAGACAAAGATAAACCAACCTCGGCCGACGTATAACCCGGGGGTTACAGAGATGGATGTGACCGGGCGTACGATACCCGGCCCCGACGAGACAATTGACCGGCCGTACGATAACCTGGCGATTACGAAATGGATGGTCCGGCGAACGAAACAACCCGGCTCCGACAAAGCGGTGCCACCTGTGGAATCGTATCAAAAGACTGTACAGGGGTCATTTTTCATTTTAAATGTTGTGTCACATGCATTGATAAGTGATAATTCTGTGTATGTGATCCATGCAGGTTAGGTGTCAAGGTCCTAGCCTATCAGAAGTCAAAAAGCAATGGTTGCCAAGAACGATGTGCGAGGACGAATTCCAAGGATGGCCCTTCAAAGCTAGTCAGGAGAATAACTTCCTTTGATGACAATGGGATGGAATAAGGTGATTACGAGAGGGGTGACCGGATACGAGACCCGGCACTCACAGGACAATCGACCGGATACGAGGACCCGGCGATTACGAGTAACGAGCGAACAGGTTAGGGATTGATGCATTGACATCTTTACGAATGTGTTGCATGCCTTACATCTTGCGTTGCATCATAAGTTGTATGTGTTGCATCATGTATGCACTGTCATTTCTTATGCACTGTCATTCATGCATCGTTGTGTCTACTTCTTTATCATGTTCATTTCATTTAACATTTCATAAACATGATAAAGAGGGGCAGCTGTAGACACCCAAATTTTGCGTTTCCTTCTACTAACCATGACAGGAGGGCGAAATCGTCAATTGAACCGGCTTGCGGGAGCAAAGGAGCGGGCACAAGGGCAAGCGCCCGGCACCGCCGCCATGGTTTTGGGCAACCCAAGTTTACGTGACAATAAAGCAGTCCGAGGCATGCTTTTACGATTGTGTTGTCACGTCTCCCTTAAATTCCCTGACTGCATAATACGAGCCTGTCAACGAAGACCGGACGTTACGGCACGAAAATCGAGGCGTGGCACGAAAATCGAGAAAGTCAAGCCCGCCAAGCCGCGGATAGATCTGCGGCCAAGTGGGGTGCGCCAGCACGGAAACCAGGAAATCAGCACTACCAGCTGAGTGCGATGGGAGGCGTGCCAGCTGGCCAGCCGCAGATCCATCTTGCGCGGCCAGCCGCAGATAGATCTGCGGCTCGGCTCTGGCCAGCCTATTTAAGCCAGCTTCAGGCAGCATACAGGAGGTTCAGCAATTTTTAGAATTGGGAAGATGAAGGAAATTCCAGCAGAAAAAGAGCACGGAAAATTTGAGAGGAAAAAGGGAGAAATTTTGCAATCAAATAGGAAGAAAAGAGAGAAAAAAGGAGAGAATTCAATTCTTTTGATTTTGATTGTATCAATACACTCCTTAGTCTATTCAAATACATCAAGTTCACATCCATGTGGATATCAATTGCAAGGTGAAATCTCTTTTGTGATATCAATTGCTATCATATCATATGATCAAATTAGATGCAATTTTTCATGTAATTTATTGATTGAACATAATGAATTAGGGATTATGATGTGAAGTTTCCATCGGGGTAATTAAAACTCTTTCCTAATAACCCGATGATATTCGTTCATTAATTTCTTTGTTTGTTTCAAGGTGTTATATTTGGTATCAATTCCTTTAAATCGTTATTTTAGGATATCTTGGTATTGTTAGATTATCCGGGTTGGTTTATTTTCTTGTAATATCCGATTGTTTGTGTGTGGATACTTGGTTGTGAGCCTAGGAAAGCGACCCCGGGGTCCCAATCCGATGATGGACATATCTTGATGTAAGAAGTAGAAATGACGTAGTTTTCATTGTAAATATGTAATCGTTGGGCCTTAAAACGACGCTAAGGCGAGAATCGTGCTTAAGGCCCCGAAATAGTGAAATTTGTGATTGTTGGCGTTCGGGGACATTTTGATGGCTTACATGCCCTTATGAATAGCCCCGACGCGTGTTTATGCTTGATTTGATTTATGACACGAAATTGATTTCAAAGCTAAATGATAAGATTTTCATAAAATCAATCAAAGTAGGATATTAGAATCACGAGGATAAAAGATTGAAGTGCTAACGAATGTCGATTCCTATCTAACGAGAAAGCTAAAGGAAGATCGTTTTCCAAAACATAACACAAAATGATTTTATAAATAAAATGACGTTTTATTAAACCATTGTATATAGGGTTAAAGAGATTCTAGAAATTGCCCATCATTTTATGAAAGCAACGTATAGATCTTGATTCCTATTTAGACGAAGGTTTAAAACTCTTGTTTTGCCAAAACGACACTTAATGAAAATCTCATAGTTTTGGACAATTAAAATCAAACCTTTCTCATAAAGAATAAAGCTTTCTCGTGTATACCGAAAAGACATTCCGAAGCGTTTTCAAATTAAAGCACGACTTTCCCTAAAAATCCAAATGATTCTTTCATATAAACTCACCACAAACATTCACAATAGACACACACACACACCCACACACAAGCGCGCTAATGCAACCACACACATTTCGATGAATTAAAGGATAGGAAAGCTATAAAGATTGCGGTGGATAACCGTGTTTCACCGGAAGTCGAGGGCGTGTCCTAAACACCTTCCACCCTCACTTCTTAAAGCAAGCCCACGAACTCATCATGACATCCTCGATTACGCAAACTAATTTACATTCGGAGTCACACACATGAAGCCCCATCCGCGATTTCGAGCATAAAAAAACGAAAACTCGGACTGAGTTGGTATCATCCATTATCAAAATATACTCATACTGGCGACTGCTGGTTTAATGCGGCTCATCATAAAAGCGATCTGTTCATAAACCCCGCCGTCGACCTCAATCGGCCGACCTTTCCAAATATCATCCTAAAACCAAAAGGCCTAAAATAGGAAAAAGGTACGAGAGACGAGAGGAACATACACCGGGGCTCGACAGCTGGTGCGACTCTGCTTGGGGAACGAGAAACGACCAGAAGAATGGGGACAATGACGACCTTCGACGTGTAGAAAAATTGAAACAACACAATGGAGGAGGACCATCCAATCTCTAAAGGGCATAGGCTCCCGTGCGGCAGGGTTAATTACTTCAGATCTATGTGTTTTACCCTGGAGCCAAGGATTATCCAAGATAAAGTTCAAATGGTTCCCGGAGGTTCGAAAAAATACAATGGAAAGGGAGACCCCCTATAAACACACTTGAAAAATGTATACATTGGAGGAAACTTCGGTGTCTTATGCTTTCCTGCGAAGGACGAGGGGCTGAGGAATTGCATAGCTTCATTTCCACGGGGAAAATAGCTTAACAGGGGAGGGCAAGCGATCATGGTTATGCCCGACTTGACAATGCCCGAACTCCACAACTGGGGAGGGAGTTGGGCCCATACCCGTTCTTAAACTCTAATACAAGCTTATCAGGGCCCCAGATGGCCCCTGATAGAATATCAAATGACCAAATAATCAAGAAGCAAACCAACAAGAATCTTTAGCAGGGGACATATTGCACAACGATGGAGGGGCGTTATGGATGCACAGCGTGAATATCCCCCAATGAACGAAGGCGTGAAATGGTAATAAATGACCTTTTGGTGTGGCGACATTCAGGAGGGCGCCTCCTATTATCGAGCGGGTGAATATCTGTGGGATTTGGGAGACCTTTTGCCGAGATGATAAAACACGGAGAAAAATGGTGGAGTCATGGGGTTAAAATCTAGGTAAGATCCGGGACCCTCACAGCGCTGGAAGTGGTTTGCGGTAGCAAGAATCCAGTTGTGGAAACTAATTGGGCCACGCACTTCCCGTAGAATTCAACAGGAAAAAGGAGGAAGATGTTTCCCTCCTCCTGCAAGGGATCATCTAGTAAAGGCCACTGGAGAACAATCCTACCAGCTGCAAATACAGAGAATTGTTGCCATCCACCGACAACATAATCCTCAATTAACTCAAAGGTCGGACGCGAACGAAGGGAATGATCTTGACTGACAGCAAAGGGAGAATTCACGGGTATTCACCCCGCTTTTGGGGAGACCTCTCGAGCAAGATTTTTGGCGGGTTTAGGTAATTATATAGCACAGGGAAGAGGAATACGCGATTTCGGCACCACCCAATTTGACTACCGAAAGGGAGGAGGATTTGATCCAAGTAAGAAGTGTGCGTACCATTCAGTTTCTCTCCTGGTCATTGATACTCAGGAATGCTGGGCGTGAAAGCACAAAATTCCAGAACATGCATCGATAGCCGGGGAATGTAATCGTTGGGTAGAGCTAGCTGAGCCCAGAGGTTATGAAAGAAGGACCATGAGTAAGACTGCCAGTTGTTGTTCCTTATTTTAAAATTGTGCATGATTATGTTTAGTTTTGTCAATGTTATTCTTAAAAGATCGATCATTGCGAGGGTCGAAAAATATGCCCGTTTTTATATATTGACAAAATATTTTTGTTTCATGACCAGGGTGTTGTACACAATTTGAGTGTCTCTTGCCTCACTAACAAACGATTCTTCAAATTCAGTAAAGTTGACTACGATTTTTGGATATTGAGCTGGATTTCGATTTAAATGGGGCATTGAGCTATGGATGAGACAGATAAAAAAATGATGCGGCAATCGCCTGACGAGATCAAATGGAATGGGTCCGAAGACAAACCCCAAACCCAACTCAAACCAAAACCATCACCATCAAAAATTAGAACCCCTGACAAACCCAGAGGTAGCTCAGCTCAAAATTAGGAACAGATCTGACCTCCCGTCTTATGCCAGAAAGAACATCGAGTTGTTAAGCCAGTATGGTAGGTATATCATTTGCCTGAATGGGCAACCTGAGGCCTTAGTCTCCGACAAATGCCAAAAATTTGAGCAGTACCCTTATGAAGGAATTATATGACCAGTTCAAGATCAAACACCTCAATGCTATCATTTGCCGTCCTAAGATGAATGGGGCAGTGGAGCTGCGAATAAGAATATCAAGAAGATCATGGCGAGAATGTCTGCTAAACATCGGGGATGGCCGGATCTGCTACCTTTCACCCTGCTGGCGTACCGAAATTCGGTGCGTATTTCTACAGGGGCAACCCCTTACGCTCTGGTATACGGAATGGAGGTAGTTCTGCCATTTGAGGTTGAGATGATACAGATAAACGAGGAGGGTTGAATGCAAGGTCGATACGACTAATTGGCCCTAATTGATGAGAAAGGGGTGGCTGCTATTCCACGCGCGGCCAGTTGTATCAGCAAAGAATCTCTCGATCTTACGGACAAAAGATAAGACCTCAGAAGTTCAAAGAAAATGACCTAGTGCTAAAGAAAGGCATACCTTTCAAAAAAAAAAAAAAAAAAAAAAAAAAAAAAAAAAAGGCCGAAGCCAAAGGAAAGCTTGCCCCGAACTGAGAGGGGCCTTTCGTGATTAAGAAGGTGATGTCCGGAGGAGCCCTCATATTGCAAAAGAGGGATGGAGAGGTGTTTCCATAAACCCCTCAATTCCGACTCGGTGAAGCGGGTTCCATGAAAAAAAAAAAAAAAAAAAAAAAAAAAAAAAAAAAAAAAAAAAAAAAAAAAAACCAACAATCATCATCATCGTTTTCTCGTTGTTCTTTGAAAGAACGAACTACGTAGGACCTGATCTCCCGACTTGTGGGGGTACGTAGGCAGCCATCGTGGCACGGTCCCATTCCTTACAAAATAATACTTTCTTCTGTCAAAACCAATTCCCAACAACCAGAAAAGCCTTCCTATACCCTCAAAACCTTCCCGAAGTCAGCCACCTGATCAGCTTCATCTCAAGTGACATAACCCGGACCCAACCAAACACTTAGTCAAAAAAAAAAAAATCTAAGACTCAGTCCGATGAAATCAACAGGGTATGCGGTAGTATCTGTCAAATCTCCATCAAGACTTGAGAAGAAAAGAGGGCAAGATATCAAAATCGTGGTTGACTGGATAAAATGAGGATCCGATGAAAGGCAACGATACGAAAAAAGGGGAAAGTGACTGAATATAAATGCATGTCTATATATATAAGTCATTTCGTTACAAGATTTCCTTTTCGATAACAGATGAAACTGACATAATCTATGCAGGAGATAAAATGATCTACAGATCTGAAACTAACTTAAGCAGGATGGATAAAGTGGTGGATGGGACTGAAGCATCGGCGTCCCCTGCAATCTACTGCCCCATCATGTCGATACGATCCAATAAAGAAATGGTTCGGCTAACGGTAGTAATCAAGACCAGTCGGATCCGGCCATCCTCAGCGACCCGACTAGGGGCAAAATCAGCTGAGATGGAATCATATCTGGAGGACATATCCGTAGACTCGGGGGGGGGGAGGGAATAAATTACCTCTGGGGCGGTGTCATCAGTGAAAATCACTCAAGAGTCATCAAATACTCCAAACTGACCTCAAACCAACCATGGCAAAGTCTCGGTGCAACCATTGCACATAAGCAGATGTCCGAATGGGGCAAATCTCACTTCGCCTGACTATGAACTGAACAAAGCAGCGGAAAAGCCTGCCAAATGACCCTGGGAAGGGCTGATATCCAAGCAAACCACGACAAGTTGGTAAGCAACCTGGGAAGGCATCCAAGCAAACCACGACAAGATGGTGAGCACCCTGGGAAGGGCTGATATCCAAAGCAAACCACGACAAGTTGGTAAGCAACCTGGGAAGGCAATCCAAGCAAAACCACGACAAGATGGTGAGCAGCCACCTGGGAAGGGCTGATATCCAAGCAAACCACGACAAGTTGGTAAGCAACCTGGGAAGGCATCCAAGCAAACCACGACAAGATGGTGAGCACCCTGGGAAGGGCTGATATCCAAGCAAACCACGACAAGTTGGTAAGCAACCTGGGAAGGCATCCAAGCAAACCACGACAAGATGGTGAGCACCCTGGGAAGGGCTGATATCCAAGCAAACCACGACAAGTTGGTAAGCAACCTGGGAAGGCATCCAAGCAAACCACGACAAGATGGTGAGCACCCTGGGAAGGGCTGATATCCAAGCAAAACCACGACAAGTTGGTAAGCAACCTGGGAAGGCATCCAAGCAAACCACGACAAGATGGTGAGCACCCTGGGGAAGGGCTGATATCCAAGCAAACCACGACAAGTTGGTAAGCAACCTGGGAAGGCATCCAAGCAAACCACGACAAGATGGTGAGCACCCTGGGAAGGGGCTGATATCCAAGCAAACCAACGACAAGTTGGTGAGCAACCTGGGAAGGCATCCAGGCGCACCACTACAAGTGATGACATCTGTAGAACAGTATCAAAAGACTGTACAGGAGTCATTTTTTCTCAATTTACATGTTGGGTCACATGCATGAATAGATGATAATTCTGTCTGTGATCCATGAAATGAAAAAAAAATCGAGCAGGTTAGGTGTCAAGGTCCTAGCCTATCAGAGTCAATAAGCGATGGCGGCCAAGAACGATGTACAAAGGACGAACTCCAAGGATGCCTCTCAAAACTAGTCAGGAGGATAACGTCCTTTGATGACGATGCGATGGGATAAGGTGATCGCGAGACGAGTGACCGGCGACGATACCCGGGCCCCGACATGTACGATCGACCGGCGACGATAACCGGCGATCACGAGATGGATGACCGGACGACGATAACCTGTAGGGCTCCGACCAAGATAACCAACCGGCGACGATAACCGGGGGGGTTACGCGCGATGGGTGACCGGCGACGATACCCGGCCCCGACATGACGATCGACCGGCGACGATAACCGGCGATCACGAGATGGATGTCCGGCGACGATAACCGGCTCCGACAGAGGACCGACCGGCGACGATAACCGGGGGTTACGCGATGGGTGACCGGCGACGATACCCGGCCCCGAACGAGACGATAGATTAAAAGAGTGAACCCAAAGACTAACAAACACGGTCAAGGGGTTGATACATTGACACTCTTGCGAATGTCTTGCATGCATTGCATCTTATGTTGCATCATAAGCTATATGTGTGAGGCATCATGTATGCACTGTCATTCTTACACACTGTCATTCATGCATCGAGTGTCTATTCTTTATCCTGTTCATTTCATTTATCATTTCATAAACATGATAAAGAGGGGCAGCTGTAGACACCACAAATTTTTGCGTTTCCTTCTACTAATCATGACAGGAGGGCAAACAAAATCGTCAATTGAAACCAGCTTGCGGGAGCAAAGGAGCGGGCACAAGGGCGGCGAGCGCCCCGCACCGCCGCAATGTTTTGGGCAAACCCAAGTTTTACGTGACAATAAAGCCGTCCGAGGCAGGCATTTCCGAATGAGGTGGCACGTCTCCCCCGGAAGTTCCCGGACTGCGGAATACGAGCCTGTCAGCGAAAAACCGACGTTGCGGTACGAAAATCGAGGCGTGGCACGAAAATCGAGAAAGTCAGGCCCGCCAGCCGCGGATAGATCTGCGGCCAAGTTGGTAGGTGCGCCAGCACGAAAACACGGGAAATCAGCACTACCAGCTGAGTGCGATGGGAGGCGTGCCAGCTGGCCAGCCGCAGATCCATCTGCGGCCAGCCGCAGATAGATCTGCGGCTGGCTCTGGCCAGCCTATTTAAGCCAGCTTCAGGCAGCATACAGGAGGTTCAGCAATTTTTAGAATTGGGAAGAAGAAGGAAATTCCAGCAGAAAAAGAGCACGGAAATTGAGAGGAAAAAGGGAGAAATTTTGCAATCAAATAGGAAGAAAAGAGAGAAAAAAGGAGAGAATTCAATTCTTTTGATTTTGATTGTATCAATACACTCCTTAGTCTATTCAAATACATCAAGTTCACATCCATTTGGATATCAATTGCAAGGTGAAATCTCTTTTGTGATATCAATTGCTATCATATCATTTGATCAAATTAGATGCAATTTTTCATGTAATTTATTGATTGAACAATGAATTAGGGATTATGAGTGAAGTTTCCATCGGAATAAAACTCTTCCTAATAACCCGATGATATTCGTTCATTAATTTCTTTGTTTGTTTCAAGGTGGTTATATTTTGGTATCAATTCCTTTAAATCGTTATTTTAGGATATCTTGGTATTTGTTAGAATTATCCGGGTTGGTTTATTTTCTTGTAATATCCGATTGTTTGTGTGTGGATACTTGGTTGTGAGCCTAGGAAAGCGACCCCGTGGGTCCCCAATCCGATGATGGACATATCTTGATGTAAGAAGTAGAAATGACGTAGTTTTCATTGTAAATATGTAATCGTTGGGCCTTAAAACGACGGCTAAGGCTGAGCGAACCGTGCTTAAGGCCCCGAAATAGTGAAATTTGTGATTGTTGGCGTTCGGGGACATTTTGATGGCTTACATGCCCATGAATAGCCCCGACGCGTGTTTATGCTTGATTTGATTTATGACACGAAATTGATTTCAAAGCTAAATGATAAGATTTTCATAAAATCAATCAAAGTAGGATATTAGAATCACGAGGATAAAAGATTGAAGTGCTAACGAATGTCGATTCCTATCTAACGAGAAAGCTAAAGGAAGATTCGTTTTCCAAAACATAACACAAAATGGATTTTATAAATAAAATGGACGTTTTATTAAACCATTGTATATAGGGTTAAAGAGATTCTAGAAATTGGCCCATCATTTTAATGAAAGCAACGTATAGATCTCGATTCCTATTTAGACGAAGGTTTAAAACTCTTGTTTTGCCAAAACGACACTTAATGAAAATCTCATAGTTTTGGACAATTAAAATCAAACCTTTCTCATAAAGAATAAAGCTTTCTCGTGTATACCGAAAAGACATTCCGAAGCGTTTTCAAATTAAAGCACGACTTTCCCTAAAAATCCAAATGATTTTTTCATATAAACTCACCACAACATTCACATAGACACACACACCCACACACAAGCGCGCGCACACACACATTTCATGAATTAAAGGATAGGAAAGCATCAAGATTGCGGTAACCGTGTTTCACGGAAGTCGAGGGGTGCCTAACACCTTCCCCTCACTTAAGCAAGCCCCCGAACTCTATGAATCTCGATTCGCAGACTAATTAATTCGGAGTCACACATGAGCCAGCGATTTATAAAAAACGAAAACTCGGATGAGTTGGTACATCCATTTCAAATATACCAACTGGCGACTCTGGTTAATCGGCTCATCATAAAAGCGATCTTTCAAAACCCCGTCGACCTCAATGCCGACCTTTTCCAAAAATCATCTAAACCAAAAGGCTAAAATAGGAAAAGGACGAGAGACGAGAAAACCCATCTTCTCTAAGTGACGATCAAACTATTGTTGAGTTAAAGCTTTAGTAAATGAATCTGCAATGTTGTCTTGAGAGTCCACACGTTCCAGGGTGACATCTCCTCTTTCAATGATCTCTCTAATCAAATGAAACCGCCGCAACACGTGTTTGGATTTCTGATGAGACCTGGGTTCCTTAGCCTGCGCAACAGCTCCAGTGTTGTCACAAAATAAAGGTATGGCTCCTCTAATGTTAGGAACCACTCCAAGTTCAGTTATGAACTTCTTCATCCAAACAGCTTCCTTTGCAGCTTCACTTGCAGCTATGTACTCTACCTCTGTCACTTAATCAGCAACTGTTTGCTGCTTGTAACTCTTCTAACTCACTGTGCTACCGTTTAAGGTAAACACATACCCTGAAACGGATTTATAGTCATCTTGGTCTGTTTGAAAACTTGAGTCTTTATAGCCCTCTAGTTTCAATTCAGACCCACCGTAGACAAGAAATACATCCTTAATTCTTCTCAAGTACTTTAAGATGTTTTTCATAGCCTTCCAGTGCTCTTCTCCTGGATTCGACCGATATCTGCTTGTTACACTAAGTGCATGAGCGACATCTGGTCTAGTACATATCATATTGTACATGATAGATCCTATTGCGGAAGCATAAGGAATATTACTCATCCGGTCTCTTTCCTCAGGTGTCTTTGGGGCCTATTTCTTGGAGAGATGTATTCCATGGCTCATCGGCATGATACCTCTCTTGGAATCTTCCATGCTAAACTTCTTTAGCATCGAGTCAATGTACTTTCCTTGGGGTCAAGCCCAACATCCTTTTAGATCTATCTCTATAGATCTTTATCCCCAAAATATAGGATGCCTCACCCAAGTCCTTCATGGAGAAGTGTTTAGATAACCAAATTTTGATCGACTGTAGCATAGGAACATCATTCCCTATCAGTAATATGTCATCAACATATAATACAAGGAATGAAACAGCGCTCCCACTAACCTTCTTGTACACACAAGGTTCATCCTCATTTTTGATAAAATCAAACCTTTTGATTATCTCATCAAAACGGATGTTCCATCTTAGAGAAGCTTGCTTCAATCCATAAATGGATCGTTGTAGCTTACAGAATTGGTTTGTTCCAACCGTTGAAACAAAACCCTCTGGCTGTATCATATATACATTCTCCTCAAGCTCTCCATTGAGGAAGGCCGTTTTCACGTCCATTTGCCAGATCTCATAGTCATAATAAGCTGCAATTGCAAGCAAAATCCGAATGGACTTGAGCATAGCTACTGGTGAGAAGGTTTCATCATAGTCAACTCCTTGTCTTTGTTTGAAACCTTTTTCCAACCAGTCGGGCCTTATAGGTCTCTAACTTACCATCTGCTCCAGTCTTTCTCTTAAAGACCCATTTACACCCAATAGGCTTAATGCCCTCAGGTGGTGAAACCAAAGTCCATACTTGGTTTTCATACATGGAGTCCATCTCGGATTTCATGGCTTCTAGCCATTTGTCTGAGTCTTCACTACTTATAGCCTCTTCGTAAGTCAATGGATCATCATTATCTATGATGCGTACCTCATCATCATCCTCTATGATGAAACCATACCTTTCAGGTATCTTCGGTACTCTTCCAGATTTACGAATAGGTAGTGGTACAGTAGGTTCTTCTACTTGGTCAGGTACTTGACTTTGATCCGTAGTATTTTGTGGTTCTTGAACATCTTCAAGATATATCTTACTCCCACTAACCCCTTCAAGGATAAACTCCTTTTCCAAGAAGGCAGTGTGTTTCGCAACAAACACCTTTTGATCAGTAGGATGATAGAAATAATATCCTAAACTTTCTTTAGGATATCCTGTAACGATCGGGAATTCTGAAATTTCCTTGTAGTTCGAATTTTTGAATATTAAAGAATATATTATATTTTATTGATATTATTTTGTGTTGCATGTTTTAAAGGTTGTGTGACAACCTGGATTATGTGGAATGCATGAAATTTTTACGTGTTATAATTTTGTTTAAGTGAATAATTGATTTTGCGTAGCGTCGCTAAAATCACTATTCACGGGGTACGTTTCCCGAGGCACTATTTATGCCAAATATTTTTGTGTCTTTTTCGATGTTAATAAATTTCATAAATACGTGTATGCGTACGAATAATTTTTCCAAGTGTCGGAAACTTTATTTGAGCTGATACGTGATTTTATCCGTATCCGAAATGCATTAAATGGGTGTTCCGAATATTTGAACAAATCCCATAATAATTATTTTTACCCATCCCAATATTTATGGTAATACCCATTTTAATTTTGGGTAGAGTTATTTACCAGTTTTGGTACAAAAGTGAGAGTTTTTCGGATAATATTTTTGGAATTTTCGGGTATTTAATTTGGGGGCTTATTGCTTCAAGTGGGAACCACCAAACCACTTTCAACCAATCAAATGAGAGCTTGGGGAGAGCATTGCCGGCAAGCCTTTGAAAAATTTGGCCACCTTGAGCCTTACACCCATTTCTCCCACTTCTCCTTAATTTCCTCCAATTCTCCCAAATAATTCAACCACTTCATTTCTCTCTTGCAATCCATCAACTCCTCCTTCAAACATATTTCAGATTCTGCAGAAAGAGAGAGAGAGAGAACTCGCCGGAAGAAGGAAGAGAAAGAAGTCGCCGGAGTTCGCCGGAAAAAAGAGAAGAACTCGCCGAAAAAGAAAGGAGGAAGAAAAAGAAGGCACGGGTGGAGGAACCAAGCAAGAAGGACCTTCAAAACCATGCCTAGCCAAGCCTCTTAACCTCTAGGAATGATTTACAGAGGTAAACAATAACCAAATCCTTTCCATTCGATTTCTTGTTAAGATTTTCAAGTTTTTCTTAGTTTTGAGCTCTTAAGCTTGTGGGTCGAATTTATGGCGATTCTTGGTGTTTTTGTTTGTTGTGATTGTTTATAAATGTTGTTAAGAGGTTATGTAAGCTATTAATACCTTTAAAGTGGAACAAAAACGCAAGAAATCCTTACCTTGGCTTAATGGAGCAAGAACAATGGACTTTGGACATGAACTTGAACATTCGGACTTTTTAGAGGACTGTAAAGCTATGATTTCGTGTTTGTTAATTTTTTTTGTTATTATGGTATTGTAGTTCCCTGGGTTAGAAGCTAACCCAGTTGGAAAGGACCAAAAAGGAGTTAAAACGAGTTCGTAGTAATGATTTTTGTAAAACATGTCAAGAACTCAAAGAACAGAGTATGAACTTTACACTTTGGCTTAGGATTTGACCATGTTAATGTTAATGGCTAGCTCTGCATTTTTAATATGTTGTAGCCCTATGAGTTAGGAGTATATAGAGTCCGAAATGGACCAATTTTGCTGAGTATTGGAGGAGTTATGGAGGTTGGAATGGTCGGAGGCCGGAGTCGCGAACTAGGTAGAAACCCAGAATCCGGCTACTGGAGAGTCGCCCCGCAGCGCCACTCATAAGCCCTGCAGCTCACGCTGCAGCGAGGGGCAATGATAGGAATATACCGGAGCTCACGCCGCAGCGTGAGATCCAAGTTATAGGGCTTATGCCGCAGCGCGAAGCCCGGTCATGGAGAAAACACGGGGCTCACGCTGCAGCGTGAGGCCCAGTGCTAAGGCTTGGCGCTGCAGCACCAGTGCCGTGTCCGGCCTGGGTCAGGTCCGTCAGACCGGATCGGGTCGGGTCAGACCTAATGAATCCTTTTCAAATGGGTCCAACAATTATATCTTTCCTTGTATTAAATGATTAGACAGGTTAACTAAGCATATTTTGTTAAGCCTTAAATGCTTAATTATTTCCCAAATGTCAACTAGATTGTTATTGTCTTAAGGCAGAAATTGAATAATCTAATTGCAATTTAGGCTTGGTTTCCCCCGACTGGGTAGTCGTAGTGGCAATCAGTGTGTTTTAGTGATGCAGCGTCCGTTTTGAACCATTATTTGGAATGTGACTAATTGTTATGTAAATATGTACTTAATTGTGTAGGATATTAAGAAGCGTGTGTTGTATTATTGTAAGCAGCACTTCAGGCAAGTTTCCCTATCCCTTTGTCTAACCCTTGTGTTGGGCAAGTTTCTAAAAAACCTTAATGCACTACTCTTTTTATTTCGTGCAAACAGGTGTATGTTATGCAAGTTTTCCCCATCCCTTGTCTAACCCTTGTGTTGGGCAAGTTTCTAAACCTTATGCACTATTCTTTTTATTTTCGTGCAAACAGGTGTATGTTATGCAAGTTTCCCTATCCCTTGTCTAACCCTTGTGTTGGGCAAGTTTTCTAAACCTTATGCACTATTCTTTTTATTTCGTGCAAACAGGTGTATGTTATGCAAGTTTTCGTATGCCTTGTCTAACCCTTGTGTTGGGCAAGTTTCTAAACCTTATGCATTATTCTTTTTATTTCGTGCAAACAGGTGTATGTTATGCAAGTTTTCCCTATCCATTGTCTAAACCCTTGTGTTGGGAAAGTTTCTAAACCTTATGCACTATTCTTTTTATTTCGTGCAAACAGGTGTATATTATGCAAGTTTTCCCTAACCTTACTCAAATTACATTGAGCAGTTCCTATCGTTTACACAGGTTGTATATTGTCGCAAGTTTCATAACTCAAACAGAGTTATTACCTTTAAATCATAGTAGTTGGATTAATTATTGTCAATTATTCCACCTCCAAGATAATTATTGATATTCGCAGTTTATGGCATTTTGAATTCATTATCTGTTGTTAGATTGTGAAATGTTTAAGTTCTTCATTCATGAACTGTCTAAGAAAATAAGTCTACGCCATTTTTTCGGCTAGACATGTACAGGTTATTATTTTAAAAACTACCCAAACAAACCAGTAGTTTGGTACGGATTCTTGGACTGAGAGAGCAACCCTTATTAGGGGATTATAATGTGTCGTTTATTCGATGCAGTCAGAGTTAAATGCTATGCATATACATGGTGTACAAGAGGCTGATCCCCCTCGAAGTACAACTGACGGGGGCCAAGGTTTTTAAAAAGAGTTAGTTTGAAAATGATTGACTCTTTGGCCAAAAGTTCATGGTCGATTGGACCACTCAGCAGTAAATAATCATTATTCATTGTTTCATTTGGACTTTGATTATGCCATTTCAGCTAATTCATCAATATTCATAAATTGTTGATCTATGCAGTTATTATTCTTACTCATTCATGATATATCTTCATTCTTGCTTTTAAACTTGCTGAGCAAAGTAGTTGCTCACTCTTGCTATATCATGAACCTATTGCAGCTAAGACCGGGGAGTTCCAAAGCGGACAAAGGCAAGGGAAAGCTTAAGGAATAGTTTATATGTACTATCCTGTTATGTAATTCGTGGAATCATTTTGTATTATTAATGGTATTCTGCGATGTATTTTATTTAAGGTTTTAGACCTTGGGACCGTAGTGGAACCTTTTGTAATGAACAACATATGTTTATTTTATTCCGCATTAGTTGATTTATGTTGTTTAGAGGTGTATGATTGCATTTTATCGTGAGCACCAAATTCGAGGTATTGGTACCTGAATTTGGGGGTGTCACAGGTTGGTATCAAAGCCTTAGGTTATAAACTTTAGGAATGCGAAACCTAGGTTATAACCTTAGTATTAAACTCGTATTGAGTACGCTAGGTGATGGATCGGGGAGATTCATTTGATGGTCATGTCTGGAGGTGGATTATGGAAATCCATCGAGCCGAGTTATGCATGATAAAATATCATTTCATTTTACCAATGAATATATTTTATTGTGACACTGACATCTTGCTGTCTATTTGTTTATGTTTGTGGTTGTAGGATATCTGAGATAGGAGAGTTCAGTCCTGCTAGAGAGGTAGAGTTCACAGACATTCATGTGGACGCAGGGCAGTTAGTGGAGGTGCAGCCGAGTGAGCCAGAGATGATGGACACTAGGGATGAGTCCGAGGTCGAGTATGGTTCTGAGGAGGAGCCAGTTACCGGAAGAGTGCAGAGGCTGTTAAGCGATGAGGGGGAGGATGAGGACCCCGAGGAGGATCCATTGAAGGAGGATGATGAGCCACCTGAGTATGCAGATGGCATGGGCACTACTGCTAGTGATATTATCGAAGAGCTGACAAATAGGAACGATGAGCTCGAGAATCGAGTAACTCACTTAGAGGAGCAGAACCAGGAGCACCAAGACCGAGAAGAGCAGTACAGGTCATTGGCATATCAGACTTTGGGGGAAAAGACGAGTTGACCAAGAACTTGCAGGAAAAGGACCAGTAGGATTTGCCGAATTAGAGGCAGAGGTTCACGGTCGCCGAGGGGTTTCTGTTCAGTTTGGTGTGATGGTGTTATGACCTCCTAGAGAGAAATGTGATGCTGGTAGGACAGATAGAGCAGGTAGAGGATCAGCTGGAGACTACTCGTCTAGAGCGAGATGAGGCTATGGAGCACTTGGCAGCCCTGACTGCAGAGATTGATTCCCTCAGGTCAGGCTTGACCACTTCCATTGGCAGGCTGAGGGACAGGGTGAGGAGGTACCCCAGGGATGAAGGGAGTAGCAGGCGCGTGATTAGGCGTCGAGTGGTCGACAGGCTGGCTCGACGGGAGCTCCGAGTTGCACTCCGCCGCAGCAGGCGGTGATGTGTTATTTTTAGTATTATGTTTACAGGTAGGTTTCCACTTTTGTTATATTAGGGGCTTACTTATTTTGTAAATCCCTCTGCTTGTAGCGTGCATGGGAATAGTAGTTGAACCCCCAATTTTGTTCCTGATAGAGGGGTGGAAGGTTATTATTCCCCAATTTTGTTCTTTAGGGGAATAGTTTAATTAGGTGGAGGCTATGTCATTTAGCATTTTTAGAAGTATGCCACATGTTGAGTCTGGTTGTATTAAGACAGTGACATATGGTTATAAATGCAGTTGTTTTATTTAAATCAAACGTGTTTGATGGATGTTTTTTACTTTTAATTGTTGACTTAAATGACTTATTGCATGAGGCCTAGATCTATTAGTAATAGCCGACGGTTTTCTTTTAGAAGATCATAGCGCCAAGAGGACGACCGCGTAACCAAAGGGTTGAGGAGTCGGTGAATAACGAGGAGGGTCAGGCAGACCCTATGAGGGCTTTTATTAACTTATTAGCAGAAGCAATGAAGGGCAGACAAGCCGCTGCAGTTGATCAGCCAGGAACTCACAAGGCGAATTTTAAGGACTTCATCAAATTAGTAGGACCCACCGGAATTTCGTGGGACTACGGATCCGATTGAAGCGCCAGACATGGGTAGAAGAAATGGAGAAAAGTTTTTGATGGTCGCAAGGGTGGCCGACAAAAACAGATGACGTCGTTTGCCACTTTCATGATGAAAGGTGAGGCAAATTACTGGTGGAAGGCGAACAAAAGGATTCGAGCGGGAGAAGGTACGATTGTATGGGCTCGTTTCAAGGAGCTGTTTTTTTCGAAAATTACTTTTCCAGCGAGCATGCAGGGCAAGCATGGAGATAAAGTTCCTGGAACTAAAGCAAGGAAGCATGTCAGTTGCTGAGTATGCCGCAAAATTTAACGAGTTAGCTAGGTTTGCTCCACATCAGGTGGGCATCGAAGCTAGGCGGGCAAAGAGATTTGAACAAGGACTGAAACCTTGGGTGGTATAGTAAGGATGCGGTTTTGCAGATCAACACATTTTCTACATTACTTGAGAAAGCAATCATTGCTGAGGGAGGAAGCGAAGCTTTGGCCAGGCACAACCAAGATCAGAAAAAGAAAAAGAGTCATGATGGTCATAAGGAAGGTAGCAGCGGGGGAAGTAACCCAAATAAGAGAAAATGGAACGACAGTCAGATGACAGGAAGCAAATTCGGAGGGGATACAAAGAAGGGTAATAAATGCGAGAAATGTGGAAAGAATCACTTTGGAGAATGCATGAAAGGAAAAGGAGTTTGTTTCAACTGTGGTCAATCAGGGCACTTTGCCCCACAATGCCCAAAGGCGAAGGCAGGAAGTTGTTTTTCTTGTGGCGCTTCAGATCATCAGAAGAAGGATTGCCCAAAGAGGAAGAGTGATGCAGGCAGTAGCTAACCAAGGGGAACAACAGTAAGCTGACTATCGGAGGACCAACATAGCAGAATTAGACCAGTAGCACGCACCTTCAACATGACAGTGCAGGATGCGATGGAATCAAAGGATGTGGTGTCAGGTATTATTTCGAATTAACAATATTAATGCATATGTATTATTTGATTCGGGAGCTACCTGTTCATTTGTGTCGGATGAATTTGCTAAATGGCTAAAACTTACCTCGTGAGAAATTAGAGAATCCAATGAATGTGGAAGTAGCTAATAAGGAAGTTATTCCCCGTAGAACATATTCATAGAAATTGTTGTGCTGAGATAAACGGGTATAAACTGAGCGTAGATTTGATTCCGATACGACTAGGAGAATTTGATGTAATTTCTTGGGATGGATTGGTTGTCTAGTCACGGGGCTATGATTGATTGTCAGAAGAAAAGTATACACCTGAAGACCTCCGAATAAGTCGAAAGGTCGTTATTTTACTGGTAGTAAATCGCCGAGACAATCTTGTTGTCTGACGATGATGCAAGCGAAAGAAATTGCTACGGAAAGGATTTGTATAGGTTATCTGGCTCACGTGGTTGATACCGGAAGAGTAGAGGGTGAGCTGGGTCAGATACCTGTAGTAGTAAGGGAATTTCCAGGATGTTTTCCCAGATGAGATACCGGGATTGCCGGCCGGATAGAGAAGTGGAATTTGTGATCGACTTAGTATCGGGAACCGCACCGATCTCTAAGGCACCTTACAGAATGGGCACCAGTGGAAATGAAAGAACTGATGGTTCAATTGCAGGAGTTGCTAGATAAGGGGTATATTCGTCCAAGTGTATCTCCGTGGGGAGCGCCAGTACTGTTCATAAAGAAGAAAGACGGATCGCTTAGGCTTTGCATTGACTATCGGGAGTTGAACAAAGTCACGATTAAGAACAAGTACCCGTTGCCCAGAATTGATGATTTGTTCGATCAATTAAAGGGAGCGAAATACTTCTCAAAGATAGACTTGAGGACAGGATATCACCAACTGAAGGTGAGGCAAGAGGATATTCCAAAGACAGATTCAGCATTCAGAAACTCGATATGGACACTTTGAGTTTTTGGTGATGTCGTTTGGGTTGACGAACGCGCCAGCAGAATTTATGGACATGATGAACAGAGTGTTCAAGCAATACCTAGATAAATTTGTCGTCGTTTTCATAGATGACATTCTTGTCTACTCTAAGACGGAGGAGGAACACGTCGAGCATTTGAGAATAGCCCTGGAAACACTAAGAAGGGAGAAGCTATATGCAAAGTTTTCCAAGTGTGAATTTTGGCTACAAAGGGTGCAGTTTTTGGGGCACGTAATTGACAAGGATGGTGTATCGGTGGATCCTGCGAAGGTAGAAGCAGTAATAAACTGGGAGAGCAGCCAAGGACGCCGACAGAAGTCCGAAGTTTCTTGGGATTAGCAGGTTACTATCTGAGATTTATTCAGAATTTTTCGAAGATAGCGACACCACCGACGAATCTGACAAGGAAAACTGTAAAGTTTGTATGGACGGATAAGTGCGAAGAGAGTTTCTTGGAGTTGAAGAAAAAACTTAGTGAAGCACCTTTGTTATCACTGTCAGATAATACAAGGGGGTTTGTGGTGTACAGTGACGCGTCACACAAAGGTCTTGGGTGCGTATTGATGCAGCATGGGAAGGTCATTGCGTACGCGTCACGACAGCTGAAGGATTATGAGAAGGGATATCCGACTCATAACCTGGAACTAGCGGCAGTAGTATTTGCTCTGAAGATTTGGAGGCACTATTTATATGGAGAGAAGTGTGAAATATACACAGACCACAAAAGTCTGAAGTATATCTTCACTCAAAAGGAGCTAAACATGAGGCAGAGGTGATGGTTGGAGTTAATCAAGGACTATGATTGTGAAATTCTGTACCATCCCGGTAAGGCCAATGTAGTAGCCGATGCTCTAAGTAGGAAAGGCAGAGATAAGTTGATGAGGCTGACAGCTCAAGAGGAAACTGGATCAAGGATATGGAGAGACTGGAGTTGGAAGTCAAATATCCGACAAATGCAAGACGAGAAACTGTTTGCAGTAGAGGCGAGTCTGACTTTATTAGACAAGATAAAAGAGGCTCAAGAAAAGGATGATGAATGTGTTGCCATAAAGAAGCGGAATCTCAGATGGAGAAGAATTGAAAGCAAAAAATTGATAGCACGGGGCCTGCTAAGGTTTGAATGGAAGGATCTGGATACCGATGGTTCCGGAGTTAAAGAGGAGAGATTCTACAGGAAGCTCATTCTACAAAGTATTTTGATACACCCTGGTAGTACTAAGATGTATCAGGATTTGCGCCAACATTTCTGGTGGCCGACACATGAAGAGGGAGGTTGCAGAATGTGTTGGGCGAATGCTTGACATGTCAGAGGGGTAAAAGCAGAACATCAGAAACCAGGGCGGACTGGCTACAACCGCTGGAGATTTCGGAGTAGAAGTGGGAGCATATTACGATGGATTTTGTGACGGGGCTTCCACCAACTCAGAAGGGTCAACGACGCGATCTGGGGTGATTCGTGGATCGTTTAAACTAAGTCTGCAACATTTTCTACCGATCAAGGATAAGGTACAATCTGGAGCAGCTAGCAAAGTTGTATGTGAAAGAGATTGTGTCACGACATGGAGTGCCGATATCTATTATATCAGACAGAGATCCGCGCTTCAACGTCTAATTTCTGGAAGAGCTTACAAGAAAGATTGGGAACTCAGTTGAGGCTGAGTACGGCGTATCATCCTCAAACGGCTTGGGCAAAGCGAGACGAACGATTCAGATGCTGGAGGACATGCTTAGAGCATGTGTGATGGATTTTAACGGCAGTTGGGACGATCACCTACCACTGGTGGAGTTTGCCTACAATAACAGTTTATCATGCAAGTATTGGCATGCCCGCTATAACGAAGCATTATACGGCAAGGAAGTGTCGAACACCCTCTGTGTTGGGACGAAGTCCGTGAACGAAGACTGTTGGGGCCTGAAATGGTGCAGCAGACTGTGGATGTCATCAAGGTGATAAAGAGCTCGATTGGTAGCGGCTCAGGACCGACAGAAGAAATATGCCGATTTGCACCGTCAGAAGCGAGACTTTGAAGTTGGCAGTTTTGTATTTTCCGAAGGTATCTCCCTGGAAGGGGGAAGATCAGATTTGGAAAGAAGGGAAAATTGAGTACCAGGTTCGTAGGACCTTTTGAAGTTTTAAAGAGGGTAGGTGAAGTGGGCGTACGAGGTAGCTTCTACCTCCTGAACTCGAGCACATTCACAATGTGTTCACGTTTCTGTATTGCGGCCATATATAAACCCGACTACAAGCATGTGATATCCTATGAACCGATCCAAGTGGAGAAGGACTTATCATATGAGGAGATTCCTATCCAGATATTAGATAGGAAAAAAGAACAGAAGTTAAGAAATAAGGTCATTCATAATTCGGTTAAAGTACTTTGGAGGAACCACGCAGTTGAAGAAGCTACGTGGGAACTGGAAGAGAGGATGAGGAAGAATTATCTGCATCTTTTTGACTGAACCCATTAAGTTTTTCGTACCTAGACTGTAATTCCGGGGACAGAATTCTTATAAGGGGGGAGGATGTAACGACCGGGAATTCTGAAATTTCCTTGTAGTTCGAATTTTTGAATATTAATGAATATATTATATTTTATTGCTATTATTTTGTGTTGCATGTTTAAAGGTTGTGTGACAACCTGGATTATGTGAATGCATGAAATTTTACGTGTTATAATTTTGTTTAAGTGAATAACTAATTTTGCGTAGCGTCGCTAAATCACTATTCACGGGGCACGTTTCCCGAGGCACTATTTATGCCAAATATTTTTGTGTCTTTTTCGATGTTAATAAATTTCATAAATACGTGTATGCGTACGAATAATTTTTCCAAGTGTCGGAAATTTTATTTGAGCTGATACGTGATTTTATCCGTATCCGAAATGCATTAAATGGGTGTTCCGGATATTTGAAAAAATCCCATAATAATTATTTTTACCCATCCCAATATTTATGGTAATACCCATTTTAATTTTGGATAGAGTTATTTACTAGTTTTGGTACAGAAAGTCGAGAGTTTTCGGATATATTTTTGGAATTTTCGGGTATTTAATTTGGCTTATTGCTTCAAGTGGGAACCACCAAACCACTTTCAACCAATCCAAATGAGAGCTTGGGGAGAGCATTGCCGGCAAGCC
This sequence comes from Aralia elata, assembly GCA_034770075.1. NCBI lineage: Eukaryota > Viridiplantae > Streptophyta > Magnoliopsida > Apiales > Araliaceae > Aralia > Aralia elata. Next base: position 40,737,465 of record CM068383.1, on the reverse strand, counting down.
TTTGAAAAATTTGGCCACCTTGAGCCTTACACACCCATTTCCTCCCACTTCTCTCCTTAATTTCCTCCACTTCTCCCAAATAATTCAACCACTTCATTTCTCACTTGCAATCCATCAGCTCCTCCTTCAAAACCCATTTCAGATTCTGCAGAAAGAGAGAGAGAGAGAGAGAGAAACTCACCGGAAGAAGGAAGAGAAGGAAGTCGCCGGAGTTCACCGGAAAAAGAGAAGAAACTCGCCGGAAAAGAAAGGAGGAAGAAGAAGAAGGCACGGGTGGAGGATACCAAGCAAGAAAGGACCTTCAAAATCAAGCCTAGCCAAGCCTCTTAACCTCTACGAAGGATTTACAGAGGGTTAAACACTAACCAAATCCTTTCCATTTCGATTTCTTGTTAAGATTTTCCAAGTTTTTTCTTAGTTTTGAGCTCTTAAGCTTGTGGGTCGAATTTATGGCGATTCTTGGTATTTTTGTTTGTTATGATTGTTTGTAAATGTTGTTAAGAGGTTATGTAAGCTATTAATACTTTAAAGTGGAACAAAAACGTAAGAAATCCTTACCTTGGCTTAATGGAGCAAGAACAATGGACTTTGGACATGAACTTGAACATTCAGACTTTTTAAAGGACTGTAAAGCTATGATTTCGTGTTTGTTAATTTTGTTTGTTATTATGGTATTGTAGTTCCCTGGGTTACGAATCTAACCCAGTTGGAATGGACTAAAAAGGAGTTAAAACGAGTTCGTAGTAATGATTTTTGTAAAACATGTCAAGAACTCAAAGAACAGAGTATGAACTTTACACTTTGGCTTAGGATTTGACCATGTTAATGTTAATGGCTAGCTCTACATTTTTGATATGTTGTAGCCCTATGAGTTAGGAGTCTATAGAGTCCGAAATGGACCAATTTGCTTGAGTATTGGAGGAGTTATGGAGGTTGGAATGGCCGGAGGCCGGAGTCGCAAACTGGGTAGAAACCCAGAATCCGGCTACTGGAGAGTCGCGCCGCAGCGCCACTCATAAGCCCTGCAGCTCACGCTGCAACGAGGGGCAATGATGGGAATAGACCGGAGCTCACGCCGCAGCGTGAGATCCAAGTTATAGGACTCACGCCGCAGCGCGAAGCCCGGTCATGGAGAAAACACGGGGCTCACGCTGCAGCGTGAGGCCCAGTGCTAAGGCTTGGCGCTGCAGCGCCAGTGCCGTGTCCGGCCTGGGTCAGGTCCGTCAGACCGGATCGGGTCGGGTCAGACCTAATTAATCCTTTTCAAATGGGTCCAACACTTATATTTTTCCTTGTATTAAATGATTAGACAGGTTAACTAAGCATATTTTGTTAAGCCTTAAATGCTTAATTATTTCCCAAATGTCAACCAGATTGTTATTGTCTTAAGGCAGAAATTGAATAATTTAATTGTAATTTAGGCTTGGTTTCCCCCGACTGGGTAGTCGTAGTGGCAATCAGTGTGTTTTAGTGATGCAGCGTCCGTTTTGAACCATTATTTGAAATGTGACTAATTGTTATGTAAATATGTACTTAATTGTGTAGGATATTAAGGAGCGTGTGTTGTATTATTGTAGTAGCGCTTCAGACAAGTTTCCCTACCCCTTGTCTAACCCTTGTGTTGGGCAAGTTTCTAAACCTTATGCACTATTCTTTTTATTTCGTGCAAACAGGTGTATGTTATGCAAGTTTCCCCATCCCTTGTCTAACCCTTCTGTTGGGCAAGTTTCTAAACCTTATGCACTATTCTTTTTATTTTGTGCAAACAGGTGTATGTTATGCAAGTTTCCCTATCCCTTGTCTAACCCTTGTGTTGGGCAAGTTTCTAAACCTTATGCACTATTCTTTTTATTTCGTGCAAACAGGTGTAGGTTATGCAAGTTTCCCTATCCCTTGTCTAACCCTTGTGTTGGGCAAGTTTCTAAACCTTATGAAGTATTCTTTTTATTTCGTGCAAACAAGTGTATGTTATGCAAGTTTCTCTATCCCTTGTCTAACCCTTGTGTTGGGAAAGTTTCTAAACCTTATGCACTATTCTTTTTATTTCGTGCAAACAGGTGTATGTTATGCAAGTTTCCCTAACCTTACTCAAATTACATTGAGTAGGTTTCCTATCGTTTACACAGGTTGTATATTGTCGCAAGTTTCATAACTCAAACGAAGTTATTACCTTTAAATCATAGTAGTGGATTAATTATTGTCAATTATTCCACCTCAAAGATAATTATTAATATTCACAGTTTATGCATTTGAATTCATTATCTGTTGTTAGATTATGAAATGTTTAAGTTCTTCATTCATGAACTGTCTAAGGAAATAGTCTACGCCATTTGTTTCGGCTAGACATGTATAGGTTATTATTTTAAAAGCTACCCAAACCAGTAGTTGGTACGGATTCTTGGATTGAGAGAGCAACCCTTATTAGGGGATTATAATGTGTCGGTTATTCGATGCAGTCAGAGTTAAATGTTATGCATATACATGGTGTATAAGAGGCTGATCCCCTCGAGTACAACTGACGGGGCCAGGTTTTAAAAGAGTTAGTTGAATGATTGACTTTTTGGCCAAAAGTTCATGGTCGGTTGGACCACTCAGCAGTAAATAATTATTATTTATTGTTTCATTTGGACTTTGATTATGTCATTTCAGCTAATTCATCAATATTTATAAATTGTTGATCTATGCAGTTATTATTCTTATTCATTCATGATATATCTTCATTCTTGCTTTTAAACTTGCTGAGCAAAGTAGTTGCTCACTCTTGCTATATCATGAACCTATTGCAGCTAAGCCAGGGAGTTCCAAAGCGGACAAAGGCAAGGGAAAGCTTAAGGAATAGTTATATGTACTATCCTGTTATGTAATTCGTGGAATCATTTTGTATTATTATGGTATTTTGCGATGTATTTCATTTAAGGTTTTACACCTTGGGACCGTAGTGAACTTTTGTAATGAACAACATATGTTTATTTTATTCCGCATTAGTTGATTTATGTTGTTTAGAGGTGTATGATTGCATTTTATCGTGAGCACCAAATTCGAGGTATTGGTACCTGAATTTGGGGGTGTCACATATCCCACAAATCTACACTTATCGGATCTAGTCTTCAGCTTGTCATGCTCAAACCTTTTGACATAAGCTGGACAACCCCAAGTCTTAACATACTTAAGACTAGGTTTCCTCCCTGTCCATATCTCATATGGGGTCTTTGGGACGGATTTAGTACCTTGTTAAGTAGGTATGCAACCGTTTCTAGGGTATAACCCTAGAAGGATATTGGAAGGTCGGTAAAACTCATCATGGAACGAACCATGTCCAACAATGTTCGATTTCTCCTTTCAGATACACCATTCAACTGTGGTGTCCCTGGTGAAGTCCATTGTGAGATTATACCATTTTCTTTGAGACAATTGAGAAACTCATTGGTCAAGTATTCCCCTCCTCGATCCAGTTTGCTTCTCTACTTCACTTCTGAATTCTTTGAACTTTTCATACGATTCAGATTTGTATTTCATTAAATACACATATCCAAATCTAGAATGATCATCAGTGAAAGTAATAAAATAAGAATACCCTCCTCGTGCATTCGTTGTCATAGGTCCACAAACGTCTGTGTGTACCAACGCTAATATCTCTATAACTCTTTCTCCTTTTCCACTAAAAGGAGATTTAGTCATCTTACCCATGAGACAAGATTCACAAGTTGGATATGATTCGTAATCAGATAGCTCTAAAAGCCCATCTTTATGCAACTTGGATAATCTTGTTTTATTGATATAACCGAGTCTACAGTGCCACATAAAGGTATAATTAACATCATCTCTTTTTCTTTTCTTAGTTTGTTCAATTTGAAGTATATTTTCATGCAAGTCAAGTATGTAAAGTCCATTCAGTAAATTGCCAACACCATATATAACATTTTCATTATAAATAGAACAACTGTTGTTCTTTATTATAATATCAAAACCATCCATATCCAATACAGAAATTGAAATAATGTTTCTAATGAGTGTTGGAACATAATAACAATTATTTAAATTAATGAACTTGCCCGAAGGCACTGCTAAACAATAAGTCCCTACAGCCAATGCAGCAACCTTTGCTCCATTTCCCACTCGTAGGATGACTTCATCCTTGTTCAGCTTCCTACTTCTGCTTAGTCCCTGCATATTATTACATATGTGAGAACTATAACTGGTATCCAATACCCAAGTAGAATTTTGACTTTCAGAAAAATTAATTTCAATCATGAACAAACCTAGATCGGAAGTCGAAGCTTCTCCAAGCATCTTTTGGTCCGCAAGATACTCCTTGCAGTTCCTCTTCCAGTGTCCCGGCTTATTGCAATGGTAGCAAATTCCTTTGCTATCTGGATCAGGTTTCTTTTTATCCTTTCCCTTCGCCTTGCCCTTAGCCTTCTTGTGTTTCTTCTTTTCAGAAGATACCTTGGGCCTCTTCCTTTTCTTGGAAGAATCATCAACTAGTAAGACTTGGTTCTTGTTGGATGAGAAGTGACCTTCAGTAGTTTTCAGCATGTTAAGTAGCTCAGGCAAGCTGACATCCAACTTATTCATGTGAAAATTCACAACAAATTGTGAGAAGGTGTCCGGGAGTGACTGCAAATCAAATCTTGGCTTAACTCCCCATCCATCACGAACCCTAGTTGTCCAAGTTGTTCAATCAAATTGATCATCTTAAGGACATGAGTCTCAACAGCAATGCCCTCGGTCATACGAGATCAGAAGAGCTCCTTAGATATCTGATATCTAGCAGTCCTACTTTGCTCATCATACAACTCTTTGAGGTGCAGCAATATATTAGGAGCATCCATAGTTTCATGCTGACGCTGAAGCTCGTTACCCATGGATGCGAGCATGATGCATTGAGCCAAGATTGCATCATCTTGCCACTTTCTGAAAGTAGCAATCTCTTCCCCAGAGGCTGTTTCTGCAATACTTGCAGGGACAGGTGAATTTAAGACATAAGAAATCTTTTCAGCAGTGAGAACAATTCTCAGATTCCTTAACCAGTCCGTGAAATTCGGTCCGGTTAGTTTGTTAGCATCAAGTATGCTACGCAGTGATAGTGAGTTTGACATTTTTAAATTCTGCATGTGAAATAGACAACATTTTAGCATACATTCATTTAATTAATTACCAAAATAAATTAGGTCTTTATTTAAATTGGTATCTCCCACTATTTTCATCAAACTATATTACCCTCAATATATATAGTTCGGCAAATCTAATTAAAGATTTGCTAGTGAGATTAAGGATCCCATTTCAAATGTATATAGCCTTGTGTGTGCACAACAAACTATATATAAATAAATAGGTAGACAACTATTGTCAATTACATCACTATGTAATTCCTTGTATTTTGCCTCTTAGATTATAATGGTCAAGTTTGTGCACATCCGAACTAAAATAATCTAAGTTAAGTCCAACCTAGCACTTCCATATATGTGAAGAGAAAAAGACCGCCCTTGTGTGTGCATAACAAAGCAGTAATGTTCAATTCCTTAATAAGCATCAAATGTGATAAAACAACATCTTAAATATTTAATACTCGCCTTGTGTGTGCACAATAAACTCATATTAAATATTTAATACTCTATCGTTTTACCATTCTAGAAGGCAACGTTCGATATTCCAAATATCTTTGAACGCTTAGGACTTAATATGATTTCTATGAGGGGTTTGTTATTATTAGTCTCATCTTGTTTAGCGCGCATGCACACACACACACACACACACACACACACACACACACACACATATATATATATATATATATATATAAAATACGCGTCATATTATTTTACATGCGAAGCATGTTGGATAATATATAATATATATAGTAAGCATGCACATATAGAATATTATATTCTACCCGGATTGATTATGGACTTTTATTCTAGTTTGGTTCACTAGAGCCACCAAGTGAACCAAAAGGTCAAACCTAGGGTGCACGAATTAAATTTAAATATAACTATTACATTTAAACCCGGGCTCCAATACAAACGGGTCTTCAAGCGCTCCTTGCTCCTTTGTCTCCAATTCTTCAAAAAATTAATTCTAACTAGTCCTATTACATAAACTATTTACAATAAATAGAAACCTTGATCAGCAGTCAAGGGGAAGTACATAGGAGGGAGATAGAATTTACATTAAGAAAAATTAGAGAAGATGAGGTACGCAGACCCCATTTATAAAAACCCATACATTTCAACATCCACTAAAATAAATCCAATCACAAATTGGTCAACAGTCCATAATTAATCCCTATTTAATATCATACATATCTCTATATGTATCAATAAATAACATTCATCCCATAAATAATAAAATCATTCCATATATGCATTGATATCAATTAATGGGCAAAAGTTTTGCTAATATTTAGTTTTGAAACAAAATAAACTCTTTTATTTTAATCAAAAACCAAATCCAAATTAAACTCCTTTAATTTTAGCAATCTAAAATCCTATTCCAGATAAAATAAAGTCTTTTATTTTAAACTTTTAACAATTAAATAAATCATTTATTTTAATTGAGAAAAACAAAAAAAAATTCAAAGTCTGGACACCGGTGCGGCCGCGCTCCATTTTGAACTAGGAGCGGTGCGGCCGCGCTGCACCCCAGGAAACGTTTTTCTGGGTTCGGGCGCGGTCGCGCTCCAGAATGAACTGGAAGCGGCGCGGCCGTGCCGCGACGCAGAATCAGAAAAATTTTCTTGCCCAAAAAATTCGAACGTTTCGCATATCAATTCATACATGGAATCATCAAGATCGATAATTAGCACATGATTAGGCTCTGATACCACTGTTAGGTTTGTATATAACGCGAGCATGCAATCAAATTACATAAATAGAGCGGAAGCGCGATAAAACGAATTTTAAAATTTTATACAAACCATCACAATGATCGATCAATGTGCTCAATTAACGATATAAACGAAAGAGAAAGAGAATAAGAAATTATACTCTCGTAGAATAAAGCTTCCTCGGGTTCAAGTTCAACTCCTAGTCCTTCGTGTTCTCCTCGAATGCTACGGTGTGATTCCTTCCTTTGATCAACGTTAGCCACCCAAGTGTTTGGCCTCCAAAGGTGATCCACCAAGGAAGAACAAGTATTCAAGAAGTTAGGTATTTGGCAAAAACCCTAGTTTCTATCTCTATAAAAATTGTAAGTACTCTTCCACAATCTAATGCAAGAGTGTTTAACCCTAATCTATGATAAGACTCCTCTTATTTATAGATGTAGGAATAACCCTTCCCTAAACTATTTAGGATTAAGGTTTCTATTATAATTAAACTCCTTTAATTATTTAAGCTCCTAATCCAATTAGGAATTCATGGAAGAGTACTTCTATTAATTAATTCCCAATCCCTATTAGGAATTAAATAATAGTAAAAGTAATAATAATAATAAGACTCCTCTTATTAATTTATATTTAATATTTTCAAAATATTAAATAATAAATATTAAGCTATTTAATTTATTCTATCTCCATAGACTAAATTAAATGCACTCAACTTATTATTACAATTATGTCATTTACTTCTTAAATAAATATTTTTCTTTTGCGGTGTGACCCTTTAGGTTCTCCATATTAAACCGGTTGTGAATAAAACAATTAGAACAATTCTAATCTTATTTAAATAAATAAATTAAACTATTTAATTCATTTAAATAAATAATATTTATTCTACAATAAGGGTAAGCCCCCTTAGCGATCAACGACTTTCCAGATAATATAGATTTCAACATTAATCACAAATAAACCTTTGAGTAAATAGTTACCGTACAATTCAATCCTTCTACCATACAATGTCCCAATTAAATATAAGACATGGATTTACTGTCAAGTCTTATTTTATTTAATTATATGTATTTCGATTCCCAAATGCACAACTCTGATTAATGCAAATTAGAAACTCCTTTCTAATTTCATTCTGCCTTGGCCAAGGACTACTGAGTTGTCATTTATCGAATCACATAGGACATTCACATCTTTTATTAGACGTGGTAGATTCTTTGTTGATCATTCACCTATCTCCATGTACAACTTATTATACCCAATCATACCCTTTGATATACCCTAAAGGTCTTAAGGGATATGTCAAAGTATAACTCATCATACACAAGATACTATGATGATCTCAAGTCCAAGAATCACTTGTACTACTATCACTAGAGGAATTCCTATTGACAGGCGAGTAAAACTCCATTAGGTATTCTTTAGCGAGCCACGCTTAGTGAACTTATTCTCTAATAAGCACCTACATACTTGCTTTAGTGTCTCCACACAAATGATTATGAGATCAATCATCCTCTTCTTAAGAGCAAGCAACGTATGAACTAATCTATCCGGATTCACTAATCCCCTATTTAGTAATCCAACGATTAGGAACGATTTTAGTTTGTGAGCTATCTTGAATTTAGATCTCATTAGCATGATCACCATCATGATTCTAAAAGCATTGCTCAAAACTATGGGTTTATCGCATTTAATATAACAGCACTATGTAGATAATATAAAATGCCTTTTTAAGAAAATCAATTATTTTATTAATAAATAAATAAGATTACAAAGTATATGCTACATCATATCAAATATGATTGGCTTGTCCTTGCAAACGTTGCAGAAACAGCCTCTAAGGAAGATATTGCGACTTTCAGAAAGTGGCAAGATGATGCAATCTTGGCTCAATACTGAAAGTAGTATGCACACAAGCCAATCATATTTGATATAATGTAGCATATATTTTCTAATCTTATTCATTTATTAGTAAAAGAATTGATTTTCTTAAAAGGCATTTTACATTATCTACATAGTGCTGTTATATTAAATGTTATAAACCCATAGTTTTGAGCAATACTTTTAGAATCATGATGGTGATCATGCTAATGAGATCTAAATTCTAGATACCTCACAAAATAAAATCGTTCCTAATCGTTCGATTACTAAAAAGGGGATTAGTGAATCCAGATAGATTAGTGCATACGTTGTTTGCTCTTAAGAAGAGGATGATTGATCTCATAATCATTTGTGTGGAGACACTAAAGCAAGTATGTAGGTGCTTATTAGAGAATAAGTTCACTAAACGTGGCTCGCTAAGGAATACCTAATGGAGTTTTACTCGCCTGTCAATAGGAATTCCTCTAGTGATAGTAGTACAAGTGATCCTTGGACTTGAGATCATCATAGTATCTTGTGTATGATGAGTTATACTTTAACATATCCCTTAAGAGCTTTAGGGTATATCAAAGGGTATGATTGGGTATAATAAGTTGTGCATGGAGATAGGTGAATGATCAACAAAAAATCTACCACGTCTAGTAAAAGATGTGAATGTCCTATGTTATTCGAAAAATGACAACCCAGTAGTCCTTGGCCAAGACAGAATGAAATTAGAAAGGAGTTTCTAATTTGCATTATTTAGAGTTGTGCATTTGGGAATCGAAATACATATAATTAAATAAAATAAGACTTGACAGTAAATCCATGTCTTATATTTAATTGGTACATTGTATGGTAGAAGGATTGAATTGTATGGTAACTATGCACTGAAAGGTTCTTTTGTGATTAATGTTGAAATCTATATTATCTGGAAAGTCGTTGATCACTAAGGGGGCTTACCCTTATTGTAGAATAAATATTATTTATTTAAATGAATTAAATAATTTAATTTATTTATTTAAATAAGATTAGAATTGTTCTAATTGATTTATTCACAATCGGTTTCATATGGAGAACCTAAAGGGTCACACTATAAAAGAAAAATATTTATTTAAGAAGTAAATGGCATAATTGTAATAATAAGTTAAGTGTATTTAGTTTAGTCTATGGTGATAGAATAAATTAAATAGCTTAATATTTATTATTTAATATTTTAGAAATATTAAATATAAATTAATAAGAGGAGTCTTATTATTATTATTACGATTACGATTATTTAATTCCTAAAAGGGATTGGAAATTAATTAATAGAAGTACTCTCACATGAATTCCTAATTGGATTAGGAGCATAATTAATTAAAGGAGTTTAATTATAATAGAAACCCTAATCCTAAATAGTTTAGGGAAGGGTTATTCCTACATCTATAAATAGGAGGAGTCTTATCATAGATTAGGGTTACACACTTTTGTATTAGATTGTGGAGAGTACTTGCAATTTCTATAGAGATAGAAACTAGGGTTTTGCCAACACTCAAGTTCTTGAATAAATATTATTCCTTGGTGGATCACCTCTAGAGGCCAAACGCTTGGGTGGCTAACGTTGATCAAAGGAAAGAATTTAATCGGTGAAATTCAAGGAGAACGCGAAGGAATTGGAGGTGAACTTGTACCCGAGGAAGCACGGTTCTACGAGGGTATAATTTCTTAATCTCTATCTCTTTCGTTAATTGATAATTGAACACAAGGAAAGATCATAGTGATGGTTTGTATTAAAATTTTAAAATCCGTTTCATCACGCTTCCGCCCTATTTATGTAATTTGATTGCATAATTACGTTATATACAAACCTAACAGTGGTATCAGAGCCTAATCCTTGTGTTAATTATTGATTTTGATGATTCCATGTATGAATTGATATACGATACGATCAGATTTTTGGGCTGAAAAAAAATTTCTGAATCTACATCGCGGCGCGGCCGCGCCGCTTCCAGTTCATTCTGGAGCGCGGCCGCGCCCTAACCCAGAAAACGTTTCTGGGGTGTAGCGCGGCCGCGCCGCACCTAGTTCAATTTGGAGCGCGGCCGCGCAGGTATGCAGAGTTTGAAAATTTTTTGTTTTTCTCAATTAACATAAATGGTTTGTTTAATTGATAAAAGTTTAAAATAATGATGTTTATTTTATATGGAATAAGATTTCAGATTGCTAAAATTAAAGGAGTTTAATTTGGATTTGGGTTTTGATTAAAATAAGAGAGTTTATTTTGTTTCAAAACTAAATATTAGCAAAAATTTTACCCATTAATTGATATCAATGCATATATGTAATGGTTCCCCTTGACTGTTGATCAAGGTTTCTATTTATTGTAAGTAGTTTTTGTAATAGGACTACTAGAATTAATTTTGAAGAATTGGAGAAAAAGGAGCAAGGAACGCTTGAAACCCGTTTGTATTGGAGCTCGGGTTTAAATGTAATAGTTATATTTAAATTTTATTCTTGCACCCTAGGTTTGACCTTTGGTTCACTTGGTGGCTCTAGTGAACCAAACTAGAATAAAAGTCCATAATCAATCTGAGTAGAATATAGTATTCTATATGTGCATGCTTACTATATATATATTATATATTATCCAACATGCTTCGCATGTAAAATAATATGACATGTATTTTATATATATATATATATATATATATATATATATATATATATATATGTGTGTGTGCATGCGCGCTAAACAAGATGAGACAAATAATAACAAACCCCTCAAATGAATCATATTAATCCTAAGTGTTCAAAGATATTAGGAATATCGAACGTCGCCTTCTAGCATGGTAAAGCAATAGAGTATTAAATATTTAATATGAGTTTGTTGTGCACACACAAGGCGAGTATTAAATATTTAAGATGTTTTATCACATTTGATGCTTATTAAGGAATTGAACATTACTGCTTTGTTGTGCACACCCAAGGGCGGTCTTTTTCTCTTCACATATATGGAAGTGCTAGGTTGGACTTAACTTAGATTATTTTAGTTCGGATGTGCTCACACTTGACCATTATAATCTAAGAGGAAAAATACAAGGAGTTACATAGTGATGTAATTGACAATAGTTGTCTACCTATTTATTTATATATAGTTTATTGTGCACACACAAGACTATATACATTTGAAATGTGATCCTTATTCTCACTAGCAAATCTTTAATTAGATTTGTCGAACTATATATTGAGGGTAATATAGTTTGATGAAAATAGTGGGAGATACCAATTTAAATAAAGACCTAATTTATTTTGATGATTAATAAAATGAATATATGTTAAAATGTTGTCTATTTCACATGCAGAATTTAAAAATGTCAAACTCACTATCACTGCGTAGCATACTTGATGCTAACAAACTGACCGGACCGAATTACACGGACTGGTTAAGGAATCTGAGAATTGTTCTCACTGCTGAAAAGATTTCTTATGTCCTAAATTCGCCAGTTCCTGCAAATGTTGCAGAAACAGCCTCTGAGGAAGAGATTGCTACTTTCAAAAAGTGGCAAGATGATGCAATCATGGCTCAATGCATCATGCTCGCATCCATGAGTAACGAGCTTCAGCGTCGGCATGAAACTATGGATGCTCCTACTATATTGTTGCACCGCAAGGAGTTGTATGGTGAGCAAAGTAGGACTGCTAGATATCAGATATCTAAGGAGCTCTTCCGATCTCGTATGAGCGAGGGCACTACCATTGAAACTCATGTCCTAAAGATGATCAATCTGATTGAACAACTTGGACAGCTAGGGTTCGTGATGGATGGGGAGTTAAGTCAAGATTTGATCTTACAGTCATTCCCGAACACCTTCTCACAATTTGTTGTGAATTTTGACATGAATAAGTTGAACGTCAGCTTGCCTGAGTTACTTAACATGCTGAAAACTGTTGAAGGTCACTTCTCATCCAACAAGAACCAAGTCTTACAAGTGGATGATTCTTCCAAGAAAAGGAAGAGGCCAAATCTTCTAAAGAGAAGAAAAACAAGAAGGCTAAGAGCAAGGCGAAAAGAAGGGATAAAAAGAAACCTGATCCAGATAGCAAAGGAATTTACTACCATTACAATAAGCCGGGACACTGGAAGAGGAACTGCAAGGAGTATCTTGCGGACCAAAAGAAGCTTGGAGAAGCTTCGACTTCCGATCTAGGTTTGTTCATGATTGAAATTAATTTTTCTGAAAGTTAAAATTCTACTTGGGTATTAAATACCGGCTGTAGTTCTCACATATGTAATAATATGCAGGGACTAAGCAAAAGTAGAAAGCTGAACAAGGATGAAGTCGTCCTGTGAGTGGGAAATGGAGCAAAGGTTGCTGCATTAGCTGTAGGGACTTACTGTTTAGCACTGCCTTCGGGCAAGTTCATTAGTTTAAATAATTCTTATTACGTTTCAACACTCATTAGAAACATTATTTCAATTTCTGTATTGGATATGGATGGTTTTGATATTATAATAAAGAACAACAGTTGTTCTATTTATAATAAAAATATTTTATATGGTGTTGGCAATCTACTAAATGGACTTTACATACTTGACTTGCATGAAAATATACTTCAAATTGAACAAACTAAGAAAAGAAAAAGAGATGATGTTAATTATACCTTTATGTGGCACTGTAGACTCGGTCATATCATTGAAACAAGATTATCCAAGTTGCATAAAGATGGGCTTTTAGAGCTATCTGATTACGAATCATATCCAACTTGTGAATCTTGTCTCATGGGTAAAATGACTAAATCTCCTTTTAGTGGAAAAGGAGAAAGAGTTACAGAGTTGTTAGCGTTGGTACACACAGACGTATGTGAACCTATGATAACGAATGCACGAGGAGGGTATTCTTATTTTATTACTTTCACTGATGATCATTCTAGATTTGGATATGTGTATTTAATGAAATACAAATCTGAATCATTTGAAAAGTTCAAAGAATTCAGAAGTGAAGTAGAGAAACAAACTAGTAAGAGTATTAAGATTCTTCGATCGGATCGAGGAGGGGAATACTTGACCAATGAGTTTCTCAATTGTCTCAAAGAAAATGGTATAATCTCACAATGGACTTCACCAGGGACACCACAGTTGAATGGTGTATCTAAAAGGAGAAATTGAACATTGTTGGACATGGTTCGTTCCATGATGAGTTATACCGACCTTCCAGTATCCTTCTGCGGTTATGCCCTAGAAACGGCTGTATACCTACTTAACAAGGTACCTACCAAATCCGTCCCAAAGACTCCATATGAGATATGGACAGGGAGAAAACCTAGTCTTAAGCATGTTAAACTTATGTCAAAAGGTTTGAGCATGATAGGCTGAAGACTAGATTCGACAAGTGTAAATTTGTGAGATATCCTAAAGAAAGTTTAGGATATTAGGACCCCTCACTTGTATCACATTCACGAACTTAGGTCCCAACTCCAACGCTTTTGAACTCGCATCCTTATCATTCCAAACTTCTTGAATAAACCCATTAAGTCCTTCCTTGAAGCGTTTTGCTCGTGGTCTCGTCACCGGTCCAACTGGAACTCGCATCGAATCCGCTCCATAGCTCCCGCCCTTGTGTAAACTAAGCATGTCCTCATCATTCCTCTCCTCTTGAAAAGGATTTCTCCTCAAATCATCATCTACATCAAACGGACTAAGGTCAGAAACGTTAAATGATGCACTAACATTATACTCACCTGGTAAATCCAGTTTATAGGCATTGTTATTAATGCGCTCAAGAACTTGAAATGGTCCATCTCCTCTAGGAAGCAATTTTGATCGTCGTTGAGCCGGAAATCTTTCTTTCCGCAAGTGTAACCATACCCAATCTCCTGGTTCAAAAATAACTTGACGTCGACCCTTATTGGCCTGTTTTGCGTATTGCTCCGTCCTCCTTTCAATGTTAAGCCTTGCCTTTTCATGTATCTGCTTGACAAATTCAGCCTTTTTCTTTCCATCCATGTTAGTATATTCAGACAAAGGTAATGGCAATAAATCCAACGGTGTCAAAGGATTAAAACCATAAACAATTTCAAATGGTGAAAATTCTGTAGCAGAATGAACAGATCGATTATATGCAAACTCAACATGTGGTAAACACTCTTCCCAAACTTTAATGTTCTTTTTGATTATAGCTCTTAACAATGCAGATAAAGTTCTATTTCTACCTCAGTTTGATCGTCAGTTTGTGGATGACAAGTAGTTGAAAATAACAGTTTAGTACCTAACTTACACCACAATGTCTTCCAAAAATAACTCAAAAATTTAGAATCTCTATCTGAAACAATTGTTCTAGGCATGCCATGCAAACGCACAATTTTTCTAAAGAACAAATCAGCAATATGGGATGCATCATCCGTTTTGTGACATGGAATAAAATGTGCCATCTTAGAAAATCTATCCACGACCACAAATATAGAATCATGACCACGCTTAGACCTAGGTAAACCCAATACAAAATCCATAGACAAATCAATCCACGGTTCACTAGATATAGGCAATGGTGTATACAATCCATGAGGTTGAACACGAGACTTAGCTTGCTTACACGTAATGCATCTATCACAAATTCTTTCCACATCTCGTTTCATATATGAGGCCAATAAAAATGTTCTTTCAAAACAGATAAAGTCTTTTCAACACCAAAATGACCCATCAATCCTCCCCCATGTGACTCCCTAACCAACAACTCACGTAAAGAACATGCAGGTATACATAACTTATTTTCCCGAAACAAAAAACCATCAACTTTAAAGTATTTACCCACAGCATTCCTTTCACATGATTTAAACTCTTCACAAAATTTAAGGTCATTAGCATACAACTCTTTAATTCGTTCAAACCCAAGCAATTTTGTATCAAGAGTATTCAACAACACGTACCTTCTCGAAAGAGCATCAGCAACAACATTCTCTTTACCCTGTTTGTATCGGATGACATACGGAAATGTCTCAATGAACTCCATCCACCTCGCGTGTCTTTTGTTCAACTTATGTTGTCCCTTCAAGTATTTCAATGATTCATGATCCGTGTGAATCACGAACTCTTTAGGCCAAAGGTAGTGTTGCCACGTCTCCAACGCCCTAACTAACGCATACAGCTCCTTATCATAGGTCGGATAGTTCGAGGCTGCTCCATTCAGCTTCTCGCTGAAATACGCTACTGGCTTCCCTTCCTGCATCAACACAGCTCCAATTCCCAAACCTGAAGCATCACACTCAATTTCAAAGGTTTTAGCAAAGTTAGGTAAAACAAGCAAAGGAGCGTTAGTCAATTTATCTTTAATCAATTTAAACGCTTTTTCCTGCTCTTCACCCCATTTAAACCCTATACTTTTCTTGATCACTTCCGTTAAGGGTGCTGTGATGTCGCTGAAATTTCTCACGAACCGCCGGTAAAAACTAGCCAATCCATGAAAGCTTAGAACTTGGCTCACATTTGTTGGACTCGGCCATTCTCGGATTGCACGTATTTTCTCCTCATCCACTTGAACTCCCTGTGAACTCACAACAAATCCAAGAAAAATAACTCTATCCATACAAAACGTGCACTTATCCATGTTAGCAAACAACTTTTCTTTTCTAAGAATATCTAAAACAGATTTCAAATGCAATGCATGCTCTCCCAAGTTTTTGCTATATATCAAGATATCATCAAAATAAACTACCACAAATTTGCCAATGAATGGTCGCAAAACATGGTTCATCAATCTCATAAAAGTACTAGGAGCATTAGTTAAACCAAAAGGTAACACTAACCACTCATAAAGACCATATTTTGTTTTGAAAGCAGTTTTCCATTCATCACCCTCTTGCATTCTAATTTGATGATAACCACTTTTTAAATCAATTTTTGAGAATATACAAGACCCATGCAATTCATCTAACATATCATCTAATCGAGGAATGGGATGTCGATATTTTACCATAATGTTATTTACCGCTCGACAATCGATGCACATCCGCCATTTCCCATCCTTCTTCGGCACTAAGATCACCGGAACTGCACATGGACTCATGCTCTCTCTCACAAACCCCTTCTCCATCAATTCTCCAACTTGCTTCTGCAACTCCTTTGTCTCCTCTAGATTACTCCGATAAGCTGGACGATTTGGAATGGATGCTCCGGGCACGAAATCAATCTGATGCTCAATTCCCCGAATGGGTGGTAATCCCTGTGGAAGCTCCTCAGGAAACACATCCTTATAATCCTGCAAAAGAGATGAAACAACACTAGGCAAAGAAGAATCATTAGCGTTAGTATTCAAAAGCGCCTCCTTATACCGAAGTATAATCATCGGCTGTTTAGCATCTAAAGCTCGCCTCACGTCGCTCTTTTTTGCATAGATATTGGTTTTTCGCTCATCATCTTTTCTTCACTCTCTTTCTTTTTCTCTCTTATTTTTTTCCTCATTTTTTCCCTCAATTTTTTTCTCACTTTCTTTTCTTTCACTCTCTTTGCTTTGTACATGATCTTTTTGCAAATATAATTGATCCTCATGCACCTGCTTTGGTGACATAGGACATAACGTAACCTTTCGCTGATTATGAACAAAAGAATACTCGTTCGTGAAACCATCATGCTTCACCCGCCGATCAAACTGCCATGGGCGGCCTAGCAGTAAATGACCCGCCTGCATCGGAACCACGTCACACAATGCCTCATCCACATACTTCCCAATCGTGAACGGAACCAACACTTGTTTAGTCACCTTGATATCTCCACTATCATTAAGCCACTGCAATCTGTATGGTTGGGGATGTTTGGTTGTGGACATTCCCAACTTCTCCACCTTGATCGTGCTGGCCACATTTGTGCAACTTCCTCCATCTATCACCACACAACAAACCTTACCATTCACAAGGCATCTGGTATGAAATAAATTTTCCCGTTGCTCCCCATTCTCCTTTTTCACGTATGTACTAAGCGCTCGCCTTGTAACCAACATCTCACCATGCACAGCCAACTCCCTAACATCTATATCCTCTAACGGTGGCATTGAGTCGGTATCACTAGCTTCCTCTTCGGTTTCCACCTCTCCATTGTCAAGTAACAACATCGTCCTTTGATTTGGGCACTGATTTGCAATATGTCCCCTTCCTTGACACTTAAAGCATTTTATATCCCGATTACGATTAAAAGAAGAAGGGTCAGTTTTACCTTGCACTCCCTTATTAATCGTCTCCGTCTTTGGCTCAAACTTGGATTTACTTACGGCTGGCTTCTCCTCTCGCTTCCCCACATTAGACTTCCATGATGATCCTGAATTAGGTATCAAACGTTGGCTACCTCTCCTCTTAAGCTGTTTCTCAATCTTGATAGCTATGTGAACCATATCCTCTAATACCAAGTAATGTTGTCGTTCCACTAAGTCGGCAATCTCCCAATTTAATCCCGTCGAAAACCGGGCCATGGTTGATTCGCCATCCTCATTGATGTTTGCCCTAGCCATTAACATCTCCATTTCTTTGTAATAATCTTCTACGCTCCTACTTCCTTGCCTCAAGCTTTGCAAACTCCGAACTAGCTCTCGGTGATAGTAATCTGGAACGAACCTCTTTTTCATCACGGTCTTCATTTCTTCCCAAGTTTCAATCGGACGTTCCCCACATCTCCTCGGACTGATCATCAACTGATCCCACCAAGTAACAGCATAAGCTGAGAATTCTGTGGCGGCGAGTTTCACTTTCTTTAGCCCCGAGTAGTTATGATATTCAAATATCCAATCCATATTCTTTTCCCACTCTAGATAGGCCTCCGGATCACTTCTTCCTTGGAAAGTCGGAATTTTCATCTTTATACTATCCAAGTTGTTGTCCTCTCTATTTCGATCCCCTCTATCCCTAGCTCCACGTCTCCTATGGAGAAAGTCAGATTCACGATCCTCTTCTTCACTAAATCCCCCTTCATAATAATTTTCCTCTTATCTAACTTCTCTTTGATGCGTTCTTCCGTGCTGACGTGCCCCATGAGGATGTTGAAACTGGGGTCCTTGGGACGCACTCATTTGGTCAAAACGCTCATTCGCTTGCTCCATCGCCATATCCAACTTTCTAGTGAATTCTTTCATCATAGATTCCATCACAAATTTTGGATCAAACTTTGCTGGAGGATCTTCCATAACACTTTTATCTTTTGAACTAGACATTTTCCTGCAAAACAAAGGTTAGTAGCAAAATATTTTCCTCGCCACTCCCTTACGTGTTTCACTCGGTCAATGTTTCGCTCGTGTATCACTCAATAGGCTTTTCCCCACGAATGATCTCACAACTAAGCCTTTTACCTCTAAATATTCTCTCTAATAGGTTCTTTTCGAATTTACCTAGCAAAAATTCTCGGTTTTACTAATCAACTCAAAAATAACTTATCACGAACAATATAGTCGGTATGAAAAGAAGTAGCAACAATCTTGATTACGGAATTGAAGATGAAGTCTACGAACAAATTGAAATAACTTAAATAAAATTTTCTATACTTTTTTTTTTTGCTCACAAATTCAACGATACAATAAAGATAGATACTTAGCTAGAAAACGCAGCTTTGATACCAAATGATAGACTCCACGGCATGCTTGCGTGAGGTGGTCGTCGCCCGGATCGTTTCTAGTAAGCCAATTTGATGGAACTCTTCCGACACCTTAACCCAACGTCTATATTGAGATGAGAACTCCAGTATAATCGTTTAAGCAGATGAATTCGCGTAGGTGGATTATGAATGATACCTAAACCCCGTACTTATATGAAGCAGGAACCTTCGGTACAATCAACGATTGATAACTGGTAGATAACGCCACACACAACTATGGATTGTTGTATGATAAGTTAACTTCGAATCTCAAAGAAAAACTAAAAAAGATTACTTAGAAATTCTTCAAAGAACCAAAAGTAGAGAATAGCTCTCAAGTGTGAATAAACTCTGAATTATTATTGAATTGTTGTTTGAATTACAAGCAAGAATAGCTATTTATACTAACTATGAAACCCTGGAATCCATAAAGGAAA
This sequence comes from Aralia elata, assembly GCA_034770075.1. Taxonomy (NCBI): domain Eukaryota; kingdom Viridiplantae; phylum Streptophyta; class Magnoliopsida; order Apiales; family Araliaceae; genus Aralia; species Aralia elata. The sequence continues at coordinate 40,717,757 of CM068383.1, read as the reverse complement.
TAGCAACTGATTTGGAATCAAAATCCCATCTTAAAATATCCTAATTACAATAGAATTATGAAAATATGCTGAAATTAAGAAAAGAAATCTAAACAAACGCCACCTAGAACGCGTGAACAGTGCCTAGCGTTGTTGGCGCTAGGTTGCTTCATCATGTAGCGCCGTTGGCGCTATCCTGCAGTGCCTGCCCGATGGTGCAAGCGCCGTAGGCGCTAGGAACACCAGCCGTGGAGCGCTATTAGCGCTAAGTCACAATGTTGCCCATACTTGGCCAGCGCTTCAGGCGCTTGAATCACTAAGGAGGTAGCGCCGCTGGCGCTCGGCATTAACTTTTGACTTTCTGCTTCTTTTGCTTCATGACTTGGACCCCTCACTTGTATCACATTCACGAACTTAGGTCCCAACTCCAACGCTTTTGAACTCGCATCCTTATCATTCCTAACTTCTTGAATAAACCCATTAAGTCCTTCCCTGAAGCGTTTTGCTCGTGCTCTCTTCACCAGTCCAACTGGAACTCGCACCGGATCTGCTCCATAGCTCCCGCCCTTGTCCAAACTAAGCATGTCCTCATCAGCAAGTGAAGCTGTAAAGGAAGCTGTTTGGATGAAGAAGTTCATAACTGAACTTGGAGTGGTTCCTAGCATTAGAGGAGATGTACCTCTATTCTGTGATAACACTGGAGCTGTTACGCAGGCTAAGGAACCCAGGTCTCATCAGAAATCCAAACACGTGTTGCGGCGGTTTCATTTGATTAGAGAGATCATTGAAAGAGGAGATGTCACTCTGGAGCGTGTGGACTCTCAAGACAATATTGCAGATCTGATGAGTAGGTTTTAACCTATGAGTTTGATACGTCTTTGGCTTAATTATTTACAGTCTTTAAGTATTTTTAGTATCTTTTTATTTGTTTTTATATTGCTTTTGTAGGTCGAGGCTGGCTGCAGGTTAGAAGAAGAAACAAATAGCTGGGTGCAGGGCAACCTCGCTGGGGCGAGAATGCGACTGATGGAAATTAAAAGACTTTTCAGCAATCAGTTATCTTGGAAAGGTTGAAGCTAACAAGGATTCTATCTACCACTCTGATGAGGAGGCTTATGAGGATATAAATAAGAGATAACACATTGGATAAAGAGACGACATGCGGAGATTGAATTTTCAGAGCTGAGCAAGGAGATTGAAGATCAAGTCAAGCATCGTGAGGAATTCAGATTGGAGGACTAGAGATTACATTGAGTTTTCTTTTAATCTTTTATCTCTAATTTGTAATTAATTATGATGACTTATTTTGGAATTCTAGTTTTTATTGTCAGTATGAACTAAACTTTTTAATTAAGGCTACAATTGAACCAGTTATATTTATGAATTAACTATCTATTTGATTTCAGTTATTCAATCAATTTGAGTTGTCTATCTTATTCTATGCTTATTGATTAATTATTTGGCCGACAATTTAGCGTAACATTCTAGGTGAATTCGGGAGATGCAATCTAGGGTTAGAACTAGATGAGATAGCGTGTATTCTTAATTATTTGCATGTGTTAAATAAATAGGATTGTGAAGTGAATAGGGATATCTCTTTGCTGCATGTAATAATTGGAAATTGAAGCTTAATGAATTTAATCCTTTGGTTTTGCATAGGAATATCGCAGAGTTAATTGGATTAGATAGATTTATTTGATCACTTGGAAAAGGGCTTATAAATACAATTGAATTTCCGTTAACAACTCTATTGAAGTGAATAATTGGAATGCGTAGATAGATTGGTTTATGATATAAATTGGGGATATTGTAGTCTTAATCTATTTAAATCTGAATTTCAACCTTTGTGATAGTTTCCAGTGTTAATTTAATCAGTTTCAATCAGTATTCAAATTGCGATTGTTTAATAGGATAGTCGTAATCTAAATTGACAGTTGGAGACATAAAACATAGTAATTCCTGTGGGTTCGACACTCTATCTTATCACTTTATTACTTGTTGATCGTGTATACTTGCACGTAATTGCTGATTGTGAAATCAGGCAACAAGATCCATTTACTAAAGCTTTAACACAACAGCAGTTTGATCGTCATTTAGAGAAGATGGGCGTATGAAATTAGACGATGCTTTATGGGCGTATCACACGGCGTATAAGAATCCCATTGGAATGTCACCATATCGCATGGTTTACGAAAAAGCGTGTCATTTACCGGTCGAACTTGAACACAATGCATATTGGGCAATTCAGAAATTGAACTTTGATCTCCAAGCATCTGGCGAGAAAAGGTTGCTTCAATTGAATGAGATGGAGGAATTTCGTCTCCAAGCCTATGAAAATGCTAAGCTGTATAAAGAAAAAGTCAAGAGGTGGCATGACAAACGGATAGTTGATCGAAAATTCGAACCGGGACAGGCAGTATTGTTGTTCAATTCCAGATTGCGGTTATTTCTTGGGAAGTTGAAGTCTAGATGGTCAGGTCCTTTCATTGTCACTGTTGTAGCTCCCCACAGGGCAATTGATGTCGAAGAACCAAACTCAAAGCGCACATTCAAGGTCAATGGTCAGCGACTCAAACATTATTAGGGAGGCGATGTGGATCGACAAGCATCAGTGATTTATCTCTCTTCCCTCGATCAAACTGATGCTTAATACCGCAGAGAAAGTCGGGCTGACGACTATAAACCAAGCGCTCGATGGGAGACAACCCAGTAATGTTACTTTATTGCTTACGTAGATTTAGTGTAGTTAATAATTTTGTTCTACTTAGTAGAAGTAGTAGTTCAAATTGTTCCTGTTTTGAAATAATTCTTCAATTCTTTCGTAGTTAGACTCATTTATGTTGTTATTCTTTGGAACAGGGGCAAGAACTTGGGGGATGCATTAGAAGAAGAGACATGCTATTGGGATGGTACCAATTGAAGAAAAGGGGAACAAAGCAAAAATCTCAAAAAAGAGGTTTCTCGCCCCGGCGAGAAAAATACACTAGAGATTCTCGCCCCGGCGAGAACCTCTCTACCAAAACTCGCTCCAGCGTGAAAATTTCTCACCTCAGCCCATTCTTCTGTGTCCATTCTCGGCCCGACGAGATTCTAAGGTATAAAATTCTCGCCCCGGCGAGAATCGCGGAAATCAAATTTTAAAAACGGATCCCAAATCAGTTTCTTTCAATCCTAAACCTATGTAACTTCCTCTGACTCCTATTTCTACCTCTCCTATACCGTACAAACTTTCTCCTCTCTAATTTCTCTTCTAAATTCATCCCTCATCCTACCCACACTTGGATTCCATCTCAAACACATTAAACTCCTCTCCCAAAATGAAACCCTAACACGGCTCTAAGTCCATCTCTCGTTCAAAAGAGGAGTACTCTGTTTTCTATTCACAATCTACACACACTATATCTTTGCATGAACGAGTCCTAGGGTTTGCACCTAATTGAAGAAGCAAGTCAACCAGTTCAACCGCTCAACATCCACAAAATCTGTTCCATTGTCCCGTGCCTATGTCATGTATCCTACATTGGGTAGTTTTGTTGCTTTGTTTGAGACAAGTTCATCTGGAATTGGTATTGGGCAATTTGTATCCATGTTTTACTCTTGAGTTCTGATTTCCGTTGGATTTTGGTTGGACTATCTGGGTTTCAATTTGTTTTAGTGTCTTCACTTGTGCAAAGTCTAGTTGGAAATTAGTAGAGTTTGAGTTTGGGGGAAGTTTGTTCCTAATTTTGCATAGCAGAGTTGTGAGGTGTTAGTCTTGTTGTTTCCGAATCTACGAGTGGGTCTGATTGTTAAGTGATCAGTAATGGCTCCTAAAAGGCATCGGGGTGAGGGTTCATCTTCAACACCATCCAGGCAATTTGATAGAAGGAAATTCGTCAGTGCTGAGGCAGCTGACAAATATGATTCGTATACATCGGGTAAAGCTCTAACTCCCGAGCGTGGTCTCACACCTGACGAAGTGGTAGATGGTGAGATGATGTTACAGATAGTTGAGAGGGGATGGGAGACATTCACTGCCCATCCAGAACCTGCATGTCTATTGTCAAAGAATTCTATGCCAATGCAGAAGACGCGGCTTCATGTGAGGTTACAATCCAGGGTAAGAAAGTTTCATTCCGAGCCTAGACGATCAATGAATATTATAACTTGAGGCCGGATGTACGCTGTAGATACACTCAATTTCTTGCGGATGGACCAAATTTGTGTAAACCAGGGACAACTTGGATATCCAGAGGGCCACGTGCAGCAATTTCGTTCCATAGCAAGGATTTGAGTTGTTATGGTAAGGTTTGGTATGCCTTCCTCTCCGCTAAGCTGATGACATCACAGCATGTGAGTGATGTACCCAAGGAGAAAGCTTTGTTGTTATATGCCATTGTGACGGGAATTGAGATTAATGTGGGGGAGGTGATTGAGGCGTCGATTCACCGAACATTACGGAGCTTACATAGTCAGGGTGGTTTGCCACACCCTTCTCTGATTTGTGGATTATGTCTTCGAGTGGGTTTTCGTTGGGGAGCTGAGGAAGCTTTGCAACAACCATTGTTACTTTTGGACCACCGTCTAATTGCACGATATAAGGAATGGGAAGGCGGTGAGTCGCATCCCCGTGATTTGGGGTATATCATTCATTCTCCTTCTGAACATGAGGAGCAGGAAGCTGATGAAGAGGTAGCGGGTCCTTCGGCATCCACTTCTACGGGCAAATCTAAGTTCAGCCTTCAATTTCGTGAATTGCAGCGCCTTATCGATTCTCAGCATAAAACCATATTGAGGCAGAATCAACGGTTGGTGGATCGACAAGAACATATGTTCGCTTACCAGCAGAGTTGAACGCAGGCGATCACAAACATGTATTATAATATGCAACCGTTGATGGATTATGTTCATTTTCCAGAGGCGCAACCATTGCCAGTTTTTCCACCACCAACTCCAGACGATGATGACGAGTTTGGGCCTACTGCTTGACCTCTCAGGCTCGTACCCAGGACCTACAACTGTGATCAATGGGGATGGCTCCCTCTGCACTAGATGTTCCCGGACTACATGAACATCTCGGGGCTCCTCCTCCCTAGCCTGACTGGATCCTCCTATATCAGACATCCTGCCACCAAAATTTTAAGTTTTAATTACAACGCGATACTACTCGCGAGCACATAAGTTTGTTATCAAGTAAGCACATAACACGTAATTATTTTATTGTCTTTTATGAATTTCCGTAATCCATTCCTTAGAACTCGATAAGAGTTTATCACCACTATATTCTCTATTTTCTAAAAGGCTACTACCCTAAGGTTTTCCCCACCTAGAGGTTCATAACCTACAACTCTGATACCAACCTGTGACACCCCCAAATCTAGGTACTTCAATTCCTCAGATTTGGTGTTCACTATACCATTCATTCATATCTAGCTACCCATAATAAAGGTCAATTTAAATTAAGGTAAATGAAAAATCTTCCCACAAAAGGGTTACATCTCTAATCTCTTAATCAAACAAATCCCAGGTTATCTAACCTTTATTACATCAATGCGGAATTAAAACAAAAAATTAAATAAGTCTTTTTACAATAAAACATCAAATAAATAACAAGTCTTTAGCTATTTCTGCATCTTGCCCTTGCCCTTACTCGTGGACGGCTCGTCCGACTATTCTGTCTTAGCTGCAATGTTTAATGCAAGAGTGAGCAAACAATTGCCCATAAGTATGATGACAATAACATTTAAATGAAATAGATTTCAACTGAGGTATAATAATTTTCTGAATTCAGCCAACAAATAATCAAGGTCTGAAAGCTCGTTAGAATGCTTGATTCAAGAAAAATAGATTTCAAGATTTAAAGTTATATTTGAGGGTCATAAGACCTCGAACTATGTCCTAGGTTAACAAGTATTTTTACTGTAACCTTTAACAGTCTTATAGACTATGGACCATCCATCTCGTACTCAGGGGGATCAGCCCTTTGTACAATGTATTGTGCACAAACATTTTAACTCTGTTGCGTAATTAATCCCCTATATTAGGGTTGTTCATCTCAGATTAGCATCAGAATCCGTACCAAAAGGAACTTAGTTTGGAACAATTTTAAAATATTCTAAGTCTTTAGAATGCTCATCAACTAAGGACTAGCTGAATCAATAAGGGTTTGCTAGTCACTAAAGCATTTGATTCATCAATAGAGTCGTACAATAAAATTTATATTCGGAATTTGAATAACAATCAATGATCGAATAACAAATGACTGGAATAAAGCTTAAGCACCTAACATAGTAACAACCTTGCTTGAATAACGATAAGCTAAGGTTAACAAACTTGCTCAATGAAAGTAAACTTGCTTTAAATAAAATAACAAGTTTAAGGGAGGAAAAACTTGCCTCGTACGTAGATTACAGATTTAAATTCACGTTCCTTAATCAACCTATACATTTTGATTATAAAATGGTAACAATAATTAGTTACAAGATTATATGCATTTTAGGATTTGTTCTTATCCTACTTTATTTCATATCAAATATCATTTGCTATTCATTAAATATTTGCTTACCACTCATTGTAGTATCTTATTTATTATTAAATACTTTAATCTAAGTTTTAAACATGTACACGGCAACATAGCAAGATTAAAAAATAAATAAAAATTTCCAGTTACTGTTCCACCGTCGGGGCGGTGGATTTTCTATACAAAAACGTCGCCGGGGCGAGGCTACCGCCGGGGCGAGGAAACTAGTTCAACTATGCCGCCGGGGCGACAGGACCGCCGGGGCGAGATTTCCAGCTCATTTCTACCGCCGGGGCGGTAAACTCGACTAATACTTTCTACAATTCGCGAACCAGTGCAATTTCAGACCAAATTTTCCAAATTCTATCATCCGATACATAAAATAAACATACCCAGACGTCAAACATGATGTAAAACAATTACCCAACATGTTTCTAACAATTCTAACCATTATAAATACATAATCAACCAATTAAAGACCCAAAAATCCATTGTTCATGCTCTTTTTCTATACTTTGACACACTTAGTGAAATCAAACACTGTAATCTTGCTTCTAAACCATTTTGATCCGTTTAAGTTGCATTATTCTCGTTTCTTATCATATTAACACAATCAACAATCAATTTACAGATTAATATCCGAATTGAACATCAAATTTTATACATTTAAGCCATACATGAAAGTGAAACTCTGTAAAACCAAAAACTCTAATCTAAAGCATGCTTTCATGGATTAATTCCTTCAAATTGGTTTATAAACAATATATAATGGCCAATACATGCCTACTATCAATTACAATCAAGCAATTCATGCATTGAACAAATAAATTCATATACAGTAAAGTAATACAGTGAAGAACTTTTAAAAAGGATTATACCTTTATGCTAAACAAGATGATTTCCTTAGCTTCCTTTCCTTCTTCTTGATTCTCTCAATTCCACTCTCCAATTTTAATAGAGAAATTCTTCTCACTTTTTACACTCTTCTCTCTAATCTCTTTGCTAAACTCTGTTTTTTTTAACAACCTGATGAACCTTCAAGGCTCTACTTTAATGTATTTTAATTTGTCAGTTAAAAGAAACAAAGAGTTAGGCCATGTTTGGCAAACTCAAAATAAGAAAAATGGAATTTCAAATGCTACAAGGCATCGTTTGGTTGAACCACAATAAAATAATCCATTTTTACCAACCAAGGGTCACAAGGCCTTGTTTGGTTTAACTAAAATTAATCTTTTTTCATTTATTTTAATAACTCATTATACTATATAGTTTTAGTTGTCACACTTCTACTATAATTAAACTTAAATAAATTATCTTATTCAAATAAGTCCTTTATTCAATTATTTAATCATCTAATTTAATTATTAAATTAAATTAGAATCATCACATCAAAGCACATTCAAACAATATTTAACATATTTACACTTAACATGAACTATTCCACAATAACTTTATAAATTATTTATTTTACTCAATAAATAAATTAATAAAATATTTATATAACTCAATAAATATTTTTATTCATTCACAAAAATCGCATTCGTTACATCCTTCCCTCCTTAAAAGGATTCTGTCCCCAGAATCATAACGCAATTAATTCATCCGTTACATTCTCCCCTCCTTACAAAGATTCTGTCCGCAAAATCGCGATACAAAAATTAAACAAATAATTGAGGATAACTTTGCATCATTTTCTCTTCGAGTTCCCACGTACCTTCTTCGGCGTTGTGGTTCCTCCAGATTACCTTAACAGAAGGATTCACTTTATTTCTGAGAACTTGCTCTTTCCTGTCAATTATCTGCACAGGAACCTCTTCATAGGACAAATCTTTCTCAAATTGTATCGGTTCATATTCTATAACATGTTTATAATCGGGCTTATATGGTCGTAGCACCGATATATGAAAGACATTGTGAATGTGGGCTAACTCGGGAGGTAAAGCTACTTCATAAACCACATCTCCTACTCTTTTCAACACCTCAAAGGGTCCAATAAATCTCGGGCTCAGCTTACCCTTTTTGCCAAATCTGATCTTTCCCTTCTAGGGAGATACTTTGAGAAATACAAAACTGCCGACGTCAAATTCTCTATTCTGCCGGTGTTTATCTGTGTATTTCTTCTGTCTGTCTTGAGCAGCTAACAATCTGGCTCTTATCACCTTGATGATTTCAGCAGTTTGTTGTACCAGCTCGGGTCCCAATAGTCGACGTTCACCAACCTCATCCCAACATAACGGAGTTCTGCACTTCCTTCCGTACAATGTTTCGTAGGGAGGCATGCCGATACTTGCGTGATGACTATTGTTATAAGAAAACTCGATCAGAGGTAAATGATCATTCCAGTTTCCTTTGAAGTCCATGACGCATGCGCGTAACATATCTTCTAACGTTTGTATTGTTCTTTCACTTTGACCATTAATTTGTGGATGATACACAGTACTCATTCTCAACTGCGACCCCAAACAAGCTTGCAAACTCTTCCAAAATTTTGATGTGAAACGTGGATCTCTGTCTGACACTATTGATACTAGAACTCCGTGCCTTGAGATAATCTCCTTGACGTATCACTTTTCTAGCTGATCCAAAGTGAATCTGATTTTGATTGGCAAGAAATACGCTGATTTCGTTAGTCGGTCCACTAGAACCCATATTGCGTCATAACCCTTCTGAGTAGTTGGAAGCCCTACCACGAAGTCTATCGTGATATGCTCCCACTTCCATTCTGGTATCTCCAAGGGCTGTAACAAACCACTTGGTCGTTGATGCTCTACTTTGACTTTCTGACAAGTTAAGCACTTCGCAACACACTCAGCAACTTCCCTTTTCATGTTTGGCCACCAGAAATGTTGGCGAAGATCCTGGTACATCTTTGTACTTCCCGGGTGAATCGAAAATTTTGAACTATGAGCTTTGTTCAAAATCTCCTCTCTGATCTCCAGCACTGACGGAATCAAGATTCTACCTTCAAATCTAAGCAACCTTTCAGTATCAATTTTATAGTTAAGCTCCTCACCTTCAAGCACTCTTTTCCGTATACTAATACACTCCTCATCCTGGAGTTGCGCTTCCTTCACTTTGTCCATCAGAGTTGATTGGGTTTCTATCTGGAACAATTTTTCATTCGGCTCTGCCAGACACTTCACCTCTAACTCCAACTTTGCCATTTCTTCTATGAGCTTCTCCTGAGCAGTTAACAAAAACAACTTTTCCCGACCCTTCCTGCTCAAAGCGTCGGCAACCACGTTAGCTTTACCCGGATGATAAAGAATCTCACAGTCGTAATCCTTGATAAGCTCCAACCACCTCCTCTGACGCATATTCAAATCCTTCTGTGTGAAAATATATTTCAGACTTTTATGGTCTGTGTATATCTCACACTTCTCCCCATAGAGATAGTACCTCCAAATTTTCAAAGCAAATACCACGGCTGCTAACTCCAAATCATGGGTCGAATACCCTTTTTCATAGTCTTTTAATTGGCGCGATGCATATGCAATAACCTTACCGTTTTGCATAAGCACACAACCAAGTCCTTTATGCGATGCGTCACTATACACCACAAAATTCCCTATGTCATCTGGAAAAGACAACACAGGTGCCGTACTTAATCTCTTCTTTAATGCTTGGAAACTCTCTTCACACTTCTCCGTCCAAACGAACTTCACTGATTTTCTTGTCAAATTCGTCAACGGAGTGGCGATCCTGGAGAAATCTTGAATAAAACGCCTATAATAACCTGCCAAACCAAGGAAACTCCTCACTTCTGACGGTGTCTTCGGCTGATCCCAGTTCACCACAGCTTCAACTTTTGATGGATCCACGGATAATCCGTCCTTATCAATCACATGCCCAAGAAATTGCACACGCTCCAACCAAAATTCACATTTGGAGAATTTCGCATATAATTTCTATCTCCTTAACGCTTCCAAAGTCACCTTCAAGTGCTCCACGTGTTCTTCCTGAGTTTTGGAATATACCAAAATATCATCTATGAATACCACTACGAATTTATCCAAAAATGGTTTAAACACTCTATTCATTAAATCCATAAATGCTGCAGGTGCGTTTGTTAAACCAAATGACATAACCAAAAACTCATAGTGACCATATCTAGTTCGAAACGCCGTCTTTGGTATGTCTTCCTTCCTCACCTTTAACTGATGGTACCCACTTCGCAGATCTATCTTTGAAAAATATCTCGCTCCCTTTAGTTGGTCAAACAGGTCATCGATCCTTGGCAACGGATACTTGTTTTTAATCGTGACCTTGTTCAACTCTCTATAATCAATGCAAAGACGCATTAATCTGTCCTTCTTCTTGACGAATAACACCGGTGCTCCCCACGGCAAAACGCTCGGTTGAATATACTTTTTATCCAGCGCTCTTGCAATTGCACCATCAAATCCTTCATTTCTACTGGAGCCATTCGGTATGGGACTTTTGATATAGGGGCTGTACCCGGTTCTAGATCAATTACAAATTCAATTTCCCTATCTGGCGGTAATCCCGGCAAATCATCAGGAAACACATCCACAAAATACCTAACTACCGGTATCTCCTCCAGCTTTGCACTCATCTTTCGTGTATCGACTATGTAGGTTAGATATCCTACACACCCTTGTCTCAACATCTTCCTGGCCTGTATCACCGTCAAACAACTCGTTTGTCTAGGTGACTTACTGCCATAAAACACTACCTTCGATGGAGTCATAAGGTTCACACACTTCCTTTGACAGTCAATAACTGCCCCATGGTTGAACAACCAATCCATTCCCAAAATAACGTCAAACTCCCCAAGACGAATTGGGATTAAGTTTACCATCATCACATGACCCTTAATATCTATTTGACAGTTCTTGTGGATAAACTTAACAGGAATCACTTCCCTATTTGCAATTTCTATATTCATAGGATAATCTAACTCTTCCTGAGGTAACTCTAATTTCCTAGCAAAATCATCAGATATAAATGAACAAGTAGCACCCGAATCAAATAATACGTAAGCATTTACACTATTGACCGGAATGATACCTGGCACTACATCCTTTGACAGCACAGCATCCTGCACCATCATATTGAATGTTTAAGCGGTAGGTCGATTGGATGGCGTCGGTCCAGTGATAGTCAAATTGCCTCCACCACCGCTTCCCTTTCCTCCTCTTGCACTTCCTGTAGCTTTCTTAGGGCAATCTCGAGCAAAGTGATCCTTCGACCCGCAAATAAAACATGCGCCCTTCTTCGGACTAGGATAATTTGGTGCGATATGACCCTCCTATCCGCAGTTAAAGCATACCCTCTTACCCTTCAAACAAACACCCACATGATTCTTTCCACAGGTACTGCATGCCTCCACCTTCTTTTTCTGATTTCCCAGTTGAATGCCACCAGAGTTACTATCACTCCACTTTCTCTTTTGATTATTGCCACCATGGCTACCACTCGCCTTATTATCATTCTCACTCTTCTTTTTCTTCTGCTCTTGATTGTATTTAGACAGAGCATCACTCCCCCCTTCAGCGATAATCGCCTTTTCTAACACTGCTACAAATGAATTCAGTTGAAACATCGAAACTCGGCTATACAGCCAGGGCTTCAATCTCTGCTCAAACCTTCTAGCCTTTCGTTCATCCGTATTAACTTGATATAGTGCAAACCTCGCCAACTCGTTAAATCTTGCAGCATACTCAGGCACCATCATGGTACCTTGCTTCAACTCCAGAAATTGCACCTCCATCTGATTTTGTGCGCTTGCCAGAAAATAAGTCTCAAAAAACATCTCCTTAAATCGTTCCCACGGTATTATCCCCTGACCACCTCGAGTTTTGTTAGCTTGCCACTAGTAACTTGCTTCTGATTTGAGCATAAATGTTGCAAATGCAGTCTTCTGGTCCTCGTTGACCCTAGCGACATCAAACACTTTCTCCATCTCCATGACCCAAGTTTGTGCTTCGATCGGATTCATAGACTCTTGAAATTCTGGGGGTCCAACAGCCTTGAAGTCTTTGAAAGTCGTGGCCTGAGCTTGGGGTTGATTCGCAAATGCTCCTGTTAGCAAGTTTACCAACTGCTGCATTGGATTCGCGTTGGCTTCTTCGTTGTTATTGATGGATCCCTCAGGGGTCTGTTGACGGGTTTGTCTTCTTGGCGGCATCTTACTGTCAACAATTCGCGTTATTAAATTATTACTCAATTACTTAAACATTTAAGTCTTAACCTAAACATTTATAAACAATACTTAACACATAGCACATCTGATAAACTTTCGTATTTTATTCATTTATTATTTTAAAACATAGCATAGATAGCATCATAGTTGCTTATATCATCTATCCTGAAATCATAAAATTACAGGATTACATCATTATTCTATCCCGTTATACAAAACTGGGATTTACAACTTATTAACTTCATAGATTTTCATACTAGCACGTCTAAACATAATCTACGATGACATTCCACGGCACACCGCTTCCTCGCGTTCTTGCTCCATAATACGAGTCACCATCCTTTGGTCCATTATATACCGGGGTTGATCATCGAACTGCACTGGATGACGATGAACTCGATCCTGGGCTCTATCGATTGTGGTGTGAAAAATATACTCCATCTCATCAATCTTGGCCTTCTTTGACCGGACATCATATTCAACACGATCTGCGCGATTAGCCTCCCTCAACCAAGCGTCTTCAGCTCTAGCCCGCTTAGCTGTCTCCTCTTTCAATTCATCTCATACAATTTCATTTCTAGCCAATAACCGACCTCGTCGGTACTCAGACTAAGCTAGTCTCTACTCAACCTCTGCAAGACGGGATGAAAGGTCTTGGATCTCAACATCCTTCTGCTCTAGAGTGGCTTGACATTCCACAACTTGATCTTCTAACTCCTTCTTTTGGCTCTCTTCCTGAACTAGCTTCCACTCCACGTCCCCAAGACGTATATCAAGCTCCTCAATCTCATTATTCTTCTGCTCTATGGTAGTCTGACGATCTGTTACCTGTTCCTCCAACTCCTCCACTCTATCCTGCAACTCTATGTTGCGGTCATACACCTGCTCATACATATGAACACCTAAGGAAGATAATGGTATCTCCTCAGGGTCTTCTTCCTCCTCCTCAATCTCCTCCGGATCCTCCTCAGGATCAGTCTGAGGCTCGTACCCGGGACCTACAACTGTGATCAATGGGGATGGCTCCCTCTACACTAGTTGCTCCCGGACTACATGAACATCTCGGGGCTCCTCCTCCCTAGCCTGACTGGATCCTCCTATATCAGACATCCTGCCATCAAAATTTTAAGTTTTAATTACAACGCGATACTACTCGCGAGCACATAAGTTTGTTATCAAGTAAGCACATAACACGTAATTATTTTATTGTCTTTTATGAATTTCCGTAATCCATTCCTTAGAACTCGATAAGAGTTTATCACCACTATATTCTCTATTTTCTAAAAGGCTACTACCCTAAGGTTTTCCCCACCTAGAGGTTCATAACCTACAACTCTGATACCAACCTGTGACACCCCCAAATCTAGGTACTTCAATTCCTCAGATTTGGTGTTCACTATACCATTCATTCATATCTAGCTACCCATAATAAAGGTCAATTTAAATTAAGGTAAATGAAAAATCTTCCCACAAAAGGGTTACATCTCTAATCTCTTAATCAAACAAATTCCAGGTTATCTAACCTTTATTACATCAATGCGGAATTAAAACAGAAAATTAAATAAGTCTTTTTACAATAAAACATCAAATAAATAACAAGTCTTTAGCTATTTCTGCATCTTGCCCTTGCCCTTACTCGTGGACGGCTCGTCCGACTTTTCTGTCTTAGCTGCAATGTTTAATGCAAGAGTGAGAAAACAATTGCCCATAAGTACGATGACAATAACATTTAAATGAAATAGGTTTCAACTGAGATATAATAATTTTCTGAATTCAGCCAACAAATAATCAAGGTCTGAAAGCTCGTTAGAATGCTTGATTCAAGAAAAATAGATTTCAAGATTTAAAGTTATATCTGAGGGTCATAAGACCTCGAACTATGTCCTAGGTTAACAAGTATTTCTACTGTAACCTTTAACAGTCTTATAGACTATGGACCATCCATCTCGTACTCAGGGGGATCAGCCATTTGTACAATGTATTGTGCACAAACATTTTAACGCTGTTGCGTAATTAATCCCCTATATTAGGGTTGTTCATCTCAGTTTAGCATCAGAATCCGTACCAAAAGGAACTTGGTTTGGAACAATTTTAAAATATTCTAAGTCTTTAGAACGCTCATCAACTAAGGACTAGCTGAATCAATAAGGGTTTGCTAGTCACTAAAGCATTTGATTCATCAATAGAGTCGTACAATAAAATTTATATTCGGAATTTGAATAACAATCAATGATTGAATAACAAATGACTGGAATAAAGCTTAAGCACCTAACATAGTAACAACCTTGCTTGAATAACGATAAGCTAAGGTTAACAAACTTGCTCAATGAAAGTAAACTTGCTTTAAATAAAATAACAAGTTTAAGGGAGGAAAAACTTGCCTCGTACGTAAATTACAGATTTAAATTCACGTTCCTTAATCAACCTATACATTTTGATTATAAAATGGTAACAATAATTAGTTACAAGATTATATGCATTTTAGGATTTGTTCTTATCCTATTTCATTTCATATCAAATATCATTTGCTATTCATTAAATATTTGCTTACCACTCATTGTAGTATCTTATTTATTATTAAATACTTTAATCTAAGTTTTAAACATGTACACGGCAACATAGCAAGATTAAAAAAAATAAATAAAAATTTTCAGTTACTGTTCCACCGTCGGGGCAGTGGATTTCTATACAAAAACGTCGTCGGGGCGAGGCTACCGTCGGGGCGAGGAAACTAGTTCAACTATGCCGCCGGGGCGACAGGACCACCGGGGCGAGATTTCCAGTTCATTTCTACCGTCGGGGCGGTAGACTCGACTGATACCTTCTACAATTCGCGAACAAGTGCAATTTCAGACCAAATTTTCCAAATTCTATCATCCGATACATAAAATAAACATTCCCAGACGTCAAACATGATGTAAAACAATTACCCAACATGTTTCTAAGAATTCTAACCATTATAAACACATAATCAACCAATTAAAGACCCAAAAATCCATTGTTCATGCTCTTTTTCTATACTTTGACACACTTAGTGAAATCAAACACTGTAATCTTGCTTCTAAACCATTTTGATCCGTTTAAGTTGCATTATTCTCATTTCTTATCATATTAACACAATCAACAATCAATTTACAGATTAATATCCGAATTGAACATCAAATTTTATACATTTAAGCCATACATGAAAGTGAAACTCTGTAAAACCAAAAACTCTAATCTAAAGCATGCTTTCATGGATTAATTCCTTCAAATTGGTTTATAAACAATATATAATGGCCAATACATGCCTACTATCAATTACAATCAAGCAATTCATGCATTGAACAAATAAATTCATATACAGTAAAGTAATACAGTGAAGAACTTTTAAAAAGGATTATACCTTTATGCTAAATAAGATGATTTCCTTAGCTTCCTTTCCTTCTTCTTGATTCTCTCAATTCCACTCTCCAATTTTAACAGAGAAATTCTACTCTCTTTTTACACTCTTCTCTCTAATCTCTTTGCTAAACTCTGTTTTTTTAACAACCTGATGAACCTTCAAGGCTCTACTTTACCGTATTTTAATTTTAATTTGTCAGTTAAAAGAAACAAATAGTTAGGCCATGTTTGGCAAACTCAAAATAAGAAAAATAGAATTTCAAAGGCTACAAGGCATCGTTTGGTTGAACCACAATAAAATAATTCATTTTTACCAACCAAGGGTCACAAGGCCTTGTTTGGTTTAAGTAAAATTAATCTTTTTTCATTTATTTTAATAACTCATTATACTATATAGTTTTAGTTGTCACACTTCTACTATAATTAAACTTAAATAAATTATCTTATTCAAATAAGTCCTTAATTCAATTATTTAATCATCTAATTTAATTATTAAATTAAATTAGAATCATCACATCAAATCACATTCAAACAACATTTAACATATTTACACTTAACATGAACTATTCCACAATAACTTTATAAATTATTTATTTTACTCAATAAATAAATTAACAAAATATTTATATAACTCAATAAATAAATTAACAAAATATTTATATAACTCAATAAATATTTTTATTCATTCACAAAAATCGCATTCGTTACAATGATGTCTGTTGATTATTTGCTTGAGTACGGACAGTCATGCTTTTGCATTCATGTAGGTTGTTAGTTTAGATGTTATTATAGTTTGTTTTGTGTTTTTGCTTGAGGACAAGCAAGGTTTCGAGTTTGGGGGTATTTGATGAGTAGGTTTTAACCTACGAGTTTGATACGTCTTTGGCTTAATTCTTTACAGTCTTTAAGTGTTTTTAGTATCTTTTTATTTGTTTTTGTATTGCTTTTATAGGTCGAGGCTGGCTGCAAGTTAGAAGAAGAAACAAATAGCCGGGTGCAGGGCAACCTCGCCGGGGCGAGAATGCGGCTGATGGAAATTAAAAGACTTTTCAGCAATCAGTTATCTTGGAAAGGTTGAAGCTAACAAGGATTCTATCTACCACTCTGATGAGGAGGCTTATGAGGATATAAATAAGAGATAACACATTGGATAAAGAGACGACACATGGAGATTGAATTTTTAGAGCTGAGCAAGGAGATTGAAGATCAAGTCAAGCATCGTGAGGAATTCAGATTGGAGGACTAGAGATTACATTGAGTTTTCTTTTAATCTTTTATCTCTAATTTGTAATTAATTATGATGACTTATTTTGGAATTCTAGTTTTTATTGTCAGTATGAACTAAACTTTTTAATTAAGGCTATATTGAACCAGTTATATTTATGAATTAACTATCTATTTGATTTCAGTTATTCAATCAATTTGAGTTGTCTATCTTATTCTATGCTTATTGATTAATTGTTTGGCCGACAATTTAGCGTAATATTCTAGGTGAATTCGGGAGATGTAATCTAAGGTTAGAACTGGATGAGATAGCATGTATTCTTAATTATTTGCATGTGTTGAATAATTAGGATTGTGAAGTGAATA
This sequence comes from Aralia elata, assembly GCA_034770075.1. NCBI lineage: Eukaryota > Viridiplantae > Streptophyta > Magnoliopsida > Apiales > Araliaceae > Aralia > Aralia elata. The sequence continues at coordinate 40,700,139 of CM068383.1, read as the reverse complement.
GGGATATCTCTTTACTGCATGTAACAATTGGAAATTGAAGCTTAATGAATTTAATCCTTTGGTTTTGCATAGGAATATCGCAGAGTTAATTGGATTAGATAAATTTATTTGATCACTTGGAAAAAGGCTTATAAATACAATTGAATTTTCGTTAACAACTCTATTGAAGTGAATAATTGGAATGCATAGATAGATTGGTTTATGATATAAATTGGGGATATTGTAGTCTTAATCTCTTTAAATCTAAATTTCAACCGTTGTGATAGTTGTCAGTGTTAGTGTTAATTTAATCAGTTTCAATCAGTATTCAAATTGCGATTGTTTAATAGGATAGTCGTAATCTAAATTGACAGTTGGAGACACAAAACATAGTAATTCCTGTGGGTTCGACTGTAATGCCCGTGAATTTTGAACGTCCTTATGAATTAAATCTAATTTAATTCAATGAGTTAACGTTGTGTTCTGTTTAAACCAGCTTGGGTTAATTGGTGGGAGATGTATAAGATGTGTCTATACTCGTGTTGGCAGGTATGATATAACTATGGTTAAGAGATAACCATAGGTGAGTCAAGTGTAGGAATTGGTGGGTAATGACTAAAATGGCCAAGAGTGGTTAATAACCAAGGTAATTATGTAAGGGCAATAACCATTGTATATCCAAGTGGTTAATAACCAATGAAATGATGGCGGGATAATAACCATTGTGTTTAACCAATGTAATGATGGCAAGATAATAACCAATGTCTAATAACCAATGAAGAATGGGTAATAACTAATGGATAATTAAGATTTTGCGAAAAGACTATTTTAACCTTGAAAGAGGTTGGGAAAGGACTAAAATACCCTTGAGGAAGTTGCTAGGAAACTTCCTACTATTGATGAATTGACCAAATTGCCCTTGCCTAGTCATGATTAATGACTATTTTGCCCATGGTCTCTACTTTCCTATAAATAGGACCCCTCACCAAAGTTAACAAGGGTTGGCTCACTTATTATTCACCAAGTAGAGAGTTTGTGAGCTTGAGAGAGTTTTGAAGAGAGAAGCAAGAGCAAGTCTTGTGAGAGGAAGAAGAAGACCTTGAAGTGTTTACGCCATCTCCATTCGCATAGCCATTAAAGCTAGGTATAAACTCCATTCCTTCAAACCCTAGTTTCTTGTTGCTAGTATTATATTATGATTTCTACACACTATTTTGTTGGAAACTTTTATGTGTGTTGATTGGGGTTGGTAGTATAAAGGGAGTATTCATGGATCTAAGTTTTATTTTGTTAGATCTAAGTTTTATTTTGCTAGATTTAAGTTTTATTTTGCTAGATCTAAGTTTTATCTTGCTAGATCTATATTATTGCAAAAATATGTTTATCAAATATGGTTTTAAAGGTATATAAGAAGAGATCTTGGTCTTGTATGCCTTATTGATAGCATATATAGGTTTTAAAATTTTTGTAACATGTTTTGGTGGGTTTTGTATGCTAAAGCATGGGAGTAATATTATTTATTGGAGTACAAAATTTATTGATGAAAAATATTGTTTTAAGTCATAAATATTTTGTAGTAATATTAGAAATATTTTCTTAGTCATGGGGAATTTTTTTGGAATTTATATTGGAGACTTAAACTTGCTTGATGGTATTAAGATTGGTTGAGTGTACTGTGTAGCCCCTGTATGCTGCTTGAAGGAAAGGGAGAGGGGCCGCGCATGGCGCGGTTGTGTTTTTTTTTAAAAAAAAATAAGGCTGGCCGCGCATGGCGCGCCAGCTATTTCTTCTTATAAGCGACAGCCAAACGGCGCCGTTTCGGCCAGGCAGGGGCACCGCACGCGCAATGTGCGGACGGACGATTTCGCGGAATTTACATCTCTGCCCCTCCGTCCGAATTTCAACCTATTTACCAGAATGCCATCAAGGGTTAATTTTAATTAAATTTAATGTTTTAAATATTATTAATTAATTTTGTAAAATTAGTAAATGTACAAGATTAAGTTTGCGCATTAAATATTATATTTTCTAAATATATTAGTAATTATTTATTGTTAATTATTATTAAATAATGATTAAGGATAATTAAGAATTGTAAAATATTTATTTATTATTTGTTTAACTTTAAATTATAAATAAACTTAATTAGTTATTATGTATTATTAAATAATAACTAAAGATAATTATTACTCCCTAATTAATTATTTATTCTTTGATTAACATTAAATAATAAATAAACCTAATTAGTTATTATTAAATAATAACTAAAGGTAATTCATACTTGTTAATTAATTATTATTTGAATAACCTTAAATAATAAATAAATCTAATTAGTTATTATTTATTATTAAATAATAACTAAAGATAATTCATATTTACTAATTAATTATTTATTTTTTGATTAACTTTAAATAATAAATAAATCTAATTAGTTATTATTTATTATTAAATAATAACTAAAGATAATTGTTACTCACTAATTAATTATTTATTATTTGATTAACTTTAAATAATAAACAAACCTAATTAATTATTATTTAATCTTAAATAATAATTAAAGACAATTAAAAATTTATAATTCGATTATTATTTAATTAATAATTAAATAATAAGTGAATATAATTAGTTATTAATTACTATTAATAATAACTAAAGATAATTAATTAATTACTATTTAATAGTAATTAAATGAAGATAGAGTTAATAAAATAGAGAGAGAGTTTAATAACCCATTAATTAAACAATCATAACAAATTGTTTAAGGGTTTAATAAATGAATATTACTTAAGAAAGAGTAATGTTAATTAATTTAACAATTATAATAAATTGCTTAAAGGTTAATAAGTGCTTATCACTTAAGGGAAACATGGTTAATTAATTGAACCATCAACCTAGAGATCCATTAAAGTGTCTTATGGGATTTATGATAGTTTATTAACTTATGTGTGCTATGTGAATTGTTTAATTGTTAAATAAATAGCATAAGTAAGCGTATCGATATACAACTACGCAGTACTAATTGATAGCTCAACATTATCAATGTTAGGTTCTTCAAGGCCAATTAGTTAAAGCTAGAATTATTTGTAGCTGAGCAAACAGGCAAGTTCCTAACCCTAAACTTCTTACATTATTGCAAGTTCCCTAACTCAATCTCGAGTTATTATTTTCGAAGCATGTTAGTGAATAATTATTGTCGATTATTCACATCCATACTGATTATTGAGATTCGCACATTGTGCAATTGAATTCTTATCCTATTATGATTGAACTGTAAACTTAATTAAAGTTCTTTCAAGTATGAATTGTTTATGAGATCGATCTATGCTATTTGTATCAGCTAGATCCAGCATGTCTAAATTGGTTAAGACAATGGTATTTTAAAAGCTGTTCTTATTAAATTGTTGTGGTAAGAACTCTTGGCTGAGAAAAGGATAAACTTGTTTAAGGCATGATATCAATGCTGGTTATTAAGTGTTTATGCATAAATCACGGGGTATGAGAGGCTAATCCCCTCGATTACCAAAACTTTTTAAGAGGTCCAGCTTACATGCTGAGAACCTTGGAAAACGTCCTTGGTTATTTCAAACCACTCAGTAATTGTCATTCAATTATTCGAATATTCAACTGTTGTTTATTAATTCAATGCTCCTCCACACTCTTATACTGTTGTTGAACATTGAAAGCGAAATTTCCTTTTATCATGATATATCTCTTTGTGTATATACTTGCTAAGCAAATTAGTTGTTTATCCTTGCTATATCATGATCTTTATTTCAGCTAAGGCAGAAACGTCTAGGGGAGACAAAGGAAAAGGGAAGGTGCAAGAGTAGATGCCCGTTAGTGCCTATGTACTAGCTATTTTTGAATGTTGTTTGATTAAGTGAACCTTTATTTGTATTAGAGTACGTTTTATGTTAAGGTTAAAGAACCTTGGGACCAGAATTGTAAGACTTTATTTCCATTCGATAAACAATGTATGTTTATTATTCCGCATTTAGTTAGATAGTATGTTTGTCGTCGAATTATCGTGAGCACCGAATTCGAGGTTTGGAAACCTGGATTTGGGGGTGTCACATCGACACTCTATCTTATCACTTTATTACTTGTTGATCGTATATACTTGCACGTAATTGCTGATTGTGAAATTAGACAACAAGATCCATTTACTAAAGCTTTAACACAACAGCAGTTTGATCGTCACTTATGAAAGATGGGTATTAGATACCATGGCAATTGGCTTTAGTGCAAGTGGGAGATTGAAAGTAATATGCACACAAGCCAATCATATTTGATATGATGTAGCATATACTTTATAATCTTATTCATTTATTAATAAAAGAATTGATTTTCTTAAAAGGCATTTTACATTATCTACATAGTGTTATTATATTAAATGTGATAAACCCATAGTTTTGAGTAATGCCTTTAGAATCATGATGGTGATCATGCTAATGAGATCTAAATTCTAGATAGCTCACAAACTAAAATCGTTCCTAATCGTTGGATTACTAAAAAGGCGATTAGTAAATCCGGATAGATTAGTACATACGTTGTTTGCTCTTAAGAAGAGGATGATTGATCTCATAACCATTTATGTGGAGACACTAAAGCAAGTATGTAGGTGCTTATTGGACAATAAGTTTACTGAACGTGACTCGCTAAGGAATACCTAATGGAGTTTTACTCATCTGTCAATAGGAATTCCTATAGTGATAGTAGTACAAGTGATCCTTGGACTTGAGATCATCATAGTATCTTGTGTATGATGAGTTATACTTTGACATGTCCGTTAAGACCTTTGGGGTATATCGAAGGGTGTGATTGGGTATAATAAGTTGTGCATGGAGATAGGTGAATGATCAACAAAGAATCTACCACGTCTAGTAAAAGATGTGAATGTCCTATGTGATTCGATAAATGACAACTCAGTAGTCCTTGGCCAAGGCAGAATGAAATTAGAAAGGAGTTTCTAATTTTCATTATTTAGAGTTGTGCATTTGGGAATCGAAATACATATAATTAAATAAAATAAGACTTGACAGTAAATCTATGTCTTATATTTAATTGGGACATTGTATGGTAGAACGATTGAATTGTACGGTAACTATGCACTGAAAAGTTCTTTTGTGATTAATGTTGAAATCTATATTATCTGGAAAGTCGTTGATCACTAAGGGGGCTTACCCTTATTGTAGAATAAATGTTATTTAATTAAATGAATTAAATAGTTTAATTTATTTATTTAAATAAGATTAGAATTGTTCTAATTGATTTATTCACAACCGGTTTAATATGGAGAACCTAAAGGTTCACACCGCAAAAGAAAAATATTTATTTAAGAAGTAAATGACATAATTGTAATAATAAGTTAAATGTATTTAATTTAGTCTATGGAGATAGAATAAATTAAATAGTTTAATATTTATTATTTAATATTTTAGAAATATTAAATATAAATTAATAAGAGGAGTCTTATTATTATTATTACTATTACTATTATTTAATTCCTAATAGGGATTAGAAAATAATTAATAGAAGTACTCTCACATGAATTCCTAATTGGATTAGGAGCATAATTAATTAAAGGAGTTTAATTATAATAGAAACCCTAATCCTAAATAGTTTAGGGAAGGGTTATTCCTACATCTATAAATAAGATGATGATCAAAGGAAGGAATTTAATCGGTGAAATTCAAGGAGAACGCGAAAGAATTGGAGGTGAACTTGTGCCCGAGGAAGCACGGTTCTACGAGGGTATAATTTCTTAATCTCTATCTCTTTCGTTAATTGATAATTGAATACAAGGAAAGATCATGGTGATGGTTTGTATTAAAATTTTAAAATCCGTTTTATCACGCTTCCGCCCTATTTATGTAATTTGATTGCATGATTGCATTATATACAAACCTAACAGATGCATCATGCTCGCATCCATGAGTAACGAGCTTCAGCGTCGGTATGAAACTATGGATGCTCCTACTATATTGTTGCACCTCAAGGAGTTGTATGGTGAGCAAAGTAGGACTGCTAGATATCAGATATCTAAGGAGCTCTTCCGATCTCGTATGACCGAGGGCACTACCGTTGAGACTCATGTCCTAAAGATGATCAATCTGATTGAACAACTTGGACAGCTAGGGTTCGTGATGGATGGGGAGTTAAGTCAAGATTTGATCTTGCAGTCATTCCCGAATACCTTCTCACAATTTGTTGTGAATTTTGACATGAATAAGTTGAACGTCAGCTTGCCTGAGTTATTTAACATGCTGAAAACAGCTGAAGGTCACTTCTCATCCAACAAGAACCAAGTCTTACTAGTGGATGATTCTTCCGAGAAAAGGAAGAGGCCAAATGTATCTTCTAAAAAGAAGAAAAAACAAGAAGGCTAAGGGCAAGGTGAAAAGAAAGGATAAAAAGAAAGCTGATCCTGATAACAAACGAATTTGCTACCATTGTAACAAGTCGGGACTCTGGAAGAGGAACCGCAAGGAATATCTTGCGGACCAAAAGAGGTTTGGAGAAGATTCGACTTTCGATCTAGGTTTGTTCATAATTGAAATTAATTTTTCTGAAAGTCCAAATTCTACTTGGGTATTAGATACCGGCTGTGGTTCTCACATATGTAACAATATGCAGGGACTAAGGAGAAGTAGAAAGCTGAACAAGGATGAAGTCGTCCTATGAGTGGGAAATGGAGCAAAGGTTGCTGCATTAGCAGTAGAAACTTATTGTTTAGCACTGCCTACGGGCAAGTCCATTAGTTTAAATAATTGTTATTATGTTCCAACACTCATTAGAAACATTTTTTCAATTTCTGTATTGGATATGGATGGTTTTGATATTAGAATAAAGAACAACAGTTGTTCTATTTATAATAAAAATATTTTATATGGTGTTGGGCAATTTACTGAATGGACTTTACATACTTGACTTGCATGAAAATATATTTCAAATTGAACAAACTAAGAAAAGGAAAAGAGATGATGTTAATTATACCTTTATGTGGCATTGTAGACTCGGTTATATCAATGAAACAAGATTAACCAAGTTGCATAAAGATGGGCTTTTAGAGCTATTGTTGGCATATTTGTATGTATAACAAATACGACTCATACACGCAAGTGCACATGATCCACAAGTAATATAAAGTAAGTAAAGTATCGATCCCACGAGGAATTGAATTGCATTTATGACTACAAACACCGATTTTGAAATTATTTCGGTCTCTTTAAACAATCGATTTTAGTGATGAGATTATCTAACGATTACTAATGAAACAAATAGAACAAATTATGATTGTACAAATACAGATTTTATGGGCTTGGGATTATAATTTCACTTAAGGCAAACTTAGATTTCCATGCTTCCTATTGTTGCTACTTGATTATAATAGAATGTTGATCAAGAACACGAATGTAAAATATGACCACCTCTCGATGCACCATATTCATATCACACTAAATCCACAATTGATAGAATAAATGTGAACACCCTAGATGACTAACGCACTATATTTCTATGTGAGTTACAATCAAGAGGGTTTAAGTACAAGTTCTCAATTGGCCACATATGGTACTTAGGTATATCCCTATCCTAAGCACGAATCATAACTTCACGAGGAGTGTAAATATTATGAACATATGCTAGCATAATTAGATCTTAATTTATACTTCCTTTCTCAATTCCATATAAATTATCACAATAATTGGTGATCAAGCAATTAAACATTAAGTATAGATTATGCTAGACATTCATTTCATAACCAACTAACAATAATAAGGAAGCATATCAATTTTCAGTTAAGCAAAAGATCCATTATAATCCCAAGAATTAAACTTAGTTCATGATAGCAATAATAAAATTTATCATACACAATTGGTTCATCATCATTGTTACAGAATAAGAAAAATTAATCAAAAACATGAAATAGTAAAGCTCCCTGGTCCGTTCTGCAACTTCTGATGAATTTCAAAGTTGTGTAGATTGTTGATTTCTTGCTCTTAAGCTTCAATTCAGCATCCATATAGCTCCATTCTTCAGTTACCAAGTGAATTCGAAGCTTAGCTGGAGTGTTTTTATTTTCTATCTAATAAAGCAGTAAACTAACTAATTTTCGTGGAGGAGGAACTCTCCAAAATTGAATTCTCAATTGAATATTTTACATGCATAATTTATCTTCATTTGACTTATTCTGATTCCCACTAATTAAGTTTTGCTCCACTAGAACCTCAAAATCTGGCATTGCATGATTTTATGGAAGTGCTGCTTCGCTGGCTGGAACGTGTCTGCATGGCTGGCTGGCTAGCGACAGGCGCAGCTGCGCCGGCGCCCTTTGCAAAAGGGGCGCAGCTGCGCCGGGAGGCAGGGAAGGAACAGGAGGGGCGCAGCTGCGCCGGCCACAAGGCCAAGCTGGGCGCAGCTGCGCCGGCTGCCAGTCTTGCTGCTGTACTGCTGTAGCTTGATTTCTCGATTCTCGTGTCGTATACAAGCAACAAATAATCAAATAGCTCCCAAACAACAAATGCAATAAAACCCGTGTCAAATTTACCAAAAATCGTGCAAAAGCCATATAATGAGAATAGTAAATCAAAACCGAAAGAGAGGGAAAAAATGCATGAAAACGTACTAAGTAGCTATTAGATAAGCAACAAATGAAACCAAATAGTATCCAATAAGTAGGTATGAAACCTACTTATCAGCTATCTGATTTCGAATCATATATAACTTATGAATCTTGTCTCATGGGTAAAATGACAAAATCTTCTTTTAGTGGAAAAGAAAAAACAGTTACAAAGTTGTTAGCGTTGGTACACACAGACGTATGTGGACCTATGACAATGAATGCACGAGGAGGGTATTCTTATTTTATTACTTTCACTGATGATTATTCTAAAATACAAGTCTAAATCGTTTGACAAGTTCAAAGAATTCACAAGTGAAGTAAAGAAGCAAACTGGAAAGAGTATTAAGATTCTTCGACCGGATCGAGGAGGGGAATATTTAACCAATTAGTTTTTCAATTGTCTCAAAGAACATAGTATAATCTCACAATAGACTCCACCAGGGACGCCACAGTTGAATGGTGTATCTGAAAAGATTTCATCGAACATTGTTGGACATGGTTCGTTCCATGATGAGTTTTACCGACCTTCCAGTATCTTTCTCGGGTTATGCCCTAGAGACGGCTTCATATCTACTAAATAAGGTCCCCTCGAAGTCCGTCCCAAAGACTTCATATGAATTAAGCATGTTAAGACTTGGGGTTGTCCAGCTTATGTGAAAAAGTTTCAGAATGATAAGCTTGGGACAAGATCTGAAAATTGCAGATTTATGGGATATCCTAAAGAAAGTTTAGGATACTATTTTTATAATCCTACTGAGCAAAAGGTGTTTGTTGTGAAACACGCTGCCTTCTTGGAAAATGAGTTTATCCTTGAAGGGGCTAGTGGGAGGAAAATATATCTTGAAGAAGTTCAAGAACCACAAACCACTACAGGTCAAGTGGATGAACCTGTCCAAGTAGAAGAACCTACTATACCACAACCTATTCGTAAATCTGGAAGAGTAACGAAGATACCTGATAGGTATGGATTCATTATAGAGGATGATGATGAGGTACACATCATAGGTGATAATGATCCATTGACTTACGAAGAGGCTATGAGTAGTAAAGACTCACAGAAATGGCTAGAAGCCATGAAATCCGAGATGGACTCCATGTATGAAAACCAAGTATGGACTATGGTTTCACCACCTGATGGCATTAAACTTATTGGGTGCAAATGGGTCTTTAAGAGAAAGACTGGAACGAACGGCAGTGTAGAGACCTATAAGGCCCAACTGGTTGCAAAAGGTTTCAAACAAAGACAAGGAGTTGACTATAAACCTTCTCACCAGTAGCTATGCTCAAGTTCATTCGAATTTTGCTTGCAGTTGCAGCTTATTATGACTACGAAATCTGGCACATGGACGTGAAAACGGCCTTCCTCAATGAGAAACTTGAGGAGAATGTATATATGATACAGCCAGAGGGTTTTGTTTCAACGGTTGGAACAAATCAAGTCTATAAGCTACAACGATCCATCTATGGATTGAAACAAGCTTCTCGAAGATGGAACATCCGTTTTGATGAGATAATCAAAGGGTTTGATTTTATCAAAAATGAGGATGAACCTTGTGTGTACAAAAAGGTTAGTGGGAGCGATGTTTCATTCCTAGTACTATATGTTGACGATATATTACTGATAAGGAATGATGTTCCTATGCTACAGTCGATCAAAATTTGGTTATCTAAACACTTCTCCATGAAGGACTTGGGTGAAGCATCCTATATTTTGGGGATAAAGATCTATAAAGATAGATCTAAAATGATGTTAGGCTTGTCCCAAGGAAAGTACATTGACTCGATGCTAAAGAAGTTTAGCATGGAAGATTCCAAGAGAGGTCTCATGGCGATGAGCCATGGAATACATCTCTCCAAGAAACAGGCCCCAAAGACACCTGATATGTACTAGACTCCAAGATTCCAAGAGAGGTCTCATGTAAGATTCCTTATGCTTCGGCAATAGGATCTATCATGTACGGTATGATATGTACTAGAGCAGATGTTGCTCATGCACTTAGTGTAATGAGCAGATATCAGTCGAATCAAGGAGAAGAGCACTGGAAAGTAGTGAAAAACATCCTAAAGTACTTAAGCGGAACTAAGGATGTATTTCTTGTCTACAGTGGGTCTGTATTGAAACTAGAGGGCTATACAAACTCAAGTTTTCAAACCGACCAAGATGACAGTAAATCCGTTTCAAGGTATGTGTTTACCTTAAACGGTGGCGTAGTGAGTTGGAAAAGTACCAAGCAACAAACAGTTGTTGATTCAGTGACAGAGGCAGAGTACATAGCTGCAAGTGAAGCTGCAAAGGAAGCTGTTTGGATGAAAAAGTTCATAACTAAACTTGGACTGGCTCCTAGCATTAGAGGAGTCGTACCGTTATTCTGTGACAATACCGGAGCTGTTGCACAGGCTAAGGAACCCAGGTCTCATCAGAAATCCAAACATGTATTGCGGCGGTTTTATTTGATTAGAGAGATCATTGAAAGAGGAGACGTCACCCTGGAGCGTGCGGACTCTCAAGACAACATTGCAGATCCATTTACTAAAGTTTTAACACAACAACAGTTTGATCGTCACTTAGATAAGATGGGTATTAGATACCATGGCGATTGGCTTTAGTGCAAGTGGGAGATTGAAACTAGTATGCACACAAGCCAATCATATTTGATATGATGTAGCATATACTTTGTAATCTTATTCATTTATTAATAAAAGAATTGATTTTCTTAAAAGACATTTTACATTATCTACATGGTGATGTTATATTAAATGTGATAAACTCATAGTTTTGAGCAATGCTTTTAGAATCATGATGGTGATCATGCTAATGAGATTTAAATTCTAGATAGCTTAAAACTAAAATTGTTCCTAATAGTTGGATTACTACAAAAAGGGATTAGTAAATCCGGATAGTTTAGTACATACGTTGCTTGCTCTTAGGAAGAAGATGATTGATCTCATAATCATTTCTGTGGAGACATTAAAGCAAGTATGTAGGTGTTTATTGGAGAATAAGTTCACTGAACGTTGCTCACTAAGGAATACCTAATGGTGTTTTACTCACATGTCAATAGGAATTCCTCTAGTGATAGTAGTACAAGTGATCCTTGGACTTGAGATCATCATAATATCTTGTGTATGATGAGTCATACTTTGACATGTCCCTTAAGACCTTTAGGGTATATCAAAGGGTATGATTGAGTATAATAAGTTGTATATGGAGATAGGTGAATGATCAACAAAGAATCTACCACATCTAGTAAAAGATGTGAATGTCATATGTGATTCGATAAATGACAACTCAGTACTCCTTGGTCAAGGCAGAATTAGAAAGGAGTTTCTAATTTGTATTATTTAGAGTTGTGCATTTGGGAATCGAAATATAATTAATTAAATAAAATAAGACTTGACAGTAATTTCATGTCTTATATTTAATTGGGACGTTGTATGGTAGAAGGATTAAATTGTACGGTAATTATTCACTGAAAGGTTCTTTTGTGATTAATGTTGAAATCTATATTATCTGAAAAGTCGTTGATCGCTAAGGGGGCTTACCCTTATTGTAGAATAAATGTTATTTAATTAAATGAATTAAATAGTTTAATTTATTTATTTAAATAAGATTAGAATTGTTCTAATTGATTTATTCACAACCAGTTTAATATGGAGAACCTAAAGGGTCACACCGCAAAAGGAAAATATTTATTTAAGAAGTAAATGACATAATTGTAATAATAAGTTAAGTGTATTTAATTTAGTCTATTGAGATAGAATAAATTAAATAGCTTAATATTTATTATTTAATATTTTAAAAATATTAAATCTAAATTAATAAGAGGAGTCTTATTATTATTATTACTATTACTATTATTTAATTCCTAATAGGGATTGAGAATTAATTAATAGAAGTACTCTCTCATGAATTCCTAATTGGATTAGGAGTATAATTAATTAAAGGAGTTTAATTAGAATAGAAACTCTAATCCTAAATAGTTTAGGGAAGGGTTATTCCTACGTCTATAAATAAGAGAAGTTTTATCATATATTAGGGTTACATACTCTTGCATTAGAATTGTGGAGAGTACTTACAATTTCTATAGAGATAAAAATTAGGGTTTTGCCAACACCCATCTTCTTGAACAAATATTATTTCTTGGTGGATCACCTCTAGAAGCTAAACACTTGGGTGGCTAACGTTGATCAAAAGAAAGAATTTAATCGGTGGAATTCAAGGAGAACGCAAAGAAATTAGAGTTGAACTTGTACCTGAGGAAGCTAGAATTCTACAAGGTTATAATTCTTATTCTCCATCTCTTTCGTTTAATTAATAAGTTTGCATAAAGAAAGATCATGGTGATGGTTTGTATAAAATTTTAAAATTTGATTTTATCGCGCTTCCACTCTATTTATGTAATTTGATTGCATGTTCACGTTATACAAACCTAACAGTAACTCGTTACTTATGGATGCCAGCATGATGCACTGAGCCACCGTAGCATCATCTTGTCACTTTTTAAAAGTAGCAATCTCTTCCTCAGAGGTTTCGTCTACAACAATTGTAGGTACTAGCGAATTAAGGACATAAGATAGCTTTTCAGCAATGAGAACAATTCTTAAATTCCTTAACCAAACCGTATAGTTCAGTCCGGTTAAATTATTCACATCCAATATGCTTCACAGTGATAGTGAATTAGACATTGTAAAATTCTGTAAATGAAATTTTAATAACAACATTAGCATTTATTCATTTTATTAATTACCAAATTAATTAGGTCTTTATTAAAATGGTATCTCCTACTATTTTCATCAAATTATATAACCCTCTATATATAATTCGGCAGATCTAATTAAAATCTGCTAGTGAGATAAGGATCCTATTGCCATAAATATACAGTTTTGTGTGTGCACAACAAATTATATATTTATTCAATAGGTAGACAACTTTTGTCAATTACATCAACTATGTAACTCCTTTTAGTTTTGCCTCTTAGATTATAATGGTCAAATGTGTGCACATCCGAACTAAAATAATCTAAGTTAAGTCATTACTAGTATTTCCATATAAGTAAAGAGAAAAATACGGTCCTTGTGTGTGCAGAACAAAATATGTATTGTTCGATTCCTTATAAACATCTAATGTAATAATGTCAACATCTTAAATACTTAATATGAGTCTTGTGTATGCACAACAAACTATATTAAATATTTAATATTCTATTGATTTATTATGCTAGAAGGCTACGTCTAATATTCTTAAGTGTGTTTGAACGTATTCAACTTAATATTTTTCTTTGAGGGTTTTGTTATTAATTGTCTTATCTTGTTTAGCGCACATGCAAATATATATATAAATACGCGTCATATTAAACATACATCTTATGTATAATAATATATTAATATATATAATTAACATGCACATATAGAATACTATATTCTACTTGGAATGATTATGGACTTAATAATAGTTTGATTTACTCGAGCCACCGAGTAACCCAAAAGGTCAAACTTAGGGTGCAAGAATAAAATATTGAATATAACTATTACATTCAAACCCAGGCTCCATTACAAATGTGTCTTCAATGTTCATGCTCTTCGGCTCCAATTTCTTGAGTAATTCTACAAAATCCTATTACAATCTATCTTTTTTTTAATAAAACAGAAACCTTGATTAGCAGTCAAAGGGAAGTACATAGGAAGAAAATAGAATTTACATCAGAAAATTAGATATGCGAGGTATGCATACCCCATTTATAAAAATCTCATTCATTCAAGCATCCACCAAAATTAAATCCAAACACATTGGTCAATAGTCCATAATCATCCCCTTTATTATCATACATGTCATCACATATATCAATAAAAGATTAATCATCCAATGAAAATAAACTATTCAACATATATATTGATATCATTTAATGGGCAATATTAGTTAATATAAAATTCAATTTCAACTTCAATTAGTTATCATGGAATCCAATTCCAACTCTAATTAGTTAATTCAATTTCAACTCCAATTAGTTATCATGGAATCCAATTTCAACTCTAATTAGTTAGCATGAAATTCAATTTTGATTAAAATAAACTTCTTTATTTTAATCCTATTCCAAATCAAAATAAACCTTTTATATTAATTTGAAATCAAAATAAAATAAATTTTTACTTATCTGTGGCGACTGGTGCGGCCGCGCCCAGATTATACTGGGTAACGGCGTGGCCACGCTGGAAGTCTATAACTCATTTTCTGGGGAATGTCGCGGTCGCGCCCAGATTATACTGGGTAACAGCGCGGTCGCGCCGCGGCACAGATCACGAGGTTTTTTATTTTTTTCCAAAAATATGATTTCATATCAACAATTATGTCCAATTAAATTGTTCCAAACACATATTAATAAATATACTGTGACACCCCCAAATCCAGGTTTCCAAACCTCGAATTCGGTGCTCACGATAATTCGACGACAAACATACTATCTAACTAAATGCGGAATAATAAACATACATTGTTTATCGAATGGAAATAAAGTCTTACAAATTCTGGTCCCAAGGTTCTTTAACCTTAACATAAAACGTACCCTTAATACAACAAAAGGTTCACCTAATCAAACAACATTCAATAATAACTAGTACATAGGCACTATCGGGCATCTATTCCTGCACCTTCCCTTTTCCTTTGTCTCCTCTAGACGTTTCTGTCTTAGCTGAAATAAAGATCATGATATAGCAAGGGTAAGCAACTAATTTGCTTAGCAAGTATATACACAAGAGATATATCATGATAGAAGGAAATTTTGCTTTCAATGTTCAACAACAGTATAAGAGTGTGAAGGAACATGAATTAGTAAACAACAGTTGAATATCCGAATAATTGAATGACAATTACTGAGTGATTTGAAATAACCAAGGACGTTTTCCAAGGTTTTCAGCATGTAAGCTGGACCTCTTAAAAAGTTTTGGTAATCGAGGGGATCAGCCTCTCATACCCCGTGATTTATGCATAAACACTTAATAACCAGCATTGATATCATGCCTTAAACAAGTTTATCCTTTTCTCAGCCAAGAGTTCTTACGATAGCAATTTAATAAGAACAGCTTTTAAAATACCATTGTCTTAACCAATTTAGACATGCTGGATCTAGCTGATACAAATAGCATAGATCTATCTCATAAACAATTCATACTTGAAAGAACTTTAATTAAATTTACAGTTCAATCATAATAGGATAGGAATTCAATTGCACCAGGTGCGAATCTCAATAATCAGTATAGATGTGAATAATCAACAATAATTATTCACTAACATGCTTCGAAAATAATAACTCGAGTTTGAGTTAGGGAACTTGCAATAATGTAAGAAGTTTAGGGTTAGGAACTTGCCTGTTTGCTCAGCTACAAATAATTTTAGCTTTAACTATTTGGCCTTTGAAGAACCTAACATAAATAATGTCGGTCTATCAATTAGTACTGCGTAGTTGTACGCCGATACGCTTACTTATGCTATTTATTTAACAATTTAAGAAATTCACATAGCACACAGTAAATAAACTATAGCAAATTTCATAAGGCACTTATTTGGCTTTTAGGTTGATGGTTTAAATAAATCAACCATGTATCCCTTAAGTAATAAACACTTATTAATCCCTTAAACAATTAATTATAATTGTTTAATTAACTAACATTACTTTTTCTTAATTAACGTTCATTTATTAAACCCTTAAAACAATTAATTATAATTGTTTAATTAATGAGCTATTTGAACTCTCTCTATTTTATTAACTCTATCTTCATTTAATAGTAATTCATTAATTTAGTTATTAATAATAGTAATTAATAACTAATTATATTCACTTATTATTCAATTATTAATTAAATAATAATCGAATTATAAATTTTAATTGTCTTTAATTATTATTTAAGATTAAATAATAATTAATTAGGTTTGTTCATTATTTAAAGTTAATCAAAGAAATAAATAATTAATTAGTAACTATGAATTATCTTTAGTTATTATTTAATAATAAATAACAACTAATTAGATTTATTTATTATTTAAGGTTATTCAAATAATAGATAATTAACAAGTATGAATCACCTTTAGTTATTATTTAATAATAACTAATTAGGTTTATTTATTATTTAATGTTAATCAAATAATAATTAATTAATTAGTGAGTAATACTCATCTTTAGTTATTATTTAATAATAAATAATAACTAATTAGATTTATTTATTATTTAAAGTTAATTAAATAATAAATAATTAATTAGTGAGTAAGAGTTACCTTTAGTTATTATCTAATAGTAAATAATAACTAATTAGGTTTATTCATCAATAAAATAAATAAATAAATAAATAAATAATTTACTATACATGGAAAATATAATAGCATATAAGGCTATTATTTTATTACTTTTATTCATACTTAATTATAAATCAATAATAATCAATTATTTATTTTATTTCTTATTCATCGATAAATGATAAATAATTATTTTACTAATTTATTCATATGTAATTATTAATTAAATATTTATTATTTTTGATAAACAATAAATAATGACTTATTAATTTTTATTTATACTTAATTATTATTTAATGTTAGTTAAAATAATAATTAAATATTTATCATCTTTATTTATTGATAAAGAATAAATAATTATTTTGTTTACTTTACTAGTTAACTAATTCACTTGCAGGTATATTATTAGCTTCAAACCATTATTTAAGCCAATATTCAAACTCTGCATCTTTCATTTCAACCTAACAAAGTTATTACCCAACATAATAGGCAACAATCCTAACAGATTATGGCAGTACTGAAGTCGAATCCTGTACCCATCCCAAACGGAAAACAAAAGAAACCCAAATTAAAGTTCTTCAACATACAGAGGTTTTAAACCCAAGCAATTTATCACAACAGCAGATTACTAAATCCAATAGACCAACACAATACCATAGCAGATTTGCAACCTAGACAAGAACAACCTAATACAATAATATACAAGGTGTAACTTCAATCAAACAACCTAACACAGTGATACAACCCAATTGGTAACATAATACACTACCAGATGGTCAAATGCAACCCAAAACAATGTAATTAAAATCAATATTATCGGTTGCCACAACAGTTTCTCAATCCCAGCGATACAACCACAGTTTCACGCCAAAACAATGCAGTACAATGTATAATATACAGCCAACACAGTCGGCAATATCAATCCAGTTACAAAAAAAAATCTACATAAAACCTAACACCAAACTATCACAGTGGTTAATTAAACCCATTGTTATACCTTTAATCCAATCGAACCTCTGCTCTTCTTCTCCTAATTCACGCCGGCGACTGACTTCCCTTCTCTCTCTCCCTCTTTGTGATTTTTTTTTTTTTTTTTTTACAATTTCGGCAGCCTTGAATTAGGGTTTGGGGAAAGGCCTCAATTTATACTAGAAATTTTTCCCAAATTGGTTTGGGTATTACCTAACTTGGCCGGTTAAGGACTGACAGTAGGAGAGGGAAATGTCGTCCGGTCGTTCCCATCGAGTCGACCGACATCGCCGACAGCCTCGAGCCACGCGTGCCCTCACCGGTCATGTCGCTGAAATCCTGGGACTCTTGGTCCGATCGCCAAACCCTTGGTTGCTTCGGTTGCCCCTTGAATCGTTCGCTCGCTTCGAGCCGTCGCCGGCGCACGCCTGGCGACACCTCCTTCCCGTCCCGTCTCTCGCTTGTCTCGCTCGATTGACTGGGTTTGGGTTTCCCCCTTTTGCTCGGCTGTTTGATTTGAGATGTTAGGATTTGAGGGGTTAGGGTTTGGTTTCCCCCCTTTTGCTCGGTTGCAATTGATTTGAGAGATGGAGACTTTGCTCGGTTATCTGAGTTGAGGGGTGTATCCCAACTCGACTTCACCGGTTAACAAAAGAAGGGAATTGGGTTTTGGTTTGGCTGGAAAGAATTTGGGCTCAACCCAATAGGGTTGGGCCGGTTGAATTAAATAGAAAATGGCCCAATAAGAATTAAAAAAAAAATTGGGTCCAAGAAAGAAATGGGTTAATCCATTTATTAGAATTAATAAGACCACACTTTTAAATTAAATAACTAACTTAATTAATTAATTGTTTTAAAATTTTTACTTTTAACAATAAATTCCTTATTATACTTATGATATTAAAATTAAATAATTGGTGTAATTATTTACCTTTTTAGCTATTCATTCAAGTTATATTTAACGTTAAGTTGAGGTGAAATTTATTATTTAACCCCTTAACATTATAACTTAGATCGTATAATTATTCAATCAAGTAATGATGCACATTCATGGGCCTACTTAAGCACATAAAATAATTCCATAGAAAATAAAATTTTATATTATATAAAAAAATGGATTGGTAGCGTAGTTACAAAATTTCTCGGACATTACATCCTCTCCCCCTTATAAAAATTCCGTCCTCGGAATTTCAACGTAAGGTTACTCAAATAACTGGGGGTAGTTTGCTCTCATCTTCTCTTCGAGTTCCCACGTAGCTTCTTCCACCGCGTGATTTCTCCAGAGAACTTTAACAGAATGAATGGTTTTATTTCTCAGCGTCTGTTCCTTCCTATCCAATATTTGAACAGGAATCTCCTCGTATGATAAGTCCTTTTCGACTTGAATTGGCTCATAGGAAATAACATGATTGTAATCTGGCTTATACGGACGCAACACTGATACATGGAACACGTTGTGAATGTGCTCAAGTTCAGGGGGTAATGCTACCTCGTACGCCACCTCGCCTATTCTCCTCAATATTTCAAAAGGTCCTATGAACCTAGGGCTCAACTTGCCCTTCTTCCCAAAACGGATCTTCCCTTTCTAGGGAGATACCTTCAAAAATGCATAGCTGCCAACTTCAAGGTCTCGCTTCTGACGATGTAAGTCGGCATACTTCTTCTGACGATCCTGGGCCGCTACTAACCGCTGTCTTATTACTTTAATGATTTCCACGGTTTGTTGTACCAATTATGGTCCCAACAATCTCCGTTCACCAACTTCATCCCAACACAACGGCGTTCGACACTTCCTCCCATATAACGCTTCGTACGGTGGCATACCGATGCTAGCGTGATAACTATTGTTGTAAGCGAACTCTACCAAGGGCAAGTGATCGTCCCAGCTGCCACCTAAGTCCATCACAACTGCCCGGAGCATATCCTCTAAGGTTTGAATTGTTCGCTCACTTTGACCATCAGTCTGAGGATGATACGCCGTACTTATTCTCAACTGTGTTCCCATTCTTTCCTGCAGACTTTTCCAAAAATTTGACGTGAAGCGCGGATCTCTGTCAGACACAATAGACACTGGCACTCCATGTCGCGATACTATCTCCTTCACATAAAGTTTCGCCAACTGTTCCAATTTATACCTGATCTTGATCGGTAGAAAATGGGCAGACTTGGTCAACCGATCTACGATCACCCAGATGGCGTCTAGACCCTTTTGTGTTGTCGGGAGTCCTACCACAAAATCCATAGTGATGTGCTCCCACTTCCACTCGGGAATCTCTAAGGGCTGCAACAATCCGCTCGGCCGTTGGTGCTCTGCCTTGACCCTCTGACAAGTTAAACACCGGCTGACGAATTTCGCAACTTCCCCTTTCAAATGCGGCCACCAATAATGTTGACGAAGATCTTGATACATCTTGGTGCTACCCGGATGTACCGAAAATCTCGTATTATGGGCCTCCTGCAATATTTCTTCCCTTAAGTCTGGTACATAGGGTATCCAGATCCTTCCCTCGAATCTCAGCAGACCCGTGCTGTCAACCTTGAACTTCAACGTTTTTCCTTCCGATAGTTACTTCTTAATGCCAATGCATTCTGTAACGATCGGGAATTTTGGACTTCCTTGTAACCCGAATTATGTATGAATAAAATAATATTTTATTTTTATTTATATTAATCTGTGTTACGTGCCTAGAATTGTGTTGCAACCTAGAAAATGTGCATGTGTTAAATTTTTGTATTGTTGTGTCATTGGAGTGAATAAATCGATTTTTTGCGAAAATTTGTAATATCACTATTCACATGGCACGCTTCCCGAGGCACTATTCACGTCCGAATATTTTTGCGTCTTTTTCGATTTCTTTTAATTTTGTTAAGACTTGTATGCGAAGAAATAATTTTTCCAAGCGGCGGGAATTTTATTCGAGCTGCTTCGCGATTTAATCCGTATCCGAAATGTATAGTATGGGTGTTCCGAATAAATGGACAAATCCCATAATAAATATTTTTACGTGTCCCAATAAATTATGGGAGTACTCATTTTAATTTTGGGTTGAGTTATTTATCAAATTTGGTACAAAAGTGGGAATATTCGGGTATATTTATCTGTGTATTCGAACTAATTGGTGAGACATTTAAGCCTCAAACCAATTGGGGGAGGCCACGTGTATATTGAGAGCCAATTGGGGGAAAGGAATAGACATGCACAGTACACCATACATGGGGTTGTTCACTACACAACACTTAGCTCGGGCATCCCATTTTCTGCATATCAAAACATTCCTCCCGAAGCCACCTTAACCCTCCCATTAGCTCATCCTCCTTCTCCTTCAAACCATCAGCATACATCCCATTTTCTGCAAGTAAGGAGAGAGTTATAGAGAGCTACATAGAGAGAGAGAGAGAGAGGGAAATATAGAAGAAGAATAAGCAAGCTACGGGAAGAAGAAGAAAAACAAGGAAGAAGAAGAAAAGCAAGGAAGGAGGAGAAAGGAGAGAAGGGCACCAAGAGGAAGGAGAGCAGCACTCTAGCAACCATTTCGCTCCACACGAAGCTAGCAACAAGAAGGTAACCACGAACCACAACCATTTCTTCTCCACTTGAAGCTTTCATGAGTTTTTTATGCTTACATGCTTGAGGGTTGGATTTTGCTAAATTTTTTTTTGGTTGATTGGTTGTGTTGAATCTATCATGGAGGTTCTTAAGAAGCTATATAAACCATAAACACCCTCAAAGTGGAACAAAAACAAGTAAAGATCCGAACCTTGGCTTAAAGGATGAACTTTGGACATTTTTGGACTTTTGGACATTCGGACTGTTAGAGGACTATAAAGCCTGGATGGTGTAAATATTTTGATTGTTTGTTGTTGTAATATTGTACTTCTATCAGTTGTGAAGATAACCCAATTTGAATGAACCAAAATGATGCAAAAATGAAGTCACAGTTGCCATTTGTGTGAGATATTTCATGACTGCGAAAAACAGAGTATCAATATTGTGCTTTGGCTAAGGATTTGGCTGT
This sequence comes from Aralia elata, assembly GCA_034770075.1. NCBI lineage: Eukaryota > Viridiplantae > Streptophyta > Magnoliopsida > Apiales > Araliaceae > Aralia > Aralia elata. Next base: position 40,678,268 of record CM068383.1, on the reverse strand, counting down.
GTTAGTGTTTATGGGTCAGTTTGCATTTTTGATATGTTGTAGCCTCGTGTCTTAGGAATCCATAGAGTCCGTAACGGATCAAATTGATCGAGTATAGGAGGAGTTGTAGCAGCTGGAGCGAGGCAAGGTAGCTGTGTCGCGGTTCTGCAGGAACTGCAGTTCGCTACTGCAACTGCTACTGCTTGACGCCTGGTCCGGGTCGGGTCAGGCTGGACCGGGTCGGGTCAGGCTGGGCCGGGTCGGGCCGAATCGGGTCGGACCCAGTAAATTTTTTTTTTCGCGAGTCTAAAATTTATATTTTTGTACAAACTGATTAAAAACGCTTATAACTTGTTAGAGTCTTATGTGCTAAATTTTATACCAACGTCAACCGAAATGATGTTATTTTAAGGCGTAAATTGAACAAACGGATTGCAAATTACGCTTGGTTTCCAGGGGGCGCTGCCCCCCGACCCCCGCCAGCTCACCGGCGAGCTGGGCAGCCCGCTCGCTCACCGGGGAGCGAGACCCCCGACTGGGCAGTCGAAGTGGCAATCAATGTATTTTAAATGAAGTGATGACTGTATTGAACCTAGTCCTTACGTGGCTAATATTTATGATGATTTTAATGAATTGTAGGGTGTTAATTTTGAAGGACGATTAACGCCAAGGTTTTAACGCACGTGCAAGGCAAGTTCCTTACTCAACCCTTATTTAATTTTGCGAGTGTTCCTTACTCAAATATTTTATTGGACAAGTTTCGAATTATTGTTTAATTCATCTATCGAGCAAGTCTCATATCTTATTCAAATTATTATTGTGCAAGCTTACGTACCCTACTCAAAATTATATTCGAGCAAATATTATTTATTGAGCAAGCTTATTGAGTTTCTTGACTCCCGTTCAAATTACTTATCAATTATCAATTACTGTGCTAATATTCGTACTTTTATTCAAGTATTGCAATGAAAGCCCATTTCATGCAATGTTATATATTGTGTGATTCCAAAGATTATGAATTGTTATTCATTTAAGATATTATTGATGCTATTGTGCATGCTGTTGAACCTTAAAATTCCTTACTCCATAAACTGTCTGAAAGCTATGTCAAAGCTAATTGTTCCAGCTAGACACTTATTTGATTTGTTTATTGAAGTGAGGTTACGTCCTCCAACTATAATCGTCGTTAAGTAAAACTGTCCGATCAAATTGTTTTGGCCCGGACTCCCGTGTAAAGCTGAGAAGAACAACCCTCATAGCAGGGGAAATGGTATAAACGTCGGGGAACCGACACGCGCGTAAATGGAAAATGTAAGGCTTATGCATAACGCCAGGTATTTTAGGCTGATCACCTATTGTACCAGTTTTGTGGATTATCGGATTAATTTCCAGTAATTCTAGATAGAGTTCTGTGCCTTGGGGCTCACTCAGTATCGATTAGTCCCTTTCTTTGGGAAACTTTGAAATCCGTGGATACTTCAAAAATCCTTCGGTCTATAGTAACCTATAACGGTGATAAAAGTAATGGTGTACGTCCTTGAGTTATCTAACATCATTAACTCCTATGATCTATAAAGTTATTCTTGTTATTATTCACTGTTATTATACTTGCGGGGCAAAATTGTTTGCTCACCCTTGCTTTCACTCAAAACATTTCAGTTAGTGCAGCACGCGGCGAGAGCTCGGGAAAGGACAAAGGGAAGGGCAAAGCTACTGACTAGTTTTGCGTTATCGTTTTGAATCATCTTTGTAATAAGACTTATTATCGACGTCGTGTATTAAGACATATGTACCCTTATGTATTATGTTATGTTTTGTTGTAGCCTTGGTTTCGAGACTTGGGACAGGGTTATTTATGTTATATCAATGTAAATATTCCTTTATTCCGCTATAAGTTATCGATTGTATAATTCTTGTGTTAGATAGTGATGAACCAGGTCCGTGGCTCAGGTGACCCGGATTTGGGGGCGTCACAAGTTGGTATCAGAGCCTTAGGTTATAAACCTTTAGAGAGAAGTCTTTAGGCTATAACCTTAGGAAGTGTATAGAGAATAAGAGCAGACACAACTCCGGTAGAGTTGTATGTGATAAAGACTTGTCTTAGAGAGCCTGTAATGTTATAAAGATATATCTTCATTCCATACAATGAACTTATATTTTGTTGAAAGACTAATAAGAGTTTTGCTTATTTGTTGTTGTGCTTGTAGGATGTCAAACACCGGAGAACCTAGTAGAGTCACAGAAGAGGAGCCACGTGACATCCATGTGGTGTCCGAGACACTGCTGATGGTTGAGCCTATTCTAGCTATTGCCCCTGCTGAGGAGGAACCCGAGTTGGAGTCTGACCCGGAGGAGGACCCAGAAGAGGACTGGGAGGAGGTGCCCCCTGTTGACACCACATTTTTGATGGAGATGTTGGACGAAAGTACCGACCGCGTTCTCGATCAAGCAAATAGGATCCATGAGTTAGAGAGTGAAGCCCGAGAGCAACGGGCCAGGATTCAGGGACTAGAAGGAGAGGTCCAGGAGGGTAAGAACCGGATCCAGGAATTAGAGACAGATGTGCAAGGGCATCTAGGGGCCTCCACACAATTGGCAGTCATGCTGCATCACCTCTTGGCGAGGAATGCAGAATTGGCAGGAAAGCTGGAGCAGTCAGAACACCGGGGAGTTAATCTGCAGATGGATAATGATATCCTGAAGAACAAGTTAGGTAGGGAAGTAGCAAACCGTATCCGGATCAAAGAACAACGGGATGATGCCGTAGGACGAGTTGACGACCTGGAGGGTGAAGTGAGGAGGGGTAAGAGGAAAATGAACCGGATGGGATATGCTTTCCACTCGGCTATGGGCAGGTGGATAGATGGTGTATACCACTACCCAGCTGAAGAGGGACAGACTCGTCACACCTTGAGTCGGGACTTGATGATCCATATGGGTCATAGGGAGTATGGCAGCGCTGTGGAGCGCGGTATGCTCGGATAGGTTGCTTAACTTTTGTGCCTAGCTGTTTGTAATCTTGTTTATGTTAATCCCAAAATTTTGCTACATATGTGGGATAGTATTGTAAGATGGTAACTTTTGTGTTTATTTAAGGGGAGTATGTTGGGTGGACCCCTCACTGTTTTTGTTGTATCAGGAACGTTTGATGACATCTATAGTAGTACGCTATAGCATAGTCATGTATGTTGTAATAGTTATTAGCACTGAATGCAATCGTTATTACTATATATGTTGTCTAATTGTAGTACTCATGATAGATATTCTCGTAGCATAATGAAATGATGACATTAAGCTTTCTTACGTTAAGCAGAGAATGCCGCCCAGGCGCAACATACCACCCCCACCAACACCTCAGGGATCGGTTAATAATGAAGGAGGTCAGGTGGACCCCATGCAACGGTTAGCGGATATACTGGAAAGAATGGCCCAAAGGAGGAATACGGGACCAGTGAATCCCCATCCCCCGGCAGCACCCATAACAAATTTCAAAGACTTCAAGAGCGTAGGACCCCCAGAGTTCAAGGGAACGACTGATCCGATTGAAGCCCAGTCTTGGGTGAAGGAAATGGAGAAGGCTTTCATCATCGCACGCGTGGGGGATGACCAGAAGACAGTATTTGCCACATATATGATGAAAGGAGAAGCAAATTATTGGTGGGAGGCGAACCAACAACGAGCAGGCGAAGGAGTGATATCATGGGACAAGTTCAAGGAATTATTCTTCGAGAACTATTTCCCAAAAAGCATGGAAAGGCAAATGGTGGTGAAATTCCTAGAGCTCAAACAGGGAGACATGACGGTGGCTCAGTACGCCGCCAAATTCAATGAACTTGCGCGTTTTGCACCGCTTCACGTGAGTACTGAAGAGTTGAAGACGCAAAGGTTCGAACAAGGGCTAAAACCGTGGTTGTATAATAAGGTAGCTGTCCTTCAGATTGAGACTTTTAGTGCGCTGCTGGAAAAAGCCATCATCGCCGAAGGAGGGATTGAGGCCCTGAATCAACACAAGAAAAATAAGAAGAGTGGAGGGGACTACCGTGGAGGTGGTAGTAGCGGTGGAAGCAATTCGGGAAAGAGAAAATGGGACGGTGGTAACAACAGCAACAACAGTACCAACACTAATCAGGCAGGGAATAGTCAGGGAGGATTTAAAAAGAAGATTGAAGCATGTTCAAAATGTGGAAAAAATCACAAGGGAGAGTGCTGGAAGGGACGTAATGTTTGCTACAACTGCAACCAAGAAGGGCATATAGCACCGCATTGCCCAAACCCAAAGAGGAACCGTGGATGCTATTCTTGTGGATCAATGGAGCATCAGTTCAGAGACTGTCCAAAGAAAGGAAGCAGCGGTGGAAGCGGCAACCGAGGAGGAGGCAGCAAATTGATGATTGGAGGACCGACTCCGCCGAACCGCACCCCTGCCCGAAACATTCAACATGACCGTCCAGGATGCAGTGATTGCTAAGGACGTGGTGTCAGGTATTATCCCAATCAATAATATAAATGCTTGTGTATTATTCGATTCGGGTGCTACCTGTTCTTTTGTGTCTAAAAATTTTGTTAAGCGGTTAAATTTACCCCAAGAACGGTTAGAAAATCCTTTGAGCATAGAAATTGCGAATAATGAGGTAATTCCTGTACAGTTTATTCTTCGTAATTGTTACGCTGAGATTAGGGGATTTAATTTTCGCGTGGATTTGATCCCAATAAGGTTGGGAGAGTTCGATGTAATATTGGGAATGGACTGGTTGTACGATCATGCGGCAATCATTGACTGTCAGAAGAAAAGTGTGAACCTTCGGACCCCGAACCGGTCGAGGGTAACATTTTATGGTGGCACATCGCTAAGACGTTCATGTTGTCTTACGATGATGCAGGCCAGGAAATTGTTTAAAGAAAGGTTGTGAAGGTTATTTAGCCTATATTCTAGATACGAAGAGAGAAGGTGTGGATATTAAAAATATACCAATAGTAAGAGAGTTCCCAGATGTGTTTCCAAGCAATTTGCCCGGTCTTCCGCCAGACAGGGAAATTGAATTTGCGATAGACTTAGTGCCGGGGACTGCACCAATTTCGAAGGCTCCGTATCGTATGGCGCCCGTAGAGATGAAGGAATTGTTGATACAACTTCAAGAACTGCTGGACAATGGGTATATTCAGCCAAGTGTGTCTCCATGGGGAGCACCAGTTTTGTTTGTCAAGAAGAAGGACGGATCAATGAGACTCTGTATCGACTACCGAGAGTTGAACAAATCAACGATCAAGAACAAGTACCCATTGCCAAGAATCGACGACTTGTTCGATCAACTGAAGGGAGCCAGACACTTCTCGAAGATAGATTTGAGGACCGGATATCATCAGCTAAAAGTAAGGAAGGAAGATGTACCAAAAACTGCGTTTCGGACAAGATATGGTCACTACGAGTTTTTGGTGATGTCTTTCGGTTTGACTAACGCGCCGGCAGCATTCATGGACTTGATGAACCGAATTTTGAAGCCGTACTTAGACAAGTTCGTAGTAGTTTTCATCGACGACATTTTGATTTATTCAAAGACCGAAGAGGAGCACGCCGACCATCTAGAAGCGGTGCTAGAAACACTGAGAAGGGAGAAGTTATACGCGAAATTTTCCAAGTGCGAGTTCTGGATGGAAAAGGTACAATTTTTAGGGCATATGATCGACAAAGACGGCATCTCAGTGGACCCTGCGAAGGTGGAGGCAGTTAGTAACTGGGAGCAACCGAAGACGCCGACAGAAGTACGAAGTTTCTTAGGGTTAGCTGGGTACTATCGAAGGTTTATCCAGGATTTTTCGAAGATAGCAACCCCGTTGACCAATTTAACAAGGAAAACGGTGAAGTATGTGTGGTCTGAAAAGTGCGAAGACAGTTTTCAGGAGTTAAAAAAGCGGTTAAGCGAGGCACCTGTATTGTCCTTTATACCCTGATGATACGGGAGGTTTTGTAGTGTATAGTGATGCATCACACAAGGGTCTTGGTTGTGTGTTAATGCAACACGGCAAGGTCATTGCGTATGCGTCACGACAACTGAAGGATTACGAGAAGCGATACCCTACCCATGACTTAGAGTTAGCGGCAGTCGTTTTTGCATTAAAGATTTGGAGACATTACCTTTATGGGGAGAAATGTGAGATATACACGGACCATAAGAGTCTGAAATATATTTTCACACAAAAGGAGCTAAACATGCGTCAAAGGAGGTGGTTGGAATTAATCAAAGATTACGACTGTGAAATTCTTTATCACCCAGGGAAGGCAAACGTAGTAGCAGATGCGTTGAGTAGAAAGGGGAACGAGAAATTGTGTATGTTGACAACTAACGAGGAGCTAATACGGGAAATGGCGAGACTGGAGATCGAAGTGAAAAGTCCGACAGAGGCAGCAGAGAAGTTATTTGTAATTGAGGCTCGTCCGACATTACTCGACAAAGTGAAAGAAGCACAGGAAAAGGATGAAGAATGTGAAAGGATACAGAAAGGGATCGTAGGAAATGAAGAAGAGAAATTTCGAATGGATAAGGATGGTATCTTAAGATACGAGGAACGAGTGTGGGTGCCAGCCGTGACTGAATTAAGAGATGAGATCTTACATGAAGCACATAATTCAGCATATTCTGTTCACCCAGGAAGCACAAAAATGTACCGGGATCTTCGTCAATATTTTTGGTGGCCCAACATGAAGCGGGATGTAGCAGAGTGCGTCAGCAAGTGTCTCACATGTCAACAAGTCAAAGCAGAACATCAGAGACCGAGTGGGTTACTTCAGCCACTATATATACCAGAATGGAAATGGGAGCATATCACCATGGATTTCGTGGTAGGACTTCCAGTTACACAAAAAGGTTGTGATGCCATTTGGGTTATCGTAGACCGATTGACAAAATCAGCACACTTTCTACCGATAAAAATTCGATTCAATTTGAACCAGTTAGCCAAGTTGTACATAAAGGAAATTGTTTCGCGACATGGAGTGCCAGTGTCAATTGTCTCAGATCGAGATCCACGTTTCACCTCAAATTTTTGGAAGAGCTTGCAAGAGAGAATGGGAACACAGTTGCGGCTAAGTACTGCTTACCATCCCCAAACTGACGGACAGAGCGAGAAAACGAACAATACAGACACTAGAAGATATGCTTAGAGCTTGTGTGATGGATTTCAAAGGCAATTGGGATGACCACTTACCACTCGTGGAATTCTCTTATAACAATAGTTATCATGCAAGTATCGGTATGCCGCCGTACGAGGCCCTCTACGGAAGGAAGTGCAGAACACCATTAAGTTGGGATGAGGTCGGCGAACGACGACTGCTAGGACCAGAGTTGGTGCAACAGACAGCTGAAGTGGTCAAGGTGATAAGGGCAAGACTAGTTACAGCCCAAGACCGACAAAAGAAGTATGCAGATCAACATCGCCAGACAAGAGACTTCGACGTTGGCAGTTACGTGTTTCTAAAGGTGTCCCCCTGGAAAGGGAAGATACGTTTTGGAAAGAAGGGAAAGTTGAGCCCGAGGTTCGTAGGACCATTCGAAGTATTGAGAAGAGTGGGGGAAGTGGCGTACGAGGTAGCCTTGCCTCCTGAACTGGAGCATGTCCACAATGTGTTCCACGTCTCAGTGTTACGACCATACAAGCCCGATTATAAGCACGTTATATCCTATGAGCCCGTCCAAATAGAGAAAGATCTAACGTACGAGGAAATTCCTATTCAGATAATTGATAGGAAAGAGCAAGTATTAAGAAACAAGGTTATACCTTCTGTGAAAGTAGTTTGGCGAAACCACAATGTCGAAGAGGCTACATGGGAATTGGAAGATAAGATGAAGGAGAATTACCCTCAACTTTTTGTTTGACCTTGTACGGTGATTCTGGGGACAGAATCCTTATAAGGGAGGGAGATTGTAACGATCGGGAATTTTGGACTTCCTTGTAACCCGAATTATGTATGAATAAAATAATATTTTATTTTTATTTATATTAATCTGTGTTACGTGCCTAGAATTGTGTTGCAACCTAGAAAATGTGCATGTGTTAAATTTTTGTATTGTTGTGTCATTGGAGTGAATAAATCGATTTTTTGCGAAAATTTGTAATATCACTATTCACATGGCACGCTTCCCGAGGCACTATTCACGTCCGAATATTTTTGCGTCTTTTTCGATTTCTTTTAATTTTGTTAAGACTTGTATGCGAAGAAATAATTTTTCCAAGCGGCGGGAATTTTATTCGAGCTGCTTCGCGATTTAATCCGTATCCGAAATGTATAGTATGGGTGTTCCGAATAAATGGACAAATCCCATAATAAATATTTTTACGTGTCCCAATAAATTATGGGAGTACTCATTTTAATTTTGGGTTGAGTTATTTATCAAATTTGGTACAAAAGTGGGAATATTCGGGTATATTTATCTGTGTATTCGAACTAATTGGTGAGACATTTAAGCCTCAAACCAATTGGGGGAGGCCACGTGTATATTGAGAGCCAATTGGGGGAAAGGAATAGACATGCACAGTACACCATACATGGGGTTGTTCACTACACAACACTTAGCTCGGGCATCCCATTTTCTGCATATCAAAACATTCCTCCCGAAGCCACCTTAACCCTCCCATTAGCTCATCCTCCTTCTCCTTCAAACCATCAGCATACATCCCATTTTCTGCAAGTAAGGCGAGAGTTATAGAGAGCTACATAGAGAGAGAGAGAGAGAGGGAAATATAGAAGAAGAATAAGCAAGCTACGGGAAGAAGAAGAAAAACAAGGAAGAAGAAGAAAAGCAAGGAAGGAGGAGAAAGGAGAGAAGGGCACCAAGAGGAAGGAGAGCAGCACTCTAGCAACCATTTCGCTCCACACGAAGCTAGCAACAAGAAGGTAACCACGAACCACAACCATTTCTTCTCCACTTGAAGCTTTCATGAGTTTTTATGCTTACATGCTTGAGGGTTGGATTTTGCTAAATTTTTTTTTGGTTGATTGGTTGTGTTGAATCTATCATGGAGGTTCTTAAGAAGCTATATAAACCATAAACACCCTCAAAGTGGAACAAAAACAAGTAAAGATCCGAACCTTGGCTTAAAGGATGAACTTTGGACATTTTTGGACTTTTGGACATTCGGACTGTTAGAGGACTATAAAGCCTGGATGGTGTAAATATTTTGATTGTTTGTTGTTGTAATATTGTACTTCTATCAGTTGTGAAGATAACCCAATTTGAATGAACCAAAATGATGCAAAAATGAAGTCACAGTTGCCATTTGTGTGAGATATTTCATGACTGCGAAAAACAGAGTATCAATATTGTGCTTTGGCTAAGGATTTGGCTGTGTTAGTGTTTATGGGTCAGTTTGCATTTTTGATATGTTGTAGCCTCGTGTCTTAGGAATCCATAGAGTCCGTAACGGATCAAATTGATCGAGTATAGGAGGAGTTGTAGCAGCTGGAGCGAGGCAAGGTAGCTGTGTCGCGGTTCTGCAGGAACTGCAGTTCGCTACTGCAACTGCTACTGCTTGACGCCTGGTCCGGGTCGGGTCAGGCTGGACCGGGTCGGGTCAGGCTGGGCCGGGTCGGGCCGAATCGGGTCGGACCCAGTAAATTTTTTTTTTCGCGAGTCTAAAATTTATATTTTTGTACAAACTGATTAAAAACGCTTATAACTTGTTAGAGTCTTATGTGCTAAATTTTATACCAACGTCAACCGAAATGATGTTATTTTAAGGCGTAAATTGAACAAACGGATTGCAAATTACGCTTGGTTTCCAGGGGGCGCTGCCCCCCGACCCCCGCCAGCTCACCGGCGAGCTGGGCAAGCCGCTCGCTCACCGGGGAGCGAGACCCCCGACTGGGCAGTCGAAGTGGCAATCAATGTATTTTAAATGAAGTGATGACTGTATTGAACCTAGTCCTTACGTGGCTAATATTTATGATGATTTTAATGAATTGTAGGGTGTTAATTTTGAAGGACGATTAACGCCAAGGTTTTAACGCACGTGCAAGGCAAGTTCCTTACTCAACCCTTATTTAATTTTGCGAGTGTTCCTTACTCAAATTATTTATTGGACAAGTTTCGAATTATTGTTTAATTCATCTATCGAGCAAGTCTCATATCTTATTCAAATTATTATTGTGCAAGCTTACGTACCCTACTCAAAATTATATTCGAGCAAATATTATTTATTGAGCAAGCTTATTGAGTTTCTTGACTCCCGTTCAAATTACTTATCAATTATCAATTACTGTGCTAATATTCGTACTTTTATTCAAGTATTGCAATGAAAGCCCATTTCATGCAATGTTATATATTGTGTGATTCCAAAGATTATGAATTGTTATTCATTTAAGATATTATTGATGCTATTGTGCATGCTGTTGAACCTTAAAATTCCTTACTCCATAAACTGTCTGAAAGCTATGTCAAAGCTAATTGTTCCAGCTAGACACTTATTGATTTGTTTATTGAAGTGAGGTTACGTCCTCCAACTATAATCGTCGTTAAGTAAAACTGTCCGATCAAATTGTTTTGGCCCGGACTCCCGTGTAAAGCTGAGAAGAACAACCCTCATAGCAGGGGAAATGGTATAAACGTCGGGGAACCGACACGCGCGTAAATGGAAAATGTAAGGCTTATGCATAACGCCAGGTATTTTAGGCTGATCACCTATTGTACCAGTTTTGTGGATTATCGGATTAATTTCCAGTAATTCTAGATAGAGTTCTGTGCCTTGGGGCTCACTCAGTATCGATTAGTCCCTTTCTTTGGGAAACTTTGAAATCCGTGGATACTTCAAAAATCCTTCGGTCTATAGTAACCTATAACGGTGATAAAAGTAATGGTGTACGTCCTTGAGTTATCTAACATCATTAACTCCTATGATCTATAAAGTTATTCTTGTTATTATTCACTGTTATTATACTTGCGGGGCAAAATTGTTGCTCACCCTTGCTTTCACTCAAAACATTTCAGTTAGTGCAGCACGCGGCGAGAGCTCGGGAAAGGACAAAGGGAAGGGCAAAGCTACTGACTAGTTTTGCGTTATCGTTTTGAATCATCTTTGTAATAAGACTTATTATCGACGTCGTGTATTAAGACATATGTACCCTTATGTATTATGTTATGTTTTGTTGTAGCCTTGGTTTCGAGACTTGGGACAGGGTTATTTATGTTATATCAATGTAAATATTCCTTTATTCCGCTATAAGTTATCGATTGTATAATTCTTGTGTTAGATAGTGATGAACCAGGTCCGTGGCTCAGGTGACCCGGATTTGGGGGCGTCACACATTCTTCATCAAATTCTTGAGCCTCCTTTATCTTATCCAGTAGAGTCGGACCCACTGTCACGGTGAACAATTTTTTGTCCGTCTCTATTGGATACTTAACCTCCAGTTTCAGGCGTCCAAAGTCCTTTATCAGCTCTGCCTGAGTTGTAAGCCTCATCAACTTCTCTCTGCCTTTCCTACTCAGGGCATCTGCCACTACATTTGCTTTGCCCGGATGGTACAGAATCTCACAATCGTAATCCTTGATTAATTCTAACCATCGACGATGCCTCATATTCAGCTCCTTCTGAGTGAAGATATATTTCAGACTTTTGTGATCTGTATATATCTCACACTTCTCTCCATATAGGTAGTGCCTCCAAATCTTCAAGGCGAATACTACTGCTGCTAATTCCAGATCGTGAGTCGGGTATCCCTTCTCATAGTCCTTCAGCTGGCGTGAAGCGTACGCAATGACCCTGCCGTGCTGCATTAGTACACAATCAAGGCCCTTGTGTGACGCATCACTGTATACTACAAAACCTCAAGTGTCGTCTGGTAATGCCAACACTGGTGCTTGGCTAAGTCTCTTCTTCAACTCCAAGAAACTCTCCTCGCACTTCTCTGTCCAAACAAACTTTACCGTCTTTCTGGTTAGATTGGTCAACGGTGATGCTATCTTCGAGAAATCCTGGATGAATCTCCGATAGTATCCCGCTAACCCTAGGAAACTCCTGATCTCCGTTGGCGTCTTTGGCTGCTCCCAGTTGATAATGGCTTCCACCTTTGCTGGGTCTACCGAAACACCATTACTGTCAATGACGTGTCCAAGAAACTGCACCCTCTGCAACCAAAATTCACACTTTGAAAACTTCGCGTACAGTTTCTCCCTTCTTAATGCCTCCAGGGCAATCCTTAGATGTTCAACATGTTCTTCCTCCGTTACTGAATACACCAAGATGTCATCGATGAATACTACCACGAACTTGTCCAAATACTGCTTGAACACTCTGTTCATCATATCCATGAATGCCACTGGTGCATTTGTCAGGCCAAATGACATAACCAGAAACTCGAAATGTCCATAACGAGTTCTGAATGCCGTCTTCGGGATATCCTCCTGTCTCACCCTTAGTTAATGATAGCCCGTCCTTAAATCGATCTTCGAAAAATATTTCGCTCCCTTGAGTTGATCAAACAGATCGTCTATCCTGGGCAGCGGATACCTATTTTTAATCGTAACTTTGTTCAACTCACGGTAGTCGATACAAAGCCTCATCGAGCCATCCTTCTTCTTTACGAACAAAACTGGCGCTCCCCATGGTGACACGCTCGGCCTGATATAACCCCTGTCTAACAGTTCCTGCAGTTGAACCATCAGTTCTTTCATCTCTACTGGTGCCATTCGGTAAGGCGCCTGATGAGTGTGTTTTATATACACAAATTGGGTACTTTTAGCCTTAATAATTTGTAAGTCTTTAGCTATTTCGTTTGGTTTTATGTGTTTTCATCTTATTGTTGTGCAATGTAGTTTTTTATTACTTTTATATGTATTTGTGTGCTTTTATGTGTTTTTACGTTGTTTTGTAGGTATTGAAATAAAGGCCCCTTGGATCGATGCGTTTTTGGCTTGAATCTAGCATTCCCGCTGCTTGTTTCTCCATTTGACCCATGATGCAATCCGAATCTCTCAAAACTCAAAGAACGAAAGTTGTAGAGTTGTATCTTAGCTTTCCAGAACATCCGGAATCATCCAATTTGAGGTTAGTGTGAGAGAGTTATGGTCATTTTACCATCGGATTTTGCATGACTTTTACACAGAAGTTGCTTCGGGCTCAATTTGAACCTTTCTCCGGCCATTATCTCGACGAGCTCCAGTAATGAAAGTTGTAGAGCTACTTCTTAGCTTTCCATAGCCTACTTAATCGCCTTAATCCGAGTTCGGACGAAGAAGTTATGGCCATTTTACCAAACAACATCGAAGCTGAATCAGGATACAGGAAGCTGAAACCAAGGTAGCTCGCCGGGGCGCGAATTTTAGGCTTATTTTGGCGCCGGGGCGAGCTCACCTGTAGCTATGCAGAAAGTGCGATTTTTGGTCCAAAACTCGGGAATAAGCTAGGTTTTTGTATACCCATCTCTTATAACACCAAGGAGGCGGCTAAAACTTACATTCTAACACCATCTAACACTTCTAACATCAATTCTAGAGAGAGGGAGGCTTCCATAAACATCAAATTAAGAGGAAAAATCTGCAATACAAGGCAATTTTCAGCAAAGTCCAAGGAACAAAAAGAGCAAGGAGTATCAAATCTTGAAGGAAAGCTAGAGAACAAGAATCAACCCATCAAGCAACCATTGAATATCTTCCTAAGGGGTTTTATCATTCTATCTCTAGTATTCTCTTCTTAATTTGTAATTCTATCATGATGTATAGATCAAATTTGATGTTTATTGTAATTCCCATGAACTAGAACTAATTTTCTAAGATTTCAATGGAACCCAATACATAGTTTGAATTGAATGCTCTCTCTTTAATGTTGGTTAATTATTTGTGATTGGATATCATAATTTGTGCTTTATATATTAATTACCTAGCTAGTAATTACCTTGGGAACTTATATGGAATTGAGAGAGGAAAGTATAGGTTGAGACCTTGTTATGATATCATGTGAAAATTAGATATTCCTATGGGTAATTTATGAAATTAAGTGACGTGTGTTTTATTTATTACCCTCATGAATGGATAATTTGATTGTATTTAGGATAGACATATACCTAAATACCACATGTATCCATTTGAGAATCATGCTTAATGATTTCTATTGCGAAAGTTGATAATTGATAGGGTGATTAATGAGATTTGGTGACACGTGTCTTGTTGATTATTCTTGATATTGGATTCTTGCTAGTGTGTAGAATAGAGATATTTATACACCGCATTGGGAAATACGTATTTGTCCATCGAGAGAGGCTTGTATATACTTGTAAATTCTCGGATAACAATCCTTGTGATTTAACTAGTTGAAAAGAGAGAGTTAGGATATTCAAGTGAAGTGTTGGGGGAAATTGCAATCTTAGACTTGTTAATATTTGATTTCATTATCTTAATGCTTTCCATAGTTGTTTAATTATTTGTTATCTTCATTAATACAAAACAACAAAAACAACTATCATTTGTTTGAATAAGATTGAGATGATAAAAGGTTAGTACTTGGAAAACACTAGTAATAATTCCTCGTGGGATCGATACTTTACTTACTCTTTATTACTTGTTGACCGCGTATACTTGCGCGTAAATTGTTCATATACAAATCGGACAACAAGTTTTTGGCGCCGTTGCCGGGGAATTATTTTTCTAGTGTTTTTCCAATATTAGTTATAATCAAATTGATCTTAATTTAAACTTGTATATAAATTTATTTTTACTTTATTTTAACATTTTTCTGTTTTGATGCTTCACGAGGTACACCATGGATGATTTTGCTTATCAATGGCCGTACATGAGTATGACTCAACCAAGGGAAATTGGGATTGATGGACTTAATGCACTCTCTGCATTGTCAACACAATTTGAAACACTATCGAGGAAGTTGGATGCCTTAGTAGCAGAGAGCACTCAAGGTATAACAGTTACTTGTGATTATTGTGCTGACAATCATCCGAGTCATCAATGCACCGTCAGTTTTGGACCGGTACAATACGGTGGTGAGTACTTCAACAACTATGATTATCCCGATTATCACCAAGATTGGGGGTATCACCCGGATTCTATATGGAGCTACAATTATGATGATCAATACTATGCTCCAAATCCAACTTATGCACCGGAATTCTCATGTCCACCTCCTATTCAAGAAGATAAGATGTCAAACTTTGAGGAACTTGTGTCTAAGATCATGGCTTCGAAGGAAGAGATGTTGAAAAGTCAAGACCTATCAATTCAAAATCTTCAGAATCAGATTGATCAAATGTTCAATGCTTTAAACAACTGTCCTCAAAACAATTGGTGTAATGACATGGATTCTGAGACTAATGGTGAGCCCAAGTCAAATCTGCAACTGGATGAGCCACAAGATGTCGATAGTGGGGAGACAAGTGGGGAGTGGGAAAAGGAGGCCGAGGATCCAGCCTTGAGTTCCAACGATGATGAGCCGATTGTATTAATACCCCAAGTGCCTTCTCCACCAAAGTTCAAGAATCCAGTCAGTTTTGCAAAACCGTGTCCACTTGGTAGTCATTTCTTAGGCGAGGCTCTATGTGACGATGGTGCTAGCATGAATGTGGAACCATGGTGGACCGAGGAAATGAAGATAAAAGAAGAGCCTGTTATGCTTGACAAGCCCCAATGCCTAATTCTTATCACAGACACAAAGGATGATGCACCTAGCTATTTGACATTTGAAATTGAGGGCTTATCTATAGAAAGCAAGCTAGGTGCCTTTAGTTCAATGGCTATCACCAATGAGGAGAAACCCTCAAATGTTACATGGCTATCAATGGAGGGTGGGTTCCTCAATTATCGAAGGGGAATTGGATAAAAGCAGGGAGTTAGTCAGGCCGAAGACTTTAAAACAAGCGCTTCTTGGGAGGCAACCCAATTTTATTGTTTTGATTTTGATTTTTTTTCAATTGCTTTTTAGTTTATTTAATTGCATTTTAATTTCTTTAGTCAATTGCTTTCAGGTACCGAATACTAAGCAAATTGGTGTGCGCTCTCAACTTAGGGGACTTGAAAGATGATATTAATAGCGCTTGACACGTTCTCAAGGAAGTCTTCTATTTTATTTTTTTCCCTATTTCAGACATTGAGGACAATGTCAAGTTTAAGTTTGGGGGTATAGGCTTTAGTATTTAGTATTTGTGTTTTTAATTTAGTATTTGTGTGTTGTTAGTGTTTTTTTTTAAACAAAAAAAAATTTCATTTATTTTTAGGATATGTCCCTTGAGCATTGTTTTAATTTGATTTGAACCATAATCCATGGTCTATGATAATGGCTTGTTTGAATTGATTCTAACTCATGGAAAATGGATAATTGTTGCTTAGTTGTTGTGCTTATCGTTATTGTTGGTTATTGTTTTGCTTATGCGTCCTTTCACTTTTATGCACTCACCCATGAGTATTGAGCTAGTCGTATGCTTAGAGAAGGCTTTTATAACCGAATGCTTATGGGAAATATCTATAAACTCTTTAACTCGTTTAAACATCACTCGAAGGAAGGTGTCCAAATTTGTTGTGTTTGAATTGATGGTCATGTGGTGAGCTGAGATGGAGCGTAAAACGCACTCACTCATGGACACATGCTTAGGGGAGATAGAGCGTAAGACGCACTCTCCTATAATTTGATGAGAAAAGAAAGAAATTTTTTATATCAAACCTTGTGTTGAGTTGAGATGGAGCGTAAAACGCACTCACCCACAAGAGTAGACTTAGGATAAGATAGAGCATAAAATGCACTTACCTAAAGTCCTTTGATTTCATATTTTTGGAAATTATGATTTGTATACCTTTGTATTGAGTGGTGTGTTAAGCATGTAGTTTTTGTGGTTTATTTTGATTATTTCATAAGGTAATGTGGTTGCATAGCTTCATCCGAGCTTGATTGGTTTAGTGCCATTGGGTATACTCACACACACACGGAAGGGACCTAAAGCAAGCTATGACTAACTAATTGTAATTCTAGACTTGCAACGTTTTGAGAGTTTCCTTGAATTTTATTGTGTTTATGCTTTGAGACCATTGGTTAGCTTATTAACTCATTGCTCAAGATAGTTTTTATTTAGAAATGTTTAATTTTTATAGTTTGTGTGTTTTGCTTGAGGACAAGCAAAGGTTTAAGTTTGGGGGTATTTGATGAGTGTGTTTTATATACACAAATTGGGTACTTTTAGCCTTAATAATTTGTAAGTCTTTAGCTATTTCGTTTGGTTTTATGTGTTTTCATCTTATTGTTGTGCAATGTAGTTTTTTATTACTTTTATATGTATTTGTGTGCTTTTATGTGTTTTTACGTTGTTTTGTAGGTATTGAAATAAAGGCCCCTTGGATCGATGCGTTTTTGGCTTGAATCTAGCATTCTCGCTGCTTGTTTCTCCATTTGACCCATGATGCAATCCGAATCTCTCAAAACTCAAAGAACGAAAGTTGTAGAGTTTTATCTTAGCTTTCCAGAACATCCGGAATCATCCAATTTGAGGTTAGTGTGAGAGAGTTATGGTCATTTTACCATCGGATTTTGCATGACTTTTACACAGCAGTTGCTTCGGGCTCAATTTGAACCTTTCTCCGGCCATTATCTCGACGAGCTCCAGTTATGAAAGTTGTAGAGCTACTTCTTAGCTTTCCATAGCCTACTTAATCGCCTTAATCCGAGTTCGGACGAAGAAGTTATGGCCATTTTACCAAACAACGTCGAAGCTGAATCAGGATACAGGAAGCTGAAACCAAGGTAGCTCGCCGGGGCGCGAATTTTAGGCTTATTTTGGCGCCGGGGCGAGCTCACCTGTAGCTATGCAGAAAGTGCGATTTTTGGTCCAAAACTCGGGAATAAGCTAGGTTTTTGTATACCCATCTCTTATAACACCAAGGAGGCGGCTAAAACTTACATTCTAACACCATCTAACACTTCTAACATCAATTCTAGAGAGAGGGAGGCTTCCATAAACATCAAATTAAGAGGAAAAATCTGCAATACAAGGCAATTTTCAGCAAAGTCCAAGGAACAAGAAGAGCAAGGAGTATCAAATCTTGAAGGAAAGCTAGAGAACAAGAATCAACCCATCAAGCAACCATTGAATATCTTCCTAAGGGGTTTTATCATTCTATCTCTAGTATTCTCTTCTTAATTTGTAATTCTATCATGATGTATAGATCAAATTTGATGTTTATTGTAATTCCCATGAACTAGAACTAATTTTCTAAGATTTCAATGGAACCCAAATATAGTTTGAATTGAATGCTCTCTCTTTAATGTTGGTTAATTATTTGTGATTGGATATCATAATTTGTGCTTTATATATTAATTACCTAGCTAGTAATTACCTTGGGAACTTATATGGAATTGAGAGAGGAAGTATAGGTTGAGACCTTGTTATGATATCATGTGAAAATTAGATATTCCTATGGGTAATTTATGAAATTAAGTGACGTGTGTTTTATTTATTACCCTCATGAATGGATAATTTGATTGTATTTAGGATAGACATATACCTAAATACCACATGTATCCATTTGAGAATCATGCTTAATGATTTCTATTGCGAAAGTTGATAATTGATAGGGTGATTAATGAGATTTGGTGACACGTGTCTTGTTGATTATTCTTGATATTGGATTCTTGCTAGTGTGTAGAATAGAGATATTTATACACCGCATTGGAAAATACGTATTTGTCCATCGAGAGAGGCTTGTATATACTTGTAAATTCTCGGATAACAATCCTTGTGATTTAACTAGTTGAAAAGAGAGAGTTAGGATATTCAAGTGAAGTGTTGGGGGAAATTGCAATCTTAGACTTGTTAATATTTGATTTCATTATCTTAATGCTTTCCATAGTTGTTTAATTATTTGTTATCTTCATTAATACAAAACAACAAAAACAACTATCATTTGTTTGAATAAGATTGAGATGATAAAAGGTTAGTACTTGGAAAACACTAGTAATAATTCCTCGTGGGATCGATACTTTACTTACTCTTTATTACTTGTTGACCGCGTATACTTGCGCGTAAATTGTTCATATACAAATCGGACTACAGCGCCTTAGATATCGGTGCCGTTCCAGGTACCAAGTCGATTGCAAATTCTATCTCTCTATCCTGCGGCAGTCCCGGAAGTTCATCTGGGAAGACATCAGCGAATTCCCTTACAACGGGTATCTGACTCAGTTCACCCTCGACCCGTCGAGTATCTACCACGTGAGCCAAATAACCTATACAACCCTTCTTAAGCAATCTCTTCGCTTGCATCATCGTTAGACAACAAGATTGTCTCGGCGATTTACTACCATAGAACACCACCTTCGACTTACCCGGAGTCTGCAGGTGTATGCACTTTTTCTTACAGTCAATGACCGCCCCGTGGCTCGCTAACCAATCCATCCCCAGGATTACATCGAATTCTCCAAGACGAATCGGCAACAAGTCCACGTTAAGCTTAAACCCTCTCACATCCGCACAACAATTCTTATAAATGTAGTTTACGGGGATAATCTCTTTGTTCGCTACTTCTACACTCATCGGGTGTTCTAACAGTTCACTAGACAATTTAAATCTTTGAGCAAATTCATCAGAAACAAAAGAACATGAAGCACCCGAATCAAATAGCACATAGGCATCTATGTTGTTGATTGGAATAATACCTGACACCACCTCTCTGGATGCCACAGCATCTTGTACTGTCATGTTGAAGGTCCTCGCTGTTGGCTTATTTGGCTGGGCTGGTCCTCCACTGGTTGTCCTCGAGTTGTTGCCCCTATTGCCGTCTCCGCCATCCATGTTTCTCTTTCGGGGACATTCCTTGCTCCGATGTCCTATCTCTCCACAATTGAAGCAACCCCCTTTCTTCGCCTTAGGACAATTGGGTGAGATATGCCCTTCTCGTCCACAGGTATAACAAACCATCTTTCCCTTCATGCACTCTCCCGAGTGACCCTTTCCGCACTTCCCACATACCGGCCTTTTCTGCTGCGTGCTCCCTTGCTGCATTTCAGAATTACTACCCCCACTGCTCCATTGACGCTTCCTGCTGTTGCTGCCACCACTGCTAACATTCACGTTTCCTCCTTCTACCTTCTTCTTGTTCCTTTCCCGATTATATTTTGAAACCGCTTCACTCCCACCTTCGGCAATGAGAGCTTTCTCCAACAAGGTTGAGAACGATGTAATTTGCAAAACCGCTACCTTGCTGTAGATCCACGGCTTTAATCCATTCTCGAATCTCCTGGCCTTCCTCACCTCAGTATCCACCTGATGTGGGGCGAATCTAGCCAATTCATTGAATTTTGCAGCGTACTCTGACACTGACAAATTTTCTTGCTTCAATTCCAAAAACTTGATTTCCATTTTCGCCTGCGTACTCTCAGGAAAGTAATTCTCGAAAAACAACGTCTTGAAAGCTTCCCACGCCACGACTCCAGTTCCAGCTTTGTTCTGATTGGCTTCCCACCAAAAGTTAGCCTCACCTTTCATTAGGTAGGTAGCAAAAACTGTCTTCTGCTCCTCAGCAACTCTAGCAATGACAAAGGCCTTTTCAATCTCCTTTATCCACGACTGGGCCTCTATCGGGTTTGCTGTTCCTCTAAACTCTGGAGGCCCTACTGCCTTGAAGTCTTTAAAATTGGCTAAGTGGTTGCCTGCCTGGTTTCCGGTAGTAGTGGTTTGATTCCACAAGGCTTCTGCCATCATGTTCACAAAATCTTGCAATGGGTTTGGTGGAGTTTCCTCTACATTGTTAACTGACTCTTCGATCCCTTGGTTTCGTAGGATTCGTCTGGGCGGCATTATCTGTTTAAGCAAACCCTAACACGTTACTCGGGCTTCCTTAAAACATAAGTATTCAGCATGTAATATAATAATCACATGACTCTTGTGTGGGAGTTTTAGATTACCCAACCTCGGGAATTCTGCTTTCCGATTAGTGATTTAAGTTACTAAGATACCGATTCAGTTTTACTGAATTAACATAATCATTGCATAAATGGTATATCAAGTAAAATTCTCAAGCACATACCATAATAATGCATCTATATTCATATACCGACTTTAGCGTCTTACACGTTTATCACAGGCATGTTGTCATAATTGCTACCATCCCATTTAATATAACAAAAGGTGGGATTCACTTAAACCATTCTTTCCTACCTACATAGTTGGGAAGTACATCCTACCTACGAACTACCTCGCACCTTGTTGAGGTTAATACAATTTCTAGTAAACCAAATGGTAGTACCAATAACACTGCTCAAGGCATAACCACCTACTTTTACTATCCTCTAAGGGACACAAGGTGAATACAACTCAACGCTTGCCCTTGCTACTAGAGGACAGATCCATCCATCTGGCGTCGAACTGCATCCAGACGATGTCTAAGGCTCACTCCAAATCAACTATCTTCGCATCCTTAGCCTTTACCTCATCCTTCAATTGTCCTAACTGCAGCTCCCTTAGCAGCAGCCTCTCTCGCAACTCGGCTAACTCAGCCTGGGCCTGGTAAGCAGCGTCCTTGTACTGCTGTTCAGAAATCTGGTGGATGTGGTTCTGCGCCTCTAATTGTTTAGCCCTAACCTCTAGCTCGGCGTTCCTCGCCAACAAACCTCCTATCACATCAGGCTCTATGGGCTCCTAGTTATCATGGAATCCAATTTCAACTCTAATTAGTTAGCATGAAATTCAATTTTGATTAAAATAAACTTCTTTATTTTAATCCTATTCCAAATCAAAATAAACCTTTTATATTAATTTGAAATCAAAATAAAATAAATTTTTACTTATCTGTGGCGACTGGTGCGGCCGCGCCCAGATTATACTGGGTAACGGCGTGGCCACGCTGGAAGTCTATAACTCATTTTCTGGGGAATGTCGCGGTCGCGCCCAGATTATACTGGGTAACAGCGCGGTCGCGCCGCGGCACAGATCACGAGGTTTTTTATTTTTTTCCAAAAATATGATTTCATATCAACAATTATGTCCAATTAAATTGTTCCAAACACATATTAATAAATATACTGTGACACCCCCAAATCCAGGTTTCCAAACCTCGAATTCGGTGCTCACGATAATTCGACGATAAACATACTATCTAACTAAATGCGGAATAATAAACATACATTGTTTATCGAATGGAAATAAAGTCTTACAAATTCTGGTCCCAAGGTTCTTTAACCTTAACATAAAACGTACCCTTAATACAACAAAAGGTTCACCTAATCAAACAACATTCAATAATAACTAGTACATAGGCACTATCGGGCATCTATTCCTGCACCTTCCCTTTTCCTTTGTCTCCTCTAGACGTTTCTGCCTTAGCTGAAATAAAGATCATGATATAGCAAGGGTAAGCAACTAATTTGCTTAGCAAGTATATACACAAGAGATATATTATGATAGAAGGAAATTTTACTTTCAATGTTCAACAACAGTATAAGAGTGTGAAGGAACATGAATTAGTAAACAACAGTTGAATATCCGAATAATTGAATGACAATTACTGAGTGATTTGAAATAACCAAGGACGTTTTCCAAGGTTCTCAGCATGTAAGCTGGACCTCTTAAAAAGTTTTGGTAATCGAGGGGATCAGCCTCTCATACCCCGTGATTTATGCATAAACACTTAATAACCAGCATTGATATCATGCCTTAAACAAGTTTATCCTTTTCTCAGCCAAGAGTTCTTACGATAGCAATTTAATAAGAACAGCTTTTAAAATACCATTGTCTTAACCAATTTAGACATGCTGGATCTAGCTGATACAAATAGCATAGATCTATCTCATAAACAATTCATACTTGAAAGAACTTTAATTAAATTTACAGTTCAATCATAATAGGATATGAATTCAATTGCACCAGGTGCAAATCTCAATAATCAGTATAGATGTGAATAATCAACAATAATTATTCACTAACATGCTTCGAAAATAATAACTCGAGTTTGAGTTAGGGAACTTGCAATAATGTAAGAAGTTTAGGGTTAGGAACTTGCCTGTTTGCTCAGCTACAAATAATTTTAGCTTTAACTATTTGGCCTTTGAAGAACCTAACATAAATAATGTCGGTCTATCAATTAGTACTGCGTAGTTGTACGCCGATACGCTTACTTATGCTATTTATTTAACAATTTAAGAAATTCACATAGCACACAGTAAATAAACTATAGCAAATTTCATAAGGCACTTATTTGGCTTTTAGGTTGATGGTTTAAATAAATCAACCATGTATCCCTTAAGTAATAAACACTTATTAATCCCTTAAACAATTAATTATAATTGTTTAATTAATTAACATTACTTTTTCTTAATTAACGTTCATTTATTAAACCCTTAAAACAATTAATTATAATTGTTTAATTAATGAGCTATTTGAACTCTCTCTATTTTATTAACTCTATCTTCATTTAATAGTAATTCATTAATTTAGTTATTAATAATAGTAATTAATAACTAATTATATTCACTTATTATTCAATTATTAATTAAATAATAATCGAATTATAAATTTTAATTGTCTTTAATTATTATTTAAGATTAAATAATAATTAATTAGGTTTGTTTATTATTTAAAGTTAATCAAAGAAATAAATAATTAATTAGTAACTATGAATTATCTTTAGTTATTATTTAATAATAAATAACAACTAATTAGATTTATTTATTATTTAAGGTTATTCAAATAATAGATAATTAACAAGTATGAATCACCTTTAGTTATTATTTAATAATAACTAATTAGGTTTATTTATTATTTAATGTTAATCAAATAATAATTAATTAATTAGTGAGTAATACTCATCTTTAATAAATAATAACTAATTAGATTTATTTATTATTTAAAGTTAATTAAATAATAAATAATTAATTAGTGAGTAAGAGTTACCTTTAGTTATTATCTAATAGTAAATAATAACTAATTAGGTTTATTCATCAATAAAATAAATAAAATAAATAAATAAACAATTTACTATACATGGAAAATATAATAGCATATAAGGCTATTATTTTATTACTTTTATTCATACTTAATTATAAATCAATAATAATCAAATATTTATTTTATTTCTTATTCATCGATAAATGATAAATAATTATTTTACTAATTTATTCATATGTAATTATTAATTAAATATTTATTATTTTTGATAAACAATAAATAATGACTTATTAATTTTTATTTATACTTAATTATTATTTAATGTTAGTTAAAATAATAATTAAATATTTATCATCTTTATTTATTGATAAAGAATAAATAATTATTTTGTTTACTTTACTAGTTAACTAATTCACTTGCAGGTATATTATTAGCTTCAAACCACTATTTAAGCCAATATTCAAACTCTGCATCTTTCATTTCAACCTAACAAAGTTATTACCCAACATAATAGGCAACAATCCTAACAGATTATGGCAGTACTGAAGTCGAATCCTGTACCCATCCCAAACGGAAAACAAAAGAAACCCAAATTAAAGTTCTTCAACATACAGAGGTTTTAAACCCAAGCAATTTATCACAATAGCAGATTTCTAAATCCAATAGACCAACACAATACCATAGCAGATTTGCAACCTAGACAAGAACAACCTAATACAATAATATACAGGGTGTAACTTCAATCAAACAACCTAACACAGTGATACAACCCAATTGGTAACATAATACACTACCAGATGGTCAAATGCAACCCAAAACAATGTAATTAAAATCAATATTATCGGTTGCCACAACAGTTTCTCAATCCCAGCGATACAACCACAGTTTCACGCCAAAACAATGCAGTACAGTGTATAATATACAGCCAACACAGTCGGCAATATCAATCCAGTTACAAAAAAAAAATCTACATAAAACCTAACACCAAACTATCACAGTGGTTAATTAAACCCATTGTTATACCTTTAATCCAATCGAACCTCTGCTCTTCTTCTCCTAATTCACGCCGGCGACTGACTTCCCTTCTCTCTCTCCCTCTTTGTGATTTTTTTTTTTTTTTTACAATTTCGGCAGCCTTGAATTAGGGTTTGGGGAAAGGCCTCAATTTATACTAGAAATTTTTCCCAAATTGGTTTGGGTATTACCTAACTTGGCCGGTTAAGGACTGACAGTAGGAGAGGGAAATGTCGTCCGGTCGTTCCCATTGAGTCGACCGACATCGCCGGCAGCCTCGAGCCACGCGTGCCCTCACCGATCATGTCGCTGAAATCCTGGGACTCTTGGTCCGATCGCCAAACCCTTGGTTGCTTCGGTTGCCCCTTGAATCGTTCGCTCGCTTCGAGCCATCGCCGGCGCACGCCTGGCGACACCTCCTTCCCGTCCCGTCTCTCGCTTGTCTCGCTCGATTGACTGGGTTTGGGTTTCCCCCTTTTGCTCGGCTGTTTGATTTGAGATGTTAGGATTTGAGGGGTTAGGGTTTGGTTTCCCCCCTTTTGCTCGGTTGCAATTGATTTGAGAGATGGAGACTTTGCTCGGTTATCTGAGTTGAGGGGTGTATCCCAACTCGACTTCACCGGTTAACAAAAGAAGGGAATTGGGTTTTGGTTTGGCTGGAAAGAATTTGGGCTCAACCCAATAGGGTTGGGCCAGTTGAATTAAATAGAAAATGGCACAATAAGAATTAAAAAAAAAATTGGGTCCAAGAAAGAAATGGGTTAATCCATTTATTAGAATTAATAAGACCACACTTTTAAATTAAATAACTAACTTAATTAATTAATTGTTTTAAAATTTTTATTTTTAACAATAAATTCCTTATTATACTTATGATATTAAAATTAAATAATTGGTGTAATTATTTACCTTTTTAGCTATTCATTCAAGTTATATTTAACGTTAAGTTGAGGTGAAATTTATATTTAACCCCTTAACATTATAACTTAGATCGTATAATTATTCAATCAAGTAATGATGCACATTCATGGGCCTACTTAAGCACATTAAATAATTCCATAGAAAATAAAATTTTATATTATATAAAAAAATGGATTGGTAGCGTAGTTACAAAATTTCTCGGACATTACATATACTAAATCAAAATAATTAATAATTCGCATAAGGATGGCTTTGATGCCACTGTAAGTTTGCGAAAATAAGAACATACATACAATCGTATTGTAAAATAGCAGAAACATGACATAAATCGAATTTAAAATTTTCTGCAATCCCAGGAATTACCTTATGCAATATTATTAATTCAAGATGAAGAAGAAGGGATTATACCTTTGCAGATTTAACCTTTGATCAGCTACGAGATCACCTCCTTTAATCCTTCACGTTCTTCCCAAATCCACCTGATTAAACGTAAGCTACAAAGTGTATGTAGCACTCTAAAGGTGATCCACCAAGAGATTGATTATGGATTAAGTAAATTTAGGTTCTCCTAATCCTGGGGTGGCTAACCCTAGTTTTCTCTCTCTCTCTCTCTCTCTCTCGCTCTCCTAACTCTCTTAGAATTTAAAGAATACTTGCAAAAGTTGCATTAGTTGTTCCCACAACAAGACCTATCTTATTTATAGACTAACCCTCCCTCCTAAACCTTTTAGGACTTCGGGTTTTAATTTAATTTTCAATCTAATTAGGAACTAAATTATTTAATAATAATAATAATAAGGCCTCTCTTATTAATTTATAATTTAGTATTTCTCCAAATACTTAATTATAAGTATTGAGCTATTTAATTTATTCCACTAATAAATTAAATATACTTAATTTATTATTATCAAGTCAATCCTTTTATAATAATAATAATAATAAGACTACTCTTATTAATTTATAATTTAGTATTTCTCCAAATACTTAATTATAAATATTACTATTTCGTCAAATATTAAATTATTGTTATTAAGTCAATTACTTCTAAAATAATATTTCTCTTTTTGCGGTGTGACCCTTTAGGTTCAATATTAACTCAGTAAGTAGAATAAATAAATTAAAACCATTCTAATATTATTTATAATAAATTAAACTCCTTTAATTCATATATAAATAAATAATATTTATTCTACATCATGAGTGACACCTTATAAATAATGTATCATGACTATCCGGATAATATGAATTCAACGTTCAATCATAAAGAATTATCACAAAGAATATAAAGAACCTATTCCGTGAATAGTTACTGTACAATTCATTCCTTCTACCATACAATGTCCCGATCAAATATAAAACATGGAATTACTGTCAAATTTTATTTATTTGATCATATGCATTTCAATTCAAAAATGCACAACTCTAGTTAATTTAAATTAGAAACTTAATTTTCTAATTTCCATTCACCCTGGCCAGGGATTTCTGAGTTGTCACTTATCGAATCGTATAGGACATACTCTCCCTTTACTGGAAGTGGTAGATCCTTTGTTGATTATTCTTCTACCTCCATGTACACTTTATTAAACCCAAATATATCCTATATTATACTTTGTAGTATTAAGGAATATGACAAAGTGTAACTCAGAATACACAAGGTACTATGATGATCTCAAGTCCAAGGATTATTTGTACTACTATCACTATAAGAACTCCTATAGACAGGCGAGTAAAACTCCATTAGGGTCTTTTTAAGCGAGTCACGTTCAGTGAACTTATTCCCCAATAAGCACCTACGTACTTGCTTTAGTGTCTCTACACAAATGATTATGAGATCAATCATCCTCTTCAATAGAGCAATCATAGTATGTACTAATCTATCCGGATTCAGTAACCTCACATTAGTGATCCATCGATTAGGAACGTTCTAGTTTTAAGCTATCTTGAATTTAGATCTCATTAGCATGATCATCATCATGATTCTAAAAGTATTGCTACAAAACTATGAGTTTATCACATTTATTTAATTCAACTAATTAAATATGGATAAAAAATGCCTTTAAATAAACAAACTCTTTTATTAATAAATGAATAAGATTACAAAGTAAATACTTATCACATCCTATGTTATTGGCTTGATGGCATACTACTTTCAATTTTAAACATTTAAAGTTAAGAAAAGATTAAGTGAATAAAAGAATTAGAAGAAAAGGGTAAATTTTGGGTTGTTAAAGGATAATTCTGATTAGCTGTCTCAAGTAACGATTGTATAACACTTTTGTCCCTCTAAATTTTCGCCGAGTGTCAAAAATCTTTCTTAAAGTTTATTTTTGGTCAATTAGATCCTTTAAAGTGGACAATTGGGGTCAATTCTGTTCATTTTTTCAAATTTTATTTTAAATTCGTCCAAAGTTCGACCCGACCCATTTTTTAAGGGCAAATTTTTCTTTACTATAATTGAAAGTATTATCAATATTAGAAATTAAATATAAAAAAACTAAACATTGAAATTAAAATACAAATAAACAATATAAAAAAAATTGAAAAAAAAGAACTAATTCTAATTTGAAAAATCTAATTTTTTGAATTTGAAAAAAAAATTAGAATTAGTTTTTTTTAAAATCATTATTCTGTTTGTTTGAATTTTAATTTCAATGTTTAGTTTTTTTTTAGTGTTTGAATTTCTAATATTGATAATACTTTCAAAAATGGCAAAGACATTTCCTTAAAAATGGGTCGGGTCGAACATTGGTTGGATTTAAGTGAAATTTGGGAAAAGGAACAGACATAACACCATTGATCATTTTAAGGACCCAATTGATGAAAAATAAACTTTAGGAAAGATTTTGACACTTGGTGAGAACTTGAAAGGATAAAAATGACATTCAACCATCTAGTAACACAAAGAAACTTCTTAATACTCTCTTTCTTTCACAAAAAGAGTCTCATTTGTTAAAAAATAAATAAATAAATTATTCTATAAAAAGAATTCTATTTTGTTGATAGTAATATAAAATAACACAATATTCTCAAATTTGTTATCATAATTTTATTATCATGTTATCACTATTAAATTATCAACTTATTATTTTATAGAGGTGAAAATTAAAAAAAATCCTCAATATTTACATAAATTACAAATGAGACTTTTTTTATGAAACGACAGTTAATTGTTTGTGCTTGCTTTGGCCCTCCGATGGAGGAGAAAACATCTTTTTTGAATAGTCCAAGATGTCGTCAACAAAGAAAATTATGAAGTTATTTCAAAATCAAAATTCCTACATTGCGTGAATATGTTGGTAGGCACACGGTTTGCACACTTTTTGTTAGTATCCAAAGATTTTGTGCTATAGTGGCAATATAGTTCAAAGAATTTGCCGAGTTGTCAAAATTTTTGCATATCGGTTTGGTTTTCTTACTCACTCACCCAATAACGAGTCACGAATTGAATTGTAATTTTAAATATATTCTTTTATAAAACGGTAGTAATCAATATAAAGTTCGTATAGGAAAAATTTGTCGTAACGAAAACAAAAATAATGATATTAGAACAAAATCAAAAGGAAATAATGGAATTCTACAATCAAATTATAATATCCCCTTGATATAATTTATTAGTTGATCACCAGAATCTTGGCCAAGTATTTTAGTAATTCAAATTACTAAAGTATTAATTTAATTTATTAAATTAATGTGTGATCAAAAGATTATAAATTATGTAGTCAAGGATATAGGCAGTAAACGTAATGGGTTAAAAGTTTTATTTCTACACACGTTTATGGATATTATTGTAGAGGAATATTTTTACAAGATACTAATAATGGAAGGATTTAATTAATTAATTGTAACTCTATTAATTCTAGAGTGCAATTATAACTATTTAGTGGAATTAGTTATAATTAATATAATTCTAATTGATTAAAGAGTTAATCAGTAATTAGTATTATATTGGAGCTAGAATTATAGAATCCTGCTTGATCCTCACTCTAACCCTTATTAAGATATAAAAAAATAGCAGGATAAAATATATTAGAAAAGTTTTCAAATATCCTGATAAATATCAGGGAGTTGAGGACTCTATATATTCTATCACTTTGCAGTATTTTGAGCACACACTCAAAAAAGTACGTGATATCAAAATAAGGGTCATAGGGAGGAAGATCAGGAGAGAGAAAAAATCCATCATCAGAATAAGCAAAAATTCTCCATTGTGTTACAACCGAGCACGAGGTATGTAATATAATTTTTGATTATGCTAAATTATGAGAAAGATCTTGGGATAATAATTTTTAAAAGTAAAAATTATTAATTTATTTGGAAATCGTTTCCTACAATTGGTATCAGAGCAAACTCATAATTTTCATAAATCATGTTTATATTATTTAGTTTGAATTATATTCGACAGATGTATGGATTTTTTTTTCCTGTACTGCTCTTCGGCTTTCATGATTCAAATTTTTTTTATAATTCAATTAATTGATATCTATAGATATAATTATTTAATGCTTACTGATATATGTGGGTTGTTTAAAAAAGGGAGGTCTCTGAATTAGTAGCAAGTAAAGTTCGCTGCTATATGTGGGTTAATTCTTTAAACAATGAATATTATATATATATATATATATATATATATATATATTTACACGTTGGAATGTATATGACTTCTTTGGAATGGGTTAGAGTGCTAGTAACTTTATAATTAGTTTTGTAATTATATGGGGCTCCAGGATACAAGCTTTATGTTAATACTTGTTAGAACAGAGTTGGTATCATTAGTTATCATATTCACATGTTTTAAATTGTGGGCCTATTTTCATTTATATTAATATGAATTGATAGTTAACAATTATAATGTTTAATTGTTGAATTTTCACAATGTTGTAATTGTTAAATGTGAATATGCATGTATCTTAGTTTACATGTTTATATTATTAATATGGGATATTAGTATAATTTTATATTTTTTAATAAATAAAAATCCTCATTTTTATATAAATAAAAATCAAGAGGGAGAAAGAATTGTATTTCTTACGGTCTCCATCATTGGTCCATTATATTGATACATCTATCTAATCTCAAATTTTGTGAGTTCCCTTCGGAAGATACATGAATCTAGTTATATTAGATATGGATTTCCTTGTGATAAATTTATTTAAAATTTTATTATGAATTATTTTCCATCGAAATATTTGTATTAAAATTTTAAAGAAAATTTAAATGGATGGTATACACTTGACAAAACATAAATAATAATTCTCCCCATCGGAGTGATACTTATTATTATTGTTTTCAACTAAATTAAATGGTGACTTATTTTTATTTCATGAGATGTCAAGATATAAAAATAATAGTAATTTCAAATTATTCTTATTTTTCCCTTCAAAAAGAGAATTATTTGAAATTAAGTTGCCATGTTTATTTTATGTTTGTGTTTGAGGATTACACTTTCATATTATATGCAAAAGTTTATTTTTATTGAATGACCATTTAATTTATGCATATTGTATAATTGTACAGATTATCATGTCGTCTTTTAATCCCCTTGCTATTATCCTTAAAGAAAATAAGTTAACTGGACCAAATTATGTGGACTCGAAAAGAAATCTTGACATTGTGTTGACTGCTGAGGACTACAAGTTTGTGCTCACTGAACCTTGCCCAGTTCTTCTAGAAAATGCTACTGTTGCACAAAAGAATAACCATAAGAAGTGGCAAAAGGCAGATGACATGGCTCGTTGCTATATATTGGCATCTTTGTTAAATATATTACAACACCAATATCAGTCTACTACCACTGTTAAAGAGATCTTGGATAGTCTTCATGAAATGTTTGCTGACCAGAGTCGTGCTGCACGACAGACTGTGATGAAAACACTCATGAATTCCAAGATGTCCGAGGGATCTTCAGTTCGAGATCATTGTTTAAAAATTATTTCTTACTTAAACGAACTGGAAATCCTAGTAGCAACAGTTGATGGGGAAACCCAGGTTGACATGTTGCTAGAGACCTTGCCTGATTCCTTCAGTGAGTTCAAACTTAATTACAC
The DNA here is from genome assembly GCA_034770075.1 of Aralia elata. NCBI lineage: Eukaryota > Viridiplantae > Streptophyta > Magnoliopsida > Apiales > Araliaceae > Aralia > Aralia elata. The sequence continues at coordinate 40,646,450 of CM068383.1, read as the reverse complement.
TATGAACAAAATGTCATTATCTTTACCTGAACTAATGAAGGAACTCCAAACAGCAGAGGGTATTCTTCGTGCAAAAAGAAGCATTCATGTTGCAGAAACTGGTACTTCTAGGGGAAAGCCTAAGGGCAAAAACCGAAAAAAGAATAACGGTAAGAAAGCTGCAAATGGAAACCTACCTCCATCTGGAGGGGCTGGGAAGAAAGGGGAAAAATCAAGACCTCAAGGGAAATATTTTCACTGTGGGGAGAAACGTCACTGGAAAAGAAATTGTTCTACTTACCTAGCCAAGATCAAAAATCAAGGTATGATTGAATGTCTGATTGATCAGTTTAGCAAGATAGGTAAATATCAATCTTTCGTTCATGAAACATGTTTTATGGGCCATTCTACTGAATCCTGGTGTGTAGATTCGGGAACCAGTAATCATGTCTGCAATTCTTTGCAGGGGTTTCAGGAAACCAGAAAATTGAATGAAGGCAAGATTTATCTACACCTTGGTTCTAGCGCAAAAGTAGCAGCTATTGCAATGGGAGTTGTGCATCTCAATTTTAATAATGATAGGACTTTAGAATTAGTAGATTGTCTTTATGTTCCAGACATTCGTAGAAATTTAATTTCAGTTTCCTGCTTGTTTAAACATGGATATTCAGTTAATTTTGATTCCAAGGTTGTTATTCGTAAGAATGAAAATTTATTTGTTCTGGTTCATTGGTAGATAATTTATATATTCTTACTCCTAATTATTATTCATTAATGCAAACTGAATGTAATCAACATATACCATTAAAAAGAAAAGTTTCGTCAGTTAATCAAACTTATCTCTGGCATCTACGATTAGGTCATATTAATTTAAATAGGATCCAAGGACTGGTTAAAGATAGTCCTTTAAGCTCCTTAGAAGTTAAAAATCTTCCAGTTTACGAATCCAGTATAGAAGGAAAAATGACCAAAGGGCCTTTCAAGGAAAAGAAACATAGAGCCAGTGATAAGTTAGAATTAATTCATACAGATGTATATGGTCCTATGAATATCCGAGAGGGTTTGAGTATTTCATCACTTTTAGTGATGATTACTCAAGATTTGGTTATGTGTACCTTATGCATCGAAAGTCGGAAGCATTTGAAAAATTCAAAGAATTTCAGGCAGAAGTAGAAAGGCAATCTGGTAAAAACATAAAATCCCTTCGATCGGATTGAGGAGGTGAATACCTCCTTGGGGAATTCAAAGATTACTTATCTGATAAAGGAATTATATCTGAATTGACTGCACTAGGTACACCCCAGCAAAATGGTGTGGCAGAAAGAAGAAACAGGACTCTTTTGGATATGGTAAGGTCTATGATGAGTTTTTCTACTCTTCCTATTTCCTTTTGGGGTTATACACTAGAAACGGCAATGTACTTATTGAATCTTGTACCGTCAAAGTCTGTTCCTTTAACAACTAGAGAATTGTGGAGTGGGTGAAAGCGAGTATTGCACTATATTCATATATGGGGCACACCTGCACATGTATGAAAAGGAAAGGCAGACTTAGATAAGTTAGGTTCAAGAACAGAAGTGTTAGGTTTGTATATAGCGCGAACATGCAATCAAATTACATAAATAGTGCGGAAGCACAATAAAACGGATTTTAAAATTTTTCATACAAACCATCACCATGATCATCCATGTGCTCAATTATCAATTAAACGAAAGAGATAAAGTATGAGAATCATACCCTTGTAGAACGATGCTTCCACAGGTACGAGTTCACCTCCAAATCCTTCGCGTTCTTCTCAAATTCCACCGATGAGATTCCTTCCTTTGATCAATATTAGCCACCCAAGTGTTTGGCCTCTAGAGGTGATCCACCAAGGAATAATAGTTGTTCAAGAATATGGGTGTTGGCAAAACCTGTAACGCCCCCGAAACTCAGGTCTTACCTTGAACTCGATTCCAGCACGTCACGGTACTACCCATACAACATAGGCTTACTAAAAGTATGTAATTACAATAATATAACAACATATCCTCATCTAATCCCAGGCACGAAGACCTTAAATAAAACATTTATGACCAAGGTTGAATAAATACCATGATCCTTTACAATATCTCATGTGTGAACGCAAGGTTCAAATTCTGACTTTATCCAATCCCTGAATATTCGCAAGGTTATTCAATAACCAATACATTCGTTATAAAAATGTCCTTTATACAACATCGACATCCTTGTAGTTTACTATAACAAGTAACTAACATAATCACATCATAAATACTATAATGGATAACCTTCATTTCTAACTCAGGGTTTACATAGTCAAATTTACGTACATCATATACCGTCATCATAGCTAAATAATTACAGTAAAGGGACATTTAGGGACCTTCCTGTTTCCATGCGCCTCTAATCCTTATCATCACGATATCAAGATAATTGCATTGCATCGTAAATCTGCAAAAGTTTTATTTTTGCAAGAATGAGCACGACGGCTCAGCAAGAACTGACAGTTTTCACATTTCATGCTTCACGTAACACATAAGTTTGCATTTTATCCATGCACCACGATTCTCATACTATGCATCTTACTCATGCATTATAAATCTTATGCAATTCATCCATATATATGCATCATGTATCTCATAGCATACTTCATGCATCTCACATTGTATATTTACAATAATTCAAGTTCCACATAGAACAGTATAGTCACATAATTGCACATTATACACACTTTAATCATGCTCTCATATAATCCACATAATAGTGAAAGATTTAGTAATCAAGTCATGTACATCAATACATTTAAACAAGTTAACAAGTTACTGAAAGAACTTGCCTTAAGCGTTCCTTGCCAAATTATGATGGCTCGTCCTTCAAATATCCTACACAATTTATTTAACAATAAAATACCAATTAGCCACTAAAAAGGCTTCATATAATGGTTTACATTATAAACCCATTTCATATCTTATAATGTTCGTTTTGTTTAAATCGAAACACTATTTAAGTTCATTAACATTTTACGCGGCGTTTCGACGTTTATACGTCACACGCCTAATTCACCTCTTTTTGACACGTTTAGTATGCTCATACATTGGGTTATAACACTCTATCATGTTTAATTATTATTAGAAACAAAATATTAAACAAGGTTATACACACTTGTTACGGCGTTACGACGTTTGCACGTCCGTACGCCACACTTGCCTATTCGAACGCCCAAGTGACACGCGATTGCGTACGCTTAGCACGCTCACTCGAATTGTCTAATACCCAATGGTAAATATCAAGTATCATTATAAATCATAATAATCATATTTTAGAACTTAGAACATCATAACATAGCGTCGAAAACATTACACATTGCACACGTGCATGTCCAACGCCCTCCGATTGTCTCCAATCGCACAATAGTTCCAAAGATGGTCAATTTTAGAATTCATCCAGAAAGTAAATTTCAATTCTAATTATTGGAAGTTGTAGGTCTATCTCTAAGCTCTCCGGATCATCTTGAATCGCCCTAATCCGAGTTCGTATGAGAAAGTTATGGTCATTTTACTAAAAGGTGTTCATGCTGGAAATTTTGGATACAGGCAGTCGGCGGGGCCTCCGTGAGAATCAGCGAGGCTGCGCCAATCAGGGCAGCGAGGCCTCCGCGAGGAGCAGCGAGGCTGCGCCAATGACCAGCGGGCTTAGCAAGGCCTCGGTGAGGATCAGCGAGGCTGCGCCAATGCCCAGAATTACAGACTTTCCACCTTCGTGCAATCTGACCTTTCCTCACTCCAACCTCCATAACTTCTTCTATACACCTTCAAATTGGTCCATTCTAGACTCTATGGACTCCTACGACATAGGGCTACAACATATCAAAAATTTAGAGTTATTCATCAACATTAACATGGCCAAATCTTTGACCAAAGTATCAACTCATGCTATATTTTCGTGTTCTTCGTGTTCTTTACAAAAATCATCACCAAATCTTTGTTTTAATCCCTTTTTACTCCATTCCAACTGGGTTAAACTCATAACCCATGGAAGTACAACATCATAACAACAAATAACTTGAACAAACACGAAATCATTGCTACAAGTCCTCTAAATCGTCCAAATGTCCAAAGTTCCATTGTTCTTCATGTTCTCCATCCTCCTTAAGCATAGGTACGGATTTATTGCGTTTTTGTTCCACTTTGATGTTATTAATGGCTTATATAACCTCTTAACAACATTTACAAACATCCAACATAAACAAAAACCAACAAGAATCGCATCATAGATCATCCATGAGCTAAAAAGCTCCAAAAACCTTTAAAACTCGAAAATCTTCATAAAATCAAATTAAATCAGTTTTGGTTGATTGTTTACCTCTACAAATCTCTTCAAGAGGTTAATAAGGTTGCTAGGCTTGCTTGGCTTGAGTTTTTCTTGCTTGGATTCTCTTCTTCCTTTCTTCTTCTTCTTCTTTTTCCGGCGACTCTTCTTCTTTTCCGGTGACTTTTCCGGCGACCTTCTCCTTCTTTCTTCTAGCTCTTGGCAGCTCTCTCTCTCACTAAACTCTGCAGTTCTCTCTCTCTAGTTGCTGATGGTTTGGTTTGAATGAGGTGCAAGAGAGAAATCAAATGGTTTGAATGGGATTGAGAGTGAAGGAGTAAATTTGGGAAATGGGTTAGGAGCTCTATGAGCTTGCCGGCAATCTCCTTCCCATGCTCTCATTTGATTGGTCCAAAATGAGGGATTGGTTCCCTCTTGGGGTGACAAGCTAAAATAAATCCCCAAAACACCAAAATTATATCCGAAAACTCGCACTTTTGTACCAAAACTGGTAAATAACTCTACTCAAAATTAAAATGGGTACTCCCATAATTATTGGGATGCATAAAAATAATTATTATGGGATTTGTCCATTTATTCGGAACACCCATATAATACCTTTCGGATAAGGATAAAATCACGTATCAGCTCAAATAAAATTTCTGACACTTGGAAAAATTATTCCTACGCATACACGTATTTATGAAATTATTCAACATCGAAAAAGACACAAAAATTTTATGGCGTAAATAGTGCCTCGGGAAACGTGCCCCGTAAATAGTGATTTTGCGATCTTTCGCAAAATCAATTATTCACTCATACGATTCAATAACGCCTAAATCTTCATACATTGACATCATCCAGGTTTATAAAATAACCTTAAAGGACATCACATAAGAATAATATTTAATCCATTTAATAATATTAATAAACCCAAACTCACAAGGGTATTCACGGTTCGCGATCGCTGCTCTTCACGATTAACTCCCCATAATCATATATATCATCGCACATATATCCCACCCATATTTTGGGTTAGCGCCTTTACAACAAATAACTCGTTCAATAATATTATCCTTCAACTATTTATTTAATCCAATAAATAGTATTCTAGCGATATTTCTCGAAACTACCAAATTAGCTTTTACGAAAACTTTCACACTTACTAATCATTGTCTACACGTAATCTAGGTTATGATATAACCTTTAAACTCTTAACACATAATATTATTAATAAAAGTTTATTTTATTTAATAATATCCAAAAGCTCGAATTACCAAGCTACCCATGACTCGTGATCGTTACAATAATTAACTATTAACTCATTCATTCTGAATCTATGTATATATTTCACATTTATATATATACATATTAAGCTCACCAAAAATCACATAGATATATAACACATATATATTCAAACTCGACACGTCTCATAATAAGAATTATTCTATATTAAATTCTTATTATAATCATTCTTGAAAATCCGGGTTGTCACAAAACCCTAGTTTCTATCTCTATAGAAATTGCAAGTACTCTCTTTCTCCAATTCTTATGGAAGAGTGTGTAACTGTCTAACCCTAAATCATGATAAGACTCCTCTTATTTATAGATATAGGGAACCCTCCTAAACTATTTAGGATTAGGGTTTTTATTTTAATTAAACTCCTTTAATTAATTAAACTCTGTAGACACCCAAATTTTGCACTTCGGATACTAACCCTGACAGGAGGGAAAATTCGTCAAATAAACCGGCCTGCGAGAGCAAAGGATGGACAAGTACGAACACTCGTCGCCACCGCGACGATTTACAACCGAAACCGACGTGACAACAAGGCTGTCCGAATTGGGCATTCCCGGAGGATGTGGCACGCTTCCCAATAATTCCCGGACTGCAAAATACGAGCCTGTCGGCGAAAACTGACGTCACGACACGAGAATCGAGGCGTAGCACGAAAATCAAGAAAGTCAAGCCAGCCGCGGATTGATCTGCGGCCAATGAGTGCGCCTTTTGAAAACACGGAACTCGAAACACGGAAACCGAAAATCAGCTAAGTGGAGGGTTGGTGTCACGCCCCGAAAATCCACCTGCTAGCTTCTTTTAGCCCGGTGAGACTTTGTACTGACTTGTACAACCTTTACATACTACTATAGAAATCTTGACTTCTACTAATCAGAGTATAATGCGGAAAAGTGATAATATTCAACTATAAATATTCCATAATATATAACTTCTATCTATCCAAGGTTCACAGTATCCCATAACAATTAATAGTTCTCAGCAGAACTTCAACTGTGTTTGCATACCCTCACTTGGATGTATAGATTTATAACCGATGAATATCTCTTTCATATCGATATTCCCTATCTATCTGACATTCATAGTATTAACGATAAGATTGTCCATAGAACTGAGGGGCGCATTCCGGTAAAGATGGCACCTTACCGGCGCTTATTAAGTGTAACCTCAGAGCTTATAGGACTTTCAATATCATTTAAATACCCTCATTCAGATGCATAGTTCTTATAGATACTGTATTAATGTTTTACTATCTATCTGAATTTCAGAGTATAGGCATAACATGATCAGTCCATATTACCAATACCCTCACTCAGATTTATAGTTCTTTAACAATTCTAAGTTATATCAAATTTAAAGACATAACAATGTTCGATAACAATAAACTGGTAATATTGATATAATATCCGGTTACATGTTTGTTTGTTCGTATTGCAAAAGTCATTATGACTATAAACAATACAACAATTAAATAATCATGAAAACTAGCCTATGCTTTCCTCTTTTACGTTCCATGATCTTCTTAACGTTCTTCTTAACTGCAAATAAAGTTTTATTCGCAAAAATGAGCACGACGGCTCAGCAAGTCTAACTAATATCACATAAATAGTTTTATGCTTTCATATAAATTTTAACATGCTTAGACTTGACAGATATTTCATTTCATAATCAATTAACATTCAACAGTTAATCATATAAACAACTTATAACAGTTGCACATAATAACAATTACACATAACAATATAAGCAAGGTTTAGAAAAGACTTGCACAATAACACAAAGGATTAGAACTTGCATATAATCAAATAAGAGTTAGAAGACTTGCCTTGGTGTTTAGGATAATAAACACTAAACTCAAACTTGTTAAAATAACCCTACACAATCATTTAGTGCATAAACGGTTAGATTCATCGTATTATATTACTTCATATGTCATATAATAACTTGATTTAACTATTTTCATAGGTGTTATAGGCTCCATAACATCCTAGCTCAAAAACTCAGTTTTAAGTCCTTAAACCCGAGAGCCTCTAATAAATTTTCAGCTTTGACGTCCTTTACGGAAAGTGTCATAACTTCTTCGTTTCAAAACATTTTTAGGTGATTCTTGAGTCTAAATTCATTAGAATTTCCTCATCTACAATATTATTTATATTACAGAAGCAGATTTGGAATTAAAAATTTCAGAAAATGGGCAGAAAGGTCTGTGAGTCTACTTTGATCAAAATATCTTGGGTTAACCATGTGAAACATGGTACCACTAGCATTAATTTGTTAAGATAACATGTTCTAAGACTCAATAATACTTCATAACATAAAAATACCAAAATCATAAACCTACTTATATTAGATTTATGACTTTTACTCAAGAACATACGAAGAACACGAAGAACACGAAGAACACTTTGAAAATTTTGAACATGATAACTACTTACGATTTGATCATTTCTTCACTATAGTTGTAATGATTTAGACATTATAACTACTAGTGATCATGATATATACTACACTAGCTATAAAATGAATTTTGACATTATAACTACTAGTAAAATGTATAATTAGTTATAACTACGAATTGAAATTGAACGTTATAACTACTAAGATGATTACCTTTTGAAATTGGAAGTTTTAACTATTTATTGGCAACTATCAATACTTGAAATATATCTAGAGAGTAATTTTGCTCTTTGATTTTGTGAATTGGTGAGAAATGAAGATGGGATGGGCTTCTATTTATAGGATTTCCTAAGTTAGGGCATAATAGTCTTTTCGCATTAATCCACGACATCATGATGACATCATCTTTGTGCTACTTTGAAGATGACATCATGATGACATCATCTTTGTGCTACTTTGAAGATGACGTCATGATTACATCATGCTTGCATCTAATTGGTCGATTCAAGTTCACATGGATTCTTAGTTATTTATTCGTATATACATCGTATTTCACGCGTATTATACCTCGTATTAATCTTATATTATATCGTATAATATTTCGTATTATACTCATATTTATTCTCGCATTCTTCGTTTTTAACTTCTATAATTTACCCCACAGTCGAAAAACTTCGTTTTTCGTTTTCTAATTTTATTGGATATTCCATCTTTCTTCGTAATATTAACATTCGCGTATTCTTCGAAAAATCGAAAAGACGCAAAAGCGTTTTTGGGTGAATAGTGTTTTCGACGACTATTTCTCAGAAAATGGTTAGACGATCAAAAAGTAACAAAAATATTTCTTTTTGTCTTTTTCCCTATTTTGTCTTATTATCGTGAATAGTAATTTGCACGTTTTTCGAGAAAAACTTTTATCGGTTATTACGTGTTTTCACATCGTATTACCGGTAAATTTTAAAACAGAATGTTATTACGACGTATACATTTCGCTAGAAAACCTAGGTTATTTCTAGGGTTTATTCCTTAGGGTTTAGGGTTTAGGTTTTAACCTTTTACCCAATTTAGGTTTTAGCCTTAAATTAACTTCTTGATTTTAATAAGTGTTAAGGTTAACTAGTTAAACCAAAACATAAAATACTACACATAACAGAAAACATATAACACATTTGAAGTTCAATACAAGCTTATTTATTCATATAGCACATAACATAGGTTATAGTTCTAACCTCTAATTGTATACGAATCTACGAATCATTTTTAGTCTTTTAGATAGCTTAACGTATACTTGAGCAGTTATTCTTAGGTTTTAAATTGACAATATTTATTAGATCGTGTTAGATCACATTTGAAATTTTTGGGATATTACATTCTACCCAACTTACAAGAATTTCATCCTTGAAATTAACTTTTCAAAAGAAAAAAAAAACTTTAGTCATTCAATATTATATTTATAAGTTCTATAAATATTCAGGATATTACATTCTCTCCTCCTTATAAGAATTTCGTCCTCGAAATTATTTTACAATCAACTTTAGTCATTTAATATCATATTTATAGGTTCTATAAATATTCAGGATATTACATTCTCTCCTCCTTATAAGAATTTCGTCCTCGAAATTATCTCTAACGTAGTCTTCAATATGAATTTTCTGAATTCATCTTTTCTCACATGATCACTTATCTATATACATTTCCTTTCTGCAAAGGAAATTATATTTGCAAGGATGAGTTATAAAAGGCCTAAAAAGTTTAAACATTTAACAAGTTATACTCACACTGTGTTTAAATTGAATGATCATGTAGTTCAAAGATTTTTCCACATATATATACTAAGGGTTTGTCTGTCAAACCACACATTTTCTAGTTTCTGTCAGTCATAAAGACTTAGAAATCAGAGGTTGATCTATTCAACCTGACATAGTAATCATTCCCATAGGTCATATAGACATAGGAATCATTAGTTCGGATATTTTGAAGGGGATCAGCCTCCTCGACATCCTAGGAGTATGCATATCATCCTACTTGTGCCCGTTCGCACTATATGTCAGACAATACTGAACATATATATCATCCCACAAGGGAATCAATTTCATCTCAGTTCAAAAGTTTTACCAATACACTTTGGTTTGACACACATTTCATGTTTTCCAAAATCAACAACAATTTCACAATTTAATTTTAAATAATGATGGTTGATAGCCCGTCCTGGGATCCGTATCCAATTAACCATCGTTTTAACTGAGGATTGATAGCCCAATCCGTCGGGATCCGTATCAATCATTCCTGTCAATCTTTAAGATTTAGGAATATGTTTAGATTTGGATGTCTTGAAGGGGATCAACCTTATTACCATCCTAGGAGTATGCATATCATCCTACAATTTTGGTTGATATATAATCAACATTTTACGGCCTTCCATAAAGGCATTTTCCATTTCTCAGTATATATCTCGTACCAAACATTATTGGTTTCCACTTAGTTTATAACAAGGTTGTCTAGCCGAAACAATTGGCATTGACTCATTTTTAATTTATTCAAAACTTTTGAAAATCAATTTTATGACTTTATCATACCGCATCATGATTACGTTGATGATTCCATCATCTTTCATACCACACCAGGTAAAATGGGGTGTTGATGAAAAAATTCATTTTTATTTTTCACATTAAATCTGTGTAGCCAAAACAATTAGCATAGACATATGAATAACATAGCTCAAAAAATTTTCAGTTCAATGATTGAACACTCCTTTTCAAAGGCACCCAAGTGCGAATATACGTATGAAGATCTAGCATTGCTAGAAGATTTTGGAATACCCTTTTCTCCTTCATCAACTTCAACTTCCTCTAATAAATCACTATGAAACACTTTCATCTATCTTTAGCACTATCAATGCTCAATCTATTATAAATAATTAGCTCTTATTTTATAATATTCCTATACTCTGGTATAGTTCATCAAACTTACCATACATTATGTGTTTAGGAACTTTCCATAAAAATATGAGTTTTAGGAACTTATCCTAGCAATATGTAGTCCAAGAACTAATCAGAGACTGTCCATGTGTTTAGGGGTTCAGAAACATACCATATGATTATGAGTCACAAACTTTCCATAAGTATGAATTTTAAGAACTCGCATTTATATTCTCTAATTATCAAATATACATATGAGAAAAGAATCACCTTCTCAGAATATATATCAGGAATAGTTTGACACAAGATTTCAATTTATTATCAATATAGTAAACTGAGGGGTTCCCCACCCACGAACTAATGAATTAGTTCCCCGTCTCATCAACACTGCTACAATTGTATCAAAAGTGTATACTGCTTCTACGATACCTCTACAATGCGACAAATGACCTCAATGAGTTAGATCGGTTTCCTAACACATCTTAAACTCATACCCATACAAGAGAGTTATTCAACTCAGATATTCACATGGTTTTCAATTGAAATTCAATAATCACTATCACGTTGCATATAATAGATAACAATCATGTTAATGCACGGGGTGCAAAAGAAACAATACTTGCATAACAATAAACTTCATAAATAAGACACGTTATTGTACGAAGTGGATTTCAACAAATAAGTAAACTTGCGTTATTGCACGGAGTGCATTTCAACAAATAGTAGACTTTCTTTAGAACTCCTTGTGAGTCTATTCATTTCCAGACATTCCCAGGAAGAGTTTATCTTTATTCAATATATTTCTTTCACATAAAATTTTTATGTATTAAGAGTTATTAAGATTTATTCATATATTTTTTTTTGATTATCTACGGACTCTTCACAAGTCCATTTTAATTTTAACCCATCAGATTATACTCCAAGGTACTCGTTACCTCAGAACTATAATCCAAGGCTCTGATACCAAAATGTCACGCCCCGAAAATCTACCTGCTAGCTTCTTTTAGCCCGGTGAGACTTCGTACTGACTTGTACAACCTTTACATACTACTATAGAAATCTTGACTTCTACTAATCAGAGTATAATGCGAAAAAGTGATAATATTCAACTATAAATATTCCATAATATATAACTTCTATCTATTCAAGGTTCACAGTATCCCATAACAATTAATAGTTCTCAGCAGTACTTCAACTGTGTTTGGATACCCTCACTTGGATGTATAGATTTATAACCGATGAATATCTCTTTCATATCGATATTCCCTATCTATCTGACATTCACAGTATTAACGATAAGATTGTCCATAGAACTGAGGGGCGCATTCCGGTAAAGATGGCACCTTACCGGCGCTTATTAAGTGTAACCTCAGAGCTTATAGGACTTTCAATATCATTTAAATACCCTCATTCAGATGCATAGTTCTTATAGATACTGTATTAATGTTTTACTATCTATCTGAATTTCAGAGTATAGGCATAACATGATCAGTCCATATTACCAATACCCTCACTCAGATTTATAGTTCTTTAACAATTCTAAGTTATATCAAATTTAAAGACATAACAACGTTCGATAACAATAAACTGGTAATATTGATATAATATTCGGTTACATGTTTGTTTGTTCGTATTGCAAAAGTAATTATGACTATAAACAATACAACAATTAAATAATCATGAAAACTAGCCTATGCTTTCCTCTTTTACGTTCCATGATCTTCTTAACGTTCTTCTTAACTGCAAATAAAGTTTTATTCGCAAAAATGAGCACGACGGCTCAGCAAGTCTAACTAATATCACATAAACAGTTTTATGCTTTCATATAAATTTTAACATGCTTAGACTTGACAGTTATTTCATTTCATAATCAATTAACATTCAACAGTTAATCATATAAACAACTTATAACAGTTGCACATAATAACAATTACACATAACAATATAAGCAAGGTTTAGAAAAGACTTGCACAATAACACATAAAGGATTAGAACTTGCATATAATCAAATAAGAGTTAGAAGACTTGCCTTGGTGTTTAGGATAATAAACACTAAACTCAAACTTGTTAAAATAACCCTACACAATCATTTAGTGCATAAACGGTTAGATTCATCGTATTATATTACTTCATATGTCATATAATAACTTGACTTAACTATTTTCATAGGTGTTATAGGCTCCATAACATCCTAGCTCAAAAACTCAGTTTTAAGTCCTTAAACCCGAGAGCCTCTAATAAATTTTCAGCTTTGACGTCCTTTACGGAAACTGTCATAACTTCTTCGTTTCAAAACATTTTTGGGTGATTCTTGAGTCTAAATTCATTAGAATTTCCTCCTCTACAATATTATTTATATTACAGAAGCAGATTTGGAATTAAAAATTTCAGAAAATGGGCAGAAAGGTCTGTGAGTCTACTTTGATCAAAATATCTTGGGTTAACCATGTGAAACATGGTACCACTAGCATTAATTTGTTAAGATAACATGTTCTAAGACTCAATAATACTTCATAACATAAAAATACCAAAATCATAAACCTACTTATATTAGATTTATGACTTTTACTCAAGAACATACGAAGAACACGAAGAACACGAAGAACACTTTGAAAATTTTGAACATGATAACTACTTACGATTTGATCATTTCTTCACTATAGTTGTAATGATTTAGACATTATAACTACTAGTGATCATGATATATACTACACTAGCTATAAAATGAATTTTGACATTATAACTACTAGTAAAATGTATAATTAGTTATAACTACGAATTGAAATTGAACGTTATAACTACTAAGATGATTACCTTTTGAAATTGGAAGTTTTAACTATTTATTGGCAACTATCAATACTTGAAATATATCTAGAGAGTAATTTTGCTCTTTGATTTTGTGAATTGGTGAGAAATGAAGATGGGATGGGCTTCTATTTATAGGATTTCCTAAGTTAGGGCATAATAGTCTTTTTGCATTAATCCACGACATCATGATGACATCATGATGACATCATCTTTGTGCTACTTTGAAGATGACGTCATGATTACATCATGCTTGCATCTGATTGGTCGATTCAAGTTCACATGGATTCTTAGTTATTTATTCGTATATACATCGTATTTCACGCGTATTATACCTCGTATTAATCTTATATTCTATCGTATAATATTTCGTATTATACTCGTATTTATTCTTGCATTCTTCGTTTTTAACTTCTATAATTTACCCCACAGTCGAAAAACTTCGTTTTTCGTTTTCTAATTTTATTGGATATTCCATCTTTCTTCGTAATATTAACATTCGTGTATTCTTCGAAAAATCGAAAAGACGCAAAAGCGTTTTTGGGTGAATAGTGTTTTCGACGACTATTTCTCAGAAAATGGTTAGACGATCAAAAAGTAACAAAAATATTTCTTTTTGTCTTTTTCCCTATTTTGTCTTATTATCGTGAATAGTAATTTGCACGTTTTTCGAGAAAACTTTTATCGGTTATTACGTGTTTTCACATCGTATTACCGGTAAATTTTAAAACAGAATGTTATTACGACGTATACATTTCGCTAGAAAACCTAGGTTATTTCTAGGGTTTATTCCTTAGGGTTTAGGGTTTAGGTTTTAACCTTTTACCCAATTTAGGTTTTAGCCTTAAATTAACTTCTTGATTTTAATAAGTGTTAAGGTTAACTACTTAAACCAAAACATAAAATACTACACATAACAGAAAGCATATAACACATTTGAAGTTCAATACAAGCTTATTTATTCATGTAGCACATAACATAGGTTATAGTTCTAACCTCTAATTGTATACGAATCTACGAATCATTTTTAGTCTTTTAGATAGCTTAACGTATACTTGAGCAGTTATTCTTAGGTTTTAAATTGACAATATTTATTAGATCGTGTTAGATCACATTTGAAATTTTTGGGATATTACATTCTACCCAACTTACAAGAATTTCGTCACGACACGAGAATCGAGGCGTAGCACGAAAATCGAGAAAGTCAAGCCAGCCAGCCGCGGATTGATCTGCGGCCAATGAGTGCGCCTTTTAAAAACACGAAACTCGAAACACGGAAACCGAAAATCAGCTGAGTGGAGGGTTGGCCGCCAGCCAGCCGCAGATCCATCTGCGGCCAGCCGCAGATCCATCTGCGGCTGGCTTTGGCCAGCCTATTTCAGCTCATTTCCTCCTCAGCATACAGAAGGTTAGTAGCAGGCGGAGAAGAAGAAGAAACAGCACAGCAGCAGCACGGAAATTGAGAGAAAAATAGCAAAATTTTGCCACAAAATAGGAGAGAAAGGAAGAAAAAAGAGAGGAATAATATTCTTTTGATTTGATTGTATCACATATATTCCTTCTTCTATTCAAAACACACAAGTTTACCTCCACTTTGATCTCTTTTGCAAGGTGAAAATCTCCTTATTTTTGCAATTTCTATCATATCCTTTGGTTGAATTAAATGTAGTTTTCATGTAATTGATGATGGAACAATGAATTAGGGATTATTAGTGAGGGTTCCATCGGAACAAAATTCTTCCTAATAACCCGATGATATTTATTTATTGATTTTTTGTTTGTTTTACGGTGCTATATTGGGCGCGGTTCCTTTAGATTGCTATTTTAGGATGTCTTGGTATCGTTAGATTATCCGTGTTGGTTACTTCTTGTAATATCCGGTTGTGGGTGTGTGGAAATTTGGGTGTGAGCCTAGGAAAGCGACCCCGTGGTCCAAATCCGATGATGGACCTCTTTTGATGTAGATAGTAGGAAGGATGTAGTTTTCATTGTACATATGTAATCGTCGGGCCTTAAAACGACGCCAAGGGGAGAATCGTGTTTAAGGCCCCGTCATAGTGAAAATATGCGATTGTTGGCGTTCGGGGTTGTTTTGATGGCTTACATGCCCATGAATAGCCCCAACGCATTTTAATGCTTGATTTGATTTATGACCCAAAATTGATTTCAAAGCTAAACGATAAGATTTTTATAAAATCAATCAAACTAGGCTATTAGCTTCACGAGGATAAAATTTGGAAGTGCTAATGAATGTCGATTCCTATTTAACGAGAAGGCTAAAGAAAAAATCGTTTTCAAACATCACAAAAATGATTTTATAAAAATAAGAAATGTTTTATTAAATCTTTGTGCATAGGGTTAAAGAGATCCTAGAAGTTGCCCACCGTGTTATTTACGAAAGCAACGTATAGATCTCGATTCCTATTTTGACGAAGGTTTAGAAAACTATTGTTTTGCCAAAACGACACCTAATAAAAATCTCATAAGTTTTGACAATTAAAATCAAACCCTTCTCATAAAGCCTTCTCGTATAAATCGAAGGACATTTTGAAGCATTCCCAAAAGAAAAACACGACTTTTCCAAAAATCCAAATGGTTTCTTCATGCAAACTCACCACCACATTCACAAAGGCACACACACACGCACATATACACATTTCATGAATTAAAGGATAGGAAAGTATCGAGATTGCGGTAACCGTGTTTCACGGAAGTCGGGGGGTGCCTAACACCTTCCCCTCGCTTAAGCAAGCCCCCGAACTCTATGAATCTCGGTTCGCAGACCAATTAATTCGGAGTCACATATGAGCCAGCGATTTATAAAAAAACGAAAACTCGGATGAGTTGGTACATCCATTTCAAATATACCAACTGGCGACTCTGGTTAATTGGCTCATCATAAAAAACGATCTTTCAAAACCCCGTCGACATTAATGCCGACCTTTTCCAAAAATCATCTAATAAAAGGCTAAAATCGGAAAAGACGAAAACCGGCGTCGACAAACTCCTAATCCAATTAAGAATTTATGAGAGAGTACTTCTATTAATTAATTCCCAATCCCTATTAGGAATTAAATAATAGTAATAGTAATAATAATAATAAGACTCCTCTTATTAATTTATATTTAATATTTCTAAAATATTAAATAATAAATATTAAGCTATTTAATTTATTCTATCTCCATAGATTAAATTAAATACACTTAACTTATTATTACGATTATGCCATTTACTTCTTAAATAAATATTTTTTCTTTTGCGGTGTGACCCTTTAAGTTCTCCATATTAAATCGGTTGTGAATAAATCAATTAGAACAATTCTAATTTTATTTAAATAAATAAATTAAACTATTTAATTCATTTAAATAAATAATATTTATTCTACAATAAGGGTAAGCCCCCTTAGCGATCAAGGACTTTTCAGATAATATAGATTTCAACATTAATCACAAAAGAACCTTTTAGTGAATAGTTACCGTACAATTCAATCCTTCTACCATACAATGTCCCAATTAAATATAAGACATGAAATTACTGTCAAGTCTTATTTTATTTAATTATATGTATTTCGATTCTCAAATGCACAACTCTGATTAATGCAAATTAGAAACTCCTTTCTAATTTCATTCTACTTTGGCCAAAGACTTCTGAGTCGTCATTTATCGAATCACATAGGACATTCTCTCCTTTTACTAGAAGTGGTAGATTCTTTGTTGATCATTCACCTATCTCCATGTATAACTTATTATACCCAATCATACCCTTTAATATACCCTAAGGGTCTTAAGGGACATGTCAAAGTATAACTCATCACACACAAGATACTATGATGATCTCAAGTCCTAGGATCACTTGTACTACTATCACTAGAGGAATTCCTATTGACAGGCGAGTAAAACTCCATTAGGTATTCCTTAGCGAGCCACGTTCACTGAACTTATTCTCTAATAAGCACCTATATACTTGCTTTAGTGTCTCCACATAAATGATTATAAGATCAACATCTTCTTAATAAGAGCAAGCAACGTATGTACTAATCTATCCGGATTCACTAATCTCCTTTTTAGTAATCCATCGATTAGGAACGATTTTAGTTTGTGAGCTATCTAGAATTTAGATCTCATTAGCATGATCCCCATCATAATTCTAAAAACATTGCTCAAAACTATGAGTTTATCACATTTAATATAACAGCACCATATAGATAATTTATAATGCCTTTAATAACCGAATAAGATTACAAAGTATATGCTACATCATATCAAATATGATTGGCTTGTGTGCATACTACTTTCAATCTCCCACTTATACTAAAGCCAATCGTCATGGTATCTAATACCCTTCTTCTCTAAGTGACGATCATCCTGCTGTTTGGATAAAGCTTCAGTAAATGGATATGCAATGTTGTTCTCGAGAGTCCACTATCTCTATAGTGACTTTTTCCCTTCCAATGATTCCACTAATCAAATGAAAGTGCCGCAAAACTTGTTTGAATCCAAGATGAGACTTAGGAACTATTCCTAGTTCTGTAATAAACTTTTCATCCAAACAATCAAACTTGCAGCTTCATTTACAGCTATATACTTTGTCTTTGTCACTAAACCAGCAACTCTTTGCTATTTTGGAACCTTTCCAATTCACTGCACCACCTTTCAAGGTAACGCTTTACCTTAAAGTGGATTTGTTATCGTCTTGGTCAGTCTGAAAAACTTGAGTCTGTTAAGCCCTCTAATTTTTATTCAGACGTACCATGAATCATGATCACATCTTTAGTACCGGTTAAGTACCTAAAGATGTTTATCACTGTCTTACAGTGATCATCTCCAGAATATAACTGATTAACATCAAGCCTTGTATATTTATTGCATACATGATAGTAAATTATGCGATCTCTCTTTCAATTGGGGACAATTTTAAAGAGATACACTCTATGGCTCATCATCATGAGACCTCTCTTGGAGTTTGCCATGCTAAACTCCTTTAGCATCAAATGAATATACGTTTCTTGGGTCAAGCCGAACATCCTTTTAAATCTATTTATATAGATTTATATCCCCAATTTATAGGATGCTCCTCCCAAGTCATTCATGGAGGAATGTTTAGACAATTTTATCTTTACTGATTGTAGCATTAGTGTGTTATTCCTTATCAGTAGTATATCAACATATAATACTAGGAATGTCACAGTGCTCCCTTGTACACACTAGGTTCATTCTCGTTTTTGATAAAATTAAACTCTTTTAATTGTCTCATCAAAACGAATGTTCCATCTTTGAGAAGCTTGCATCAATCCATCAATGGATCATTGTAGCTTAAAACACGATTTGCTTCAACCTTTGAAACAAATTCCTATGGCTGTATCATACATACATTCTCCTCAAGTCTTCATTGAGGACGGGCGTCTCCACATCCATTTTTTCAGATTTCGTAATAAGCTGCAATCATAAGCAAAATCCAAATAGACTTGAGCATTACCCGGTAATAAGGTTTTATCACAGTCAACTCCTTGACTTGAAAAACCTTTTAAATAGGTCTGGTCTTATAGGTCTCCACCTTTCCATTTGCCCCAGTCTTTATCTTAAAGACCCATATTCACACTCTAGGGACTATGCCCTTTTGTGGAGTAACCAGAGTCTATACTTGGTTCTCATACATGGAGTCCATTTCGGATTTCATGGCCATCTGCCATTTCTCTGAGTGTCTTCTACTCATAGCCTTATCGTATATAACTGGATCATCATCCTCTATGATGCGTACCTCATCATCATCCTCTATGATGAATCTATACCTCCCAGGTATCTTCGGTACTCTTCCAGATTTATGATTCGGTTGTGGTACAATAGGTCTATCTACAGGTTCCTCGGTTTGACTTAAAGTGCTTTGTGGTTCCTGAACTCCTTCAAGATCTATTACCCTCCCACTAGCTCCTTCAATGATAAACACATTTATCTAAGAAGGCAACGTATAGGATTATAGTAATAATACCCTAAACTTTTTTTAGGATATTCCACAAGTCTGCACTTGTCATATTTTGTCCCAAACTTATCTTTGAAACCTTTTCACATAAGCTGGACAACCCCTTATCTTAACATATTTAAGAGTAGGAATCCTTCCTATCCATAACCTTTATGGAGTCTTGGGCTCGGATTTTTGAGGTTACCTTATTTTTGTAGATATATATGCAGCCATTTCTAGGGCATAACCCCAGATGGATACTAGAATATTGGTAAAAATCATCATGGACTGCACCATGTCCAACAAGATAAAATTTCTCCTTTTAGAGGTAAAAATCATCATGGACTGCACCATGTCCAACAAGATAAAATTTCTCCTTTTAGATGCACCAATCAATTATTGCGTATCAGGAGGTGTCCATTATGAGAAAATACCATTTTGAGATGATCTAGAAACTTATTGCACAAGTATTCCTTCCTCGATATGACCAAAGAATCTTGATACTTTGTCAATTTGTTTCACTTCTGAATTCTTTGAACCTTTCAAATGATTCAGACTTGTATTTCATCAAATACACACATTCAACTTTTTGAATGACCATCTCCTTTTCTTTTATTAGTTTATTCAATTTGCAAAATATTTTTCATGTAAGTCAAGTATACAAAGTCTATCAAGTAATCTTCCAGTTTTAAACAAAATATTATCATTATAAATAGAACAACAATTGTTCTTAAATATAATACCAGAACCTTCCTTGTCCAACAACGAAAGTTCTAATATTTCTAATGAGAACTGGAATATAATAACAACTTATTAACTTAATAGACTTTCCCGTAGGCAATGCTAAACTATAAGTTCCTATGGTTAATGCAGCAACCTTTGCTCCATTCCTACACATAAGATTACTTACTCTTAGTTTAGCTTTCTACTTCTGCTTAGTCTCTGCATTGGATTGCATACGTGAGAGCCACAGCCAGTATCCAATACCCAAGTAGAACCTTGACTTACAGAAAAATTTATTTTTAATCATGAACAAACTTATATCTGTAACCGAAGCTTCACTAAGCTTCTTCTGGTTAGCTTCTGTAAGATTCTCCTTACAGTTTCCTTTCTAGTATCCAGGCTTATTGCAGTGGAAGCAAACTCCTTTGCTATCTGCATCAGTCTTGTTCTTATTGTCCTTTGTTTTTGCCTTTCCATTTACCTTCTTTGAATTGTTCTTCTTTTAAGAAGATCCTTTGGCCCTCTTCCGCTTCCTGGAAGAATCATCTACCAGTAAAACTTGGTCTTTCTTGGTTGAAAAGTAACTCTTTAAAGTTTTCAACATGTTTAAGCAACTCAGGCAGGCTGACATTTAGCTTGTTCATGTGGAAATTCATAACAATTTGTGAGAAAGAGTCTGAAAGTGATTGCAAGATCAAATCTTGGATCAACTCTCCATCCATTAAAACCCAGTTGTCCCAATTGTTCAATCAGATTGATCATTTTAGGACATATGTTTGTACTGTAGTGCCATCGGTCATTCTAGTTCAGAAAAGCTCCTTAGATATCTGATATCTAATAGTCCTACTTTCCTCACCCTTCAACTCCTTGAAGGTGCAGGAGTATGGTAGGAGCATCCATAGTTTCATGCTGACGCTGAAGCTCGTTACTCATGGATGCGAGCATGATGCATTGAGCCAACTGTGCATCATCTTACTACTTTCTAAAAGTAGTAATCTCTTCCTCAGAGGCATTGTCTGTAACCATTGTATGGATAGACATATTAAGGACATAATATAGCTTTTCAGCCTTGAGAACTATTCTCAGATTCTTTAACCAGTCCTTTTAACTTGGTCCGGTTAATTAACATCTAATATGCTCCGCAGTGATAGTAAATTAGACATTGTAAAATTCTGTAAATGAATTTGTAATTTAGCAACATTTTAGCATACATTCATTTCTTAATTAATTACCAAAATAAATTAGGTCTTTATTTAAATTGGTATCTCCCACTATTTTCATCAAACTATATTACCCTCCATATATAGTTCATCATATCTAATTAAAGATTTGCTAGTGAGAATAAGGATCTCATTTTAAATGTATATAGCCTTGTGTGACACAACAAACTATATATAAATAAATAGGTAGACAACTATTGTCAATTACATTACTATGTAACTCCTTGTATTTTGCCTCTTAGATTATTTTGATCAAGTGTGACACATCCGAATCAAAATTATCCAAGTTAAGTCCAACCTAACACTTCCATATATTCGAAAGAAAAATACTGTCCTTGTGTGACACAACAAAACAGCATCGTTCAGTCTATTTATAAGCATCGAATGTGATAAAGCAACATCTTAAATATTTAATACTTGCCTTGTGTGACACAACAAACTCATATTAAATGTTTAATACTCTATTGCTTTACCATGCTAGAAGGAGATGTTCGATATTTCAAATATCTTGGAATGTTTAGGACTTAATATAATTTCTTTGAGGGGTTTGTTATTATTTGTCTCATCTTGTTTAGCGCGCATGCACACATATATATAAAATACGCGTCATATTATTTAACATGCGAAGCATGCTGTATAATATATAATATATACATAGTAAGCATGCACATATAGAATACTATATTCTACCCGAATTGATTATGAACTTTTATTCTAGTTTGGTTCACTAGAGCCACCAAGTGAACCAAAAGGTCAAACCTAGGGTACAAGAACAAAAAAATTTAAATATAACTATTACATTTAAACCTGGGCTCCATTACAAACGAGTTTTCAAGTGCTCATTGCTCCTTTGTCTCCAATTCTTCAAGTAATTTTAACTAAACCTATTACATAAACTATTTACAATAAATAGAAACCTTGATCAGCAGTCAAGGGGAGGTACATAGGAGGAAGATAGAATTTACATCAAGAAAAACTAGAGAAGACGAGGTACGCAGACCCCATTTATAAAAACCCATTTATTCAAGCATCCACTAAAATAAATCCAATCACACATTGGTCAGTAGTCCATAATCAATCCCTATTTATTATCATACATATCTCCATATGTATCAATAAATAACATTCATCTCATGAATAATAAAACCATTCCATATATGCATTGATATCATTTAATGGGCAATTAAAAGTTTACAAAAATCTAATTTTGAAACAAAATAAACTCCTTTATTTTAATCAAAATTTAAATCATAATAAACTTCTTTATTTTAATTAACATGGAAACCAATTTTAAGTTCAAAATAAACTCCTTTATTTTAACTTAAAATTGCTTGGAATAATAAAATATGTTAAATCATATTCCTTATCAAAATAAACATCTTTATTTTTAAGGAAACATGGAATCCTATTCCATATGTGAATAAACTCCTTATTCTAGGAAACATGGAATCCTATTCCATATGTGAATAAACTCCTTTATTCTAGTTAACGTAGAATCCAATTCCAAGTTCAAATAAAACTTTTAATTTTAATTATATTCCAATTGAAAATAAATAAAATCAAAATAAAAAATTTTCAAAATCTGCAAACCGGCGCGGCCGCGCTCCAAAATGAACTAGGAGCGGCGCGGCCGCGCTGCACCCCCAAAAACGATTTCTGGGTTCGGGCGCAGCCGCGCTCCAGAATGAACTGGAAGCGGCGCGGCCGCGCCGCGTAGCAGACTTCGAAATTTTTTTTCTTTGCTAAGAAAATCGATCCAATCGCATACCCATACATACATGGAATCAAAATAATTGATAATTAGGACAAGGTTAGGCTTTGATACCACTGTTAGGTTTGCATATAGCGCGAACATGCAATCAAATTACATAAATAGTGCGGAAACGTAATAAAACGGATTTTAAAAGTTTTCATACAAACCATCACCATGATCATCCATGTGCTCAATTATCAATTAAACGAAAGAGATAAAGTATGAGAATCGTACCCTTGTAGAACCATGCTTCCACAGGTACGAGTTCACCTCCAAATCCTTCGCGTTCTTCTCGAATTCCACCGATGAGATTCCTTCCTTTGATCAACGTTAGCCACCCAAGTGTTTGGCCTCTAGAGGTGATTCACCAAGGAATAATAGTTGTTCAAGAAGATGGGTGTTGGCAAAACCCTAGTTTCTATCTCTATAAAAATTGCAAGTACTCTCTCTCCAATTCTTATGGAAGAGTGTGTAACTTGTTAGAGTTTATGCCCTATAGGCCAATTATTTAATGTAATTGCTTAACATTTCTTTTAATATTTGATTGAATAAATGAATTATTTTATTATGGTTTCATTTACTGTGTTATATAAATGTTAACATAATAAAAGTCCTTAGAATAATGATACAAATTATATAGCTTCAACTATGTGACTTGAACATGAGATTATATAATTACAATAAGTATCATTACTGTTAAATGTCCCTAGTCGAGTATCATTGAGAATGTGACAACAATGATACATTGAGACTAGTATGTGGATTGACTGATGGCCAAATCTCATTAGTCATTAATATATGAGATATCAAGTCAATGCATAGGTACATGTTACAGAACAATGTACTGGACAGACCCATCATGAGAATTCTACGTGGAGCATTATGCAAAGTGTCATAAGCAATTCTCATAGTGACAATGATGTAATGGTCCTCCGACCTGAAATCACTATATTACTATACGAGAATTTATGTACTTTGATATCATCAAAGGTCACCTTTAATAGGGTGGACAATAAAGGTGATTATTGGGTAGATCATGAATCGTGTGAGGAATATGAGTGATCTAGATGGAATTTAGCCCTCCTATATATTAGGGGTGATATCCATAGGCCTCTTGATTGAGTAGGACTATGAAATGCATGGCCATTCTCAAATAGTGATTTGTTTCATATAGTCTACTCATTAATCAAGAAAACTCAGATTAAATTACGAAGAGTATGATACATTCCATGGCTTGAGTTTAATCTAGGATGTCAAGGTTAAAAGGATTAAATTACATTGAAACATTGGTCACGAAAAGGTTGCATTGAGTCACCGATCTTATTATTATTTGGGTAGCAGTGATGCATTACTAGATGCCACTCACTGTTTATAATTTTATAATATGATTTTAAAATTATTGTCAATATAATAATAACCTATAGGGTCACACACTTAGAACGTAATTAAAAGAGAATTAATTTAAATTGTAAGGATTTAAATATATCAATATGATTGATAGTATTTAAATTATGAATTTAAATTAACAGGATAATTTGTATATATGTATATTAATTAAGTAAGACTTAATTAAAATATAATATATATAAATTCGGATTTTACTTTTTTAATAGGATTAGGGTTTTGTTTAATTACTTTTTGGACGCTATATATATCTGATATATCAGCAGTCTAAGGTACGCGAAACCAAAAGAAAAAAAAACCTAGTCGTTTTAGAAAAGAGAGTTGAGAGCAAAACTTTAGAAAATCCAGATCTTGGCGGCTAGTACCGGAGTTCTCTTTGTTGCAGATCGTGTGACGATTTGTGGGACGTTCGTGTGGATACCGTAGAGACGCAGTTCCGTTGGATTGCGTTGGAGATTCGAAGCCGTTCAGAATTTCAGCGTTCCATTCAAGCTCGGATAATCGGTAAAACAAATCTAAACCTCTGAATTAATTTGTTCTTTTCGCATGGATCCTGTTTTAGGGTTTCAAAAAATTATTTTAAAATTTTAAATTCCGCTGCATTTATGTGTCTAAAACCCTACAGTGGTATCAGAGCTACTTGCGAAAAGATTAATTCAGATTACGTGTTTTAATTGTATTCGATATATATATGATATTTGATGATGCATGTTAACCGATCTGAAAATTGAATATACCTTATTATGTATGTATGCGAGTTCTGGAAAAACAGTAATATATATGCATGTATAAGATGTTTTATTAATCGTATCCTAAAAGGTGGAATAACAATACAACTACTGTTCTAATTGGATTAGAAACATGATTCGGTTTAATATGATTAACTTAAACTGGACATATATGATATGTTCTGAATGTATTGTTATTATGTGTGTTTTGGGGTTTGTATACGAATCTGAAATTGTTTCATAAATTCGTGTGGAAAAATTCTGCAATAAGATCAACCGGACCACCGCCAGGGGGGAAACCCCCCTTGGACCCCCCGTTGTAGCGCACGATGGTCGTAACCCTAATATTCGATATTTTTTATTATATAAAATTGTGTTATGTGCTTATTGTGATATGCATGGTGCACAGTTATGGCCCTTTTGACCCATAGGTTAGTGGTTTTTGTTTTTGAAATACGGCTTGCATGTCGTGCCTTTCTATAAAGTCTAATGTAATATTTTTTTCTCATCTAAATCCCCTCGAATGTAACTCGAGGTTTCTTTATCGCATGTAATGTACAAATGTAACCTATCAAGATGACAAGATGATGATGGAGAGGAGACACATACATGAGGAAGGCCCGAGGAAGCTACTATTTTGAAGTTTTTTTTATCACCTTAGACTGACCTTCAATCTTTTCATTAGCTTGAAAAGATTGACATAGGGTTGGGCCATAACTGTGACACATTTAATTTTTCACTTTATTTATGCCTGTATACGATATGATATGATAAATAATGTGCATTCTTAATGAGATTAAAAATTGGTGAGATCTAAATTAATTAATAAAATCCCTCATAAAATTATTAAGTCTAAATCAGATGCCTTCCAATGAATAACACTCATCAAGACCTTGATCG
The DNA here is from genome assembly GCA_034770075.1 of Aralia elata. Taxonomy (NCBI): domain Eukaryota; kingdom Viridiplantae; phylum Streptophyta; class Magnoliopsida; order Apiales; family Araliaceae; genus Aralia; species Aralia elata. The sequence goes on along the minus strand of CM068383.1, from coordinate 40,620,063 downwards.
ATGGATGTAGGTTTGCCAAAGCAAAGTACCCTATTTATCTTGGTAAGATGCGATAGGATAATTGTGATATCCAAATTGTTAAAATCATTGGGCTTGACTTAACTAAGTTATCTCAATAGGATTGTGGACTTAGAGGTATAAAGTTTGGTAGGTACCATTAGATGGACTTAGAACAAATGTTGTTCACCAAACTATCTAAGAGTTATATACGATATAATTGACAAAGGGTTGTCTACCTAAATAATTATGTTTTGAGAGAATAGCCAAAGCTAACTTAAGGCATAATGAAATATGGATCTTGGCTCACTAGAAAGATTTAAATAAAAATGCTTTCTGAATTAATGGTGAGGGCTATTAATTTGAATAAAATAGTGGGAGGTATATTTTGAATGTACTATTATCAATTTCATAATATCAAAAACTCTGCAATTTGACTTATTATTTTTGCACTTATAAATTATAGATATCAATGGCAAACAACAACACAAATAGTCTTTCACTACGATCAGTCCTTGAGAAGGAAAAACTGAGTGGAATTAATTTTCTAGACTGACATAGGAACTTGAGGATTGTCCTCAAACAAGAGCGCAAGCTATATGTCCTTGATGGGCCTATTCCTGCAGCACCAGCTAACACTGCACCACGTGCAGAGCATAATGCTTACAAGAAGCATCAAGATGATGCTCTGGACATGAGTTGTCTCATGCTAGCAACTATGAACTTTGAGCTTCAGAAGCAACATGAGTTAATGGATGCTTATGAAATATTCGAGCATCTCAAGAAATTGTTCGAAGGGCATGCTCGACAGGAGAGGTATGATACAAGCAAAGCATTATATCACTGCAAGATGGGTGATCGTGATCCAGTTGGTCCACATGTTCTGAAAATGATTGGGTATATTGAGTACCTTAATAGGTTAGGTTTTCCAATTACTCAGGAAGCCCAAACTGATCTTGTTTTGCAATCTTTGAACAACAACTACTCTCACTTTGTTATGAATTATCTCATGAATGAAATTGAGAAACCACTTACTGAGTTGTTGAACATGTTAAGAACTGCCGAGAACAACATGAAAAAGGCAGGACTCGATCCCATAATGATGGTGCAAAAGGGGAATGCTAAGGGAAAAGGGAAAGGCAAGAAAAAGATAAGATCTAAATCTGGTGCCAAACCCAATTTCAAAAACAAACGGGATTTAAAGCCTACAGGTGGGGTGGCTAAAGAAGGTGATTGTCACTTATGTGGAAAACCTGGACACTGGAAGAGGAATTGTCATGCTTATTTGGAAGAGCTGAAGAAAAAGAAAGGAAGTGTGACTTTTGATTCAGGTATTTATGTTATAGAAGTCAATTTGTCTACTTCTACATCATGGGTATTGGATACTGGATGTGGTTCTCACATTTGTGTTAATGTGCAGGAACTCCGAAGGAGTAGGACTTTGGCGGAAGGAGAAGTTGACCTACGAGTTGGGAATAGAGCAAAAGTTACTGCACTTGTGACGCCCCCAAATTCGGGTCTCCAAATACCCGGATCTGGTCATCACGATCCAATACAAACATTCACCTTTAACAACATATGATATCTAAAAGTGCGGAATATAATAAACATACATTGTTCATTACAAGGTGTCACTAGTCCCAGAATACGATTAACCTTAAACGTTTACACAAAACATACCTTAAATAGCCATCAAGGTTTAAATTACATTAACCGAAATTAACTAACACATAAATCTAAAGTTTGCTACTAGAAATCTATCATTTCATCTTTTCTTTCCCTTTGTTCTTCCCTGACGTCTCGGGTTTAGCTGCAATGAAGTCATGATATAGCAAGAATGAGCAACGAGTTTGCCCAGCAAGTTTAAAGTACAACAATAAAGGTATATCATGATGAAGGGATGATAAAAAGGGATTTCAACAATAGAATAAATCAGAAGCAAGAACAATAAATGCTTTTAGAACAATTGATAGTCAAATAGACTTTGAACGATAACTTCCAGAGGAGTCAATAGCTGGTTGACCCTCTGGTTACTGGCTACAGAATAACGTACTTGAGGGGATCAGGCTCGCGTACCCTATGTATATGAATAACTTTTAATTATTCTATTTGTAACTTTTTTACGGTACGTGGGGTACTACTCCCCTATAAATAAAGGGGTGTTCATACAGTCTAAGAATCCTTACCATTGATTGGTTCGGATAGCTTTTATAAAATTTCACATAATTGTCTGACCGAACAAGGGTTCAGACTTAACCATGAATGGTTTGCAGATTTCTGAATTTAATATACGAATTCAAATGCACAAATGTCAATAATATACAGATGTGGAATAACTTTGAAAGTAATTAGACCACTTAACGCATGCTTGGAAATAAAATTCAAGCTTAAAGAATACTTGCAATAATATATACCTTTTTGCATGAATTAAAATACTGCATAAGGTTTTAGAAGTATTACTCAAGGTAAAAAAGTTGAGTAAGGAAGAACTTGCAATAATCAAAGTTCGAGATAGAGGACTTGCCTGTTTGCTCAGCTACAGATAAATTCTAGCTTTAATTACTCGACCGTGGATAACCTATCAGTTGGTAGAATTGGTTTATCCATTAGCATTGCGTAATTATACCCACTTATGCTATCCATTTAGCAGATAAGTAATTTACCGAACTTAATTACTACCTAGCCATCAACTAACAAAAATTTAATGATCTCTATTTATTATTTAAACAGATAATAATCAATCAGGGTCACTTATCATTTGAATACTCCAATTATTACCTTTAATTATTTCCAGGTATGGTCTAACAATCCTTATTTATCATTTATAAAATAAATTCATTTGGGTTTAGAGATGACAGAACCATTGATCATTTATTCAATTTACTCTTAATTACCATTACCTTAGGGGTAATTTAGTAATTATTAACCTTATTCTTTATTCAACATTAATTAAGGTATAAATCTACACACAATTAATTATTAATAAATATTTATTGAATAATTATTGAGTGCTTGTTATCTTTATTTATTAAGGGCCACAACTAATTAACTTATTAATCTCCCTCATACTTAATCATCATTTCATTTGATGATTAAGTACTTATCGTCCTTATTAATTCGTAACTTCATTTCTACTTAATTATTATTATTATTAAATAATAATTAAATACTTAGTACCTTTATTTACTATAAATAATAAATAATTATTTTATTAACTTTATTTTAATTATTATTATTATTAAATAATAATTAAATATTTATTATCTTTATTTATTATCTATTAATAATAAAATAATTATTATATTAACTTTATTCATATTTAATTATTATTATTATTAAATAATAATTAAATATTTATTATCTTTATTTATTATTTATTAATAATAAATAATTATTTTATTAACTTTATTCATATTTAATTATTATTAATAGATAATAATTAACTATTTATTATCTTTAATTATTATCTATTAATAATAAATAATTATTATATTAACTTTATTCATATTTAATTATTATTATTATTAAATAATAATTAAATATTTATTATCTTTATTTATTATTTATTAATAATAAATAATTATTTTATTAACTTTATTCATATTTAATTATTATTATTAAATAATAATTAAATATTTATTATCTTTATTTATTATCTATTAATAATAAATAATTATTATATTAAACTTTATTCATATTTAATTATTATTATTATTAAATAATAATTAAATATTTATTATCTTTATTTATTATTTATTAATAATAAATAATTATTTTATTAACTTTATTCATATTTAATTATTATTATTAAATAATAATTAAATATTTATTATCTTTATTTATTATCTATTAATAATAGATAATTATTATATTAACTTTATTCATATTTAATTATTATTATTATTAAATAATAATTAAATATTTATTATCTTTATTTATTATTTATTAATAATAAATAATTATTTTATTAACTTTATTCATATTTAATTATTATTATTAAATAATAATTAAATATTTATTATCTTTATTTATTATCTATTAATAATAAATAATTATTATATTAACTTTATTCATATTTAATTATTATTATTATTAAATAATAATTAAATATTTATTATCTTTATTTATTATTTATTAATAATAAATAATTATTTTATTAACTTTATTCATATTTAATTATTATTATTAAATAATAATTAAATATTTATTATCTTTATTTATTATCTATTAATAATAAATAATTATTATATTAACTTTATTCATATTTAATTAAATATTTATTATTTCCACGTATCATTATAATAGTAGTTCATTATTAACCCAATTCATAGCTGATCATTAGTTCATTGTGTGCTAAATCAGATAGACCTCCTTATGCATACCATTTAGCCCAAATATCATCACACATAAAAGTTTACTTTTGTTCTTAGAACTCATGTTGCTGGCCTGAGCCTCCTAGGGTCATTCAGTAAAACAGAGTTTCCTTGATGAAACTGCACAACTCAATACAGTCGAGCAACACAATCCAAAACAGTTTATCCCCACACAAGAAATCAACTGCCTAATACAGAGAAACAATCTATACTAATACAGAGGACAAAATGACCCAATACAGAACAACCACAAACTAAATACAGCATTATAAGCCAACCCATCGGCTGCTACCAGCACACAAACATAACCCAATCTAAATAAACTAACCAAGTATACCGAAAGAATTTCATACAAACCCAATACAAGGTATAACGTACACCAAACAATTTCAATAAATTCTTTTAGTTTGATCCAGAGAAATAAAACTTCACAATACAGGGGAATGATTTTAATCCAAAACACTACAAGGTATAGAAAATTTCAACACCATACCAGAATCTCTAACCAAACAACCCAGCACAAACTGGAAAATAAAACCATCACAGTCAATAATCCCTTTTTGATACCTTGGGTTCGATCGATTGGCGGCCTTCCTTCTCCTTCCAAAGTAGGATACCAAGCTGGACATTCAGGGATAATTTTTCTGACTCTCACACTACTGTCGAACCCTAAAATTTTTTGGGTCTCACCAAGCAATGAAAATCGGCAGTTCTTCAGGGTTGGGGTCTCAATTTATAGGGCAGAGTTTGCCCAAATTTATGGTTAATACCCTAATTGCTTCGGACAATAACTGAGGGTTTGAGGAGAACTGGTTGTCGCCCGTTTCACATCGGCAGAACCTCGAGCATCGTTCCCCCTTTTCACCGTCCAATCGCCGATTTCTTCGGACCTTTGGTCCGATCGTTAAGCGACCGGTCGTCGATGCCTCCCCCGTTCTGTCCACTGGCTGCTTCGTGCGATCGCCGGCGCGCTTGGCGTCACTCCGTTCAGTCACCTGCCCCCTCTCCGACTGGTTGATTGAGGCTTGGGTTGGCTCGATTGACAGCTTCGATTGATTTTTCCCCCTCTTCCTTCACTGGTTGCGACTGATCGAGGGTGTTGGGATTTGGTTCCCTTTTTCCTTTCTGTGTTTCGGTTATTTGGGTTTTAGGCTGAGTCCCAATTTGTTCTTCCCAAATTAGCTCATCCGTTGCCCCAATTAAGATGGATTCAACCGGTTCTAGGAATGGGCTGACCCGGCTGGCAATTAAATTGGGCTCATCCAATTCGGGTTCGGTTTTTGGTTGGGAATGAAATTGGGCTCAACAAATTGTTGGGCCGGCTGAAAATAGTTAAAACAAAGTGGCCCAAAAGGGAAAAATAACAAGGGATTTGGGCTTAGTCCAATTAAAAGAAAAACAAAATGGTCCAATTAAATTAACCACCTTCTAATATAAAATAACTAAACCCATTAATTATTAAAATATTTATTTTAACCATAATTCTTTATTCGAATTATTTAATCCGATAATGAAATGAAATTATTTATTAATTCCCTAATTTTCTTGTAAATAAATTCTTTAGGGTTACTCACTAATTTATTTAGACTATCGGTGAGTCCCTTTAATGCACAGAAAATTATTGGATCACATATTTATATAAGTAAATAATAATACTCACATGGATCCAATTAAATTTATAATATTATATAAAAAATGAATTTATTTATAAAAATAAATTGGATACACTGCTTTGAAATTCCTGGACATTACATCCTCTCCCCCTTATAAAAATTCCGTCCTCGGAATTTCAATCTAAGGTTACTCGAACAACTGAGGGTAATTTGTTCTCATTTTCTCTTCGAGTTCCCACGTAGCTTCTTCCACCGCATGGTTTCTCCAGAGAACTTTCACCGAGTGAATGATTTTATTCCTCAGCTTCTGCTCTTTCCTATCCAGTATTTGAACAGGAATCTCCTCGTACGATAAATCCTTTTCGACTTGAATTGGTTCATAGGAAATAACATGTTTGTAATCTGGCTTATACGGACGCAACACTGATACATGAAACACGTTGTGAATGTGCTCAAGTTCAGGAGGTAATGCTACCTCATACGCCACTTCACCGATCCGCCTCAAAATTTCGAACGGTCCTATGAACCTAGGGCTCAATTTACCCTTTTTCCCAAAACGAATCTTTCCTTTCCAGGGAGATACCTTCAGAAACACAAAACTACCAACTTCAAAGTCTCGTTTCTGGCGATGTAAGTCGGCATACTTCTTTTGGCGATCCTGGGCTGCTACTAACCGTTGTCTTATTACTTTAATAATTTCCACGGTTTGTTGTACCAATTCTGGCCCCAACAATCTTCGTTCACCAACTTCATCCCAACACAACGGCGTTCGACACTTCCTTCCGTATAGCGCCTCGTACGGTGGCATACCAATACTAGCGTGATAGCTATTGTTGTAGGCGAACTCTACTAGTGGCAAGTGATCGTCCCAGCTACCACTTAAGTCCATCACAACTGCTCGGAGCATATCCTCTAGAGTCTGAATTGTTCGCTCACTTTGACCATCAGTCTGGGGATGATATGCCGTACTCATTCTTAACTGTGTTCCCAGTCTCTCCTGCAGACTTCTCCAAAAAATTTGACGTGAAGCGCGGATCCCTGTCAGACACAATAGATACCGGCACTCCATGTCGTGATACTATTTCCTTCACATAAAGTTTTGCTAGCTGTTCCAATTTGTACCTGATCTTGATCGGTAGAAAATGGGCAGACTTGGTCAACCGATCTACGATCACCCAGATGGCGTCTAGACCCTTTTGAGTTGTCGGGAGTCCTACCACAAAATCCATAGTAATGTGCTCCCACTTCCATTCTGGAATCTCCAAAGGTTGCAACAATCCGCTCGGCCGTTGGTGCTCAGCCTTGATCCGTTGACAAGTTAAACACCGGCTAACGAACTCTGCAACTTCCCCTTTCAAATGCGGCCACCAATAATGCTGACGAAGATCTTGATACATCTTGGTGCTACCTGGATGTACCGAAAATCTCGTATTATGGGCCTCCTGCAAAATTTCTTCCCTTAGATCCGGTACATAGGGTATCCAGATCCTTCCCTCGAATCTCAGCAATCCTGCACTGTCAACCTTATACTTCGAGGCTTTTCCCTCCGATAACTGTTTCTTAATGCCAATACATTCCTCGTCAAATTCTTGAGCCTCCTGTATCTTATCCAGTAGAGTTGGACCTACCGTCACGGCGAACACCTTTTCGTCCACCTCCATTGGATACCTAACTTCCAGCTCCAGACGTTCAAAGTCCCGTATCAACTCCTCCTGGACTGTCAGCTGCATCAATTTCACCTTGCCTTTCCTACTTAAGGCATCAGCTACTACGTTTGCTTTGCCCGGATGGTACAGAATTTCACAGTCGTAGTCCTTGATCAATTCCAACCATCGGCACTGCCTCATGTTCAGCTCCTTTTGAGTGAAAATATATTTCAGACTTTTGTGATCTGTATATATCTCACACTTCTCCCCATATAAGTAGTGCCTCCAAATCTTCAAGGCGAACACCACCGCGGCTAACTCCAGGTCATGAGTCGGGTAACCCTTCTCATAATCTTTCAGCTGACGTGATGCGTACGCCACGACCTTGCCGTGTTGCATCAGTACACAGCCAAGACCCTTGTGTGACGCGTCGCTATACACTACAAAACCCCCAGTGTTGTCTGGTAAGGTCAACACGGGTGCTTGGCTGAGTCTCCTCTTCAATTCCATGAAACTCTCCTCACACTTCTCCGACCAAACAAACTTGACTGTTTTCCTGGTGAGATTGGTCAACGGCGATGCTATCTTGGAAAAATCCTGGATGAATCTTCGATAGTATCCCGCTAATCCCAAGAAACTCCGGATCTCCGTTGGCGTCTTTGGCTGTTCCCAGTTGATAACCGCTTCTACTTTTGCTGGATCCACCGAAACACCATTCTTGTCTATGACGTGACCCAGAAATTGTACCCTTTGCAACCAAAACTCACACTTAGAAAATTTCGCATACAATTTCTCCCTCCTGAGAGCTGCTAATACAATCTTTAAATGTTCAGCATGCTCCTCCTCTGTTTCTGAATACACCAAGATGTCATCAATGAATACAACTACGAACTTATCCAAGTACTAGCTGCTTGAACACTCTGTTCATCATATCCATGAATGCTGCTGGTGCGTTCGTCAATCCAAAAGACATTACCAGGAACTCGAAGTGTCCATAACGAGTCCTGAATGCAGTCTTCGGGATATCTTCCTGTCTCACCTTCAGCTGATGGTAGCCGGTTCTTAAGTCGATCTTTGAAAAGTACTTCGCTCCCTTGAGTTGATCGAATAGATCGTCAATTCTAGGAAGTGGATACCTATTCTTAATAGTAACTTTGTTCAACTCCCGATAGTCGATACAAAGCCTCATTGAACCGTCTTTCTTCTTTACAAACAGAACGGGCGCTCCCCACGGTGACACGCTCGGCCTGATATAACCTTTATCTAACAGCTCCTGCAGTTGCACCATCAATTCTTTCATCTCTACAGGTGCCATTCGATACGGCGGCTTCGATATTGGCGCGGTTCCCGGTGCCAAATCGATAACGAACTCAGTTTCCCTGTCCGGCGGTAGTCCCGGAAGCTCTTCGGGAAAGACATCGGTGAAATCTTTCACGACTGGTATTTGGCTTATCTCACCCCCGACCTGGCGAGTATCGATCACATGGGCCAAATAGCACACACAACCTTTCTTAAGTAATCTCCTCGTTTGCATCATAGTAAGACAGCAAGATTTCCTTGGTGACTTACTACCGTAAAAGACCACCTTTGACTTATTAGGAGTCTTTAGGTGTACACACTTTTCCTTACAATCAATAACTGCTCCGTGGGTTGATAGCCAATCCATTCCCAGGATTACGTCGAACTCTCCCAGTCGAATTGGTATCAAATCCACATTGAGCTTAAATCCTCGAAATTCAACACAACAGTTCCTATGAATGCATTCTACGGGGACAATTTCTTTGTTTGCTACTTCTACGTTCATAGGGTGTTCTAACCTTTCACAAGGTACATTTAACTGACTAGCAAATTCTTCGGAAACAAAAGAACAAGTAGCACCCGAATCAAATAACACATATGCATTTATATCGTTGATTGGGATGATACCTGACACCACGTCCTTGGATTCCATGGCATCCTGCACCGTCATGTTGAACGTGCGGGCTGTTGGCCTGTTGGCTTGACTGACTGGTGGCCCGTAGTTCAACCGGTTATTGTTCCCGCTGTTGCTGTTGTTGTTGTTGTTGTTTCGGTTGCCACTCCCGGCGTCGCCCTTCCTCTTTGGACAATCCTTGATCTGGTGGCCAGGTGATCCACAGGAGAAACAACCTCCCTTTGGTTTGTTCTGACATTGGGGAGCCATGTGCCCCGGTTGCCCGCATTTGTAGCAAACGCTCTTTCCCTTCATACACTCCCCCGTGTGGTTCTTACCACAATTACTGCACCTACCTGGTTTCCTTGCCTCCCCTCCAGACGGGTTTCCTCCGGGTTTATTGCTCCCGAAAGATTGACTTTCATTCCATTTCCGTTTGTTGGGGTTGCTGCCCCCGCTGCTTCCTGGCTTCTGGCCCTCATGACCCTTCTTCTTATCCTGATTGTACTTGGCCAGGGCCTCACTGCCACCTTCTGCAATGATTGCCCTCTCCATCAATTCTGCAAATGTTCTGATTTTCAATACCGCCACCGAACGGTATAACCATGGTTTCAACCCCTGCTCAAACCTGCGAGCTTTCCTTTCCTCGGTGCTGACTTGGTGAGCTGCAAACCGTGCCAACTCATTAAACTTAGCCGCGTACTCAGCCACAGACATGTTTCCTTGTTTTAGCTCTAGGAATTTGATCTCCATCTCCTGCTTCATGCTCTCTGGAAAGTAATTTTCCAAGAACATTTCCTTAAAGCGATCCCATGCGACAGTGCCTTCTTCCACTCGGCCTCTGTTGGCTTTCCACCAGTAGTTGGCTTCTCCTTTTAGCATGAAAGTGGCAAAACTTGTTTTCTGTTCCTCTGCCACCCGTGCTACTTCAAAGACCTTTTCTATCTCTTCTATCCAGGTCTGCGCTTCAATTGGGTTAAGAGTCCCCTTGAACTCAGGTGGTCCGACCAATTTGAAATCTTTAAAGTTTGCCAGATGATGCGCTGGCTCGGCTGCGGCTTGGGTTCTTTCAGGTGGTGGTCTGGATTGCATAGCCTCGGCCAGCATCTCCGCGAACATTCTCATGGGGTTGGTTTGGTCTCCAACCTCACTTTTCCGACTCCTCGACCTGTCGGTTACGTGGTCGTCCCCTTGGCGGCATGTTTGGATAAGGAAAATCCGCTGACTTTTACCTATAGTGTTATATTTTACATGACATGTTATTAAAATAAACAATTAAAGGTAAAATATTTATCAACACATTTGATTTAAGTGAAACATCTGCATTTATATTCATATACCACCGTTTGTTACAAGACGAAACCTGTGGCATACTGCTATAAACGCGCCACTGTGTCCTACCAAACATCCCCTAAAACAAAAAGTGGGGAATGATACTGCCCATTTCTAAGGCAACAAAAGTTGGGGTTTGACTACTACCCCAACAAGAAAGCAAATAAAATGTTTCACAATACAAATATGCATACGTCCCTAATATAACAAAAGTGGGACTGACTGTAATAAAGAAAATCAACTACTCCATCAAATCACTGCTCATCACGACGGATCCGAGCCTGCTGACCAGAGAATGCTCCATCCCCGACCCTGCGACGAACAGAGCGACTGGACTCCCCTATCTCAGCCCGGGGTCTCCTGTAGGCTGCATCTAGGGCATGGCCTAGGGTCTCTATCCTCACAGATCTGGCCTCTAACTGGTCCTCCAATAGGTCAACTCTACTTGCTGCTCTGACCCAGGCATCACTTACTCGGACATTCTCAGCAACCTCTAGCCCAATCTCGAACCTCATGGCCTCCTGTTTCGCCCTCAGGTGGGCGATCTGTAAATCCCTCTGCTCCAGTCTCTCCCTCAACTCAGCGTTTCGGGCCACTAGCTGATGTAGCAGTGGTCCGACCTGCTGTGCCGAGGACTCGTAGCCCTGCAGCTGTACCTTGGCCACTCCCAAGTCATGGTCGAGCTGGTAGGCCAGGTCCTCTGTACTGGTCCTCCATATACTGATGGGTCTGGTTCTGCTCCTCCAGATGAGCAATCTGACCCTCCAGCTCCTCGGTCCTGCTGGTCAGGTCCCTCGATAATATCGTCAGCAGTGGATCCCATGCCGTCCACATAGGCAGGTGGCTCCTCCCCCTCGGTCTCAGGGTCCTCCTCCTCTGGGTCTTGACTGCCCGACCTCATCACTCTACCCACAACGGGCTCCGGTAACTCCCTCTGGTAATCCTCCTCCGGCTCGGACTCCTCTAGCGGTACTCCTGGGGCAGTAGGAGCATACCCCACCAGCTGCTCAGCAACTACTGGGATGTCTATAAATACCTCCTCCTCCTCACGGGCTCCACTGGTCCCTCCTATATCAGCCATCCTACAAACACACAAAAACTAACATTAGTACAGCAATAAAATATATTCATTGAAGAAATGAAGTTATATTTCATTGGGTACTACTCGACTCGATGAATTCCCCAATTCATCAAAACCACATATGATAAATCTCCTCGATTTATCCCCTAACACTCAATACGAGTTTACTATGAAGGTTATAACCTAGGTTTCGCAATCCTAAAGTTTATAACCTACAGCTTTGATACCAACCTGTGACGCCCCCAAATTCGGGTCTCCAAATACCCGGATCTGGTCATCACGATCCAATACAAACATTCACCTTTAACAACATATGATATCTAAAAGTGCGGAATATAATAAACATACATTGTTCATTACAAGGTGTCACTAGTCCCAGAATACGATTAACCTTAAACGTTTACACAAAACATACCTTAAATAGCCATCAAGGTTTAAATTACATTAACCGAAATTAACTAACACATAAATCTAAAGTTTGCTACTAGAAATCTATCATTTCATCTTTTCTTTCCCTTTGTTCTTCCCTGACGTCTCGGGTTTAGCTGCAATGAAGTCATGATATAGCAAGAATGAGCAACGAGTTTGCCCAGCAAGTTTAAAGTACAACAATAAAGATATATCATGATGAAGGGATGATAAAAAGGGATTTCAACAATAGAATAAATCAGAAGCAAGAACAACAAATGCTTTTAGAACAATTGATAGTCAAATAGACTTTGAACGATAACTTCCAGAGGAGTCAATAGCTGGTTGACCCTCTGGTTACTGGCTACAGAATAACGTACTTGAGGGGATCAGCCTCGCGTACCCTATGTATATGCATAACATTTAATTCTGCTATTTGTACCTTATATACGGTACGTGGGGTACTCCCCTATAAATAAAGGGGTGTTCATACAGTCTAAGAATCCTTACCATTGATTGGTTCGGATAGCTTTTATAAAATTTCACATAATTGTCTGACCGAACAAGGGTTCAGACTTAACCATGAATGGTTTGCAGATTTCTGAATTTAATATACGAATTCAAATGCACAAATGTCAATAATATACAGATGTGGAATAACTTTGAAAGTAATTAGACCCCTTAAAGCATGCTTGGAAATAAAATTCAAGCTTAAAGAATACTTGCAATAATATATACCTTTTTGCATGAATTAAAATACTGCATAAGGTTTTAGAAGTATTACTCAAGGTAAAAAGTTGAGTAAGGAAGAACTTGCAATAATCAAAGTTCGAGATAGAGGACTTGCCTGTTTGCTCAGCTACAGATAAATTCTAGCTTTAATTACTCGACCGTGGATAACCTATCAGTTGGTAGAATTGGTTTATCCATTAGCATTGCGTAATTATACCCACTTATGCTATCCATTTAGCAGATAAGTAATTTACCGAACTTAATTACTACCTAGCCATCAACTAACAAAAATTTAATGATCTCTATTTATTATTTAAACAGATAATAATCAATCAGGGTCACTTATCATTTGAATACTCCAATTATTACCTTTAATTATTTCCAGGTATGGTCTAACAATCCTTATTTATCATTTATAAAATAAATTCATTTGGGTTTAGAGATGACAGAACCATTGATCATTTATTCAATTTACTCTTAATTACCATTACCTTAGGGGTAATTTAGTAATTATTAACCTTATTCTTTATTCAACATTAATTAAGGTATAAATCTACACACAATTAGTTATTAATAAATATTTATTGAATAATTATTGAGTGCTTGTTATCTTTATTTATTAAGGGCCACAACTAATTAACTTATTAATCTCCCTCATACTTAATCATCATTTCATTGATGATTAAGTACTTATCGTCCTTATTAATTCGTAACTTCATTTCTACTTAATTATTATTATTATTAAATAATAATTAAATACTTAGTACCTTTATTTACTATAAATAATAAATAATTATTTTATTAACTTTATTTTAATTATTATTATTATTAAATAATAATTAAATATTTATTATCTTTATTTATTATCTATTAATAATAAATAATTATTATATTAACTTTATTCATATTTAATTATTATTATTATTAAATAATAATTAAATATTTATTATCTTTATTTATTATTTATTAATAATAAATAATTATTTTATTAACTTTATTCATATTTAATTATTATTATTAAATAATAATTAAATATTTATTATCTTTATTTATTATCTATTAATAATAAATAATTATTATATTAACTTTATTCATATTTAATTATTATTATTATTAAATAATAATTAAATATTTATTATCTTTATTTATTATTTATTAATAATAAATAATTATTTTATTAACTTTATTCATATTTAATTATTATTATTAAATAATAATTAAATATTTATTATCTTTATTTATTATCTATTAATAATAAATAATTATTATATTAACTTTATTCATATTTAATTATTATTATTATTAAATAATAATTAAATATTTATTATCTTTATTTATTATTTATTAATAATAAATAATTATTTTATTAACTTTATTCATATTTAATTATTATTATTAAATAATAATTAAATATTTATTATCTTTATTTATTATCTATTAATAATAGATAATTATTATATTAACTTTATTCATATTTAATTATTATTATTATTAAATAATAATTAAATATTTATTATCTTTATTTATTATTTATTAATAATAAATAATTATTTTATTAACTTTATTCATATTTAATTATTATTAATAGATAATAATTAAATATTTATTATCTTTATTTATTATCTATTAATAATAAATAATTATTATATTAACTTTATTCATATTTAATTATTATTATTATTAAATAATAATTTAAATATTTATTATCTTTATTTATTATTTATTAATAATAAATAATTATTTTATTAACTTTATTCATATTTAATTATTATTATTAAATAATAATTAAATATTTATTATCTTTATTTATTATCTATTAATAATAAATAATTATTATATTAACTTTATTCATATTTAATTAAATATTTATTATTTCCACGTATCATTATAATAGTAGTTCATTATTAACCCAATTCATAGCTGATCATTAGTTCATTGTGTGCTAAATCAGATAGACCTCCTTATGCATACCATTTAGCCCAAATATCATCACACATAAAAGTTTACTTTTGTTCTTAGAACTCATGTTGCTGGCCTGAGCCTCCTAGGGTCATTCAGTAAAACAGAGTTTCCTTGATGAAACTGCACAACTCAATACAGTCGAGCAACACAATCCAAAACAGTTTATCCCCACACAAGAAATCAACTGCCTAATACAGAGAAACAATCTATACTAATACAGAGGACAAAATGACCCAATACAGAACAACCACAAACTAAATACAGCATTATAAGCCAACCCATCGGCTGCTACCAGCACACAAACATAACCCAATCTAAATAAACTAACCAAGTATACCGAAAGAATTTCATACAAACCCAATACAAGGTATAACGTACACCAAACAATTTCAATAAATTCTTTTAGTTTGATCCAGAGAAATAAAACTTCACAATACAGGGGAATGATTTTAATCCAAAACACTACAAGGTATAGAAAATTTCAACACCATACCAGAATCTCTAACCAAACAACCCAGCACAAACTGGAAAATAAAACCATCACAGTCAATAATCCCTTTTTGATACCTTGGGTTCGATCGATTGGCGGCCTTCCTTCTCCTTCCAAAGTAGGATACCAAGCTGGACATTCAGGGATAATTTTTCTGACTCTCACACTACTGTCGAACCCTAAATTTTTTTGGGTCTCACCAAGCAATGAAAATCGGCAGTTCTTCAGGGTTGGGGTCTCAATTTATAGGGCAGAGTTTGCCCAAATTTATGGTTAATACCCTAATTGCTTCGGACAATAACTGAGGGTTTGAGGAGAACTGGTTGTCGCCCGTTTCACATCGGCAGAACCTCGAGCATCGTTCCCTTCCCCCTTTTCACCGTCCAATCGCCGATTTCTTCGGACCTTTGGTCCGATCGTTAAGCGACCGGTCGTCGATGCCTCCTCCCCCGTTCTGTCCACTGGCTGCTTCGTGCGATCGCCGGCGCGCTTGTGGCGTCAACTCTAGCCCGTTCAGTCACCTGCCCCCTCTCCGACTGGTTGATTGAGGCTTGGGTTGGCTCGATTGACAGCTTCGATTGATTTTTCCCCCTCTTCCTTCACTGGTTGCGACTGATCGAGGGTGTTGGGATTTGGTTCCCTTTTTCCTTTCTGTGTTTCGGTTATTTGGGTTTTAGGCTGAGTCCCAATTTGTTCTTCCCAAATTAGCTCATCCGTTGCCCCAATTAAGATGGATTCAACCGGTTCTAGGAATGGGCTGACCCGGCTGGCAATTAAATTGGGCTCATCCAATTCGGGTTCGGTTTTTTGGTTGGGAATGAAATTGGGCTCAACAAATTGTTGGGCCGGCTGAAAATAGTTAAAACAAAGTGGCCCAAAAGGGAAAAATAACAAGGGATTTGGGCTTAGTCCAATTAAAAGAAAAACAAAATGGTCCAATTAAATTAACCACCTTCTAATATAAAATAACTAAACCCATTAATTATTAAAATATTTATTTTAACCATAATTCTTTATTCGAATTATTTAATCCGATAATGAAATGAAATTATTTATTAATTCCCTAATTTTCTTGTAAATAAATTCTTTAGGGTTACTCACTAATTTATTTAGACTATCGGTGAGTCCCTTTAATGCACAGAAAATTATTGGATCACATATTTATATAAGTAAATAATAATACTCACATGGATCCAATTAAATTTATAATATTATATAAAAAATGAATTTATTTATAAAAATAAATTGGATACACTGCTTTGAAATTCCTGGACATTACAGCACTAGCCATAGGGACTTATCATTTATCATTGCCTACTGGGCTAGTATTAGAATTAGAGGATTGTTATTATGTGCCTGCTATGAGCAAAAACATTATTTCTGTTTCTTGTTTGGACAAGAAAGGTTTTTCATTTTTAATAAAGAACAACAGTTGTTCGTTTTACTTAAATGAAATATGTTATGGTGTTGTACAATTGTTTAATGGTCTTTATATTCTTGATTTTGAAATACCTATCTATAACATAAATACAAAACGATTTAAATCAAATTATTCAAATTCGACATATCTCAGGCACTGTCGTTTAGGCCATATAAATGAGAAACGCATATCCAAACTCCATAAAGATGGGTTTTTGGATTCATTTGATTTTGAATCATATGAGAGATGCGAGTCTTGTTTATTAAGCAAGATGACTAAAGCCCTTTTCACTGGTCATAGTGAACGGGCTAGCGATGTATTGGGACTTATACATAGTGATGTATGTGGACCCACGAGTTCGTTAGCAAGAGGTAGGTTCTATTACTTCATTACATTTACTGACGACTTTAGTAGATATGGATATGTGTATCTTATGAGACACAAATCCGAATCCTTTGAAAAGTTCAAGGAATTCAAGAATGAAGTTCAAAACCAATTTGGCAAAAGCATAAAAGCCCTTCGATCCGATCGAGGAGGTGAATACTTAAACCAAGACTTTGATGACCTTCTAAAGGAGTGTGGTATTATATCACAGATCACTCCACCTGGAACACTACAATGGAATGGTGTGTCTGAGAGGAGAAATCGCACCTTGTTGGACATGGTACGATCAATGATGAGTCATGCAGATCTTCCAATAAGCTTTTGGGGTCATGCCCTAGAGACAGCTGCATTCACACTTAACCGTGTTCCTACAAAGACGGTTCAAAAGACACCATATGAGATGTGAACTGGAAAACGTCCTAGTTTGTCTTTCATGAAGATTTGGGGTTGCGAGGCATTTGTGAAACGTCTGGCTTCTGACAAGCTCGGACCCAAATCTAAGAAATGTAATTTTATGGGATACCCTAAGGAAACAAAAGGGTATTATTTCTACAAACCTTCTGAGAATAAAGTGGTTGTTGCTCGAACTGGTATTTTTCTAGAAAGAGAATTTGTCTCTAAAGGAAACAGTGGGAGGAAAGTAGAGCTCGAAGAAATTCGAGAACCACAAAATATCATTGAACCTGAGTTGGAACATGAGCAGGGACCACAAGATGTTGTGGAAAGTGAACCTGCTCAAATTACACAAGGCATTCGTAGATCTGGTAGGACACGCCAAGGGCCCGAGAGATATTATGGATTTCTTGTGACTCAAAACGGCGATGTGATACTCATAGATCAGGATGAGCCTACTTCCTACCAAGAAGCTATGAATGGACTAGATTCTGAGAGATGGCTTGAAGCCATGAAATCTGAGATGGACTCCATGTATACAAACCAAGTATGGACTTTGGTTGATCCACCCGAAGGGGTAAAACCAATCGGGTGCAAATGGGTTTTCAAGAAGAAAACCGACATGGATGGTAATGTACAAACCTATAAAGGCCGACTGGTAGCAAAAGGTTTCAAACAAGTTCAAGGTTTTGACTATGATGAAACCTTCTCTCCAGTGGCAATGGTTAAATCCATCAGGATCTTACTTGCTATTGTAGCCTTTTATGATTACGAAATCTGACAAATGGATGTCAAAACTGCTTTCCTTAACGACAATCTCCTTGAGGATGTGTATATGACACAACCTGAGGGTTTTGTCACTCCAAAGGATGCTGGAAAGGTATGTAAGCTGCAGCGATCCATTTATGGATTGAAGCAAGCCTCTCGGAGTTAGAATCTTCGTTTTGATGAAGCAGTCAAAAAGTTTGGCTTTATAAAAAATGAAGATGAACCTTGTGTATATAAGAAGGTTAGTGGGAGTCACATTGTATTCCTGGTATTATATGTTGACGACATATTAATTATTGGGAATGACATTCCTTCCTTACAGGCTGTAAAAACATGGCTAGGAAAATGTTTCTCCATGAAAGATTTGGGCGATGCAACCTACATTTTAGGTATCAAGATCTATTATGATAGATCGAGAAAAATGCTCGGCCTAAGTCAAAGTACATATATTGATAAAGTGCTGAAACGGTTCAGCATGCAAGAGGCAAAAAGACGATACTTACCCATGTCTCATGGTGTAAAGATCTCTAAGGCCCAATGTCCTAAATCACAAGATGATGAGGAGCGTATGAGAAAGATCCCTTATGCTTCGGCAATTGGATCTATCATGTATGCAATGATATGTACTCGTCCGGATGTCTCGTATGCTTTGAGTATGACGAGCAGATACCAGTCGAATCCAGGTGAAGGTCACTGGACAGCAGTCAAAAATATCCTCAAGTACCTGAAAAGGACTAAGGATTCATTCTTGGTATATGGAGGTGAAGACGAACTGGCAGTAAAAGGTTACACAGATGCTAGTTTCCAGACTGATATGGATGACTATAAGTCTCAATCAGGTTTTGTGTTTTGTCTTAACGGTGGTGCTGTTAGCTGAAAAAGTTCGAAGTAAGAGACAATAGCCGATTCTACAACAGAGGCTGAGTATATTACTGCTTCTAGTGCGGCTAAGGAGGCTGTATGGATTAAAAAGTTCGTCACTATACTTGGTGTTGTTCCAACCATTGTTGATCTAGTTGAGCTATATTGTGATAATAATGGAGCCATTGCACAGGCTAAGGAACCTAGATCTCACCAACGATCCAAGCATATACTTAGGCGGTACCATCTCATCCGTGAAATCATTGGTAGAGGAGATGTACACATATGCAGAGTGCCAATAGATGATAATATTGCAGATCCACTGACTAAGGCTTTGTCACAGCAGAAGCATGAAGGTCACACTAGTTCCATTGGTATTAGATACATGAGTGATTGGCTCTAGTGCAAGTGGGAGATTGTTAGAGTTTATGCCCTAGAGGCCAATTATTTAATGTAATTGCTTAACATTTCTTTTGATATTTGATTGAATAAATGAATTATTTTATTATGGTTTCATTTACTGTGTTATATAAATGTTAACATAATAAAAGTCCTTAGAATAATGATACAAATTATATAGCTTCAAGTATGTGACTTGAACATGAGATTATATAATTACAATAAGTATCATTACTCTTAAATGTCCCTAGTCGAGTATCATTGAGAATGTGACAATAATGATACATTGAGACTAGTATGTGGATTGACTGATGGCCAAATCTCATTGGTCATTAATATATGAGATATCAAGTCAATGCATAGGTACATGTTAGAGAACAATGTACTGGACAGACCCATCATGAGAATTTTACGTGGAGCATTATGCAAAATGTCATAAGCAATTCTCATAGTGACAATGATGTAATGGTCCTCCGACCTGAAATCACTATATTACTATACGAGAATTTATGTACTTTGATATCATCAAAGGTCACCTTTAATAGGGTGGACAATAAATGTGATTATTGGGTACATCATGAATCGTGTGAGGAATATGAGTGATCTAGATGGAATTTAACCCTCCTATATATTAGGGGTGATATCCATAGGCCTCTTGATTGAGTAGGACTATGAAATGCATGGCCATGCTCAAATAGTGATTTGTTTCATATAGTCTACTCATTGATCAAGAAAACTCAGATTAAATTATGAAGAGTATGACACATTCCATGGCTCGAGTTTAATCTAGGATGTCAAGGTTAAAAGGATTAAATTACATTGAAACATTAGTCACGAAAAGGTTGCATCGAGTCACCAATCTTATTATTATTTGGGTAGCAGTGATGCATTACTAGATGCCACTTACTGTTTATAATTTTATAGTATGATTTTAAAATTATTTCCAATATAATAATAACATATAGGGTCACACACTTAGAACGTAATTAAAAGAGAATTAATTTAAATTGTAAGGATTTAAATATATCAATATGATTGATAATATTTAAATTACTAATTTAAATTAACAGGATAATTTGTATATATGTATATTAATTAAGTAAGACTTAACTAAAATATAATATATATAAATTCGGATTTTACTTTTCTAATAGGATTAGGGTTTTGTTTAATTACTTTTTGGACGCTATATATATCTGATATATCAGCAGTCTGAGGTACGTGAAACCAAAAGGAAAAAAAAACCCTAGCCGTTTTAGAAAAGAGAGTTGAGAGTAAAACTTGAGAAAATCCAGATCTTGGCGGCTACTACCGGAGTTCTCTTTGCTGCAGATCGTGTGACAATTTGTGAGACTTTCGTGTGGATACCGTAGAGACGCAGTTCCATTGGATTGCATTGGATATTCGAAGCCGTTCAGAATTTCAGCGTTCCATTCAAGCTCGGATAATCGGTAAAACAAATCTAAACCTCTGAATTAATTTGTTCTTTTCGCATGGATCCTGTTTTAGGGTTTCGGAAAATTGTTTTAAAATTTTAAATTCCGTTGCGTTTATGTGTCTAAAACCCTACATAACTGTCTAACCCTAAATCATGATAAGACTCCTCTTATTTATAGATATAGGGAACCCTCCTAAACTATTTAGGATTAGGGTTTTTATTTTAATTAAACTCTTTTAATTAATTAAACTCCTAACCCAATTAGAAATTTATGAGAGAGTACTTCTATTAATTAATTCTCAATCCCTATTAGGAATTAAATAATAGTAATAGTAATAATAATAATAAGACTCCTCTTATTAATTTATATTTAATATTTCTAAAATATTAAATAATAAATATTAAGCTATTTAATTTATTCTATCTCCATAGATTAAATTAAATACACTTAACTAATTATTACAATTATGCCATTTACTTCTTAAATAAATATTTTTTCTTTTGCGGTGTGACCCTTTAGGTTCGCCATATTAAACCGGTTGTGAATAAATCAATTAGAACAATTCTAATTTTATTTAAATAAATAAATTAAACTATTTAATTCATTTAAATAAATAATATTTATTCTACAATAAGGATAAGCCCCCTTAGCGATCAACGACTTTCCAGATAATATAGATTTCAACATTAATCACAAAAGAACCTTTTAGTGAATAGTTACCGTACAATTCAATCCTTCTACCATACAATGTCCCAATTAAATATAAGATATGGAATTACTGTCAAGTCTTATTTTATTTAATTATATGTATTTCGATTCTCAAATGCACAACTTTGATTAATGCAAATTAGAAACTCCTTTCTAATTGCATTCTGTTTTGGCCAAAGACTTCTGAGTCGTCATTTATCGAATCACATAGGACATTCTCTCCTTTTACTAGAAGTGGTAGATTCTTTGTTGATCATTCACCTATCTCCATGTATAACTTATTATACCCAATCGTACCCTTTGATATACCCTAAGGGTCTTAAGGGACATGTCAAAGTATAACTCATCACACACAAGATACTATGATGATCTCAAGTCCTAGGATCACTTGTACTACTATCACTAGAGGAATTCCTATTGACAGGCGAGTAAAACTCCATTAGGTATTCCTTAGCGAGCCACGTTCAGTGAACTTATTCTCTAATAAGCACCTACATATTTGCTTTAGTGTCTCTACACAAATGATTATGAGATCAACATCCTCTTCATAAGAGCAAGCAACGTATGTACTAATCTATCCGGATTCACTAATCCTCTTTTTAGTAATCCATCGATTAGGAACGATTTTAGTTTGTGAGCTATCTAGAATTTAGATCTCATTAGCATGATCCCCATCACGATTCTAAAAACATTGCTCAAAACTATGGGTTTATCACATTTAATATAACAACACCATGTAGATAATTTATAATGCCTTTAATAACCGAATAAGATTACAAATTATATGCTACATCATATCAAATATGATTGGCTTGTGTGCATACTACTTTCAAGAAGTATGTTTGTTTGTACGATATCCAAAAGGAACTAGAGGTGGTTTATTTTATAGTCCTTTAGACCAGAAAGTATTTGTTAGCGCAAATGCAGTTTTTCTGAAAAATGACAACATAATGGATCACAAGCTAAGTAGTAAAATTGTCTTAGAAGAAATGTCAAGTACATCAATTACTCAATCAATTAATCCACCACAAGACTTAGATGAATTGCCACAAACTAATCAACCTGATTCTTTTAATACACCGGAGATTCATCGTAGTGGGAGGAATATTAGGCCTCCTGAGCGACTTTCACTTCTTGGAGAAACTTACGATGTTATTCCGGAAGAAGTAGAGTCGGATCTTTCTAACTACCATGAAGTTATTAATGATGTAGATGCATCGTACTGGCACATAGCTATGAAACAAGAAATGAATTCCATGTACTCAAATAAAGTATGGGAACTTGTAGAAGCACCTAATGGGGTCAAACCTATAGAGTGCAAGTGGGTCTACAAAAGAAAAAGAGGGGTAGATGGAAAGGTGGAAACCTTTAAAGCACGGTTGGTAGCAAAAGGTTTTACTCAAAAAACAGGTATCGATTATGAGGAAACCTTTTCACCAGTAGCTATGCTTAAATCTATCAGAATACTCTTATCCATTGCATCTCATCTTGATTACGAGATATGACAAATGGATGTCAAGACTGCTTTTCTAAATGGATATCTTGATGAAGAAATCTATATGAAGCAGCCTGATGGTTTCATACTTAAAGGCCAAGAAAATATGGTATGCAAGTTACAAAAGTCCATTTATGGACTTAAGCAAGCATCAAGGTCTTGGAATATAAGGTTTGATCAAGCAATCAAATCTTACGGTTTTGAACAGAATCCAGAAGAATCTTGTGTGTACAAGAAGAATAAAGATGGGGTGGTAGTATTCTTAGTTCTTTATGTGGATGATGTATTGCTTATGGGTAATGATGTGGGAGTATTATCTAGCGTCAAAATTTGGTTGTCTAGTAATTTTTAGATGAAGGACCTAGGAGAGGCTAATTACATTCTGGGGATCAAGCTTTGGCGTGATCGCAAGAATAGAATGTTGGGCCTATCTCAAGCTGCATATATAGATATAATTTTTCTAGGTTCAACATGCAGAATTCCAAAAAAGGACTACTTCCTATCAGACATGGAATTCCTCTTACTAAGGAGCAGTGTCCTAAGACAACTCAAGAGCAAGAGCGCATGAAGACAATCCCTTATGCTTCGGCGGTGGGAAGTCTTATATATGCAATGTTGTGCACTAGACTAGATATTTGTTTTGCAGTAGGCCTGGTCAGCAGATATCAGTCTAACCCTGGACTTGAACATTGGATAGCAGTAAAGCATATACTTAAATATCTACGACGAACAAGAGATTATATGCTTGTCTATTCTAGTGATGATCTTGTCCCGAAAGGATATACAGATTCAGATTTTCAGTCAGATAGAGACTTTAGAAAGTCAACATCTGGTTATGTGTTTACTCTTGGAGGTGGAGCTGTTAGTTGGAGGAGTGTTAAATAGTCTTACATAGCTAACTCCACCATGGAAGCTGAATACGTTGCTGCTTCTGAAGCTGCAAAAGAGGTTGTATGGCTCAAGAAGTTCTTGTTAGAAATAGGAATGGTACCTTTAGTATTATCTCCTATTATCCTGTTTTGTGACAATAATGGGGCGATTGGACAATCGAAGGAGCCTAGGAACCACAAAAAGGCAAACACATTGAAAGAAAATTTCACCTCATCCGAGATATAGTTTAACGAGGAGATGTGATAGTTTCAAAGATAGCTTCTGCGCAAAATTTGGCTGATCCTTTTACGAAGACCTTATCTTCTAAAGTTTTTGATTTTCATCTTAAGGGGATGGGTATTAGACATATGGTAGATTAGGTTTAGGGCTAGTGGGAGATTGTAAGGTTTTAAGCCCAGAAAAACCTAATATTGATATTTATTTTATTATTTTAATAATAAAATTTAATTTCATTTTGCATAATTAAATGTGTCATAAATTTTGTCCATAATTATACATTTTATAATTTATGTATATGAAGGAGTGCCATATACAGAAGACATAAATTATATGTTATGTATAATTAAAGAAATATATTCTCAATCTTAGATGAAAATGGACATACCATTCTAGTAGACTGTAATACACTCGATTGGATGATTTGTCTTAGTCATGTAAAGTGAAGACTTTGATCTAGTGTATTGGTGTATTTTTGAAATACATAGAACTTGATCGTTACAAAAAAATTATTTGTTAAATACTGTTATTATAAATAATTTTTTCAATTACTATTACTGTGCAATTACTCTTAATCCTGAGAGAATAATGAACTTGATTTTATAATGTATGTCACTTTAATATATTAAAGAGTGAGATTTTTAATACAATCAATACCTCAATATGTTGGGTAATATATGTTATGAAATTAGGAACTTGTATTTTTCAAGATGGAATTCTACAATCAAATTATAATATCCCCTTGATATTATTTATTGGTTGATCACCAGAATCTTGGCCAAGTATTTTAGTATTTCAAATTATTAAAGTATTAATTTAATTTATTAAATTAATGTGTGATCAAAAGTTTATAAATTATGTAGTCAAGGATATAAGCAGTAAACGTAATGGGTTAACAGTTTTATTCCTACACACGTTTATGGATATTATTGTAGAGGAGTATTTTTGTAAGATACTAATAGTGGAAGGATTTAATTAATTAATTGTAACTCTATTAATTCTAAAGTACAATTATAACTATTTAGTGGAATTAGTTATAATTAATATAATTCTAATTGATTAAAGAGTTAATCAATAATTAATATTATATTGGAGCTAGAATTATAGAATCTTGTTTGATCCCCACTCTAACCCTTATTAAGATATAACAAAATAGCAGGATAAAATATATCAGAAAAGTTTTCAAATATCCTGATAAATATCAGGGAGTTGAGGACTCTATATATTCTATCACTTTGCAGTATTTTGAGCACATACTCAGAAAAGTACGTGATATCAAAATAAGGGTCATAGGGAGGAAGATCAGGAGGGAGAAAAATCCATCATCAGAATAAGGGTTAGTAGCCCAGACATGGAGCCACCCGACCTCGTGGCTTTACTGTTGATGGCTGATTTAAGGGTTACGTGTAAGTACCACTAGCCGCGCTAGGCCAATGGCCTATTCCGTGTGATACGAAGACCCAGGCATGCGAATGACAACCTGCCGATTGATGTAACAGAGAGTTGGTGAAGCTTTTCACCTAATCACGCTTAACCAGTGGGTATTACCAGCGTATATTGGTCCTACCCACTGGATAATAACCACCGACTAGGTATAGATTTCCCTATAAATGGAGACCTTCTTCTCTTGGGGAAGTTTGCTGAGTTTATGCAATACTGATACAAGAGAGATACTGTGAGCTGAGAGGGAAGAGTAACCTTGGGAGAAATTCTTGCCATTTGGAGATGCGAGTGGAATCCAAAAGCTAGAGAATTAGATATCGAAGCTCCGAAGAGGTGAGACTTCCTTTCTATATCAAGCATTTATCTTACCTTGTCTAGTTAAATTCCCTTCTGATGGAGTCAGTAGGTGTCGAATCGAGCATGATTAGTTGTAATGGGGGATTGACGTCAATCCCCAAGTCGTAGCATGCAATGCAGGCACTGCATAGATATAGGATGGGGTAGTGACTCAAGCCTGAGTCGTATTGATGACCCTATCCTTATCACTTAGCAATATCAGAAGGACCGAAGTTACCCGATGAGGTTCGTCGCCTCACCCTGAACTCTTGGACCGAAGCAACTGGGTTAGGTACCGGTGGTTACCTGACCCCAAACTATAGCATGGTTCCTATAGCGGGATCTATTATCAAACCCGAAGGCATTGGCCTTTGACTTCGATGGGTTTAGTTCAATATTGGAAACCAAAGGCCCTAGTCGTTTCGCTGTGAGGGCTTGGTTCAGTCCAAAAGCGATTGTGATATAGACGAACCAATAGGTTATTTCCTGAACCCAAACTCTCAATCCCCGAAGAGGGACTTTAGTCCGCCATTCGACCTCGAAGCCGAAAGGTTTCCCGAAGGAGAACCCGAAGTCAAATCACTGGAGGTGACGGGTTATCCGACCCCGAACCCGAACCTTAACTATTTCTCCAAAGTCACTAAGCGAGTCGAGCATTAGTTCACCCGATCCTGAAGTGGTTCCCGAACCACGAGAGATCTCGAACTACGAGAGGTTTCCAAAGGGGGAAATCCATAGTCGAACCCGAAGGTGCGGATAGCTGCCAAAGGTCCGGCTCAGTGCTGAACCCGAAACAGAATCTTTAATTACCAATAAGGCTCGGACCTGACTTTTAAAGTTTTAACTCCGAAGCCGAAGTCTTAGAATGACGTTGAGGCCCAAACGTTTGACTATCCGAAGCCAAACGCAAGATACATCTAATACCAAAGAGGACCCTGATGTACTGGCGGTCCCCGAATCACAAGAAGTTCCCGAAGGGGCGCCGAAGCCAAGATCTTGACGGTAGAGGGTTGGTCAGACCCAAAGATATATCCCTAGTCCATCATGGGACTTCGGAAGCAAGTTGTTGAACGTAGTGGGTGGTCGCAGAATCCCCCACTGGTCCGACAGTGACTCTACCGATAGTGTCAAGGTCCTACGGATTCGTAGGAGTGGTTTGTTAGATCTCTTCTAGGAAACGATAAGTCTAACAGAGTTCATAAGTACCCCTTAAGTGAGTCTATCCTATTTGTTGTTAATGCATAGCTATCACTAATCATAGTGCGTAATTATGATCACTGTAGGGTACTCACGGAATAGAATCGTTGAGTAAATTTGTATAAACAGCAAATCAGGCAAGTATCTAAACCTTAAGCACTACTTTTATTTTGTGCAGACAGGTATATATTATGTAAGTTCTTAATCTTATACTTCGTGCATATTGCAAGTTTCTAATCTCACGTTACTTATTGTAAGTTTTCCCGACCTCGAGATTATAACTATTGCAAGTTCCCGACTATCTTTACATTGAGCAAGTCTGCTATCATATTTTGTGCAAGTTTCTATTACATGTTGCAAAATTCTCGAATTAAGCTCGAGTCCTATTTCTCAAGCATGTGCTAAGTGGTTTACTTGTTTTAAATTTTTCCACATCGATATTATTGGTATTCGCACATAGTGCATTTGATTTCGGTTCTATTGTTGGACAGTATTATAATTTAAGGTTCAGATGTTCACGAACTATTCTAAGAAAAGTCTAGCCATTTGTTTAGCTAGATATATGCATATGAATTAATTTAAAAGCTATCCCCAAACCCATAGTTAGGTACGGATTCTTGGACTGGGATGAACAACCCCATGATGGGGAGTAACCTAAGGTCGATAGCACCGGGTTGCTAAGATTTGAAGGGAGAATCTGGATACCGATGGTTCCAGAGTTGAGGGAAGAAATCATTCAAGAAGCTCACAATACCAGGTATTTTGTTCATCTCGGGAGCACTAAAATGTATCAGGACTTGCGGCAGCATTTCTGGTGGCCGAACATAAAGAGAGAGGTAGCTGATTGTGTCAGTCGATGTTTGACATGTCAACGGGTTAAAGCAGAACACCAATGACCTAGTGAACTGCTACAACCATTGAAAATTCTAGAGTGGAAGTGGGAGCACATCACGATGGATTTTGTGGTAGGACTTCCACTGACGCAGAAGGGTTTAGACGCGATCTGGGTAATCGTGGACAGTTTGACTAAATCCGCACATTTTTTACAGATTAAAATCCGGTATAATCTGGAACAGTTAGCGAAGCTTTATGTGAAAGAGATCGTATCGAGACATGGAGTGCCAGTATCTATCGTGTCTGATAGAGATCCGCACTTCACGTCCAATGTCTAGAGAAGTCTGCAACAAAGAATGGGGACACAGTTGAGGTTGAGCACGGCATATCATCCTCAAACTGATGGCCAGAGTGAGCGGACGATTCAGACACTGGAGGATATGCTCAGAGCGGTCGTGGTGGACTTGAAGGGCAGCTGGGATGACCACTTACCACTAGTGGAGTTCGCTTACAATAACAGTTATCATCATAGTATCGGTATGCCACCGTACGAAGCACTATATGGAAGGAAATGTCGAACACCGTTGTGTTGGGACGAAATAGGAGAGCGAAGACTGCTGGGACCAGAAATGGTGCAGCAGACAGCAGACACCGTTAGACTGATCAGAAACCGTCTGGTAGCGGCTCAGGATCGTCAGAAGAAATATGCTGATCTACATCGTCAGAAGTGAGACTTCAAAATAGGTAGCTTTGTGTTCCTGAAAGTATCTCCCTAGAAAGGAAAGATCCGTTTTGGGAAGAAGGGGAAGTTGAGCCCTAGGTTCATAGGACCATTTGAGATTCTGAGGCGAGTCGGTGAAGTGGCGTACGAGGTATCCTTACCTCCTGAACTTGAGCACATCCACAACGTGTTTCATGTTTCAATGTTGTGGCTATACAAACCGGACTACAAGAACGTTACCTCCTATGAACCAATTCAAGTCGAGAAGGACTTATCGTACGAAGAGATTCCTGTCCGGATACTCGACAGGAAGGAGAAGACCTTGAGGAATAAGACCATTCAGTTGATAAAGGTGCTCTAGAGGAATCACGCAGTTGAAGAGGCTACGTGGGAGCTAGAGGAAAAGATGAGGGTGAACTATCCGCATTTTTTGAGTGACCTTATATGGAAATTCTGGGGATGGAATTCTTATAAGGAGGGGAGGATGTAATGACCACGATTTTGAAAGTAGTATGCACACAACTCAATCATATTTGATATGATGTATCATATACTTTGTAATCTTATTCATTTATTAATAAAAGAATTGATTTTCTTAAAAGGCATTTTACATTATCTACATGGTGCTGTTATATTAAATGTGATAAACCCATAGTTTTGAGCAATGCTTTTAGAATCATGATGATGATCATGCTAATGAGATCTAAATTCTAGATAGCTCACAAACTAAAATCGTTCCTAATCGTTGGATTACTAAAAAGAGGATTAGTGAATCCGGATAGATTAGTATATACGTTGTTTGCTTAGGAAGAGGATGATTGATCTCATAATCATTTGTGTGGAGACACTAAAGCAAATATGTAGGTGCTTATTGGAGAATAAGTATACTGAACGTGGCTCGCTAAGGAATACCTAATGGAGTTTTACTCACCTGTCAATAGGAATTCCTCTAGTGATAGTAGTACAAGTGATCATTGGACTTGAAATCATAATAGTATCTTGTGTATGATGAGTTATACTTTGACATGTCCCTTAAGACATTTAGGGTATATCAAAGAGTATGATTGGGTATAATAAGTTGTACATGGAGATAGGTGAATGATCAACAAAGAATCTACCACGTCTAGTAAAAGATATGAATGTCCTATGTGAGTCGATAAATGACAACTCAGTAGTCCTTGGCCAAGGTATAATGAAATTAGAAAGGAGTTTCTAATTTGTATTATTTAGAGTTGTACATTTGGGAATCGAAATATATATAATTAAATAAAATAAGACTTGACAGAATCTATGTCTTATATTTAATTGGGACATTGTATGGTAGAAGGATTAAATTGTACGGTAATTATGCACTGAAAGGTTCTTTTGTGATTAATGTTGAAATCTATATTATCTAGAAAGTCGTTGATCGCTAAGGGGGCTTAACCTTATTTTAGAATAAATATTATTTATTTAAATGAATTAAATAGTTTAATTTATTTATTTAAATATAATTAGAATTGTTCTAATTGATTTATTCACAACCAGTTTAATATGGAGAACCTAAAGGGTCACACCGCAAAAGAAAAATATTTATTTAAGAAGTAAATGGCATAATTATAATAATACGTTAAGTGTATTTAATTTAGTCTATGGAGATAGAATAAATTAAATAGCTTAATATTTATTATTTAATATTTTAGAAATATTAAATATAAATTCATAAGAGAAGTCTTATTATTATTATTACTATTACTATTATTTAATTTCTAATAGGGATTGGGAATTAATTAATAGAAGTATTCTCACATGAATTCCTAATTGGATTAGAAGCATAATTAATTAAAAGAGTTTAATTATAATAGAAACCCTAATCCTAAATAGTTTAGGGAAGGGTTTTTCTACATCTATAAATAAGAGGAGTCTTATCATAGATTAGGATTACACACTCTTGCATTAGATTGTGGAGAGTACTTGCAATTTCAATAGAGATAGAAACTAGGGTTTTGCCAACACCCAACTTCTTGAATACCTATTCTTCCTTGATAGATCACATCTAGAGGCCAAACACTTGGGTGGCTAACGTTGATCAAAGGAAGGAATCTCGTCGGTGAAATTCGAGGAGAACACGAAGGACTATGAGTTGAACTTGTACCCGATGAAGCTTTGATCTACGAGGGTATAATTCTTATTCTCTTTCTCTTTCGTTTAATTGATAATTGAACACAAGAATAGATCATGGTGATAGTTTGTATTAAAATTTTAAAATCCGTTTTATCACGCTTCCGCCCTATTTATGTAATTTGATTGCATGTTTGGGTTATATACAAACCTAACAGTGGTATCAGAGCCTAATCCTTATGTTAATTATTGATTGTGATGATTCCATGTATGAATTGATATGCGATACGATCGAATTTTTGGGCTGAAATTTTTTTTTCTGATTCTACGTCGCGGCGCGGCCGCGCCGCTTCCAGTTCATTATGGAGCGCGGTCGCGCCCGAACCCAGAAAATATTTCTAGGGGTGCAGCGCGGCCGCGCTGCTCCTAGTTCAATTTGGAGCGCGGTCGCGCCGGTCTGCAGGTTTTAAAAAATTATTTTTTCCTTCAATTAAAATAAATAGTTTATTTAATTGATAAAAGTTTAAAATAAAGATGTTTATTTTATCTGGAATAGGATTTCAGACTGTTAAAATTAAAGGAGTTTAATTTGAATTTGGTTTTTGATTAAAATAAAAGAGTTTATTTTGTTTCAAAACTAAATATTAGCAAAACTTTTGCCCATTAATTGATATCAATGCATATATGAATGGTTTTATTATTCATGAGATGAATATTATTTATTGATACATATAGAGATATGTATGATAATAAATAGGGATTGATTATGGACTATTGACCAATGTGTGATTGGAATTATTTTAGAGGATGCTTGAATGTATGAGTTTCTATAAATGGGGTCTGCGTACCTCGTCCTCTATAGTTTTTCTGGATGTAAATTCTATCTTTCTCCTATGTACTTCCCCTTGACTGATGATCAAGGTTTCTATTTATTTTAAATAGTTTATGTAATAGGACTAGTTAGAATTATTTTGAAGAATTGGAGACAAAGGAGCAAGGAGCGTTTGAAGACCCGTTTGTATTGGAGCCCGGTTTAAATGTAATAGTTATATTTAAATTTAATTCTTACACCCTAGGTTTGACCTTTTGTTCACTTGGTGGCTCTAGTGAACCAAACTAGAATAAAAGTCCATAATCAATCCGGGTAGAATATAGTATTCTATATGTGCATGATTACTATATATATATTATATATTATCCAACATCCTTCGCATGTTAAATAATATGACGTGTATTTTATATATATATGTGCATGCGCGCTAAACAAGATGAGACTAATAATAACAAACCCCTCAAAGACATCATATTAAGTCCTAAGCGTTCAAAGATATTTGGAATATCGAACGTCGCTTTCTAGCATGGTAAAGCAATAGAGTATTAAATATTTAATATGAGTTTGTTGTGTCACCACAAGGCAAGTATTAAATATTTACGATGTTGCTTTATCACATTTGATGCTTATTAAGGAATTGAACATTACTGTTTTGTTGTGTCACCACAAGGACGGTATTTTTCTCTTCACATATATGGAAGTGCTAGGATGGACTTAACTTAGATAATTTTGATTCGGATGTATCACCACTTGATAAAATAATCTAAGAGGCAAAATACAAGGTGTTACATAGTGATGTAATTGACAATAGTTGTCTACCTATTTATTTATATATCGTTTGTTGTGTCATCACAAGGCTATATACATTTGAAATGGGATCCTTAGTCTCACTAGCAAATCTTTAATTAGAATTATCGAACTATATAATGAGGGTAATATAATTTGATGAAAAAGTGAGAGATACCAATTTAAAATAAAGACCTAATTTATTTTGGTAATTAATTAAATGAATGAATGCTAAAATGTTGTCTATTTCACATGCAGAATTTAAAAATGTCAAATTCACTGTCACTGTGTAGCATACTTGATGCTAACAAACTGACCGGACCGAATTACACGGACTGGTTAAGGAATCTGAGAATTGTTCTCACTACTGAAAAGATTTCTTATGTCCTAAATTCGTCAGTCTTTACAAATGTTGCAGAAACAGTCTCTGAGGAAGAGATTACTACTTTCAGAAAGTGGCAAGATGATGCAATCTTGGCTCAATGCATCATGCTCGCATCCATGAGTAACGAGCTTCAGCGTCAGCATGAAACTATGGATGCTCCTACTATATTGCTGCACCTCAAAGAGTTGTATAGTGAGCAAAGTAGGACTGCTAGATATCAGATATCTAAGGATCTCTTTCGATCTCATATGACCGAGGGCACTGCCGTTGAGACTCATGTCCTTAAGATGATCAATCTGATTGAACAACTTGGACAGCTTGGGTTCGTGATGGATGGGGAGTTAAGTCAAGATTTGATCTTGCAGTCACTCTTGGACACCTTCTCACAATTTGTTGTGAATTTTCACATGAATAAGTTGGACGTCAGTTTGCCTGAGTTACTTAACATGTTGAAAACTGCTGAAGGTCACTTCTCATCTAACAAGAACCAAGTCTTACTAGTGGATGATTCTTCCAAGAAAATGAAGAGGCCCATGGTATCTTCTGAAAGGAAGAAAAACAAGAAGGCTAAGGGCAAGGCGAAAGGAAAGGATAAAAAGAAACCTGATCCAGATAGCAAAGGAATTTGCTACCATTGCAATAAGTCGGGACACTGGAAGAGGAACTGCAAGGAGTATCTTGCGGACCAAAAGAAGCTTGGAGAAGCTTCGACTTCCGATCTAGGTTTGTTCATGATTGAAATTAATTTTTCTAAAAGTCAAAATTCTACTTGGGTATTGGATACCGGTTGTAGTTCTCACATATGTAATAATATGCAGGGACTAAGCAGAAGTAGAAAGCTGAATAAGGATGAAGTCGTCCTACGAGTAGAAAATGGAGCAAAGGTTGCTTGCTGCATTAGCTGTAGGAACTTATTATTTAGCACTGCCTATGGGCAAGTCCATTAGTTTAAATAATTGTTATTATGTTCCAACACTCATTAGAAACATTATTTCAATTTCTGTATTAGATATGGATGGTTTTGATATTATAATAAAGAACAACATTTGTTCCATTTATAATAAAAATGTTTTATATGGTGTTGGCAATTTACTGAATGGACTTTACATACTTGACTTGCATAAAAATATACTTCAAGTTGAACAAACTAAGAAAAGGAAAAGAGATGATATTTATTATACCTTTATGTGGCACTGTAGACTCGGTCATATCAATGAAACAAGATTAACCAAGTTGCATAAAAATGGACTTTTAGAGCTATCTGATTACGAATCATATCCAACTTGTGAATCTTGTCTCATGGGTAAGATGACTAAATCCCCTTTTAGTGAAAAAGGAGAAAGAGTTACAGAGTTGTTAGCGTTGGTACACACAGACGTATGTAGACCTATGACAACGAATGCACGAGGAGGGTATTCTTATTTTATTACTTTCACTGATGATCATTCTAGATTTGGATATGTGTATTTAATGAAATACAGATCTGAATCGTTTGAAAAGTTCAAAGAATTCAGAAATGAAGTAGAGAAGCAAACTGGTAAGAGTATTAAGATTCTTCGATCGGATCGAGGAGGGGAATACTTAACCAATGAGTTTCTCAGTTGTCTCAAAGAAAATGGTATAATCTCATAATGGACTCTACCAAGGATGTCACAGTTGAATGGTGTATCTGAAAGGAGAAATCGAACATTGTTGGACATGGTTCGTTCCATGATGAGTTTTACCGACCTTCCAGTATCCTTCTGAGGTTATGCCCTAGAATCGGCTACATACCTACTTAACAAGGTACCTACCAAATCCGTCCCAAAGACTCCATATGAGTTATGGACAGGGAGGAAACCAAATCTTAAGCATGTTAAGACTTGGGGTTGTCCAGCTTATGTCAAAAGGTTTGAGCATGACAAGCTGAAGACTAGATCTAACAAATGTAGATTCGTGGGATACCCTAAAGAAATATCAGGGTATTATTTCTATCATCCTACTGATCAAAAGGTGTTTGTTACGAAACACGCTGCCTTCTTGGAAAAAGAGTTTATCCTTGAAGGGGTCAGTAGGAGTAAGATATATCTTGTAGAAGTTCAAAAACCACAAAATACTACGGATCAAAGTCAGATACCTGACCGAGTGGAAGAACCTAATGTACCACAACCTATTCATAAATTTGAAAGAGTACCGAAGATACCTGATAGGTATGGATTCATCATAGAGGATGATGATGAGGTACGCATCATAGATGATGATGATCTATTAACTTACGAAGAGGCTATGAGTAGTAAAGACTCAGAGAAATATCTAGAAGCCATGAAATCCGAGATGGACTCCATGTATGAAAACCAAGTATGGACTTTGGTTACACCACCTGAGGGCATTAAGCCTATTGGGTGTAAATGGGTCTTTAAGAGAAAGACTGGAGCGGACGGCAAGGTAGAGACCTATAAGGCCCGACTGGTTGCAAAAGGTTTCAAACAAAGACAAGGAGTTGACTATGATGAAACCTTCTCACCAGTAGCTATGCTCAAGTCCATTCGGATTTTGCTTACAATTGCAGCTTATTATGACTACGAAATCTGGCAAATGGACGTGAAAACGGCCTTCCTCAATGGAGAGCTTGAGGAGAATGTATATATGATACAGCCAGAGGGTTTTGTTTTAACAGTTGGAACAAACCAAGTCTGTAAGCTACAACGATCCATTTATGGATTGAAGCAAGCTTCTCGAAGATGGAACATCCATTTTGATGAGATAATCAAAAGGTTTGATTTTATCAAAAATGAGGATGAACCTTGTGTGTACAAGAAGGTTAGTGGGAGCGCTGTTTCATTCCTTGTATTATATGTTGATGATATATTTCTGATAGGGAATGATGTTCATATGCTACAGTCCATCAAAATTTGGTTATCTAAACATTTCTCCATGAAGGACTTGAGTGAGGCATCCTATATTTTGGGGATAAAGATCTATAGAGATAGATCTAAAAGGATGCTGGGCTTGACCCAAAGAAAGTACATTGACTCGATGCTAAAGAAGTTTAGCATAGAAGATTCCAAGAGATGTCTCGTGCCAATGAGCCATGAAATACATCTCTCCAAGAAACAGGCCCCAAAGACACCTGAGGAGAGCGACCGTATGAGTAAGATTCCTTATGCTTCAGCAATAGGATCTATCATGTACGGTATGATATGTACTAGACCAGATGTTGCTCATGCACTTAGTGTAACAAGCAGATATCAGTCGAATCTAGGAGAAGAGCACTGGAAGGCAGTGAAAAACATCCTAAAGTACTTGAGAAGAACTAAGGATATATTTCTTGTCTACGGTGGGTCTGAATTGAAACTAAAGGGCTATACAGACTCAAGTTTTCAAACGGACCAAGATGACAGTAAATCCGTTTCAGGGTATGTGTTTACCTTAAACGGTGGCGCAGTGAGTTGGAAAAGTTCCAAGCAGCAAACAGTTGCTGATTAAGTGACAGAGGCAGAGTACATAGCTGCAAGTGAAGCTGCAAAGGAAGCTGTTTGGATGAAGAAGTTCATAACTAAACTTGGAGTGGTTCCTAGCATTAGAGGAGTCGTACCTTTATTTTGTGACAACACTGGAGCTGTTGCGCAGGCTAAGAAACCCAGGTCTCATCAGAAATCCAAACATGTGTTGTGGCGGTTTCATTTGATTCAGAGAGATCATTGAAAGAGGAGATGTTACCCTGGAGCGTGTGGACTCTCAAGACAACATTGCAAATTCATTTACTAAAGCTTTAACACAACAGCAATTTGATCGTCACTTAGAGAAGATGGGTATTAGATACCATGGCGATTGGCTTTAGTGCAAGTGGGAAATTGAAAGTAGTATGCACACAAGCCAATCATATTTGATATGATGTAGCATATACTTTGTAATCTTATTCATTTATTAATAAAAGAATTGATTTTCTTAAAAGGCATTTTATATTATCTACATGGTGCTGTTATATTAAATGTGATAAACTCATAGTTTTGAGCAATGCTTTTAGTATCATGATGATGATCATGCTAATGAGATCTAAATTCTAGATAGTTCACAAACTAAAATCGTTCCTAATCATTGGATTACTAAAAAGGGGATTAGTGAATCTGGATAGATTAGTACATACGTTGCTTACTCTTAGGAAGAGGATGATTGATCTCATAATCATTTGTGTGGAGACACTAAAGCAAGTATGTAGGTGCTTATTGGAGAATAAGTACACTGAACGTGGCTCGCTAAGGAATACCTAATGGAGTTTTACTCGCCTATCAATAGGATTTCCTCTAGTGATAGTAGTACAAGTGATCCTTGGACTTGAGATCATCATAGCCTCGTGTTTATTAAGCAAGCCCAATGAGCTACTTATGGCCTTGTAGAGGGTTAACATTATTAATTTCACTAAGGGATTCCTAGTATTGGGCTGGTCCGTTTATTTCTATTAAACAAGCCCAATCCAAGTTCTTAATGTTGGGTGTAGCAAGCTGATCATCAGCTAAGGACTTAGTAGCCCAGACATGGAGCCACCCGACCTCGTGACTTTACTATTGATGGCTGATTTAAGGGTTGCGTGTAAGTACCACTAGCTGCGCTAGGCCAATTGCCTATTCCGTGTGATACGAAGACCCAGGCATGCGAATGACAACCTGTCGATTGATGTAACAGAGAGTTGGTGAAGCTTTTCACCTAATCACGCTTAACCAGCGGGTATTACCTGCGTATATTGGTCCTACCCACTGGATAATAACCAGCGACTGGGTATAGATTTCCCTATAAATGGAGACCTTGTTCTCTTGGGGAAGTTTGCTGAGTTTATGCAATACTGATTTAAGAGAGATACTATGAGCTGAGAGAGAAGAGTAACCTTGGGAGAAATTCTTGCCATTTGAAGAGGCGAGTGGAATCTGAAAGCTAGGGAATTAGATATCGAAGCTCCGAAGAGGTGAGACTTCCTTTCTATTCCAAGCATTTATCTTACCTTGTCTAGTTAAATTCCCTTCTGATGGAGTCAGTAGTTGTCGAGTCGAGCATGATTAGGTGTAATGGGGGATTGACGTTAATCCCCGAGTCGTAGCGTGCAATGCAGGCACTGCATAGATATAGGACATGGTAGTGACTCAAGCCCTAGTCGTATTGATGACCCTATCTTTATCACTTAGCAATATCGGAAGGACCGAAGTTGCCCGATGAGGTTCGTTGCCTCACCCTGAACTCTTGGACCGAAGCAACTGGGTTAGGTACCGGTGGTTACCTGACCCCAAACTATAGCATGGTTCCTATAGCGGGATCTATTATCAAACCCGAAGGCATTGGCCTTTGACTTCGATGGGTTTCGTTCAATATTGGAAACCGAAGGCCCTAGCCATTTCGCTGTGAGGGCTTGGTTCAGTCCAAAAGCGATTGTGATATAGACGAACCAATAGGTTGTTTCCTGAACCCAAACTCTTAATCCCCGAAGAGGGACTTTAGTCTGCCATTCGACCTCGAAGCCGAAAGGTTTCCCGAAGGAGAACCCGAAGTCAAATCATTGGAGGTGACGGGTTATCCGACCCCGAACCCGAACCTTGACTATTTCTCCGAAGTCACTAAGCGAGTCGAGCATTAGTTCACCCGATCCCGAAGTGGTTCCCAAACCACGAGAGATCTCGAACTACGAGAGGTTTCCAAGGGAGAAATCCGTAGTCGAACCTAAAGGTGCGGATAGCTGCCAAAGGTCCGGCTCAGTGCTGAACCCGAAACAGAATCTTTAACTACCAGTAAGGCTCGGACCTGACTTTTAAAGTTATAACTCTGAAGCCGAAATCTTATAATGACGTTGAGGCCCAAACGTTTGACTATCCGAAGCCAAACGCAAGATACATCTAATACCAAAGAGGACCCCGATGTACGGGCGGTCCCCGAATCACGAGAAGTTCCCGAAGGGGCGCCGAAGCCAACATCTTGACGGCAGAGGGTTGGTCAGACCCAAAGGTATATCCCTAGTCCATCATGGGACTTCGGAAGCAAGTCGTTGAACATAGTGGGTGGTCGCAGAATCCCCCACTGGTTCGACGGTGACTCTACCGATTGTGTCAAGGTCCTACGGATTCGTAAGAGTGGCTTGTCAGACCTCTTGTAGGAAACGATAAGTCCAACGGAGTTCATAAGTACCCCTTAAGTGAGTCTATCCTATTTGTTGTTAATGCATAGCTATGACTGATCATAGTGCATAATTATGATTACTGTAGGGTACTCGCAGAACAGAATCGTTGAGTAAATTTGTATAAGCAACAAATCAGGCAAGTATCTAAACCTTAAGCACTACTTTTATTTTGTGCAGACAGGTATATGTTATGCAAGTTCTTAATCTTATACTTCGCGCATATTGCAAGTTTCTAATCTCACGTTACTTATTGCAAGTTTTCCCGACCTCGAGATTATAAGTATTGCAAGTTCCTGACTATCTTTACATTGAGCAAGTCTGCTATCATATTTTGTGCAAGTTTCTATTACATGTTGCAAAATTCTCGAATTAAGCTCGAGTCCTATTTCTCAAACATGTGCTAAGTGGTTTAATTGTTTTAAATTTTTTCACATCGATATTATTGGTATTCGCACATAGTGCATTTAATTTCGGTTCTATTGTTGGACAGTATTACAATTTAAGGTTCGGATGTTCACGAACTATTCTAAGAAAAGTCTAGCCATTTGTTCGGCTAGATATATGCATGTGAATTAATTTAAAAGTTATCCCCAAACCCATAGTTGGGTACGAATTCTTGGACTGGGATGAACAACCCCATGATAGGGAGTAACCTAAGTATCTGAAAGACGGTACACGAGATGGAGTTAAATAGTATGCATATTCATAGGGTATAAAAGGTTGATCCCCTTGCGTACACACTCTATAGTTGGCAACCTAAGGGGGTCGGTCAAGGTGACCGGTGCCTCATGTGTATGTTTATAGTCTACTTGAATGTTTGCAGTTAATAATCAATCTTCATTCATTTACCGATCATTGATTTTCTTGTTTTCGTTATTCACTTTGTTGAAATTGTTACAGTTATTCTTACTATGGAATCAATTGAAATCATTTATCTTCATTCATGATATACCCCTTGTTCGTTTAACTTGCTGAGCAAACTCGTGGCTCACTCTTGCTATATCATGAAAATATTACAGTTAAGCCCGAGTGCTCGAGCAGAGATAAGGGCAAGGAGAAGATGAAGTTCTAGGCTTCGGATGGACGCGCCATCTATTTTACTATTTTGTCTGGACTTCGGATTATGCAACCCGAACGATATTAGTTATTTTTGTATGCTTCGGAATGTTTATTTAATGTTATAGACCTTAGGACCCTTTGTAAACCTTTTTAAATGATCAATATATGATTATTTACTCCGCATTTAGTTGTCATATATTGATTGAAGGTGATTGAATGTCGTTGATCGTGAGCACCAAGTTCGAGGTATTGGTACCTGAATTTGGGGGTGTCACAAGAAAAATCTTGGGATAATAATTTTTAAATATAAAAATTATTAATTTATTTGGAAATCGTTTCTTACACTTTCAACCACGAGTGGCATAGGGGTTGCGGACAAGCGCTTCATGCATGATATTTCTGAGATGGAAGCTGGCTGTAGGTAGCATCATCATCTCCAATTAACTTAGCGAAACCACAGATGCCCTTACATTTTTAAAGCACAAAAACCAATTCTTAGTTACTTTTACAAAAGTTTTCTGAAACATTAGGGCCAAAGTTTCTTTAAGTTTTCTCCCAAGGTGACGTGGATAATAGGGGTCCAAAAATCTGTAAATGTTACTTTCTATTGCCCATTAAAAGTAACTGTATTGGGTGCTTATGGCTACCCATTTTTAGTGGGCTATATTATTAATCTCCTTGGGCCAGATCATTCTCATAAACAATACTTTTAAAGATTGGGCTTTGTTCAAACTAGAAAAAACTTAAGGGTTCTTTACAGTAATATATAACAATTAGAAAGTAATTACACAATTAGTGTATCTATAAAATAATTACAAAAAGAGGGCAACAAATTCAAACTATTCAATTTCACATTAATAAGGAAACCTAAAATCAAGGAGAAATAACCGCCATAATTAATAATTCAAATCAAATCTTTGGGATCTAACAACAAAAATAAATCCATAATTCAAATCAAAAGGAAGAAAAAACAAAAAATTATATTCTCTATCCTAATCTTCATCTCCCTCACAGCTCATTCTCTTCATTATCGCCTCCTCTCTCCTCCCTTTCATCATCCTCCTCCGCTGTGAATCTCCGGAAGTCCTTGGTTGCACCGCCACTACATCGGCCTCTCCGCCGCGAATCTCCGAAAATACCTGAGTTACTGTTCTGAATTTTTTTTTGACGATTTGGTTACCCACAAAAACTAAAATGGTTACCTTTGTATGAAGGTTTGGCTACCACCTGCATCACATTCAAAATAAATTTGTAACCTAATAAAACTGAATTGGTTACCTTGGTCTGAAGGTTTGGCAACCAACTGCATGAAGGTTTGGCTACCAACTGCATCACATTCAAAATAAATTGGTAACCTAATAAAACTGAATAGGTTACCTTGGTATGAAGGTTCGACTACCAACTGCACTATGGAAAAAAAAAATTCAGGTAACACTTGAAAACTGTTCTTAAATTAATTGGTAACCTAATAAAACTGAATTGGTTACCTTGGTATAAAGGTTTGGCTACCAACTGCACAATTAACCTAACCAACAGTGGGGTGGTGGAAAGCGTTGCAAGTGGCAAGGTGGCTGTTGTCGTTGGAGGAGGCGGCCATAATGGAGGCGAAGGTGGTCATAACGGAGGTGGTGGAGGCGGCGGAGGAGGAGGTGGAGTTGGCGGCGGAAGGCAACCATAATGGAGGTGGAGGTGGTCATAACGGAGGTGGTGGAGGCGGAGGAGGAGGCGACGGAGGAGGAGGAGGTGGAGGTGGAGGCGAAAGGGGAAGCAGATCGGGAGGTGGTCACGGGGGTTCCCAAGGAAGTGGCAAGGGAGGAGATGGCGATCACAATGGAGGTGGCAAGGAAGGAAATGACAGCAATCACCAAGGAGGAGGTTTGAGTCTGTGTTTATTTTTGATGATGATGATGATGACAACTGTAATGCCCGTGAATTTTGAACGTTCTTATTAATTAAATCTAATTTAATTTAATGAGTTAACGTTGTGTTCTATTTAAACCAACTTGGGTTAATTGGTGGGAGATGTATAAGATGTGTCTATACTTGTGTTGGCAGGTATGATATAACTATGATTAAGAAATAACCATATGTGAGTCAAGTGTAGGTATTGGTGTGTAATGGCTAAAATAGCCAAGAGTGGTTAATAACCAAGGTAATTATGAAGGGGCAATAACCAGTGTATATCCAAGTGGTTAATAACCAATGTAATTATGGCGGGATAATAACCATTGTGTTTAAACAATGTAATTATGACAAGATAATAACCAATGTCTAATAACCAATGAAGAATGGTTAATAACTAATGAATAATTAAGATTTTGCGAAAAGACTATTTTAACCTTAAAAGAAGTTGGGTAATGATTAAAATACCCTTGAGGAAGTTGCTAGGAAGCTTCCTATTATTGATGAATTGATCAAATTGCCCTTGCCTAGTCATGATTAATGACTATTTTGCCCATGGTCTCTACTTTCCTATAAATAGGACCCCTCACCAATGCTAGTAGGGGTTGATTCATCTATTATTCACCAAGTATAGAGAGTTTGTGAGCTTGAGAGAGAGCTAAGGAAGAAACCCATTCTCGGGTGGAGCTTAAACACTTGTGAGAAATATTTGAGAGGAAAATTAAAGACGAGGTGGTGTTCAAAATTTAGGTATGGATCTTCATTTCTTCAAACCCTAGTTGTTGTGTTGGGATTACATTTTTATGTTTGTTGTTGATGCTTATGGAAGGAATGAAGTGTGTATAGATCTATGTTTTATTTTGCTAGATCTAAGTTTTATTTTGCTAGATCTATATTATTGCAAAAATATGTTTATCAAATGTGGGTTAAAAGTTATATAAGTAGAGATCTTGGTCTTGTATGCCTTATTAATAGCATATATAGGTTTTAAAAATTTTTGTAACATGTTTTGATGGGTTTGTATGCTAAGACATGGGAGTAATATTATTTATTGGAGTATAATATTTATAGGTGGAAAATATTGATTTAAGTCATAAATATTTTATTGTAATATTAGGAATATTTTTCTTGGTCATGGAAAATTTTTTTGGAATTTATTTTGGAGATTTAAAACATGCTTGTTGGTATTAGAACTCATTTGGTGGAGAAGAAAAGGAAGGAACCAACCGAAACTCCCTGGAAGGCTGCTGGTTGGTTGGGCTAAGGCAGGCCGCGCATGGCGCACGCCTGGTGTGAGAATGGGCTGGTCGCGCATGGCGCGCCAGTCTGCTGAGTCCAGGCGCCAAACGGCGTCGTTTTGGCCAGGCGGGGAGACTAACGCGCAATGCGCGGGCAGGCGAGCAGGCGGAAAATTACGGCTATGCCCCTCCGCCCAAACTTCGCTTTAATTACAGATGTGCCATCAAGATTTACTTTTAATTAAATTTAAATACTAAACCTTATTATCATTATTATTATTTATAAATAATAATAAATAAAATAAGAGCCTTATAAAATTTAATTCTGGGATATGCTATTATATTTTCCATATATAATAAATTAATTATTGTTTATTTATTTTAAACAATGATTAAGGATAATTAAGAATTGTAAATTAATTATTTATTATTTGATTAACTTTAAATAATAAATAAATCTAATTAGTTATTATTTATTATTAAATAATAACTAAAGATAATTATTACTTACTAATTAATTATTTATTATTTGATTAACTTTAAATAATAAATAAACCTAACTAATTATTATTTAAATCTTAAATAATTAAAGACAATTAAAATTTATAATTCGATTAATAATTAAATAATAAGTAACTGTAATTAATTATTAATTACTATTATTAATAACTAAAGATAATTAATTAATTACTATTTAATAGTAATTAAATGAAGATAAAGTTAATAAAATAGAGAGAGTTTAATAACCCATTAATTAAACAATCATAATAAATTGTTTATGGGTTTAATAAATGAATATTACTTAAGGAAGAGTAATGTTAATTAATTTAACAATTATAATAAATTGCTTAGAGGTTAATAAGTGATTATCACTTAAGGGAAACATTGTTAATTAATTAAACCATCAACCTAAGGATCAATTAAGTGTCTTATAGGATTTATGATAGTTTATTAACTTATGTGTGCTATGTGATTTGTTTAATTGTTAAATAA
The DNA here is from genome assembly GCA_034770075.1 of Aralia elata. Taxonomy (NCBI): domain Eukaryota; kingdom Viridiplantae; phylum Streptophyta; class Magnoliopsida; order Apiales; family Araliaceae; genus Aralia; species Aralia elata. The sequence continues at coordinate 40,575,578 of CM068383.1, read as the reverse complement.
ATAGCATAAGTAAGCATATCGATATACAACTATGCAGTACTAATTGATAGATCGACATTATCAATGTTAGGTTCTTCAACGCCAATTAGTTAAAGCTAGAATTATTGGTAGCTGAGCAGACAGGCAAGTTCCCTAACTCAAACTCGAGTTATGATTTTTGAAGCATGTTAGTGAATAATTATTGTTGATTATTCACATCTATACTGGTTATTGAGATTCGCACCTTGTGCAATTGAATTCATATTCTATTGTTATTGAATTGTGAATTAGATTAAAGTTCTTTCAAGCATGAACTGTTTATGAGATAGATCTATGCTATTTGTATCAGCTAGATCAAGCATGTCTAAATTTGTGAAATCAAATGTATTTTAAAAGTTGTTCTTATTAATTGCTATAGTATATAGTAAGAACTCTTGGCTGAGAAAAGGATAAATTTGATTAAGACATGATATCAATGCTGGTTTATTAAGTGTTTATGCATAAATCACGGGGTATGAAAGGCTGATCCCCTTGATTACCAAAACTTTTTAAGAGGTCCAGTTTAAATGCTGAGAACCTTGGCAAATGTATATGGTTATTTCCAACCACTCAGTAGTTGTCATTCAATTATTCGAATATTCAATTGTTGACTATTAATTCATGTTTCTTCACAATTTTATACTGTCGTTGAACATTGAAAGCGAAACTTCCTTCTGTTCATGATATATCTCCATTGTGTATAAACTTGCTAAGCAAACTAGTTGCTTACCCTTGCTATATCATGATTTTTATTTCAGCTAAGGCAGAAACGTCAAAAGGGGACAAAGGAAATGGGAAGGTGCAAGAATAGTTGCCTGATAGGGCTTATGTATTAGTTATCTAAAAATGTTATTTGGTTATGTGAACTCTTATTGTATTAAGGGTATGTTTTTAAGTTAAGGTTAAAGAACCTTGGGACCATGATTGTAAGACGTTATTACTATTTCGATAGACATTGTATGATTATTATTCCGCATTTAGTTAGAAAGTATGTTTGTTGTTGAGTATCGTGAACACCGAATTCGAGGTTAGGAAACCCAGATTTGGGGGTGCCACAACAACAATAAAGATGATATTTAAAATACCCACCTAAATTAAAGGATACTAAATACATTAATTTTGTAAATAAACTATTAAAAATATATTAATTGTATAAATATTTTCTGAATGCACTGTTGTTGTAATTTTTTCTAAAAATGTACTGAAAAATATAATTTACCCAAAACTTAAAAGGGTGTGTTTAGTGATGTGTGTTTAATTTCAACAAATACATGTCACATACAAAAGAGTACTACCCCAACAACTTGTTCTTTTTCTTGGTATTTCCAATGCTGGAAATACCAATCCAGCACAATACATACATTGCACGAGTATTATATAACGTGCATAATATATTGTAAAATTACACTGGATAAGTATTTTTAATGTTGGAAATATCATCTCCTTCAAAAGGCTAATTTATTTTTATTTATTTTGAATAGGATATCCTCAAATCCAAAACATTTAAATTAGGAGATATCAATACGTCTAAACAAACTTAGCAAAAACAAAAAAACAAAAAAACGTCTAAACAAATTGAGATCCATGAGAGACAGACCTACAAATTTTTATTTTTAATTTTAATTTTTTTTTGCTAAATTTAATTTAATTAAAAAGAGAAGAATGTACAAACATCATGGGAAACCCCAATCAGAATATAGCATAGACATCATAAGACAGCCCTATCATGTCATGACTATAAAAGATTACAAGGCTAGCAGCCCCACAAGCGAAGACAATTTGGGAAACAACCCAAAAAAACTAAAGACATGACAAACAATAGCCTAACGGAAACAAAATGAATATTTAATTGATTAATACAAATACATTAATAATTAATTGATGTGTTTACTCAAAAAATTAACATATTTTTGTCTTGTAATATAATTTTTTTTAAATAATTGAAATTTGCATATTTAACAAAGGAGATTTTATTTATTTATATTTTTTGTAAAAAAAAAAGAAAGAAAGGAAGGAGTATTAGTTTATGCAGTCCCACTTTTCTATGGACACTCAAATAACATGAGAGGGTTATTGATGAAACGCCATCAAGTTCATATATAAGGGGGGCTATCTATGGTAAATTATATGGAAGTGTAATTCTCGGATTTGGTTCTCCTGCATTACATCTTCTCTTTAATACACCAGCTATTTAATTTTGATAATTTTGTTACTGATGATCAAAATATGTTAATTGTTAGTTGATCATTTTAAGATCAATTCTATCAAAAATTAGAACCATTAAAAATATTTTTACTGTTAAAAGTTAAAAGAATTTTCAACTATTAAAATTTTGATGAAAAATCTACATGTTTATCAAATAGTAAAAAAATGTCAAATTACTTTTATTTTTGAAATAATGATATTATTCAACGTTATAAATTAATTAATCAACATTGATTTCAATTATATTATCTAAAGTTATATATATATATGGGTAACAATCCGTGACAACCGGATGCTAGATTGACCTTTCCAGCAACCATGATCTAGACCCTTGATTAAAGAAATGAACGTCAGAGATTTAAAAAAAAATCGCCCCTGCCGCTACAGACTGTAACGACAGTGCAATCCCCTCTAGCCCGAAAAATAATTTATCACTGCCGTTACAGCCTGTAGCGGCAGCCTCTTTGTTTTTGCATTATAAAACTTGCCCCTTTGCTTTTGTTGACATGACATTGCTTTCGTTAACATGACATTATAAAACTTGTTTATATATAAATTGATTTTAAGAATCAAACTATTACTAAGGAACATCTAAAAAAAGATCTACACTTTGTCGCTACAGCCTGTAGCGGCAGATAACCAAAAAAAAGCCAAACACTACTGCCGCTACAGCCTGTAACGGCAGGGAACAATTTGGTTGCTGCGGCAAACGCTTGTTGTGGATTGGTACCATATATATATGTATATATATATATGTGTGTGTGTGTACATATATATATGTACATATATCTAACTATACAAAATACAAATGATTTTGAATCTAAATTTTTTTTTCCCCGCTCAACTTATTAAATTATCTGAACCATCCAAAGTTTCGGATAAATTTAATCCTTCGTTCATAGTTCCGGAGGCACTACGGGTAATACTAGTATATATATATATAGTGTACTAGATAGATTGAAGGGAAGACGTAATAGAGGGGAGTATATATATATATATAGTGTACTAGATAGATTGAAGGGAAGACGTAATAGAGGGGAGTTCGTCCGTAATTTTCATACATATTCTAATTATGAAAAAACGAAGTATCCTTGCTAGTATTTCATCCTATGTACCTAAATATAAACCTGACGATATAATTTCCCTATTCTTACCAACACCATTAATCACTTCTCAATCCTTTAATCTTTCTCATTCATTCCAACCAGAAACTAAGATTGGACGACTAGTTTCGATTTAAAATTATAATCAACTTAATTTAAGACCGAGATCTTTTGACTTTTAAGTTTAATTTGTTTATTTCTTTATTTGAAGTGTATTGTCACCTTTGTTTGAGGCTTGATTGATTAGTATTTTCTCCTTTGGTTGAGGTTTGATCCTGATATTGTAATAATAATTATGTACCTGATTATGAAAATATATTGTATTAACGAAGCTTCAAAAAAATAAAAAATAAAAAAATACGCCCTAAAATAAGAATTCTTTCTATTTAAAATTTCCAAATTTCACTAATTATTGTTCAAAGGTGTAACAAAGGGCATCCGAATCCAACACTACCCTATTAAGTACTAACCATGTACACAAAACTAATTCCATTAATTTTTAACTTTTTGATTAACTTTAATAATATCACCGACACAATAGTTACACAATTCAGGTCTATTAGTACTTTTCTTTTTGTTTTCACAAAAATTCCAAAGAAGAGAAAGAGCACAAAACCCCTGCCATAATCTCGTGACACATTGTATGACAACCTATGGAAGTGACAGAGGAAGAGAGAGAAGGGGGAGGGGGAGGGAGGCAAAATGAACAGGTCACCCGTGACATTATTCACGTTTGAATACAATACAAAATCTTAACTTGATCTGCTCATATATAATCATAATAATAATAGTGATAAAACCCTAATTAGTAAAATCCAAAATGCCACACAATGTAGTACCAAATAGTTAAAAACCACATAAACAGAAGTAACTAGCTAGTAATCGTAATGTAATGCTATACTTAAATAAATTAGACAATTTTTATCTACTTAACTAGCATTATTCAACTATTACATGTCTCACGGGCCACGCCTAGCCTTGAATTTGGCACGTCGAAAAGCACCCTATGATTTTGTTGTTGCAAGTTGGCTATGACATTGAGCACAGAGTTCACATTATCTGGTGCGGCGGCCATCGCTAGGCAAGTGATGCTACCGGAGGAGCTATGGATGAGGAAGTTGTCCTGTGGGAGCGTCACGTTCATGCCCGTGAACATAAATGTGATTGACGGGATCGTAATTGGGACTGAATAACACGTGTCAAAACCGCCTAGGGATGACACCGTCGCAGTAGGGCCCATTCGCCTTCGAAATTCGTCTCTCACGGCAATGTAGGCTGGTTGTACTAACCGAGTAAAGACCGTGCCTGAAATAAAGAAGAGAGGTACTAGTGTTTATTTTTTAGGCATGTAGTGCAATGGTTTGCTTGAAAAAAATTGGTACTAATTTGGTTGGACCATCACTACACAAGTCCTCCACTTTAAAAAGTCAAAGTTGCTAAAATGTTGCCCATGAAAGTGATCAATTTTTTCAAACAAACAAGGGAAAACCCATGTTAGTGGGTGGTCCTATTGCACATATTAGCACTATTTACCCATTACCTAAATATTGGGCACTTTGTCAGAATTCACCAGCATGTACCAAAATAACACTATCAAAATTAATTGCCACTAAAAAAACACTCCATGCATTCTAAAAAAAATCATTTTGACCTTTGAAAGTTTGAGATAGTTTTAAATTTAAAATTAATGTGATTCATTTAAATTATAAAAACAAATATTCTCTTTATTCGCTCCACTAAAAGAGTCGTTTAGAGGGAGAGAATCACAAAATAGTACTCTATTTATTGATAATAGTATACAAATTAAAATGACATAATATTTTCAGATATAACACCACAATTTCACTAATATGTCATTATTACTAAATCAACCACTATATATATATATATATATATATAAATAGGGAGTGATCTATAACAAATACTTGTTCCGGAAAAAAATATGGCATACATCATCAATACCCTCTATTCTAGCAACTAAATGACAAGATAAAAAAATAAAAAATAAAAAAAGGTCATCCGTCACTAATAGTAGCGGAACGGACACTTTTTACCATAAAGCCCCAAGATTAAACTACACAATAATATTGTATTAAACCATCCGCTAGTAAGATCAGTAAATCTATGTACTATAGTTTTATTATGAGAGAAACTCTTAAACTACATAATAATATTATATTAAATTCTTAGTTAACTATTCTATACTAAATAAACTTAATAATTAATAAACTTTTATGTTTAGTTAATAAACCCTAAACCCTAGTTACTAAACCATAAATCCAAATTAATAAACATTAAACCCTAGTTATTAAATCTTAAACTCTAGTTACTATATCCTAAACCCTAATTCATAAACCATTAATTAACCCTAGGGCTATAATTTGCCCCAATTTGTCAAGCGGTGTGAGTTTTGGTTTGAGAGTATGTTGATATCCGTCTGTTACTATTAATAGCGGATGACATTTTTATTTTATTCTTCGTCCTATAATATTGGTTGATCATCTTTGACTTAAGGGGCAATTATGTAAATAGGTCGTCCGTTGCTATTAGTAGCGGATGACGGTTTACTAATTATAATCTCGATCGTTTAATCTTATATTGAATGATAGATATGATGTTTGCCTATTTTTGATACATAATAAGTACTTGCTATGGATCATATATATATATATATATATATATATATATATATATATATATATATATATATTGTAAATGAGACTCTTTTGTTGAACGGAATAGTATTAATTTGTAATTCATTGATTTGATTCGTTTAAAATATTCATAATTTTATTGATTAAAAATAAATAAATTTATATTAAATTTAAAAATATTTCAAATTGATCTCAAAAAATTCTATTATATTTTAGATCAGGAGAGTATATAATATCAAAATAATATAGTGGAATTTTGAATAAAGAATATTACCAGAATCAAAAATGGTTCCGGCACCGGTTGTAGGGTTGAATGCCAATGCACTGGCCGGAATGTCGACTATTTTCCGGCTAACTTTGATTGCAACCAAGTTCACATAGTAAAGTGATGATCTTCTAGGATTCCTCAGTAACTGGGTGTACTTGATCTTAATGGGCTGGCCCACAGGCCCTAACCTAAGTGACCCGGAGAAGTTAAGAGACTTGAAGCTGGGCAGGCAATAAGAGAATGTGGACTTGTAGAGGCTTTGGGTTTGGGACAATAGTGATAATGGGCCCCGGCCCAGGCCAAGAATGCCTTGTGGCGGCACGGAGGTGCCGGTGGTCTTCTGTATGCAGCCGAAAGTGTAGTCGGGAATGACGTCAGTGGCGAGTTTCATGGAGTCTTGTGAGAGGTTTGCCGCCACGGTGGAGCCGCCGTAGGTTGAGTTGAAGCTGCACGCTGTGGCTGTGCAGGTGGTGGGATTCAGCACCTGAAAATATCATTATTGAACTTGATGTTAGCAAAAAATTAATATATATATAGAGCTTTTCTCTTATAAGGACTCAAAATAAGGACCTAAAGTAAGGACCAATTTTTATTTTTTTTTTTTTGCTTTTTTTTTTTAGAACAACTAAAAATAAATAAATAAATAATTATGGAACTGAAATTTTTACATAATACAGTGTTTTGGGCGTGATTTGGATACATATAACAAAACATGTATGTACAGTCTGCGCAGACTGTACATACATGTTTTGTTATATGTATCCAAATCACGCCCAAAACACTGTATTATGTAAAAATTTCAGTTCCATAATTATTTATTTATTTATTTTTAGTTGTTCTAAAAAAAAAAAGCAAAAAAAAAAAAAAAAAATTTGGTCCTTACTTTAGGTCCTTACTTTAGGTACTTATAGGAGAAAAGCTCTATATATATATATATATATATATATATAAAGTAAATTAATATTTACTTTATACTATCTGAACAAATATTAATATTTAAAGTAAATTAAACAAACAGATAAGACTATTAAAGTTTTCTTACAGATATGCTTTATGGTTAAAAAATTATTAGAATCTTTGGTGAATGTTACAGACTCGGAAGTGAAAAATTATCCAAGCAGATCCAGTGATGTAGTAGTGTTATTTAGTCAAAAACGTACCACGTGCCAACTGGTGGCGCGTGAAAGCGTCACAAAAGTTAAAACCAAATGCTGTACCTGTTTGCACTGGGCAGCATCACAACCAAGGGTCTTAAAAGAGGTAGACTTCTCGGAAGCAAAAGTAGTGGAAGCGCAGCCAATGCAGCCGGAGCATGGGACCCACGCCGCATCGCTGCTAGTATCCACCGCCATGAGGAATGCCTGCGGCGGCGTTCCGATCGCAGCCTTCACAATATAAGTCGGGCTCTGTATTATCCCTCGGCCTGAAGCTATCGGCACCACCGACTTCTTCCCGTTGACGAGGCTCGACAGGTAAAGCAGCCTATTCTTGTCTAGTGACTGCGTTTGAAGCACACGCGCCTCCCATGAGAGTGGTTCTGGTGTCCAGAATGGGGAGCAGGGGCTGTTTACATGGAAGACTTGGAGGGTGGAACCTTGCTCTGGTTTGTCACATTTGGGGTGGTTGAGCCCTAGGGCAATAGAGAGGAAGAGAAGGGTAATAATGGAAAAGATAATGGGAAGGGCAGGAGGGTTTGAGGGCTTCATAGCTAAAAGAGTATTTGATGGTTTGGTTAAGAGAGTTTGGATGTGTATAAATAGGAAGGAAGGAGTATTGTTGTAGTGAGGGGAATGTAGTAAAGTAGTGATTCATGTACTGTATTCCATTTACTTTTGTATTTGTGATAGCCACTCAAGCGCCTCTTGCCCCCATAATCCCCCGTCCATTTTTTTTTTCATAAATTAGAAAGTAGTAGGTAAGGTATTTTAAGTTTTTGAAGGGATATACATTGCGTTTATAACAATTAGATACATATACGAACCCTTATCACAATTTTTTCGAGAACGAATGCCAAAATTTTGTACGAGTGACGTGTAGGACGTAGAATCGGTATCAATAATCGACCATGAAATTTAAACATAACTTTTTTAAACGAGATGAACTTTCCAATTACCACTAGATTGATCGATGTAATTGATTCCTAACCCCATTCATAAAAAAGATAATTTTGGTACTTTCTTTGTTCTTTAGTGTGACGCCCCCAAAATAAGATCTACACAATCCAATTTAAACCGCCAAAATACAAACAATCAACTCAAAAAAATAATAATGTACCAAATACAACAACTCATTCTAAGTCTTTACTATAATTATTGTCACACTATTTTACAACATGGTGAAAACTATTAAGTAACTATCTCGAACCATCACTCCATTCCCCGACTAGTCTTAGCTACACTTTCATTTCCTGAGAAGAACAATGGAACAAAAATGAAAAGGGTGAGCTCAAATGGCCCAGTAAAGAATATCATGACTAAGATAATAAAGAATAAATTATCTTTAGCCTTTAACATTGATAAATCAGAGATTTAAAAAATAATATAAGTTTTCAACAATAACTGCATCGAAACAAGCAATTCATTAGAAGAGTCAAGTAGACCATAATGACTACTATCTTCTCCAATTTAAAATTTCACCATCAATATTTTATCCCTGTAACACCAATCAACAGTTCCTGTTCATAATCATACAAATCAAAAGTTTATCTTTGCATTACGGGCCAAAAATATTCATTTGTAACACCAATAGTCATGATCATGCAATCAACAGTCCATCTTTGCACTACGGGCCAAAGAGAACTTTTACCACAAGCCTTTGCCTGTAACACTAAAGGTCATGATTATACCAATACACAGTTCCTGGTCATAAATCATGTCAATCAACGGTTTATCTTTGCACTACGGGCCAAAGAGAACTTTTCACTACAATTTAAGTCTAAGGATTATGACAATGATATAAAGGATGAATATAAATAATAAGAACAATAAGATCAAGAATAAACATTAGAGATTTATAATTTAATATGTCCAAAGTCCAAGAATATCCAAATTGTCAACATGATATCCAGAAATTCAATTAGAGTTCAAGAATAGAATAAATAAGGTTCTCAATTCAACTATAATGTGTAAAACACAATAGGAAGATTCAAGTGAAAGGATATTAGATGAAATATAAACAATTAAGGATATTCTACTAATTTCAGGAATTTTCACCGTTTAATGATAAAGCGATAGAAACGAATAATAACCTTTTTACCATAATATGGAGTATGAAAGAAAATGATAACCATTTACGGGTATGAAAGAAATGATAACTCTATACGAGTATGAAAGAATATGACATTCCTTGCGAGTATGAAAGAAATGATATCACTTACCTTAATAAGAGACTAGATATTGTAATAGTGTAGTAGTAGAACTTTGTGTTGTTGGTGTGTGCTTGCTTCTCGAATATTCCTCTTCTTTCTCTCTCACTCTATAGATTTCTCTTATACTGTAAGTAAAACATGAAGAATACTTTCTTCTATTTATAGACGAACTGAAAGTGGTCCTTGGCCTTAACGAAGGGTCAAAATGACTCTTGGTAATATCGAAGAGGCAACTACTGTGACTCTTGGCAATGCGAAGAGGCGCAAGTGGCTCTTGGATGACCTGTGGGTTCTACGGAAGGGTCCCACCAAAGAAATTAAAGAAAGTTGTGGATCCCACTAAATAAATAATTTGTGGGTCCCACTAAAGAAAATTGTGGGTCCCATAGTTGTGGGTCCTACGGAAAAGCCAAACTTACAAAACGCCACATATCACCCTTATTTCCTTCGAGTGTCGACAACTTCTTACTAATGGTTTTGCTACGCATCACATAATTAATCAACACTTTTTTTTAATCTTTCAATAATTATTCACTATTGATATTATAGACTCACAATACTGACAACCAGATTGTTCCCAGGAAAGAGGGGACCTTCCGTATACACGGCGCACAATTAAATAACCCATTTCCTTGATAGAACTTCTAGACATTACCAATAATGTTAACTGGTCTAATAATATCATATCAAATAATACAAGTTACTGTGTCATGTCAATTATTGATTTAATAATATGAAATACTGTACAGATATTACTGTAACAATTATTAAATCCATAATATAAAATACTGTGCAGATGTTACTGTAACAATTATTGAATCAATAATATAAAATACTGTGTAGATGTTACTTTAACAATTATTGAATCAATAATATAAAATATTGTGGAATACCGTGTGCTATTGTGGAATACCGTGTGCTACTGTGGAATAACGCGTGTTACTATTCTTTTATTATCGGGTATTTCAACAGCTAACGGTAAAAGTTCTACCACCAAATTTTAAAAAGGTTATTTCTGTCACTTTCTATATCCGACAGTTATTCCGTGGGGCTCACCAATGATTGGTTATTATGGCACCATCGTATGAATATTCCCCGACAAAACGAATATTCCCAACATACTGTTTATTGCAAATATTAACCATAACTTTAACCTTTCTTCAAATTAACACCTTACTATTTAGAAAAAAAAAACTTTTATTCATTAAAAGTTGGGGTCTTACAACCTCCCCTCCTAATGAAATTTCGTCCCCGAAATTGACGTACCTGACAGTTCGAAGAGGTGAGGATAACTAGCTCTCATTTCAGATTTTAACTCCCAGGTCATTTCTTCTGTATCATGGTTTCTCCATAAAACTTTAACTTGAGGTATAACCTTTAAGCGTAGAATCTGTTCTTTCTTATTCAAGATCTTGACAGGTACCTCCTCATACATTAAATCTCCTGCTATCTCATCTGGTTCCAATTCAATGATGTGGTTTGGGTCTTTCACATATTTACGTAGCATGAATATGTGAAAAACGTTATGAACACGAGACATGCTTGGTAGTAAAGCTAGTCTGTAGGCCACAGTTCCTACTCAGTCGAGGATTTCAAATGGACCAATAAATCGAGAGTTGAGCTTTTCTCTTTTTCCGAATCTGGTAACCCCTTTCCATGGAGCAACACGTAAAAATACATGGTCTCCGACATTGAATTCTTTGTTCCTTCGATGAAGATCAACATAACTCTTTTGTCGATCTTGTGCTGCTTGTATACGTTGCCAGATCATTTGAATCTTTTCTGTAGTCATGCGTACTAACTTTGGTCCTAACAATTTTGCTTCGGCTACCTCGTCCCAACATACTGAAGAACGACACTTTCGTCCATACAACGCCTCGAATGGAGCCATGTCTATGCTTGCTTGATAACTGTTGTTGTAGGAGTATTCAACCAGTGGTAAGTACTTGTCCCAACTTTCCTTGAAGTTTAGTACACAAAGTCTCAATAGATCTTTGAGAATTTGGATTATTCTTTCTGACTGCCCGTCCGTCTGGGGATGGTATGCAGAACTGAATCGTAACTCAGTGCCCATAGCCTTTTGTAAGCTGACCCAAAATCGTGAAGTGAATCTAGTGTCTCGATCAATGATAAATCAGAGATTTAAAAAAATAAGTTTTCAATGATAACTGCAGCGGAACAAGCAATCCATTAGAAGAGTCAAGTAGACCATAATGACTACTATCTTCTCCAATTTAAAAGTTCATCATCAATATTTTATGCTTATAACACCAATCAACAGTTCCTGTTCATAATTATGTAAATCAATAGTTTATCTTTGCACTACGGACCAAATATATTCATTTGTAACACCAATAGTCATGATCATGCCAAACACCAGTCCATTTTTGCACTGCGGCCCAAAGAGAACTTTCAGTACAAGCCTTTGTCTATAACACCAAAGGTCATGATTATACCAATACACAGTTCCCGGTCATAATCATGCCAATCACTAGTTCATCTTTGCACTATGGGCCAAAGAGAACTTTTCACCACAATTTAAGTCTGAGGATTATGACAAATGATATAAAGGATGAATAAAAATAATAAGATCAAGAATATATATTAGAGATTTGTAATTTAAATTATCCAAAGTTCAAGAATGTCCAAATTGTCAACATGATATCCAAAAATTCGATTAGAGTTTAAGAATAGAATAAATAAGGTTCACAATTCAACTATAACGTGTAAAACGCAATATGAAGATTCAAGTGAAAAGATATTAGATGAAGTATAAACTATTAAGGATATTCTACTAATTTCAAGAATTTTTACCGTTTAATGATAAAGCGATAGAAACGAATAATAACCTCTTTCCATAATATGGAGTATGAAAGAAAATGATAACCCTTACGAGTATGAAAGAAAATAATATCCTTTACGAGTATGAAAGAAAATGATATCCTTTTACCTTAGTAGGAGAATAGATCTAACTGATATAAAGGAGATTATCTTGAGAAAATCTTGCACTATTAGCTACGCTCAAAATATCCTTATACTCAAAAGAAATACTCACAATATTATAGAAGAAGAATTTTGTGTTTCTGGTGTGAGTTTTATTGCTCAACTGAGCAAGCTATTTATAGGAAAATGCTTAGCACACCAAGTTTGACAAACGCATAGGCTGAACCCACCGATTTCGAAAGTTTCATCTGATTTTTACTATGCAATAAAATATTCTAATAAAACAAATAACTTTATATATAATATAATATATTCTAATAAAACAAATAACTTTATATATAATATAAAAGTTTTCTGTTTTATATAAAAAGTTTTCTGTTTTATTACTATTATATTAATAATAAAATAAATACTGAACGAAATTTCTGCCAACGACTTGACAAATTGGCAAGTGGGGGATCTATAGAATAATAAGCCAAACTTACGACAAACGTTTTATGACAAATCCAAAAATTGAACAAATAATTACCATATATCACTTATCTTTAATCAACACATTTTTAATCTTTCAACAATTATTCACCATTAATATTATAGACTCACAATATTGACAACCAGATCATTCCCAAGAAAGAAGGGCTTTCCGTAGAAACGACACGCAATTAAATAACCCCTTTCCTTGACAGAACTTCTAGACATTATCAATAATGTTAACTGGTTTAATAATATCATATCAAATAATATGAGTTATTGTGTCGTGACAATCATTGATTTAATAATATAAAAATACCGTGTAGATGTTACCGTAATAATTATTGAATCAATAATATGAGATACTGTGCAATACCGTGTGCTACTGTTAGAATACCGCGTGTTACTGTTGAATAACGTGTGCTACTGTTCTTTTATTACCGGGTATTTCAATAGTTGCAGGTGAGAATACCGTTGACAAAAAAATAATACTGTCGTTTTTCGTATCCGACAATTAGTCGTTATAGGGCCCACCAGTGATTGGTTATTTCGGTGCCGTCGTACTTTATCGAATATAATATTCCCCAACAAAAGGAATATTCTCCGACAAAAAGAATATTCCTCGACATACTGTTTATCTAATAATTTGTATATATCACCCTTAACTATAATATTCCTCGACATATTGTTTATCTGATAATGTGTATATATCACCCTTAACTATAGTTTATTTGAAGTCTAGTACGTAAAGTCTCAATAGATCTTCGAGAATTTGGATTGTTCTTTCCGATTGTCCGTCCGTCTGGGGATGGTATTGTTGGTCGATTTCGCAACCGATAAATACGCGCAAGTATACGCGGTCAACAAGTAATATAATGATAAGAGAGTCGTCGAACCCACAGAGAATTGTCCTAGTGTATCCCAAGTACCAACTATATATCGTCTTGATTTTAATTAGACAAATGATGATTTGATATTTTTGTTGTTGGTAGTGAATAAGATAATAATAATCAAGTAAAAGATAATTAAATCTAATATTAACAAGTCTAAGATTGCAATTTCCCCCAACACTTCGTTTGAATCTCCTAACTCTCTCTTTTCAATCAGTTATAGCATACGAATTGACAACCGAGAAATCAAAACTACATAAGAGCCTCTGTCGATGGTCAATCACGAATCTTCCTAAGCGGTTCATAGGTATATGTCTATCCTATGCACTATCAAGAGACTAATTTCAGGAATGATTAATAGACACGTGTCACCAAATCTAATTAATCCTCCCTTCAATTACCAACTTTCACATCGGAAGTCATTAAGACTAGATTCTCAATTGGTTGCATGCGGTAATTAGGTATATATTTATCCCAACTACTATCAAGATACCTATTATTGCAGGTAATTAATAAGACACACGTCACTTAATCCGATTAATAACCCACAACAATCTATACTCTCGCATATTATCATAACTAGGTCTTAACCTATAATCCGTTCGTCAAGTTCATATAGGTTCCCAAGGTAATTACGGGCCAATCAATTAATCAAGAAAGCAAAGGCTATGATAATCAATTCACAAATGAATAACTAATATCAAAAAGAGAGAATTCAATTCAAACTATATGTTGGGTTTCATTGAAATCTTAGAATACAAACTTTAGTTCATGGTAGCTAAGCAAAACATCAAACACATGGTGTTCATCATAAAATTGAAATACAAATTCAAAGGAAAGCAAGAGATGATAAAACCCATTTAGAAGATATTTATATGTTGCTTGTTTGGTTGATGTCAATCTCTAGCTTTTCCTCTTCATTTGGCATTCGTTTCTCTTTTTGCTCCTGAGCTTGTTGCTGGAATTTTCTTGATTTATAGCCCTCAAACTCTTCTTGATGATGTATGTGCAGCCTCCCAAGGTCTAGATATGCCTTGACAATCCTTTCCTTCTTGGTTCTTTGGCTTTTGCTAAGTTTTTCCTTGTATTGCAGCACTTTTGCTCTCTATTTTGATGTTTTAGTCTAGCCTCCCAATCCCTAGTTATCTGATATGAAGCTTAGAAGAGATTATATATAGCCTCCATTAAGAAACCCTAGCCAAAATCGGACAAAACGGAGCTCAGATCGCACTAAAACTGTGTCAGATCGCACTCAGCACGGCGTTGGCGCGCCCGCGTCCAGTGCCTGGGCCGCACGCCCACGTCGCGCGCCCGCACGCCAGCGCGCGCGCCCGCGCCCAGCGCCTGGGCCGCACGCCCACGCCCGCTGCCAAGGCCCCGCGCGCGCCCGCGCCCAGCGCCCATGCGCCTGCCGCACACGCCCGCACGCCCACGCCGCACGCCCAGCGCACGCCCGCACGCCGCGCCCATGCGCCCGCGCCCAGCGCCTGCCGCACACACCCGCACGCTCACGCCGCACGCCCAGCACGCCAACTTGCCGCACGCCCAGCGCGCGCCCGCACGCCGCGCCCAGCGCCTGGGCCGCATGCTGGTGCCCCCATCTACCGCACGCCGTGCCCGCGGCTTGGTCGACGCCGCACGCCGTGCACGCCTTCCAACGCCGTGCAGGCCCAACTTCCAAATGTCATCAAATTAAGCCCTGAGCATCGCCAAACATAAATTTTCACCGTGTTATCATTCGGGCACGGATATCTAAGCACGGGCTTGCCCTCGTGGCTTGGCGACGCCGCACGGCGTGCACGCATCCTGACACCGTGCACACTTTCCGACGCCATGCACGCCCAACTACCAATTGTTATCAAATTAAGCACTGAGCGTCTCCAAGCACAAAATTCCATCATACTACCATTCGGGTACAGACGTCCAGGCACGGACATTGAGTCAATACAAACAACGATCCGAGCGGTATTTATTTCAATTCCTACAAACATAATGAAAATGCATCAAAGTAACATAAAACATGTAAAAATACCTAAAAACTAATTTATGTAGAAATAAGATAAAAATACATAAAAACCACATAAAATACCTAAAGACTTGCAAATTTTCAAGGCCAAAAGTACCCAAATTATGTGTATAAAACACACTCATCACCCTTAACTATAGTTTATTTGAAGTCTAGTACGTAGAGTCTCAATAGATCTTCGAGAATTTGGATTGTTCTTTCCGATTGTCCGTCCGTCTGGGGATGGTATGCAGAACTGAATCATAATTCAGTACCCATAGCTTTCTACAAGCTGACCCAAAATCGTGAAGTGAATCTAGGGTCTCGATCAGAAACTATGGATACTGGCATGCCATGCAATCTCACAATCTCTCTTATGTACATACTAGCAAGACACTCAAGTGAATAGTTTTCTCGTTTGGGCAAGAAATGAGTGGACTTGGTCAATTTATCTACAATGACCCAAATTGCGTCTAAGCCTTGAGAAACCTTGGGAAGACTCGTCACGAAATCCATGTTGATGTGTGTTGAGCTAAATCTATACTATCAATTTACGTGCAAGTATACACGGTCCAGAAGTAATATAATGTAAGTAGAGTTGTCGATCCCACGAGGAAAAATTAATAAGAATATTAATCCAAGTACTAATCATGCACTAGTTTGATTTTATTTAAACGAATGTAATATCAAGTGAAACTAATTAATAAAATAAAGCAACTAATGAAATATGAATTCAATGAATAAAAATATTAAGAACTCAATTTCTCCGATGAATCATTTAATTAATATCATTCTTCTTTCACTAAATTGATTATCTAGAATTGTCAACGGAAAATCACTAATAATTAATATAATCATCATCCGAATAATTATAAAGCATCCCTATTATTATTATTATTATTATTATTATTATTATTATCAATTTTCCTATATTCCTATGAGAAACAATAATAATAAATTCATTAAGACTCATTTTCCACCCGTTGCTTGCGGTATTCAGGTATATTCCTATCCCGTTTACAAATTAGTATTCAACCATAAGAAGAAATACTAATAACAAGTTATTATATCCAGATCTTAATTTAGACTTCATCGCCAAAATTCATCTAAATCCATCGAATAATTGTTGCGCATACAATTACAACATTAAACACAAGATATAATAAACAATCCAATCCATAATCAATTTAATTCAAAGAAAGAATAAATATTAAATTAAACTATCATCGGGTTCCATTGAATCCTTAATTAGGAATTTAGTTCATAATTACAATTGGAAATATCAACATGAATTCAAAAAATATTGTAAGATCACAAGAAATAAAGATTAAGAGAAAGAAGAAACTCTATCGAAGTTGGTCTTCAATCTCCGTCTTCAAACCTCACATGTCTTGAATGCCCTCCTTCAATGGCTAATGAAACCCTAGCCTTCTTACGTATCTTTTGTAACGACCCCAAAAATCATACAATTCCAACTCTCAACTTCGGTCGTTAACAATACATATATACTCTAACTTTACATCATTAATCGATAATAAACTAAATAAAATGCGGAATAAATAAAAAAAAACTTTTCAGTTTTCTTTCTTTGCTTTCCCTGAATCATAACCTTTAATCACTTACATATCTAGAATCATATTTGATTCTATTCATCAGAATTATAATAAAAAATAAAACTTCTAGATTCAATACCCTTTATACACCGGATAATATTAAATTTACATCTCAATACAAATTCAACAACTCTACATCTGTTACATTTAATACATTCTCAAATATATCATTCAGAACCTTAATCATGATTCAAAAACATAATTTAAGCTAAAACGATTAATCTGCATGCATTACATCTGAATCATGCCATTCAAGCAGCACTTAACTTTACCTTGAATCCTTAACCTGCAAAAGTGGTTATTTGCAAGAATGAGCTCGACAGCTCAGCAAAATCTAACAGTTTGCATGCATTACATAGCACATAGATAACATACTCATTATCTAAATCATATTCATTTGACTAAACATGTCATGCATAACGATCAACACGTAACAATTAGAGATTAAGTTCCATAACTCAATCAGCATTCTTTACTCAACGAACGTAGTCATATTTTGACTCTGTCGTTTCATACTTGCAACATAAATAAAGTACATCATGCTTTATACATTATATGATTAAGACAATTAATCAATTAATTCACATAACAAATAGGAACTGAAAGACTTGCCTGGTTTGTAGATTATTAATTACCATAACCAGCTTAAATATTTCTGCACCTCACGTATCCTACACGATATATATATATATATATATATATATATATATATATATATATATATATCATACACATCATTTATTAGCCACGTAGAAACACTTAGTATTAATTCTACTTAACATTTCATAATCCTTCATTTTTATTCTCTATTAAGTTCTCCTTATAAACCTTCGTTTTATTGCGTCTCGCATTAATCGACACTTAACCCTTAGTTAAGTCTTAAACTTTGTTCTACATTAAATGTATAATGTTTATAAACATATAGGATAACATAGCATGACCAAAAGAAAAGAATCAAAAATAATAAAATTTACATATAGGATAACATAGCATGACCAAAAGAAAAGAATCAAAAATAATAAAATTTTTCATTTCTGCAATTCTCGCCGGGGCGAGAAAATCACTACACAAAACGCTCGCCGGGGCGAAAAATTTGACTTGTCGAGTTCGCCGGGGCGAGCTTCATGAATCCCAGATTCTGCAGTTCGCGAATTGCAGAATTTTCAGACCAAAATTTCCCAATTTCTTCATTTTAACAACAATTTAGATATACCCAAATATTATAATCGTTGTAGAATCAATACCCAACATGTATACAATGATTCTAACAACCTAAATCAACCAAACTAACAAAACCCAAAGGATTTAAATCAATTTTTCCTTAGGTTTTCCAAAACTCATATATTCCTCAAGAACACAAATTCTCAATTTAAAACTTGTTTAACATCAATCTAATTTCTGGAAATCGATTGTAACCTACATACAATGAATTATGAACACCTTCCAACATGCATATACAACAATCATTCATAATTCATCAATTAAAACCCTTATTTTACAAAACTCAAGAACACAAAAAGTTAAGAACAAAAAGGGTTAAATTATCACCTTAAATCCTCGTTTGTGCTTGTGTAGATGATGAGAAGATGATAAGAATTACTCTAAATCCTCTCTTGATTCTCAGAACTTCCAATTTCTTTTCAATTTCCTCTCCTCTCTAACTCTCTGTGTTACAGGTTTTGACCATAAACCACGTAAAAAAATTGATATGATTTATCAGTTAAACAAAACCAAAAGGTTTTGTCAGTTGAGTAAGCCAAAGGCCATGTTTGGCAAGACCATTTTAAATCCAATTCTAATTTATTTTAATAACCTTCTTATTACATGATACCCTTGTCACACTTAAATTAAACTTATTTTTATTAATAAATCTAATTAAGCTTATTAATAATTCCCATTAAAACCTTATTGACAAAATTATAATTCAATATAGTCAAATTATAATTTTATTAAATAAAATATTTTATTCAATAAAACATTAATCCTCTAATTTTAAATTAGAATATTACTATTCTATTAGCGTAACAAAAATACGCACCGACGATAAAATTGTTTATCATCTACTCAATATCATCATACATAAATAATTTTCATCAAATATTTATTCCATAAATATTCCAAATAAAATATTTATTCAAATCCATAAATATTTTAAACTATCAAGAAAACTCACAATCTTATTACATTTACATATATATTAAACTCCAATTTATTAAAACAAGTATATTCACATTAATTCACTATTTTAATTAAGTGAATCACTCACATTATTTGTGAAACTTAATTCACAACAACTACCATTGTCCACAAGACATAACAAGCAAATTATATTATTTTCTAATATAATTTTAACTTAATTAAATTAACTAATATTACTCAACTAATTTCCTTCTCATGGAAATTTCATTTAATCTATTCAATGGTTTAACTAACTATTAAACCTCGTTTCCCAACTACACGAATATATAATTCTCTTCACATTAAAACATTTATTTCACAAAATATCTATCACATATACACATACTCAAAACTCAAAACGTCACATAATAAGAATTTTCTATTTATTAAATTCTTATTTAATAATTTCTGAAAATCTGGGTTGTCACATCTTTTGACTACTCCCTAAGTCTCCTCTTTTTGTAACCCTAATTCTTATGTGTATTTATAGCCTATATGTAACGTAGTAAACTTTTAATCTCATTAGGAATCAATATGGCAAGTCTCAAGTTAATTGAAAGTGAAAAACTCAGCAAAAATCCACTCCAGCGCGATAAGAGTCGCGACTCTCCAAACCAGCGCCACGACTTTCACTCAAGCGCCGTGGTGCACCTTATTGAAAGCCATGGCGCATAACCTTTGTCCATGTAGAAAATTTTGTTAGCTTCGTTTTGACAGGTGGCTCGTCCCGTAACTCCTCCCGGATAAAAAGTTATGGCCATTTGATGAAAAGACGTCCGTACAAGACTCCAACTCCAACTAGCTTTACTTTGACATGTTGTTTGGAGACCCAAACGCACTTGGATTTTTGCAAACCATACATTTTTGGAAAACTTAAGACATCCTCTACAACTTTATGAAGACCATTTTCTCATTCCAAAATTCTAACACCATCCAATCCTCCATTGAAGCTCCAAAGGTAAATCTTTCTAAAAGTTGAAAATTGCAATGTTTCTCCAATTTGACTAAAATACAACCAAATAGCTCCAATTTAGCTAAAATACAACCAAATGACTTCCAAATTCAATTCCTACATAAAAACATAAAAACACATAAAAATGAATAGAAAATACTTGAAAACTCACAAATCATCAAGTCAAATGTACTCAATTCATAGGTATAAAACTCACTCATTAAATACCCATAAACTTGAATCTTTGCTTGTCCTCAAGCAAAAAAACTAAAACTAAAAACTAACTAACTAATATGCACACTAAACTAAGCAATTAATTAACATGAATCTGAAACATGGCCTCAAAGATCTCATATAACCAACTCTCAGCAAAACCAAATTATGCAGAGCTTTACAATTCAACTCAGTCATTAATTTCACAAAAATCATGATCCCTAAAAAGTGTGTATGTGTACCAACTGTTCGAGCTAATCATACAAAAGACAAGATTAAATAACTAAACAGTTAATAAAAAGAAATCATTATCAACCTTGAAATCTTATTTACAACATCAATTTCAGCAAAAACAAACTTCTTAAAAACAGAGGGTATCAAGGGATTCTTTTAACCATTTCCTTCCCACATTTTCTTTTCTCATCATTTTTTTTATTTGGTGAGTGCATTTTATGCTTCCTCTCACATTTAATTGAACGAGTGCATCTTACGCTCCATCTCGTTCCTGTATTCATCGGGGAGTGCGCTTTTAAGCTCAATCTCAACCCACCACTATTTCACAGAAGGATAAAATTTCCTATTTTTTTCACAATTTTCCCATATTTCCCCCAAACTTAAATGAAAGCATATCTTCGCTTTAATTGAACTTGAAATAAGTTCCTAGGGTCTCAACAATTCCTCTCACAACTATTTAACTATACAATCTCTCTAAAGACACAATCAACTGAACAACAGGATGTGAGTTATTAAAGTGCAAGGGATCTCCACTAAAGTAAAATTACCTACCGAGTCAACATTTTAAACTAACGTATGATTCAAAATTTTATAAAAGTTTAACCAAATTTCATCATTTCTTATCATTGGCCATCACAAATTCACCAACAAAATTAATTTTTTTTTACTAACATGCAACTAACATGCAAACTAAGCAACTAACATTATTACATAACTGCAAAATAATAGCATGCTAATGTAAAGTCTCAAGTACCCCCAAACTTAAAAATTGCATTGTCCTCAATGTTAAAATAAATAGGAAGAATTAAAACAAAAGGACTTCCCTGGGGGTCTCAATCATCATCTTCCTCGTCGGCCAGATTACTGTTGTCATCCTCCTTCTCTGTGTCAACCTACCATACGCCTTTTTAGCCCTAGATGTTGAGCCTTCCCCTCGGTGTTGTTTCTACAAGGTACCTGAGATTCTCACATAACTTGAAATTATTAATTATTCAAATCAAATCAACTATGTTGCTACCTAAAATGCAAATCCTACAAGTTGATGATAAATTTATTAATTACTAATAAAGATGCAATAAAATAAAGAAAATCAAAACTTTTGGGTTGCCTCCCAATAACGTTTAATTTATAGTCATCAACCTGACTTCTTCAATCCTTCAACCCGGATCAAATTAGCTATTCAGGGTGTTTGTAGGATGTCGGACGAGCGTCAAGTTAGCTATTCAGTTAACCAGGAGCCCCTAGAGCCTGAGGTGATAGGAAACTTGCTAGCAAGGAACGCCGAGCTAGAGGTAAAGGCTGAACAATTAGAGGCGCAGAACCACATCCACCGGATTTCTGAACAGCAGTACAAGGACGCTGCTTATCGGGCCCAAGCTGAGTTAGCCAAGTTGCGAGGGAGGCTGCTGCTGAGAGATCTACAGTTAGGACAGTTGAGAGATGAGGTGAAGGCTAAGGATGCGAAGATAGTTGATTTGGAGCGAGCCTTAGACATCGCCTGGATGCAGTTCGACGCCAGATGGATGGATCTGCCCTCCAGTAACAAGAGCAAGCGTTAAATTGTATTCACCTTGCGTCTCTTAGGGGATAGTTAGAAGTGGGTGGTTATGCCTTGAGCAGTGTTATTGGTACTATCATTTGATTTACTAGAGTTGTATTAACCTCAGCAAGGTGCGAGGTTGTTCGTATGTAGGATGTACTTCCCAATTATGTGGGTAGGAAAGAATGGTTTAAGTGAATCCCACCTTTTGTTATATTAAATGGGATGGTAGCAATTATGACAATATACCTGTGATAAACGTGTAAGACGCTAAAGTCGGTATATGAATATAGATGCATTATTATGGTATGTGCTTGAGAATTTTCCTTGATATACCATTTATGCAATGATTATGTTAATTCAGTAAAACTGAATCGGTATCTTAGTAACTTAAATCACTAATCGAGAAAGCAGAATTCCCGAGGTTGGGTAATCTAAAACTCCCACACAAGAGTTGTGATTATTGTATTACATGCTGAATACTTATGTTTTAAGGAAGCCCGAGTAACGTGTTAGGGTTTTCTTAAACAGATAATGCCGCCCAGACGAATCCTACGAAACCAAGGGATCGAAGAGTCAGTTAACAATGTAGAGGGAACTCCACCAAACCCAATGCAAGATTTTGTGAACATGATGGCAGAAGCCTTGCGGAATCAAACCACTACTACAGGAAACCAGGCAGGCAACCACTTAGCCAATTTTAAATACTTCAAGGCAGTAGGGCCTCCGGAGTTTAGAGGAACAGCGAACCCGATAGAGGCCCGGTCGTGGGTAAAGGAGATTGAAAAGGCCTTTGTCATTGCTAGAGTCGCTGAGGAGCAGAAGACAGTTTTTGCTACCTACCTAATGAAAGGTGAGGCTAACTTTTGGTGGGAAGCCAATCAGAACAAAGCTGGAACTGGAGTCGTGGCGTGGGAAGCTTTCAAGACGTTGTTTTTCGAGAATTACTTTCCTGAGAGTACGCAGGCAAAAATGGAGATCAAGTTTCTAGAATTGAAGCAAGAAAATTTGTCAGTGTTAGAGTACGCTGCGAAATTCAACGAATTGGCTAGATTCGCCCCACATCAGGTGGATACTGAGGTGAGGAAGGCCAGGAGATTCAAGAATGGATTAAAGTCGTGGATCTATAGCAAGGTAGCGGTTTTGCAAATTACATCGTTCTTAACCTTGTTGGAGAAAGCTCTCATTACTGAAGGTGGGAGTGAAGCGGTTTCTAAATATAATCGGGAAAGGAACAAGAAGAAGGTAGAAGGAGGAAATGTGAATGTTAGCAGTGGTGGCAGTAACAGCAGGAAGCGTCAATGGAGCAGTGGGGGTAGCAATTCTGAAATGCAGCAAGGGAACACACAGCAGAAAAGGCCGGTATGTGGGAAGTGCGGAAAGGGTCACTCGGGAGAGTGTATGAAGGGAAAGATGGTCTGTTATACATGTGGACAAGAAGGGCATATCTCGCCCAATTGTCCTAAGGCAAAGAAAGGGGGCTGTTTCAATTGTGGAGAGATAGGGCATCGGAGCAAGGAATGTCCCCGAAAGAGAAACATGGATGGCGGAAATGGAAATAGGGGCAACAACTCGAGAGCAACCAGTGGAGGACCAACCCAGCCAAATAAGCTGACAACGAGGACCTTCAACATGACAGTACAAGATGCTGTGGCATCCAGAGATGTGGTGTCAGGTATTATTCCAATCAACAACATAGATGCCTATGTGTTATTTGATTCGGGAGCTTCATATTCTTTTGTTTCTGATGAATTTGCTCAAAGACTTAAGTTGCCTAGTGAACTGTTAGAACAACCGATGAATATAGAAGTAGCAAACAAAGAGATTATCCCCGTGAACTACATTTATAAGAATTGTTATGCTGATGTGAGAGGGTTTAAGCTTAACGTGGACTTGTTGCCGATTCGTCTTGGAGAATTCGATGTAATCCTTGGGATGGATTGGTTAGCGAGCCACGGGGCGGTCATTGACTATAAGAAAAAGTGCATACACCTGCAGACTCCGGGTAGGTCGAAGGTGGTGTTCTATGGTAGTAAATCGCCGAGACAATCTTGTTGTCTGACGATGATGCAAGCGAAGAGATTGCTTAAGAAGGGTTGTATAGGTTATTTGGCTCACGTGGTAGATACTCAACGGGTCGAGGGTGAACTGAGTCAGATACCCGTTGTAAGGGAATTCGCTGATGTCTTCCCAGATGAACTTCCGGGACTGCCGCCGGATAGAGAGATAGAATTTGCACTCGACTTGGTGCCCGGGACGGCACCGATATCTAAGGCGCCTTACCGAATGGCACCAGTAGAACTGAAAGAACTGATGGTTCAACTGCAGGAACTGTTAGACAGGGGTTACACCATGGGGAGCGCCAGTTCTGTTTGTAAAGAAGAAGGATGGCTCGATGAGGCTTTGTATCGACTACCGTGAGTTGAACAAAGTTACGATAAAGAATAGGTATCCGCTGCCCAGGATAGACGATCTGTTTGATCAACTCAAGGGAGCGAAATACTTTTCGAAGATCGATTTAAGGACGGGCTATCATCAACTAAGGGTGAGACAGGAGGATATCCCGAAGACGGCGTTCAGAACTCGTTATGGACATTTCGAGTTTCTGGTTATGTCATTTGGCCTGACAAATGCACCAGCGGCATTCATGGATATGATGAACAAAGTGTTCAAGCAGTATTTGGACAAGTTCGTGGTAGTATTCATCGATGATATCTTGGTGTATTCAGTGTCAGAGGAAGAACATGCTGAACATCTAAGGATTGCCCTGGAGGCATTAAGAAGGGAGAAACTGTACGCAAAGTTTTCGAAGTGTGAATTTTGGTTACAGAGGGTGCAGTTTCTTGGACACGTCATTGACAGTAATGGTGTTTCGGTAGACCCAGCAAAGGTGGAAGCCATTATCAACTGGGAGCAGCCAAAGACACCAACGGAGATCAGAAGTTTCCTTGGGTTAGCGGGATACTATCGAAGATTCATCCAGGATTTTTCAAAGATAGCATCACCGTTGACCAATCTAACTAGAAAGACGGTAAAGTTCGTTTGGACAGAGAAGTGCGAGGAGAGTTTCTTGGAGTTGAAGAAGAGACTTAGCCAAGCACCAGTGTTGGCATTACCGGACGACACTGGAGGTTTTGTAGTATACAGTGATGCGTCACACAAGGGCCTTGGTTGTGTACTAATGCAGCACGGCAGGGTCATTGCGTACGCTTCACGCCAGCTGAAGGACTATGAGAAGGGATACCCGACTCATGATCTGGAGTTAGCAGCAGTAGTGTTCGCCTTGAAGATTTGGAGGCACTACTTATATGGAGAGAGGTGCGAGATATATACCGATTACAAAAGTCTGAAATATATCTTCACTCAGAAGGAGCTGAATATGAGGCAGCGCCGATGGTTAGAATTAATCAAGGATTACGATTGTGAGATTCTGTACCATCCAGGCAAAGCAAATGTAGTAGCGGATGCCCTGAGTAGGAAAGGTAGAGAGAAATTGATGAGGCTTACAACTCAGGCAGAGCTGATAAAGGACTTTGGACGCTTGGAACTGGAGGTTAAGTATCCAATGGAGACGGACGAAAAATTGTTCACTGTGACAGTGGGTCCAACTTTACTGGATAAGATAAAGGAGGCTCAAGAATTTGATGAAGAATGCATTGGCATTAATAAGCAACTATCGGAAGGAAAAACGTTGAAGTTCAAAGTTGACAGCACAGGTCTGCTAAGGTTCAAGGGAAGGATCTGGATACCCTATGTACCAGACTTAAGGAAAGAAATATTGCAAGAGGCCCATAATACGAGATTTTCGGTACATCCGGGTAGCACCAAGATGTATCAAGATCTTCGTCAACATTATTGGTGGCCGCATTTGAAAGGGGAAGTTGCAGAATTCGTCAGCCGGTGTTTAACTTGTCAGAGGGTCAAGGTAGAGCACCAACGGCCGAGCGGATTGTTGCAACCCTTAGAGATTCCCGAGTGGAAGTGGGAGCACATCACTATGGATTTTGTGGTAGGACTCCCGACAACACAAAAGGGTCTGGACACCATCTGGGTGATCGTAGATCGTTTGACCAAGTCTGCCCACTTTCTACCAATCAAGATCAGGTACAAATTGGAACAGTTGGCGAAACTTTATGTGAAGGAGATAGTATCACGACATGGAGTGCCAGTATCTATTGTGTCTGACAGAGATCTGCGCTTCATGTCAAATTTTTGGAGAAGTCTGCAGGAAAGAATGGGAACACAATTGAGAATGAGTACGGCGTATCATCCTCAGACTGATGGTCAGAGTGAGGGAACAATTCAAACCTTAGAGGATATGCTCCGAGCAGTCGTGATGGACTTAGGTGGCAGCTGGGACGATCACTTGCCCTTGGTAGAGTTCGCTTACAACAATAGTTATCACGCTAGCATTGGTATGCCACCGTACGAAGCGCTATATGGGAGAAAGTGTCGAACGCCGTTGTGTTGGGATGAAGTTGGTGAACGGAGATTGTTGGGACCAGAATTGGTACAACAAACCGTATAAATCATTAAAGTAATAAGACAGCGATTAGTAGCAGCCCAGGATCGTCAGAAGAAGTATGCCGACTTACATCGTCAGAAACGAGACTTTGAAGTTGGCAGCTATGTATTTTTGAAGGTATCTCCCTGGAAAGGGAAGATCCGCTTTGGAAAGAAGGGCAAGCTGAGCCCTAAGTTCATAGGACCTTTTGAAATATTAAGGAGAATAGGCGAAGTGGCGTACGAGGTAGAATTACCCCCTGAGCTTGAGCACATTCACAACGTGTTTCATGTATCAGTGTTACGTCCATATTAGCCAGATTATAAGCATGTCATTTCCTATGAGCCAATTCAAGTCGAGAAGGATTTATCGTATGAGGAGATTCCTGTCCAAATACTTGATAGGAAGGAGCAAACGCTGAGGAATAAAACCATTCATTCTGTTAAAGTTCTCTGGAGAAATCACGCGGTGGAAGAAGCCACGTGGGAACTCGAAGAGAAAATAAGAACGAATTACCCCCAGTTATTCGAGTAACCTTAGATTGGAATTCCGAGGACGGAATTTTTATAAGGGGGAGAGGATGTAATGTCCGAGAATTTTAAACATTGTATTGATTTATTTTAATATATGAAATTCATTTTATTTAATGAATTTAATTGGACCCATGTAGGTATTATTAATTAATTATCTAAATATATGGTCCAATAATTTTCTCGCATTAAAGGGACTCATTTAAAAGTTGAATAATTAATGAGTTAACCCTAACATTTGAGTAACAAGAAAATTGGGGAAATTAAATAAATGATTTCATCATTTCGGATTAAATAATTTTAATGGGGGTTGTTGTTAAAAATAAAAATTTTAAAACAATTAATTAATTAAGTTAGTTATTTAATTTAAAAGTGTGGTATTATTAATTCTAATAAATGGATTAACCCATTTCTTTCTTGGACCCAATTTCCTTTTTAATTCTTATTGGGCCATTTTCTATTTAATTCAACTGGCCCAACCCTATTGGGTTGAGCCCAAATCCTTCCCAACCAAAAACCGAACCCATTCCAATTCCAGTCGGGTCAGATCCGTTTGGGGCCATCTGCCGGTTAAATTGGGGGTAACCGAGCTTAACGAAATCAAAGCCTCAAACCTCAAATCAGATTCAATCATGGAGAAGAAGAAAGCTAGCCGAACCTAGCGACTCCAAGCTTTCAATCAATCAACCAGGTCGGGAGAGTGACGGGAGAAGGTCGCCAGGCGTGCGCCGGCGACGAATTGAATCAACCAGCGGGCTGACCAGAGGTTCGAAGAAGTGACCGGGTGTTGGCGAACGGACCAAGGGATCCGGGCGTTCGGCGACGCGACTGGTGGCGCACACGGCTCAATGGCCTGCCGGCAAGTCGCAGTGGCTTGGATGGGAGTTGACAATCGACAACAGCTCCCATCTCCTACCGTCGGTCCTTAACCGGCCAAGTTAGGTAATACCCAAACCAATTTGGGAAAAATTTCTAGTATAAATTGAAGCCTTTCCCCAAACCCTAGCCAGCTGCTGTTAGTAGAGGATTTCAAATTAGGGCGAGAGAAATTGTAAATTCAGGAGAGGAAAGCACGCCGCAGTGAATAAAGGCAATTAGCCGATCGAACCCAAGGTATGGCAATGGGATGTCTGAGCTACTGTGATAGTTTAATTTTTAGGTTGTGTATAAATTTTCTTCCTTATGTAATTGGAATTTGGGTTGCCGATTGTGGTTGTATCGCTGGAATGGAGAAACTGTTGTAGCAGTCGATAATATTGGTTTTAATATACATTGTTTGGGATTTAATTATATTGTTTTGTTTGAATTTGAGCATCTGGTATTGTATTAAGTTACCAATTGGGTTCGTTTATATCACTGTGTTGGGTTGTATCACTGTGATAGTTTGTTTGAGTGAAGTTACACCCTGTACATTATTGTATTAGGTTGTTCTTGTTTGGGTTGCAAATCTGCTATGGTATTGTGTTAATTTCGTTGGTTTTGATTTGGGAAAATCTGGTATCGTGTTGTTTTATACTGGTTTGTGTTGAACCCTTGCATATTAAAGAACCTTAAGGTTCTGGTTTTCTGGTGGTGCACTGAGTTTAGGCCAGTGTTAATGTTTTGAAAATACTTGAATAAAAACTGTGTTTCATTTGGGGTATACAATGGACTGCTTATACAAAAATCAAACCTTAGTTTTCTTTTGGGGTAGGATATCAGTGTTGCTGTAATCTGTTTAGGATTGGTTGTCTACTGTATTGGGAATTAAATTTTTGGTTAGTTGGGATAAAAGTTGCAGGAGCTGGATATATTATGACTGTGATTTTTGGGCAGGACAAAACTATAAACTGAGAAATATCATGCAACAATGGAAATTTTCGAATGGAATGTGTAATTCAATGGAGGTTAACTGTTAAGCTAGGTGGACTATCATTGGCTTAACTATTGATTATCAACTTGAGTTAATAATGCACCTGTAAATTAATTAGTTATTATAACTAAC
Source organism: Aralia elata (assembly GCA_034770075.1). Lineage (NCBI taxonomy): Eukaryota > Viridiplantae > Streptophyta > Magnoliopsida > Apiales > Araliaceae > Aralia > Aralia elata. The sequence goes on along the minus strand of CM068383.1, from coordinate 40,545,906 downwards.
AAGAAAAGTAAATAAGATAATTATTTATTATTTATCAATAAATAATAAATAAAGATAATAAATGTTTAATTATTAACATTAAATAATAATTAAGTAGAAATAAAATTAATAAAGTAATTGGTTATTAATTATCAATAAATAATAAATAAAGATAATAAATATTTAATTATTATTTGATCAATATTAAATAATAATTACATATGAATAAATTAGCAAAATAACTATTTATCATTAACCAATGGATAATAAAATAAATATTTGTTTATTATTAACTAATACTTAAGTATGAATAAAAGCAATAAAATAGCCTTATATGCTATTATATTTTTCCATATATAATGAATTCTTTATTGTTTATTTATTTATTTTTTTAGCAATTATTAAGAATTTTAAATTAATTATTTATTATTTGATTAACTTTAAATAATAAATAAATATAATTAGTTATTATTTATTACTAAATAATAACTAAAGATAAGTTCATTAATAATTATTTGATTTACTAATGAATAAACCTAATTAGTTATTATTTATTTAAGGTAACTCTTACTCACTAATTAATTATTAATTAATAATTAAGGACGATTAAAATTAATAATTCGATTATTATTTGATTAATACTTGAATAATTAGTAAAAATAATTAGTTACTAATTACTACCATTGGTAACTAAAAATAATTAGTAAATTACTGTTTATCTAATATTAAATAGTAATTAAATAAGGAGATGTTAAATAACACAACAGTTATAATTAATTGTGTAAGGGTTAATAAAGGAATATTACTTAAGAAAAAGTAATGTTAATTAATTAAACAATTATAATTAATTGTTTAAGGGTTTAATAAGTGTTTATTACTTAAGGGATACATAGTCGATTAATTAAACCATCAACCTAGAAGTCAATTAAGTGTCCTATAAGATATGCAATAGTTTATTAATCTATGTGTGTTATGTGAACTGCTTAATTGTTAAATAAATAGCATAAGTAAGCGTATCGGCGTACAATTACGCAGTACTAATTGATAGACCGACATTATCTATGTTAGGTTCTTCAAGGCCAAATAGTTAAAGCTAGAATTATTTGTAGCTGAGCAAACAAGCAAGTTCCCTAACTCAATCTCGAGTTATTATTTTCGAAGCATGATAGTGAATATTTATTGTCGATTATTCACATCTATACTGATTATTGAGATTCGCACCTTGTGCAATTGAATTCCTATCCTATTATGATTGAACTGTAAATTTAATTAAAGTTCTTTCAAGCATGAATTGTTTATGAGATAGATCTATGCTATTTGTATCAGCTAGATCCAGCATGTCTAAATTGGTTAAGACAATGGTATTTTAAAAGCTGTTCTTATTAAATTGCTATGGTAAGAACTCTTGGCTGAGAAAAGGATAAACTTGTTTAAGGCATGATGTCAATGCTGGTTATTAAGTGTTTATGCATAAATCACGGGGTATGAGAGGCTGATCCCCTCGATTACCAAAACTTTTAAGAGGTCCAGTTTAAATGCTGAGAACCTTGGAAAACGTCCTTGGTTATTTCAAACCACTCAGTAATTGTCATTCAATTATTCGGATATTCAACTGTTGTTTACTAATTCATGTTCCTTCACACTCTTATACTGTTGTTGAACATTGAAAGCGAAACTTCCTTCTATCATGATATATCTCTTTGTGTATATACTTGCTAAGCAAATTAGTTGCTTACCCTTGCTATATCATGATCTTTATTTCAGCGAAGGCAGAAACGTCTAGAGGAGACAAAGGAAAAGGGAATGTGCAAGAATAGATGCCCGTTAGTGCCTATGTACTAGTTATTCTTGAATGTTGTTTGATTAAGTGAACCTTTTATTGTATTAAGGGTACGTTTTATGTTAAGGTTAAAGAACCTTGGGACCGGAATTGTAAGACTTTATTTCTATTCGATAAACAATGTATGTTTATTATTCCACATTTAGTTAGAAAGTATGTTTGTTGTTGAGAATCGTGAGCACCGAATTCGAGGTTAGGAAACCCGGATTTGGGGGCGTCACAAGTATTCCGCAGTTTAATACTGCGGATGAGACATATGACCAAAATACTCCTTTGTTCATTACTCCCCGTCCGCAGTTTAATACTGCGGACGTTAAGTATGTTAAGTCGATCTTAAAACGACGTCATTTTTATATGGATAAGGTGTCGTCCGTAGTTTAATATTGGGGACGCTATGTCTATGAAAACGATGCCGTTTCTCCCTGGAAAACTGAGAAGTCTCGTCCGCAGTATAATACTGCGGACGCGAGGTCTCCTATATATAATATCGTCGAGTAATGCAAACTGATCTGGATAAGCAAAAGATTTCGAATTAAGGCTCAAGAATTTTCTATTTCTTCTTGGGTATTCTTATTCTTACTGATTCATATGATCTGTCTTGAAGAGACATGCATGGAAAATGATTTGGAATGATCTGTGTGCTGAAAACACTTCACCCTACTCATTCTTTTTATCCATCTTTCCAAATTATTTTGCCATGTGTGTTTCTCATCATCCCAGATTACTTGAATATGTAACACCTAACAAGAATATCCAAGGGAACTAGATGATTTTTAGCTTTAATAAACTCATATTTATATTTTTGGATCTCAACTCATTTTTAAAGTACTGATCTCGGACGAGTATAGTTCGATTTAGTGCTATTAAGTTTTCTTATTAAGGCAAAAGATTTTTCTATATTAGAGCAGAAGATTTCAGAGAATGGATGGACTGTTTCAACGAGATTCAAACTAAGATGTCTCAAAATGTGCTGCTAGGATGGGTTAATTGTTTAGGTATACTATTTAAACCAGGGTTTGCATAGAAGAGCTAAACAATTAGCCCATCCTGATAACACATTTTGAGTCCTAGCGTCCGCAGAATTAAACTGCGGACGAGACTTACTCAAAAAAATAACGTCGTTTTCCCTTCTTTGCTATACCTAGAGTCCACAGAATTAAACTGTAGACGAGACTTACTTAAAAAAAACGGTGTCGTTTTCCCTTCTTTGCTATACCCAGAGTCCGCAGTTTAATACTGCGGACGGGACTTACTTAAAAATGGCGTCGTTTCCCTTTCTTTGCTTAATACTACGGACAGGGAGACTGGGGAACCACAAAAAAAAACACTTTATTTGTATAAAAATGTCAAAATCACTTTAGAAAAATGAAATTATGAAGATTCAGGCCTTTTCAAGCCTAAAGCTTTATAATGGCTCTCCTTATCATGGTTTGTAAAGATTCCACATATTGCACACTTTCGAAGAGGCTTCTGTCCTGCAAATTGTTCGACAACACTTTTCAACCGTGTTGCTTTTTTACGACCTTTTGTTTGCGAACATATTGGATCAAACACAGGATCATTGGAAGCAGCAGCAACAACATTATCATCATCATCATCATCATCATTGCCCAATTCCATAGCGACCCTAATATTGATAACAGGTTGCACATTGTCGTCAGGTCTTATTTTCACACCTTCCAAGTGGATTTTGGCCACAATTTTGTGCTCACGATCTATCAGTTGATGAACATAATCTGTGGCTTCTTTAGAAGATGAAGCTTCCAACACAAACCCCAAAAACCGTTTGTGTAAATGATTGAATTGACCGGTTTGTGTCCCAGCATAATCTGTGACCGAGGGGAGAACGTACGGGGCGACACCGCTAGTTTTATTAGCGTCTTGAGTACATCGCTTGTGTATCAATTCTTCAAGAATCTGAACCAAGTTCTTTGAACTTAGTAGTCTGAGAATGTGACGGCATATTGTACCAGAATGTTCAAACTTTTTGCAATTACATTTCGCCATCCCAGTATTTATATATTGCACAACTGTGAAATACCTACGGCGAGATTCAGGAATCGTCGCTTTGGACACCAAATAGGTTTTTGAATCAGGAGTTGATAACTCATGTACCTTTTGAGAAATTAACTTGTGCGATTTTGTCAATTCAATTTGAAAACGCCGGAACATTTCTTTGGTAAATATTTTAGCTGCATGAATCTCTAACGGATCTCCAAATAGGAATTTTCTTGCACAATTGACTGTCAGATAATCATCTTGTTTCTCTCTGATGTACTATTTCTCAATGGCTTTTTGGGACTTTAAAACAAAATCTCTAATCCCCATGGAAGTATTGACAAATTCATCGAAAAACTGTTCATACTTTCACTCCTAGAAGTAGTAGTCATTTTGTTGCGAAGAAGTTTTTTGAATACACCCCAATCCATTTTTCTTTTAATTCATACAGAGATTTCAACTATTCGTGATCCTGTAGATCGTAGTTTTCAAGTAACAAATTACATCTGTCCTCAAATTCTTGAATAGTCAAAGACTTAAACACGCAATAGTTAAAATCTGACTTAAAAATCGGATGCGATGAATAGATATGCCCAAGTCCCCCGAGTTGACAACAACTATTGTTCGTCAGTTCGGTGCTGGTTATCAATGCTATAAAGCTCGCATAGCAGAAAGGATGCGGGCGGCTGGGCTCGATCCGAAAGTTGTCGAATCTTCTAACGATGAAGATGAAATCGACGAACAATCCCCGCCCCATACTTAAATTTTTGTTAGGTTTGTATAATACGCAAGCATGCAATCAAATTACATAAATAGAGCGGAAGCGCAATAAAACAGATTTTAAAATTTTAATACAAACCATCACTATGATCTTTCCTTGTGTTCAATTATCAATTAAACGAAAGAGACAGAGATAGAAAATTATACCCTTGTGAATCAAAGCTTCCTCGGGTACAAGGTCACCTCCAATTCTTTCGCGTTCTCCTCGAATTCCACTGATTAAATTCTTTCCTAAGATCAACGTTAGTCACCCAAGTGTTTGGCCTCTAGAGGTGATCCACCAAGGAATAATACTTGTTCAAGAAGATGGGTGTTGGCAAAATCCTAGTTTCTATCTCTATAGAAATTGTAAGTACTCTCCACAATTCTAATGGAAGTGTGTGTAATCCTAATCTATGATAAAACTCCTCTTATTTATAGATATAGGAAACCCTCCTGAACAATTTAGGATTAGGTTAATTGTCTCAATTAAACTCTTTTAATTAATTAAACTCCTAATCCAATTAGGAATTTATGAGAGTACTTTTATTAATTAATTCCCAAACCCTTTTAAGAATTAAATAATAATAATAATAATAAGACTCCTCTTATTAATTTATATTTAATATTTCTAAAATATTAAATAATAAATATTAAGCTATTTAATTTATTCTATCTCCATCGACTAAGTTAAATACACTTAACTTATTATTACAATTATGCTATTTACTTCTTAAATAAATATTTTTCTTTTGCGGTGTGACCCTTTAGGTTCTCCATATTAAACTGGTTGTGAATAAATCAATTAGAACAATTCTAATCTTATTTAAATAAATAAATTAAACTATTTAATTCATTTAAATAAGTAATATTTATTCTACAATAAGGGTAAGCCCCCTTAGCGATCAACGACTTTCCAGATAATATAGATTTCAACATTAATCACAAAAGAAACTTTAAGTAAATAGTTGCCGTACAATTTAATCCTTCTACCATACAATGTCCCAATTAAATATAAGACACGGAATTACAGTCAAGTCTTATTTTATTTAATTATATATATTTCAATTCCCAAATGCACAACTCTAAATAATGCAAATTAGAAAATCCTTTCTAATTTTATTCTGCCTTGGCCAAGGACTACTGAGTGTCATTTATCGAATCACATAGGACATTCGCATCTTTTACTAGATGTGGGAGATTCTTTGTTGATCATTCACCTATCTCCATGTACAACTTATTATACCCAATCATACCCTTTGATATACCCTAAAGGTCTTAAGGGACATGTCAAAGTATAACTCATAATACACAAGATACTATGATTATCTCAAGTGCAAGGATCACTTGTACTACTATCACTAGAGGAATTCCTATTGACAGGCGAGTAAAACTCTATTAGGTATTTCTTAGCGAGCCACGTTCAGTGAACTTATTCTCCAATAAGCACCTACATACTTGCTTTAGTATCTCCACACAAATAATTATGAGATCAATCATCCTCTTCCTAAGAGCAAGCAACGTATGTACTAATCTATCCGGATTCACTAATTCCCTTTTTAGTAATCCAACGATTAGGAACAATTTTAGTTTTAAGCTTTCTAAGAATTTAGATCTCATTAGCATGATCATCATCATGATTCTAAAAGCATTGTTTAAAACTATGGGTTTATCATATATTAAATAACAGCACCATGTAGATAAAGTAAAATGCCTTTAATACTTTTATTAATAAATGAATAAGATTACAAAGTATATGCTACATCATATCAAATATGATTGGTTTGTGTGCATACTACTTTCAATCTCCCACTTACACTAAAGCCAATCGCTATGGTATCTAATACCCATCTTCTCTAAGTGACGATCAAACTGTTGTTGGGTTAAAGCTTTAGTAAATGGATCTGCAATGTTTTCTTGAGAGTCCACGTGCTCCAGGGTGACGTCTCCTCTTTCAATGATCTCTCTAATCAAATGAAATCGCCACAACACGTGTTTGGATTTCTGATGAAACCTAGGTTCCTTAGCCCGCGCAACAGCTCCAGTGTTATCACAGAATAAAGATACGACTCCTCTAATACTAAGAACCACTCCAAGTTCAGTTATGAACTTCTTCATCCAAACAGCTTCCTTTGCAGCTTCACTTGCAGCTATGTACTCTGCCTCTGTCACTGAATCAACAACTGTTTGCTGCTTGAAACTTTTCCAACTCACTGCGCCACCGTTTAAGGTAAATATATACCCTGAAACGAATTTACTGTCATCTTAGTCCGTTTGAAAACTTGAGTCTGTATAGCCCTCTAGTTTCAATTCAGACCCACCGTAGACAAGAAATGCATCCTTAGTTCTTCTTAAGTACTTTAGGATGTTTTTCACTGCCTTCCAGTGCTCTTCTCCTAGATTCGACTGATATCTGCTTGTTACACTAAGTGCATGAGCGACATCCAGTCTAGTACATATCATACCGTACATGATAGATGTGACACCCCCAAATCCGGGTACTTAATTCCCACAGGATTCGGTGTTCACTATCCAAATAAATCACATCACATCTAACTACCCATTCAAACATAATAAAAATTCTTAATTAAAATATAAATCTCCCATTAAAGGGTTACAACATCTTTAACAAATAAATCCTAGGTCATCTAACCTTAATGAAACATTAATGCGGAAACATAACATAAGTCTATTACATAAACATCATTCAAACAATTTAACAAGTCTTTATCACTTGCTTACTTTGCCTTTGCCCTTACTAGTGGATGGCTCGTCAATTCTTTCAACTTTAGCTGCAATGTTATTATGCAAGGGTGAGCAATAATTGCCCAGCAAGTAACATAATAAAAATAATAATAACATACTAATAAATAATGGATATCGGATAATCGAATTCTCGGCTTTTGAATCAAGATTAGAATACAAGAATCAAAAGAACATCTGAGGGTCACAAGACCACAAACTATGTCCTAAGTTATCAAGTATTTTTTCTTTAAAACTCTAATAGTCGTAAGACTATATGGACCTTACTTCTCGTACTTAAGGGGGATCAGCCCTTTGTACCATGTATGTGCATAACATCTAAACGCTAACGCGTAAAATAATCCCCTATATAAGGATTGCTTATCTCAGTTTGACATCAGAGTCCGCACCAAAGGAAGTTTGGTTTGGATTTACTTCAATAACACTTCTAGAATTTAGAACGCTCATTAACTATGGACTAGTCGAATCAATAAGGGTTCGCTAGTCAATCAAGGTTCAATAATCTAATATGAAAGGTATTTGAAAACAAGAGACTGAATCTCAAAGGCATACAATCGAATAAACTGTGTATAATTGAAATATTACTTAAAAGGAATCAGAATAACACATTTGAATTCATGAACTTGAACGAATTATGGTAAAGAACTTGCTCAATATGAAGTAGAATATAAAAACTTGCGTAAAAGAGAGAGATAGGGTTAGAACTTGTTCAATATAAGAGTGAAGTTCAGAAACTTGCTCAATGAAAAGGAGAGTTAAGAAAACTTGCTTTCAACGAAATAAAAAGATTAAGGGGAGAAAACTTGCCTCGTGCGTAGATTACAATTTAAAATTCACGTTCCTTAATTAACCTATACATTTCGTTTATAAAGCAGTAACAATGATTAGTTATAATAGTATTATCACTTCAGAATTCACTCGCACCCAATTTCATTTTAATATCTCAATTGCCATCTGATAATCAACGGGTATATGCTAACATCCATCACAATATCTTAGTATTCATTTAATGCATTAGTCTAAGCTTTAAACATGAATATGGTAACATAACTTGACCACAAGGAAAGAAGGAAAAAAAATTCATTTCCTGTATCACCGTCAGGGCGGTAGGTTTCTTCACAAAATTGCCGTCGGGGCTGTAGAAATTAGTTCAATTTGGGCGCCGGGGCGAGGACATCGCCGGGGCGGCAATCTTAGTACATTTATACCACCGGGGCGGGGACACCGCCGGGGCGGTGGACCCGAATGCCAGTTTCTACAGTTCGCGAAGAACACAGAAAATACCAAATTTGGCTAAAATGTTTCATTCAATCGACAATATAATTCTACCCATAGGTTCTGGACTTTACAGAAATGTACAGTAACAATCATAGCATGATTTTATCAAGTTTAACAACTCAAACAATTGAATTTAAACTTATAATTTCCATGTTCTTGCTATTATTCAAAGTTTCATCAATTTTCATAAAATCCCACATAGCAGATTCGTTATAACACCAATTTAATCTATTTAACTTTCGTTTTCTTTGTTTTACATGCATAAACATAATCAACCATTAATTAACCGATTAACATGCAATTCAAGCATAAATTTTCATACATATAAGGTATATTCATATATTACTACTCTGTAAATTTCAGAACTCTAATATAAACATAATTTCATGGATTTAATTACTCTAAACTATATACAAATCATATAAAATACATACAAACATCTAACATCAAGTTATTAAAAATTTAGCCATAGAATTCAAATTGCAGAGAACTAAACTTAACTTTTCATGGAGAAAACTAAGAAAAACATATTTTAAAGGTTGATATTTAAGAATTACCATTGATTAGATGCTAGATTATGTAACAATTGAAAGGATTTCTTCTTCAATTCTAAAATCTCACAAGTATTTCTCCCTTTTTCTCTCTGTATTACTCAGACTCATCTCAGAAAATAATAATAATGATATTACTCAGACTCATCTCAGAAAATAAAAATAATTATAATAATACGTACTAAATAAACTGGCAGAACATGGTGTCAGTTAATAACTGGCTCCAACCCCCACTAAGGCCTCGTTTGGCTAATCCTTATAAATTTTTCTTTTGGTTTATTTTAATAACTTGCTTATAATATAGTTTAAATGTCACATTTTTAATTAACTAAATAATCTCATTTAAATCAATTAAATAAAATAGAATAATACCACATTAAATCACATAGTCATATAATTAAAATTCTCATTTATTGATTACGACAAATTATTAAATCTCTAATTAATTATTAAATTAATTAGAATAACATATGTTTATTTAAATAATGCATTTAACCAAACAAACTCAATTAAATACATATTTTGAATATAAAAATTCTCCACATTAATTTAACTAATGTAACACATATAATTAAATTAATCTACCACAAATTCATCAATTAATTATTTAATTCAATAATTAAATCATCGAAAAATATTTATTTAATTCAATAAATAATTAAATTACAAAAATCTCGTTCGTCACATCTTTCTCCCTTTAAAAGGATTCTGTCCCCAGAATCACGACTCAATTAATTCGTCCCGTTACATTCTCCCCCCTTACAAAGATTCTGTTCCCATAATTGTTACACATAGACTAAGCAAATAGCTGTGGATAATTTCTTATCATCTGATCTTCAAGTTCCCACGTATCTTCTTCAGCGTTGTGGTTCCTCTAGATCAACTTAACAGAAGGTATAATTTTATTTCTTAACACTTGCTCTTTAATGTCAACTATCTAAACAGGCTCTTCTTCGTAAGATAAATCTTTTTCAACTTGCAGGGGTTCATATTCTATAACATGCTTGTAGTCGGGTTTGTATTGTCGTAACACCAAGACATGAAAAACATTGTGGATGTGTTCTAACGCTGGAGGTAAAGCTACCTCATATGCGACCTCACCAACTCTCCTTAACACTTCAAAGGGTCCAATGAACCTCAGGCTCAGTTTTCCCTTCTTACCAAAACGAATCTTCCTCTTCTAGGAAGATACTTTCAAGAAAACGTAGTTACCAGACTCAAACTCTCGATTTTTACGATGTTGATCGGCATATTTCTTCTGCCTATCCTGAGCTGCTATCAATCTTGCCCTGATCACTTTGACGATTTTTGCAGTCTGTTGTACTAGTTCTGGTCCTAGCAATTGACGTTTGCCAACTTCATCCCAGCATAATGGAGTTCTGCACTTTATGCCGTACAACGCTTCGTAAGGCGGCATGCCAATACTTGCGTGGTAACTGTTATTGTAAGAAAATTCCACCAACGGTAGATGATCATCCCAATTTCCTTTGAAATCCATGATGCAAGCTCTCAATATATCCTCTAATGTTTGAATCGTTCTTTCACTCTGTCCGTCGGTCTGTGGATGATATGCCGTACTCATACGTAACTGCGTTCCCATGCATTCTTGTAGTCGTTTCCAGAAGTTTGATGTGAAGCGCGGATCCCTATCTGAAACAATAGATACTGGAACACCATGCCTTAAAACAATCTCTTTCACGTACAACTTTGCCAACTGATCTAGGTTAAATCTGATCTTGATCGGTAGAAAATGTGCTGATTTCGTCAGTCGATCTACGATAACCCAAACTGCGTTGAAACCTTTCTGAGTCATCGAAAGACCTACTACGAAATCCATGGTGATATGCTCTTATTTCCATTCTGGGATTTCTAACGGTTGTAGTAACCCGCTTGGCCTCTGATGTTCTACTTTAACTTTCTGACATGTTAAACACTTGGCTACATAATCGGCAACATCCTTCTTCATATTCGGCCACCATAAATGCTGTCGAAGATCCTGGTACATCTTCGTACTTCCCGGATGAATCGAATATCTTGAATTATGAGCCTCGCTTAAAATTTCCTCCTTAACCTCTGGTACTGGCGGAACCCAAATTCTTCCCTCGAATCTCAATACTCCTTCATTATCAACTTTAAATTTCACTTCATTACCTCCAGATATTCTTTTCCTTATTTTCTCACATTCTTCGTCTTGAATTTGTGCTTCCGTAACCTTATCCACCAAGGTTGGCCCAGTTCCCAATTGAAACAATTTTTCGTCAGACTCTTCCGGATATTTCACCTCCAATTCTAGTTTCGCTATTACTGTAATTAGCTCCTCCTGAGCGGTAATCATAGACAATTTCTCCCGACCCTTTCTGCTTAAGGCGTTGGCCACAACGTTCGCTTTACCCGGATGGTATAAAATCTCGCAGTCGTAATCTTTTATCAATTCCAACCATCTCCTCTGTCGCATGTTCCGATCCTTCTATGTAAAAATATATTTTAGACTCTTGTGGTCTGTATATATTTCACACTTCTCCCCGTAAAGATAGTGCCTCCGTATCTTCAAAGCAAACACTACCGCGGCCAATTCTAAATCATGGGTAGGATACCCCTTCTCATAGTCCTTTAATTATCGTGACGCATACACAATGACCTTACTGTTCTGCATAAGCACATAACCTAGTCCTTTATGTGACGCATTACTGAACACCATAAAATTTCCTGTGCTATCCGGTAGGGACAACACAGGTGTCGTACTCAACCTTTTCTTTAATTCTTGAAAACTTTCCTCACACTTCTCCGTCCAAACAAACTTCACCGCCTTCCTAATCAAATTCATTAACGGAGTCGCAATTTTGGAAAAATCCTGAATGAATCTTCTGTAATAACCTGCCAATCCTAAAAAACTCCTTACTTCCGATGGTGTTTTCGGCTGAACCCAGTTAAGCACTGCTTCAACTTTTGACGGATCCACCAAAATCCCATCTTTGTCAATCACATGTCTAAGAAATTGCACTCGCTCTATCCAGAATTCACATTTCAAAAACTTAGCGTACAACTTCTCTTTTCTTAACGCTTCTAATGTTGCCTTCAAATGTTCTATATGCTCTTCTTTGGTTTTGGAATTAATTAGGATATCATCGATGAATACTACTACAAACTTGTCCAAAAACGGCTTAAACACCCCTGTTCATTAGGTCCATGAATGCTGCATGAGCATTTGTTAGACCAAATGACATCACCAGAAACTCGTAGTGACCATAACGAGTCCTAAACGCTGTCTTCGGTACATCTTCCTTCCTCACCTTTAACTGATGATAACCACTTCTCAAATCTATCTTCGAAAAATACCTAGCTCCTTTCAATTGATCAAACAAGTCGTCGATTCTTGGCAATGGGTGTTTATTCTTAATCGTGAACTTGTTCAACTCTCTGTAATCAATGCAAAGTCGCATCGATCTGTCCTTCTTCTTGACAAATAACACCGACGCTCCCCACGGCGATAGGCTCGATTGAATATACTTCTTATCTAAAAGTTCTTGCAGTTGTACCATCAATTCTTTCATCTCTACTGGAGCCATACGGTATGGAGCTTTCGATATCGGGGCGGTTCCTGGTACCAAATCGATTACAAATTCAACTTCCCTATCTGGCGGAAGTCCTAGCAAATCGTCTCGAAAGACATCTACAAAGTCCCTTACGACAGGTATCTCATCTAATTTCGCGCTCTCTTTTCGAGTACCAACTATGTAGGCTAAGTATCCCACACAGCCTTGTCTTAACAACTTCCTGGCCTGCATCATCGTCAGACAACTCGCTTGCCTAGGCAACTTACTGCCGTAAAATACTACCTTTGACGGAGTCATAAGGTTAATACGTTTCTTTTGGCAATCAATTATCGCCCCATAATTGAATAACCAATCCATTCCCAAAATAACGTCAAATTCCCCAAGTTTGATTGGGATCAGATCTACAGTCATCACGTTTCCCCTTAATATCCACTCTACAGTTCTTGTGCATGTACCTAACAGGGACTACTTCCCTATTCCCAATTTCTATATTCAAAGGGTAATCTAATTCCTCCTTAGGCAATTCTAAGTTCTTAGCAAAGTCATCGGATATAAATGAACAAGTAGCACCCGAATCAAACAATATATAAGCATCTATATTATTGATTGGAATGATACTTGACACTACATCGCGAGACTGCACGGCGTCTTGCACGGTCATGTTAAAAGTCCTGGCGGTAGGTCGGTTTGTTGGTGCTGATCCGGTTATGGTTAATGTGCTACCATCACTGTTTCCCTTATTCCCTCCTATTCCTGCTCCTCTCGCTGCCTTCTTGGGACAATCCCTAGCCAGATGATCCTTTGATCTGCAAGTGAAACAAGCGTCCTTCTTTGGATTAGGACAATTCGGTGCTATGTGGCCTTCCTGACCACAATTGTAGCAAACCCTCTTCCCCTTCAAGCATATCCCCACGTGATTCTTTCCGCATGTAATACACGCTTCCACTTCTTTTTCTGACCTCCATGTTGATTTCCAGCAGATCCATTGTCATTCCACTTCCTCTTCTGGTTGTGACCACCACTGTTACTACTACTTGCTTTGTTATTCTCATTTTCACCCTTCTTCTTCTTCTTCTGCTCCTGGTTATACTTAGTCAAAGCATCGCTCCCTCTTTCTGCGATAATCGCCTTTTCCAAAACTTCGGCAAAAGTGTTCAATTTGAACATTGACACTTTGCTGTACAACCACGACTTCAATCCCTATTCAAATCTCCTCGCCTTCCTCTCATCGGTATTCACCTGGTAGGTTACGAACCTAGCTAATTGGTTAAACTTCGCTGCATACTCCGGTACAGTCATGGTACCCTGTTTCAGCTCCAGGAATTGAATCTCCATTTGATTACGCGAGCTTGTCGAAAAAATACATCTCAAAGAACATCTCCTTAAACCTATCCCATGCGATTACACCTTGACCTCCTCGAACATTATTCGCTTGCCACCAGTAGCTGGCTTCTGACTTAAGCATGAACGTTGCAAAGGCAGTCTTTTGGTCATCACTAACCTTAGCAACGTCAAACACTTTCTCCATTTCCATTACCCAGGTTTGGGCTTCGATCGGGTTCAGGGAACCCCTAAATTCTGGCGGTCCTACCGCTTTAAAATCCTTAAATGACGTCACTGGTGGAGCTTGCGGCTGATTCGCAAGTGCTCCAGCTAAAAGGTTCACCAACTGCTGTACATGATTAGCATTGGCATCGTTGTTGTTATTGGTAGAGCTCTTCTGAGCTTGTTGACGTGGTTAGCGTCTCGGCGGCATTTTCTATTTAAGAATATGCGCTTATTAGATCATCACTCAATTTCTTAAGTGTTCAATACTTAACTCAAACAATTCAGATTTAAACACTTAACACATAACATCTTCAAATAAATTTGATATTTCATTCATTCAAAAGTTTAAAACATAGAAAGATAACATCACTGTTATTTACATCAACTATCCCGAGATCAAACAATCTTTAGGATTAAATAGTCATATTCCGTTGTGTATAATCATGCTGGAATTTACATCATTAACTACCATAAATATTTACACATATTTCAATACTTTTCCTATCACGGCCTACTAAGGCGTCGAACCGCCTTTCTACGTTCTTCTTCCATGATATGGAACATCGTCCTGCGATCCAACATGTACCATGGCAAGTCCTCGAACTGCACTGGATAGTGGAGAACTCGATACTGGGCCCTAACAATCGCTGTCTGAAAAGTGTAGTCTGTCTCCTCAATCTTAGCTTTCTTTGCCCGTTCGCCTTTTTTAGAAATTTCTGCACGTCAAGCGGTATTCATCCAGGCGTCCTCTGCTCTAGCACGTTCCGCTGACTCCTCACTCAGATCATTCTTCAATTTCTCGATTTCAAGTTTCATTTTCTCATTCTCAGCTAACAGGTCTTCCTTTTGGCTTTCTGCCTGAACTAACTTCCATTCTACGTCTCCAAGACGTATATCCAGATCCTCAATCTTCTCATTCTTCTGGTCTATAAGAGTCTGGCATCTATTTGCCAGTCCCTCCAAGTCTCTGACTCTATCCTATAACTCTATGGTACGATCATACAATGCATCGTACATCTCAACATCGACAGAGGTAAGGGGTACCTCCTCGGGATCCTCATCATCCTCCTCAGCCTCTACCTCTACATCCTCAAAATCCTCCTCTGAATCAAACTCAGGCTCATGCTCTTGACCCACAACAGTGATCAATGGAGATGGCTCTCTCTGTATCAACTGCTCCCGGATAACATGGATATCACGGGGCTCCTCCTCTCCAGCTACTCGGGGCTCAATCTCCGTAGGCTGACTGAATCCTCCAACATCCGACATCCTGACAACAAAGTTTAAGTTTTAGTTAATACTCGGTACTAATCGCGACACATAGGTTGTTAACACATAAGCAAATAGCATATAAAGTCTTTTATTATCTTTAATGAATTCCTTAATTCATTCTTTAGAACTCGATAAGAGTTTATCACCACTGTGTTCTCTATCTTCTAAAGGCTACTACCCTAGGTTTCCCCACCTAAGGTTCATAACCTACAACTTTGATACCAACCTGTGATACCCCCAAATCTGGGTACTTAATTCCCACAGGATTTGGTGTTCACTATCCAAATAAATCACATCACATCTAACTACCCATTCAAACATAATAAAAATTCTTAATTAAAATAGAAATCTCCCATTAAAGGGTTACAACATCTTTAACAAATAAATCCCAGGTCATCTAACCTTAATGAAACATCAATGCGGAAACATAACATAAGTCTATTATATAAATATCATTCAAACAATTTAACAAGTCTTCATCACTTGTTTGCTTTGCCTTTGCCCTTACTAATGGATGGCTCGTCAATTCTTTCAACTTTAGCTGCAATGTTATTATGCAAGGGTGAGCAACAATTGCCTAGCAAGTAATATAATAAAAATAATAATAACATGCGAATAAATAATGGATATCAGATAATCGAATTCTCGGCTTTTGAATCAAGATTAGAAGACAAGAATCAAAAGAACATCTGAGGGTCACAAGACCATAAACTATGTCCTAGGTTATCAAGTATTTTTTCTTTAAACCTTTAACAGTCGTAAGACTATATGGACCTTACTTCTCGTACTTAAGGGGGATCAGCCTTTGTACCATGTATGTGCATAACATCTAAACGCTAACGCGTAAAATAATCCCCTATATAAGGATTGCTCATCTCAATTTGACATCAGAGTCCACA
This sequence comes from Aralia elata, assembly GCA_034770075.1. Lineage (NCBI taxonomy): Eukaryota > Viridiplantae > Streptophyta > Magnoliopsida > Apiales > Araliaceae > Aralia > Aralia elata. Next base: position 40,529,465 of record CM068383.1, on the reverse strand, counting down.
CCAAAGGAAGTTTGGTTTGGATTTACTTCAATAACGCTTCTAGAATTTAGAACGCTCATCAACTATGGACTAGTCGAATCAATAAGGGTTCGCTAGTCAATCAAGGTTCAATAATCTAATATGAAAGGTATTTGAGAACAAGAGACTGAATCTCAAAGGCATACAATCGAATAAACTGTGTATAATTGAAATATTACTTAAAGGGAATCAGAATAACACATTTGAATTCATGAACTTGAATGAATTATGGTAAAGAACTTGCTCAATATGAAGTAGAATATAGAAACTTGCATAAAAGAGAGAGATAGGGTTTTAGAACTTGTTCAATATAAGAGTGAAGTTCAGAAACTTGCTCAATGAAAAGTAGAGTTAAGAAAACTTGCTTTCAAAGAAATAAAAAGATTAAGGGGAGAAAACTTGCCTCGATTACAATTTAAAATTCACGTTCCTTAATCAACCTATACATTTCGTTTATAAAGCAGTAACAATGATTAGTTACAATAGTATTATCACTTCAGGATTCACTCGCACCCAATTTCATTTTAATATCTCAGTTGTCATCTAATAATCAATGGGTATATGCTAACATCCATCACAATATCTTAGTATTCATTTAATGCATTAGTCTAAACTTTAAACATGAATATGGTAACATAGCTTGACCATAAGGAAAGAAGGAAAAAAAATTCATTTCCTGTATCACCACCGGGGCGGTAGGTTTCTTCACAAAATTGCCGCCGGGGCGGTAGAAATTAGTTCAATTTGGGCACCGGGGCGAGGACATCGTCGGGGCGGCAATCTTAGTACATTTATACCGCCGGGGCGGTGGACTCGATTGTCAGTTTCTACAGTTCGCAAAGAACACAGAAAATACCAAATTTGGCTAAAGTTTTTCATTCAATCGACAATATAATTATACCCATAGGTTCTGGACTTTACAGAAATGTACAGTAACAATCATAGCATGATTTTATCAAGTTTAACAACTCAAACAATTGAATTTAAACTTATAATTTCCATGTTCTTGCTATTATTCAAAGTTTCATCAATTTTCATAAAATCCCACATAGCAGATTCGTTATAACACTAATTTAATCCATTTAACTTTCGTTTTCTTTGTTTTACATGCATAAACATAATCAACCATTAATTAACCGATTAACATGCAATTCAAGCATAAATTTTCATACATATAAGGTATATTCATATATTACTACTCTGTAAATTTCAGAACTCTAATATAAACATAATTTCATGGATTTAATTACTCTAAACCATATACAAATCATATAAAATACATACAAACATCTAACATCAAGTTATTAAAAATTTAGCCATAGAATTCAAATTACAGAGAACTAAACTTAACTTTTCATGGAGAAAACTAAGAAAAACATATTTTAAAGGTTGATATTTAAGAATTACTTTTGATTAGATGCTAGATTATGCAACAATTGAAAGGATTTCTTCTTCAATTCTAAAATCTCACAAGTATTTCTCCCTTTTTCTCTCTGTATTACTCAGACTCATCTCAGAAAATAATAATAATGATAATAATACGTACTAAATAAACTGGCAAAACATGGTGTCAGTTAATAACTGGCTCCAACCCCCACTAAGGCCTCGTTTGGCTAATCCTTATAAATTCTTCTTTTGGTTTATTTTAATAACTTGCTTATAATATAGTTTAAATGTCACATTTTTAATTAACTAAATAATCTCATTTAAATCAATTAAATAAAATAGAATAATACAACATTAAATCACATAGTCACATAATTAAAATTCTCATTTATTGATTACAACAAATTATTAAATCTCTAATTAATTATTAAATTAATTAGAATAACATATGCTTATTTAAATAATGCATTTAATCAAATAAACTCAATTAAATACATACTTTGAATATAAAAATTCTCCACATTAATTTAACTAATGTAACACATATAATTAAATTAATCTACCATAAATTCATCAATTAATTATTTAATTCAATAATTAAATCATCGAAAAATATTTATTTAATTCAATAAATATTTAAATTAAATTACAAAAATCTCGTTCGTCACAATAGATCCTATTGCTGAAACATAAGAAATCTTACACATACGGTCTCTCTCCTCAGGTGTCTTTGGGGCTTGTTTCTTGGAGAGATGTATTCTATGGCTCATCGGCATGATACCTCTCTTGGAATCTTCCATGCTAAACTTCTTTAGCATCGAGTCAATGTACTTTCCTTGGGTCAAGCCAAGCATCCTTATAGATCTATCTCTATAGATCTTTATCCCCAAAATATAGGATGCCTCACCCAAGTCCTTCATAGAGAAGTGTTTAGATAACCAAATTTTGATTGACTATAGCATAGGAACATTATTCCCTATCAGTAATATATCATCAACATATAATACTAGGAATGAAACAGCGCTTCCACTAACCTTTTTGTACACACAAGGTTCATCCTCATTTTTGATAAAATCAAACCCTTTGATTATCTCATCAAAACGGATGTTCCATTTTCGAGAAGCTTGCTTCAATCCATAGATGGATCGTTGTAGCTTACAGACTTGATTTGTTCTAACCGTTGAAACAAAACCCTCTGGCTGTATCATATATACATTCTCCTTAAGTTTTCCATTGAGGAAGGCCGTTTTCACGTCCATTTGCCAAATTTCGTAGTCATAATAAGCTGCAACTGCAAGCAAAATCCGAATGGACTTGAGCATAGCTACTGGTGAGAAGGTTTCATCATAGTCAACTCCTTGTCTTTGTTTGAAACCTTTTGCAACCAGTCGGGCCTTATAGGTCTCTACCTTGCCGTCCGCTCCAGTCTTTCTCTTAAAGATCCATTTGCACCCAATAGGCTTAATGCCCTCAGGTGGTGAAACCAAAGTCCATACTTGGTTTTCATACATGGAGTCCATCTCGGATTTCATGGCTTCTATCCATTTCTCTGAGTCTTTACTACTCATAGCCTCTTCGTGGCATCTAGGGAGGTGGTGTCAGGTATTATTCCAATCAACGATATAAATGCCTATGTGTTATTCGATTTGGGAGCTTCATGTTGTTTTGTATCTGATGAATTTTCTCAAAGATTAAATTTACCTCGTGAACTATTAGAACACCCAATGAATGTAGAAGTAGCGAACAAAGATATTATCCCTGTAGACTACATTCATAGGAATTGTTGTGCTGATTTGAGAGGGTTTAAGATTAACGTGGATTTGATACCGATTCAACTTGGAGAGTTTGATGTAATCCTCGGGATGGATTGGTTATCGAGTCATGGAGCGGTCATTGACTGTAAGAAAATGTGCATAAACCTGAAGACTCTGAATAAGTCAAAGGTGGTATTTCATGGTAGTAAATCGCCGAGACAATCTTATTGTCTGACGGCGATGCAAGCAAAGAGGTTACTTAGGAAGGGTTGCATAGGTTATTTGGCTCACGTTGTGGATAATTACAGAGTCGAGGGTGAACTGGATCAGATACCTATTGTAAGGGAATTTGTTGATGTCTTCCCAGATGAGATTCCGGGATTGCCACCAGATAGAGAGGTAGAGTTTGTTATTGAATTGGCACCAGGGATAGCACCGGTATCCAAAGCACCGTATCGTATGGCTCCGGTAGAAATGAAAGAACTGATAGTTCAACTACAAGAGTTGTTAGATAAAGGATACATTCGACCGAGCGTATCACCTTGGGGAGCGCCAGTTTTATTTGTAAAGAAGAAAGATGGGTCATTAAGGCTTTGTATCGACTACCGAGAGTTGAACAAAGTCACAATTAAGAACAAGTACCCGTTTCCCAGGATCGATGATTTATTTAATCAGTTAAAGGGGGCGAAGTACTTTTCGAAGATCGATTTGAGGACTAATTATCACCAATTGAAGGTGAGACAGGAGGACATTCTGAAGACGGCATTCAGAACTCGGTATGGACACTTTGAGTTTCTGGTAATATCATTTGGGTTGACAAATGTGCCAGCAGCATTCATGGATTTCATGAACAGAGTGTTCAAGCAGTATTTGGATAGGTTTGTTGTCGTATTCATCGATGACATTTTGGTGTATTCAGAGACGGAGGAAGAGCACGCTGAACATCTAAGAATAGTGTTGGAGACGTTGAGGAGGGAGAAGTTGTATGCAAAATTCTCTAAGTGTGAATTTTGGTTGCAGAGAGTGCAGTTTTTGGGTCACGTTATCGACACAGATGGAGTTTCGGTGGATCCGGCAAAAGTAGAAGCAGTTATCAACTGGGAGCAGCTGAAGACGCCGACAGAGATCAGGAGTTTCTTGGGATTAGTAGGATTGTAACGACCCCAAAAATCATACAATTCCAACTCTCAACTTCGGTCGTTAACAATACTCTAACTTTACATCATTAATCGATAATAAACTAAATAAAATGCGGAATAAATAAAAAAAACTTTTCAGTTTTCTTTCTTTGCTTTCCCTGAATCATAACCTTTAATCACTTACATATCTAGAATCATATTTGATTCTATTCATCAGAATTATAATAAAAAATAAAACTTCTAGATTCAATACCCTTTATACACCGGATAATATTAAATTTACATCTCAATACAAATTCAACAACTCTACATCTGTTACATTTAATACATTCTCAAATACATCATTCAGAACCTTAATCATGGTTCAAAAATATAATTTAAGCTAAAACGATTAATCTGCATGCATTACATCTGAATCATGCCATTCAAGCAGCACTTAACTTTACCTTGAATCCTTAACCTGCAAAAGTGGTTATTTGCAAGAATGAGCTCGACAACTCAGCAAAATCTAACAGTCTGCATGCATTACATAGCACATAGATAACATACTCATTATCTAAATCATATTCATTTGACTAAACATGTCATGCATAACGATCAACACGTAACAATTAGAGATTAAGTTCCATAACTCAATCAGCATTCTTTACTCAACGAACGTAGTCATATTTTGACTCTGTCGTTTCATACTTGCAACATAAATAAAGTACATCATGCTTTATACATTATATGATTAAGAAAATTAATCAATTAATTCACATAACAAATAGGAACTGAAAGACTTGCCTGGTTTGTAGATTATCAATTACCATAACCAGCTTAAATATTTCTGCACCTCACGTATCCTACACGATATATATATCATACACATCATTTATTAGCCACGTAGAAACACTTAGTATTAATTCTACTTAACATTTCATAATCCTTCATTTTTATTCTCTATTAAGTTCTCCTTATAAACCTTCGTTTTATTGCGTCTCACATTAATCGACACTTAACCCTTAGTTAAGTCTTAAACTTTGTTCTACATTAAATGTATAATGTTTATAAACATATAGGATAACATAGCATGACCAAAAGAAAAGAATCAAAAACAATAAAATTTTTCATTTCTGCAATTCTCGCCAGGGCGAGAAAATCACTACAAAAAACGCTCGCCGAGGTGAGCTGTCGCCGGGGCGAGAAAATATAGTGCAACACTCTCGCCGGGGCGAGCTCTCGCCGGGGCGAGAAATTTGACTTGTCGAGCTCACCGGGGCGAGCTTCATGAATCCCAGATTCTGCAGTTCGCGAACTGCAGAATTTTCAGACCAAAATTTCCCAATTTCTTCATTTTAACAACAATTTAGATATACCCAAATATTATAATCGTTGTAGAATCAATACCCAATGTCGACGCCGGGAGGGATCGCTATCCTAATGCTAGTTGTTACCCTTTCCAATTTTAGCTTTTTATTAGATGATTTTTGGAAAAGGTCGGCATTAATGTCGACGGGGTTTTGAAATATCGTTTTTTATGATGAGCCAATTAACCAAAGTCACCAGTTGGTATATTTGAAATGGATGTACCAACTCATCCGAGTTTTCGTTTTTTATAAATCGATGGCTCATATGTGACTCCGAATTAATTGGTCTGCGAACCGAGATTCATAGAGTTCGGGGGCTTGCTTAAGCGAGGGGAAGGTGTTAGGCACCCCCCGACTTCTGTGAAACAGGGTTAACGTAATCTTGATATTTTCCTATCCTTTAATTCATGAAATGTGTATATGTGCGTGTGTGTGTGTGCCTATGTGAATGTGGTGGTGAGTTTGTATGAAGAAATCAATTGGGTTTTCGGAAAAGTCGTGTTTTTTTCTTTTGGGAATGCTTTAGAATATCCTTCGGTTTATACGAGAAAGCTTATGAGAAAAGGTTTGATTTTAATTTGTCAAAAACTGTGAGATTTCATTAGATGTTGTTTTGGCAAAACAAGAGTTTTCTAAATCTTTGTTAAAATAGGAATCGAGATCTATATGTTGCTTTCATAACTCAAATGAAAGGCAACCTCTAGGATCTCTTTAACCCTATGCACAAGGATTTAATAAGACATTATTTATTTTTATAAAACCATTTTTTGTGATGTTTGAAAACGATTTCTTTCTTTTGCCTTCTCGTTAAATAGAAATCGACATTCATTAGCACTCCCAATTTCTTATCCTCGTGAAGCTAATAACCTAGTTTGATTTATTTTATGAAAATCTTTATCGTTTAACTTTGAAATCCATTTTGTGTCATAAATCAAATCAAACATTAAAATGCGTTGGGGCTATTCATGGGCATGTAAGCCATCAAAATAACCCCAAATGCCCACAATCGCATACTTTCACTATGACGGGGCCTTAACCACGATTCTCGCCTTGGCATCGTTTTAAGGCCCGACGATTACATATGTACAATGAAAACTACATCATTCCTACTATCTACATCAAAAGAGGTCCATCATCGGATTTGGACCACGGGGTCGCTTTCCTAGGCTCACACCCAAATTTCCACACACCCACAACCGGATATTACAATAAATAACCAACACGGATAATCTAACAATACCAAGACATCCTAAAATAGCGATCTAAAGGAACCACTCCCAATATTATTACGGTAAAACAAAACAAAAAATCAACAAATGAATATCATAGGGTTATTAGGAAGAATTTTGTTCCAATGGAACCCTCACTAATAATCCCTAATTCATTGTTCCATCATCAATTATATGAAAACTACATTTAATTTGACCAAATGATATGATAGAAATTGCAAAAATAAGGAGATTTTCACCTTGCAAATGATATCAAAGTGGATATAAACTTGTGTATTTTGAATAGAAGGAGAAGTATATGTGATACAATCAAATCAAAAGAGTATTATTCCTCTCTTTTTTTCTCCTTTCTCTCCTCTTTTTGTTGCAAAATTCTCCTAATTTTCTCTCTTTTTCCGAGCTAATTTGCTGCTGTTTTTCTTCTTCTTCTCGCCTGATTTAACCTCTCTCTCTCCTGGATGCTGAAGGAATGAACTGAAATAGGCTGGCCAAAGCCAGCCGTAGATGGATCTGCGGCTGGCCGCAGATTGATCTGCGGCTGGCTGGCGACCAACCCTCAACTCTGCTGAATTTTGGTTTCCGTGTTTCGAGTTCCGTGTTTTCAAAAGGCGCACTCATTGGCCGCAGATCAATCCGCGGCTGGCTGGCTTGACTTTCTCGATTTTTGTGCTACGCCTCGATTCTCGTGTCATAATGTCGGTTTTCGCCGACAAGCTCATTTTTTGCAGTCCGGGAATTACTGGAAGACGCGACCCATCATTCGGGAATGCTTATTTCGGACAGCCTTGTTGTCGCGTCGGTTTCGGTTGTAAATTGTCGCGGTGGCGTCGAGCGTCCGTACTTGTCCATCCTTTGCTCTCGCAAGCCTGTTCATTTGTCGAATTTGCCCTCCTGTCAGGGTTAGTATACGAAGTGCAAAATTTGGGTGTCTACAGCTGCCCCTCTTTATCATGTTTATGAAATGTTAAATGAAATGAACAGGATAAAGAAATAGACACCCGATGCATGAATGACAGTGCACAAGAATGACAGTACATACATGATGCAACACATATAGCTCATGATGTAACACAAGATGTAACGCAAGCAAAACATTCGTAAAAGTGTTAATGCCTCAATCCTTGGTCACATTGTTGGTCGTCGGGTTCAGTCTTCCAATCTATCGTCTCGTCGGGGCCGAGTCTCGTATCCGGTCACCCATCTCGTAACCGCCGGGTCTCGTATCCGGTCGATCGTCTCGTCGGGGCTAGGTCTCGTATCTGGTCACCCATCTCGTAATCGCCGGGTCTTGTATTCGGTCGATCATCTCGTCGGGGCCGGGTCTCGTATCCGGTCACCCATCTCGTAATCACCGGGTCTCGTATCCGGTGGATTGTCTCGTCGGGGTCGGGTCTCGTATCCAGTCACCCATCTCGTAATCGCCGGGTCTCGTATCCGATCGATTGTCTTGTCGGGGCCGGGTCTCGTATCCGGTCACCCATCTCGTGATCGCCGGGTCTCGTATACGGTCGATTGTCTCGTCGGGGTCGGGTCTCGTATCCGGTCACCCATCTCGTGATCGCCGGGTCTCGTATCCGGTCGATCGTCTTGTCGGGGCCAGGTCTCGTATCTGGTCACCCATCTCGTAATCGCCGGGTCTCGTATCCGGTCGATTGTCTTGTCAGGGACGGGTCTCGTATCCGGTCACCCATCTCGTAATCGCCGGGTCTCGTATCCGGTCGATCGTCTTATTGGGGCCGGGTCTCGTATCTGGTCACCCATCTCGTAATCGCCGGGTCTTGTATCCGGTCGATTGTCTCGTCGGGGCCGGGTCTCGTATCCGGTCACCCATCTCGTAATCGTCGGGTCTCGTATCCGGTCGATTGTCTCATCGGGGCCGGGTCTCGTATCCGGTCACCCATCTCGTAATTCGCCGGGTCTCGTATCCGGTCGATCGTCTTGTCGGGGCCAGGTCTCGTATCTGGTCACCCATCTCGTAATCGCCGGGTCTCGTATCCGGTCGATTGTCTCGTCGGGGCCGGGTCTCGTATCCGGTCACCCATCTCGTAATCGCCGGGTCTCGTATCCGGTCGATCGTCTTGTCGGGGCCAGGTCTCGTATCTGGTCACCCATCTCGTAATCGCCGTGTCTCGTATCCGGTCGATTGTCTCGTTGGGGCCGGGTCTCGTATCCGGTCACCCATCCCGTAATCGCCGGGTCTCGTATCCGGTCGCTCGGTCGAATTGAGAAGCCGTGTTCGACGCCTACTTCATCAAAATCTCGTCTTTTATTATCACATTATGAGTCAAATGCGCTTTAGAATCGATTAAGCCTGCAATGGACAAGGGGGGAGCCACTGGGCCCAGCCGCAGATGGATCTGCGGCCAGCCACAGATGGATCTGCGGCCAGCTGCAGATTGATCTGCGGCCAAGATCGGGGCTATAAGCGGCCAGCCGCTTCCCAGATCTGTCACTTTCATTCGTACCCCACGCGATTTTCACACCTTTGCACGTCCCTTTTGCCGATTTTTTCAATCTTTTTGCAAAAACTGCTCCGGTTAGATCGATCTACGCGCTACAGGTAACACTTTGACCGATTGTTTTCCAATTTCGTCAATGTTTTGCTATACATTTGCTATTCTGCATGTTTAGAGATATAAATGTATGCTTTGACATGCTATGCCATGTATTATTGCATGTATATGCTATGTATGAACTGTGCAAGTCGTATTTTATGCTCATGATGCGGTCCCACATTCTTGTTATTTCTTTTTGGAAGAAAATCATGCATTAGGGTCTTTTTCATGCTGCAATTATCCATATAAATGTAATTTTGATCTATTGTGGCTTGGGTTCTTTGAAAAACATGCTTGGCTATGCATGGGATGTCCATTTTATAGACGAAACTCTGCCGATTTTTTTTTTTGATATAGTAAACATGCATCATGCTGCATTAATTCTATGATGATGATAGGAAATTAGAATGTTTATGACATAATTCAAAATAGAATTTACCTCCCCTTTCGCCTGCTCTATTCCAGCTATGGATCCTGACACTCCCAGTAGCTCCACCGCGTCTCGGACCTCGGGCGTTCGCCGTTGTAGGGTTGCACCCGTTCCTGCCTTGCCCCGGACCCGCCAGGCTCGCCGACTGGCGGAGGCTACCATCCGTCCCGATCACCCCGATGTTGAGGAGGCTGCTCTTCCGGACGTTGCGGTAGAGGGGCCATCCTCCAGCACACCAGCTCCATCTCCTCATCGCGCCCTGTCTGGCACATCTGTGCAGATACCCGATCTATTGGGTCGGGATCTCAGTCGTCACCCCTCAGCATCTCTCGTGGCTAATGAGGTATATTCAATTCTACTCTGATTTTATTCTCAATTTCTCAATTCCCATTCTATCTGGACTGATCCATTGGTGATTGCAACAGGTGCCCGAGTTTTCTCAGCCAAGGGGTAACTGGTTTAACATTTACTCCCTCTACACGGCTTTGCACAGTGATTATCGAGCGGTGGTGGATTCCTGGGGCTTTCGTCATTTCTTCACCATCATTCCCTGCCAGTGCCCCTGGGGTTATATGCGGGCTTTATCCGAGAGATGGTTTCACCAGACCCAGTCCCTTCACCTTTTGGACTGTGAGGTCGTGTGCTGACTCCCTGGGACTGGAGGTACATCACGGGCATCGAGTTCACCGGATCCCGTGTCCCTCTGGATCTTGACATTACTCCAGCGGAGGTCAGAGCTTTACTGGGTTTCGCTGCCGATGACCGGGTCTTCAAGGCCCGCAGCATTCGGTTTGGAGCTTTGGCCGTGGACGCTGTTGGAGGCATATATGCGACGCCATTCCCAGCAGATCGGGCCACTCGTGACATTCTGCTCCGGCGCCTGTTCTTGACCATTATGAGGGGTTGTTTCCTAGGGAACAACTCCTCTACCATTCATTTCAGCGTCGTTGGAGCCGTCAGAGATGTAGATCGGATCGGCGACTATGATTGGGGGTCCTTCACCTTTGCCTACTTCCTCCACGGTTTTCGTCTACGCTCGGAGGGTCAGACAGATGCTAGGCTCGGATTCTACCACTTTCTGCTGGTGAGCCTTCTTTTCCTCTTTTCTTACCGTATTTCCTTTCATTTCATTTCTCTTTTCTGCATTGGTTGGTTACTCATGCCTTTCCTTGTTTCTGTTCACAGTTTTGGGCCTACGAGCGACTTCCGTGCCTGAGGCCTGTCACTACTCTTGGCCTGGACACTTATCCCCGGGGTCGGCGATGGCATCATAGCACTTTGGAGGAGGTCCCGGTGTCTGGCAGCTTTGCCCACTGTCGCATTCAGCTGGAGCTGATCACTACTGCGGATGTCGTCTGGACTCCTTATCTTTCTGAGCATTTGGCTGCGGGGTTCACTGATGGATATCCTTCTGGCCCGGAGTTCGCACTTTCACTTTGCAGAGTGTCGGGGGGGCTGGGTGATATATCTGGGAGAGCGCGCATTCAGATGCGTCACTGGAGAGATCCGCATCCCGCACTCCCTTCCTTTCACCACCTCCTGGCCCTTGGACTCTCAGCCTTCGGAAATCATGCTTGCGGGGGAGGATGGCCAGACACTCTCTTCGGGTCCCAGCACGAGTGAGGCCTTTCGTACCTGGTGGGTGCCCCGCACCATCGGTCCTCAGACCCGGGCCACATTCTTCCTCGGGGATATGGTCCCTGGCTCAGTGATGATGACTGACTGGGCCGCCTGTGTTCGGAGTCCCACCCATGCTGAGCAGATTGCCACGCTGACCCGTCAGGTGGAGCAGTTATCCCTGTACCTTCGGGTGTTAGGCCAGACTCCAGAGGATGCTTACGCATATGATCCTGACAGTGCAGATTTCACCACAGGCCCGAGCTCATTTGATGCCCCAGTGCCGCCTTATATCCCGGATATGAACTTCGATCCTTCGACTTCGACCACTCCAGGAGATCAGTTCGGGGATCTGGATTTCACAGACGACATTACTTTTGACTAGATCAGGCTAGGATAGGGCCTTTTGTACCTGGACCTGTTAGATGTTTATTATATTTTTTTTTCGCTTCATGCACTATGTATTGAACCCATTTATTTATTCATGCACAGTTTTTTTTTATCTTTATGAAATTCACTTGCTTTATTGTTGACTATACGATGCATGCTTTTTATTTATGGATAGAGAATGACTCCTGCATAGTCTTTTTGATACTATTTTTCACAGATGTTGTCCTCAGATGTCGTGGTACGTTTGGATTCCATTCCTCCTACAGGGTTGGTCGGCAGTCTTCTCCGCTGGTTGGACAGTTTATCGCCGGCCGACAGGGTCATCGCAGATGGTCTTTTGGGACATTCTTGGTCCTTATTATCCTTTCAGGTGCCAGCGGGCTTTGTGGAGGGTTTTCTGAGCTATTGGGCCCCAGCCCGTCAGGTGTTTAGATTAGGGACAGTAGAGCTTACCCCCACTCTCGAGGAGTATGCTCGCTTTACCGGCCTGACTTTGGATGGTCCTTGTGCCAGGGTCACAACTGGTTCCATGCGCCGTCAATTCTTGACTTTCACCGGTTTGCGGAGGACAGTTTTGTTATCGGTGATCACATCAGACCATCTGGTTCCCCTTCATTTCTTGATTGACCGATTCGGCTCACCTTACAGTTTTCACCTATTTTCTGGTGATTTTTCCGCGTCCGAGGAGCGCTGGGGTGCTTTGAGAGTAGCCGTTTTGATGGCCTGTGTCATTTCAGTTTTGTGCTTGCCAGCCGGACCCGATCAATTGGATATGCGAGTTGTCTCGGCCGTCAGAGCCCTTCAGGAGGATCACACCGTTCTTCCCATGATATTGGTAGATACTTACATGTCAGCCTCATATTGTCAGTCTTTCCGAGGCAGAGTATTCAGAGGGAGCTCGACCTTATTGTATGTGTGGTTCATGAGTTATCTCAGTCCCATCGGCCATTTTCGTCGCCAAGGTTTTTACTTCAGCCATGACATAGCCACGCAGTTTTCGTTTCGTCCCGTGAGCTGTATTGATGCGGCCTCCTGGATATCATTTTTGTCGGTCATTGAGGATCCTTTTCATCTCCTGGTCTATTCGGGTTATTGCTCCTTTATGAGCTTCTTGACTCACGTGCCCAACCTGGATTTCATCCCTATTGCTGGCTTGAGAGGCGTGACGACCTATCATCCCTTGGCGGTTACAGGGCAGTTTGATCAAACACAAGATTTTCACCCTTTCACGGGTGCAGTCGCCTACCGATTCCTTATATCATCCCAGACAGAGAGGGATCTACTGCGGGTATATGATCTTTGGTCTCGCAGGATCTTTGCCGAATATAGTGAGGGCTGCCACATCCAGACATTTGCTTACGTGCAGTGGTTGCGCAGAGACTTGGATCCGGTTGGTTTGAGTCAGACTGGGGCCTTTGATGACTCTGGAGTGATTTTCCCAGATGATACCACAGACCACTCCATCTCAGCTGATTCTGCCCCAAGTCGGGTTACTGAGGATACCCGACTCCGCCTGGCCTTGATTACTACTGAAGCTGAGAGGGATGCCGCTCTTGTCGAGATAGATGATGCCATTCTGGCTAGAGACGCTGCCATTGCTGACAGAGACGCCATTGTATTTCAGACCAGGGCAGTTAGAGATGCTCATTCTGGGACTGTCAGCCGAGCCACTGCTTTATCGGACTGCATCGACATGATGGGACAGCAGATTGCAGGGGACGCTGATGCTTCGGATCTATCCACCAGTTTATCCATCCTGCTTCAGTTAGTTACAGATTTGTAGATTGTTTTATTTCCTGCATAGACTATGTTAATTTCATCGGTTATTGAAGAAGAAATCTTGTAACAAAAATGACTTATATATGTAGACATGCATTTAAATTTAGTCATTTTCCCTTTTTGTCGTATCGTTGCCTTTCATTGGATCCTCATTTTATCCAGCTAACCATGATTTTGACATTTTGCCTTCTTTCTCCTCTCAAGTCTTGATGGAGATTTGACAGATATTGCCGCACACCCTGTCGATTTCATTGGATTAGGTCTTAGATTTTGGATAACTGTCTTGTTGGATCAGGGTTATGTCATTTGGGATGAAGCTGATTAGGCGGCTGGTTTCGGGAAGGTTTTGAGGGTGTAGGAAGGTTTATCTGGCTGTTGGGAATTGGTTTTGTTTAGGGAAAGGATTATTTTTAAGGGATCGGACCGTGCCGTGATGGCTGCCTACGTACCCCCACAAGTTGGGAGATCAGGTCCTACGTAGTTCGTTCCTCAAAGAAAAAGGAGAAACTGATTATTCAAGCGTAGAACCGCTTCACCGAGTCAGAATTGAGGGGCTGTGGAAATACCTCCCCATCCATTTCTTGCAATTGTTAGGTTTGTACATAGCGCGAACATGCAATCAAATTACATTAATAAAGCGGAAGCGCGATAAAATCAAATTTTAAAATTTTATACAAACCATCACCATGATCTTTCTTTATGCACAATTATTAATTAAACGAAAGAGATGGAGAATAAGAATTATACCCTTGTAGAATTCTAGCTTCCTCAGGTACAAGTTCACCTCCAATTCTTTGGCGTTCTCCTTGAATTCCACCGATTAAATTCCTTCCTTTGATCAACGTTAGCCACCCAAGTGTTTGGCCTCTAGAGGTGATCCACCAAGGAATAATACTTATTCAAGAAGATGGGTGTTGGCAAAACCCTAGTTTCTATCTCTATAGAAATTATAAGTACTCTCTACAATTCTTATGCAAGAGTGTGTAACCCTAATCTATGATAAGACTTCTCTTATTTATAGATGTAGGAAAACCCTTCCCTAAACTATTTAGGATTAGGGTTTCTATTCTAATTAAACTCCTTTAATTAAATTAAACTCCTAATCCAATTAGGAATTCATGTGAGAGTACTTCTATTAATTAATTCCCAATCCCTATTAGGAATTAAATAATAGTAATAGTAATAATAATAATAAGACTCCTCTTATTAATTTATATTTAATATTTTTAAAATATTAAATAATAAATATTAAGTTATTTAATTTATTCTATCTCCATAGACTAAATTAAATACACTTAACTTATTATTACAATTATGCCATTTACTTCTTAAATAAATATTTTCCTTTTGCGGTGTGACCCTTTAGGTTCTCCATATTAAACCGGTTGTAAATAAATCAATTAGAACAATTCTAATCTTATTTAAATAAATAAATTAAACTATTTAATTCATTTAAATAAATAATATTTATTCTACAATAAGGGTAAGCCCCCTTAGCGATCAACGACTTTCCAGATAATATAGATTTCAACATTAATCATAAAAGAACCTTTCACTGCATAGTTACCATACAATTCAATCCTTCTACCATACAATGTCCCAATTAAATATAAGACATGGAATTACTGTTAAGTCTTATTTTATTTAATTATATGTATTTCGATTCTCAAATGCACAACTCTAATTAATGCAAATTAGAAACTCCTTTCTAATTTCATTCTGCTTTGGCCAAAGACTTCTGAGTCGTCATTTATCGAATCACATAGGACATTCTCTCCTTTTACTAGAAGTGGTAGATTCTTTATTGATCATTCACCTATCTCCATGTATAACTTATTATACCCAATCATACCCTTTGATATACCCTAAAGGTCTTAAGGGACATGTCAAAGTATAACTCATCATACACAAGATACTATGATGATCTCAAGTCCAAGGATCACTTGTACTACTATCACTAGAGGAATTCCGATTGACAGGCGAGTAAAACTCCATTAGGTATTCCTTAGCGAGCCACGTTCAGTGAACTTATTCTCTAATAAGCACCTACATAATTGCTTTAGTGTCTCCACACAAATGATTATGAGATCAATCATCCTCTTCATAAGAGCAAGCAACGTATGTACTAATCTATCCGGATTCACTAATCCCCTTTTTAGTAATCCAACGATTAGGAACAATTTTAGTTTGTGAGCTATCTAGAATTTAGATCTCATTAGCATGATCACCATCATGATTCTAAAAACATTGCTCAAAACTATGGGTTTATCACATTTAATATAACAGCACCATGTAGATAAAGTAAAATGCCTTTAACAAACGAATAAGATTACAAAGTATATGCTACATCATATCAAATATGATTGGCTTGTGTGCATACTACTTTCAATCTCCCACTTGCACTAAAGCCAATCGCCATGGTATCTAATACCCTTCTTCTCTAAGTGACGATTATCCTGCTGTTGGATAAAGCTTCAGTAGATGGATATGCAATGCTGTTCTCGAGAGTCCACTATCTCTATAGTGACTTTTGTTCTTTCAATGATTTTACTAATCAAATGAAAGTGCCGCAACACATGTTTGAATCCAAGATGAGACTTAGGAACTATTCCTAGTTCTGTAATGAAATTTTCATCCAAACAATCAACTTGCAGCTTCATTTACAGCTATATACTTTGTCTTTGTCATTAAACCAGCAACTCTTTGCTGTTTGGAACTTTTCCAATTCACTGCACCACCTTTCAAGGTAACGTTTTACCCTAAAGTGGATTTGTTATCGTCTTGGTCAGTCTGAAAAACTTGAGTCTGTTTAGCCCTCTAGTTTTAATTCAGACCTACCATGAACCATAATCACATCTTCAGTACCAGTTAAGTACCTAAAGATGTTTATCACTGTCTTAAAGTAATCTTCTCCAGAATATGACTGATCAACATCAAAGCTAGTATATTCATTGCATACATGATAGTAACTCATGCGATCTCTCTTTCAATTGGGGACAATTTTAGAGAGATTCTCTCCATGGCTCATCATCATGAGACCTCTATTGGAGTTTGCCATGCTAAACGCCTTTAGCATCAAATGAATATACATTCCTTGGGTCAAGCCAAACATCCTTTTAAATCTATCTATATAGACTTATATCCCCAATTTATAGGATGCTCCTCCCAAGTCATTCATGGAGGAATGTTTAGACAATTTTATTTTTACTGATTGTAGCATTGGTGTGTTATTCCTTGTCAGTAGTATATCAACATATAATACCAAGAATGTCACAGCGCTCCCACTAACCCTTTTGTATACACTAGGTTCATTCCCATTTTTGATAAAATCAAACTCTTTTGATTATCTCATCAAAATGAATGTTCCATCTTTGAGAAGCTTGCTTCAATCCATCAATGGATCATTGTAGCTTAAAACACGATTTGTTTCAACCTTTGAAACAAATTCCTCTGGCTGTATCATACATACATTCTCCTCAAGTCTTCATTGAGGAAGGGTGTCTCCACATCCATTTTTGCCAGATTTCGTAATAAGCTGCAATCACAAGTAAAATCCAAATGGACTTGAGCATTACCCAGTAATAAGGTTTTATCACAGTCAACTCCTTGACTTTATTTGAAACCTTTTAAACAGGTCTGGTCTTATAGGTCTCTACCTTGCCATTTGCCCCAGTCTTTCTCTTAAAGACCCATATTCACACTCTAGGCATTATGCCCTTTTGTGGAGTAACCAGAGTTTATACTTGGTTCTCATACATGGAGTCCATTTCGGATTTCATGGCCATCTGCCATTTCTCTGAGTGTCTTCTACTCATAGCCTCATCGTATATAACTGGATCATCATCATTTATGATGCGTACCTCATCATCATCCTCGATGATGAATCCATACCTCACAGGTATCTTCGGTACTCTTCCAGATTTATGATTCGGTTGTGGTACAATAGGTCTATCTACAGGTTCCTCGGTTCGACTTAAAGTGCTTTGGGGTTCTTGAACTCCTTCAAGATCTATTACCCTCCCACTAGCTCCTTCAATGATAAACACCTTTAACTAAGAAGGCAGCGTGTAGGATTATAGTAATAATACCCTAAACTTTCTTTAGGATATCCCACAAATCTGCACTTGTCAGATTTTGTCCCAAACTTATCTTTGAAACCTTTTCACATAAGCTGGACAACCCTTATCTTAACATACTTAAGATTAGGAATCCTCCCTATCCATAACTTTTATGGAGTCTTGGGGCCAGATTTTTGAGGTTACCTTATTTTGTAGATATGCAGCCGTTTCTAGGGCATAACCCCAGATGGATACTAGAATGTCGGTAAAAATCATTATGGACTGCACCATGTCCAACAAGGTACAATTTCTCCTTTTAGATACACCAATCAATTATTGCGTATCAGGAGGTTTCCAGTATGAGAAAATACCATTTTGAGATGATCTAGAAACTCATTGCTCAAGTATTATTTCTTCGATCTGATCAAAGAATCTTAATACTTTGTTAATTTGTTTCACTTCTGAATTCTTTGAACATTTCAAATGATTCAGACTTGTATTTCATCAAATACACACATTCAACTCTTTGAATGACCATCTCCTTTTTCTTTTACTAGTTTATTCAATTTGCAAAATTATTTTTCATGTAAGTCAAGTATACAAAGTCTATGAAGTGATCTTCCAGCTTCAAACAAAACATTATCATTATAAATAGAACAACAATTGTTCTTAAATATAATACCAGAACCTTCCTTGTCCAACAACGAAAGTAATAATGTTTCTAAAGAGAACTGGATCATAATAACAACTTATTAACTTAATAGACTTGCCCGTAGGCAATGCTAAACTATAAGTTCCTATGGTTAATGCAACAACCTTTGCTCCATTCCTACACATAAGATTACTTACTCTTAGTTTAGCTTTCTACTTCTGCTTAGTCTCTGCATTGGATTGCATACGTGAGAACTACAGCCGGTATCCAATACCCAAGTAGAACCTTGACTTATAGAAAAATTTATTTCAATCATAAACAAACCTATATCTGTAACCGAAGCTTCACTAAGCCTCTTCTGGTTAGCCTCTGTAAGATTCTCCTTACAGTTTCCTTGCTAGTATCCCGGTTTATTGCAGTGGAAGCAAACTCCTTTGCTATCTGCATCAGTCTTATTCTTATTGTCCTTTATTTTTGCCTTTCCATTTACTTTCTTTGAATTGTTCTTCTTTTAAGAAGATCCTTTGGCCCTCTTCCGCTT
Organism: Aralia elata; assembly: GCA_034770075.1. Lineage (NCBI taxonomy): Eukaryota > Viridiplantae > Streptophyta > Magnoliopsida > Apiales > Araliaceae > Aralia > Aralia elata. The sequence goes on along the minus strand of CM068383.1, from coordinate 40,510,568 downwards.
CCTGGAAGAATCATCTACTAGTAAGACTTGGTCTTTCTTGGTTGGAAAATGACTCTTTACAGTTTTCACCATGTTTAAGCAACTCAGGCAGGCTGACATATAGCTTGTTCATGTGAAAATTCACAACAATTTGTGAGAAAGAGTCCGGAAGTGATTGCAAGATCAAATCTTGGATCAACTCTCCATCCATTAAAACCCAGTTGTCCCAATTGTTCAATCAGATTGATCATTTTGAGGACATTTGTCTATACTGTAATGCCATCGGTTATTCTAGATCGGAAGAGCTCCTTAGATATCTTATATCTAATAGTCCTACTTTCCTCACCCTTCAACTCCTTGAAGGTGCAGGAGTATAGTAGGAGCATCCATAGTTTCATGCTGACGCTGAAGCTCGTTACTCATGGATGCGAGCATGATGCATTGAGCTAACTGTGCATCATCTTGCCACTTTCTAAAAGTAGCAATCTCTTCCTCTGAGACATTGTCTGCAACCATTGCAGTGATAGGCATATTAAGGACATAAGATAGCTTTTCAGCCTTGAGAACTATTCTCAAATTCCTTAACTATTCCGTGTTATTTGGTCCAGTTAATTAGCATCTAATATGCTCCGCAGTGATAGTAAATTAGACATTGTAAAATTCTATAAATGAATTTGTAATTTAACAACATTTCAGCATACATTCATTTTTAATTAATTACCAAAATAAATTAGGTCTTTATTTTAAATTGGTATCTCCCACTATTTTCATCAAACTATATTACCCTCAATATACAGTTCGGCAAATCTAATTAAAGATTTGCTAGTGAGAATAAGGATCCCATTTCAAATGTATATAGCCTTGTGTGTGCACAACAAACTATATATAAATAAATAGGTAGACAACTATTGTCAATTACATCACTATGTAACTCCTTGTATTTTGCCTCTTAGATTATAATGGTCAAGTGTGTGCACATCCGAACTAAAATAATCTAAGTTAAGTCCAACCTAGCACTTCCATATATTCGAAAGAGAAACACTGTCCTTGTGTGTGCACAACAAAACAGCATCGTTCAGTCTATTTATAAGCATCAAATGTGATAAAACAACATCTTAAATATTTAATACTCGCCTTGTGTGTGCACAACAAACTCATATTAAATATTTAATACTCTATTGTTTTACCATGCTAGAAGGCGACGTTCGATATTCCTAATATCTTTGAACGCTTAGGACTTAATATAATTTCTTTGAGGGGTTTGTTATTATTAGTCTCATCTTGTTTAGCGCGCATGCACATATATATATAAAATACGCGTCATATTATTTGACATGCGAAGCATGTTGTATAATATATAATATATACATAGTAAGCATGCACATATAGAATACTATATTCTACCCGGATTGATTATGGACTTTTATTCTAGTTTGGTTCACTAGAGCCACCAAGTGAACCAAAAGGTCAAACCTAGGGTGCAAGAATTAAATTTAAATATAACTATTACATTTAAACCCGGGCTCCATTACAAACGGGTCTTCAAGCGCTCCTTGCTCCTTTGTCTCCAATTCTTCAAGTAATTGTAACTAAACCTATTACATAAACTATTTACAATAAATAGAAACCTTGATCAGCAGTCAAGGGGAGGTACATAGGAGGAAGATAGAATTTACATCAAGAAAAACTAGAGAAGACGAGGTACGCATACCCCATTTATAAAAACCCATACATTCAAGCATCCACTAAAATAAATCCAATCACACATTGGTCAATAGTCCATAATCAATCCCTATTTATTATCATACACATCTTTATATGTATCAATAAATAACATTCATCCCATGAATAATAAAATCATTCCATATATGCATTGATATCATTTAATGGGCAATAGTAGTTAGTATAAAATTCAATTTTAACTCCAATTAGTTATCATGGAATCCAATTCCAACTCTAATTAGTTATCATGAAATCCAATTTCAATTAAAATAAACTTCTTTATTTTAATCATATTCCAAATCAAAATAAACTCTTTTATTTAATTTATCCAATTTTTTTGAATAAAAATAAACTCCTTTATTTTTTAATCAAATTCCAAATCAAAATAAACTCCTTTATTTTAATTAATATGGAAACCAATTTTAAGTTTAAAATAAACACTTTTATTTTTAACTTAAAATTGTTGGAAAATAAAATATGTTGAATCCTATTCCTTATCAAAATAAATATCTTTATTTTTTAAGGAAACATGGAATCCTATTCCATATGTGAATAAACTCCTTTATTCTAGGAAACATGGAATCTTATTCCATATATGAAAAAACTCCTTTATTCTAGTTAACGTAGAATCAAATTCCAAGTTCAAATAAAACTTTTAATTTTAATTATATTCCAATTCAAAATAAACCTTTTATCTTAATTGAAAATAAATAAAATCAAAATAAATAAAAAAATAAATAAAATAAATAAAATAATTTTACACAAACAATTATGCCCAATTAAATTGTTCTTAACACATATCAATGTATATACAGAATCAAAATAATTAATAATTCGCATAAAGTTTGGCTCTCTGATACCACTGTTAGGTTTGTACATAGCGCGGACATGCAATCAAATTACATTAATAAAGCGGAAGCGCGATAAAATCAGATTTTAAAATTTTATACAAACCATCACCATGATCTTTCTTTATGCACAATTATTAATTAAACGAAAGAGATGGAGAATAAGAATTATACCCTTGTAGAATTCTAGCTTCCTCAGGTACAAGTTCACCTCTAATTCTTTGGCGTTCTCCTTGAATTCCACCGATTAAATTCCTTCCTTTGATCAACGTTAACCACCCAAGTGTTTGGCCTCTAGAGGTGATCCACCAAGGAATAATACTTATTCAAGAAGATGGGTGTTGGCAAAACCCTAGTTTCTATCTCTATAGAAATTGTAAGTACTCTCTACAATTCTTATGCAAGAGTGTGTAACCCTAATCTATGATAAGACTTCTCTTATTTATAGATGTAGGAAAACCCTTCCCTAAACTATTTAGGATTAGGGTTTCTATTCTAATTAAACTCCTTTAATTAAATTAAACTCCTAATCCAATTAGGAATTCATGTGAGAGTACTTCTATTAATTAATTCCCAATCCCTATTAGGAATTAAATAATAGTAATAGTAATAATAATAATAAGACTCCTCTTATTAATTTATATTTAATATTTCTAAAATATTAAATAATAAATATTAAGTTATTTAATTTATTCTATCTCCATAGACTAAATTAAATACACTTAACTTATTATTACAATTATGCCATTTACTTCTTAAATAAATATTTTCCTTTTGCTGTGTGACCCTTTAGGTTCTCCATATTAAACCGGTTGTGAATAAATCAATTAGAACAATTCTAATCTTATTTAAATAAATAAATTAAACTATTTAATTCATTTAAATAAATAATATTTATTCTACAATAAGGGTAAGCCCCCTTAGCGATCAACGACTTTCCAGATAATATAGATTTCAACATTAATCATAAAAGAACCTTTCAGTGCATAGTTACCGTACAATTCAATCCTTCTACCATACAATGTCCCAATTAAATATAAGACATGGAATTACTGTCAAGTCTTATTTTATTTAATTATATGTATTTCGATTCTCAAATGCACAACTCTAATTAATGCAAATTAGAAACTCCTTTCTAATTTCATTCTGCTTTGGCCAAAGACTTCTGAGTCGTCATTTATCGAATCACATAGGACATTCTCTCCTTTTACTAGAAGTGGTAGATTCTTTATTGATCATTCACCTATCTCCATGTATAACTTATTATACCCAATCATACCCTTTGATATACCCTAAAGGTCTTAAGGGACATGTCAAAGTATAACTCATCATACACAAGATACTATGATGATCTCAAGTCCAAGGATCACTTGTACTACTATCACTAGAGGAATTCCGATTGACAGGCGAGTAAAACTCCATTAGGTATTCCTTAGCGAGCCACGTTCAGTGAACTTATTCTCTAATAAGCACCTACATAATTGCTTTAGTGTCTCCACACAAATGATTATGAGATCAATCATCCTCTTCATCAGAGCAAGCAACGTATGTACTAATCTATCCGGATTCACTAATCCCCTTTTTAGTAATCCAACGATTAGGAACAATTTTAGTTTGTGAGCTATCTAGAATTTAGATCTCATTAGCATGATCACCATCATGATTCTAAAAACATTGCTCAAAACTATGGGTTTATCACATTTAATATAACAGCACCATGTAGATAAAGTAAAATGCATTTAACAAATGAATAAGATTACAAAGTATATGCTACATCATATCAAATATGATTGGCTTGTGTGCATACTACTTTCAGCAATATGAGGGCTCCTCCGGATAGCACTTTCTTAATCACAAAAGGTCCTTCCCAGTTCGGGGCAAACTTTCCTTTGGCTTCGTCTTGACAAGGCATGACTCTCTTTAGCACTAGGTCATTTTCCTTGAACTTCCGAGGTCTTATCCTTTTGTCGTATGATCGAGAGATCCTTTGTTGATATAACTGACCGTGCCAAATAGCAGCCACCCTCCTTTCATCAATTAGGGCCAATTGGTCGTATCGACTTTGCATCCAATCCTCTTCGCTTATCTGAGCATCGATCACTATTCTGAGGGACGCCATCTCAACCTCAACTGGCAGAACAGCCTCCACTCCATACGCCAAAGCGTATGGGGTTGCCCCTGTAGAAGTACGCGTTGGCGTTCGGTATGCCAGCAGGGTGAGGGGTAGTAGATCCGGCCATCCCCGATGATTAGCAGAAATTTTCGCCATGATCTTCTTGATGTTCTTATTTGCAGCCTCCACTGCCCCATTCATCTTAGGACAGTAAATAACAGAATTGAGGTGTTTGATCTTAAACTGGTCGCATAATCCTTTCATGAGGGCGTTGTTCAAATTTTTGGCATTGTCGGAGACCAACACCTCAGGTTGCCCGTATCGACAAATGACATTATTCCTGATGAAACCGACGATGACCTCCTGAGTTACTTTGGGGAAAGAAGCTGCTTCTACCCATTTGGTGAAGTAATCGATCATGACGAAAATGAATCGGTGTCCGTTGCTTGCTTTGGGCTCTATCGGTCCGATTACATCCATGCCCCACATTGAAAATGGCCACGGGGAGGTCATACAGTGTAGTTCATTGGGAGGCGTATGGATCGCATTACCGTGCGCCTAGCATTGGTAACACCGTTTGACATGATCATCGCAGTCGGCTTTCAGCGTTAACCAATAATGCCCCGTTCTCAAGATCTTTTTGGCCAGCATCGGTCCACTCATGTGTGGCCCACACACTCCACCATGTATTTCGTTCATAATCCCTTGGCCTGTGTCTCATCTACGCATCGCAATAGTCCCAACCCAGCATCCCTCTTGTAGAGTGAATCCCCACTCAGGTAAAATTTCATTGCCATCTTTTGAATTCTCATCCTCTCAGCTCGGTTTGCTTGGTCGGGAATGGATCTATCCCTCAGATATTCCCTTATGTTGTGATACCAAGGCTGCTTTGGCAGAACTACCTTGTCTGATAATACTGCAACATGTTCCTCGTATGCCAGGGCATTCTGTACTGCTATCTCAATCTGTGGAATGTCCCTGCTCTTAATTACGTGGATTAAGGAAGCCAGAGTTGCCAATGCATCAGCAAAATCATTCCGTCCCCGGGGAATATGGCGGAAAGCGATATCTTCGAACTCTTGCATCAACTGGGTAACACAACGATGGTATGGAAGTAACCGAAGCTCTTTAGTGCTGTACACCCCGATCGCCTGTTTGATTACCAGTTCCGAATCCCCGAACACTGCCAGTCTCTTCACTCCCATATCAAGGGCAAAACGGAGTCCCAATATACATCCCTCGTATTCAGCTGTGTTGTTCGAATTACTGAACTGCAATTTAGTGGCCACAGGGTATTGCTCTCCGGTGATAGAGACCAGGACCGCTCCGGCTCCTGCCCCCTCAGCATTCATGGCACCATCAAAATACAGCTTCCAGAACTGCCCCTCGTCATCACATTTCGTGTGTAATACCCAAAATACATCTTCGCCCGACAAAGGAGTTTCTAACGGGTCCATCCCTCTTGATGGCGTTTCTGCCAACTAATATGCATTTCCCTGCCCTTTCATGGCTTTCTGAGTTATGTATACCATGTCGAACTGCTGTAAGATTAACTGCCATCTTGACAGTCGACAGTTCAGCATGGGCCTCTCAAAAATATATTTCAGGGGATCCATTCTCGATATCAGGTACGTAGTATGCCCATGGAGGTAATGCTGTAATCTCCCTGCAGCCCAGACCAAAGCACAACAGGTCTTCTCGATGGGAGTGTAATTCTATTCACATTGGCTAAATCTCTTGCTGAGGTAATAGATGGCATGCTCCTTACCTGCTTCATTCTTCTTTCCCAGCATACATCCCATTGCAATGGCATTGACCGATATATATATAAACAGAGGGATCCCATCCTTCGGGGGTACCAGCACTGGTGCCTCTGTCAGCTGCTTTTTAATGGTCTGAAAGGCTTTCTGACATTGCTCGTTCCATTCTTGGGAAGCATCCTTCCTTAATAGTTTGAAAATCGGCTCGCATGTAGTCGTCAAGTGGGATATGAAGCGGCTGATGAAGTTTATTCTTCCTAGGAATCCTCTTATCTCCTTCTCTGTGTGAGGTGCCGGCATATCCACAATGGCATTAATCTTTGCCGGATCCAACTCAATGCCCCGATCACTAACCAGGAATCCCAAGAGCTTGTCCGACTGCACTCCGAAAGCACACTTTGCTGGATTGAGCTTCAAATTATATTTTCTGAGCCGATCGAATAGCTTTTTGAGATGGGCTATATAATCAGATTCTACCCTTGAATTCACGATAATGTCATCCACGTAGACCTCTATCTCCTTATGCATCATGTCGTGGAACAGGGCCATCATGGCTCTCCGATAAGTAGCCCCCACATTTGTGAGACCGAAAGCCAGTCGTCTATAGCAGAAAGTGCCCCAAGGGGTGATGAACGCGGTCTTTTCCCGATCTTCCTCCGCCACCATTATCTGATGATACCCCGCAAAGCAATCAACTAAAGAGTACATCTCGTACTGGGCCGTGTTATCCACCAGGATGTGTATGAAAGGCACTGGGAAGTTATCCTTGAGACTGGCCTTGTTTAGATCTCTATAGTCTACACATACCCTCACCTTCCCTCCAGGCTTAGCCACTAGGACTACATTGGACAGCCATTCTGGGTAAGTGGACACCATAATGATTCCAGCCCTGAACTGTTTGATGATCTCTTCCTTCACTTTTAAGCTCCACTCCGGTTTCAACTTTCTTAGCTTCTGCTTGACAGGCCCGAAACCCTCCTTGATGGGCAACCGGTGTACCACAATGTCGGTGGATAATCCGATCATGTCCTTATGAGACCAGGCAAAGACATCCTCATACTGGCTTAGCAACTCAGTTATTTCTGCTTTCTGGCTGGGGGTAAGGTCTGTCCCTATCTTGAGCTCTTTGGGTGCGTTAGGGGTTCCAATATCTATGGTGATGGTTTGGTCTAAGTTGGGTTTGGGTTTATCCTCGACCCATCCTTTGATCTCGTCAGACGCATCGTCGTAATCTGTCTCGTCTTGCTTAATGCCCATTAAATCGAAATCCAGCTCAATGTCAAAATCATAATCATCATTCAAATTTGAAAGACCCTTTGTTAGGCAAGGATTACTCAAATTGGTACACCTGACATGAAACAAAATATTTGTCATATATAAGTAATTTTCCACAACGATCACATTTTCAGATAACATGACGAAACGACATAATTATGCAAAATACAAAACAACAACAAAATAAACTTCTTCATCCTCCCATCCTCTGGGGTCTACCACCCTGATGTCGGGTTTTACCCTTGTTTGGATATCACTGGTTTCATGGTCCAGTTGTCGACAGTCAGGTCAGGTGAAATGCGCTGGATAAAAGGGGGCTTCACATCGGAAACTTCCCCAATGATTACGGCTACGTCGCCTGAGTCCCTCTTCCTACCTTCTTCAGGAATAATTAGCCCTGCCCAATCGATGACAGGCACACCTTGTTGGGCTCCCGCTGGCGTGACAACATCCGTCCCCTCTCCATTGCTTGTTAATTATCCGGGGATATAGCACCTGGTTTCAAACTTCTGCTCGACCTCCTATAAGAAACTTTCCCTCTTGGTCGACTCATCACTTGCGGGGGTCAATTCTTCATCCCCTTCCCCAATCACAGGCTTGCTAGTCCCTCGTTCATTGTTGACCTTAGTCACCGGTTTTCCAGCCAGTTGAATCGGAGCCGCACCTTGACGGTGTCTCCGTGCTACGCCTTCATGATATCCCAACCCTGCCTTACCTATCTGATGGGGTAGTTGAATGGGCTCGGTGATTCCTTGACTGCTCTTTCCTAACCCCTGTCCAGGCTGGAATTTCATTTTCATCATTTCCTTTGCAACGAAGGTAAGTTCTGGAGAGACTTTAGGTTTCATGGCTGGAGCTCCCAGGCATCTGTAGTGGGGACTGCTAATTTCCAGTGCCTGAAAACTGGCAGGTGCCGCCGACTCGTCCACATTAATCACAGGCAGGCCATTCCTGGAAGGAGAAGGGTCATCACACTCCGCCGAGATCGTCACCAGATTCCCGTCGATGATAAGTTTGATTTGCTGGTGTAGTGTGGAAGGAACTGCCCCGACCATGTGTATCCACGGCCTCCCTAATAACAAGTTGTAACTTGCCGCAATGTCTAGGACTTGGAAAGAGATATCAAAAGTACAAGGTCCTATTTCCACCGACAATTTTATCTCTCCAATGGTATCCCTCCGGGATCCGTCGAAGGCTCGGACCACCACATGACTAGCCCGTAGGCGCTTAGGATTGATGTTCATCTTCTCCAATGTACTGAGGGGACAGATATTCAACACCGATTCCCCATCAATCAGCACCCCATTCATGATATAACCTGAGGAGATTACCGCAATGTGCAACGGTTTTCGATGCCCCCTTCCCTCCTTGGGGATATCATCATCTGTAAATGATATTACATCACTCTCCAACAGATGGCCCACCAGATGGCCGAAACCTTCCTTGCTAATTTTTTTTTGAACGTATGCCTCCTCCAGGACTTTCGCCAGACTTTTACAGTGATCATTGGACGATAACACCAAGTCCATGATTGATGTCAGGGTCGACTCCTCGCTTAATATCTGGATCCCTCTTGCTTCCGGATGATCCATCCTCTTCAAGAATTCTATGGCTTTCTCCTCGGAGATATCTTCATTTTTCTTCGTTTTGTTCTCAAGGACTCGTCCAGGAAGATACAAAGGATTCCCCCTTGTTGTCACAGAAGCACAACTGGCTGTTTCCTCTGACACCCCCCCCATAATTCCATGGTACCGTCTTTAGACTGCTGACAGGGATTTGCGGTCTCGCTGCAAGGATGAGGGGTTTCGGAGCCGCCAACTTGACAGGCCCCTCCGTGATATTTCCACTTACACCCATCAACCTAATTGGCGCTCCCCGTGCACTCCCGTGATCACCTATCATGTTGATCACTTCATCAATTTTCTTCACATAATTCAGCCTTGGCGGCCCCTCGGCTTCACTGGCTTCTGCCACATTGACCCCCCCTCCATCATGCCTAGGCAGGGGATTGATTTTAATATTTGGGGAGTCTGGCTGTTCCACCACAATTTCCCCACTATCAATCAAGTTCTGAATTCTATGCTTCAGCGTCCAACATTCCTGCGTATCATGACCAGGGGAACCTGAGTGGTATGCGCATCGCTTGCTTAGGTCAAACCTTCTTCCCTTCGGGTCACTTGGGGGTGCCAAATCGACTATCTTCTTTTGGGCTATCAATACCGCTAAAATCCGCTCAAGAGGATCCCCGAGTGGGGTGAATACTCGATTTTGCGAGGTCTCAAATCTCCTTCGCCCTTCCGCCCTCTGATCAGTGAAGTTAGGCTGTCGAGATGGCCCCACCCTCTGCACCTGTACTGGAGGATTATTTTCTGTCTTTCTAGATGATCCCTGCAGGATGAGGGAAACATCTTCTTCCTTCTTCTTTTGGACCCTACAGGAAGTGCTGCCATAGTTTCCACTCTGTATTTGTTCTACAGCTGTTTCTAAAGCCGTGAAATCCCGAATCTTGCCAGACTTCAAACCCATATCCACCATTTCTCCGTGTTTAATCATCTCATCAAAAGGCCTACCAATCACTGATATAACCCGCTCATAAATAAGGTGCCTCTTGAATATCCACGAAGGTCATCACCATCTCCGACTCGCTCATGGGGGGATTCACCTATGCAGCCATACCCCTCCATCGCTGTGCATAATCCCTGAAAGATTCTTTTGTCTGTTTCTTGATCTTCGTCATTTGATATCTATCAGGGGCCATTTGTGCCTGGAAGCTATACTGTGTTAAGAAGGTGTGGGCCAACTCCTCCCAATTATGGATCCGGGCATTGTCAAGACGGGCATACCAAATTCTTGCCTCTCCCGTCAGGCTCTTTTGGAATAATTGCATTCTTAGACCTTCGTCTTCGGCATAAGATCCAAGCTCCCAGATGTATATTTTTAGATGTGTATAAGGATCCCCCTTTCCATTGTATTTCTCAAATTCGGGAATTTTAAATTTCTCAGGGTATCTGGTTCCCGGGAAGACACATAGATCTGAATAGTTAACCCTGCCTAGGGAGCCTATGCCTTTTAGCGATTGGATGGTTTCCTCCATTTGTTTCATTTTCTTCCGAAGGTCGTCAGTGTCTCCTTCCTCTGGGATAGTAATTATTGTCCGGTTAGGCATAGGAATGGCCTTTGGGACGACTGGCTCGCCCTTAGGTTGGGGTGGATCCTGTCTAGGTAGCAATTGGTCCTTCAGCATCATGGCCATTTCTAACATCTGTTTCTTGAAATCATCAAATTTTTCACGAGATATGGAACCAGGATTAATAGGTGGAAGATCAGCCATTTCAGATATAGAGTCCTGGGCCCTTTTAGATTGCGAACGCGTTTGAGGAGCAATCCTATAGAAACAACGGTTTGAAGTTTAGTCCTAGGTAATGAAAGGATATGGATGCATGCTAAAGCTGTAACTTTTGTTTTTTAGGTTTTTTAATCTTTCTCTACAAAACAACATGTCAGTAGTCCCTTATTGCAATAATAAATACTAGAGTCGACTCATTATGCTTCCCCAGTTGTTCCCTGCAAAACATAGAGGTTAGTAATTTCTTTTGACAAGAGGGAAGGCATATATGAATATGGAATGGGACCATGACATTTATACGCGCGGAATGTAAAAGGGCATGAAGAGACTTTTCCTGCGTTGGGTTAATCTGAGGCTGACCTATCCTAAGGTTACTCTCGCGGGTTTTTCGGCATGAAGGTCCCCAAATCTTCGCAATCTACTCGTCTGAAACCTTTCGATTGGAGCGGATTTGGGTGGTGCGTTTCCTGAGTTATCTCCGGGGAGCAGCCCCTTCGAGTCCAGTAATAAGCAACCGACGGGTTCGCCTCAGGAGGAGGTACTCTCTCAACATACATTCACATTCATCGTCCTCACCGTATGCAAATGATTACTTTAAAGTAAAGCAAATCCATTCAATCATTCATTTATCGGACAAAACACACATTCACACAACAAAAGTACAAAAGATCAAAATATCGCATGCACACACATATTCATGAATTTTAAAGGATAGGATAGCATCAAGATTTGAATGCGGCTTAAGCCCTCTAATGTCCCCAGCAGAGTCGCCAGCTGTCGACGCCGGGAGGGATCGCTATCCTAATGCTAGTTGTTACCCTTTCCAATTTTAGCTTTTTATTAGATGATTTTTGGAAAAGGTCGGCATTAATGTCGACGGAGTTTTGAAATATCGTTTTTTATGATGAGCCAATTAACCAGAGTCGCCAGTTGGTATATTTGAAATGGATGTACCAACTCATCCGAGTTTTTGTATTTTATAAATCGCTGGCTCATATGTGACTCCGAATTAATTGGTCTACGAACCGAGATTCATAGAGTTCGGGGGCTTGCTTAAGCGAGGGGAAGGTGTTAGGCACCCCCCAACTTCCGTGAAACACGGTTACCGCAATCTTGATGTTTTCTTATCCTTTAATTCATGAAATGTGTATATGTGCGTGTGTGTGTGTGTGCCTATGTGAATGTGGTGGTGAGTTTGTATGAAGAAATCAATTGGGTTTTCAGAAAAGTCGTGTTTTTTTCTTTTGGGAATGCTTTAGAATATCCTTCGGTTTATACGAGAAAGCTTATAAGGAAAGGTTTGATTTTAATTTGTCAAAAACTGTGAGATTTCATTAGATGTTGTTTTGGCAAAACAAGAGTTTTCTAAATCTTTGTCAAAATAGGAATCGAGATCTATACGTTGCTTTCATAACTCAAATGAAAGGCAACCTCTAGGATCTCTTTAACCATATGCACAAGGATTTAATAAGACATTATTTATTTTTATAAAACCATTTTTTTGATGTTTGAAAACGATTTCTTTCTTTTGCCTTCTCGTTAAATAGAAATCGACATTCATTAGCACTCCCAATTTCTTATCCTCGTGAAGCTAATAACCTAGTTTGATTTATTTTATGAAAATCTTTATCGTTTAGCTTTGAAATCCATTTTGTGTCATAAATCAAATCAAACATTAAAATGCGTTGGGGCTATTCATGGGCATGTAAGCCATCAAAATAACCCCAAACGCCCACAATCGCATACTTTCACTATGACGGGGCCTTAACCACGATTCTCGCCTTGGCGTCGTTTTAAGGTCCGACGATTACATATGTACAATGAAAACTACATCATTCCTACTATCTACATCAAAAGAGGTCCATCATCGGATTTGGACCACGGGGTCGCTTTCCTAGGCTCACACCCAAATTTCCACACACCCACAACCAGATATTACAATAAATAACCAACACGGATAATCTAACAATACCAAGACATCCTAAAATAGCGATCTAAAGGAACCACTCCCAATATTATTATGGTAAAACAAAACAAAAATTCAACAAATGAATATCATAGGGTTATTAGGAAAAATTTTGTTCCAATGGAACCCTCACTAATAATCCCTAATTCATTGTTCCATCATCAATTGTATGAAAACTACATTTAATTTGACCAAATGATATGATAGAAGTTGCAAAAATAAGGAGATTTTCACCTTGCAAATGATATCAAAGTGGATATAAACTTGTGTATTTTGAATAGAAGGAGAAGTATATGTGATACAATCAAATCAAAAGAGTATTATTCCTCTCTTTTTTTGTCCTTTCTCTTCTCTTTTTGTTGCAAAATTCTCCTAATTTTCTCTCTTTTTCCGAGCTGATTTGCTGCTGTTTTTCTTCTTCTTCTCGCCTGATTTAAACTCTCTCTCTCTCTCTCCTGGATGCTGAAGGAATGAACTAAAATAGGCTGGCCAAAGCCAGCCGCAGATGGATCTGCGGCTGGCTGGCGGCCAAACTCAGCTGAATTTCGGTTTCCGTGTTTTGAGTTCCGTGTTTTCAAAAGGCGCACTCATTGGCCGCAGATCAATCCGCGGCTGGCTGGCTTGACTTTCTCGATTTTCGTATTACGCCTCGATTCTCGTGTCATGGCATCGGTTTTCGCCGACAGGCTCGTTTTTTGCAGTCCGGAAATTACTGGAAGACGCGACCCATCATTCGGGAATGCTTATTTCGGACAGCCTTGTTGTCGCGTCGGTTTCGATTATAAATCGTCGCGGTGGCATCGAGCGTCCGTACTTGTCCATCCTTTGCTCTCGCAAGCCGGTTCATTTGCCGAATTTGCCCTCTTGTCAGGGTTAGTATACGAAGTGCAAAATTTGGGTGTCTACACCCAACATGTATACAATGATTCTAACAACCTAAATCAACCAAACTAACAAAACCCAAAGGATTTAAATCAATTTTTCCTTAGGTTTTCCAAAACTCATATATTCCTCAAGAACACAAATTCTCAATTTAAAACTTGTTTAACATCAATCAAATTTCTGGAAATCGATTGTAACCTACATACAATGAATTATGAACACCTTCCAACATGCATATACAACAATCATTCATAATTCATCAATTAAAACCCTTATTTTACAAAACTCAAGAACACAAAAAGTTAAGAACAAAAAGGGTTAAATTATCACCTTAAATCCTCGTTTGTGCTTGTGTAGATGATGAGAAGATGATAAGAATTACTCTAAAATCCTCTCTTGATTCTCAGAACTTCCAATTTCTTTTCAATTTCCTTTTCTCTCTAACTCTCCGTGTTACAGGTTTTGACCATAAACCACGTAAAAAAACTGATATGATTTATCAGTTAAACAAAACCAAAAGGTTTTGTCAGTTGAGTAAACCAAAGGCCATAAGGCCATGTTTGGCAAGACCATTTTAAATCCAATTCTAATTTATTTTAATAACCTTCTTATTACATGATACCCTTGTCACACTTAAATTAAACTTATTTTTATTAATAAATCTAATTAAGCTTATTAATAATTCCCATTAAAACCTTATTGACAAAATTATAATTCAATATAGTCAAATTATAATTTTATTAAATAAAATATTTTATTCAATAAAACATTAATCCTCTAATTTTAAATTAGAATATTACTATTCTATTAGCGTAACAAAAATACGCACCGATGATAAAATTGTTTATCATCTACTCAATATCATCATACATAAATAATTTTCATCAAATATTTATTCCATAAATATTGCAAATAAAATATTTATTCAAATGCATAAATATTTTAAACTATCAACAAAACTCACAATCTTATTACATTTACATATATATTAAACTCCAATTTATTAAAACAAGTATATTCACATTGATTCACTATTTTAATTAAGTGAATCGCTCACATTATTTGTGAAACTTAATTCACAATAACTACCATTGTCCACAAGACATAACAAGCAAATTATATTATTTTCTAATATAATTTTAACTTAATTAAACTAACTAATATTACTCAACTAATTTCCTTCTCATGGAAATTTCATTTAATCTATTCAATGGTGTAACTAACTATTAAACCTCGTTTCCCAACTACACGAATATATAATTCTCTTCACATTAAAACATTTATTTAACAAAATATCTATCACATATACACATACTAAAAACTCAAAACGTCACATAATAAGAATTTTCTATTTATTAAATTCTTATTTAATAATTTCTGAAAATATGGGTTGTCACAAGGATACTATCGGAGATTCATCCAGGATTTTTCAAAGATAGCATCGCCATTGACCAACCTTATTAGAAAGACGGTGAAGTTCGTTTGGACGGATAAATGTGAGGAGAGTTTCATGGAGTTGAAGAAGAGGCTCAGTCAAGCACCTGTGTTGGCTTTACCAGACGACACGGGAGGATTTGTAGTGTATAGTGATGCGTGACACAAGGGTCTTGGCTGTGTACTGATGCAGCACGACAAGGTCATTACGTACGCTTCACGTCAACTGAAGGACTATGAGAAGGGTTATCCGACTCATGACCTGTAGTTAGCAGCGGTTATTTTTGCCTTAAAGATTTGGAGGCATTATTTGTATGGCGAGAAGTGTGAGATATATACGGATCACAAAAGTCTGAAGTATAATTTCACACAGAAGGAACTAAACATGAGGCAGGACCGATGGGTAGAATTGATCAAAGATTATGATTGTGAGATTTTGTACCATCTAGGCAAAGCAAATGTAGTGGCAGATGCCCTGAGCAGAAAAGGCAGGGAAAAGTTACTGAAATTGACCATTCAAGAGGAGTTAGTGAAAGATTTCGAACGACTGAAATTGGAGATTAAGTATCCGATGGAGACCGACGAAAAATTATTTACAGTAGCAGCAAGCCCGACCTTATTAGATAAGGTTAGAGAGGCACAAGAGAAGGACGAAGATTGCGACAACATCAAAAAGCGGTTAACTGAAGGCGACGAATTAAAATACAAGATTGATGGCACCGGACTGCTGAGATTCGAAGGACGAATTTGGGTACCATCAGTACCAGAACTAAGAGAGGAGATTTTACTAGAAGCAAACAGTACAAGGTACTCGATACACCCAGGAAGCACAAAGATGTATCAAGATTTGCGTCAACACTTTTGATGGCCGAAAATGAAGAGAGAGGTTACGGAATGCGTCAGCAGATGTCTAACTTGTCAAAGAGTCAAGGCAGAGCATCAATGACCGAGTGGATTACTACAGCCGTTAGAAATTCCAGAATGGAAATGGGAGTACATCACGATGGATTTTGTGGTTGGACTTCCAATGACGCTATATGGGTGATTGAAGATCGTCTTACGAAGTCATCTCACTTTTTGCCGATCAAGATCAGGTATAGTTTGGACCAGCTAGCGAAATTATATATCAAAGAAATTATCTCGAGACATGGAGTACCGGTATCTATTATATCGGATAGAGATCTGTGATTCACGTCAAACTTCTCGAAGAGTCTTCAAGAAAGAATGGGGACACAGCTACGGATGAGCATTGCGTATCATCCGTAGACCGATGGGCAAAGTGAGAGAACGATTCAAACACTTGAAGACATGCTCAGAGCTTGTGTGATGGACTTCAAGGGTAGCTGGGAGGATCATCTTCCATTAGTAGAGTTCGCATACAACAATAGTTATCATGCCAGCATTGGAATGCCATCGTACGAAGCACTGTATGGGAGGAAATGCAGAACGCCGCTATGCTGGGATGAAGTTGGTGAGCCTTGGGACCAGAATTAGTGCAGTAGATAGTAGAGATCATCAAGGTGATAAGAGCCCGGCTGGTAGCAGCTCAAGATCGCCAGAAGAAGTATACAGACTTACATCCCAAGAAGAGAGATTTTGATATGGGAAGCTATACGTTTTTGAAAGTATCTTCCTGGAAAGGGAAGATAAAAATTGGAAAGAAAGGTAAGTTGAGTCCGAAATTTATTGGACCATTTGAGATCTTGAGGAAGATAGGCGAAGTGGCGTACGAGGTAGCTCTACCTCCTGAACTGGAACATATTCATAATGTGTTTCATGTGTCAGTGTTACGACCATGATAAGGTTATACATTTTGTAAAAGTTCTTTGGAGGAACCACAATGCTGAAGAGGCTATGTGGGAACTCGAGGAATAGATGAGAGAAAATTATCCACATCTTCTTGAGTAACCTTATACGTAATTCCGGGGACGAAATTCTTATAAGGGGGGGGGGATGTAATAACCAGGAATTTCAAGTCACTTTATATGTATATACATTATTGATATTTAAAACTTTGTGTTGTATAATGATTTAATATGTGATAACATATGTGAAGTGGTGTATGGCTAAATAAATATATATACTATAGTTATGGATATATATATTTATAGATTTCATTAAAAAGGAAAGCTTCATAACCTAATTATACATTAGGTGAGATAATTAAATAACCTAAGGGTTATGGTAATAATGAATAGTTAGTATTTAATATTTATACTAACTTAAATGGATAATTTTATTATTGCAAGTGATTAATAATTTTAAACCTAATTATTGTAAACCTAGTAAAGTTGTAAGTTAAAGAGATATGTGTAAGTAATTAAATTCCATAAGATTGGAAATAGACACCCTAAATAAACAATTAGGGTAATACATATTAAAATTGTTAAACTATGTTTGTTACATAGCCCAAAACAATTAAATGAGAAGCCCAAAAGAAATAAAATGCAAACCAATATTTAGCCCACTTGATTAAGGGTATTTTAGACTTTTGATTAATCAAATTTGTGCATTAAAATAAAAGCAAAATGGAGGGAATAATGGAGCATGGGCGCCCGACCCTATTAGGCCTTTTAAGGCAACAAATTATGCTAATCAAGTTCCTTAATTAGTAACTCTTACATCAAGTACAAGTGTGTCCATCTCCCATTGGTAGAAAATCTACTTAGCACCTTTAATGACATGATTAGGCTTAATTGGAAGAGATAAGACAAAGCCTTTTATCCAAGGGACAACAAAGATATGGTGGATATTAGTTATACTCCTAGTTGTATGTAACTATATTGCAAGATATATTTTTTTAAATCACCACATTTCATTTTCTCTTCATTTTTCTCCTATTCTTCTTCTTCTATTTTTTTCTCAAGCTCGCAAAATACAAAGAGAGAAAAAAGAGAGAGAGGGGTTCGGTTTTTTGAGGAGAAGGAGAGAAGTGTGCTAGCTTGATTAATGCACCCTAAGTTCATATCTTACTTTGGTAGATCAATGAAGGTTGACACTAGAACAAGGTATAACCTAAATCTTCATCTCCTTCTTCTATTTGGTGTTATAGCAAGATTTGATGGGGTTATGAACTAATACCCAAGATACCCTAGTTCTACATATCATCATATATAAAACTAAGTATCTTGACTGTTAGAACAAAGGTTTAGAGGAAGAAAATGAGCATATATTCTCCTAGGGGTGAAACCCTAGTTTTCCTTCCACTAAATCTTGTGTAACTCAAGTTTTACAACTTGAATTTATGATCCGTCGAAGTGGGGGTGCTAGATACATGAGTTAACTAGTAAACCCAAGTGGTAGAACACAAATCTAACAATTTTTGAAGCCTTGGGGGTTGTATTCCCAAAACAGTCCAGGTATAGAACTTAAAGCTTTACAAACCCTAACAGTCCACTGTCCCCATTTTTCCTAAGGCTATTTCGACCAGTTATGGATCTTTTAAAAATCTGAAAAAAAATCAAAAAGGTACCTTAAGAATTATCTACATGTAAGAAAAAGAATGGACACGTTTTAACGTGTGGTTTGTGTGTAATAACTTTTATCACGAAGGACTCCTAAATATTCTTACCCATATTTCTCACTGTGTATACCTTGGAAAAATCTGAACATTTTACAGTATGTGTATATATGTTATGAGAGTGTACCCTTAAAATTTCAGAATTTTCGGAGCAAAACTCGATTTATGAAAAATGTAATAAGATTCGGAGGTTTTGAATACTTTAAATATAGTAAATCACTTTCTAAAATTCCAGGAAAATTTGTGAATCATTTTTGGGTCATATACTGTCCATATCCAGAAGATAATAATTTTCAGAACTTGTATGCTATTTTTCATAATTATGTTATAGTTATGGTTAAAAAGAAATAAATGGTTAAATGATGTCATAAATGAGAAAAATAGGATGTTAAAGCTTAAGTACTCCTATTATAATGTAGTATGACCTATGTGAGGTATTTTGGTAGTCTATTATGATAGATAATATTTATGATCTTTTATGGGTATTAAATAAGTTGTTTAATAAAGGTTAAAACAATTAAAATAAATTATTTATTTGCCGAATAACTTATTAAAATGTTACTATGATATTTGTAATATAAGAATTTGATATTTTTAAGTAAATAAAGAAATATTAAGATTAAAACTTTATGAAAATATTATTGAATGGGTAATAATATTTAATTTAAGCATTAATAAATGATTAAAATATTATTAAATGGTAAATAATATTAGATTAAAATATTATTAATAATATGAGATTAAAATATTATTAAAAGATTAATAATATTAGATTATAGTATTATTGGATGATTAAAATATTATTAAGTAAATAATAATATTCGAAATTAAATAAAATGTTATTAAAAATGTAATAACATTAGTAAAGGAATAAACTATTATTAGATGATTAATAATATTAGTAAATGAATAAAGTATTAGTAATTGATTAATAATACTAAAGAATAAGTAAGGTATTATAAAAGTAATAATATTAATGCATGGTTAAAATATTATTAAGAGGATTAATAATATTAGTAAAGTATTAAAATATTATTAAGATGCTAATAATATTAGTAAGCGAATAAAAGTGTTATTAGTGGACTAATAATACTAAGAGGTGAATTAAATATTATCAAGATTAATAATATTAAGTGAATTAAAGGCAATTGTTATTTAATAGTAATATTATCGAGACATGATAATATTTCTAAGAACTAAATGTAATATGTAATATCTATGTGATTACATAATGTAATGTTATGCTATTGCTAATTGGAAGATTAACTATAGGTCTCTCGAAGAAAAATAATTAAACTACCTAGCGGGTAGAATTTAATTGCGTAATAGTAGCCTACGAACATGGCAAATTCCCTAACTCAAACTCGAGTTATTATTTTCTAAGCATGTTAGTGAATAATTATTCTTGATTATTCACATCTATACTGATTATTGAGATTCGCACCCTGTGCAATTGAATTCCTGTACTATTATTATTGAACTATGAATTAAATTAAAGTTCTTTCATGCATGAACTGTTTATGAGATAGATCTATGCTAATTGTATCAGCTAGATCAAGCATGTCTAAATTTGTTAAATTAAATGTGTTTTAAAAGCTGTTCTTATTAAATTGATATGGTAAGAACTCTTGGCTGAAAAAAGGACGAATTTGATTAAAGCATGATATCAATGCTGAATTATTAAGTGTTTATGCATAAATTACGGGGTATGAAAGGCTGATCCCCTTGGTTACCAAAACTTATTAAAAGGTCTAGTTTAAATGCTGAGAATCTTGGCAAATGTTCATGGTTATTTTAAAAGCATTCAGTACCTGTTATTCAATTATTTGAATATTCAACTATTGACTATTAATTCATGTTCCTTCACAATTATATACTGTTGTTGAACATTGAAAGCGAAACTTCTTTCTAATCATGATATATCTCCCTTGTGTATAAATTTGCTAAGCAAATTAGTTGCTTACCCTTGCTATATCATGACATTTATTTCAGTTAAGGCAAAAACGTCCAAAGGGGACAAAGGAAAAGGGAAGGTTCAAGAGTAGATGTTTGAGAAGGCTTATGTACTAGTTTACTTTAAGTTAAGGTTAAAGAACCTTGGGACTATGATTGTAAGACTTTATCACTATTATGATAAACAATGTATGTTTATTCTTTCGCATTAGTTAGAAAGTATGTTTGTTGTTGAGTATCGTGAACACCGAATTCGAGGTTAGGAAATCCAGATTTGGGGGTGTCACACCACAAGTAATATAATGATAAGAGAGTGTCGATCCCACGGAGAAAATTTATAATTTGTAATAACACTTCCAATTTTGTATTAACCCAATTTTATTAGTTTTGTGAATTTCTGAAATTAAATAATTAATTTTAATAAGGCTAACTTCCTCAAGTTTAAAAACAGATTTTAAAGACTTAAGACTACAACTTCACTTATTGCTCTACTTTGATCAATACTCTTTCTGTCAAATTATACTAATTATTCCGGATTGTTAATCGAGAACTCATCAATATTTATGACTATCTCACGATTTATCATAAACAAATCAGCTTAAATCCACATATACTAGAATTAAGATGAACACCCTAGTTAACTAATCCACTATATCTCTATGTGAATTACAATTAAAAAGGATTTAAGCTCAGGTTCCCTATTAGATTACATGCGGTGAATAGGTATATCTCTATGCTAAACACAAATCATGAATTCCATCACCACGCAGAAAATACAATCACATGCTATTATGGTCAGAGCTAAACCTATAATCTATCTCTCGAGTTCATATAGATTATCACAGCAATTACTGGCCAAATAATTAAGTAAGAAGGTACAAACCATAATAGACAATCCGATAATAGTTAACGATATTTATCAAAGAAGCATATCAATCAAAGCTACACACTAAGATCCATTATAATCTTAAAAAAGGAATTAGTTCATAATTAAACTAAAATTCATAATCCACAATTCAAATAGCATTCAAGAATACAAAATAAAAGGTAGAGAAGAGAATAGAATCTGTTGGTGCAATTCTTGTATCTCTCCTTAGCTCGTGCGTTGAATCTCTCTTGCTATCAAGTTGCTTCAAATCTCCAAAACTCGCTTTCGAAACTAGGGTTTTTTTCTAATACGTTCAACAACCCTTCATAATGACTTAAAATAACTATTTATAACATCTGTTAAAAATCCTAGCTGAATAAGAAGTCTGAAAATTAATTACACATCAATTGCTCAATTTAAATGAAAAGTCAACTCTGGTCAAATCCCGAACCGGCACGGCCGCGCTTGAAATAGGCTTGAATAGGGCGCGACCACGCTACACTGCAGAAGAAGAAAATCAAACTCTAGAGATTGGCGTGGTCGCGCTGCCTCTTAGTATATATTGGGCGTGGGCGCGACTGCGCTGCTTCAAATTCTGCACTGCTTCATCCTTTTGCTGCTACATTCTATCCAATTGTCGCCCAAGCATCTCCCAATGCATGTTTCCTACACAAACACATAAAACGCATGAAAAGTAACTACAATTCATGAAAATAAGCAATAATCCACATTAATAGACACCCGATTCGTAGGTATGAAACCTACTCATCAAATACCCCTAAACTTGAACTATTGCTTGTCCCCAAGCAACACAATGCAACACAATGAAACATAATAACCACAATAACGTGAATGCAAACTACTACCTATCATGCCTACAAATCCAATAAATGAATGGTACGATACTTAATAGCAAGCCTCAGATGTAATATCCTGAATATTTATAGAATTTATAAATATGATATTGAGTGACTGAAGTTAGCTGTAAAGATAATTTCGAGGACGAAATTCTTTGAAGTATGGGTGAATGTAATACCTTGAATATTTATGAGGCTTATAAATATGATCGTATATGATTAGAGGTTAAGTTAGTGACCTAAAACTAGGTATCGAGAAGTTTAAAACCTTAAGCCCCGATGAGATTCGAATTTTGCAATATATGTTCTTAATAAAGATCGAAATAATATTTTGAAGCAGGTGTTTTGTGATTATATTATGTAAAAGATGAATTAAGTTAAATAAAATTTTTTTGTCAAGCTACTTAGTCGTGCTTACATTGACAAAATGATTTGTCGTGCTTTTCACGATTTCACCAAGAAGCATCCTGACAAATTATTTTTTTTAAGTTGCTGTGTCGTGCTTAGGAATGACAAAGTGATTTGTCGTGCTTACGATAACAAGCTGCACTGTCGAGCTTGGAAGATATTTTCATTCAGGAGCTTAGAAGATAGGTTCATTGCAAGCTGCATTGTCGAGCTTGGAAGATATTTTCATTGAGGAGCTTAGATTGCAAGCTGCATTGTCGAGCTTAGAATATATTTTCATTGAGGAGCTTAGAAGATAGGTTCAATTGCAAGCTGCATTGTAGAGCTTGGAAGATATTTCATTGAGGAGCTTAGATTGCAAGTTGCATTGTCGAGCTTAAAGATATTTTCATTGAGGAACTTAGAAGATAGGTTCAATTGCAAGCTGCATTGTCGAGCTTGGAAAATATTTTCATTGAGGAGCTTAGAAGAATATTCTAAGAATATGCTAGGGTGCAAAGTGTAATAAGCCGAGCCCCTAACGTGCAATTAGTGAAACTTGATTTTTCTATAAATAACAAGCTCAGTTCATTCATTCCTTACTATTTTTCAAGAGCAGTTCAAGAGCAAAAACACTCTATATTTATATTCTGAGATATTGTGAGATAAAAATTACTTTCTAAGCATCGAAGCGCTGCGCGATTAGAAGTAAAGCTAGCAACTACAAGAGGTATTACTCTAGTGGTTATTATTTTCATTTTTCTTTATATATATATATATATATAGTAAAAATATACTTTTATAAGCAGTTATAATGCCCAAATTATTTTAAGTATATAGTACAAAAGTCCTATTTACAAGCAGTTATAATGCCTAAATTATTTCTCTTATATATTAGAAAATATACTTTTATAAGCAGTTACTATGTCCGATTTTCTTCAAGTATTTAGTAAAAATATTTATTTTATAAGCAGTTATAATGCTAAAATTATCTCAAATATAATAGTCGAATATTCATTTTATAAGCAGTTATAATGCTCGAATTATTTCAAACATAGTAAACGAATATTCATTTTGCAAGCAGTTATAATGCTCAATTTATTTTAAATATAGTTGAAAAATATTCATTCTATAAGCAGTTATAATGCTAAAAATTATTTCATGTATAGTAGAATAAGTCTTAATTATAAGCGTTAATTGTTAATTATTAAACGCTTAACTAGTTATGTACACCTATAATCGTATAGGATTTACGATGAACGTTTAAACCGTTATATTAACTGTAAAAGATATACGAGTCAAGTCTTCTAACCTTGTTACATTTAAGCAAGTCTATTACATCTTGCTATCAATTATTGTGAAGTTATTGCTTCTTGTTCAGCATAACTTAACTCATCTCATGCATCATCTCATATATTGTTTATTCGAGCGTAAAATGTTGTGTCAAACCAAATTATTTTGGTACGATATCTTATACTGAGAAATGGAACACCTTGATGTAAGGTGGTGATAAATGTTGATTATATATTGACACAAAATTATAGGATGATATGCATACTCCTAGGATATTGGTTAGGCTGATCCCCTACCAGATATCCGAAATCAAACTTTTCTAAGTCATTAAAGACTGATAGAACTGATTGAAACACATAGTTCATGTACAGAACCCTCAGTTATACATCTTTGAAATCTTTCAACTCAAACACATTGTGTTTACGTTTTCAAATAAACTTGTTGAGCATTTGTAGCTCATTCTTGCATATAATCTCTTTTGCAGTCTTAAATGGAAATCCCGAAACTTCAGGGACGAATACAAGAAAGGGACCGTGTTAATTAGTTTTACCTTATCGCTTGTATAAATTTAAGTCTTGTAAAGGCTTTGTTGTAATAACTTAGTAATGAGAATGATGTAACCAAACTTAACGATATAAAATATATTATCATCCATTATTATATCGAATACGTTATACTCTGATGTTTAAATTGTTTAGAATAGTTGTACTAAGGTAATATAGTATTCATACGAACTATACATCTGAATGAGGGTATTTGAATGATATTGAGAGTTCTATAAGCTCTGGGGTTACATTTAATGAGCGCTGGTAAGGTGCCATCTTTACCGAAATGCGCCCCTCAGTTCTAGGGACAATCTTATCATTAATACTGTGAATGTCAAATAGATAGGAACTATTGATATGAAAGAGATATACATTAGATATAAATCTATATATCCAAATGAGGGTATCCAAATACAGTTAACGTTCTGACGAGAACTATTATCTGTTTTGGGATACTGTGAACCTTGGACAGTTAGAAGTTATATATTATGGAATATCTAATAGGTGGTTAACTAGTTAAGCTTGAACACCAGATCTGATATAGAGGTATAAAGATTTAAGTTGAAGATGTAGAAGTTATTTAAACTATGCTAGATTAACATTATTGGCAATGTCTAGAAAGTTCTGACGAGGAAAGGGGTTAGGTCATTTAATTGCGCGTCATTTTAACGGAAAGCCCCCTCTTTCTTGGGAACTAACTAGTTGCTAATACTGCAAGTCTCGGATAGATAAATGGAGATTTGTTTTTAACTCTTTTAGGACTTATTTGTAATAATAAGTTATCTGGGAATGTTATAACACGAACAAATGATATTTTATAATATTATCACTTTTCCGCACTTTACTCTGATTATTAGAAGTCAAGATTTCTATAGCATTATGTAAAGGTTGTACACGTGAGCACGAAGTCCGGCCTGGCTAAAAGAAGCTAGTAGGTGAATTTTTGGCGCGTCACATTATGGTATCAGAGCATTAGGTTATAGCTCGAGGGTAAGAGTACCTTAGGATATAGTCTGCGTAAAATTTTGGAGATAAAAAAAAAACTCGTAAAAAGAGAGTTAAAAATGTTTATATTGGAATTACAAGGACAAAATTCTTATAAGGAGGAGAGAATGTAATATCCTAAATATTTATAGAACTTATAAATATGATATTGAGTGACTGAAGTTAGCCGTAAAGATAATTTCGAGTACGAAATTCTTTGAAGTAGGGGTGAATGTAATACCCTGAATATTTATGAGGCTTATAAATACGATCGTATATGATTAGAGGTTAATTTAGTGACCTAAAACTAGGTATCGAGAAGTTTAAAACCTTAAGCCCTGATGAGATTCGAATTTTGTAACATATGTTCTTAATAAAGATCGAAATGATATTTCAAAGCAGGTGTTTTCTGATTATATTATGTAAACGATGAATTAAGT
The DNA here is from genome assembly GCA_034770075.1 of Aralia elata. Lineage (NCBI taxonomy): Eukaryota > Viridiplantae > Streptophyta > Magnoliopsida > Apiales > Araliaceae > Aralia > Aralia elata. Next base: position 40,484,396 of record CM068383.1, on the reverse strand, counting down.
CAAATAAAATTTTTTTGTCAAGTTACTTAGTCATGCTTACATTGACAAAATGATTTGTCGTGCTTTTCACGATTTCACCAAGAAGCATCTTGACAAATTATTTTTTTTAAGTTGTTGTGTCGTGCTTAGGAATGACAAAGTGATTTGTCGTGCTTATGGTAACAAGCTACACTATCGAGCTTGGAAGATATTTTCATTGAGGAGCTTAGAAGATAGGTTCAATTGCAAGCTGCATTGTCGAGCTTGGAAGATATTTTCATTGAGGAGCTTAGATTGCAAGTTGCATTGTCGAGCTTAGAAGATATTTTCATTGAGGAGCTTAGAAGATAAGTTCAATTGCAAGCTACATTGTTGAGCTTGGAAGATATTTTCATTGAGGAGCTTAGAAGATAGGTTCATTGCAAGCTGCATTGTCGAGCTTGGAAGATATTTTCATTGAGGAGCTTAAATTGCAAGTTGCATTGTCGAGCTTAGAACATATTTTCATTGAGGAGCTTAGAAGATAGGTTCAATTGCAAGCTGCATTGTAGAGCTTGGAAGATATTTCATTGAGGAGCTTAGATTGCAAGCTGCATTGTCGAGCTTAAAGATATTTTCATTGAGGTGCTTAGAAGATATGTTCAATTGCAAGCTGCATTGTCGAGCTTGGAAGATATTTTCATTGAGGAGCTTAGAAGAATATTCTAAGAATATGCTAGGGTGCAAAGTGTAATAAGCCGAGCCCCTAACGTGCAATTAGTGAAACTTGGTTTTTCTATAAATAGCAAGCTCAGTTCATTCATTCCTTACTATTCTTCAAGAGCAGTTCAAGAGCAAAAACACTCTATATTTATATTCTGAGAGATATTGTGAGATAAAAATTACTTTCTAAGCATCGAAGCGCTGCGCGATTGGAAGTAAAGCTAGCAATTACAAGAGGTATTACTCTAGTGGTTATTATTTTCATTTTTCTTTATATATATATATATAGTAAAAATATACTTTTATAAGCAGTTATAATGCCCAAATTATTTTAAGTATATAGTACAAAAGTCCTATTTACAAGCAGTTACAATGCCCAAATTATTTTAAGTATATAGTACAAAATTCCTATTTACAAGCAGTTATTGTGACACTCCCAAATCCGAGTACTTAATTCCCACTGATTTGGTGTTCACTATATCATGCATTCATAACTAACTACCCATAATAAAGGACAATTAAATTAAGCTGAATAAAATATCTTCCCACAAAAGGGCTTACATCTCTAATCTCTTAATTAAATAAATCCCAGGTTATCTAACCTTTATTACATCATATGCGGAATAAAAACTTAATTAATAACGAAGTCTTATTACAAAGAACTGAACCAAATAGAATAAACATCTTCATTGGCTCATCTTGCCCTTGCCCTTGCTAGTGGACGACTCATCCGACTTTTTAGGTTTAGCTGCAATGTTTTATGCAAGGGTGAGCATACAATAGCCCACAAATGTAATAACAATGACAATTAAATAATCAATAGAGTGGATTTTCAATTGAGGTATAATAGTTTTCCTCAAATCATTCAACAAAAATCAAAGGGCTGAAAAAAAACTCAAAAGAAAACTCGGCATAAGAATTGAGTATAGATTTCAAAATCAAAAGTATATCTGAGGGTCATAAGACCTCGAACTATGTCCTAGGTTAACAAGTATCACTACTGTAACCTTTAACAGTCTTGTAGACTATGGACTATCCATCTCGTACTTTGGGGAATCAGCCCTTCGTATAATGTATTGTGTACAAACATTTTAACGCTACTGCATAGTTTAATCCCCTATATTAGGGTTGTTCATCTCACTTTAACTTCAGATTCCCTACCAAAAGAAACTTGGTTTGGGATAACTTCAAGATATTCTAAATTTTTGGAACGCTCATTAACTATGGACTAGTTGAATCAATAAGGGTTTGCTATTCTTTAAAGTATTTAATTCAACAATAGAATCATACAACAAGATTTATGTTTGAAGTTTGAATAAAAATTCATGACTGGATAATAAATGACTAGAATATAACATAAGCATTTGTCATTGTATCAACCTTGCTTGAATAATGATAAGCTAAGGTTAATAAGCTTGCTCAATGAAAGGAAAGTAAGAAACTTGCTTTCAACGGAAAATAAAAGATTAAAGGTAGAAAACTTGCCTCGTGCATAGATTACAGGTTAATATTCACGTTCCTTAATCAACCTATACATTCCGTTTATAAAGTGGTAACAATAATTAGCTACAGTATTATAAGCACTTTAGAATTCGATCTCATCTATTTTCATTTTAATATATATATCTATTGTCATTTGATATTCATTGAGTATTCGCTTATCATTCATTGAAGTATCTCATCAATCATTTAATACTTAATCTAAGCCTTAAACGTACACATGGCCATATAATATAATCACAGAGAAAAGAAATTTTTTTTTTCTGTTCCACCACCGGGGCGGTGGATTCCTTCACAAACCAGTGCCGGGGCGAGGCTACCGCGGGGGCGGGGAAGGTAGTTCATTTCTACCGCCGAGGCGAGGAAGGTAGTTCATTTCTACCGCCGGGGCGAGGACACCGCCGGGGCAAGACTTCCAGTACATTTCCACCGCCGGGGCAGTGGACTCGACTGTCATCTTCTACAGTTCGCAAACCAGCAAAATTCAGACCAAAATTTCTAAATTCTGTCATCCGACTCACAAATTAAACATACCCAAACATCAAACATGTTGTAAAACAATTACCCAACATATTTCTAACAATTCCAATCATTATAAAACATATAATCAACTAATTAAAAACCAAAAATTTACTATTTAAGCAAAATAATCATGTTTTGGCCTTTTTAATGAAATTGAACACTTGTGAATTCATCTCTAACCCATTTCAATCCATTCCACTTGCATTCTTTTCGTTTTTCATCATATTAACACAATCAAAAGTCAATTTACCGATTAATAATCAAATTGAACATCAATTTTTATACATATAAACCATACATGAAAGTGAAACTCTGTAAAACTAAAAACTATATTTTAAAACATGCTTTCATGGATTAATTCCTACAAATTGGTTTATAACATCTTATAATCACTATTACATGCTTACTATCAATTACAACCAAGTAATTCATGTATTAAGAAAATGAATTTACATACAGGAAATTAAAATCATATACAGTGAATAAAACTTCTAACAAAATTTAAAAGGAATTATACCTTCAAGCTAAACAAATATGACTCCTTAGCTTTAGCAATCCTTTCTCTTCTCCTTCTCAATTCACAAAACTTTCAAACTCTCAATTCCTCTCTGAACTCTCTTACCCTCACCTCCAATTCCTCTGCTAAGCTTTTTCAAAATAAACTGATGAAACCTTGAAAACCAATTTTTTTAACGTAACTTGTTTTTTAATTAATCAGTTGCAAAAACAAAGAGTTGGGCCATGTTTGGCAAACTCAAATGCAGAAAAATGGAATTTCAAAGGCCTCAAGGCCTTGTTTGGTTGAACCAAAGCAAAATAATCCATTTTTACCAACCAAGGGTCACAAGGCCTTGTTTGGTTTAACTAAAATTAACCCTTTCCATTTATTTTAATAACCCATTATACTATATAGTTTAATTGTCACACTTTCAATTCAATTAAACTTATTATTAAATAAATTCAATTAAATCTTACTAATTTAATTATAACTCTTATTTGACCAATAACAATATTACCAAATAATAATCTTACTCAAATAAATCCTTTATTCAAATAAATCATTTTATCATCTAATTTATTTTATCATCTAATTTAATTATTAAATTAAGTTAGAATAAACACATCAAACTACATTCAAATAACAATTATCATAATTACACGTAAAATGAATTACTCCATAATAACTTTATTAATCATTTATTTTTACTCAATAAATAAATTAACAAAAATATTTATTTAACTCAATAAATATTTTATTTGTTCACCAAAAATTACATTCGTTACATCCTTCCCCCCTTAAAAGGATTCTGTCCCCATAATCACAACGCAATTAATTCGCCCGTTACATTTTCCCCTCCTTACATGGATTCTGTCCCCAGAATCGCGATACATGGATTAAACAAATAATTGGGGATAGTTTTGCATCATTTTCTCTTCGAGTTCCCACGTAGCTTCTTCAGCGTTGTGGTTCCTCCAAATTACCTTCACTGAAGGTATAATTTTATTCCTAAGAACTTGTTCTTTCCTGTCAATTATCTACACAGGAACCTCTTCATAGGACAAATCTTTCTCAAATTGTATCGGTTCATATTCCATAACATGTTTATAATCGGGCTTATATGGTCGTAGCACCGATATATGAAAGACATTATGAATGTGGGCCAACTCGGGAGGTAAAGTTACTTCATAAGCCACCTCTCCTACTCTTTTCAACACCTCAAAGGGTCCAATAAATCGCGGACTCAACTTACCCTTTTACCAAATCTGATATTTCCCTTCTAGGGAGATACTTTGAGAAATACAAAACTACCGAAGATGAATTCTCTATTCTGTCGGTGCTTATCTGCATATTTCTTCTGCCTGTCTTAAGCAGCTAACAATCTGGCTCTTATCACCTTGACGACCTCAGCAGTTTGCTATACCAGTTCAGGTCCCAATAGTTGACGTTCACCAACCTCATCCCAACATAACGGAGTTCTGCACTTTCTTCCGTACAATGCTTCATAAGGCGGCATTCCAATGCTTGTGTGATAGCTATTATTATAGGCAAATTTGACTAGTGGTAAATGGTCATCCCAGTTTCCTTTGAAGTCCATGACGCATGCCCGTAGCATATCCTCCAATGTTTGTATTGTTCTTTTACTTTGACCATCAGTTTGGAGATGATACACTGTACTCATTCTCAATTGCGTCCCCATATAAGCTTGTAGACTTCTCCAAAATTTGGATGTGAAACGTGGATCTCTGTCCGACACAATTGAAACTGGAACACTGTGCCTCGAGATAATTTCCTTGACGTATAATTTCGCCAACTGATCTAGGGTGAACCTGATTTTGATCGGCAAGAAATGTACTGATTTTGTTAGTCTGTCTACAATAACCCATATTACGTCGTAACCCTTCTGAGTAGTTGGAAAGCCTACCACAAAATCCATCGTGATATGCTCCCACTTCCATACTGGTATCTCCAAGGGTTGTAGCAAACCACTTGGTCTCTGATGTTCTTCTTTGACTTTCTGACAAGTTAAGCACTTCGCAACACACTCAGCAACTTCTCTTTTCATATTTGGCCACCAGAAATGTTATCGAAGATCCTGGTACATTTTTGTACTTTTCGGGTAAACTGAAAATCGTGAACTGTGAGCTTCGTTCAAAATCTCTTCTCTGATCTCTTGCACTAACGGAACTCGGATTCTACCTTCAAATCTCAGTAATCCTTCAGTATCGATTTTGAATTTAAGCTCCTCACCCTCAAGCACCCTTTTCCGTATTTTATCACACTCCTCATCCTGGAGTTGCGCTTCCTTTACCTTGTTTATCAAAGTTGGTTGGGTTTCCATCTGGAATAGTTTTTCATTCGGCTTTGTCAGACATTTCACCTCTAACTCTAACTTAGCCATTTCCGCCATGAGCTTCTCCTGGGCAGTTAACAAAGATAACTTCTCCCTACCGTTCCTGCTCAAAGTGTCAGCAACCACATTAGCTTCCCTGGATGGTATAGGATTTCACAATCGTAATCTTTGATCAATTCTATCCATTGTCTCTGACGCATATTTAAATCCTTCTATGTGAAAATATACTTGAGACTTTTATGGTCTGTGTATATCTCACACTTCTCCCCATAGAGATAGTGCCTCCAAATTTTAAAGTAAACACCACGGCTGCTAGCTCTAGATCATGGGTCGGATACCCTTTCTCATAATCTTTTAATTGGCGCGAAGCATAGGCGATAACCTTACCGTTCTGCATAAGCACGCAGCCTAACCCCTTGTGCGATGCGTCAATATACACCACAAAATTCCCTGTATTATCTGGTAAAGACAACACAGGTGCTGAACTCAAACGTCTCTTTAACTCCTGAAAACTTTCTTCGCATTTTTCTCCGTCCAAACGAACTTCACTGATTTCCTTGTTAAATTCGTTAACGGAGAGGCGATCCTGGAGAAATCTTGAATAAAACGCCTATAATAACCCGCCAATCCCAAGAAACTCCTTATTTCTAATAGTGTTTTCGGCTTATCCCAGTTCATCACAGCTTTCACTTTCGCCGGATCCACCGAAATCCCGTCTCTATCAATAACATGCCCAAGGAATTGAACACGCTCCAACCAAAATTCACATTTGGAGAATTTCGCATACAATTTCTCCCTCCTTAACACTTCCAAAGTCACCTTCAGGTGTTCCACATGCTCTTCCTGAGTTTTGGAATATACCAGAATATCGTCTATGAATACCACTACGAATTTATCCAAAAATGGTTTAAACACCCTATTCATTAAATCTATAAACGCTGCAGGTGCGTTTGTTAAACCAAATGACATAACTAAAAGCTCATAGTGGCCATATCTAGTTCAGAATGCTGTCTTTGGTATGTTTTCCTTTCTCACCTTCAACTGATGGTACCCACTATGTAGATCTATCTTTGAAAAATATCTCGCTCCCTTCAGCTGATCAAACAGGTCATCGATTCTTGGCAACGTATACTTATTTTTATTCGTGACCTTGTTCAACTCTCTATAATCAATGCAAAGACGCATTGATCCATCTTTCTTCTTAACAAATAACACCGGCGCTCCCCACGACGAAATGCTCAGTTTAATATACTTCTTGTCTAGCAGCTCTTGCAGTTGCACCACCAACTCCTTCAACTCTACTGGAGCTATTCGATACGGGGCTTTTGATATAGGGGTTGTTCCCGGTGCTAGATCAATTACAAATTCAATTTCCCTATCTGGCGGTAGTCCCGACAAATCATCAGGGAACACGTCCGCAAAATCCCTAACTACCGGTAACTCTTCTAGCTTTGCACTCACCTTTCGTGTATCAACTATGTAGGCTAGATATCCTACACATCCTTGTCTCAACATCTTCCTGGCTTACATCATCGTCAGACAACTCGCTTGTCTAGGAGACTTGCTACCATAAAACACTACTTTTGACCGAGTCATAAGGTTCACACATTTCTTTTGGCAATCAATAATTGCCCCATGGTTGAACAACCAATCCATTCCCAGAATAACGTCAAACTCCCCAAGTCGAATTGGGATTAAGTTTACCGTCATTATATGTAACGACCCTAAAATTCATACACTTCAACTCTCCACATCGGTCGTTAACAATACATCAATTTTCTGACTTTACAACATTATTCAATGATAAACTTAATAAAATGCGGAACACATTTTTTTTTTTTTTGAACTTTTCAGTTTTCTTTCTTTGCTTTCCCTGAATCATAACTTTAAATCATTTACATATTCTAGAATCATATTTGATTCGCTTCATCAGAATTATAATAAAAATAAAACTTCTAGATTCAATACCCTTTATACATCGGATAATATTAAATTTACAACTCAATACAAATTTAACAACTCTACATCTTTTACATTTAACACATTCTCAAATATATCATTCAGAACCTTAATCATGGTTCAAAAATATAATTTAAGCTAAAACAATTAATCTGCATGCATTACATCTGAATCATGCCATTCAAGCAGCACTTAACTTTACCTTGAATCCTTAACCTGCAAAAGTGGTTATTTGCAAGAATGAGCTCGACAGCTCAACAAAATCTAATAGTTTGCATGCATCACATAGCACATAGATAACATGCTCATTATTTAAATCATAAACTTTTGGCTAAACATGTCATACATAATGATCAACACATAACAAATAGGGATTGAGTTCCATAACTCAATCAACATTCTCTATTCAATCAATAGTCATAAGTTGACTATAACATTTCATGCTGACATTACATGCAATTCATAATGTGATATCAAAATAAATTAACACAATTTAACATCAAGTTCACATAGCAAATAGAAACTGAAAGACTTGCCTGGTTTGTAGATTATCAATTACCATTACCAGCTTAAATTTATCTACACTTCATGTATCCTACACGATATATATATAATCATGTACACCATTCATTAGCCACATAGCAACACTTAGTATTAATTCTACTTAACAATTCATAATCCTTCATTTAACTTTGCTCCACTTTAATCGATACTTAATCCTTAGTTAGGTCTTAAACTTCTCTTTACATTAAATGTATAATGTTTATAAATAAGCTTTGTATAGGGTAGCATAGCATGACCAAAAGAAAAGAATTACAAACAAGAAAATTTTTCATTTCTGCAATTCCCGCCGGGGCAAGAAAATTACTACACAAAATTCTCGCAGGGGCGAGCTCTCGCCGAGGCGAGAAATTGCTTCACAAAATTCTCGCCGGGGCGAGACTTCACCGGGGCGAGAAAATCAGCCTATTGAGCTCGCCGGGGCGAGATCCATGAATTCCAGATTTTGCAGTTCGCGAACTACAGAATTTCCAACCCAAAAACACGAAATTTCTTCATTTTACCAGCAAATTAAAATTACCCAGTCACTATAACTTATATATGATCATTATTTAAACCCTCTAGCACGATTCTAACATCTTAAACAGCTCAAACAACCAATTTCAAGCCTCAAATATCAATATTCATGCTAGTTTTATAAATTTTTACAATTTAGCGCAATTGATCACTATGGATTCGTTATTCAACCAAATTGATCCGTTCAACTTTCGTTGTTTTCGTTTTTAAAAGCATAACAACAATCCACCACCAATCTACAGATTATTACCCAAATTAAACATAAATTTTCATACATTTAAGCCATATTCACATTTTTCTTCTCTTTAAATTTCTAAACTCTAATTAAACATAGTTTCATAGATTTAATTCAATCAAAATCGTTTATAAACAACATATAATCAGAGTATCACAATCCAACAACATATATAACTAATTTCTCAACAAATTAATCATCAAGACCAATCACAGAGAACTAGTTTTAGAAAAAAAAATAAGAACTAGAAATACAATTCACCTTTGATTCTTCTAGGTTTAGATTGTAAGACCCCGAATTTATGAAATAAAAATTTATTATTTTTTTTATGATTATTTTTCTAAATAGTGAAATGTTTAATTGTTATAAATGATAGTTAAGGGTGTTATATGCAAATTATCTGATAAATAGTATGTCGGGGAATATTCCTTTTGTCGGGAAATATTCTTTCTGTCGGGGAATATTATATTCGGTACCGTACGACGGCGCCGAAATGGCAATATTGTCAATGATAGTGGGCCCCACAACGGGTTAACTGTCGGATATAGAAAGTGATAGAAATTGGCGGCAAAACTTTAACCGATAACTGTTAAAATACCCGGTGATAAAAAAGAACAGTAAAACGCGTTATTCCACAGTAGCACACGGTATTCCACAGTAGCTCACGATGTTGCACAGTGTTTTATATTATTGATTCAATAATTGATAAAGTAGCAATTGCATAGTATCTTGATTCAATAATTGTTAATTAGCATCTGCATAATATATTTTACTATTTGTCACGACACTGTAACTTATATCATTTGATAGGATATTTTAGCATTATTGACAATGTCTAAAAATTCTGTCAAGGAAAGGGGTTATTTAATTGCGCGCCATTTTTATGGAAGGCCCCCTCTTTCCTGGGAATAATCTGGTTGTCAATATTGCGAGTATATGCTATCTGTGATATTAATACATTTAACACAATAATACAGAAAAATGGATTTATTGTGATAATGAAGTTATTTTTATGGTTTATCTTTTGATAATGGAATTATCTTTTGATAATGGATTAATCTTTTTGAATAAATGGATGGATGATATTAATGGAAGAAAAAATGGATGGATGATATTAATGGAAGAAAAAATGGATGGATGATATTAATGGAAGAATAAATGGATGGATGATATTAATGGAAGAAAAAATGGATGGATGATATTAAAAGAATATGGGGAAAAGACCAAAATGCCCTCACCTTGATTTTCCTATAAATAGGGAGAGTTTGCTTAAGAAATTTTCACACCTTCATTGCTTATACTTCCTCTCTCTCTCTAAATTTCTGAAGTTCTCTTAGTGTGCTAGGCTATTGTGAGTATTTGTGAGAATACTAGTATTATCCGAAGTTAGTAAACTTCATAGAAAGTAACATCCAGTTAACAAAGGTAGGGAATATCATTTCTTTCATACTCATATATAATATCATTTTCTTTCATGTTCGTAAGTGATATTATACTCATAAAGGTTGTTATTCATTCTGTATTAATTTGTGGGGATAACCTGGCCGTGCGGTATGACGCATGCCTGGTGAATATCCTTTTGTATTCAACCCTTATTATTCTATGGGAATAACCTGTAAGTACGAGTGTCGTACCTGATGAATACCCTTCTGTATTCATTCCTTATTAATCTGTGGGTATAACCTGTTCGTGCGGATTGACGCATACCTGGTGAATAACCCGCCGTATTCATTACTTATTAATCTTTTGTGGAAATAATCTGTCTACGCGAATTATCGCATGACGGGTGAAAATCAATTTGCAGTTTCATATATTCTGTTATACTCGTAAAACGTATCATTTCTTTTGTACTCTTTAAGGGATATCTTTTTCTTTCACATTTCTCCATTTAAGATAAGAAATCTTTGTTTATTTCCAAAACCTTATTTTTAAATGGAGAAAATCCCTGAAAATTAGTAGAATATCCTTAATAGTTTGTGCTTCATCTAATATCTTTTCACTTGAATCTTTCTATTTCATTTTATACGTTATAGTTGAAGCATGAAATAATTTCTTGAATATCATTCTTGAATTTGACTCCACAATTTAGTTATCGTGTTGGCAATTTGGTCAATCTTTGATACTGATTAAATTATAAAGTTTTTCTTATCCTTGATCTCACTGTATCATTGTCATCATCCTCATCCTCATATTTAAATTGTGGTGATAGTTCTCTTTGGCCCGTAGTGCAAAGATGAACTGGCGTGACATGATTTTGACCAAACTGTGTATTGGTATTATCATGACTTTTGGTGTTACAAACAAAGGCGTATGGTGAAAGTTCTCTTTGGCCCGTAGTGCAAAGATGAACTGGCGTTTGGCATGATCATGACCGGTGATGTTACAAATAAATATCTTTGGCACGTAGTGCAAAGAGAGGCTGTTGAATATAAACTGTTGATTTGGATGTTCATAAACAGGAATTGTTGATTGGTGTTACAGGAATAAAATATTGGTGGTGATCCTTTAATTTATAGAAGATGGTAGATATTATAATCTACTTGACTCTTCAAATGGATTGTTTGTTCCGCTGCAATTGTTGTTCTTGAACAAATATAATATCTTTAAATCTCTGATTTATTATTGTTGAAGACTAAAGATAATTTTTATTTTTCATTATCTTAGTCATGATATTTCTTACTGGGCTATTTGAGCTCACCCTTTTCAGTTTTGTCCCATTGTTCTTCTCAGGAAAGGAAAATGTAGCTGGGACTAGCCGGGGAGTGGAGTGATGGTCCGAGTTAGTGGTTGTCCTCATCAAGTTATGACATAGTTTAATAATGATTGTACTGAAGACTTAAAACATGTGTTGCCCGTCTTTTTTTACGGCATTGTAATAATTTGGGTTTGGATACTGTGGTACCATACGGTACGATATTTGTATGGAAGTCACAGTATGTGTGTGGTCGTATTTTGCACGACAAATATTAGTTGTAAATGGGAAAATTCGTATTTGTATTTGTATTTTGTAGAATGTTATTGGCGACTCAAAATGGGTTGTGTGGACCTATTTTGGGGGCGTCACAGTTGGTATCAGAGCTTAGGGATATGATCTCTGGTAGAGATCTGGGATTAGAACTAGGAGGGGAGAGACGAGTAAAATCCTTCGCTAGTGTGTCCTACCTAAGCTATTTTTGTTATTTAAGTAATTGGTTTGGTTATAGGGATAAGATGTTGCATGTTTATTTCTTTAACTAATCTTTATTTTGTGATCACATTTCAGAATGGCATCTGAAAACAAAGAGATTCACTATGAGACTATTATGGCTGAAAACCAGGAAGCCACAAATAATACGGGTGCAAACTCAGAACACCATGATGCTAATCATGATGCTAACAACCGGATGAATGATGAATTTTTTAGGAACTTCATGCAATACATGCAGAACCAGGCGAGAAGAGCTCCTGTCTACAATACTGGCAGAAACGTTGATAATGTACGGATGGTCACTGCCAAGCAGTTCAAAGAATTGGGACCACCTGAATTTTTCGGCAAGCCAGATCCACTCAAGGCAGAGTCGTGGCTTAAACAATTAACGAAGATATTTGATGTACTGCGTTGCACGGACGACCAAAAGGTTCCTTTTGCCACCTTCATGTTGCGAGGAGAAGCAAATCATTGGTGGGAATCTGTGAAACGTACCCATCGCTCGGCACTCGAGATGTCTTGGGTCCAGTTCCAGGAATTATTTAATGAGAAGTATTTCCCGGAAAGTATTCGTCATATGAAGGAGGTAGAATTCATCAAACTGGAACAGAACAACATGACGGTGTCACAGTACGAAGCCAAGTTCGCCGAGCTGTCGCGTTTTGCATCCCATTTGGTGGACACTGAGAAACGGATGACACAAATGTTCCTACGAGGTTTGAAACCAGAGATTCGCCAATATCTCGTTTCTCATAAAATTTGTATATACGCAGATGCTGTGGATAGGGCTCAAGTAGTGGAGCAGGAAAGAGGACTACTACAACCAGGAAGCAACACCCAACCACGAGAGCAAAATCACGGTAATAATCGTAATGGTGGCAGCAATTATCGAAATAATGATAATCAGCGAGGAGGGAATCACAACACCGGAAATGGTAACCACTTTGGTGGTAATCCTGGCTCGGATAACAGAAGGAGTGAGTCAAGTGGCAACAATTCCAAGAAGAGGAGATTCAACAACAACCATGGAAAGGCACCAACGTCAACACCATCACCAGTACCAGTTTCGAAGGAAGGAGAACGACCACCTGTTAGATGTTTCAGGTGTGGGAAGGAAGGACACATCAGTCCAAATTGTACACAAGCGCCATCCCAAGTATGTTACAATTGTGGAAAGGAAGGCCATATAGCTCGCTTTTGTCATGCAGCGAAGTCAAGTCCAGCTGCGATGATGACACCGAAGGCGGTCACGGATAAGTCAAAGTCTGTAGTTCAAGGGAGAGCTTTTGTTGTGACGTCACAAAAAGCGCAGAATTCGAACGAGGTTATAACGGGTAAACTACTTATTAACTCTTATGAAGTCTATGCCTTATTAGATACTGGTTCTACCCACTCTTTTATTTTCACCAACATGTGCTCAACGCCTGAATTTGACTCCTGAAAAATTAGATTTTGACTTATCTGTCGAAACACCATTAGCGCAAACATTCGTTACATCTACGGTCTATAAATCTTGCTTTGTTCAAATCGGCACCCTCACATTGCCTGTTGATCTTATCTCCTTGAACATGCATGAATTTGATGTGATATTAGGAATTGATTGGTTAACTGTTCATCATGCTAAAATTGATTGCTTTCGTAAGGTTATTAGTTTTCATATTCCTAATCAACCTATTATGCGAATTCAAGCAACTAAACCATTGAAATCAATAACCATCATTTCTAGTCACAAAGCCATTCGTTTATTGAAAAACGGATGTCAAGCCTTCTTAGCCCATGTAACGGATTTAAATAAAAGTACGTCAGATTTGAAAAATATTTTTGTTGTTAATGAGTTCCCTGACGTATTTCCTGAAGAACTTCCTGGCCTACCCCCAGACCGTGAAATTGAATTTTGTATCGACCTTGAACCCGGTACGAAACCTATTTCCAAAACCCCATATCGAATGGCCCCTATTGAACTTCAAGAGTTAAGGGTCCAACTACAGGAGTTGTTAGACAACGGTTTCATACGTCCGAGTACATCGCCTTGGGGTGCTCCTGTTTTATTCGTAAAGAAGAAAGACGGGAGTATGAGACTTTGCATTGACTATCGGGAGTTAAACCATGTCACCATCAAAAATAGGTACCCGTTACCTCGCATTGATGACCTGTTTGACCAGTTACAAGGTGCTCAATTCTTTTCAAAGATCGATCTTCGTTCTGGATATCATCAGTTGAAAGTTAAAGCTGATGACATTCCAAAGACTGCCTTTAGAACTCGGTACGGGCATTATGAATTCCTAGTCATGTCTTTTGGATTGACTAATGCTCCTGCTGCTTTCATGGATATGATGAACCGGATATTCAAAGAATATTTGGATCATTTCGTGGTTGTCTTCATTGATGACATTCTCATATATTCTAAAAGTCGTGAGGATCATGAGCAACACTTGAGGTTGATACTCCAAAAACTTCGTGAAAACAAGTTATATGCTAAGTTGAAGAAATGTGAATTCTGGCTTGAGGAAGTTGCATTCCTTGGTCACTTGGTTTCTAAAGAAGGAATCTCGGTTGACCCGGCGAAGATTGAAGCAGTATCAAATTGGGAACAACCCAAGTCAGTAACCGAAGTACGAAGTTTTTTGGGTCTAGCTGGTTATTATCGGAGATTCGTAGAAGGATTTTCTCGAATAGCTGTTCCATTAACTCAACTGACTCGGAAAAGCACAACATTCAAATGGAGCGAAGAATGCGAGAAGAGTTTTCAAGAACTCAAAAGAAGGCTCATTTCAGCACCTGTATTGGCAATACCTTCAGGATCGGAAGGATTTGTCATCTACAGCGACGCTTCAAACAAAGGACTAGGTTGTGTTCTCATGCAACATGGGAAGGTTATAGCCTATGCGTCTCGGTAACTCAAGGAATATGAGAGGAATTATCCTACTCATGATCTAGAGTTGGCAGCAGTTGTTTTCGCGTTGAAGATTGGAGACATTACTTGTATGGGGAGAAAGTGGAGATCTATACAGACCACAAAAGTCTCAAATATTTCTTCACCCAGAAGGAACTCAACATGCGACAACGGCGTTGGCTCGAGCTGTTGAAAGATTACGATCATACCATCCAATACCATCCTGGAAAGGCGAATGTAGTAGCTGATGCATTGAGTAGAAGATCATATGCAAGTACGAGTGCGTTATTGACATCTCAAAGGCCTATTTTAGATGATTTACAAAAGATGGAGATAGAGTTAAAGACTCCAGGAACCCACGTGAAGATCGCATATATACAAGTAGAACCAGCTTTAATCGACAAAATTAAAGCTGCTCAAGTTACAGACCCAGAGTTGATGAATATGAAAAAGAAGGTGCAAGAAGGTGCTATTCTAGAAGCAAGAGTCGACGAAGAAGGAATATTGCGAATCAACTCTAGACTGTGTGTTCCTAACGACCCTGAATTGAAATACAAAATCATGATGGAGGCGCACAACACACCGTTTGCAATCCACCCTGGAAGTACCAAAATGTATCGTGATCTTCGACATACATTTTGGTGGAACAATATGAAGAGAGAAATTACAGAGTTTATCGCAAGATGTTTAACTTGTCAACGTGTAATGTCCAGGAATTTTAAACAGTGTATCAAATTTATTTTAATAAATAAATTCATCATATTTAATTTTACGAACTTAATTGGATCCATGTAGGTAGTAGTATTTAAATTTATAAATACGTGGTTCAATAATTTTCTTTGACTTAAAGGGACTCACTAATAGTTTGAAATAAATTAATGGGTTGACCTTAACATTTTGTTGGCAAGAAAATTGGAAAGAATTTGAATAAATAATTCATTCTTACGATTATCGGGTTTAAATAATTGCCATGAGGAAATTATTGTGGAAATAAATATTATAATTAATTATTTAGATTAAATTAGTGATTTAATATTAGAAGCATAATGTTATTTTAAGTGGGTCATATTTCTTTTTTAATTAAGTTAACCTAATATCAAATGGGCTGAAACCATCTTCCTTTTTATTTCCTTTTTGGGCCATTTCTCTACTAAAAATCAAACCGGCCCAACCCTATTGGGTTGAGCCCAAAGTTTTCCAGCCAACCCAAACCCATCTCCTCTTTTAGCCAAATCAAACCATTGCAACGGCTTGGGTCCTTTTGAGCAGCCGGGTAAATTGGTTTGGGAGGGTTCAGATAGACATATCAATTTGGGGGAAAACCAAACCAGACGCAACGAGAGGGAGAGAAGGTGTCAATCGCCGGCAATAGGTGGGAGGGGGAATAGGGGTGCCGGGTCTACCCACGCCTAACCCCTCACATCAGTCCCAGCCTCTCAATCAAACGCAGCAACGGGAGCGGGAAAAAAAAAAAGGGGGCGATTGACAGCTCGGTGGCGTGAGAGGACCGGCGGCACGGCTGGAAACGGGCAAGGACCAAGCGGCGGTCGAAGGGACCAAAGGACACAAGGTGACCGGCGAAGTGACTTGTGGGAACGCAAGGCTCGAGGGGCGGCTGAACCCAGCTGGGGACTGATAAGGACCATCAGTCGCTACCTCCCTCTACCCGAAGGTTAACGGCTCGTGCAATTGAGGTAATACCCAGCAAATTGGGTAAACCAATTTCTATAAATTGAGCCCCAAACCCTAAGCCGAAGCTGCCGATTCCTCTGCTTGTGAGTGCTAAATTAGAAAATTTAGGGTTTCAAATTAGAGAGAGAGGAATTGCAGAGAAGAAAAGGGAGCAGGGGAAACTAGCCGTGAATGTCCACCGGCTTCGTTAATTATTTTGGGAGAAGAAGGAGACAGGCAATTCAATCTACACCAAGGTATAAATAGCGACTGTGTTGGGTGGTTAAATTTTCCAGTTTGTGTTGGGTAATATGCAATGTGTTGGGTTGATTGTATAATAACTTGTGCTGGCTTGTATAACACCTTTGGGTTGATGTTGTTTGTAATTTTCTTTTCTTTCTGTGCTGGGAATCTGTAATTGAAGAACCAAATTGGTTCGGTAACGTGATGGTGTATAACAGTTATGCTAATGTTGTGGCTTAGAATGCCTGGTATGTGTTCGGTTTTATGCCTAACCTAGGTTTTGGTATCTCCTTTGTATGGTTTGTCTTGCTAGCAGCATATATTACGAAATCAAATATTAGTTGCTTGTGTTTTGTTGGTTCGTTGGATTAAGAAACCTGGGATTGTGCTGTTTCCCTGATTTTGGGACTGTACTATGGTGAGGTTTACACAGATAGTAGAATTATATTGTGTTGGCTCCTTCAACTAAGAAACTGTTATTGGATTAGGTTGTTCTCTATATTGGGATGTTTATTCCTGTAAACCATTTAACTGTCTTGACTTTATTTTGGGAAATTGGTTTTGTAATTCATTTGTTTATGGAGTCAAATGGTTGTCACATTGTTAATCAACTGTGCAAGTATTGGCTTACTTAAATGGGTAATTAAGTTAAGTCAATAATGCAAATTAATTGGTATTACGTTAATAAATAAGATTAATAAAGTGTTTAATTATTTTCAATAAAGATAAATAAATATTTAATTATTATTTAATAATAATAATAATTAAATATGAATAAAGTTAATAGAATAATTATTTATTATTTATTATTAAATAATAAATAAAGATAATAAATATTTAATTATTATTTAATAATAATAATAATTAAATATGAATAAAGTTAATAGAATAATTATTTATTATTTATTATTAAATAATAAATAAAGATAATAAATATTTAATTATTATTTAATAATAATAATAATTAAATATGAATAAAGTTAATAGAATAATTATTTATTATTTATTATTAAATAATAAATAAAGATAATAAATATTTAATTATTATTTAATAATAATAATAATTAAATATGAATAAAGTTAATAGAATAATTATTTATTATTTATTATTAAATAATAAATAAAGATAATAAATATTTAATTATTATTTAATAATAATAATAATTAAATATGAATAAAGTTAATAGAATAATTATTTATTATTTATTATTAAATAATAAATAAAGATAATAAATATTTAATTATTATTTAATAATAATAATAATTAAATATGAATAAAGTTAATAGAATAATTATTTATTATTTATTATTAAATAATAAATAAAGATAATAAATATTTAATTATTATTTAATAATAATAATAATTAAATATGAATAAAGTTAATAGAATAATTATTTATTATTTATTATTAAATAATAAATAAAGATAATAAATATTTAATTATTATTTAATAATAATAATAATTAAATATGAATAAAGTTAATAGAATAATTATTTATTATTAAATAATAAATAAAGGTAATAAATGTTTAATAATAATAATAATAATTGAATATGAATAAGTTACTAAATAATAAGGATGGTAAGTACTTAATCATCAATGAAATGATGATTAAGTATGAGGGAAATTAATAAGTTAATTATTTTTGGACCTTAATAAATAAAGATAATAAACACTTAGCAGATATTAATAGTTTAATAATAATTAAGTGGTGTAAAGTTAAACCTTAAATAATGAATAAAGAACAAGTATAATAATTACTAAATTACCCCTAAGGTAATGGTAATTAAGAGTAAACTGAATAAATGATCAATGGTTTCTGTCATCTCCAAACCAAAATAAATTTATAGTTAATTAATAAAGTTTGTTAAATCGTACCTAGATACTATTAAAGGTAATAATTGGAGTATTCAAATGATAAGTGACCCTGATTGATTATTATCTGTTTAAATAAGAAATAGAGGTCATTAAATTTTGTTAGCTGATGGCTAGGTAGTAATTGAGTTCGGTGAATTACTTATCTGCTAAATGGATAGCATAAGTGGGTATAATTACGCAATGCTAATGGATAAACCAATTCTACCAACTGATAGGTTATTCACGGTCGAGTAATTAAAGCTAGAATTTATCTGTAGCTGAGCGAACAGGCAAGTCCTCTGTCCCAAACTTTGATTTCTGCAAGTTCCTAACCCTAAACTTCTTACATTATTGCAAGTTCTTCCTTACTCAACTTTTTACCTTGAGCAATACTTCTAAAACCTTATGCAGTATTTTAATTCATGCAAAAGGTATATATTATTGCAAGTATTCTTTAAGCTTGAATTTTTTCTCCAAGCATGCTATAAGTGGTCTAATTACTTTTAAAATTATTCCACATCTGTGTATTTATTGGCATTCGCACTCATGCATTTGAATTCGAATATTGAATTAAATTCAGAAGTTTTATGAACCATTCATGGTTAAGTCTGAACCCTTGTTCGGTCAGACAATTTTGTGAAAATTTATAAGAGCTATCCGAACCAATCAATGGTAAGGATTCTTAGACTGTATGAACACCCCTTTATTTATAGGGGAGTACCCCACGTACCGTATATAAGGTACAAATAGCAGAATTAAATGTTATGCATATACATAGGGTACGCGAGGCTGATCCCCTCAAGTACGTTATTCTGTAGCCAGTAACCAGAGGGTCAACCAGCTATTGACTCCTCTGGAAGTTATCGTTCAAAGTCTATTTGACTATCAATTGTTCTAAAAGCATTTAATGTTCTTGCTTCTGATTATTCTATTGTTGAAATCCCTTTTATCATCCCTTCATCATGATATATCTTTATTGTTGTACTTTAAACTTGCTGGGCAAACTTGTTGCTCATTCTTGCTATATCATGACTTTATTGCAGCGAAACCCGAGACTTCAGGGAAGAACAAAGGAAAAGAAAAGATGAAACAATAGATTCCTTGTAGCAGACTTTATAGTCATGTGTAATTTAATTGCTGTTCATGTAATTTAAACCCTAATAGTTATTTAGGGTATGGGTTGATGTACTTGATTAAGGTTAATTGTATTCTGGGACTAGTAACACCTTAAATGAACAACGTATGTTTATATATTCCGCACTTTTAGATATCATATGTTGTTAGAGGTGAATGATTGTATTGGATCGTGATGACCAAATCCGGGTATTCGGAGACCCGAATTTGGGGGCGTCACAGGTTGGTATCAAAGCCATAGGTTATAACCCTTAGGAGAAAGAGTCCTTAGGCTATAACCTGAGAGAATATAGAGGAATAGAAGGGGAATGTGTATTGATGAGATAATATGGTAAAGTGAAGATCATTAAGTATGGACGATCCATTGTAAGCTGGAATTATAGATATTCGAGGTAATTAGATTAATCATTTGATGTTATTGATCAATTCTGTGGCTATTGATCAATTTTTGTGGCTATTCATTAGATAAGATATTGGAGTGATGTGGTATAGAGTTTCTTTGTGATGAAGAGAGGGTACCTTAGAATCCGTTGGGTTAAGGTTTGCAAGAAGGAAATGATTAGTTCGATAAATAATGAATATATCGATATTTTGAAGTGTTAGTTAAGTTATTAAGCTTTATTGTGGAATGCCAGGTGAGACAAAGGTAATAAAGTCATATAGAGTTGTTAAGCAAAAGTTGAGAGTATTAAGATGAATGATTTTATATGCAAAAAAAAAAAAAAAAAAAAAATTTAAGAGATGACTGATGGCAATTTAGATTGTTGTGATGATTAGAAAGGAGAGACAACGGAGAGATTATAAGAAATGAACCAAGGGTAGATTTAGTGTCTGATCTGGAAAAAGTATCTAGAGATGGAACTGAAAGATGAGATAATAGAAATCCCTAAGGAGGATCAATTGGAGCCGATATAAGGAATAAGTGGAGGAAATGAAAGAAAGAAAGATTAAGTCTGAGAGTTATAAGACCTTTGTGAGTCGTAATGAATGAAGAATAGTAGTCAATGTATAGGTACTAGTATACCTATGCATGTAAGAAATGTGAATCTCAGTTTTTGTACAGCTAGCAGTATATCTGTTGTAAGTCCCAATTTTGTGTAAGTTGTGGAGTAGTTATGTGAATCCCATCTTGTTGTTAGTAACAGAGGGATAAGTGGATATCAGGAATGTTATATGATGTAAGTAGTACGAGGTACTAAGATGAGCTTATTAGTATTTACTAAAGGTGCCTTGAGTTGATATGATGATGATACATCCCCACTTTTCAAATCTAGGGGGATGCAATTCTTGTTAATCCCATCTTTTGTGTCTTAATGGGATAGTTAACATTTATAGGAATATGCCTGAACTATAAGTGTTTGACACACTAAGGGGTGTATGAATATAAATATAGTATTGCTGATTATGATCGATTTATGCTTTGACTCTTAAATGATAACATCAGTAGAATTTTGCACGATGTGTAAAACAAGAAGGATTTATGTAAGGTTTTGTTTAGAACAAACAATGCCGTCAAGGAGACAACCCCGATACACGAGGGCAGAAGAGTTAGTGAATAACAAGGAGGGTCAGACTGACCCTAAGAGAGCCTTTGCGAATTTGTTAGAGGAAACGATGCAAGGCAGACCAGCCATTGCGGTGGTTCGGCCATGAAGTCACATGGCGAACTTTACGGGTTTTAAATTTTTAGGGCCACCGGAGTTTCATGGGAATACGGATCCGAGTGAAGCCCAAACAAGGGTAGAAGAAATGGAGAAAGTTTTCGAGGTCGCGAGAGTGACCGAGGAACAGAAGACGTCAATTGCCACTTTCACGAGGGAGGGTGAGTCAAATTACTGGTGGAAGGCGAATAGAAGCCGAGCTGGGGAAGGCACAACTGCGTGGACTCGTTTTAAGGAGTTGTTTTCAAAAAAAAAAAATTACCTTCTAGAAAGCACGCAGGCAAGTATGGAGATAAAGTTCTTGAATCCGAAGCAAGGTGATATATCGGTTAGCAGAAATACACAACGAAGTTTAACAAACTAACTAGGTTTGCCCCACAATAAGTGGACACCGGAGTTAGGCAAGCGAAGAGATTTAAACAAGGGTTGAAGCCCTGGGCGTATAGTAAGGTTGTGATTTTGCAGATCAACACATTTTCTACGTTATTTAAGGAAGAAATCGTTGCCAAGGAGGAAATGAAGCATTGACAAAGCACAACCAAGATCAGAAAAGCCATGATGGTCACAAGGAAGGTAGCCGTGGGGGAAGTAACCCGAATAAAAGGAGATTATCCCCGTAGAATACATTCATAGGAATGGTTGTGATGAATTGCGAGGGTTTAAGCTCAATGTGAATTTGATACCAATTCGGCTGGGAGAGTTTGATGTAATCCTGGGAATGGATTGGCTATTAACCCACGGAGCAGTTATTAACTGTAAGGAAAAGTGTGTACACCTGAAGACTCCTAATAAGTCAAAGGTGGTATTTTACGGTAGTAAGTCACCAAGAGAATCTTGTTGTCTTACTATGATGCAAACAAGGAGGTTACTCAAGAAAGGGTCGTTTGTGTGTGCTATTTGGCCCATGTGATTGATACTCGCCAGGTCGGGGGTGAGATGAGACAAGTACCAGTCGTGAGAAAGTTCACCGATGTTTTTCCCGAAGAGCTTCCGGGACTGCCGCCAGACAGGGAGATCGAGTTCGTAATCGATTTGGTACCTTGACCCGCACCAATATCAAAGCCGCCGTACCGGATGGCCCCGTGCGAAATGAAAGAGATGAGCATGCAACTGCAGGAGCTGTTAAATAAAGGTTATATCAGACCGAGCGTGTCCCCGTGGGGAGCGCCAGTTCTGTTTGTAAAGAAGAAAGACGGTTCAATGAGGCTTTGTATCGACTATCGGGAGTTGAACAAAGTTACGATTAAGAATAGGTATCCGCTTCCTAGAATTGACGATCTGTTTGATCAACTTAAAGGAGCAAAGTACTTTTCAAAGATCGACTTAAGAACCGGCTACCATCAGCTGAAGGTGAGACAGGAAGATATCCCGAAGACTGCATTCAGGACTCGTTATGGACACTTCGAGTTCCTGGTAATGTCTTTTGGATTGACGAACGCACCAGCAGCATTCATGGATATGATGAACAGAGTGTTCAAGCAGTACTTGGACAAGTTCGTAGTTGTATTCATTGATGACATCTTGGTGTATTCGGAGACAGAAGAGGAGCATGCTGAACATTTGAAGATTGTATTAGAAGCCCTCAGGAAGGAGAAATTGTATGCGAAGTTTTCTAAGTGTGAGTTGTGGTTGTAGAGGGTACAGTTTCTGGGTCATGTCATCGACAAGAATGGTGTTTCGGTAGACCCAGCAAAAATGGAAGCAGTTATCAGCTGGGAACAGCCGAAGACGCCGACAGAGATCCGGAGTTTCTTGGGATTAGCAGGATACTATCGGAGATTCATCCAGGATTTTTCAAAGATAGCATCGCCATTGACCAATCTCACCAGGAAAACAGTTAAGTTTGTTTGGTCGGAGAAATGCGAGGAAAGTTTCATGGAATTGAAGAAGAGACTTAGCCAAGCACCGGTGTTGACTTTACCAGACAACACTGGGGGTTTTGTAGTGTATAACGATGCATCACACAAGGGTCTCGGCTGCGTGCTGATGCAACACGGCAAGGTCGTGGCATACGCATCACGTCAACTGAAGGACTATGAGAAGGGTTACCCGACTCATGATTTGGAGTTAGCAGCGGTAGTTTTCGCCTTAAAAATTTGGAGGCACTACCTATACGGGGAGAAGTGTGAGATATATACAGATCACAAAAGTCTGAAATATATTTTCACCCAGAAGGAGCTAAACATGAGGCAACGCCGATGGTTAGAATTGATCAAGGACTACGACTGTGAAATTCTATACCATCCGGGCAAAGCAAATGTAGTGGCGGATGCCTTAAGCAGGAAAGGTAAAGTGAAATTGATGCAGTGGTCAGTTCAAGAGGAAGTGATAAAGGACTTTGAACGCCTGGAACTGGAGGTTAGGTATCCAATGGAGGCGGACGAAAAAGTGTTCACCGTGACAGTAGGTCCGACTCTACTGGATAAGATAAAGGAGGCCCAAGAGTTTGATGAAGAATGCATGGGTATTAAGAAACAACTACTGGAGGGGAAAAACGTTGAAGTTCAAAGTTGACAGCACAGGATTGCTGAGATTCGAGGGAAGGATCTGGATACCCTATGTACCAGACTTAAGGGAAGAAATTTTGCAGGAGGCCCATAATACGAGATTCTCGGTACATCCGGGTAGCACCAAGATGTATCAAGATCTTCGTCAGCATTATTGGTGGCCGCATTTGAAAGGGGAAGTTGCAGAGTTCGTTAGCCGGTGTTTAACTTGTCAACGGATCAAGGCTGAGCACCAACGGCCGAGCGGATTGTTGCAACCTTTGGAGATTCCAGAATGGAAGTGGGAGCACATTACTATGGATTTTGTGGTAGGACTCCCGACAACTCAAAAGGGTCTAGACGCCATCTGGGTGATCGTAGATCGGTTGACCAAGTCTGCCCATTTTCTACCGATCAAGATCAGGTACAAATTGGAACAACTAGCAAAACTTTATGTGAAGGAAATAGTATCACGACATGGAGTGCCGGTATCTATTGTGTCTGACAGGGATCCGCGCTTCACGTCAAATTTTTGGAGAAGTCTGCAGGAGAGACTGGGAACACAGTTAAGAATGAGTACGGCATATCATCCCCAGACTGATGGTCAAAGTGAGCGAACAATTCAGACTCTAGAGGATATGCTCCGAGCAGTTGTGATGGACTTAAGTGGTAGCTGGGACGATCACTTGCCACTAGTAGAGTTCGCCTACAACAATAGCTATCACGCTAGTATTGGTATGCCACCGTACGAGGCGCTATACGGAAGGAAGTGTCGAACGCCGTTGTGTTGGGATAAAGTTGGTGAACGAAGATTGTTGGGGCCAGAATTGGTACAACAAACCGTGGAAATTATTAAAGTAATAAGACAACGGTTAGTAGCAGCCCAGGATCGCCAAAAGAAGTACGCCGACTTACATCGTCAGAAACGAGACTTTGAAGTTGGAAGTTTTGTGTTTCTGAAGGTATCTCCCTGGAAAGGAAAGATTCGTTTTGGGAAGAAGGGTAAATTAAGCCCTAGGTTCATAGGACCGTTTGAAATTTTGAGGCGGATCGGCGAAGTGGCGTACGAGGTAGCATTACCTCCTGAACTTGAGCACATTCACAACGTGTTTCACATATCAGTGTTGCGTCCGTATAAGCCAGACTACAAACATGTCATCTCCTATGAACCAATTCAAGTCGAAAAGGATTTATCGTACGAGGAGATTCCTGTTCAAATACTGGATAGAAAAGAGCAGAAGCTGAGGAATAAAATCATTCACTCGGTGAAAGTTCTCTGGAGAAACCATGCGGTGGAAGAAGCTACGTGGGAACTCGAAGAGAAAATGAGAACAAATTACCCTCAGTTGTTCGAGTAACCTTAGATTGAAATTCCGAGGACGGAATTTTTATAAGGGGGAGAGGATGTAATGTCCAGGAATTTTAAACAGTGTATCAAATTTATTTTAATAAATAAATTCATCATATTTAATTTTACGAACTTAATTGGATCCATGTAGGTAGTAGTATTTAAATTTATAAATACGTGGTTCAATAATTTTCTTTGACTTAAAGGGACTCACTAATAGTTTGAAATAAATTAATGGGTTGACCTTAACATTTTGTTGGCAAGAAAATTGGAAAGAATTTGAATAAATAATTCATTCTTACGATTATCGGGTTTAAATAATTGCCATGAGGAATTATTGTGGAAATAAATATTATAATTAATTATTTAGATTAAATTAGTGATTTAATATTAGAAGCATAATGTTATTTTAAGTGGGTCATATTTCTTTTTAATTAAGTTAACCTAATATCAAATGGGCTGAAACCATCTTCCTTTTTATTTCCTTTTTGGGCCATTTCTCTACTAAAAATCAACCGGCCCAACCCTATTGGGTTGAGCCCAAAGTTTTCCCAGCCAACCCAAACCCATCTCCTCTTTTAGCCAAATCAAACCATTGCAACGGCTTGGGTCCTTTTGAGCAGCCGGTAAATTGGTTTGGGAGGGTTCAGATAGACATATCAATTTGGGGGAAAACCAAACCAGACGCAACGAGAGGGAGAGAAGGTGTCAATCGCCGGCAATAGGTGGGAGGGGGAATAGGGGTGCCGGGTCTACCCACGCCTAACCCCTCACATCAGTCCCAGCCTCTCAATCAAACGGAGCAACGGGAGCGGGAAAAAAGGGGGCGATTGACAGCTCGGTGGCGTGAGAGGACCGGCGGCACGGCTGGAAACGGGCAAGGACCAAGCGGCGGTCGAAGGGACCAAAGGACACAAGGTGACCGGCGAAGTGACTTGTGGGAACGCAAGGCTCGAGGGGCGGCTGAACCCAGCTGGGGACTGATAAGGACCATCAGTCGCTACCTCCCTCTACCCGAAGGTTAACGGCTCGTGCAATTGAGGTAATACCCAGCAAATTGGGTAAACCAATTTCTATAAATTGAGCCCCAAACCCTAAGCCGAAGCTGCCGATTCCTCTGCTTGTGAGTGCTAAATTAGAAAATTTAGGGTTTCAAATTAGAGAGAGAGGAATTGCAGAGAAGAAAAGGGAGCAGGGGAAACTAGCCGTGAATGTCCACCGGCTTCGTTAATTATTTTGGGAGAAGAAGGAGACAGGCAATTCAATCTACACCAAGGTATAAATAGCGACTGTGTTGGGTGGTTAAATTTTCCAGTTTGTGTTGGGTAATATGCAATGTGTTGGGTTGATTGTATAATAACTTGTGCTGGCTTGTATAACACCTTTGGGTTGATGTTGTTTGTAATTTTCTTTTCTTTCTGTGCTGGGAATCTGTAATTGAAGAACCAAATTGGTTCGGTAACGTGATGGTGTATAACAGTTATGCTAATGTTGTGGCTTAGAATGCCTGGTATGTGTTCGGTTTTATGCCTAACCTAGGTTTTGGTATCTCCTTTGTATGGTTTGTCTTGCTAGCAGCATATATTACGAAATCAAATATTAGTTGCTTGTGTTTTGTTGGTTCGTTGGATTAAGAAACCTGGGATTGTGCTGTTTCCCTGATTTTGGGACTGTACTATGGTGAGGTTTACACAGATAGTAGAATTATATTGTGTTGGCTCCTTCAACTAAGAAACTGTTATTGGATTAGGTTGTTCTCTATATTGGGATGTTTTATTCCTGTAAACCATTTAACTGTCTTGACTTTATTTTGGGAAATTGGTTTTGTAATTCATTTGTTTATGGAGTCAAATGGTTGTCACATTGTTAATCAACTGTGCAAGTATTGGCTTACTTAAATGGGTAATTAAGTTAAGTCAATAATGCAAATTAATTGGTATTACGTTAATAAATAAGATTAATAAAGTGTTTAATTATTTTCAATAAAGATAATAAATATTTAATTATTATTTAATAATAATAATAATTAAATATGAATAAAGTTAATAGAATAATTATTTATTATTTATTATTAAATAATAAATAAAGATAATAAATATTTAATTATTATTTAATAATAATAATAATTAAATATGAATAAAGTTAATAGAATAATTATTTATTATTTATTATTAAATAATAAATAAAGATAATAAATATTTAATTATTATTTAATAATAATAATAATTAAATATGAATAAAGTTAATAGAATAATTATTTATTATTTATTATTAAATAATAAATAAAGATAATAAATATTTAATTATTATTTAATAATAATAATAATTAAATATGAATAAAGTTAATAGAATAATTATTTATTATTTATTATTAAATAATAAATAAAGATAATAAATATTTAATTATTATTTAATAATAATAATAATTAAATATGAATAAAGTTAATAGAATAATTATTTATTATTTATTATTAAATAATAAATAAAGATAATAAATATTTAATTATTATTTAATAATAATAATAATTAAATATGAATAAAGTTAATAGAATAATTATTTATTATTTATTATTAAATAATAAATAAAGATAATAAATATTTAATTATTATTTAATAATAATAATAATTAAATATGAATAAAGTTAATAGAATAATTATTTATTATTTATTATTAAATAATAAATAAAGATAATAAATATTTAATTATTATTTAATAATAATAATAATTAAATATGAATAAAGTTAATAGAATAATTATTTATTATTTATTATTAAATAATAAATAAAGATAATAAATATTTAATTATTATTTAATAATAATAATAATTAAATATGAATAAAGTTAATAGAATAATTATTTATTATTTATTATTAAATAATAAATAAAGATAATAAATATTTAATTATTATTTAATAATAATAATAATTAAATATGAATAAAGTTAATAGAATAATTATTTATTATTAAATAATAAATAAAGGTAATAAATGTTTAATAATAATAATAATAATTGAATATGAATAAGTTACTAAATAATAAGGATGGTAAGTACTTAATCATCAATGAAATGATGATTAAGTATGAGGGAAATTAATAAGTTAATTATTTTTGGACCTTAATAAATAAAGATAATAAACACTTAGCAGATATTAATAGTTAATAATAATTAAGTGGGTGTAAAGTTATACCTTAATTAATGAATAAAGAACAAGTATAATAATTACTAAATTACCCCTAAGGTAATGGTAATTAAGAGTAAACTGAATAAATGATCAATGGTTTCTGTCATCTCCAAACCAAAATAAATTTATAGTTAATTAATAAAGTTTGTTAAATCGTACCTAGATACTATTAAAGGTAATAATTGGAGTATTCAAATGATAAGTGACCCTGATTGATTATTATCTGTTTAAATAAGAAATAGAGGTCATTAAATTTTGTTAGCTGATGGCTAGGTAGTAATTGAGTTCGGTGAATTACTTATCTGCTAAATGGATAGCATAAGTGGGTATAATTACGCAATGCTAATGGATAAACCAATTCTACCAACTGATAGGTTATTCACGGTCGAGTAATTAAAGCTAGAATTTATCTGTAGCTGAGCGAACAGGCAAGTCCTCTGTCCCAAACTTTGATTTCTGCAAGTTCCTAACCCTAAACTTCTTACATTATTGCAAGTTCTTCCTTACTCAACTTTTTACCTTGAGCAATACTTCTAAAACCTTATGCAGTATTTTAATTCATGCAAAAGGTATATATTATTGCAAGTATTCTTTAAGCTTGAATTTTTTCTCCAAGCATGCTATAAGTGGTCTAATTACTTTTAAAATTATTCCACATCTGTGTATTTATTGGCATTCGCACTCATGCATTTGAATTCGAATATTGAATTAAATTCAGAAGTTTTATGAACCATTCATGGTTAAGTCTGAACCCTTGTTCGGTCAGACAATTTTGTGAAAATTTATAAGAGCTATCCGAACCAATCAATGGTAAGGATTCTTAGACTGTATGAACACCCCTTTATTTATAGGGGAGTACCCCACGTACCGTATATAAGGTACAAATAGCAGAATTAAATGTTATGCATATACATAGGGTACGCGAGGCTGATCCCCTCAAGTACGTTATTCTGTAGCCCAGTAACCAGAGGGTCAACCAGCTATTGACTCCTCTGGAAGTTATCGTTCAAAGTCTATTTGACTATCAATTGTTCTAAAAAGCATTTAATGTTCTTGCTTCTGATTATTCTATTGTTGAAATCCCTTTTATCATCCCTTCATCATGATATATCTTTATTGTTGTACTTTAAACTTGCTGGGCAAACTTGTTGCTCATTCTTGCTATATCATGACTTTATTGCAGCGAAACCCGAGACTTCAGGGAAGAACAAAGGAAAAGAAAAGATGAAACAATAGATTCCTTGTAGCAGACTTTATAGTCATGTGTAATTTAATTGCTGTTCATGTAATTTAAACCCTAATAGTTATTTAGGGTATGGGTTGATGTACTTGATTAAGGTTAATTGTATTCTGGGACTAGTAACACCTTAAATGAACAACGTATGTTTATATATTCCGCACTTTTAGATATCATATGTTGTTAGAGGTGAATGATTGTATTGGATCGTGATGACCAAATCCGGGTATTCGGAGACCCGAATTTGGGGGCGTCACACAACGTGTCAAGGCGGAGCATCAAGTACCAAGGGGTCCATTGCAACCACTTGAGATTCCAGAATGGAAGTGGGAACACATCAACATGGATTTTGTGACAGGTCTTCCCAAAGTTTCTCAAGGCTTAGACGCAATTTGGGTCATTATAGATAGATTGACCAAGTCTGCTCATTTCTTGCCTATACGAGAAAACTATTCACTCGAGCGTCTTGCTAATTTGTATATTAGCGAGATTATGAGATTGCATGGCATGCCAGTATCCATAGTTTCTGATCGAGATCCTAGATTCACTTCACGATTTTGGGTCAGCTTGCAAAAAGCTATGGGCACTGAATTACGATTCAGTTCTGCATACCATCCCCAGACAGACGGACAATCGGAAAGGACTATTCAAACCCTCGAAGATCTATTAAGACTCTGCGTACTAGACTTCAAAGGAAGTTGGGACAAATACTTGCCATTGGTGGAATTCTCTTACAACAACAGTTATCAAGCAAGTATAGGCATGGCTCCCTTCGAGGCGTTGTATGGACGAAGGTGTCGATCTCCAGCATGTTGGGATGAAGTAGGTGAGGCAAAATTGTTGGGACCCGAGTTGATACGTATGACTACGGAAAAGATCCAAATGATCCGACAACGTATACAAACAGCTCAAGATCGACAAAAGAGTTATGCTGATCTTCATCGAAGAGACGAGGAATTCAATGTCGGAGATCATGTATTTTTACGTGTTGCTCCGTGGAAAGGTGTTACGCGATTCAGAAAGAGAGGAAAGCTTAACCCTCGATTTATCGGTCCATTTGAAATCCTCGATCGAGTAGGAACTGTGGCCTACAGACTCGCCTTACCGCCAAGCATGTCTCGTGTTCATAATGTTTTTCACATATCCATGCTACGTCAATATGTGAAAGATCCAAACCATATTATTGAGTTAGAACCAGACGAGATAGCAGAGGATTTGACGTACGAAGAGATACCTGTCAAGGTCTTGGATAAGAAGGAGCAGATTCTACGCTCAAAGGTTATACCTCAAGTTAAAGTTTTATGGAGAAACCATGATGTTGAGGAAATGACCTGGGAGTTAGAATCCGAGATGAGAGCAAAGTATCCTCACCTTTTCGAATTGCCAGGTATGTACGTCAATTTCGAGGACGAAATTTCATAAGGAGGGGAGATTGTAAGACCCCGAATTTATGAAATAAAAATTTATTATTTTCTTTATGATTATTTTTCTAAATAGTGAAATGTTTAATTGTTATAAATGATAGTTAAGGGTGTTATATGCAAATTATCTGATAAATAGTATGTCGGGGAATATTCCTTTTGTCGGGAAATATTCTTTCTGTCGGGGAATATTATATTCGGTACCGTACGACGGCGCCGAAATGGCAATATTGTCAATGATAGTGGGCCCCACAACGGGTTAACTGTCGGATATAGAAAGTGATAGAAATTGGCGGCAAAACTTTAACCGATAACTGTTAAAATACCCGGTGATAAAAAGAACAGTAAAACGCGTTATTCCACAGTAGCACACGGTATTCCACAGTAGCTCACGATGTTGCACAGTGTTTTATATTATTGATTCAATAATTGATAAAGTAGCAATTGCATAGTATCTTGATTCAATAATTGTTAATTAGCATCTGCATAATATATTTTACTATTTGTCACGACACTGTAACTTATATCATTTGATAGGATATTTTAGCATTATTGACAATGTCTAAAAATTCTGTCAAGGAAAGGGGTTATTTAATTGCGCGCCATTTTTATGGAAGGCCCCTCTTTCCTGAGAATAATCTGGTTGTCAGTATTGCGAGTATATGCTATCTGTGATATTAATACATTTAACACAATAATACAGAAAAATGGATTTATTGTGATAATGAAGTTATTTTTATGGTTTATCTTTTGATAATGGAATTATCTTTTGATAATGGATTAATCTTTTTGAATAAATGGATGGATGATATTAATGGAAGAAAAAATGGATGGATGATATTAATGGAAGAAAAAATGGATGGATGATATTAATGGAAGAATAAATGGATGGATGATATTAATGGAAGAAAAAATGGATGGATGATATTAAAAGAATATGGGGAAAAGACCAAAATGCCCTCACCTTGATTTTCCTATAAATAGGGAGAGTTTGCTTAAGAAATTTTCACACCTTCATTGCTTATACTTCCTCTCTCTCTCTAAATTTCTGAAGTTCTCTTAGTGTGCTAGGCTATTGTGAGTATTTGTGAGAATACTAGTATTATCCGAAGTTAGTAAACTTCATAGAAAGTAACATCCAGTTAACAAAGGTAGGGAATATCATTTCTTTCATACTCATATATAATATCATTTTCTTTCATGTTCGTAAGTGATATTATACTCATAAAGGTTGTTATTCATTCTGTATTAATTTGTGGGGATAACCTGGCCGTGCGATATGACGCATGCCTGGTGAATATCCTTTTGTATTCAACCCTTATTATTCTATGGGAATAACCTGTAAGTACGAGTGTCGTACCTGATGAATACCCTTCTGTATTCATTCCTTATTAATCTGTGGGTATAACCTGTTCGTGCGGATTGACGCATACCTGGTGAATAACCCGCCGTATTCATTACTTATTAATCTTTTGTGGAAATAATCTGTCTACGCGAATTATCGCATGACGGGTGAAAATCCATTTGCAGTTTCATATATTCTGTTATACTCGTAAAACGTATCATTTCTTTTGTACTCTTTAAGGGATATCTTTTTCTTTCACATTTCTCCATTTAAGATAAGAAATCTTTGTTTATTTCCAAAACCTTATTTTTAAATGGAGAAAATCCCTGAAAATTAGTAGAATATCCTTAATAGTTTGTGCTTCATCTAATATCTTTTCACTTGAATCTTTCTATTTCATTTTATACGTTATAGTTGAAGCATGAAATAATTTCTTGAATATCATTCTTGAATTTGACTCCACAATTTAGTTATTGTGTTGGCAATTTGGTCAATCTTTGATACTGATTAAATTATAAAGTTTTTCTTATCCTTGATCTCACTGTATCATTGTCATCATCCTCATCCTCATATTTAAATTGTGGTGATAGTTCTCTTTGGCCCGTAGTGCAAAGATGAACTGGCGTGACATGATTTTGACCAAACTGTGTATTGGTATTATCATGACTTTTGGTGTTACAAACAAAGGCGTATGGTGAAAGTTCTCTTTGGCCCGTAGTGCAAAGATGAACTGGCGTTTGGCATGATCATGACCGGTGATGTTACAAATAAATATCTTTGGCACGTAGTGCAAAGAGAGGCTGTTGAATATAAACTGTTGATTTGGATGTTCATAAACAGGAATTGTTGATTGGTGTTACAGGAATAAAATATTGGTGGTGATCCTTTAATTTATAGAA
Organism: Aralia elata; assembly: GCA_034770075.1. Taxonomy (NCBI): domain Eukaryota; kingdom Viridiplantae; phylum Streptophyta; class Magnoliopsida; order Apiales; family Araliaceae; genus Aralia; species Aralia elata. The sequence goes on along the minus strand of CM068383.1, from coordinate 40,451,003 downwards.
GATGGTAGATATTATAATCTACTTGACTCTTCAAATGGATTGTTTGTTCCGCTGCAATTGTTGTTGTTGAACAAATATAATATCTTTAAATCTCTGATTTATTATTGTTGAAGACTAAAGATAATTTTTATTTTTCATTATCTTAGTCATGATATTTCTTACTGGGCTATTTGAGCTCACCCTTTTCAGTTTTGTCCCATTGTTCTTCTCAGGAAAGGAAAATGTAGCTGGGACTAGCCGGGGAGTGGAGTGATGGTCCGAGTTAGTGGTTGTCCTCATCAAGTTATGACATAGTTTAATAATGATTGTACTGAAGACTTAAAACATGTGTTGCCGTCTTTTTACGGCATTGTAATAATTTGGGTTTGGATACTGTGGTACCATACGGTACGATATTTGTATGGAAGTCACAGTATGTGTGTGGTCGTATTTTGCACGACAAATATTAGTTGTAAATGGGAAAATTCGTATTTGTATTTGTATTTTGTAGAATGTTATTGGCGACTCAAAATGGGTTGTGTGGACCTATTTTGGGGGCGTCACATAGATACACAACTAGGAGCTTGATTATCCTCCTTCTTTGATTCTCTAGGGTTCCTCTTCTTTTTCAATTTACAGAGTATTCTCTCCATTCCTCTCTTCCTCCCTTCTTCTGAGTTTTTTTTACGTATAAACTAAAGCTTAGTAGTTATGCAAATCAAGGGGCTCAGTAGTTACAAACACCAAGGGTCACAAGGCCATGTTTGGCTGACCCTTTAAAACACCCTTTAATTTATTTTTATAAAACTCTTACTATATGATACATTTGTCACACTTAAATTTAATTAAATACAAATAACCCTTATTATTAATAATTCAATTATTCCATACCAATAAAATTATAACAATTAATTTAGTCACAAAAAAATATAATTTTTATTTAATAAATAATTTTGTTTAATAAAATCATCTTTCACTTAATAAATAATTTTATTTAATAAAATTATTCATCCTCTCATTTAATAAATTACCAATATCTTATCAACATCCATGCATAATAAAATACACATTAAGTATAAAAATATTTATTATCACTTTACTTAATATTCTCATACAAATAAATTATCACACAATATTCTCATCAAATATTTATTTTACTGAATAAACATCCCAATTAAAATATTTATTCTACTCAATAAATATTTTATCTATTTACGAAATTCACAATCGTAATACATTAACATGTAACATATTGTTTTCTCGTTTTATCAAAACAAATATATATTTACATTAATTCACTATTTTAATCAAGTGAATTATTCACATTATTATGAAATATAATCCATAACAATTTCTTTGCTAACAAGGCATAATAATTAAAATATATTATTTCACAATATAATTTTTAACTTTTTAATATTCGGTAAATATTTTTTCCTAGCAATTTCCTTCACTTCATTCAACAGTTTAATTAACTATTAAGCCTCTTCTCTCAAATACACGAACATATAATTCTCTTCACATCAAATCACATATTTCACAATACATATCACATATATACATATATTCAAACCCAAAACATCTCGTAAAAAGAATTTTATTTATTAAATTCTTATTTAACAACTTCTAAAAATCCGGGTTGTCACATCCTTCCCTCCTTATAAGGATTCCGTCCTCGGAATCAACGAAACCTCCCTACCTCAGTTTTCACAAAAAATCTCTTTCACAATTATCGTTGAATAACTTCAACACATTACCTTAGCGTAGGTTTTATTTCATCACCTTCACTTAAACTTGAAACACTTCGAGTATTATATATTCTTTAATCCTTTAACGCACTCATTTCCTTTCTCCAAGGGTCATTGCATAACATACTCATTGTAATCATAAGATATCTTGATTTAGCATCGCATAAATATTCGGGATATCACATTCACCCCTTCTTCTAAGAATTTCGTCCTCGAAATTTTGATTTACTAATATTCATTCCTTCCATTTAACGAAATGGACTTTATGTTAATCTCTACGTATTCATTGGGTTCTACACCAATTTCTTTCTGTAAGGATCTTTCTAGGATCGTTTCATTCTTCTCATCTTCCTCTTCTAAAAATTTTCTCATCATTACTCATCACCAGCTAAATTTATCTCTTTCCCTTCTGGAATTTCATTCCTTTCTTGGATTTATTATAATTTGTTTAACTCACTCATCACCACATGTTGCATTCTATGACTTACCCCTTCTTAAGGAATATTTTTCTTTCCACTTCCACCTTTCAAAAGAATAAGAATCTTCCATAATTGTTCAATAATTGGGAAGCAGTATGAAAAATTCAGGAATTTAAAGATACATTCAAAATCTTTCAATATTCTGCTGAGGAGTCGTAAAGACTTAAACCTTGTCCTAGGTCATCAGATATTTCTACTGTAACCTTTAACAGTCAAAAGACTATGGACCATCTCTTCTCGTACTCCAGGTGATCAGCCTTTCGTACTATGTATTGTGCACATACATATTAACGTTATTGCGTATCCCCCATTACAGGGTTGGTTCACCTCAGACTTAGTACAAATTCCGTACCAGAATAAACTGGGTTGGCAGAAAATCTCAAAGAATTCTTGAACTTCATAAACATCTTTCAATAGTTGTCTAGCCGAATCAATTAGCATAGACCTTGAACAGCAATTCGGACATTAGTCAAAACATTTTTAGCCAACTCAATTGGCATATCTTTTCATAACTTAATAGAAAAAATAAAATTCTTTTATGACGTCATGATACCGTACCGTCTTAAGAGTACATTGAGGATGCCGTCATTTTAGGACGTTGTCATACTACATCATACCATAGTGAGCTGACGATCCTTCAATCACATCCAACACTAGGTTCAGTTGCACTGATGACTCCATCGTTCAAAATACATTTTGATAATTTCAAATTATTTTTATCTAGCTGAAACAATTAGCATAGACATACGAATAATAACACATTTTAAAACTTATTGGTTCAAACATTGACCCAATATATTTTTGAGAACACAAAATTGCGAATATTAGCACGATGTCAATAAATTTGAAAAATATAGCATAGCTAAAAGAATTAGAATCGCCATTTTCTCTCCATCAACTTCAATCTTTTACTTCATTGCCTCATTACTCAATCATTCTATCATTCTTCAATATCATCAATGCTATCTATAGCATAACTTTTCTATACCTAATATTGTTCATTAAACTTACCACACTTTGAAAATTCAGGAACCTACCACAATCATACGGTTTTAGGAACTTATCCTAGTCAGACTAAAATCGTCCATTTGCTGAGGGGTTCCACTATACAATTATGAGTCACGAACCTACCATAAGTATGAGTTTTAAGAACCGTACCTAGTCTTAATATTCTGTAACTATCAAATATAAATATGAGAAAAGAATCACCTTCTCGTCATATGTATATCGATAGTGTGACACCAATATTTCAATGATTATCAATATAGGAAACTAAGTGGTTGTCGAACCAACTTGACCACTAATCAACATAGGAAGCTGAGCGGTTGTTAAACTATGGACAAATCCCGTCCCATACCAGGATTTGTTCAACTCAACCACTATATTAATATAGGAAGCTAAGTAGTTTTCAAACCAAGTACAAATTCCCGTCCCATACTAGGAATTGTACAACTCAGCCACTAACATGAGTCCTCAATTGAAATCCCACCTAATTTCATCTTGCTCTTAACTTAACTCTTTGCTTGATACGAATTTCTTGTATTTCATCATCCATAACCCCTCGTGAGTTTACCTCGTACTATTTTATAGTATCATCTCTTTATAGCGTCATGCTACAACCATTCAATCATTTAAGATCTTCTGACATTTTACAACTTTAGCAGATCACGTCGTGATCTCGTTCTATCATCATCTCTTCTTACGATTCTTTCTTATCTCATGATCGTCTCATCTTACGATCTTCTTTATTCTTCTCTTTAATCACGTTATCTTATGATTAATCAACTCAGGTGTTCTCTGTTCTTTTAGCTCTTCAGGTTCTTCTTTGAACCTAATCATTTTATCATAATCTTGTCTCACATAGATTCTCTAAACTCTATTTGAGTTCATCCTTATTATTTATATTATTCTCATCTTATAAACATCGTCTATTTATTAACACCATCTTTATTACTGGAGTCAGGTAATCTCCTAGTTCTCATCTTTTATAACTCTTCAATATTCTTCTTTGAATCTTCTTGTTTATATATTAATTCTTCCTTTAAGAATCTCTAACTTCATTCATATTATTCAATATTTTATTCGAGTTTACTTCGCGTCATTCGCATCTTCTTCTTGTAACGTTTCTAGGACTTAACTCATCTCATGCATCTACCTATATAAAAGAATTATTTCTTAATCATACGCATCCATAATTCTATACTTGATACACATCGAGTCTCTAACAGTGTTCAGTACAGCACCTGAATGGTTTTCCACAAACAACCAACAAACTAGTCCCCGTCTCGTCTACACTGTCTTGCACAACGAGTTAGATCGGTCGCTAGTTCGTATCAACCTCCGCTCTCTAAAGGAATTGTTTAGCCCATATACCATACATCAACCATTAAAGAGTACGATTGTACCATAATCTTACTTAACTTAGTATTCTTTAAACACTATCATCTTCACCTCTCTTCTCTAAGGTTATAGCCTAAGGTACTCGCACCTAAGGTTTCTAACCTATCAGCTCTGATACCAACTGTAACGACCCCAAAATTCATACACTTCAACTCTCCACATCGGTCGTTAATAATACATCAATTTTCTGACTTTACAACATTATTCAATGATAAACTTAATAAAATGCGGAACAATTTTTTTTTTTTTGAACTTTTCAGTTTTCTTTCTTTACTTTCCGTGAATCATAACCTTAAATCATTTACATATTCTAGAATCATATTTGATTCGCTTCATCAGAATTATAATAAAAATAAAACTTCTAGTTTCAATACCCTTTATACATCAGATAATATTAAATTTACAACTCAATACAAATTTAACAACTCTACATCTGTTACATTTAATACATTCTCAAATACATCATTTAGAACCTTAATCATGGTTCAAAAATATAATTTAAGCTAAAACAATTAATCTGCATGCATTACATCTGAATCATGCCATTCAAGCAGCACTTAACTTTACCTTGAATCCTTAACATGCAAAAGTGGTTATTTACAATAATGAGCTCGACAGCTCAGTAAAATCTAACAGTTTGCATGCATCACATAGCACATAGATAACATGCTTATTATTTAAATCATAAACTTTTGGCTAAACATGTCATACATAATGATCAACACGTAACAAATAGGGATTGAGTTCCATAACGCAATCAACATTCTCTATTCAATCAATAGTCATAAGTTGACTATAACATTTCATGCTGACATTACATGCAATTCGTCATGTGATATCAAAATTAATTAACACAATTTAACATCATTAGCCACATAGCAACACTTAGTATTAATTCTACTTAACAATTCATAATCCTTCATTTAACTTTGCTCCACTTTAATCGACACTTAACCCTTAGTTAGGTCTTAAACTTTGCTTTACATTAAATGTATAATGTTTATAAATAAACCTTGTATAGGGTAGCATAGCATGACCTAAAGAAAAGAATTACAAACAAGAAAATTTTTCATTTCTGCAATTCCCGTCGGGGCGAGAAAATTACTACACAAAATTCTCGTCGGGGCGAGCTCTCGCCGGGGCGAGAAATTGCTTCACAAAATTCTCGCCGGGGTGAGACTTCGCCGGGGCGAGAAAATCAGCCTATTGAGCTCGCCGGGGCGAGATCCATGAATTCCAGATTCTGCAGTTCGCGAACTACAGAATTTCTAACCAAAAAACACGAAATTTCTTCATTTTACCAGCAAATTAAAATTACCCAGTCACTATAACTTATATATGATCATTATCTAAACCCTCTAGCACGATTCTAACATCTTAAACAGCTCAAACAACCAATTTCAAGCCTCAAATATCAATATTCATGCTAGTTTTATAAATTTTTACAATTTAGCGCAATTGATCACTACGGATTCGTTATTCAACCAAATTGATCCGTTCAACTTTCGTTGTTTTCGTTTTTAAACGCATAACAACAATCCACCACCAATCTATAGATTATTACCCAAATTAAACATAAATTTTCATACATTTAAGTCATATTCACATTTTTCTTCACTGTAAATTTCTAAACTCTAATTAAACATAGTTTCATGGATTTAATTCAATCAAAATCGTTTATAAACAACATATAATCAGAGTATCACAATCCAACAACATATATAACTAATTTCTCAATAAATTAATCATCAAGACCAATTACAGAAAACTAGTTTTAGAAAAAAAATATGAAGTAGAAATAGAATTCACCTTTGATTCTTCTAAGTTTAGATACACAACTAGGAGCATGATTATCCTCTTTCTTTGATTCTCTACAGTTCCTCTTCTTCTTCAATTTACAGAGTATTCTCTCCATTCCTCTCTTCCTCCCTTCTTTTGAGTTTTTTTTTACGTATAAACTAAAGCTTAGCAGTTATGCAAATCAAGGGGCTCAGTAGTTACAAACACCAAGGGTCACAAGGCCATGTTTGGCTGACCCTTTAAAACACCCTTTAATTTATTTTTATACCCTTCTTATTAATAATTCAATAAATCTTCTTATTCCATACCAATAAAATTATAACAATTAATTTAGTCACACAAAAATATAATTTTTATTTAATAAATAATTTTGTTTAATAAAATCTTCTTTCACTTAATAAATAATTTTATTTAATAAAATTATTCATCCTCTCATTTAATAAATTATCAACATCTTATCAACATCCATGCATAATAAAATACGCATTAAGTATAAAAATATTTATTATCACTTTACTTAATATTCTCATACAAATAAATTATCACACAATATTCTCATCAAATATTTATTTTATTAAATAAACATCCCAATTAAAATATTTATTCTACTCAATAAATATTTTATCCATTTACAAAATTCACAATCGTAATACATTAACATGTAACATATTGTTTTCTCGTTTTATCAAAACAAATATATATTTACATTAATTCACTATTTTAATCAAGTGAATTATTCACATTATTATGAAATATAATCCATAACAATTTCTTTGCTAACAAGGCATAATAATTAAAATATATTATTTCACAATATAATTTTTAACTTTCTAATATTCAGTAAATATCTTCTCGTAGCAATTTCCTTCACTTCATTCAATAGTTTAGTTAACTATTAAGCCTCTTCTCTCAAATACACGACATATAATTCTCTTCACATCAAATCACATATTTCACAATACATATCACATATATACATATATTCAAACCCAAAACATCTCGTAACAAGAATTTTATTTATTAAATTCTTATTTAATAACTTCTGAAAATCCGGGTTGTCACATTATATGACCTTTAATATCTACCCGACAGTTCTTATGTATAAACTTAACAGGAATCACTTCTTTATTCGCGATTTCTATGCTCATGGGGTAATCTAACTCTTCCTGATGTAACTTTAATTTTCTAGCAAAATCATCGGATATAAAAGAACAAGTAGCACCTGAATCAAATAATACGTAAGCATTTACACTATTAACCGGAATGATACCTGACACCACATCCCTTACACTTAATGAGCGCCGGTAAGGTACCATCTTTACCGGAATGCGCCCCTCAGTTCTAGGGACAATCTTATCATTAATACTGTGAATGTCAGATAGATAGGAACTATTGATATGAAAGAGATATACATTAGATATAAATCTATATATCCAAGTGAGGGTATCCAAACACAGTTAACGTTCTGACGAGAACTATTACCTATTATGGGATATTGTGAACCTTGGATAGTTAGAGGTTATATATTATGGAATATCTAATAGGTGGTTAACTAGTTAAGCTTGAACACCAGATCTGATATAGAGGTATAAAGATTTAAGTTGAAGATGTAGAAGTCATTTAAACTATGCTAGATTAACATTATTGGCAATGTCTAGAAAGTTCATACGAGGAAAGGGGTTAGGTCATTTAATTGCGCGTCGTTTTAACGGAAAGCCCCCTCTTTCTGGGAACTAACTGGTTGCTAATACTGCAAGTCTCGGATAGATAAATAGAGATTTCTTTTTAAGTATTTTAGGACTTATTTGTAATAATAACAAGTTATCTGGGAATGTTATAACACGAACAAATGATATTTTATAATATTATCACTTTTCCGCACTTTACTCTGATTATTAGAAGCCAAGATTTCTATTATAACGAATGTAATTTTTGTGAATACATAAAATATTTATTGAGTTAAATAAATATTTTTGTTAATTTATTTATTGAGTAAAATAAATAATTGATAAAGTTACTGTGGAGTAATTCATTTTAAGTGTAATTATGTTAATTGTAATTTAAATGTAATTTGATGTGTCTGTTCTAATTTAATTTAATAATTAAATTAGATAATAAAATGATTTATTTGAATAAAGGATTTATTGAGTAAGATCATTATTTAGTAATATTGTTATTGGTCAAATAAAGATTATAATTAAATTAGTAAGGTTTAATTGGATTTATTTAATAATAGGTTTAATTAAATTGAAAGTATGACAAGTGTGAGAATTAAACTATATAGTATAATGAGTTATTAAAATAAATGGAAAAAGGGTTAATTTTAGTTAAACCAAACAAGGCCTTGTGACCTTTGGTTGGTAAAAATGGATTATTTTTCTTGGTGCAACCAAACAAGGCCTTGTGGCCTTTGAAATTCCATTTTCCTTATTTTGAGTTTGCCAAACATGGCCTAACTCTTGGCTTTTGCAAATGACAAATTACAAACAACTTACGTTAAAAAAAAACAAACTTACCTGTTGTTCTAAGTCTAAGGAAGAAGAATAGAGTTTAGCAAAGAGAATAGAAACGAAAGAAAAAAAAACTTGGAAAGGAAGAGTGCTGAGAATTTAGGAAGAGAAGGAAGAGGATTACTAAAGCTAAGGAATCTTATTGGTTAAGCTTGAAGGTATAATTTCTTTTAAAATTTTGTTAGAAGTTTTATTTTTCACTGTATATGATTTTTACTTCCATGAGTGTGAATTTAATTGCTCAATGCATGAATTATTTGGTTGTAATTGATAGTAAGCGTGTATTAGTGATTATATGAAGTTTATAACCAATCTGTAGGAATTAATCCATTAAAGCATGTTTTAAAATAGAGTTTTAGTTTTACAGAGTTTCACTTTCATGTATGGCTTATATGTATTAAAATTGATATTCAATTAGGTTATTAATTGGTGAATTGACGTTTGATTGTGTTAATATGATGAAAAACGAAAAGAATGCAAGTGGAATGGATTAAAATAGTTTAGAGATGAATTCAAAGTGTTTAATTTTATAAAATAGGCCAAAACATGAATATTTTGTTTAAACAGTGAATTTTTGGATTTTAATTGGTTAATTATGTGTTTATAATAATTAGAATTGTTAGAAACATGTTGGATAATTGTGTTACATCATGTTTGACGTATGGGTACGCTTATTTTATGAATCGGATGGTAGAATTTGTAAAATTTGGTCTGAAGTTGCACTGGTTCGCGTTTTGCAGAAGCTGTCAGTCGAGTGTACTGTCCCGGCGGTAGAAATAAACTGTTTTTGTCGCCTCGGCGGTCTCGTCGCCCCGGCGCCAGAATTGAACTAGAATCCTCGCCCCAGCGGTGTCCTCGCCCTAGCGACGGTTTTGCAAAGGAATTCACCGCCCCGACGGTGGAACAGGAAATAAAAAAAATTAAAATTAAATAAATAAATTTCCTTTTCTTTGTGATGTGGTTATATGGCCATGTGCATGTATAAAGCTTATGCTAAGATATTAAATGATTAATAAGATACCACGATGGTTGATAAGCAAATACTTATTGAATTACAAATGGCAATCGAGATGTTACAATAAAATTGGATAAAACGAATCCTAAAGTGCTTATGGTACAGTAACTAATCGTTGTTACCGCTTTTCAAACGTAATGTAAAGGTTGATTAAAGAACGTGAACTTTAATCAGTAATCTACGCACGAGGCAAGTTTTCTATCCTTATTCTCTTTATTTCGTTGAAAGCAAGTTCCCAAAACTTAATTTTACTCGAGCAAGATTCCTACTTTGCTTTCATTGAATAAGTTTATTAACCTTAGCTTATTATTGTTCAAGCAAGGTGGTTATAGTATCAAATGCTTATGTACCTTTCAAGTCATTTGTTAATTTACTATGAACTGTTGATCAAACTTCGAACATAAATTCCATTGTACGATCTTATTGTTGAATCAAATACTTTAGTGACTAGCAAACCTTATTGATTCAACTAGTCCATAGTTGATGAGCGTTTTAAAAACTGAGAATATCTTGAAGTTATTCCAAACTAAGTTTCTTTTGGTATGGATTCTGAAATCAAACTGAGATGAACAACCCTAATATAGGGGATTAATTATGCAACGACGTTAAAATGTTTATGCACAATACATTGTACAAAAGGGCTGATCCCCCGGAGTACGAGATGGATAGTCTATAGCCTATAAGGCTGTTAAAGGTTATAGTAGAGATACTTGTTAACTTAGGACACAGTTCGAGGTCTTATGACCCTCAGATATACTATTGATCTTAAAATCTATGTTCAATTCTTGAGCCAAGATTTCTATTGAGCTCTCAGTCCTTTGAATTGTTATTGATTGATTTTAGATAAGCTATTATACCTTAGTTAAAATCTACTCCATTGATTATTCAATTGTTATCGTTATCATACTTGTGGGCAATTGTTTGCTCACCCTTGCATTAAACTTTGCATCTAAGACTGAGAAATCAGATGAGCCGTCCACTAGTAAAGGCAAAGGCAAGATGCAAAAGTAGCTGGCGAATTATTATCTGTTTGATGAATTTATGTAATAAGACTTGTTTAATTTTATGTTTTAATTCCGCAACGATATAATAAAGGTTAGATGACCTGGGATTTGTTTATTTAAGAGATTTAAATTGTAACCCCTATTGTGGGTAGATAATTTATTCAGTTTAATTATATTGTCTTTTATCATGAGTAGTTAGTCATGAATGTATGGAATAGTGAACACCAAATCTGAGGAGTTGAAGTATCCGGATTTGGGGGTGTCATATCTATAGCATTATGTAAAGGTTGTACACGTGAGCACGAAGTCCGACCTGGCTAAAAGAAGCTAGTAGGTGGATTTTCGGGGCGTCACATCAGAGATATCATCAAGTTACTTAATCAATAGATCCAATCAATGCAAAGTTAATAACCCAATCAATTAGTCAACCTACACCTGTGACGAACGAGAATTTTGTAATTTAATTTAAATATTTATTGAAGTAGATAAATATTTTCCGATGATTTGGTTGTTGAATTAATTGATTAATTGATGAATTTGTGGTAGATTAATTTAATTATATGTGTTACATTAGTAAAATTGATGTGGAGAATTTTTATATTTAAAGTATGTGTTTAATTAAATTTATTTGATTAAATGCATTATTTAAATAAGTATAATGTTATTTCTAATTAATTTTATAATTAATTAGAGATTTAATAATTTGTCATTATTAATAAACGAGAATTTTATTTATATGACTATATGATTTAATGTAGAATTATTCTACTTTATTTAATTGATTTTAGTAAGATTATTTAATTAATTTAAATGTGTGACATGAATTATATAATAAGTAAGTTATTAAAATAAATTCGAAGGAAGAATAAATGAGTAGCCAAACATGGCCTTAGTGGGAGTTGGTGCCAGTTATTAAACTGACACCATGTTCTGCCATTTGGTTTTTCACATATTATTATTTCATACATTATTGTTCATCAGTGTCTAAAAGTTTAGCTAGAGAGAAAAAGAGAGAATTGAGAGGAATTAGAGAATTGAGAAGAAATCTTATCATTCATCTGCTTGCATTATTTAAAGCATCTAATTGAAGATAATTCTTCTAGTTAAATTTAATTTATGTTTTTAATTCTTCCATGATAGTATTCTGTAAGTTTTCTGATAATGGAGTTTCATGTGTAATTGATTGTAAATCATTTAAAATTGTTTAAATGCATGTATAATTTACTATATGATGTTTATAGATTGTTTAATTGGATTAATTTATGGGATTACGCCTTTAATTGGAAGTTCTGGAAGTTACAGAGTAATTACATATGAATATGAATAGTATGTATGAAATTGATGTCTGTGTTGTAAGTTAATCGGTTAAATTGATGACTAAATTGTGTTTATGCATGTAAAAACGAAGAAAACAAGTGTTAAACGGTTAGATTTGGTTATCAAACGAATTTACAATGATTAATTTTGTTAACTGTATCAACACTTCTTAATAAAGTATGAACAGTTAAATTTTAGCCTTTAATTGGGTTGATTAGGTTATCTGTAATGTTAAAATTTGGTTTATGGAATGGGTTTTGATTTCATACCATATGTGATGAATGGGTAGTAATTTAATCGGTTAATTGTGAAAACTTTGGCCAAATTTGGCATTTTTCTGTGTTCTTCGCGAACTGTAGGAATTGAGTTTTAGGTCCACCGCCCGGCAGTAGAAATGAACTACATTTCTCGCCCCGACGGCAGGCTCGCCCCGACGGTAGAAACGAACTACATTTCCCGCCCCGGCGGTAGAAATGTATTACATTTCCTACCCCGACGATAAGCTTGTCCCGGTGAGGATTTTGTGAAGAAACCCACCGCCCCGACGGTGGAAGAAAAAAAAGAGTAAAAAGAAGAGGGTAAAAATTTTATTCTTCCTTTGTGGTCATGTTATGATATCGTAGACATATCTAGAGCTTAGACTAATGTATGAAATGACTGTTAAGGTACTGTAATGGGTGGTAAGCATATACCCATTGATTGTTCGGTGTCAACTGAGATATTAAAATAAAAATTTGGATGAAAATGAATCCTGAAGTGTTTATAATACTTTAACTAATTATTGTTACTACTTTATAAACCGAATGTATAGGTTGATTAAAGAACGTGAGTCTTAAATTTATAGTCTACGCACGAGGCAAGTATCTTATGCCCAATTGTACCTTTTGCGAGATTTAGTCCTTGATTCTTGAATATTAATTACATTTTTATTGAACCTTGATTGACTAGCAAACCCTTATTGATTGGACTAGGCCATAGTTGATGAGCGTTCTAAATCCTAGAAACGTTATTGAAGTAAATCCAAACCAAACTTCCTTTGGTGCGGACTCTGATGTCAAACTGAGATGAACAACCCTTACACAGGGGATTTTATTTACGCGTTAGCGTTAAGATGTTGTGCACATACATGGTACAAAGGGCTGATCCCCCTGAGTACGAGAAGTAAGGTCCATATAGTCTTACGACTGTTAAAGGTTTAAGGTAGAAATACTGATAACCTGGGACATAGTTCGTGGTCTTAAGACTATCAGATGTTCTTCTGAATCTTGTCCTACATTCTTGACTCAAAAGCTGAATCTTCGATTATTCAATATCCGTTAATTATTTCGCATATTATTATTATTGTTGTTGTTGTACTTGCTGGGCAATCATTGTTCACCCTTGCATAATAACATTGCAGCTAAAGTTAAAAGAGTTGATGAGCCGTCCACTAGTAAGGGCAAAGGCAAAACAAACAAGTGATGAAGACTTGTTATGTTTGTTTAAATGATGCTTATGTAATAGACTTCAGTATGTTTTCCACATTGATGTTATGTTAAGGTTAGATGACCTGGGATTTATTTATTAATGATGTTGTAACCCTTTAATGGGAGATTTCTATTTTATTAATAGTTTTCCTTTATATTTGAATGGGTAGTTAGATGTGATGTGATATGTATTTGGATAGTGAACACTAAATCCTGAGGAAACGAAGTACCCGGATTTGGGGGTGTCACAACACCTGTTATTACTCATGTTGTGTGTGTGTGCTCATCAACCATTCTAACAAACCATACACCAAGATAAAGCACATAACCAACCCCATAGAAAGAAAAGTCTAGTTTCACTTCATTTACCAGAAACATAGTAATTCCGGCTAAAATTAAGCAATTACTAAGTATAGGGGTCCCTTTGATGAGATCCTGACCAGTTTCGCATCAAGCATTCAAGATACCACTAAAGTTCTAGGGATAGTTCAAATGAATTTATGTGATTGGGCTGAAACTTGTTCGAAGAAGTTTGAAATGGAGCTGAATTCAAGCGGACCATGAGAGGAGGATCAATTATATGATTTGGGATTGCTAGATACTATCTATTTAGTGAGACCAAATCAACTCAAACCAAGTCATCAAGGTCGTGTTCATTTGTGTCATCTAATCTGCAAAGAAGCTACGTTTCAATTCATGTAAGGATTAGTGATCTCGCTACTTTGTGGAAGTCCAAGCTGGTCCAAGAGATTACAAGTTAACACGCGACAACCCAAGTTTGAAACTTGTAGAGGACGTTTCAAGCTTTTCAGAAATGTATGGTTTACAAGAATCCAAGTTCATTTGGGTCTCCAAACATTGTTCCTAAACATTGATCTGAATTCTAATTGGAGTTGGATTCTTGTCAGGACTAGTAAGCTTAAAACAGCCACAACTTTTGATCCGGGAGGAGTTACGGAACGTGCCACCTGTCAAATCGAAGGTCGCGGGAAAATCTACAAGTGTAAGTGGGCAAGACTAGCGCTGGGGCGCTAGAAATAGGCCTAAAACCAGCGCTGGGGCGCTGGCATCCAGGGAGCTTTTGCCTTGCAGCGCCGGGGCGCTAGACTTAGTGAGATTTGGAGCGCCGGGGCGCTAGGGCGTGTACACAGATCCCGAGGAACACGTTTTGATGGTTTTGATCATATTTCTTTCCTTATTTTTAGGGATTTTACATATTTTTTTAGATTTCTAATGTAATTAGGATATTTGTTAGATGGATTTGCTTCCTAATTACTTGATAACTAGTACTTCTATTTCTTTTAGGATTTAGGGTTTCTTTAAGGTTTATTCTATTAGTATAAATAGAATACATGGGTTATGTAATGGAGTAGTACACTTTTGATTAATAAAATTATTGTGAGATTTTTCTCATCTTTTGGTTCTTTAAGAATTGCTAGATTATTTTCTTAGTTTTCTTGGGATTCAATTATCGACTTATCATTCAACATATCATAGTTGTTTGTGGTGTCATTCTACCGAACCATCAATCATCGATTGTACCGAGGTTCCTGCTTCTTATAAGTACGGGGTTTAGGTGTCATTGGTGTCCATTCAACGCAAGCTTTCTAGCGCAAAGCAATTATACCAAGGTTCTCGTCTCAATATAGGCGAAGGGTTAAGGTGTTGTGACCGTTCCACCTTCATAACTTGCTGGAAACGATCCGGGCGACGACTACCTCACGTAAGCGTGTCGTGGAGTCTATCATTTGGTATCAGAGCTACGTTTTCTAGCGAGTTACTTATCTTTTATTTTTTAGTGTTGAATTATATTGGAGAAAAAAAATTTGGTCGTTCCAAAAGAAAAAAATAAAATAAAATAAGATATTCGTGAGTTAGTTAAATTTTTTTTATTATTTGTTGCAATTAGCTTGGTATCTGTGAGTTGGAGGTTCTTCAAGAAGAATTATAATTGGCGATTGTGGAATTCTATTGGTTATCATATGTCCTATACTGCTATATTTTGTTTTGTGATAAGTTCTTATTGAATTGAATAGAAAACTGTGAAATTTGTTTGGTGAATTCAAAAAGAACCTATAAGAGAGAATTAGAGTGGTAAAAGGCAAGAGTGTGAGAATAATTGAGGGTAAAAGCCAATAGAGTGATGCACGAGCGTTTCATAATTGTGAGATATACTGTTTGAGCAAAACACGTAAGGGAGTGTGTGAGAATTTTTTTTTTTATCTACTAACCTTTGTTTTGTAGCAAATATGTGTGAGTATGGTTATGAAAATTCTTATAGGTCTCGAAGGAATACTTTCCAAGGCAGGAATGATCCAGATGCTTATTTGAGATGGGAGGAAAAGATGGAGCGAGAGTTTGACTATCATATCTATTCCGAGCGAAGGAAGTTCAAACTGGCGATTCAAGATTTTTCTTATCATGCGACTACATGGTGGGATCAATTTGCGATTAGCAGGAGAAGATGTGGAGAGCATCCGATCGAGACATGGGAAGAATTAAGAATTATCATGAGGAAGCGGTTTGTTCCAAGATAGCTTAATCGGAGGAATGAATATGCAACTCTAAGATATGACGATCAACCTTCAAGACGTTCAAATTGGGATGATGAAAGGAAGGATCATATGCATGGATATTCGCATCGGAGACAACCACGAGAAACTCCTAAGGCGTATAGGGAATCGGTATCAATTGAGGACATAAGAAGAACATATAATGAGATAAGGGACACTTATTTGAAGCAGCAACAAAACATCTCTAAGGCGCAAAGGGAGTAAGATCAGTCGAGGCAGGTGGAAGAAGAGATAATAGAATATGCAGTCCAAGGAGAGTTGTTAGATTCCAATGTTCGAGATGAAGTCTATGATCCCAAGGAAGAAAATACAAGTGAAAGTAAACGACAAAAAGAAAGTGAAAAGGAAATTAAAAAAAAGATTGAGTATGAACAAGAAAAGTGTGAAAAAGAGAATGAAAAGAAACGAGAAAATAAAAAGAATGAGAGTGAAAATAAACGAGAGAAAGAAATAGTGGAGAGTAAGAGTGAAAAAAGAGAGGAGAGTGAGTTGCATTTTAAACAGCCAACAACTGTACATTCGTACAAGACGACGCTTTTGAATACTAACAAGAATAACTCTTCTTTGTCTGGTTCTGTTTTATCTCTTGTACAGGTTGTTGATGACATACCCCGAGTTATCATTCCATACCAGTCAGCTTATGGTGTTCTTAAGGAGACGAAGGAGTCACTAAGGCAGGGTGGAAAGTTGATAGAGAGAGGTATCGTGGATGAAGACATGAGTTCATGTGTCATTCAAGAGATCATAGTACCTAAGGAGGATAAGACGTCTAGCTTGTGCAACAATTGCAAATTGGTAAACAAGTATCGATATTATTTTCTTTTCTTAGATAATATGTGTGATAAATTGCATAGTACTTATGTTTTGTCTACATTGGGTGATGACCATGTGATGATATTGCCTAGTCAATTTAGCATGAGAGAATGTGAAAAATGGGAAATTATGTTAACATGTAGATTGTATATGTGGATAGTTATTTCTGTTAGATTAACTAATGCATCTAGTATTTTCATGAGTTATTTAAAACATGTTTTGTATGCTTCCATTAATAAATTTGTGTTTGGCTATTTTGAGGGTAGAATCGTCTTTGCCATACACTATGGAGGATATTTAATATTTGTCGAGTTAGTTTATGAGCATGCATTATATTCTCGTTGTTAATATTCTTACTATAATTTGGTAAATTCTCATTGTCAAAGTGCATATCTTCGTAGAATTTATTCTAGTGATTATTGTGGGTATTCTCATTTTCAACATTTGTACTTGCATGAAACTCATTCTAGGGTTTTTCATTCACATGTTTAATTAGGTTTTGATGTTAATCAATCTTTACATGGCATGTCGTTAATTGATAATGGTAGTGATCATGATTTTTCAGTAGAGAAATCTTCATTACATGATTTGCTTTTATTTGGTAATGTCTTTCTATTAGAGTTGTTATCATTGCATGATTTTGAGAATGTTGTCTTGAATGGGAAAGAATTACTATCATTTGATATTATGTTGAAAAGTGTTTATCATCAGCTTGGAGTGAGATATGATTTATATGCAGGTTTAGGTAGTTCGTTCGGATTCGTTAATGTAATAAATGTTTTCATGTTAAATCACGTGTTACGTTCTTTCATGGGGAAAATTGCTAATATCTGTGTTGATGATACTTCGACTTTTGTTAACACTTGGGGAAATTCTTTAGCATTAGTTAAGTTTAATTGTGATCATCGTATATATGCTAGTGAGTTTTCATCTTGTGAAATTGATTGTGATCTTTTGATTCAATTAATGTAATTATTTGATTTTGAATGTGTTAACATTAATGGGATGGGAGAGGTTAGTTTTGTTGTGCAGGTTCGGAATGGGTTCATACTCATCAAGGGGGAAAATATGGATCAATGTGCACATCAAATGGGACAATGCATGGAAAGTCTAAAGGAAAGTGTTTTGGATTTCGTTTTAGTAGACTTTGCATGTGATTTTGAGTTATTTGATTTCTTCGTGATTACACAAAAGGTGCTTGTTGATTCGTTTGGTTTTGTGTTTAATCCATGAATTCAAGTTTGTTTACTATTGCGCCATGATGAATTTCAAACGATGATATTTGATCCCGGTGTAATGGAATGGGAGTTTGTACAAATGATCGAGATCATGAGATTTACTTTTGATCCGAGAATTCGTCATTCGATCTATTTGCGAAAGGACGAGATCATCACGTTGGTTTCTGATCCGAGAATTCGTGAATGGGAGTTTATGCAACTTGGAGAGTTCTATGTGTTGATATTTGATCTAGGAGGATATAAGATTTTTCATAGTTTTGTTTACGTTTATTTTATTACATATGCATTTGGTTTTCTTAGGTAGAAATTTTGATTGCGTTTTAGTTTTAGTTGTTTATTTAGTTTGTTTTGATGTAGTTAGTGTTCGGGAAGAATTTGGTCTATGTGTGGACGAGCATCGTGTTGGTGTAGACAGGGTCTTGATTAAAGAAGTTCGAGAGTTTAAGTTTTCGGGTTGTGTTCCGAAGAGTTCGCAGTGTGTTATGGTATGTCGAGCATTGTTTGGAAGTAGATATCTACGAGTTGTTCATGTCTTAGCGAGGAAGTTTCCAGATGTTGCTATGTTTTTGGCGGGAGTTGGCATATTGGATGATTATCTTCATATTCTTACTTGCGTTGTTGACATTGCTTATATATTTCGTGTGCAAGTTGAGATTTTGGATTATGATTCGTTTGATGCTACTTACTTAATTTATTTTTATGTAGGATCATATTTGTGGGAAAATCCTTTTCAAGAGGAGGGGATGTCAGATTTGAGGACAAATACTTTTCAAGAGGAAGGGAATGATGAGATCCTGACCAGGTTCGCATCAAGCATTCAAGATACCAACTCAAGTTCTAGGGATAGTTCAAATGAATTTAAGTGATCGGGCTGAAACTTGTTCGAAGAAGTTTGAAATGGAGCTGAATTCAAGCGGACCACGAGAGGAGGATCGATTATATGATTTGGGATTGCTAGATACTATCTATTTAGTGAGACCAAATCAACTCAAGCCAAGTCATCAAGGTCGTGTTCATTTGTGTCATCTAATCCGCAATGAAGCTACGTTTCAATTCATGGAGGGATTAGTGATCTAGCTACTTTGTGGAAGTCCAAGCTGGTGCAAGAGATTACAAGTTAACACACGACAACCCAAGTTTGAAACTTGTAGAAGACGTTTCAAGCTTTTCATAAATGTATGGTTGACAAGAATCCAAGTTCGTTTGGGTCTCCAAACATTGTTCCTAAACGTTGATCTGAATTTTAATTGGAGTTGGATTCCTGTCAGGACTAGTAAGCTTAAAACGGCCAATACTTTTGATCCGGGAGGAGTTACAGAGTGTGCCACCTGTCAAATCAAAGCTCTCGGGAAAATCTACAAGGTCAAGTTGGCAAGACTAGTGCCTGGGCGCTGGAAATAGGCCTAAAACCAGCGCCGGGGCGCTTGCATCGAGGGAGCTTTTGCCTTGCAGCACCGGGGCGTTGGACTCAATGTGATTTGGAGCGCCGGGGCACTAGGGCGCGTACACGGATCCCGAGGAATGCATTTTGATGGGTTTTGATCATGTCGACGCCGGTTTTATCTGCTTTGTCCTTTTTTGTCTTTTCCAATTTTAGCCTTTTGGTTTAGATGATTTTTTTGGAAAAGGTCGGCATTGAGGTCGACGGGGTTTTGAAAGATCGTTTTTTATGATGAGCCAATTAACCAGAGTCGCCAGTTGGTATATTTGAAATGGATGTACCAACTCATCCGAGTTTTCGTTTTTTTATAAATCGCTGGCTCATATGTGACTCCGAATTAATTGGTCTGCGAATCGAGATTCATAAAGTTCGGGGGCTTGCTTAAGTGAGGGGAAGGTGTTAGGTACCCTCGACTTCCGTGAAATACGGTTACCGCAATCTTGATGCTGTCCTATCCTTTAATTCCTGAAATGTGTATATGTGCGGGTGTATGTGGGTGTGTGTGTGTGCTTATGTGAATGTTGTGGTGAGTTTGTATGAAAGAATCATTTGGATTTTTAGGGAAAGTTGTGCTTTAATTTAATAATGTTTCAGAACGTCGTTTCTATTAATACGAGAAAGCTCCCTCTTTTCATGTAAAAGGTTTGATTTTCATTGTCAAAAACTATGAGGTTTTTTATTAGGTGTCGTCGTGGCAAAACAAGAATTTTAAACCTTCGTCAAAATAGGAATCGAGATCTATACGTTGCCTTCGTAAAATGATGGGCAATTTCTAGGATGTCTTTAACCCTATGCACAAAAGTTTACTAAAATATTTCATTTCATTCATAAAAGCCATTTTTGATGATGTTTGAAAATGATTTTCTTTGGCCTTCTCGTTTAATAGGAATCGACATTCATTAGCATTTTCAAATTTTTAGCCTCGTGATGCTAATATCCTATTTTGATTGATTTTAGGAAAAATCTTTATCGTTTAATCCTTTGGAATCATTTTGGTGTCACGAAATCTAATCAAACATAAACACGCGTCGGGGCTATTCACGGGCATGTAAGCCATCAAAATATCCCCGAACGCCAACAATCACGTATTCCACTAATACGAGGCCTTAAACCCGATTCTCGCCTTAGCGTCGTTTTAAGGCCCGACAGTTACACGTTACAAAACAAGCATCTTGAATCTATTACATACACCAAAACGTCCATCATCGGATTTGAACCACGGGGTCGCTTTCCTAGGCTCACAACCACGATTATTACATACTCACAAAATGAATACTACAATAATAACAACGTAGATTGCCTAACACATCCTAAAAATACAATCAATTAAACTACGCCTAATATATATCCATAAACAAGCTAGAAATTTCACCAATTAGATATCATCGGATTATTAGGAAGAATTTTGTTCCAATGGAACCCTCACCAATAATCCTTAATCCATGATTATTCAACAATATTCTTGAAAATTAAAATTTAATTTAACCAAATGACATGATAGAAATTGCAAAAATAAGGAGATTTTCACCTTGCAAATGATACCAAGATTATGTAGAAACTTGTATATTGAGTGAAATATGAGATGTATTGATATAATCCAACAACAAGGAGAAATTCCTCTCCTTTCTCTCAATTGTTGCAATAATTTTTTGCTATTTCTCTCTATTTCCGAGCTAAAACTGCTGCTGTTTTTCTTCTTCTTCCGCCAAAAACTGCTCTGCTCCTGTATGCTGCACGAAACTGGGTTGAAATAGGCTGGCCAGAGCCAGCCGCAGATTGATCTGCGGCTGGCCGCAGATCCATCTGCGGCTGGCTGGCCCACCTCCCATCGCACTCAGCTGATAGTGCTGATTTCCTGGTTTCCGTGCTGGCGCACCCACTTGGCCGCAGATCAATCCGTGGCTGGCTGGCTTGACTTTCTCAATTCTCGTGATACGCCTCGATTTTCGTGCCGTGACGCTGCTTTCCGCTGACAGGTTCGTTTTTTACAGTCCGAAAATCATTGGGAGGCGTGCCACACCTTCCGGGAATGCCAAATTCGGATAGCCTTGCTGTCACGTCGATTTCGGTTGCAAATTGTCATGGTGGCGTCGAACGCCTGTACTTTTTCCATATTTTGCTCTCGCAGGCCGGTCCATTTGACGAATTTGCCGTCCTGTCAAAGTTAGTATACGAAGTGCAAAATTTGGGTGTCTACAGCTGCCCCTCTTTATCATGTTTATGAAATGTTAAATGAAATGAACAGGATAAAGAAACAGACACCCGATGTCTGAATGACACTGCACAGATACGATAATACACACACGATGCAACACATGTAGTTTATGGTACAACACAAGATGTAGCGCATGCAAACATTCGAAAGAGTGTCAATGCATCAACCCTCTGACCGTATTTGTTGGTCGTTAGGTTCATTCTTCCAATCTATCATCTCGTTCGGGGCCGGGTATCGTCGCCGGTCACCCATCTCGTGATCGCCAGTTATCGTCGCCGGTCGATCGTCCTGTCGGGGCCGGGTATCGTCGCCGGTCACCCATCTCGTAACCCCCGGTTATCGTCGCCGGTTGGTTATCTTGTCGGAGCCGGTTTTCGTCGCCGGACATCCATCTCGTGATCGCCGGTTATCATCGCTGGTCGATCGTCTCGTCGGGGCCGGGTATCGTCGCCGGTCACCCATCCCGTAACCCCCGGTTATCGTCGCCGGTTGGTTATCTTGTCGGAGCCGGTTTTCGTCGCCGGACATTCATCTCGTGATCGCCGGTTATCGTCGCCGGTCGATCGTCTCGTCGGGGCCGGGTATCGTCGCCGGTCACCCATCTCGTAACCCCCGGTTATCGTCGCCGGTTGGTTATCTTGTCGGAGCCGGTTTTCGTCGCCGGACATCCATCTCGTGATCGCCGGTTATCGTCGCCGGTCGATCGTCTCGTCGGGGCCGGGTATCGTCGCCGGTCACCCATCTCGTAACCCCCGGTTATCGTCGCCGGTTGGTTATCTTGTCGGAGCCGGTTTTCGTCGCCGGACATCCATCTCGTGATCGCCGGTTATCGTCGCCGGTCGATCGTCTAGTCGGGGCCGGAATCGTCGCCGGTCACCCATCTCGTAACCCCCGGTTATCGTCGCCGGTTGGTTATCTTGTCGGAGCCGGTTTTCGTCGCCGGACATCCATCTCGTGATCGCCGGTTATCGTCGCCGGTCGATCGTCTCGTCGGGGCCGGGTATCGTCGCCAGTCACCCATCTCGTAACCCCCGGTTATCGTCGCCGGTTGGTTATCTTGTCGGAGCCGGTTTTCGTCGCCGGACATCCATCTCGTGATCGCCGGTTATCGTCGCCGGTCGATCGTCTCGTCGGGGCCGGGTATCGTCGCCGGTCACCCATCTCGTAACCCCCGGTTATCGTCGCCGGTTGGTTATCTTGTCGGAGCCAGTTTTCGTCGCCGGACATCCATCTCGTGATCGCCGGTTATCGTCGCCGGTCGATCGTTTCGTCGGGGCCGGGTATCGTCGCCGGTCACCCATCTCGTAACCCCCGGTTATCGTCGCCGGTTGGTTATCTTGTCGGAGCCGGTTTTCGTCGCCGGACATCCATCTCGTGATCGCCGGTTATCGTCGCCGGTCGATCGTCTCGTCGGGGCCGGGTATCGTCGCCGGTCACCCATCGCGTGATCTTCTTTCACTCAACACGTCAATTGACTGCAAGGGAGCAAGGTGGGACCCACCAGGGCCAGCCGCGGATGGATCTGCGGGCAGCCGTAGATTGATCTGCGGCCAGCCGCATATACATCTGCGGCCAAGATCGGGATGTATAAGCGGTTCGCCGCTTCCAGATCTGTCACTTTCAACTTCCAACTCACACATATTTCTCGCGATTTTTGCTTGTTCGCAAGGGCTTTTTGTCGATTTTTCAACTTTCCTGCAAAAACTGTTCCGGTAGGATTGATCTACACGCTACAGGTAACACTTTGACCGGTCACTTTTCAATTTCGTCAATGTTTTGCTATACATTTGACTATTTGCATGTTTAGAGATAAAATGTATGCTTTACAATGCTATGTAATGTACTATCATATATACATGCTATGTATTAACTGTGTGGGTCCTATTTTATGTTCATGAGGCGGTCCCACGTATATGTTTTGGTCCTTTTTGAAAGAAAATCATGCATTTATGGCATTTTACATGCTTTATTTACACATATGAATGCAAATATGATCTGTTGTGGCCTGAGTTCTTTGAAAAACATGCTTGGATATGCATGGGATGTCCATTTTACAAACGGAACTCTGCCGATTTTTTTTTTTTTTTTTTTTTTTTTTTTACCATAACCATGCATTATGTTGCATTAATTATATGACGAGGCTAGAAATTTAGAATGTTCATTACATAATTTTAAAAGGGAACTTACCTTCTTTCTCGCCCGTTCTATTCCAGCTATGGATCGTGATGCGCCCAGTAGCTCTTCCGCCTCTCGGACTTCGGGTGTTCGACGTCGTAGGGCTGCACCTGCCCCTATTCCTCCTCGTACCCGTCAGGCTCGTCGTTTGGCGGAGTCTGTCATCCGTCCTGATCACCCGGACGTTGAGGAGGTTGTTCCTCCGGAGGTTGCGGTGGAGGAGCCGTCTTCCAGCACATCAGCTCCCCCCTCTCATCGCGCCTTATCCGGCGCTTCTGTCCAGATACCCGATCTATTGGGTCGGGATCTCAGTCGTCACCCCTCGGCATCTCTTGTTGCTAATGAGGTATACTCGATTCGGCTTTTCATTTGTTCTCGATTTCTCAATTTCCGTTCTATCTGGACTGACCCATTTGTGATTTTCACAGGTGCCCGAGTTTACCCAGCCGAGGGGTAACTGGTTCAACATTTACTCCCTTTACGCGGCCTTGCACGATGATTACCGCGTGGTGGTGGACTCCTGGGGTTTTCGCCACTTCTTCACCATCATTCCCCGCCAGTGCCCCTGGGGCTACATGCGGGCTTTGTCCGAGAGGTGGTTTCATCAGACCCAGTCCCTTCATCTTCTGGACTGTGAGGTTGTGCTGACCCCTTGGGATTGGCGGTATATCACGGGGATCGAGTTCACCGGGTCCCGTGTCCCTCTGGACCTCGATATTACTCTAGCAGAGGTCCGCGCTCTTTTGGGCTTTGCATCCGATGACCGGGTCTTCAAGGCCCGCAGTATCCGGTCCGGAGCGTTAGCTGTCGATGCTGTCGGAGGTTTATACGCACAGCCTATCCCAGCGGATCAGGGCACTCGTGACATCCTACTACGACGCTTGTTCCTGACTATCATGAGGGGTTGTTTCCTAGGGAACAACTCATCTACCATCCATTTCAGCGTCGTAGGGGCTGTTCGAGATGTAGACCGGATTGGTGACTACGACTGGGGGTCGTTCACTTTCGCTTATTTCCTCCACGGTCTGCGTCTACGCTCAGAGGGACAGACCGATGCTTGGCTCGGTTTCTACCACTTTCTGCTGGTGAGTCTTCTCCTCCTTTCTCTTACTGTATTTCTTTTCATTTCATCTCTTTTCTGTATTTGATAGTGACTCATGCCTTGTCTTGCTTCTATTCACAGTTCTGGGCTTACGAGCGTCTTCCATGTCTGAGGCCTATCACTACTCTGGGCCCGGACACTTATCCCCGGGGTCGACGGTGGCATCACAGCACTTTGGAGGAGGTCCCCGTGTCGGGCAGCTTTGCACATTGTCGTATTCAGCTGGAGTTGATCACGACTGCCGACGTCGTCTGGATTCCCTACCTCTCCGAGCATCTGACTGTGGGGTTTGCTGACGGGCGTCCTTCCGGCCCGGAGTTCGAGCTTTCCACCCGTCGCCTCACTTTGCAGAGTGTTGGAGGCTGGGTGATATATCTGGGAGAGCGCGCATTCAGATGCGTCACTGGAGAGATCCGCATCCCGCATTCCCTTTCTTTCACTACTTTCTGGCCGCTGGATTCTCAGCCCTCGGAGATCATGCTCGCCGGGGAGGACGGTCGGATGCTTTCCACAGGCCCCAGTACGAGCGAGGCTTTCAGGACTTGGTGGGTACCTCATACCATCGGTCCCCAGACCCGGGCTACCTTCTTCCTCGGGGACATGGTCCCCGGCTCGGTGATGATGACTAACTGGGCAGCCCGCGTTCGGAGTCCCACCCACACTGAGCAGATAGACACTTTGACCCGCCAGGTGGAGCAGTTGTCGCTATTTCTTCGGGTGTTAGGCCGGACCCCGGAGGAGGCTTACGCCTACGATCCTGACGGTGCGGGCTATGATGCAGGCCCGAGCTCATCTGATGCCACCGCTCGACCATACATCCCCGACATGAACTTTGGGCCCTCGACTTCGACGACCCGGGGGGATCAGTTCGAGGACCCCGATTTCATCGATGAGATTGACTTTATCTAGATCAGGATAGGATAGGGCTTTTGTACATGTACCTGTTTAGATTTATTTTTCATTTCATGCACTATGTACTGAACTCATTTATTTATTTATGCACAGTTCTTTATCTTTTATCTCCATGAAATTCATTTGCTTTATTATTGTCTATACGATGCATGCTTTTTATTCATGGATAGAAAATGACCCCTGTACAGTCCTTTTGATACTATTTTTTCACAGATGACGTCCTCAGATGTCGTGGTATGCTTGGATTCCATTCCTCCTACAGGGTTGGTTGGCAACCTCCTCCGTTGGTTAGACAGTTTATCACCGGCCGACAGGGTCATCGCGGATGGTCTTTTGGGACACTCTCGGTCCTTATTAACCTTTCAGGTGCCAGCGGGCTTCGTGGATGGTATTTTGAGATATTGGGCCCCTGCCCGTCAGGTATTTAGGTTAGGGACAGTAGAGCTGACCCCCACCCTTGAGGAGTATGCTCGCTTCACCGGCTTGCCGTTAGATGGCCCCTGTGCTAGGGTTACAATTGGTTCCATGCGCCGTCATTTCTTGACTTTCACCGGTTTGCGGAGGGCTGTCTTGTTACCGGTGATCACATCAGACCATATGGTTCCCCTTCAGTTCTTGATCGACCGATTTGGTTCACCCGACAGCTTTAGTCTTTTCTTCGGTGATTTTTCCGTGTCCGAGGAGCGCTGGGGTTCCTTGAGAGTAGATGTTCTGATGGCCTGTGTCGTCTCAGTTTTGTACTTGCCCGCAGGACCCGATCACTTGGACATGCGGGTGGTGGCGGCCATTAGGGCCCTTCAGGAGGATCACACCATTCTTCCCATGATATTGGCGGATACTTACATGTCAGCATCATACTGTCAGTCCTTCCGAGGCAGAGTATTCCGAGGGAGCTCGACTTTGTTGTATGTGTGGTTCATGAGTCATCTTAGTCCCATCGGCCACTTCCGTCGCCAAGGGTTCTGCTTTAGCCATGACATAATCGCGCAGTTCTCGTTTCGTCCCGTGAGCTGTACTGATGTGGCCTCCTGGACATCATTTTTGTCTGTCATTGAGGATCCCTTTCATCTATTGGTCTATTCGGGCTATTGCTCCTTTATGAGCTTCTTGACTCATGTGCCTGGCCTGGACTTCATTCCCATTGCTGGCTTGAGGGGCGTGACCACTTATCATCCCCTGGCTGTTACAGGGCAGTTTGATCAGACACAGGACTTTCACCCCTTCACGGGAGTAGCCACCTACCGATTCCTTATATCATCCCAGACAGAGAGGGAACTATTGCGGGTATATGATCTTTGGTCTCGCAGGATCTCCGCCGAACATAGTGAGGGTTGCCACCTCCAGACATTTGCTTATGTGCAGTGGCTATGCGGAGATTTGGATCCAGCTGGTTTGAGTCAGTCTGGGGGCCCTGATGACTTGGGGATGATTTCTCCAAATGATACTACATACCATTCCGTCTCTGTCGACTCTGCCCCAAGTCGGGTTATTGAGGATACTCGACTCCGTCTGGCCTTGATTACTGCTGAGGCTGAGAGGGATGCTGCTTTTGTCGAGAGAGATGATGCTATTCGGGCTAGAGACGCTGCCATTGCTGACAGAGAGGCCACTGTACTTCAGACCGGGGCAGTTGTAGATGCTCATTTTGGGACGGTCAGCCGAGCCACTGCTTTACTGGATCGTATTGATATGCTGGGGCAGCAGATTGCAGGAGATGCTGATGCTTCAGATTTATCCACCACCTTGACCATCCTGCTTCAGCTAGTTTCAGATTTGTAGATTATTTTATTTCCTGCATAGACTATGTTAGTTCCATCAGTTATCGAAAAGCAATCTTGTAATAAAATGACTTATATATATAGACATGCATTTAAATTTTAGCCATTTTCCCCTTTTGTCGTATCATTGCCTTTCATTGGATCCCCATTTTATCCAGCTGACCCTGATTTTGACATTTCGCCTTCTTTCTCTTCTCAAGTCTTGATGGAGATTTGACAGATATTGCCGCACGCCTTTTGATTTCATCGGATTGAATCTCAGATTTTCGGATAACTGTTTGGTTGGATCAGGGTTATGTCCTTTGGGATGAAGCTGGTTAGGCAGTTGGTTTCGGGAGGGTTTTGAGGGTGTAGGAGGGTTTTATCTGGCTATCGAAAATTAGATTTGGTTAGGGAAAGGATTATTTTTTAAGGGATCGGACCGTGCCATGATGGCTGCCTACGTACCCCCACAAGTTGGGAGATCAGGTCCTACGTAGTTCGCTCTCAAGGAAAAAGGACCTGATGATTCAAGCATAGAACCGCTTCACCGAGTCAGAATTGAGGGGTTGTGGAAATACCTCACCATCCATTTCTTGCAATATGAGGGCTCCTCCGGATAGCACCCTCTTAATCATAAACGGCCCCTCCCAGTTTGGGGCGAACTTCCCCTTGGCCTCGTCTTGATAAGGCATGACTCTCTTCAACACCAAATCATTTTCTTTGAATTTTCGAGGTCTCATCCTTTTGTCATGTGATCGAGAGATCCTTTGTTGATATAATTGACCGTGCCAAACCGCAGCCACCCTTCTTTCATCAATTAGGGCCAATTGGTCGTATCGACTTTGCATCCAATCCTCCTCACTTATCTGAGCGTCGATCACTATTCTGAGAGATGCCATTTCAACCTCGATTGGCAGAACGGCCTCCATTCCATACACCAAAGCGTAAGGGGTTGCCCCTGTAGACGTACGCGTTGACGTCCGGTATGCCAGCAGGGTGAGGGGTAACAAATCCGGCCATCCCCGATGATTAGCAGACATTTTGGCCATGATTTTCTTGATGTTCTTATTGGCAGCCTCCACCGCCCCATTCATTTTGGGACAGTAAATAACAGAGTTGAGGTGCTTGATCTTAAACTGGTCGCACAATCCCTTCATGAGGGCGTTGTTCAAATTCTTAGCATTGTCGGAGACCAAAACCTCAGGTTGCCCGTATCGACAAATGACATTATTCCTGATGAACCCAACGATAACCTCCTGAGTGACTCTGGGGAAAGAGGCTGCTTCTACCCATTTGGTGAAATAATCGATCATGACGAAGATGAATCGGTGCCCGTTGCTTGCTTTGGGCTCTATTGGCCCGATTACATCCATTCCCCACATTGAGAAAGGCCAAGGGGACGTCATACAGTGCAGTTCATTGGGAGGCGTATGGATCACATTACCGTGCGCCTGGCATTGGTAACACCGTTTGACATGATCATCACAGTCAGCTTTTAAGGTCAACCAATAATGCCCTGTTCTCAAAATCTTCCTGGCCAGCATCGGTCCACTCATGTGTGGGCCACACACTCCGCCATGGATTTCATTCATAATCTTTTGGGCCTGCGTTTCATCCACGCACTGCAACAGTCCCAACCCAGCATCCCTTTTGTAAAGTGAATCCCCACTCAGGTAAAATTTCATTGCCATCTTTTGAATTCTCATCCTCTCAGTTCGACTCGCCTGGTCGGGAACGGATCTATCTCTAAGATATTTCCTTATGTCGTGATACCAGGGCTGCTTTGGCAACACCACCTCGTCTGATAACACTGCCACATGCTCCTCATATGCCGGGGCACTCTGTACGGCTATCTCAATCTGTGGAATGTCCTTTCTTCTGATTATATGGATTAAGGCGGCCAGGGTTGCCAATGCATCTGCAAAATCATTCCGTCCCCGGGGAATATGTCGAAAAGCGATATCTTCGAACTCTTGCCTCAACTAGGTAACACAACGATGGTATGGAAGTAACCGAAGCTCCCTAGTGTTGTATGTCCCGATTGCCTGTCTGATCACCAATTCTGAATCCCCGAACACCGCTAGCCTCTTCACTCCCATGTCTCGGGCCAAGCGGAGTCCCAAGATACATCCCTCGTATTCAGCGGTGTTGTTCGAATTACTGAACTGCAATTTAGTGGCCACAGGGTACTGCTCTCCGGTGATAGAGACCAGGACCGCACCGGCTCCTGCTCCCTCGGCATTCATGGCACCATCAAAATACAGCTTCCAGAACTGTCCCTCGTCATCACGTTTTTCGTGCGATACCCAAAATATATCCTCGCCAGGAAGAGGAGTTTCTAACGGCTCCATCCCTCCTGACGGGGTTTCTGCCAACTTATCTGCAATTCCTTGCCCTTTCATGGCCTTCTGGGTCACGTACACCATGTCAAACTGTTGTAAGATTAACTGCCATCTGGACAATCGACAATTCAGCATGGGCCCTTCAAAAATATATTTCAGGGGATCCATTCTTGATATCAGGTACGTCGTATGCCCATGGAGGTAGTGCTGTAATCTCCCTGCAGCCCAGGCCAGAGCACAACAGGTCTTCTCGATGGGAGTGTAATTCTGCTCACATTGGCTAAATCTTTTGCTGAGGTAATAGATGGCCTGCTCTTTAGCCGCCTCATTTTTCTGTCCCAACATACATCCCATCGCGATGACATTTACCGATATATACATAAACAGAGGGATCCCATCCCTCGGGGGTACCAGCACTGGTGCCTCAGTCAATTGCTTTTTAATGGTCTGAAAAGCCTTCTGACATTGGCCATTCCATTCTTGGGAAACCCCTTTTCTTAACAGTTTGAAAATGGGCTCACATGTAGTCGTCAAGTGGGATATAAAACGGCTGATAAAGTTTATCCTTCCGAGGAATCCTCTTATCTCCTTCTCTGTGTGAGGCACCGACATATCCACAATGGCCTTAATCTTTGCTGGGTCCAACTCAATGCCCCGATCACTAACCAGGAAACCCAAGAGCTTACCCGACTGCACTCCGAAAGCACACTTGGCTGGATTGAGTTTCAAATTATACTTTCTGAGCCGATCGAACAACTTTTTGAGATGGGCTACATGATCAGATTCTTCCCTCGACTTTACAATAATGTCATCCACGTAGACCTCTATCTCCTTATGCATCATATCGTGGAACAAGGCCATCATGGCTCTTTGATACGTGGCCCCCGCGTTTGTGAGACCAAAAGCCAATCGCCTATAGCAGAAAGTGCCCCAGGGGGTGATGAATGCGGTCTTTTCCCGATCTTCTTCCGCTACCATTATCTGATGATATCCCGCGAAGCAATCCACGAAAGAGTACATTTCGTACTGGGCTGTGTTATCTACCAGGATGTGTATGAAAGGCACCGGGAAGTTATCCTTGAGACTGGCCTTGTTTAGATCTCTGTAGTCTACACATACCCTTACTTTTCCTCCAGGTTTAGCCACTGGGACTACATTGGACAGCCATTCCGGGTAAGTGGACACCATAATGATTCCCGCCCTGAAATGCTTGATGATCTCTTCCTTTACTTTTAGGCTCCACTCCGGTTTCAACTTTCTTAATTTTTGTTTGACAGGCCGGAAACCCTCCTTGATGGGTAATCGGTGTACCACAATGTCGGTGGACAATCCGATCATATCCTCATGAGACCAGGCAAAGACATCCTCATATTGTTTTAGCAACTCAGTCACTTCGACTTTTTGGCTGGGGGTAAGGTCCGTCCCTATCTTGAGTTCTTTTGGCTTGTCAGGGGTTCCAATATCAATGGTGACGGTTTGGTCCAAGTTGGGTTTGGGTTTGTCCTCGACCCATCCTTTGATCTCTTCAGGCGCATCGTCGTAATCTGTCTCGTCTTGTTCAATGCCCATTAAATCGAAATCCAGCTCAATGTCAAAATCATAATCATCATTCAAATTTGCAAGACCATTTGTTAGGCACGGATTACTCAAATTGGTACACCTGACATGAAACAAAATACTTGTCATACATAAATCATTTTTCACGACGATCGCATTTTCAAAATAACACGAAGAAACGACATAATTATGCAGAAATAAAACAACAACAAAAATAAACTTCTTCATTCCCCCATCCTTTGGGGTCCACCACCCTGACGTCGGGTTTTACCCTTTTTTGGATATTACTGGCTTCATGGTCCAGTTGTCGACAGTCCGGCCGGATGAAATGCGCTGGATGAAAGGGGGCTTTACATCGGACACTTCCCCGATAATTACGGCTACGTCGCCTGAGTCCTCCCTCCTATTCTCTTCAGGAATGATCAGCCCTGCCCAATCGATGACAGGCACAACTTGTTGGGCCCCGGGTGGGGCGATAATATTCGTCCCCTCCCCACTGCTTGTTGATTGTTCGGGGATGTAGCATTTGGTTTCAAACTCCTTTGCGACCTCCTACAGGAAACTTTCCCTCCGGGCCGACTCATTACGTGCGGGGGTTAACTCTTCATTCCCTGCCCCAATCACCGGCTCGCTGATCCCCTGCTCATTGTCGACTTTGGTCACTGGACTGCCAGCTAGTCGAATCGGAGCCGCACCCCGATGGTGTCTCCGTGCTGCGTCCTCATGGTATCCCAGCCCTGCTTTGCCTATCTGCTGTGGTAGATGAATGGGCTCGGTGATTCCCTGATTGCTCCTTCCTAACCCCTGCCCAGGCTGGAAGTTCATTTTTATCATTTCCTTTGCCACAAAAGTAAGTTCGGGAGAGACCCTAGGTTTCACAGTTGGAGCTCCCAGGCATTTATAGTGGGGAGTGCTGATCTCCAGTGCTTGAAAGCTGGCAGGTGCTGCCGACTCATCCACATTGATCACTGGCAGGTCACTCCTAGGAGGAGAAGGGTCATCACATTCGGCCGAGATTGTTACCAGATTTCCATCGATGATTAGCTTGATTTGTTGGTGGAGCGTGGAGGGAACTGCCCCGGCCATGTGTATCCATGGCCTCCCTAACAGCAGGTTGTAGCTGGCCGCGATGTCAAGAACTTGGAAAGAGATGTCAAAAGTACAGGGCCCTATCTCCACCGACAATTCTATTTCTCCAATGGTATCCCTCCGGGATCCGTCAAAAGCCCGGACCACCACATGACTGGCCCGTAGGCGCTTGGAACTGATGTTCATTTTCTTTAGCGTACTGAGAGGACATATATTCAATGCCGATCCCCCATCGATCATCACCCCATTCATGACATATCCTGAGGAGATTACCGCAATGTGTAGCGGTTTTCGGTGTCCCCTTCCCTCCTTGGGAATGTCCTCATCCGTAAAGGATATTGCATCGCTTTCCAATAGGTGGCCCACCAGCTGGCCGAAACCCTCCTCACTAATTTCTTTGGGCACGTATGCCTCCTCCAGAACCTTCATCAGGGTTTTGCAATGCCCATTGGATGACAACACCAAGTCCATGACTGATGTTAGGTTTGACTCCTCATTTAAAATCTGGATCCCTCTTGTTTCTGGGTGATCCATCCGTTTCAAAAATTCTATGGCCCTTTCCTCGGAAACCTCTTCATTTTTTCTCTTTTGGCTCTCAAGGACTCGCCCGGGAAGATATAAGGGGTTCCCCTTTGTTGTCACGGAAGCACAACTGGCCGCTTCCTCTGGTATTCCCCCATAATTCCAGGGTACAGTCTTTAGACTACTGATAGGGAGTTGCGGCCTTGCCGCAAGGATGATGGGCCTCGGAGCCGTCAACTTGACCGGTCCCTCCGTGCTATTTGTACTTACCCCTATCAACCTGATGGGCGCTCCCCGTGCATTCCCATGATCATGTATCACGTTGATCATTTCCTCAATTTTCTGCACATAGTTCAACCTTGGCGGCCCCCCAGCCTCACTTGCCTCCGTCATATTGACTCTCCCTCCATCATGTCTTGGCAGGGGATTTGCCTTAACATTCGGGGAGTCTGGTTGTTCCACCACAATTTCCCCATTGTCGATCATGTTCTGAATTATATGTTTTAATGTCCAACAATCTTGTGTATCATGACCCGGGGAACCCGAGTGGTAGGCGCACCGTTTGCTTGGGTCAAATCTCCTCCCCTTCGGATCACTTGGGGGAGCCAAATTGATTATCTTCTTTTGGGCCATCAATACCGCCAAAATCCGCTCGAGAGGCTCCCCGAGTGGGGTGAATACTCGATTTTGCGAAGCCTCATATCTTCTTCGCCCCTCTGCCATTTGATCGGTGAAGTTTGGCTGTCGGGATGGCCCTACCCTTTGCACCTGTACCGGAAGATGGCTTTCTGTTTTTCTGGATGACCCCTGTAGGATTAGGGAGACATCCTCTTCCTTTTTCTTTTGGACCCTCCGGGAACTGCTGCCATAGTTTCCATTCTGTATTTGCTCGGCAGCAGTTTCTAAAGCAGTAAAATCCCGGATTTTACCCGATTTCAACCCCATATCTACCATCTCTCCATGTTTAATCATTTCAGTGAAGGGTCTTCCAATCCCCGAGATGACCCGTTCATAATACGGTGCCTCCTGAATGTCTACAAAGGTCATCACCATCTCTGATTCGCTCATCGGGGGGTTCACCTGTGCAGCCATGCCCCTCCATCGTTGCGCATATTCCTTGAAGGATTCCCTAGGTTATTTCTTAACCTTTGTCATTTGATACCTGTCAGGGGTCATCTGGGTCTGAAAGCTGTATTGGGTTAAGAATGTATGGGCCAATTCTTCCCAGTTGTGGATTCGGGCGTTGTCAAGGCGGGCATACCAAATTCTTGCCTCACCCGTTAAGCTTTTCTGGAACAGCTGCATTCTCAACCCCTCGTCCTCGGCATAAGACCCGAGTTCTCCAATGTATATTTTCAAGTGGGTGTAGGGATCCCCCTTCCCGTTGTATTTTTCAAACTCAGGGATTTTGAATTTTTCTGGATATCTGGCTCCGGGGAAGACACACAGATCTGAGTAATTAACCCTACCCAGGGAGCCTATGCCTCTTAGGGATTGGATGGTCTCCTCCATGTGTTTCATTTTTTTCCGAAGGTCGTCGGTGTCCCCCTCCTCTGGGATGGTAATCACTGTCCTGCTAAGTGTGGGAACGGCCCTCGGAATGACTGGCTCGTCCTTGAGTTGGGGTTGGTCATCCTTACACAGGTTTGTAATATTTTTAGGATGATTCTGGTCACCCCCGGGTGGTGGAATATTATGCGGTGCCTGGTTCGACGGATCCTGTCTGATTAAGAACTGTTCCTTTAGCATTGTGGCCATTTCCATCATCTGCCTTTTAAAATCATCAAACTCCTCCCGAGAGATGGAACTATGATTGGGAAGATCAGCCATTTCAGAGGTAGAGACCTGGGCTTTCCTAGACTGCGAACGGGTTTGAGGAGCAATCCTGCGAAACAACGGTTCGAAGTTTAGTCCCGGGAAATGAAAGGATATGGATGCATGCTAAAGCTGTAACTTTTGCGTTTTGGGTTTTTTAATCTTTTTCTGCAAAATAGCACGTTAGTAGTCCCTTATTGCGATAATAAATGCCATTATGACTTATTATGCTTCCCCAGCTGTTCCCTGCAAAACGCAGCGGTTAGTAACTCTTTGACAGAAAGGGAGGTATAGATGAATGAGACCATGACATTTATACGCATGAATGTAAAAGGGCATGAAGAGACTTTTCCTGCGTTGGGTTAATCTGAGGCTGACCTATCCTAGGGTTACTCTCACGGGCTTTTCGGCATGAAGGTCCCCAAATCTTCACAATCTACTCGTCTGAGCCCTTTCGATTGGAGCGGATTTGGGTGGTGCGTTTCCTGAGCCATCTCCGGGGAGCAGCCCCTTCGAGTCCAGTAATAAGCAACCGACAGGTTCGCCTCAGGAGGAGGTACTCTCTCAACATACATTCACATTCATCGTCCTCACCGTATGCAAATGATTACTCAACAGTAAGGCAATTCCATTCAAATCATTCATTTATTCGAAGAAATACATATTCACACAACAAAAGAAAAAAAATCAAAACATCGCATACACACACATTTTATGAATTTAAAAGGATAGGATAACATCAAGATCTGAACGCGGCTTAAGCCCTCTAAATCCCCAGCAGAGTCGCCAGCTGTCGACGCCGGTTTTATCCGCTTTGTCCTTTTTTGTCTTTTCCAATTTTAGCCTTTTGGTTTAGATGATTTTTTTGGAAAAGGTCGGCATTGAGGTCGACGGGGTTTTGAAAGATCGTTTTTTATGATGAGCCAATTAACCAGAGTCGCCAGTTGGTATATTTGAAATGGATGTACCAACTCATCCGAGTTTTCGTTTTTTTATAAATCGCTGGCTCATATGTGACTCCGAATTAATTGGTCTGCGAATCGAGATTCATAAAGTTCGGAGGCTTGCTTAAGTGAGGGGAAGGTGTTAGGCACCCCTCGACTTCCGTGAAATACGGTTACCGCAATCTTGATGCTGTCCTATCCTTTAATTCCTGAAATGTGTATATGTGCGGGTGTATGTGGGTGTGTGTGTGCTTATGTGAATGTTGTGGTGAGTTTGTATGAAAGAATCATTTGGATTTTTAGGGAAAGTTGTGCTTTAATTTAATAATGTTTCAGAACGTCGTTTCTATTAATACGAGAAAGCTCCCTCTTTTCATGCAAAAGGTTTGATTTTCATTGTCAAAAACTATGAGGTTTTTTATTAGGTGTCGTCGTGGCAAAACAAGAATTTTAAACCTTCGTCAAAATAGGAATCGAGATCTATACGTTGCCTTCGTAAAATGATGGGCAATTTCTAGGATGTCTTTAACCCTATGCACAAAAGTTTACTAAAATATTTCATTTCATTCATAAAAGCCATTTTTGATGATGTTTGAAAATGATTTTCTTTGGCCTTCTCGTTTAATAGGAATCGACATTCATTAGCATTTTCAAATTTTTAGCCTCGTGATGCTAATATCCTATTTTGATTGATTTTAGGAAAAATCTTTATCGTTTAATCCTTTGGAATCATTTTGGTGTCACGAAATCTAATCAAACATAAACACGCGTCGGGGCTATTCACGGGCATGTGAGCCATCAAAATATCCCCGAACGCCAACAATCACGTATTCCACTAATACGAGGCCTTAAACCCGATTCTCGCCTTAGCGTCGTTTTAAGGCCCGACAGTTACACGTTACAAAACAAGCATCTTGAATCTATTACATACACCAAAACGTCCATCATCGGATTTGAACCACGGGGTCGCTTTCCTAGGCTCACAACCACGATTATTACATACTCACAAAATGAATACTACAATAATAACAACGTAGATTGCCTAACACATCCTAAAAATACAATCAATTAAACTACGCCTAATATATATCCATAAACAAGCTAGAAATTTCACCAATTAGATATCATCGGATTATTAGGAAGAATTTTGTTCCAATGGAACCCTCACCAATAATCCTTAATCCATGATTATTCAACAATATTCTTGAAAATTAAAATTTAATTTAGCCAAATGACATGATAGAAATTGCAAAAATAAGGAGATTTTCACCTTGCAAATGATACCAAGATTATGTAGAAACTTGTATATTGAGTGAAATATGAGATGTATTGATATAATCCAACAACAAGGGGAAATTCCTCTCCTTTCTCTCAATTGTTGCAATAATTTTTTGCTATTTCTCTCTATTTCCGAGCTAAAACTACTGCTGTTTTTCTTCTTCTTCCGCCAAAAACTGCTCTGCTCCTGTATGCTGCACGAAACTGGGCTGAAATAGGCTGGCCAGAGCCAGCCGCAGATTGATCTGCGGCTGGCCGCAGATCCATCTGCGGCTGGCTGGCCCACCTCCCATCGCACTCAGCTGATAGTGCTGATTTCCTGGTTTCCGTGCTGGCGCACCCACTTGGCCGCAGATCAATCCGCGGCTGGCTGGCTTGACTTTCTCAATTCTCGTGATACGCCTCGATTTTCGTGCCGTGACGCTGCTTTCCGCTGACAGGTTCGTTTTTTACAGTCCGGAAATCATTGGGAGGCGTACCACACCTTCCGGGAATGCCAAATTCGGATAGCCTTGCTGTCACGTCGATTTCGGTTGCAAATTGTCATGGTGGCGTCGAACGCCTGTACTTTTTCCATCTTTTGCTCTCGCAGGCCGGTCCATTTGACGAATTTGCCGTCCTGTCAAAGTTAGTATACGAAGTGCAAAATTTGGGTGTCTACAGATCATATATCTTTCCTTATTTTTAGGGATTTTACATATTTTTTTAGATTTCTAATGTAATTAGGATATTTGTTAGATGGATTTGCTTCCTAATTACTTGATAACTAGTACTTCTATTTCTTTTAGGATTTAGGGTTTCTTTAAGGTTTATTCTATTAGTATAAATAGAATACATGGGTTATGTAATGGAGTAGTACACTTTTGATTAATAAAATTATTGTGAGATTTTTCTCATATTTTGGTTCTTTAAGAATTGCTAGATTAGTTTCTTAGTTTTCTTGAGATTCAATTATCGACTTATCATTCAACATATCATAGTTGTTTGTGGTGTCATTCTACCGAACCATCAATCGTCGATTGTACCGAGATTCATGCTTCTCATAAGTACGGGGTTTAGGTATCGTTGGTGTCCATTCAACGCAAGCTTTCTAGCGCAAAGCAATTATACCAAGGTTCTCATCTCAATATAGGCGAAGGGTTAAGGTGTTGTGAGCATTCTACCTTCATAACTTATTGGAAACGATCCGTGCGACGACCACCTCACGCAAGCGTGTCGTGGAGTCTATCAACCTTCGAGGTTTATTACCACCCTTATTCTTTCACGA
Source organism: Aralia elata (assembly GCA_034770075.1). Lineage (NCBI taxonomy): Eukaryota > Viridiplantae > Streptophyta > Magnoliopsida > Apiales > Araliaceae > Aralia > Aralia elata. The sequence goes on along the minus strand of CM068383.1, from coordinate 40,412,242 downwards.
GTTCGTTTTACGCTCCATCTCGTATTTATACTTGACTGTGCAATGTCAGGCTCTCTTAGGCTTTTCAATGTCACCCATGTAACGGGCTTTCAAATAGTGACTCCCAAACCAGTTGGTTTTAGGGCACCAGGTGGTTAAGACACCCCTAAGGATCTAATTACCCGAGTAACAAAGGCCACAAAGCCAAACTAGTGAAGGCATTTATTAATTTTTTATAACTTGAGTTTTTTTTTCCTTATAGATTCCCCTAAACTTGAGTTTTCACCTCATTTTAGCCATTATTGACAATTTACTACTTTTATGAGTTTAAACCTAAACTTTCCCATCAGAAGGTAGTTATGAGCCCTTGAACTAGGTTTATCAAATTAGTCAAATATCAAAGTGCTATCCAGAAAACGTAAATTTCAGACAGGCATAACTTTTCCTCCTATTAAAATTAAAACTAAGCATCGATCATCAACATTATTCAAGTTATCATATGCTACCAATCTTATCATCGGTCGAACCAAAATCACACCACTCTATTGCTTGGATTCAAAACAAACTAAATGCACATAATACACAACCAATGCACACAGATACTGTACTAACCATCAACCGACTATATGCCAACAACTAATAAATACTATGCACATACCAAACTAACTATCATACTAAACACAAACTAGAAAAGACAAACAACCCCCACCCCAAACTGATGATAAACAATGCCCTCATTGCAGAAACAGTAAAAAGGAAAGATCAGAAGAACTCCCCTAATCCGAGGCAGCATCGTCTGCGGCCTCCCCATCATCATCGAAAGGTGTGTCTGGGGGAGGATAAGCTGGGGCAGTACCAAACGTTGGGAATTGGACTTGGACGCCTAATTGAGTAAATGCTTGAGAAAAACTATCAGATAACTGCGTCGAGAAGGACCGGAGTTCATCCACACTGGCGTAAATCGCATCCATCCGCCGATGCATACGTCTTTCCAGCCTGTTTAATGTAACCTGAGAAACTTACACTAACTGCTCTAGTTCTGCCATTGGCTGATCGGATGCCTCCTCGCTTTCGCTCTAATCAGTTAGAAGGAAACCTGCCCCATGGGAATGAGATGGAGCACCAGCCCAAACTTTGAACCTCTCAATTGTTGCATGTTTTATTGTGTTCATAGGAATCTGCAAAGGTTCACCATCATCCCACTGCACCCCAGCAATAATACATAACCGAGAAATAACTGAGGCATGCGGGATCCCACCCGAAGTACCACCTTGCAAATACCGGCGAATAGACTAGTTGATGATGTACCTGACATCGATCCTTATTCCCTACCGAATAGCTCTATCCTTGGTCACATCATTCTGATGCCTTATTGGCATCAGATTAGCACATATAAAGCTATACCATGCCTTCCCGTATCTGTTTAAGGCAGTGTGTGGAAAATGCAACTTCTGATATGTACCATGTTTAGTAGTCCACACCGTGCCCGACTTGCACAAAACTTGCATAATGGCATCCAACTCCGCGTCCCATCTCCTGGAGTATAACCAATCCAGATCATTTGGTTGAGCACTTGGTAAATGAAACAGCTCATTGATGCTCTCTTTCGAATATGACACCTGACAACCCCTCAGGAAAGCAGTTCCATCCTTTGTAGTCTTTGCATTTGCGTAAAACTCCTTAATAATCGATATTAGGGCTGCCATTGGAGGTTCCATGAAAAGTATCCATCCCATTCCCCTGATCATGTTCATCATCTGTCCATCTAATCTGGGATCCGGCTTGAGCCCTCTTTCCAATACAAAAGTTTTTCCTAACAGGACTCGCTGGAAATACTCTTCAGCTTCAGCGCTAACAAAACGGGTAACATCAAAGTCTACAGGTTCATTATGGGCATAAGAACTAGAGGATTTGCCGCGTTGTCGCTTTGATGCCATGACTCCTTTAGCATAGACTAAAATAAGAGACAGTCTACTAGATCTTGCTTTCCCCCAAACTTAATTGAACTATGCTCTATTGGTAAGATTACACTCCCAAGACAATTGCAAGCACAACACAACACAATGAACCAATTCCAACCACAACACAGTAACAATTGCAAGACCAAAAATGAACCCTAGAACTTTTCAAATATCAATTCAGTGAATATCCAAGTCTCAAGTTCCTTCAATTGAAATTATTTCCTTGCTATGGAGAGAAACACCAATTCACTCTCTTCTGTAATGGTATCCTTGTGCATTGCTCTCCCCAATTGAGCCCCTAACAATCAAGTGTATGGATGGATTTGTGTGTTCAAATTTCTATGAAATAATTATAAGGGTCAATTGTGGGATTGATGGGTGTTGTGACATAGGAAGGCTAGCCGTGGGTGGAGAGATGAGAGGATTAGGGTTTGAGCGAGGAGAAGATAGTGTGGAACGGGAAAGAGAGAGAGAGAGTGTGTGGGTGAATTTGGGTTGTGATTTGGTTAAGGAGAAGAATAGAATGGGATTTTGGTTTGGAATAGGAGGGTGAGGGAGTTAAAGATGGTTTCTGATAGGAATAGGAGAGTGAGGGTTTAGAACTGAAGCCAAAAAGAAATAGGAATGGGCGGCCAATCACCAGTATGCCCCTATTTAAAAAAAATAACTTCTGATCGCGGCGCAACCGCGCTTGAAATTAGCCTTGACTGGGCGCGACTGCGCTACTCTAGCCGAGCAAGGTTTTTGAGTTCTGATGTTAGGCACGGTCGCGCTACCCTGCATCCCTAGAACTGACTCTTTTTAAACTTCATGAATGTACCAACTAAATGTAGCAACGACGTCTAACCTAGAAAAATATAAAGTAGCAAATTAGAACTAATAAATCAAACACAAATAACTACTTATTGCAAACAATTACTAAAAATTTAAATCAACAGGAATAAAAATATGGGTTGCCTCCCATCGAGCGCTTGGTTTAAAGTCTTTCAGCCTGACTACTCCCTATTTCGCACTTGATCGGCGAGAATAATTGAGGACTTCTGGCGATCGAAATCACCACCTCAATAATGCTTCAAACGCTGTCCGTTGACTTTAAATGATTCATCTGGATTACGATCAAATATTTCAACGGCGCCATGCGGGAATGCTTGTTTGATAGTGAAAGGCCCGGACTGTTAGGATTGTATATTACGCAAGCATGCAATCAAATTACACAAATAGAGCGGAAGCGCGATAAAATCGGATTTTAAAATTTTATACAAACCATCACCATGATCAATCTATGTGCTCAATTAACGATATAAACAAAAGAGAAAGAGAATAAGAATTATACCCTCATAGATCAAAGCTTCCTCAGGTACAAGTTCAACTCCTAGTCCTTCGTGTTCTCCTCGAATTCCACCGATGAGATTCCTTCCTATGATCAACGTTAGCCACCCAAGTGTTTGGCCTCTAGAGGTGATCCACCAAGGAAGAATAATTATTCAAGAAGATGGGTATTGGCAAAACCCTAGTTTCTATCTCTATAGAAATTATAAGTACTCTCTACAATCTAATGCAAGAGTGTGTAACCCTAATCTATGATAAGACTCCTCTTATTTATAGATGTAGGAATAATCCTTTCCTAAACTATTTAGGATTAGGGTTTCTATTATAATTAAACTCCTTTAATTAATTATACTCCTAATCCAATTAGGAATTTATGGGAGAATACTTCTATTAATTAATTCCCAATCCCTATTAGGAATTAAATAATAGTAATAGTAATTGTAATACCCGAGATCATTATGTAATTTAATGAAATTAATAAATTGAATTTATGTGAATCTATTGAGTGATTTTAATAAATATATATTGTATTGAGTTATATGATGCGATGTATATAGATAGTTGGTTTGGTTTAATTTAGTTATTTGAAATTAACTATGTAGTTAACAATTGTATTAAACACAAGAATGAAGCTAAAAATCAAATTGATTTCGGAATGGAATCTGGTGAAGCGGACAACGGATTTGAATTCGGAACGTCGAAATTAGTAAGAATGGACTGTAAACACAAAATGTGTCGGGGTTGACTTTTTGGTCAAAGTCAACCGGTTAACTTTTTCGGGTCAAAAGTCAAACTAGAATTTTGGGAGCTAAATTGACAAAACTAATATTCTCACGCCGTTCGAAATGTCAATTTTAGTAGGAATCGACTATAGTATCGAAAATGTGGATTTCGGAGAGCAAATTGGTCAAACGGCTTATTAATTGATTAATAGATTAGAATAATATTTTTATTTATCAAAATTTCATCAGCTGAATTTGGAGAAGTGACTATCAAAGTGGAACACGTGAGAGAAGAGAGCACGGTTATTGCAGAATTGAAGAAGAAGGGAGTTATATTTTCCAAAACCTTACATTTCCATAACCCCTCCCTCACTAATTCATTTGGTTCATGGGTTGCAACTGATGATTGAAGATGAAAGGATTGGAGAATTCAGTCACCAAAGATATATATATTCTCTACTAAAAATATTTCTCCTTTTGCTAAATATTTTCTATCCGAGAGAAAGAAATTGTGAATGGGTGTGTAAGAACGAGAGCTTGAAGGATTTCTGGAGTTTTAGAGGGTTAATCAAGCTAGAAGAGAAGTATCCTCAGTGTTAATCCAGGAAGGGAATTCATCCAAGAGGTAATATTAACAATTGTTAGTTTTCATATAAGAAATGATGAGAAAAATGTTTATTCTTTGAGTTAGATGTTCTGATTGGGTTATGTGTTGCTATGTTATTGATAATTGACGATTGTAGAGTATTAAAGAATGAAAATTCTGAGTTTAATCATGCTATGTATGCTCTGAATTCGGCCAAGAAATGTGAAACATGTTCATATTGGTTAAATTGCTTAAATGGGATTACATTGTAAGAAATTTGATTTTAGAGGCTCTAAATTTGCTAATAAAGTTGTTGGTGCTATTAGAATAGTTAATTATGTAAGTCATGTGGTTTCTAGTTGAGTTATAATGTTGGGCTGTGTTTAAAATTGTCATTGTGTAAGTTTTTGAAAGGTTTGGTTCGCAACAGCAGAAGCCTGCATCACCTGTGTCTGAGTACCAGCGCGGCCGCGCTGGTACCAAAGCTAAACAGGGCGCGGCCGCGCTGCACCAGAACCAAACACTGATGTTTTCTTTTAATTGCTTAGCCGTTAGTACTCAACTTAACCTTATATTATGAGCATGAAGAAGCCTTAAACATATATTAAGATGTATCATGAGTATGTTATCACAAAGTGATAGGTAAACTATGATTTTGCTAGATATTATGTTTAGGAAAGATTATTTAGAATTGAAGAAACGTCATAAATATGTTTTATTAACATTTGAGCGTGTGTATATTTGTTAGTTGTTGAATACTAAGACCCTAACATGCTAGAAAAAGAGTTGTGCATTGAAGAGCTCAGTTCTGGGCCTGAATGGGAGTAGCGCGGCCGCGCCACTCCCAGGCATAAAAGCAGCGCGGCCGCGCCGTGCTGCAGAGTGGTCAAGATGTTCTGTTTGTAATCTAAAGCTTGATACATGTGTGTTAAATTCTTATAAGCTTTGTTATGTGACCATTGGAATGTTTGTATTATCTAAGTATGTAATAGCTATGTTGAACCAAGGTTTAAAAAGGTTTAAACAGGTTTTATAAATGAAACTTTTGGAGTAAAAACAAAAACAACAATTTGTGATATATGATGAAATGTTTTAAAGGTATATTTGGTTAAATGTATGTTGGTAATACACATCTATAATCATGAAACAGTTGCATTTGATATGTATTGAGTGAGTAGAATATGAGAATCGGTTATTGTGAATGAGTGACTAATGAATATCTGTATATGAATATATATAGGATATTTGCAGTAAAGATTAACAATAATCGTAAACTACGCGAAAGGTAAGTATTCTATCTCAATTCATTTTGTCTCTATGAAAGCAAGTTTCATAATTTGGGAAATTTGTTTACAAAGTTCTCATTTGCAAGTTATATCTCATTCGAGTTCATATCTTGTTCAAGTTTAATCATTGATGACTCAGTTCAAACTGCATATAAGTTTTATCTGATTATGAACTATTACTTTGGAAAGCCTTCTGGCCTTTTGTTCCGGCTAGATACTAACGATGCGAAACGATAATCATTTGAATGATTCAAGTTCATTGTAGCTACTTAAAGTTTACCAATCCAAATTGTTTTGGTGCGGTCCCGCATGAACACTAAGATGAACAACCCGAATAATGGGGTAAAACTGATGTCGGGCATATAGTCCCATTTACGCTTACGCGTTTAAATTTCATACTTGTGCACAATGTAGGGTACGAAAGGCTGATCACCTGGAATACTTGTGGAGAATGTTTTATAGTCTATTTGATTGTCAAAACTTCTGATGGTTTTCGAAGAATTAAAACAATGTTCAGGGTTCTTATACCCCTTAGTATGCCATTGGAAATTCTTGAACTCTTATCTTTGACATCCGACACTACTTTTTGATTATTCTTTCGATTATGGAGAGATGTCAAAACAGATGATTTTAAACTTGATATTCATTATCATATTATTTTACATATTTGCTGGGCAACTTGTGCTCATTCTTGTTTAACATTTCAGTTAAGGGTGAGAAAGCAGAGGGTTCGGGCAAGGACAAGGGAAAAGCTAAGATGAAGAATTGAAAAGTTTATTTTTGTAATAGTTTTAGATTTCCGCATTGATGTATCGTAGCGATAAACGCTAAGTTAAGTTTAAGTTTATTTAAGGTTGTGTAAACCTGGGATTTTATTCGAATACTATTATAAATATTATTATTATTTATGAAGCTTGTTTAGTTAGATGATGGTGTTTGACGTATCGTGAGCACCATATCCTGTGTTTGATGTTACACGGATTTGGGGGCGTCACAGGTTGGTATCAGAGCTGTAGGTTATAAACCTTAGGTGGGAGAACCTTAGATTATTGCCGTAAAAAAAAGAGTGGAGATAGAAATAGATGAACTCACATAGAGTTTAAAGTGTTGAGTCTAGTTACTTCTACTAAAAAAAATGTTTATTTTTGATATACTAATCTAGTTGTTTGTTTTGATTGTAGGATGTCAGGAGAAGAGGAGATTAGAGATATCCATGTGGTTAGTGAGCAGTTAGTAGCAGCTGTACCTCCGCCCATAGCTGAGGCAGCAGCTGATTCACACCCAGATGAGGACCCTGAGGAGGATTCTGAGGAGGATCCCAAGGAAGAGGAGCCCATGGAGGACTCTGAGGAAGCACCGGAGGATAGGCTACTAGATGAGTTAATGGACAGGAACACGGAGTTGGACGATCGAGTCCATGAGTTAGAGGAACGGTATCAGGAAGAGAAGGGGGCAGTGGTACTGCTCGGGGCATTGGTGCATCATCTGATGGTTAGGAACGCAGATCTGGCTGACAAGCTGCGTGCATAAGACCAGAAGGGAGATAGGTTGAGGGTAGAAAAGGAGGCCATCCGGTCCCACTTGGGAAATATGATAAACGGATTGGAGGCGAGAGTTCAGGGTCTTTAAACAGACAACCAGTTGATTACCACCTACTAGAGGGATGAGATGAAAGGTCGTGTTAGGGCTCAAGATCAGAGGGATGAGTTAGAGCATGGGGTAAGGAATAAGAAGGTTAGGATAGACAGGATGCAATACGCGTTTAGCTCAGCGCATGGCAGGTTCCAGCATAGGGTGTACCATTTTCCGCGTGAGGAGCACCGGTCTAGACACGCTATAAGTCGAGGGCTAGTTTTGGACATGGCAGACGAGGAGTATGAAGATGCTATGAGGAGGGGTCTTTGAGTTTATATTGCTATGAACTTTTTATTAGTGTCGTATTGAACACTTATCTATTGATGTAAATATTTAAATTTCAGTTCTAAGTTAAAAGATGTAAATGACATTTAGCCATAAGATGTTAAGTACCTTGGTTTCATGGTTTTTTTTTCATATTAATAAAATGTTTTTATTTATATGTGTGATGTGATGATTAAACTTATATAAGCTTTAAATGTTATAAGATTAAGTTGTGGGATGATAACATGTAAATTTTATTCATCAGAAAATGCCAAGGGGAAGACGTCGTCAACAGACACCTGAAGAGTCAGTCAATAATGCTGGGGATCCACCGAACCCTATGCAACAATTTGTAGACCTATTAGTTGGGGCACTACAGAATCGGACCTCGAATAATAATAATAATAAGCCTCCGACGGCCCAAATGGCAACTTTTAAGGACTTCAAAAGTGTGGGACCCCCTGAATTCAAAGGGACCACCGAACGTATCGAAGCCCAGTCATGGATCAAAGAAATCGAAAAGGCGTTTCCAATCGCCCAAGTATGAGATGAGTAGAAAACGATCTTCGCCACGTACATGTTGAAAGGTGAAGCGAACTTCTGGTGGGAGGCGAACCAGAACAGGGCTGGAGAAGGTGTGATATCTTGGGAGAGGTTTAAAGAAGTTTTTTTCAAAAATTATTTTCCTGTGAGTATGCAGAGTCGCATGGAGATACGATTTTTGGAGCTGAAGCAAGATGACATGACGGTACCCCAGCACGCCGCAAAGTTTAACGAGCTGGCAAGGTTTGAACCTCATCAGGTCGACACTGAGGAAAGAAAGACAAGGAGGTTCGAGCAGGGCCTCAAGCCATAGTTGTATAGCAGATTTTCGGTGTTATAGACGAACAGCTTCACTACTCTTCTAGAGAAGGCCATAATTGCTGAGGGCGAAAGTGAAGCCCTGATGAAATTCAACAAGGAAAAGAAGAAGAAAATTGAAGGAGGAAATAGAGGGGAAGGTAGTAGCAGTGGTAGCCAAAGAAAGTGGAACAACAACAACAACAATAGCAACAACAACCCAACAAGTTTTGGGGGTAAATCTGGTGATTCGAAGAAAAGAGCGGAGGCTTGCAAGGAGTGTGGAAAGAGTCACTCGGGCGTTTTCCTAAAGGGAAAGAATGTATGCTTCAATTGCGGACAGGAGGGGCATATCTCTCCCAACTGCCCCGCACCAAAGAGGAATGGATGCTTCAACTGCGGAGCATTGGATCATCAGGCTAGGAATTGCCCAAAGAAGAACTCAAGTGGAGGAAATAGAGGAAGGGGAAATAACGGTGGAAATCTTATAATTTCTGGACCACCAACTCAGAATCGACCAATAGCAAGGACTTTCAACATGACAGTTCAAGATGCGGTCGTATCTAAGGACGTGGTTTCAGGTATCATTCCGGTCAATGATATATCTGCATACATATTATTTGATTCGGGTGCTACTTGTTCCTTCGTATCACATGAATTCTCCCAACGATTAAATTTACCTCAGGAAGAATTAGAACATCCTATGAACATAGAAGTGGCGAATAAGGAAATGATTCCCGTTAGCCATATTCATAGGAATTGTCTTGTAGATATAAGGGGGTATAAGTTACTTGTGGATCTAATTCCAATTCAACTAGGAGAATTTGATGTAATTCTAGGTATGGACTGGTTATTTAACCATGGGGCAATGATAGATTGCCAAAAGAAGTGTATAAACCTTCAGACTCCAAATCAGTCTAAGGTAGTGTTCTATGGTAGTAAATCGCCTAGGCACTCGAGTTGTCTGACGATGATGCAAGCTAGGAAATTGTTGAGAAAAGGCTGTATAGGTTATTTGGCCCATATTGTTGATACCCAGAAAGTAGAGACAGAGATGGGACAAATACCTGTTGTAAGTGAGTTTCCCGATGTGTTTCCGAAGGATTTGCCAGGTCTACCACCAGATAGGGAGATCGAATTCGTTATAGATCTAGTACCTAGAACGGCACCGATTTCAAAAGCCCCATACAGAATGGCACCGGTGGAGATGAAGGAGCTGATGGTGCAGTTGCAGGAATTGTTAGATAAGAAGTATATCCAACCTAGTGTGTCTCCTTGGGGAGCACCGATTTTATTTGTGAAAAAGAAAGACGAATCGATGAGACTTTGTATCGACTATCAGGAGTTGAACAAAGTGACGATCAAAAACAAATATCCACTACCTAGGATAGATGATTTGTTTGATCAGTTGAAGGGAGCGAAATATTTTTCCAAAATCGACTTAAGGACGGGTTATCACCAGTTGAAGGTGAAGAAAGAAGATGTACCTAAGATAGCATTCAGGACTCGCTATGGCCATTACGAGTTTCTGGTGATGTCATTCGGGTTAACAAATGCGCCAGCAGCATTTATGGACATGATGAACCGAGTATTCAAGCAATACTTGGATAAGTTCGTAGTTGTGTTCATAGATGATATTCTGATCTATTCTAAGACTCAGGAAGATCATGTTGAACATTTAAGAATGGTGTTGGAAGCATTGAGAAAGGAGAAGTTATACGCAAAATTCTCGAAGTGTGAATTCTGGTTGGAAAGAGTTCAATTCCTTGGTCATGTGATTGACAAAGACGGAATCTCCGTGGATCCAGCCAAGGTAGAAGCAATGATTAATTGGGAGTAAGCAAAGACGCCAACAGAAGTAAGAAGTTTCTTGGGATTGGCAGGCTATTATAGAAGGTTCATTCAGGATTTTTCGAAAATAGCAGGAATTCTGACTAATTTGACGAGGAAGTCAGTAAAATTTATTTGGACAGAGAAGTGTGAAGAAAATTTTCAGGAGTTGAAGAAAAGGTTGAGTGAAACACCAGTATTGACTTTACCAGATGATTCGGGGAACTTCGTAGTTTACAGTGATGCGTCACATAAAGGACTTGGTTGCATGCTAATGCAACATAGTAAAGTTATTGCGTACGCATCACGGCAGCTGAAAGATTACGAAAAGGGATATCCTACCCACGACCTGGAATTGGCAGCGGTAGTATTTGCCTTAAAGATATGGAGGCACTATTTATATGGTGCAAAGTGTGAAATATACACGAACCATAAAAGTCTGAAGTATATCTTCACGCAGAAAGAGCTAAATATGCGACAGAGGAGATGGTTGGAGCTGATAAAGGACTACGACTGCGAGATTTTGTATCACCCGGGGAAAGCTAACGTGGTAGCAGATGCGCTAAGCAGGAAGGGTATTGATAAATTGGCAATGATAACAGCTCAAGAGGAGTTAATTAAGGATATGGCAAGATTGGAGCTCGAGGTAAAGTTTCAAAAGGAATCTGCTGAGAAGTTGTTCGCGATGGAGGCTCGTCCGACTCTATTGGACAAAATAAAGGAAGCACAAGGCAGCGATGAGGAATGTGAAAAGGTGAGGAAAAGAATTATTGATGGGGAGGAGCTTAAGTTCAGAGTGGATGGTGATGGACTGTTGAGGTTTGAGGAGAGAATTTGGGTGCCAGCGGTATCCGAGTTAAAAGAAGAAATCTTGCATGAAGTTCATAGTTCGATTACTCGGTTCATCCGGGGAGCACAAAGATGTATCGGGATCTTCATCAATATTATTGGTGGCCTAACATGAAGAGAGAGGTCGCAGAGTGCGTCAGCAGATGCTTAACATGCCAGAGAGTTAAGGCAGAACATCAGAAACCGAGCGGGTTACTTCAACCTCTGGAAATATCGGAGTGGAAGTGGGAGCATATCACGATGGACTTCGTGGTAGGGCTTCCAACTACACAAAAGGGTTATGATGCAGTATGGGTGATTGTTGATCGATTAACTAAGTCAGCGCACTTTTTACCGATCAAGATCAAATTCAACTTGGATCAGTTGGTAAAACTATACATCAAAGAGATTGTCTCCAGACATGGAGTACCGGTATCCATTATGTCAGATCGCGACCCGCGATTCACAGCAAATTTCTGGAAAAGTTTTCAAGAGCGCATGGGAACGCAACTGAGGTTGAGCACTGCATATCATCCTCAGACAGATGGGCAAAGCGAGAGGACAATTCAGACCCTAGAAGACATGCTGAGAGCGTGTGTTATGGATTTCAAAGGAAGTTGGGATGACCATCTACCATTGGTGGAGTTTGCGTACAACAACAGTTACCACGCAAGCATCGGTATGCCACCCTATGAGGCTCTGTATGGAAGAAAGTGCAGAACCCCACTGTGTTGGGATGAAGTAGGGGAACGACGGCTGCTAGGGCCAGAATTGGTACAACAGAGTTCATATATCGTCAAAATAATACGAGCAAGATTAGTGTCGGCTCAAGATCGACAGAAGAAATATACTGATCAACACAGGCAGCAGCGAGACCTTGACGTTGGTTCTTATGTCTTTCTGAAAGTATCTCCCTGGAAAGGGAAAATGAGATTTGGAAAGAAAGGAAAACTAAGCCCAAGGTTTATAGGACCCTTTGAAGTATTGGGTCAAGTAGGTGAAGTAGTTTATGAAATAGCTTTACCTCCGGAGTTGGAGCATGTACACAACGTGTTCCATGTGTCAGTTTTACGACCATACAAGCAGGATTACAAGCATGTGATAGCATATGAACCCATTCAGTTGGAGAAAGATTTAACCTACGAGGAAATTTCTGTTCAAATTATTGATAGGAAAGAGCAAGTTTTACGAAATAAAGTAATACCTTCTGTTAAGGTGATATGGAGGAACCACAATGCTGACGAAGCTACGTGGGAACTCGAGGAGAAGATGATGAAAAATTACCCTAATCTTTTTGTATAGCTTTGTGGTGATTCCGGGGACGGAATCCTAATAAGGGAGGGTGAATGTAATACCCGAGATCATTATGTAATTTAATGAAATTAATAAATTGAATTTATGTGAATTTATTGAGTGATTTTAATAAATATATATTGTATTGAGTTATATGATGAGATGTATATAGATAGTTGGTTTGGTTTAATTTAGTTATTTGAAATTAACTATGTAGTTAAGAATTGTATTAAACACAAGAATGAAGCTAAAACACAAATTGATTTCGGAGTGGAATCTGGTGAAGCAGACAACGGATTTGAATTCGGAACGTCGAAATTAGTAAGGATGGAATGTAAACACAAAATGTGTCGGGTAAAAAGTCAAACTAGAATTTCGGGAGCTAAATTGACAAAACTAATATTCTCACGACGTTCAGAATGTCGATTTTAGTAGAAATCGACTATAGTATCGAAAATGTGGATTTCGGAGAGCAAATTGGTCAAACGGCTTATTAATTGATTAATAGATTAGAATAATATTTTTATTTATCAAAATTTCATCAGCTGAATTTGGAGAAGTGACTATCAAAGTGGAACACGTGAGAGAAGAGAGCACGGTTATTGCAGAATTGAAGAAGAAGGGAGTTATATTTTCCAAAACCTTACATTTCCATAACCCCTCCCTCACTAATTCATTTGGTTCATGGGTTGCAACTGATGATTGAAGATGAAAGGATTGGAGAATTCAGTCACCAAAGATATATATATTCTCTACTAAAAACATTTCTCCTTTTGCTAAATATTTTCTATCCGAGAGAAAGAAATTGTGAATGGGTGTGTAAGAACGAGAGCTTGAAGGATTTCTGGAGTTTCAGAGGGTTAATCAAGCTAGAAGAGAAGTATCCTCAGTGTTAATCCAGGAAGGGAATTCATCCAAGAGGTAATATTAACAATTGTTAGTTTTCATATAAGAAATGATGAGAAAAATGTTTATTCTTTGAGTTAGATGTTTTGATTGGGTTATGTGTTGCTATGTTATTGATAATTGACAATTGTAGAGTATTAAAGAATGAAAATTCTGAGTTTAATCATGCTATGTATGCTCTGAATTCGGTCAAGAAATGTGAAACATGTTCATATTGGTTAAATTGCTTAAATGGGATTACATTGTAAGAAATTTGATTTTAGAGGCTCTAAATTTGCTAATAAAGTTGTTGGTGCTATTAGAATAGTTAATTATGTAAGTCATGTGGTTTCTAGTTGAGTTATAATGTTGGGTTGTGTTTAAAATTGTCATTGTGTAAGTTTTTGAAAGGTTTGGTTCGCAACAGCAGAAGCCTGCATCACCTGTGTCTGAGTACCAGTGCGGCCGCGCTGGTACCAAAGCTAAACAGGGCGCGGCCGCGCTGCACCAGAACCAAACACTGATGTTTTCTTTTAATTGCTTAGCCGTTAGTACTCAACTTAACCTTATATTATGAGCATGAAGAAGCCTTAAACATATATTAAGATGTATCATGAGTATGTTATCACAAAGTGATAGGTAAACTATGATTTTGCTAGATATTATGTTTAGGAAAGATTATTTAGAATTGAAGAAACGTCATAAATATATTTTATTAACATTTGAGTGTGTGTATATTTGTTAGTTGTTGAATACTAAGACCCTAACATGCTAGAAAGAGAGTTGTGCATTGAAGAGCTCAGTTCTGGGCCTGAATTGGAGTAGCGCGGCCGCGCCACTCCCAGGCATAAAAGCAGCGCGGTCGCGCCGTGCTGCAGAGTGGTCAAGATGTTCTGTTTGTAATCTAAAGCTTGATACATGTGTGTTAAATTCTTATAAGCTTTGTTATGTGACCATTGGAATGTTTGTATTATCTAAGTATGTAATAGCTATGTTGAACCAAGGTTTAAAAAGGTTTAAACAGGTTTTATAAATGAAACTTTTGGAGTAAAAACAAAAACAACAATTTGTGATATATGATGAAATGTTTTAAAGGTATATTTGGTTAAATGTATGTTGGTAATACACATCTATAATCATGAAACAGTTGCATTTGATATGTATTGAGTGAGTAGAATATGAGAATCGGTTATTGTGAATGAGTGACTAATGAATATCTGTATATGAATATATATATAGGATATTTGCCGTAAAGATTAACAATAATCGTAAACTACGCGAAAGGCAAGTATTCTATCTCAATTCATTTTGTCTCTATGAAAGCAAGTTTCATAATTTGGGAAATTTGTTTACAAAGTTCTCATTTGCAAGTTATATCTCATTCGAGTTCATATCTTATTCAAGTTAAATCATTGATGACTCAGTTCAAATTGCATATAAGTTTTATCTGATTATGAACTATTACTTTGGAAAGCCTTCTGGCCTTTTGTTCTGGCTAGATACTAACGATGCGAAACGATAATCATTTGAATGATTCAAGTTCATTGTAGCTACTTAAAGTTTACCAATCCAAATTGTTTTGGTGCGGTCCCGCATGAACACTAAGATGAAAAACCCGAATAACGGGGTAAAACTGATGTCGGGCATATAGTCCCATTTACGCTTACGCGTTTAAATTTCATACTTGTGCACAATGTAGGGTATGAAAGGCTGATCACCTGGAGTACTTGCGGAGAATAGTTTACAGTCTATTTGATTGTCAAAACTTCTGATGGTTTTCGAAGAATTAAAAACAATGTTCAGGATTCTTATACCCCTTAGTATGCCATTGGAAATTCTTGAACTCTTATCTTTGACATCCGACACTACTTTTTGATTATTCTTTCGATTATGGAGAAATGTCAAAACAGATGATTTTAATCTTGATATTCATTATCATATTATTTTACATATTTGCTGGGCAACTTGTGCTCATTCTTGTTTAACATTTCAGTTAAGGGTGAGAAAGCAGAGGGTTCGGGCAAGGACAAGGGAAAAGCTAAGATGAAGAATTGAAAAGTTTATTTTTGTAATAGTTTTAGATTTCCGCATTGATGTATCGTAGCGATAAACGCTAAGTTAAGTTTAAGGTTATTTAAGGTTGTGTGAACCTGGGATTTTATTCGAATACTATTATAAATATTATTATTATTTATGAAGCTTGTTTAGTTAGATGATGGTGTTTGACGTATCGTGAGCACCATATCCTGTGTTTGATGTTACACGGATTTGGGGGCATCATAGTAATATTAATAATAAGACTCCTCTTATTAATTTATATTTAATATTTCCAAAATATTAAATAATAAATATTAAACTATTTAATTTATTCTATCTCCATAGATTAAATTAAATACACTTAACTTATTATTACAATTATGCCATTTACTTCTTAAATAAATATTTTTCTTTTTGCGGTGTGACTCTTTAGGTTCTCCATATTAAACCGGTTGTGAATAAATCAATTAGAACAATTCTAATCTTATTTAAATAAATAAATTAAACTATTTAATTTATTTAAATAAATAATATTTATTCTATAATAAGGGTAAGCTCCCTTAGCGATCAACGACTTTTCAGATAATATAGATTTCAACATTAATCACAAAAGAACCTTTAAGTGAGTAGTTACCGTACAATTCAATCTTTCTACCATACAATGTCCCAATGAAATATAAGACATGGATTTACTATCAAGTCTTATTTTATTTAATTATATGTATTTCGATTCCCAAATGCACAACTCTGATAATGCAAATTAGAAACTCCTTTCTAATTTCATTCTGTCTTGGCCAAGGACTACTAGACGTGGGACATTTCATTCTGCCTTGTCATTTATCGAATCACATAGGACATTTCACATCCTTTACTAGACGTGGTAGATTCTTTGTTGATCATTCACCTATCTCCATGCATAACTTATTATACCCAATCATACCCTTTGATATACCCTAAAGGTCTTAAGGGACATGTCAAAGTATAACTCATCATACACAAGATACTATGATGATCTCAAGTCCAAGGATCACTTGTACTACTATCACTAGAGGAATTCCTATTGACAGGTGAGTAAAACTCCATTAGGTATTCCTTAGCGAGCCATGTTCAGTGTACTTATTCTCCAATAAGCACCTACATACTTGCTTTAGTGTCTCCACACAAATGATTATGAGATCAATCATCCTCTTCCTAAGAGCAAGCAACGTATGTACTAATCTATCCGGATTCACTAATCCCTTTTTTAGTAATCCAACAATTAGGAACAATTTTAGTTTGTGAGCTATCTATAATTTAGATCTCATTAGCATGATCATCATCATGATTCTAAAATCATTGCTCAAAACTATGGGTTTATCACATTTAATATAACAACACTATGTTGATAATATAAAATGCCTTTTAAGAAAATCAATTCTTTTATTAATAAATGAATAAGATTATAAAGTATATGCTACATCATATCAAATATGATTGGCTTGTGTGCATACTACTTTCAATCTCCCACTTGCACTAAAGCCAATCGCCATGGTATCTAATACCCATCTTCTCTAAGTGATGATCAAACTGTTATTTTGTTAAAGCTTTAGTAAATGGATCTGCAATGTTGTCTTGAGAGTCCACACGCTCCAGGGTGACATCTCCTCTTTCAATGATCTTTCTAATCAAATGAAACCGCTGCAACACGTGTTTGGATTTCTGATGAGACCTGGGTTCCTTAGCCTGCGCAACAGCTCCGTTGTTGTCACAGAATAAAGGTACGACTCCTCTAATGCTATGAACTACTCCAAGTTCAGTTATGAACTTCTTCATCCAAACAACTTCCTTTGCAGCTTCACTTGCAGCTATGTACTCTGCCTCTGTCACTGAATCAACAACTGTTTGCTGCTTGGAACTCTTCCAACTCACTGCGCCACCGTTTAAGGTAAACACGTACCCTGAAATAGATTTACTGTCATCTTGGTCCGTTTGAAAACTAGAGTCTGCATAGCCCTCTAGTTTCAATTCAGACCCACCGTAGACAAGAAATACATCCTTAGTTCTTCTCAAGTACTTTAGGATATTTTTCACTGCCTTCCAGTGCTCTTCTCCTGGATTCGACTGATATCTGCTCGTTACACTAAGTGCATGAGTGACATCTAGTCTAGTACATATCATACCGTACATGATAGATCCTATTACGGAAGCATAAGGAATCTTACTTATACGGTCTCTCTCCTCAGGTGTCTTTGGGGCCTGTTTCTTAGAGAGATGTATTCCATGGCTCATCGGCATGAGACCTCTCTTGGAATCTTCCATGCTAAACTTCTTTAGCATCGAGTCAATGTACTTTCCTTGGGTCAAGCCCAAAATCCTTTTAGATCTATCTCTATAGATCTTTATCCCCAAACTATAGGATGCCTCACCCAAGTCCTTCATGGAGAAGTGTTTAGATAACCAAATTTTGATCGACTGTAGCATAGGAACATCATTCGCTATCAGTAGTATATCATCAACATATAATACAAGGAATGAAACAGCGCTTCCACTAACCTTCTTGTACACACAAGGTTCATCCTCATTTTTGATAAAATTAAACCTTTTGATTATCTCATCAAAACGGATGTTTCACCTTCGAGAAGCTTGCTTCAATCCATAAATGGATCGTTGTAGCTTACAGACTTGGTTTGTAACGACCGTGAATTTTGCATGACTTTGTAATATACGCTTATAATTATTATTTAATGAATGAATTTTTATTAATATTATTTTATGCGATGTGATTAAAGGTTATGTAATAACCTAGATTATGTGTTTGCAATGATATTAAGTGTTGTTATTTGGTAGGACTTATTAAAATGATTTCGGAGAAATATCGCCAAAATTCTATTCGCGGGTTACTATTCGCGCGGGCACTATTCGCCCCAAAAATGTCTTTTTCGTTTATTTCGAATTTTCTAATTTTTGTCATGGTGTTAATGTGATGGGTTAATAATCCAAGTGTTGGATTTTATCTTAGCCAAATTGGGATTTAATTAGAAGCCCCAAATTACTTAAGGGTGGCCCAAACCCATGATCCATGACCCGCGACCCGACCCATGACCCAACCCATGACCCATGAGGGAAATGGGTTAAATCATCAGCTGAAATTGAATAGAGGAGGAGTATACGGGTGGAAGGATGGGAGGAGAAGGAACAAGGAGAATCAAGAACATTTGGGAAGCAATAATTCCACATTTGGAAGAGCAAAAGCAAGCATGGAACAATTGGGGAGATGGAAAGGGGGACTACCCGTACATGGGAGAGGAAAATTCCAGCCTCCCATGTATAGGGAGCAGGTCATGCATGTTCCTTCTTCACTCACCCATGAAGCTCAGCTCAATTCTTCTATATATACTCCTCCCTTGCCATTCATGCATTCCTTTGCTCATTGTTGCTAAGTTAGAATCCAGAAATTTAGAGAGAGTTGTGAGAGTTGGTGCACGGGTGGTTTGAAGGAAGAAGAAGTGGTGTAGCAGCTGGTTATCAATCCTATTTTCATCCTAGAAGTTGCTTCAAGAGGTTAGTGTTTTGGAGCCAAACTCATTTCCATGGTTGCTTCAGTTTTCAGTTTCATATTGCTTGTTTATGAGAGTATATGTTGCTGAAATTGTTTGGTTAGTTCATGAGTTGATATGAATGTGGTTAACTCTTTAAAAGCCTTAATAATGATCAATGAAAGTGGAACAATGTTTGATAATCAAAACCTTTGCATAAGGAATCAAGAATGGACATTAATGGACTGTTGGACAATTATGGACTGATTTGGACAATTTATGTACTTTGTTGTAAATATAGCTTTTGGTTGGTTATTTTGGTTGTGTTAGATGGTAGAGAATTGTTGCCATGTTCTTAGAGGCATGTGGATAATGATTTCATTTGGAAATATGGACTAGAACATAATTAAACTCTACTCCAATATGAGTTTGTAAGTTATGCCCACAAACTGTTTGATTTAATGCCCAAGAGAAGAATTTCTCTAAGAACTTGAGAACTAGGTGTTGATTAATTAATGAAAGGATGTTATGTTTCTTAGCTTAGCAATAGAAGCATGTTTTAAGTTATATTGACTGGTTGCATAATAGCTAAGACACAAGGAGGAAGAATGAATTGGCCTAACCTTGAGTTTCGTTGAAAACTAGTGTGAACTGTGGCCTTTGATTTAATTCTGGTAATGTTATGTTATGTGTGTAATTTTAAGCTTTTGGGGTAGTATAATGCCCTGAGTTAGTAAGCCGTAGGCTATGGAACGAACGCATTTCGACCTCGGATGAGGGAGTTATGGCGTTTGGGAGCAAAGGTGCCCAATCTGTCCAAAATAGTGAAAATTTAGCCTTGGAGGGACTTTCGGGACAATTTTATGGCTAGTAAATGAGTCTGTAAAATTATGAATCCATGAGGGTTTTGTAGTCCATGTTATAACCTTTCCATAGCCTCCGGAACGGCCTAATTCCGATTTATAACGAAGAAGTTATGAATGTTTGAAGTTTGTATGTCAAACTGCCAAAATTGGAAGGAAACCAAGCCTTGGGGGCCAGGCCATGGGCGCGGCCGCGGTGGGGCGCCGCGCGGGCGCGCTGGGGGCTGCTGGGCGCAGCTGGGCGCAGGTGGGGCGCGCGCGGGCGCGCGCTGGGCGCATGGGTTTGACAGTTCTGACATACTTTAGTAAAATGGGCGTAACTTTCTCATACGACCTCTGTTTTGGATGATTCAAGATGATTCGGAAAGCTAAGAAGTAGAGCTATAACTTCCATTATTTAGAACTGAAATTTAATGTCTTGACAAATTTCTAAATTGGCCATTTTTAGGACTATTGTGCATTAGGAAGCAAAAAGAGGGCGTCGTACATGCACGTATGTAACGTGTAATGTTTCCAACGCTAAAAGTTATTGTTTTAAGTTCTAGAACTTGTACATTATGGTTTATAATGACCTTTAGCTTTAATCAATGATGAACTAGATAAGTGTATGATCATGCTAAGCTTATGCAAATGAGACGAATCGAGTGTGCGTTGTGCAATCGCCGAAACATCGTATCATGTGTGTGTAACCTTATTTGATATTATGTTTCTAATTAGAATGAAACCTTATTGAGTAATGTAAACCAATATTTGACATCAATTATGTGGCTAATTGGTATGTGGATATGTACTTAATGTGTAGGACTTTTGAAGGACGATTAACGTCGAGTTATTAGCAAGCGCGCAAGGCAAGTTCTTCTTTAACCCTTGTCTAACCCTTGTGTTGGGCAAGTTATAATGTGCGAGTTAATTATTGATTAAGCAATCCTTCTATGTTATTGCAAGTTCCTCACTCAACTATTTTATTTGAGCAAGTTTCCTAACCCTTGTCTAACCCTTTTGTTGGACAAGTTCTCTAACTTCATTCATTCTAAGTATTGAATGCAAGTTTCTTATCTTTCCCAAAAGAAGTATATTGTGCAAGTTTTCTAACTCTTGTTTAATTTGATATTGAACGAGGTTTCTATATTATGCAAGTTACCTAACTTCGTTCTTTCTATATATTGAATGCAAGTGTTCTACCTTACTTAAGTTAAATTTGAGTAAGTCTTCTAACGTTTGTCTAGTCCTCGTGCTAAACAAGATTATCAATTTCGTTCGATTATATTCTTACGGATGCTATTTAATGTTCAAAGTTCATATTTACGCAATACATATATGATTGTGTGAACCCCATACTTATGTAAATCCTTAGTATTTGCACAAGTGTTCAAGATACGTTATTGCCATAAACTGTTAAAGCTTTTGAATTCAAATTATGCATGAACTTTTTATGAAGAGTGTCGATGCCATTTGATTCGGCTAGACCAATATCCATAACTTAGAAAGCGATCCAAACCAATTGCTTTGGTGCGGACTTTTATATCTGCTGAGATGAACAACCCTCATAAAAGGGGAAATTATATTTTTGTCGGGGGACCGACATGCGCGCAAGTTGAATGTAAGTAGAACGTTTGAGGCTTATGCATAACGCCGGGTATTTTAGGCTGATCACCTATTGTACCTGTTTTTGGGTTATCAGTGTAATGCTGGTGATTCTAGTAAGAGTTCTTGGTCCTAAATGACCACTCAGTTTTGGGTTATCATTGTAATATTGCTAAGTCTAGTCAGATTTTTCGGTCTATAGAGGCCACTCAGTGTTGAACGTTCATTGCCTTGAAATCATTGAAATCTTTAGATTTTTCTAATAATCCATCGGTCCATAGTGACTCATCGGTGATAATAGAGAATAGTATTGAAACTTTGTTCACAATCTACATATTTATTTCCTGAGCCATTCAATCTTCATCGTAGCCCTTTGAGATTGTGAAACCTAACTCATGGTTATTCATTTTTATTGTTATTGTGCTTGCTGGGCAAATTTGTTGCTCACCCTTGCTTTCCTTAAAAACATTTCAGTTGTTACCGAAAGAGGCGAGAGCTTGGGAAAGGATAAAGGCAAAGGCAAAGCTACGGATTAGCGTTGTCCTACTATGTTATATTTCTGTCATGCACTAAGACTTAATTAAGATTATGTATTCTGATGTGTTGTATTAAGACTTAATTATAGTGTGTACTATGTTATGTCAGTTATTTGTATTGGAATCGAGACATGGGACGAGAGTATTTATGTTATATCAATGTAAATATTTCTATTATTCCGCAATTAGTTGTTAATAGTATTTGTTTAAGTTGCACAGTGATGTACCGAATTCGAGGTTAAGGCAACCCGGATTTGGGGGCGTCACAGGTTGGTATCAGAGCTATAGGTTATAAACCTTAGGAAAAAGAGAATCCGTAGGCTATAACCTTAGGGAATGTAGAGGAATAGAAAAGAGATAAAGCTCATGTAGAGTTTTACGTGATATAGACTTCGATTAGAAAGTTAGTAGTGTCGTGAAATGTATTTTCATTCCATGTAATGGATTTATATTTTGTTAAGAGATACTGATAGGTTTAGTTTATTTGTCTTGTGTTGTGGATGTAGGATGGCAGCTATAGGTGGACCTAGCAGAGTTGGGGAGGAGGGGCCACGTGACATTCATGCGGTATCCGAGACTCCCCTGATAGCTGAGCCTACCACGACAGTGGTCCCAGTTGAGGAGGAGCCTGAGTTAGGGTTTGATCTGGCGAAGGATCCAACAGAAGATTCCAAAGAGGCTCAGATAGAGCCAGGAATAGGTGTAGAAGAGGAGGAAAAAGTCCTCGCAATAGTAGTAGATAATCAAGTGGTAGCGGAGGTGCAGACACTAATTAATAGGGTATCCATCCTAGAAGAATCATGGATAATAGCGAGAGGGATAATCGATCGATTGGAAGCTGTATTAAAAGAAATGGTAAGAGAACGTGACATGCTGAATGAACAGGTCAATAAGATGGGAGCTGAATGCAGTGTATTGCAGGAAGCTCCGAGTAAGGAGGGAAAGAGGAAATGGAACGATAGTGATCCAGGAAATTCTGGAAGTAAGCAAAGAGACCTTAAGAAGAGCAAAGAAGAGTGTAAGAACTGTGGGAAGATGCATAGGAGCGTATGTAGGAAAAGGCCTATCATATGCCACAACTGTGGGCAAGAGGGACATAACTCTCCTCATTGCCCCAAACTGAAGAAAGTTCGTGGATGTTTTGCTTGTGGGTCAGCCGAACATCGGGTCAAGGATTGTCCCCAAAAAGGAAACATCAGGGGAAGCGGCTACAAAGGAAGAAGCAACAAGCCAGCAACTGGCAGACCTGCTCAGCCTAACCGACCAACCGCCAGGACATTCAACATGACGGTCCAGGATGCCATAGCTTCGAGGGACGTGGTGTTAGGTATTATCCCGATCAATGATATAAATGCTTATGTATTATTTGATTCGGGTGCTACCTATTCGTTTGTATCTGAGGGATTTGCTAGTCGATTAAATTTACCCCAAGAGCAACTAGAAAATCCTTTGAGTGTAGAAATTGCTAACGAGGAGGTAATTCTCGTAAAATTCATATACCGTGATTGTGATGCTGTAATTAGGGGTCATAACCTAAAGGTAGATTTGATCATGATTAAATTAGGAGAGTTTGATGTAATACTGGGAATGGATTGGTTGTATAACCATGCAGCAATAATTGACTGTCAGAAGAAAAGTGTGAACCTTCGGACCTCGAACCGGTTGAGGGTAGTATTTAATGGTAGCACGTCGCTTAGACGATCGTGTTGTCTTACGATGATGCAGGCCAAGAAGTTACTAAGAAAAGGGTGCGTAGGCTATTTAGCCTATATTGTAGACACAAAAAAGGAGGGAGTAGAAATAACAGACATACCGATAGTGAGGGATTTTTCGGACATGTTTCCAAGCGAATTACCCGGTCTACCGCCAGACAGGGAAATTGAGTTTGTAATAGATTTAGCACCAGGGACGGCACCAATTTCGAAAGCCCCGTATCGCATGGCGCCAGTGGAAATGAAGGAATTATTGATCCAACTTCAAGAATTGCTGGACAATGGGTATATTCAACCGAGTGTGTCCCCTTGGGGACTACCGGTCTTGTTTGTCAAAAAGAAGGACGGAACGATGAGGCTTTGTATCGACTACCGAGAGTTGAACAAGGCAACGATCAAGAACAAGTATCCGTTGCCAAGAATCGACGATCTTTCCGATCAACTTCAAGGAGCGAGGCATTTCTCGAAGATAGATTTGAGGACTGGATATCACCAGTTAAAGGTGAGGAGGGAGGACGTGCCAAAGACCGCGTTTCGAACGAGGTATGGGCACTATGAATTTTTGGTGATGTCTTTCGGTCTGACGAACGCGCCAGCAGCATTTATGGATTTGATGAATCGAATTCTCAAGCCATACTTAGACAAGTTTGTGGTAGTTTTCATCGACGACATCCTAATCTATTCAAAGACCGAGGAGGAGCACGCCGACCATCTGAAGACGATACTAGAAACGCTGAGGAAAGAGAAATTGTACACAAAATTTTCTAAATGTGAATTTTGGATGGAAAGGGTACAATTTCTGGGGCATGTGATAGACAAAGATGGGATCTCAGTGGATCCTGCGAAAGTGGAAGCAGTGAGTAACTGGGATCAACCGAGGACGCCAACGGAGGTGCGAAGTTTCTTAGGGTTAGCCGGGTACTATCGACGATTTATCCAGGACTTTTCTAAGATAGCGACCCCGTTAACTAATCTAACGAGGAAGACTGTGAAGTTTGTGTGGACGGAGAAGTGTGAGGAAGGCTTTACGGAGTTGAAGAAGAGATTGAGCGAGGCACCTGTGTTATCCCTACCGGATGATACAGGAAGTTTTGTAGTGTATAGTGATACGTCACACCGAGGTCTTGGTTGTGTTCTAATACAGCATGGCAAGGTCATTGCGTATGCGTCACGTCAATTGAAGGACTATGAAAAGCGATACCCTACCCACGACTTGGAGTTAGCCGCGGTAGTTTTTGCCCTGAAAATTTGGAGGCACTATCTTTATAGGGAGAAATGTGAGATATATACGGACCACAAAAGTCTGAAGTATATCTTCACACAGAAAGAGCTCAATATGCGACAAAGGAGGTGGTTGGAATTAATCAAGGATTACGACTGCGAGATTCTTTATCACCTGGGGAAGGCAAACGTAGTAGCAGATGCGTTGAGTAGAAAGGAAAGGGAGAGCTTGTTCAGGCTGACAACACAGGAGGAGCTAGTGAAGGAAATGACGCGACTAGAGATAGAAGTGAAAAGTCCGATAAGGGCAGCAGAGCGCTTATTCGTAATGGAAGCTCATCCGACGTTGCTAGATAAAGTAAAGGAGGCACAGAGAAATGATGAGGAGTGTGAGAAGATAAAGGAAAGAGTAGCAGAAAACGATGAAGACAAGTTCAGATTGGATAAAGATGGTATCTTGCGATTTGAAGAACGTGTGTGGGTGCCAGCCGTGACCGAACTAAGAGAAGCAATCTTGCATGAGGCACATAACTCACCATATTCTGTTCACCCAGGAAGCACAAAAATGTACAGGGATCTCCGTCAACATTTTTGGTGGCCAAATTTGAAGCGAGAGGTGGCAGAGTGCGTCAGTAAGTGTCTTACCTGTCAACGGGTCAAGGCAGAGCATCATAGACCGAGTGGACTACTTCAACCACTTAAGATACCAGAATGGAAATGGGAACACATTACGATGGATTTCGTAGTGGGGCTTCCAAGCACACAGAAGGGCTATGATGCAATTTGGGTTATTGTGGACCGATTGACGAAGTCAGCGCACTTTCTACCGATAAGGATACGATTCAATTTAAATCAGTTAGCAAAGTTGTATATAAAGGAAGTTGTTTCAAGACATGGAGTGCTGGTGTCAATCGTTTCTGATCGAGACCCGCGCTTCACGTCAAATTTTTGGAAGAGCTTGCAAGAAAGAATGGGAACACAGCTGAGGCTAAGTACTGCTTATCATCCTCAAACTGATGGACAGAGTGAGCAAACAATACAGACGCTGGAGGATATGCTTAGAGCTTGTGTGATGGATTTCAAGGGAAACTGGGATGACCACTTACCCCTCGTGGAATTCGCTTATAATAATAGTTATCACGCAAGTATCGGTATGCCACCGTACGAAGCTCTCTACGGAAGAAAGTGCAGAACACCGTTATGTTGGGATGAAGTCGGAGAGAGACGACTATTGGGACCAGAACTAGTTCAGCAAACGGCAGATATTGTTGGGATGATAAGAGCCAGATTGGTAGCAGCCCAAGATCGGTAGAAGAAATACGTAGATTTGCACTGTCAAAGCCGAAAGTTTGAAAGTGGTAGTTTTGTGTTTTTGAAGGTATCTCCTTGGAAGGGGAAGATCCGATTCGGCAAGAAAGGAAAGTTGAGTCCGAGGTTCGTAGGACCGTTTGAGGTCTTGAGAAGGGTAGGCGTAGTGGCATATGAGGTAGCTTTACCTCCCGAGCTGGAGCATATCCACAATGTGTTTCATGTCTCAGTGCTACGACCATATAAACCCGATTACAAGCACGTTATATCCTATGAGCCCGTCCAAATCGAGAAGGATCTCACGTACGAGGAAATTCCTATTCAGATAACTGATAGGAAGGAGCAAGTATTAAGGAATAAAGTCATACCATTGGTGAAGGTAGTTTGGCAAAACCACGATGTCGAGGAGGCTATGTGGGAGTTAGAGGATAAAATGAAGCAGAATTATCCCCACCTTTTTGTTTAGTCGAAATTCTGGGGACAAAATTCTTATAAGGAGGGGAGGATGTAACGACCGTGAATTTTGCATGACTTTGTAATATACGCTTATAATTATTATTTAATGAATGAATTTTTATTAATATTATTTTATGCGATGTGATTAAAGGTTGTGTAATAACCTAGATTATGTGTTTGCAATGATATTAAGTGTTGTTATTTGGTAGGACTTATTAAAATGATTTCGGAGAAATATCGCCAAAATTCTATTCGCGGGTTACTATTCGCGCGGGCACTATTCGCCCCAAAAATGTCTTTTTCGTTTATTTCGAATTTTCTAATTTTTGTCATGGTGTTAATGTGATGGGTTAATAATCCAAGTGTTGGATTTTATCTTAGCCAAATTGGGATTTAATTAGAAGCCCCAAATTACTTAAGGGTGGCCCAAACCCATGATCCATGACCCGCGACCCGACCCATGACCCAACCCATGACCCATGAGGGAAATGGGTTAAATCATCAGCTGAAATTGAATAGAGGAGGAGTATGTGGGTCGAAGGATGGGAGGAGAAGGAACAAGGAGAATCAAGAACATTTGGGAAGCAACAATTCCACATTTGGAAGAGCAAAAGCAAGCATGGAACAATTGGGGAGAAGGAGAGGGGGACTACCCGTACATGGGAGAGGAAATTCCAGCCTCCCATGTATAGGGAGCTGGTCATGCATGTTCCTTCTTCACTCACCCATGAAGCTCAGCTCAATTCTTCTATATATACTCCTCCCTTGCCATTCATGCATTCCTTTGCTCATTGTTGCTAAGTTAGAATCCAGAAATTTAGAGAGAGTTGTGAGAGTTGGTGCACGGGTGGTTTGAAGGAAGAAGAAGAAGTGGTGTAGCAGCTGGTTATCAATCCTATTTTCATCCTAGAAGTTGCTTCAAGAGGTTAGTGTTTTGGAACCAAACTCATTTCCATGGTTGCTTCAGTTTTCAGTTTCATATTGCTTGTTTATGAGAGTATATGTTGCTGAAATTGTTTGGTTAGTTCATGAGTTGATATGAATATGGTTAACTCTTTAAAAGCCTTAATAATGATCAATGAAAGTGGAACAATGTTTGATAATCAAAACCTTTGCATAAGGAATCAAGAATGGACATTAATGGACTGTTGGACAATTATGGACTGATTTGGACAATTTATGTACTTTGTTGTAAATATAGCTTTTGGTTGGTTATTTTGGTTGTGTTAGATGGTAGAGAATTGTTGCCATGTTCTTAGAGGCATGTGGGTAATGATTTCATTTGGAAATATGGACTAGAACATAATTAAACTCTACTCCAATATGAGTTTGTAAGTTATGCCCACAAACTATTTGATTTAATGCCCAAGAGAAGAATTTCTCTAAGAACTTGAGAACTAGGTGTTGATTAATTAATGAAAGGATGTTATGTTTCTTAGCTTAGCAATAGAAGCATGTTTTAAGTTATATTGACTGGTTGCATAATAGCTAAGACACAAGGAGGAAGAATGAATTGGCCTAACCTTGAGTTTCGTTGAAAACTAGTGTGAACTGTGGCCTTTGATTTAATTCTGGTAATGTTATGTTATGTGTGTAATTTTAAGCTTTTGGGGTAGTATAATGCCCTGAGTTAGTAAGCCGTAGGCTATGGAACGAACGCATTTCGACCTCGGATGAGAGAGTTATGGCGTTTGGGAGCAAAGGTGCCCAATCTGTCCAAAATAGTGAAAATTTAGCCTTGGAGGGACTTTCGGGACAATTTTATAGCTAGTAATGAGTCTGTAAAATTATGAATCCATGAGGGTTTTGTATTCCATGTTATAAGCTTTCCATAGCCTCCGGAACGGCCTAATTCCGATTTATAACGAAGAAGTTATGAATGTTTGAAGTTTGTATGTCAAACTGCCAAAATTGGAAGGAAACCAAGCCTTGGGGGCCAGGCCATGGGCGCGGCCGCGGTGGGGCGCCGCGCGGGCACGCTGGGGGCTGCTGGGCGCAGGTGGGGAGCGCGCGGGCGCGCGCTGGGCGCATGGGTTTGACAGCTCTGACATACTTTAGTAAAATGGGCGTAACTTTCTCATACGACCTCTGTTTTGGATGATTCAAGATGATTCGGAAAGCTAAGAAGTAGAGCTATAACTTCCATTATTTAGAACTGAAATTTAATGTCTTGACAAATTTCTAAATTGGCCATTTTTAGGACTATTGTGCATTAGGAAGCAAAAAGAGGGCGTCGTACATGCACGTATGTAACGTGTAATGTTTCCAACGCTAAAAGTTATTGTTTTAAGTTCTAGAACTTGTACATTATGGTTTATAATGACCTTTAGCTTTAATCAATGATGAACTAGATAAGTGTATGAGCATGCTAAGATTATGCAAATGAGGCGAATCGAGTGTGCGTTGTGCAAACGCCGAAACATCGTATCATGTGTGTGTAACCTTATTTGATATTATGTTTCTAATTAGAATGAAACCTTATTGAGTAATGTAAACCAATATTTGACATCAATTATGTGGCTAATTGGTATGTGGATATGTACTTAATGTGTAGGACTTTTGAAGGACGATTAACGTCGAGTTATTAGCAAGCGCGTAAGGCAAGTTCTTCTTTAACCCTTGTCTAACCCTTGTGTTGGGCAAGTTCTAATGTGCGAGTTAATTATTGATTAAGCAATCCTTCTATGTTATTGTAAGTTCCTCACTCAACTATTTTATTTGAGCAAGTTTCCTAACCCTTGTCTAACTTCATTCATTCTAAGTATTGAATGCAAGTTTCTTATCTTTCCCAAAAGACGTATATTGTGCAAGTTTTCTAACTCTTGTTTAATTTGATATTGAACGAGGTTTCTATATTATGCAAGTTACCTAACTTCGTTCTTTCTATATATTGAATGCAAGTGTTCTACCTTACTTAAGTTAAATTTGAGTAAGTCTTCTAACGTTTGTCTAGTCCTCGTGCTAAACAAGATTATAAACTTCGTTCGATTATATTCTTACGGATGCTATTTAATGTTCAAAGTTCATATTTACGCAATACATATATGATTGTGTGAACCCCATACTTATGTAAATCCTTAGTATTTGCACAAGTGTTCAAGATACGTTATTGCCATAAACTGTTAAAGCTTTTGAATTCAAATTATGCATGAACTTTTTATGAAGAGTGTCGATGCCATTTGATTCGGCTAGACCAATATCCATAACTTAGAAAGCGATCCAAACCAATTGCTTTGGTGCGGACTTTTATATCTGTTGAGATGAACAACCCTCATAGAAGGGGAAATTATATTTTTGTTAGGGGACCGACATGCGCGCAAGTTGAATGTAAGTAGAACGTTTGAGGCTTATGCATAACGCCGGGTATTTTAGGCTGATCACCTATTGTACCTGTTTTTGGGTTATCAGTGTAATGCTGGTGATTCTAGTAAGAGTTCTTGGTCCTTAATGACCACTCAGTTTTGGGTTATCATTGTAATATTGCTAAGTCTAGTCAGATTTTTCGGTCTATAGAGGCCACTCAGTGTTGAACGTTCATTGCCTTTAAATCATTGAAATCTTTAGATTTTTCTAATAATCCATCGGTCCATAGTGACTCATCGGTGATAATAGAGAATAGTATTGAAACTTTGTTCACAATCTACATATTTATTTCCTGAGCCATTCAATCTTCATCGTAGCCCTTTGAGATTGTGAAACCTAACTCATGGTTATTCATTTTTATTGTTATTGTGCTTGCTGGGCAAATTTGTTGCTCACCCTTGCTTTCCTTAAAAACATTTCAGTTGTTACCGAAAGAGGCGAGAGCTTGGGAAAGGATAAAGGCAAAGGCAAAGCTACGGATTAGCGTTGTCCTACTATGTTATATTTCTGTCATGCACTAAGACTTAATTAAGATTATGTATTCTGATGTGTTGTATTAAGATTAATTATAGTGTGTACTATGTTATGTCAGTTATTTGTATTGGAATCGAGACTTGGGACGAGAGTATTTATGTTATATCAATGTAAATATTTCTATTATTCCGCAATTAGTTGTTAATAGTATTTGTTTAAGTTGCACAGTGATGTACCGAATTCGAGGTTAAGGCAACCCGGATTTGGGGGCGTCACATGGTTTGTTCCAACCGTTGAAACAAAACCCTCTGGTTGTATCATATATACATTCTCCTCAAGCTTTCCATTGAGGAAGGTCATTTTCACGTCCATTTGCCAGATCTCGTAGTCACAATAAGCTGCAATTACAACCAAAATCCGAATGGACTTGAGCATAGCTACTGGTGAGAAGGTTTCATCATAGTCAACTCCTTGTCTTTGTTTGAAACCTTTTGCAACCAGTCGGGCCTTATAGGTCTCTACCTTGCCATCTGCCCCAGTCTTTCTCTTAAAGACCCATTTACACCCAATAGGCTTAATGCCCTCAGGTGGTGAAACCAAAGTCCATACTTGGTTCTCATACATGGAGTCCATCTCGGATTTCATAGCATCTAGCCATTTCTCTGAGTCTTCACTACTCATAGCCTCTTCGTAAGTCAATGGATCATCATCATCAATGATGCGTACCTCATCATCATCCTCTATGATGAATCCATACCTTTCAGGTATCTTCGGTACTCTTCCAAATTTACGAATAGGTAGTGGTAGAGTAGGTTCTTCTACTAGGTCAGGTACCTGACTTTGATCCGTAGTATTTTGTGGTTCTTAAACTTCTTCAAGATATATCTTACTCCCACTGACCCCTTCGAGGATAAACTCCTTTTCCAAGAAGGCAGCGTGTTTCGCTACAAACACCTTTTGATCAGTAGGATGATAGAAATAATATTATAAGCTTTCTTTAGGATATCCCACAAATATACACTTGTCGGATCTAGTCTTCAGCTTATCATGCTCAAACCTTTTGACATAAGCTGGACAACCCCAAGTCTTAACATGCTTAAGACTAGGTTTCCTCCCTATCCATATCTCATATGGGGTCTTTGGGACGGATTTGGTAGGTACCTTGTTAAGCAGGTATGCAGCCGTTTCTAGGGCATAACCCCAAAAGGATACTGGAAGGTCAGTATAACTCATCATGGAACAAACCATGTCCAACAAGGTTCGATTTCTCCTCTCAGATACACCATTCAACTGCGGCGTCCCTGGTGGAGTCCATTGTGAGATTATACCATTTTCTTTGAGATAATTGAGAAACTCATTGGTTAAGTATTCCCCTCCTCGATCCGATCGAAGAATCTTAATACTCTTACCAGTTTGCTTCTCTACTTCACTTCTGAATTCTTTGAACTTTTCAAATGATTCAGATTTGTATTTCATTAAATACACATATCCAAATCTAGAATAATCATCAGTGAAAGTAATAAAATAAGAATACCCTCCTCGTGCATTCGTTGTCATAGGTCCACATACGTCTGTGTGTACCAACGCTAACAACTCTGTAACTCTTTCTCCTTTTCCAGTAAAAGGAGATTTAGTCATCTTACCCATGAGACAAGATTCACAAGTTGGATATGATTCGCAATCAGATAGCTCTAAAAGTCCATCTTTATGTAAATTGGATAATCTTGTTTCATTGATATGACCGAGTCTACAGTGCCACATAAAAGTATAATTAACATCATCTTTTTTTCTTTTCTTAGTTTGTTCAATTTGAAGTATATTTTCATGCAAGTCAAGTATGTAAAGTCCATTCAGTAGGTTCGCAACACCATATAAAACATTTTTATTATAAATAGAACAACTGTTGTTCTTTATTATAATATCAAAACCATCCATATCCAATACATAAATTGAAATAATGTTTCTAATGAGTGTCGGAACATAATAACAATTATTTAAACTAATGAACCTGCCCGAAGGCAGTGCTAAACAATAAGAACCTTTGCTCCATTTCCCACTCGTCGGACGACTTCATCCTTGTTCAGCTTTTTACTTCTGCTTAGTCCCTGCATATTATTACATATGTGAGAACTACAACCGATATCCAATACCCAAGTAAAATTTTGATTTTCAGAAAAATTAATTTCAAGCATGAACAAACCTAGATCGAAAGTCGAGAGTTGTATAAAAGCACAACTTGACCTGGTTCGAACTTTTTCTCAATAATCTTCTTATCATGCCATCGCTTGACCTTTTCTTTGTACAACTTGGAGTTCTCATAAGCTTGCAGATGGAATTCGTCTAGTTCGTTTAGTCGAAAAAGTCTCTTCTCTCCTACAACTGTGAGATCAAAATTCATCTTTCGAATGGCCCAAAAAGCTTTATGCTCGAGTTCGATCGGGAGGTGACAAGCTTTGCCATAAACGAGCTGGTACGGTGACATCTCTATCGGAGTTTTATAAGTAATTCGATAGGCCTAGAGAGCGTCATCTAGCTTTACTGACCAATCTTTCCGACTCGGATTCACAATCTTTTCCAGTATTCTCTTCACCTCTCTGTTAGATACCTCGAGCTGACCACTAGTTTGGGGATGATATGTTGTGGCAACTCTATGGGTTACCCCATACTTAGCTAGGAGAGCGGTAAAATACTTGTTGCAGAAGTGGCTCCCCTCATCACTAATGATTGCCCTAGGTGTGCCAAACCTTGTGAAAATATTCTTTTGAAGGAATTTCAATACAACCTTTGCATCGTTTGTTGGCAATGCAGCTGCTTCGACCCATTTTGAAACGTAGTCTACTGCCAATAGGATGTATGCATTGTTAAAAGATGCTGGAAATGGCCCCACAAAATCAATACCGCAAACATCAAAGATTTCTACTTCTAAGATCGTGTTTAGTGGCATCTCGTGGCGTTTTGATATATTACCCACCCTTTGACATCTCTCGCATCTTTGCACAAACTGATGGGCATCCTTAAACAATGTGGGCCAGTAAAATCCTGCTTGTAACACATTGGTAGCTGTCTTTTCACCCCCATAATGTCCTTCATACAGTAAATCATGACAATGATGTAAGATGCTCTCAATTTCGCTTTGCGGAACGCACCGTCGTATCATTTGATCTGCACAATGCTTGAACAGAAACGACTTTTTCCACATGTACCTCTTCACGTCATGTAGAAACTTTTTCTTTTGCTAGCTTATCAAGTACGGAGGAAATACGTTGCTAACCAAATAATTGACAAAATCTGCATACCACAGAACTTCTGCTTTTATCACGAACAACTGTTCATCCGGGAAGAACTCATTAACCTCAGTCCCGTCTTCCTTTGCATGCTCATTGTTTTCCAACCTCGATAAATGATCCGCCACCTAATTTTCTGTACCCTTTCTATCCCGGATTTCCAAGTCGAATTCCTGGAGTAGAAGTATCCATCTAATTAACCTCGGCTTCGCATCTTTCTTCGAAATCAGATATCTTATTGTTGAATGGTCCGTGAACACCACCACTTTATTTCCAATTAAGTACAAACGAAATTTGTCAAGTGCATACACCATCGCAAGCAACTCCTTCTCAGTAGTCGTATAATTGAGTTGAGCATCAGACAATGTTTTGCTAGCAAAATAAATGGCATGAAAAACCTTTTCTTTGCGTTGGCCCAAAACAGCCCCAATTTCATAATCACTAGCATCACACATTAATTCGAATGGCATTGACTAATCTGGTGCAACTATCACTAGTGTTGTGGTCAATTTCTTCTTTAATAGCTCAAAAGCTGACAAACAATCCTCGTCAAATTTGAATAGGACGCCCTTCTCTAATAGACTGCGTAATGGCTTCGTGATTTTGAAAAAGTCATTTATGAATCTCCGATAAAACCCGGCATGTCCCAAAAAACTATGAATCCCCTTCACTAAAGTTGGTGTTGGTAAATTTTTAATAGTCTCGAGCTTAGCCCTATTTACCTCCAATCCCTTTGTTGACACTTTATGCCCCAATATGATTCTGTCTTGTACCATGAAATGACACTTTTCCCAATTAAGCACAAGGTTGGTCTCCACACAACGCTTTAATACCAAAATCAAATTGTCCAAACAGTTATCAAAAGAATCCCCGAAAACCGAGAAATCATCCATGAACACCTCCACATTGTCTTCCACCATATCTGAGAAAATTGCCATCATACACCTTTGGAACGTCGCTGGTGCGTTATATAATCCGAACGACATTCTCCTAAAAGCAAAAGTACCATACAGACAAGTGAACGTCGTCTTTTCCTGATCCTCCGGAGCAATAGTAATCTGATTGTACCCCGAATATCCGTCCATTAGACAGTAGTACTCGTGTCTAGCCAATCTATCTAACATCTGATCAATGAAAGGTAGTGGAAAGTGATCCTTTTGGGTTACTTTATTGAGCTTCCGGTAATCCATGCAAACCCTCCGGCCGGTTACTATCCTCGTCGGTATCAACTCGTTGTTCTCATTTGCTACCACTGTCATTCCTCCTTTCTTTGGTACACACTGAACCGGACTCACCCAAGAACTGTTAGAAATGGGGTATATAATTCTAGCATCCAGCCCTTTTAATATCTCTTTCTTGACTACCTCTTTCATAATTGGATTTAATCTTCTCTGTTGTTCCACTGTAGGTTTGGCATCGTCTTTCATAAGTATCTTATGCATGCAAAATGATAGGCTTATTCCTTTGATGTCAGCAATGGTCCATCCAATTGTAGTTTTGTACTCTCGAAGAACTCGTATCAGCTTACTCTCTTGAAATTTATTAAGTACAGATGCAATAATAACAGGTAAAGTAGATGATTCACCCAAATAAGCATACCTGAGATGATTAGGTAAAGGTTTAAGCTCAAGAGTATGAGGCATGCTTGACAATGAAAGGACCCGACCAACGTGATTTGAGCTTTCCGGGAAAAAGCCTCAATCTAGAGTTGTATAGCAATACCGCTTGGCCAGGCTCGAATTTTCTGTCAACAATCTTCTTATCATGCCACCTTTTTACCTTCTCCTTGTACAATTTTGAATTTTCATAAGCTTGCAGTTGGAACTCATCAAGTTCATTGAGCTGAAGAAGCCTTTTCTCGCCTACAGCTGTGAGATCAAAATTCATCTTTCTAATGGCCCAGAACGCCTTATGCTCAAGTTTAACCGGGAGATGGCATGCCTTGCCATAAACAAGTTGGTATGGTGACATACCAATGGGTGTTTTAAAAGCCGTTCTGTACGCCCACAGTGCATCATCCAGCTTTGTTGACCAATCTTTTCTTGTGGGATTGGCGATCTTTTCCAGGATTTTCTTCACTTCTCTGTTGGAAACCTCACCTTGTCCATTGGTCTGGGGGTGATATGCAGTAGCAATTCTATGAGTGACCCCATCTTTTCCCAAGAGGGCAGCAAAGTGCTTATTGCAGAAATGACTCCCTTCATCACTGATCATGGCCCTTGGAGTACCGAACCTTGTGAAGATATTCTTTTAAAGGAATTTCAGCACTACCTTGGAGTCATTAGTGGGAAATGCGGCTGCCTCCACCCACTTAGATACATAATCTACTGCCAAGAGAATATATAGATTGTTGAAAGAGGGTGGGAATGGCCCCATGAAGTCAATACCCCAAACGTCAAAGACTTCAACCTCTAGGATCATGTTTAACGGCATTTCATGTCGTTTAGAGATGTTCCCCATCCGTTGACATCTATCGCATCTTAGAACAAACTGATGAGCATCTTTAAACAAAGTTGGCCAAAAGAACCCTGCTTGCAACACCTTAGTGGCTGTTTTCTCACCTCCGTAGTGTCCTCCATATAGTGAATCGTGACAGTGATGAAGAATGCTCTCAACCTCACTTTGTGGAACACACCTTCAAATCATTTGGTCCACACAATGTTTGAACAGATATGGCTCATCCCACATGTACCTCTTCACGTCATGAAGAAACTTTTTCTTTTGCTGCCACGACAAGTCTGGGGGGAGTGTATTACTAACCAAGTAGTTAGCAAAATCAGCATACCATGGAATTTAGCCTTGAACCACAAACAACTGTTCATCCGGGAAAGATTCATTTATTAGAACTTTGTCTTCTTATCAAGACCCGGATTCTCCAATCTAGATAGATGGTCGGCTACTTGGTTTTCAGTTCCTTTTCTGTCCCGAATCTCCAAGTCAAACTCCTGCAGTAATAAGATCCATCTAATCAATCTCGGTTTAACATCCTTCTTTGAAATTAGATATCGAATAGCTGAATGGTCCGTGAATATAACCACCCTTGTTCCAATCAAGTAAGATCGAAACTTGTCAAATGCATAAACTACTGCAAGCAACTCCTTCTCGATAGTGGTGTAATTGAGTTGTGCATCAGTTAAGGTTTTGCTGGCGTAGTAAATAGCATGAAAAACCTTCTCCTTGCGTTGTCCCAAAACAGCCCCAACCGCATAATCACTGGCATCACACATCAATTCGAAGGGTTTTGACCAATCCAGAGCAATGATCACTGGTAAAGTGGTTAATTTCTTCTTTAAAAGCTCAAAAGCGATCAAACACTCTTCATCAAACTTGAATGGCACATCTTTCTCTAGTAGGCTGCATAAAGGCTTTGTGATCTTAGAAAAATCCTTAATGAATCTTCGGTAAAACCCCGCATGTCCCAGAAAACTGCGAATGCCCTTTACTGAGGTTGGTGGAGGTAAATTTTCAATTGTTTCAAGTTTTGCTCTATCCACCTCAAGACCCTTGGATGACACTTTATGCCCAAGTATTATCCCCTCTTACACCATGAAGTGACATTTTTCCTAGTTGAGCACTAGATTAGTTTCCACACATCTCTCCAGTATTAGAACTAGATTTTTCAAGCAGTTGTCAAATGAATCACCAAACATTGAGAAGTCATCCATGAAAACTTCAACATTGCATTCTACCAAATCTGAGAAAATAGCCATCATGCACCTTTGAAAAGTGGCCGGTGCATTACACAATCCGAATGAGACCCTTCTAAAAGAAAAAGTACCAAATGGGCATGTGAAGGTAGGCTTTTCTTGATCTTCTGGAGCAATAGCAATCTGATTATATCCCGAATATCCATCCAACAAGCAATAGTACTCATGTCTAGCTAGTCTATCCAACATTTGATCAATGAAGGGTAATGGGAAGTGATCCTTTCAAGTTGCTTTGTTAAGCCTCCTGTAATCCATGCACACCCTCCAACCAGTTACTGTTCTTGTTGGAATCAATTCATTATTCTCATTGGCTACAACTGTCATACCCCCTTTCTTGGGTACACACTAAACTGGGCTCACCCAAGCACTGTCAGAAATAGGATAAATTATT
This sequence comes from Aralia elata, assembly GCA_034770075.1. Taxonomy (NCBI): domain Eukaryota; kingdom Viridiplantae; phylum Streptophyta; class Magnoliopsida; order Apiales; family Araliaceae; genus Aralia; species Aralia elata. Next base: position 40,374,353 of record CM068383.1, on the reverse strand, counting down.
CCAGCATCTAACCACTTCAAAATCTCTTTCTTTACCACCTCCTTCATGATTGGGTTGAGTCTCCTCTGATGTTCCACAGTGGGCTTACTATCATCTTCCATCAAGATTTTGTGCATACAGTAAGATGGGCTTATTCCCTTGATGTCGGCGACGGTCCATCCAATAGCAGATTTGTACTCTCTAAGAACCCGCAACAGCTTGCTTTCCTGAAACTCGTTAAGCACAGATGCAATAATAACAGGTAAAGTAGTTGAATGACCTAAATATGCATACCTGAGATGGTTGATGAGTGTGTTTTATATACACAAATTGAGTACTTTTAGCCTTAATAATTTGTAAGTCTTTAGCTATTTCATTTGGTTTTATGTGTTTTCATCTTATTGTTGTGTAATGTAGTTTTGTATTACTTTTATATGTATTTGTGTGCTTTTATGTGTTTTTACTTTATTTTGTAGGTATTAAAATAAAGGCCCCTTGGATTGATGCGTTTTTGGCTTGAATCTAGCATTCCCGTAGCTTGTTTCTCAATTTCACCCATGTTTCAATCCGAATCTCTCAAAACTCAAAGAACGAAAGTTGTAGATTTTGATCTTAGCTTTCCAGAACATCCAGAATCATCCAATTTGAAGTTCGTACGAGAGAGTTATGATCATTTTACCGTCGGATTTTGCATGTATTTTACGCAGCAGTTGCTTCGGACTCCATTTGAGCATTGCTACGGTCTGTATCTCGACGAGCTCCAGTTATGGAAGTTGTAGAGCTACTTCGTAGTTTTCCATAGCCTATTTACATGCCTAAATCCGAGTTCGGACGAAGAAGTTATGGTCATTTTCCCAATAAACGTCAGAGCTGGAAAGTGCAGCAGAACTGCTACTCGGCGCAGCTGCGCCCCTTCCTAGTACAAATTCGGCGCAGCTGCGCCCTTATGCAGAAAACGTAGATTTGGGGCAGCGCAGCTGCGCCCGGACGCAAGCCAAAGGTGGCGCAGCTGCGCCCGGCATCCAGGGAACTCAGTATGCAGCGCATCCAAGCACGCAGCTGCGCCGGATTCGCCAGATTTCGCTATTTCAGCTCAGTTTTGGTCAAAATTCGTGGGCTAAGCTAGGTTTTTACTTAAGGAACTATAAATACAATATGTAGCCTCCATTTTTATGAGACCTAGACCCTAGAAATCAGATTCAAGAGAGGGGGGAGCTACCAAATTCATCACCAAGGAGGGCCAAAGTGCTACAAATCAAGTTATATCAAGCAAAGGCCAAGGAGCTAAGCATCAAGGATTGCAAAATCAAGGAAGGAAAGCTAGAGATCATCATCAAACCACCAAGAAACATCTGAATATCTATCAAAATTGGTTTTATCTCTAATTTCCCTTCTAATTTGTAATCCAACATGATGTATAAATTGAATATGATGTTATTTGTAGCTACCATGAACTAGATTTTTATTCTAAGATTTCAATGGAACCCAACACCTAGTTTGAATCAAATTATCTCTCTTTGATATTAGTTATCATTTTAGAATTGGATATCATAATTTGCGCTTCATGTATTAATTACCTTGATCATCAATTAGTGTGATAATCTATATGGAATTGAGAAAGAAAATATAGATTGAGATCTGATTATGCTAGCATGTGTTCATGAATTCTACATGTGATGAAATTTAAGTTTCGTGCCTAGGATAGAGATATACCAAAGCACCATATGTGGCCAATTGAGAACTTATGCTTCAACCCTTTTAATTGTAATTCACATAGAGATATAGTGCGTTAGTCATCTAGGGTGTTCACATTCATTCTATCAATTGTGGATTTAGTGTGATACGAATATGGTGCAACGAGAGGTGGCCATATTTTACATTCCTGTTCTCGACCAACATTATAACGTGATAAATTGCGAATTGAATGTCTAGCATGATTTATGCTGAAAGTATAATTGATTGATCACCTATATGAAATTGAAAAGTGGATTATAGTGTTGAGACTTAGTTTTGATATCATACGAAAGTTAGAGATTTTTGTGGGTGATGTATGAGATTATGTGGCGTGTGTCTTATTCATCGTCTTCAAGAATGGATGACTTGCTAGTATTTGGGGGTAGATATATACCTAAATGTCGTATGTAACCATTATGAGATTACAAACTTAATGACTCCCTACACGGAGGTTCATTCGTTTGATGGGTAGATTGACTAAGATTATGTGGACTGTGTCTTGTTGATTATTCATGGAATTAAATGGATTGTTGGCATGTGGGATAAACATATACCTATGTGTCGTGTATGGGTGATTTTCATATGACCATACACTAAGGCTTATGAATAAGGTGAATTTCTCGTTTAACAATTCTTGTGTATTAACTAGTTAAAAAAGAGAGAGTTAAGAGATTTAAATGAAGTGTTGGGGGAAATTGTAATCTTAGACTTGTTAATATTTGATTTCATTATCTTAATGCTTTCCATAGTTCTTTGATTATTTGTTATCTTCGTTAATGCAAAACAACAAAAAGCAATTATCATTTGTTTAAATAAGATTGAGATGATAAAAGGTTAATACTTGGTAAACATTAGAAACAATTCCTCGTGGGATCGATACTTTACTTACTCTTTATTACTTGTTGACCGCGTATACTTGCGCGTATTTTTCGGTTGCGAAATCGACCAACAAGTTTTTGGCACCGTTGTCGGGGAATTGTTTTTCTAGTGTTTTTCCAACATTAATTATAATCAAATTGGTCTTAATTTAAACTTGTATATAAATTTGTTTTTTTTTGCTTTAGTTTAACACTTTTTATGCTTTCTTCTTTGCGAAGCACACCATGTTTGGCTATAATGATCAATGGTCGTACACAAATATGACTCAACCAAAGGAGACGGGATTTGATGGACTCAATGCATTTTCTTCAATCTCAGCACAAATCAACATACTTGAAAGGAAAGTGGATGCTCTTGAAGTAAAAAGGACTCAAAATAGATCAATTACTTATGATTATTATGTTGACAATCATCCGAGTCATCAATGCGCTGTCAATTTTGAACCGGTACATTACGGTGGTGATTTTCCCAACAGCTATGCTTATACTGATTTTCACCAAGATTGGGGGTATCACCCGGATTTTTCATGGAGCTATAACTATGAAGATTAATATTATGCTCCAAATCCAACGTACACACCGGAATTCTCATATCCACCTACAATATCAACACAAGTTGAGACACTTTCGAGGAGGTTGGATATTGGCATGGATAAGGTTTTGAAACTCCACGAAGATTTTAATATGAGGAAGGAAGCATTATCCAAACAAATTACAAATCTGATGGAACTAATCATCAATACCTCATCCAATAGTCCGCAATTCTTGGATTTTGAGACTGGCGGTGAGCCCGAGCCAAATATACAACTGGATGCGCCACAAGATGTCAACAAAGCGAAGACAAGTGGGGCTATGGAAAATGAGGCCACCGAGGATCTAGCTGTAAGTGCTAACGAAGATGAGCCGATTGTATTAGTGCCCCAAGTGCCTTCGTCGGCAAAATTCAAGAATCCAGTCAGTTTTGCAAAACCATGCCCAATTGGTAGTCATGTCGTCGGCAAAGTTCCTTTTGACATGAGAGCTAACATAAACTTGGAACAATGGTGGGCCGAGGAAAAGAAGAAAGAAGAAGAGCCCGTTGTGCTTATCAAGCCACAATGCCCCAATCTTATCATAGACATAACGGAAGAGGAAGCACCTAGTTTGTCAACGTTCGCAATTGGGCACTTATCTAAAAAGAACAAACTGGGTGATTTTGATACAATGACTCCTACTGAAGCGAAACCCTCCAATGTTACATCACTACCAATGGATGAAGCGGACGGGGAAAGCTTCTTTGTGCCAATAATTGAAATTAAGTTTGGGGGTCACCAACCAGGCATGCATGCCATGCAAATCAAAGAAAGAACAACGAGGCGGCATGCAATGGTCAATTTTGCGATTGAGCCGGATTGAAATGAAATGGAGGAGTCGGGCTAACGACTTTAAACCAAGCGCTTCTTGGGAGGCAACCCAAGTTTACTATTTTGTTTCTATTTTTGTTTGATTGCATTTTTGTGACGCCCCCAAATCTCTACACTCCCCTGTAGCAGATCTGGTGCTCACGTGAAACTATATAAATATTCAATAAAATATGACTTCTACCTATCCAAGATTCACAGTATCCCATAACAGGTATTAGTTCCGGCCAGAACGTTGTCTGTGGTTGGATACCCTCACTTAGATATGTAGATTCATATCTTATGAATATCTCTTTCATATCAATATTCCCTATCTATCTGACATTCACAGTATTAATGATAAGATTGTCCATAGGACTGAGGGGCGCATTCCGGTAAAGATGGCACCTTACCGGCGCTCATTAAGTGTAACCCCAGAGCTTATAAGACTCTCAACATCATTTAGATACCCTCATTCAGATGTATAGTTCATATAGACACTGTATTTACTTAGTACAACTATTCTACAGAATTTAAAGATCAGAGTATAACGCATTCTATGACATAAAGGATCATAATACATTACATAACATTTTGTTTGGTTACATCATTCGTTATACTAAGTTATTACAACAACAAGTCTTTAAAAGACTTAAAGTATTCAACAACAGAAATTAAAGCTAATAAGCATGGCTTTTTCCCTTGTTAGTCCCAGACGTGCCAGGGATATCATTTATAGCTGCAAAAGAAGATATGCGCAAGAATGAGCTACAAATGCTCAGCAAGGTCATTTGAATATGTAAACACCATGTGTTTGATTTGAAAGATGTCAATGATGTATAATGAGGGTTCTGTACATGAACCATATATTTCATTTAGTTCTATCAGTCTTTAATGACTTAGAACCATTTGAGTTTTGGATATCTGGTAGGTGATCAGCCTCACCAATATCCTAGGAGTATGCATATCATCCTACCATTTGTGGTCAATATATTATCGACATTTATTGGCCTTCCTATGAAGGCATTTCCATTTACTCAGTATAGATGTCTTACCAAACAATTTGGTTTGACACAACAATTTAGCTCGAATAAACAATATATGAACAATGATTCATTTCTTAAGTTATGCTGAACAAGAAGCAATAACTTCACAATAATTGATAGCAAGATGTATAATACTTGCTTAATATAAGTTGAGTAAGGTTAGGACACTTGCCTTAGCGTAGCTCACTCTAATTTAATACAATCGGTCAACGCACGTAGTCTACGTATACCAATAATAAGTGTTAGCACGTATATAAACATGTATCACGCTAATCTAAACAAGTTTCATTAAGGTTCGACGTTGATTTCGGTATCTCGGTCGCGTCCTTAATGGTTAAACACATAGATTGTTCGATAAAACTTCATTTGGAAGTCGAATTATTAGTCTAAATAATTTAATTATTATTTATAATATTTTTAGAAGCTTGGTATTATTTTTAAATAATTTTCAGAAGCTTGGAAGTATTTTTAAATAATTTTACAAGCTTAGGAATATTTTTAAATGATTTAATTATTATTTAGAATATTTTTAAAACATTTAATATGTTATTTAAATGATTTATTTATCATTTAGAATATTTTTAGATATTTAAAATATTATTTAAATGATTTATTTATCATTTATAATATTTTTAGAAAGATAGAATATTATTTAAATGATTTATTTTATCATTAATAATATTTTTAGAATTTATTTTATCATTAGAATAATTTATTTATTACTTATAATAATTTTCAAAACTTAATTTGATATTTAAATGATTTAATTATCATTTATAACATTTTTAAATACTTAATATATTATTTAAATAATTTATTTATCATTTATAATATTTAAAATATTTAATTATTATTATATATAATAATTTTATTTACCTTAATATCATTTTTAAATAATTAATATAATTATTTAATGATTTAATATCATTTTTAAATAATTAAGATAATTATTTAATGATTTATTATAATTATTAATTATTATTTAATTAAATTAAATAATATATCAAAATATATAAAAATATTAAAAATATTTTTTTATAATTTAAAAATGAATTTTCGAATATTTTTATGAATTTTTATGAATTATTTATTAATTATTAATTATTTTATATAATTTATATAATTATTTTTATTAAATTTTATGTAAAACTGTCGCTAAAGGCTTTAGCGACAGTCTTCAAAGGATTTCTAGGTTTCTGGGTTAAGTTATGAATTTTGTCGCTAAAGGTGTTCTTCATGAAGAACACTTGATCAATGTCCAACAGTGACTTTTGACCTCAAATTAATCTCAGCTCGTTTGATGTTTGTGTTTGATTTTTGTTTGTTGTTATAGCCAACATGGCAGAGTACAACGACATGTATTAACTTAGATCATACAACATCATTTGATGGTAGATAAATCATGGTCAAACTACCTAGTTCATGCTGTTCATAAGGTTTCTGGGTTGCCCAGAAACCTTCTGGTCATGGTCGGTCAACCATGTTTGACCGTTAATAACTTGCATGCTAGTTACTGATTATGTTATCTAATGATTCTAGGTTGGAGTCTACATGGCATAGAACATGTTCAATCCAAGAAACAACATTGACAAACATCATACAAGCAAGATTGAAGCCGGTCAAATCTTGTCAGACGGCTGTCTAGAACACTTAGAATTTTCTGGGCTGCCCAGAATCAGTTATTTGTGAGCGGTCAACGGGTTTTGACCATTAATAACTTTCATCCTAGACATTTTTTTACTATTCTACTAATTGGATATTATAGTTAACATGGCATACTACATATTCATACTTTAAAACACATCAAACTAACATTCTAAGACGATCAAAAGATCTGACAAAAAGGCTTGTCAGACTGTTCTTGACTGCCAAGAACAGTTTGAGTTTTTGGCTTGATTTTCATATCTAGATGTTATGTAAACATGTTTTAACCGCCCAGATCACTAAATAACATTTTAACAAGGATTCCTAAACATCTAAAACACAAAAATTTTCTAGGCTTGAAGATCAAACATAAATTAGGGTTTTGTGCACCTTTTTCTTCAAAATTTGATATCTGGCTTCTGATTCTGAGCTTGTGATTGCTAGGGTTTGTTTAGGCTGGATATGTGAGTGTATAAGCTTTAAAATTTCGTAGCTTTTAACCCTAGCATCTCATTCTATTTATAGGTTTTGAAATTAGGGTTTTCTTACTAGATTCCAAATTTTTGCCTCTACAAATATCCTACCATTTGACTTGTGCTGCTTATCATCTGGTGTGATTCACCTACTTGTGCTGGAGTGTGCCAAGCACAAGCTTGCACACTCCTAGCTTCATTTTCATTGGCTAGGATTTTAATTTTGATTTATTTTACTTACTAATTAAACCTAAATTTTTACTAATCATGATTAGGATGTTAATTTAGGTTTAGTAATACCCTAATTAGGTTTATATATCATAATTAAGGTTTTACATTTCATAAATTAGGGTTATTGAACCAAATTAGGGTTTTAGGTTTTCTAATTAGGGTTTAGGGTTTTCAATCCTATAATTAGGGTTTTAATCTTTTGTTTAGGGTTTAATTTAATCTTAATGATTCATAATTAATATTATGATTCATCATTTAAATCTTAATTACATCAATTAAGATTATTGTACAATAATTACGATTTTAATTAATCAATTCAGACAATTATTATCAATTAGGGTTTTCAACTTAGGGTTTCTATTTCCGTGTAACATTTTAAACCCTATTTAACTTATTTTAAAATTTTATCAGTTAATATAATATTATATTAATGTCGAAGCACGACAAAGCGCTTCGTCAATTCCAAGCACGACACAGCAGCTTACAAAAATAATTTGCCGAAACGCTTCCCGGTGAATTCGCCGAAAGCACGACAAATCATTTTGTCCGATTAAGCACGACACAGCTGTTGGGCGAAAAATTTTTATTTGACCTAATTGTTTAATAAAATACACAATCACATAATACAAGGCCAGATCATGAAATTTCATCTATTAAACACATAATTTACATATACAAATCTTATTAGGGATCGGAATATTACAATTTTAGTGGTTTAATTGCATTTTAATTTCTTTAGTCATTTACTTTCAGGTACGCTCCCAACTTAGGGGTATTGAAAGATGATAACAATGGCGCTTGACACGGTTTCAGGGAAGTCTTCTATTTTAATTTTTCCTATATCAAACATTGAGGACAATGTCAAGTTTAAGTTTGGGAGTAGTACTTCGTATTTGTGTGTTTTTAATTTAGTTTTTATGTGATTTAAGTTATGTATTTTTGTTCAAAAAAAAAATTTATTTATTTTTAGGATGTGTCTCTTGAGCACTGTTTTTAATTTGATTTGAACCATAATCCATGGTCTATGATAAGAACTTGTTTGAATTGATTCTAACTCATGTAAAATGGATAAATGTTGCTTAGTCTTTGTGTTTAATCGTTATTGTTGGTTATTGTTTTGCTTATGCGTCCTTTCACTCTTTTGCACCTACCCATGAGTATTGAGCTAGTTGTATGCTTAGAGAAGGCTTTTATAACCGAATGCTTGTGGGAAATATCTATAAACTCTAGAACTCGTTTAAACATCACTCGAAGCATGGTGTCCAAATTTGTTGTGTTTGAATTGTTGGTCATGTGGTGAGTTGAGATAGAGCGTAAAACGCACTCACTCATGGACACATGCGTAGGAGAGATAGAGCGTAAAACGCACTCTCTTATAATTGTGATTAAAGAAAGAAAATTGTATATTTCAAATCTTGTGTTGAATTGAGATGGAGCGTAAAACGCACTCACCCACAAGAGTGGACTTAGGATAAGATGGAGCATAAAATGCACTTACCTAAAGTCTTTTGATTTCAAATTTTTGGAAATTATGATTTGTATACCTTTTGAGTGATGCGTTAAACATGTAGTTTTTGGTGGTTTATTTTGATTATTTTATAAGGTAATGTGGTTGCATAGCTTCATCCGAGCTTAATTGGTTTAGTGCCATTGGGTACTCACACACACACGGAAGGGACCTAAAGCAAGCTATGACTAGCTATTTGTAAATCTAGACTTGCAACGTTTTGAAAGTTTCCTTGAGTTTTCATGTGTTTATGCATTGGGACCATTGGTTAGCTTATTAACTCATTGCTCAAGATAGTTTTTATTTAGAAATGTTTAATTTTTATAGTTTGTGTGTTTTGCTTGAGGACAAGCAAAGGTTTAAGTTTGGGGGTATTTGATGAGTGTGTTTTATATACACAAATTGAGTACTTTTAGCCTTAATAATTTGTAAGTCTTTAGCTATTTCGTTTGGTTTTATGTGTTTTCATCTTATTGTTGTGTAACATAGTTTTGTATTAATTTTATATGTATTTGTGTGCTTTTATGTGTTTTTACTTTATTTTGTAGGTATTGAAATAAAGGCCCCTTGGATTGATGCGTTTTTGGCTTGAATCTAGCATTCCCGCAGCTTGTTTCTCAATTTCACCCATATTTCAATCCGAATCTCTCAACACTCAAAGAACGAAAGTTGTAGATTTTGATCTTAGCTTTCCATAACATCAAGAATCATCCAATTTGAAGTTCGTATGAGAGAGTTATGATTATTTTACCGTCGGATTTTGCATGCATTTTACGTAGCAGTTGCTTCGGACTCAATTTGCGCATTGCTACGGTCTGTATCTCGACAAGCTCCAGTTATGGAAGTTGTAGAGCTACTTATTACTTTTCCATAGCCTATTTACACGCCTAAATCCGAGTTCGGACGAAGAAGTTATGGCCATTTTCCCAACAGATGTCAGAGCTGGAAAGTGCAGCAGAACTGCTACCCGGCGCAACTGCGCCCCTTCCTAGTACAAATTCGGCGCAGCTGCGCCCTTATGCAGAAAACGTAGATTTGGGGCAGCGCAGATGCGCCCGGACGCAAGCCAAAGGTGGCGCAGCTGTGCCCGGCATCCAAGGAACTCAGTATGCAGCGCATCCAAGCGCGCAGCTGCGCCGGATTCGCCAGATTTCGCGATTTCAGCTCATTTTTGGTCAAAATTCGTGGGCTAAGCTAGGTTTTTACTTAAGGAACTATAAATACAATATGTAGCCTCCATTTTTATGAGACCTAGACCCTAGAAATCAGATTCAAGAGAGGGGGAGCTACCAAATTCATCACCAAGGAGGGCCAAAGTGCTACAAATCAAGCTATATCAATCAAAGGCCAAGGAGCTAAGCATCAAGGATTGCAAAATCAAGGAGGGAAAGCTAGAGATCATCATCAAACCACCAAGAAACATCTGAATATCTATTAAAATTGGTTTTATCTCTAATTTCCCTTCTAATTTGTAATCCAACATGATGTATAAATTGAATATGATGTTATTTGTAGCTACCATGAACTAGATTTTTATTCTAAGATTTCAATGGAACCCAACACCTAGTTTGAATCAAATTATCTCTATTTGATATTAGTTATCATTTTAGAATTGGATATCATAATTTGCGTTTCATGTATTAATTACCTTGATCATCAATTAGTGTGATAATCTATATGGAATTGAGAAAGGAAATATAGATTGAGATCTGATTATGCTAGCATGTGTTCATGAATTCTACATGTAATGGAATTTAAGTTTCGTGCCTAGGATAGAGATATACCAAAGCACCATATGTGGCCAATTGAGAACTTATGCTTCAACCCTTTTTATTGTAATTCACATAGAGATATAGTGCGTTAGTTATCTAGGGTGTTCACATTCATTCTATCAATTGTGGATTTAGTGTGATACGAATATAGTGCATCGAGAGGTGGCCATATTTTACATTCGTGTTCTCGACCAACATTCTAACGTGATAAATTGCGAATTGAATGTCTAGCATGATTTATGCTGAAAGTATAATTGATTGATCACCTATATGAAATTGAAAAGTGGATTATAGTGTTGAGACTTAGTTTTGATATCATACGAAAGTTAGAGATTTTTGTGGGTGATGTATGAGATTATGTGGCGTGTGTCTTATTCATCGTCTTCAAGAATGGATGACTTGCTAGTATTTGGGGTAGAGATATACCTAAATGCCGTGTGTAACCATTATGAGATTACAAACTTAATGACTCCCTACACGGAGGTTCATTCGTTTGATGGGTAGATTGACTAAGATTATGTGGACTGTGTCTTGTTGATTATTCATGGAATTAAATGGATTGTTGGCATGTGGGATAAACATATACCTATGTGTCGTGTATGGGTGATTTTCATATGACCATACACTAAGGCTTATGAATAAGGTGAATTTCTCGGTTAATAATTCTTGTGTATTAACTAGTTGAAAAAGAGAGAGTTAAGAGATTTAAATGAAGTGTTGGGGAAAATTGTAATCTTAGACTTGTTAATATTTGATTTCATTATCTTAATGCTTTCCATAGTTCTTTGATTATTTGTTATCTTCGTTAATGCAAAACAACAAAAAGCAATTATCATTTGTTTAAATAAGATTGAGATGATAAAAGGTTAATACTTGGTAAACATTAGAAACAATTCCTCGTGGGATCGATACTTTACTTACTCTTTATTACTTGTTGACCGCGTATACTTGCGCGTATTTTTCGGTTGCGAAATCGACCAACAATGGTTAGGCAAAGGTTTTAGCTCAAGTGATGGAGGTGCCTCAAGGGATGGTCTCAACCGATCTGTAGCATTCTCAACATGCTCAAGAGATTCAAACGGGATTGGAAACTTGCTTCCTCGTGGCACTGTATCCAAAATCTGTAGATATTCAACCAAATCTGGATCTTCCATGTCAAACACTCCCAGAAATGCCGTCTCTAATGGATCATTGTTTAACACATTCAGAAACTCGTCATTCACAGCTCGCTCGATAACATCCACTTGAAAACATTCTTCCTCATCCGAAGGGAATTTCATGGCCTTAAATACATTGAAGGTCACTTCTTGATCCTGAACCCTCATAGTGAGCTCTCCCTTTTGCACATCGATTAAAGTTCTCCCAGTGGCTAAAAATGGTCTCCCCAGAATAATAGGAATGTTTTTATCTTCCTCAAAATCTAAGATGATAAAATCAGTCGGGAAGATAAACTTATCCACTTTAACAAGAATGTCTTCAACAATTCCCCTTGGGTATGTAACCGACCTATCGGCAAGCTGAAGAGAAATGTTTGTAGGCTTTGGTGCAGGAAGCCCCAACTGAGTATACACGGATAATGGCATGAGATTAATACTAGCACCCAAGTCACACAAACATTTGTTGAAAGAAAGGCTACCAATAGTACACGGTATAGTGAAGCTGCCTGGATCTTTCAACTTGGGGGGTAGCTTTCTTTGCAATACGGCACTACATTCCTCCGTCAAAGCTACTGTCTCAAAGTCATTTAGCCTTTTCTTCCTAGATAGAATTCCTTTCATAAATTTGGCATAGCTAGGCATCTGTTCTAAGGCCTCTGCAAAAGGAATGTTAATTTGTAGCTTCTTGAAGATCTCTAGGAATTTGGCAAACTGTTTATCTAACTTTTGCTTCTGCAATCTCTGAGGGAAAGGTACTGGGGGATACACTTTTGGAGTAGGCTCAACACTAGGTTTATCTGTGGTATCTTTCTGCTCTGACTCAGGTGGTACACTGCTGTCCATTTCCTTAGAAAAATCAGCATTAGTCAAGTCCGGAGGGGAGCTTGAGGGGGCTGCCCCCCTTTGCAATTCGGGCTCCTGTAAGGTTTGTTTACCACTTCTGAGAGTTACTGCCTGGCATTCCTCTTTCCCATCTCTTCTTGGATTAGTCTTTGTGTTACTAGGAAGAGATCCCTGGGGTCTATTTGACATAGAACTAGCCATCTGCCCAACTTGATTTTCCAAAGCTTTAAGTGCTGCTGCTTGGTTTTTTATCAAGATATCCTGATTAGCCATGTGTTTCAATATCAACTCTTCAAAATCTAATTTTCTCTCTGGTTGTGATTGTGAGGTTTGAGCTGTATGATGTTGTGGCTAATTTTGGAACCCTGGTGGATGGTGTGGCTTAGGAGCTTGCTGAAAATTTTGATTGTTACTCCATGAAAAGTTAGGATGGTTCCTATTTCCAGCATTGTAAGTGTTTTGGTACTAATTCGGCTGTCTATGGTAGCTACTAACAAACTTAACTGCCTCATGGTGAAATGGGCATTGGTCGTTGGCATGTGTCCCTGCACAAACTTCACAAATAATAGCCACCTGTTGCACTTTTGAATCAGTCAAGGCATCAAGTTTCTTTGACATTGCTGCCATCTGAGCTGCTAAGGATGTGATGACATCTACCTCTAATACTCCGGCTACCTTTGGTTGACTCATCCTAGCAGTAGGCCATTGGTAGTTATTTGCAGCCATAACCTCCAATAGATCAAGTGCTTCCCCATAATTTTTAGCCATAAAAGATCCTCCCGCAGCTGCATCTAAACTAGACCGATTGTGAGATCCTAATCCATTGTAGAAAGTATTCAATTGCATCCATGGAAGGAATCCATGATGTGGGCATCTACGAAGCAAATCTTTAAATCTTTCTCAAGCTTCATACAATGATTCTCCATGGTGTTGTTCAAAGGTAGCAATTTCATTTCTCAATCTAGCAGACTTTGCAGGAGGGAAAAACTTTGCCAAAAATTTATGTGCTAAGTCTGACCATGTAGTGATGGATCCCGGTGGCAATGAGTGAAGCCAAATCTTAGCTTTGTCTCTCAAAGTGAACGGAAAAAGTCTAAGTCTCAAAGCATCATCCGTCACTCCAACACATTTGAAAGTATCACATATCTCAATAAAGCTCAACAAATGCTCATTAGGGTTGTCATTAGCCAAACCCCCAAACTGTAACGAATTTTGCACCATTTGTATTGTTCCCGGTTTGATTTCAAAGGCATTTGCAGTTATTGTCGGTCTTGTGATACTAGACTGTAAATCACTTATCTGCGGCGTTACATAGTCTCTCAATGCTTTTTGTTCCTCTGCCGCCATAGTTTCTTGATTGTTAGAATCCCTGATTCTTTCTCTTCTTAGTCTTCGGGTATTTCTCTCGATCTCGGGATCGTAAGGAAATAAATCAAGACTTTGTGATCGGCGCATACAAATCAACGGTACCTACACAATCAAGTAAATAAAAATTAAAAACAAGTCTAAATTAAGATCAATTCAACTATAATCAATTTGGTAAAATTATTGTAAAATAATTCCCCGGCAACGGCGCCAAAAACTTGTTGCTTAATTTCGCAATCAATAAAACACACGCAAGTATACGCAGTCCACAAGTAATATAAGATAAGTAAAGTGTCGAACCCACGAGGAATTATGTTAAATAATTACCAAATATCAATCGCATGTAAAATCAATCCAATTTAAACAATGACAATATGGTTTGTGTTTGTTGTTGATTAAAACTAAAATAAAGGCAATTTAGAAAACAAGGTTTTACTAACACGGATAGAATTCAAGATAAAAAGGTCTAAGATTACAATTTTCCCCAACTCTTCATTTAAACATCATACTCTCTCTTGATTGGATAATTAGAACATAAGAATTGTTATCCGAGAAATCACAAGTATATATAAGCCTCTCTCGATGGTCGAATACGTATTTCCTATTGTGGTGTATAGATATATTTCTATTCTACACACTAGCAAGAATATCATATCAAGAACAATTAATAAGACACATGTCACGTAAAATCCCATTAACCATTCTATCAATTACCAACTTTCACAATAGAAATCATTAAGCAAGAATTCTCAATTGGATACATGTGGTATTTAGGTATATGTCTATCCTAAATACAATCAAATTATCAATCCTCAAGAATAATACATAAGACTCACGTCACATAATCTCATACATTAACCATAAAGAATATCTAATTTTCACATGAATTCATAACTAGGTCTCAACTTACACTTCCTCTCTCAATTCCATATAAGTTACCAAGGTAATTACGGGCCAAGCAATTAATCCTTAAGCAAAGGTTATGAACTCCAATTCATGCAATGACTAACTACCAATCAAAGAGAGAGCATTCAATTTAAACTACAAGTTGGGTTCCATTGCAATCTTAGAATGAAGAGTTTAGCTCATATTAAATCTCAATAACATCATAATCTGATTATAGTACATGGTTGAAGTTACAAAATAAGAAAGAAGAACTAAAACATATGAAAATACACCCTTTTTGTGATAAGATTCCAGAATTGGTGTGGTGTAGCTCTTCTTCTCTAATCCTTGCCCTCCTATTTCGTGCTCCTACCCTCCTTTGTTGATGAAATTCTGATAATTTTTTCTTTTGTTCCTTTCTTCTTCTCTTTTTAGCTCCAAACCCTAGTTTTTCAATATTGTGTAGCAAAGCTTGAATAATGCAATACCAACTCCCTGGATGCCTGATAATTCTCTTCTCTCTCCTCATATTCCCGTTCCTCAATTTCCTCCTCTAGTGCGCCACAAATGCAGAACAGACAAAGCAAGCCGCACCTGCAAAACGTCGCTTTCGCCCCGGCGAGGGCTCGCCCCGGCGAGGTTTTCAGCCTTGGAGGCTCGCCCCGGCGAGAGCTCACCCCGGCGAGGAAAATGGCCTGGGGGGCTCGCTGCGGCAAGGTCTCATGTCCTGCGAAAATTACTCTTTTGCCCCTGGACTTGCTAAAAACCGCCACGATCGTCCACAACTGTTCTCTGCACAACAAAAGCATAAAACAAGTAAATAGATACTATAAACACCTAAGGTTAGCAAAGAATTGAGTTCAAAAGATAACTAATTCGTAGGTATAAAACCCACTCATCAGTATCTCTAGAGATGACTTCAAGCGATCCGAAGAAAGGAGTTTTGAATCTGCATACCCTTGGCAATGCATCTAACATCTGAAGATAATATATGATCTCTAGATCATCCATTTTAGAATCCCCCAATAAAGTAGTCTCTAACGGATCCTTAATCATTATCCTCAAAAATTCATCATCAACTACTTTCTCTACCACATCCATTCGGAAAGACTCCTCTTCATCTGTAGGAAACTTCATGGCTTTGAACACATTGAATGTCACTTCTTGCTCCTGAACCCTCATAGTTAATTCTCCTTTCTGCACGTCTATGAATGTTCTACCAGTTGCTAAGAACAGCCTCCCAAGTATGATAGGAATGTCTTTGTCCTCTTCATAACCTAAAATGTTGAAATCAGCTGGGAATATGAATTTATTGACTTTCACAAGTATGTCCTCCACAATTCCTCTTGGATATGTAACTGACCTATCCGCAAGCTGAAGAGAGATGTTTGTTGGTTGTGGTGCAGGTAGACCCAACTGTGCGTATATCGATAAAGGCATGAGGTTGATGCTAGCACCCAAATCACACAAACATTTGTTGAATGACAAGCTACCAATCGTGCAAGGAATAATAAAGCTGCCAGGATCTTTTAATTTCGGTAGTAACTTCTTTTGCAGTATAGCACTACACTCTTCAGTTAAAGCTACTATTTCATAATCCTCTAGCTTTTTCTTCCTCGACAAAATTCCTTTCATAACTTAGCATAGCTTGGCATCTGTTCTAAAGCTTCTGCAAATGGTATGTTGATTTGTAGCTTCTTAAATACTTCAAGGAATTTGGAGAATTGGTTATCCAATTTCTGTTTCTGAAATCTTTGTGGATATGGAACTGATAGATATACTGATTGTGTTGCTTTTTTCTTTTCTCTTGGCTCAATTTCTGTCTTCTCTTCTTTCTCCTCTGAATTTTCTGCAGATTCTGTAACTGGTGAAGGCGGTCGCGCTGCCTCTCTTTGTATTTCAGGCGTGGTCGCGCTGTCTGTCAGAATTTGTTTCCCACTTTTAAGTGTGACAGCTTGGCACTGCTCCTTCCTATCTCTCTTAGGGTTAACTTCTGTGTTACTTGGCAGAGATCCTTGAGGTCTGTTGTTCAACATACTGGCCATTTGACCCACTTGATTCTCAAGATTTCTGATAGCAACCGCTTGACTCTTTATCAACCCATCATTATTCGCCATATACTTCATCAAGATCTCTTCCAAATATGGTTTCTTTTCTGGTTGCGGCTGTGTAGCTACCTGCTGATGTTGATTATGAAATCCTGGGGGATATGATGGTCTGGGAGCTTGTTGATGATTCTGATTATTGCTCCATGAAAAGTTAGGATGGTTCCTTGCCCCCGGATTGTAAGTGTTTTGGTATGGATTTGGAGGACGTTGGTAGGTACCCACAAACTGCACTACTTCAGGATTAATGGCACAATGATCTATAGGATGTACACTTGCGCATAGCTCACAAACAAAAGCTACATGTTTAGTTTTTACCTCTACCATAACATCAATCTTCTTAGACATAGCTGCTAACTGAGCTGCTAATGTTGTGACTGCATCCACTTCTAATACTTCGGCTATCTTTTGTTGATTCATCCTAGAAGTTAGCCATTGATAGTTAGTTGCGGCCATTGTCTCTAACAACTCAAAAGCCTCATCAAAACATTTGGTCATAAGTGCTCCTCTCACAGTTGCGTCTATGCTCGTCCGAGTCTTACTACTTAACCCATTATAAAATGTCTAAACCTGTAGCCACTTCGGTAGCCCATGATGTGGACATCTTCTCAATAGCTCCTTAAACCTCTCCCAAGACTCATACAATGACTCTCCATGTTATTGCTCAAAAGTAGTAATATCGTTCCTCATTTTAGCAGTCTTAGCCGGTGGAAAGAATTTCGCTAGAAATTTCTGGGCTAGGTCATCCCAGGTCGTGATGGATCCCGGCGAAAGCAAATATAACCAACTCTTTGCTTTATCCCTTAGGGTGAATGGAAATAGACGTAATCTCACCGCATCATTCGTAACATTGTGGTATTTGAATGTATCACAAATCTCAAGGAAACTAACCAAATGCACATTTAGATCATCATTGGCCAATCCCCCAAACTGTACCGAGTTTTGAATCATCTGAATTGTACCCAGTTTAATCTCAAAAGTTTTTGCAGTGATAGCCAGCCTCGTGATGTTTGACTTGATCTCATCAATCTTAGGCATGACGTAGTCCCTTAATGATTTCTGCTCTTCGTTAGCCATTTTCTCTTTTTCGAGTGTCTTTTGGTAGAACTTTCTCGACTGATGTAACTTGTTCTCAAGATTGTCCTCGCACTGCACAAGTTCCGGCTGTTTTGATTGCGTTTGCATAAACGAACCGAAATCACCTGAAACAGGAAATAACAAGAAAAACAAAAACCAAGTTTAACTAAAACTTTGTTAATTAAATTGATACTTGAAAATTATAAACATAAATTATCCCCGGCAACGACGCCAAAAACTTGTTTGCCTAAATCTATACTAGCAAAATACGCAAGAATACACAGTCTACAAGTAATATAATGATAAGAGAGTGTCGATCCCACGGAGAAAATTTATAATTTATAATAACACTACCAATTTTGTATTAACCCAATTTTATTAAACAACCGATTATAGTTTTGTGAATTTCTGAAATTAAATATTTAATTTTCATAAAACTAACTTCCTCAAGTTTAAAAACAAATTTTAAAGACTTAAGACTACAACTTCACTTATTGTTTCACTTTGATCAATACTCTTTCTGTCAAATTATGCTAATTATTCCGAATTGTTAATTAAGAACTCATCAATATTTATGACCATCTCTCGATGTATCATAAACAAATCAACTTAAATCCACAGATGATAGAATTAAGATGAACACCCTAGTTAACTAATCCGTTATATCTTTATGTGAATTACAATTAAAAAGAATTTAAGCTCAGGTTCCCTATTAGATTACATGCGGTGAATAGGTATATCTCTATCCTAAACACAAATCATGAATTCCATCACCATGCAGAAAACACAATCACATGCTATTATGGTTAGATCTAAACCTATAATCCATCTCTTGAGTTCATATAGATTATCACAGTAATTACTGGCCAAATAATTAAGCAAGAAGGTACAAACCATAATAGACAATCCGATAATAGTTAACGATATTTATCAAAGAAGCATATCAATCAAAGCTACACACTAAGATCCGTTGTAATCTTAAAAAGGGAATTAGTTCATAATTAAACTAAAATCCAGAATCCACAATTCAAATAGCATTCAAGAATACAAAATAAGAGATAGAGAAAAGAGTAGAATCTGTTAGTGCAATTTTTGTATCTCTCTTTAGCTCTTGCGTTGAATCTCTCTTGCTATCAAGTTGCTTCAAATCTCCAAAACTTGCTTTCAAAACTAGGGGTTTTTTCTAATACATTCAACACCCCTTTATAATGACTTAAAATAGCTATTTATAACATCTAATAAAAATCCTAGCTGAATTAGAATTCTGGAAATTAATTACACATCAATTGCTCAATTTAAATGAAAAGTTAACTTTGGTCAAATCCTGAACTGGCGCGACCGCGCTTGAAATAGGCTTGAATAGGGCACGATCGCGCTACACTAGCAGAAGAAAAAAATCAAACTCTGGAGACTGGCGCGGCCGCGCTGCCTCCTAGTACAAATTAGGCGCGGCCGCGCTGCTTTAAATTATGTACTACTTCATCCTTTTGTTGCTACATTCCATCCAATTGTCACCCAAGCATCTCCCAACGCATATTTCCTACACAAACACACAAAACGCATGAAAAGTAACTACAATTCATGAAAATAAGTAATAATCAACATTAATAGATACCCGATTCGTAGGTATGAAACCTGTAATATCCTGAATATTTATGAGGCTTATAAATACGATCGTATATAGTTAGAGGTTAATTTAGTGACCTAAAACTAGGTATCGAGAAGTTTAAAACCTTAAGCCCTAATAAGATTCAAATTTTGTAACATATGTGCTTAATAAAGATCGAAATGATATTTTGAACCAGGTGTTTTGTGATTTTATAGTGTAAACGATGAATTAGGTCAAATAAAATTTGTTGTCAAGCTGCTTAGTCGTGCTTACATTGACAAAATGATTTGTCGTACTTTCCACGATTTCACCAAGAAGCATCCTGACAAATTATTTTTGATAAATTATTGTGTCGTGCTTGAGAGACAAAGTGATTTGTCGTGCTTACGGTAACAAGCTGCATTGTCGAGCTTGGAAGATATTTTTATTGAGGAGCTTAGAAGATAGGTTCAATTGCAAGCTGTATTGTCGAGCTTGGAAGATATTTTCATTGAGGAGCTTAGATTGCAAGTTGCATTGTCGAGCTTGGAAGATATTTTTATCGAGGAGCTTAAAAGATAGGTTAAATTGCAAGCTGCATTGTCGAGCTTGGAAGATATTTTCATTAAGGAGCTTAGATTACAAGCTGCATTGTCGAGCTTGGAAGATATTTTCATTGAGGGGCTTAGAAGATAGGTTCAATTGCAAGCTGCATTGTCGAGCTTGGAAGATATTTTCATTGAGGAGCTTAGAAGATAGGTTCAATCGCAAGCTGCATTGTCGAGCTTAGAAGATATTTTCATTGAGCAGCTTAGATTGCAAGCTGCATTGTCGAGCTTGGAAGATATTTTTATTGAGGAGCTTAGAAGATAGGTTCAATTGCAAGCTGCATTGTCGAGCTTGGAAGATATTTTCATTGAGGAGCTTAGATTGCAAGCTGCATTGTCGAGCTTAGAAGATATTTTCATTAAGGAGTTTAGAAGAATATTCTAAGAATATGCTAGGGTGCAAAGTGTAATAAGCCGAGCCCCTAACGTGTAATTAGCGAAACTATGTTTTTCTATAAATAACAAGCTAAGTTCATTCATTCCTTACCATGTTCAAAAGCAATTCACGAGCAAAAACACTCTATATTTATATTCTGAGAGATATTGTGAGATAAAAATTACTTTCGAAGCATCGAAGCGCTACGCGATTGGAAGTAAAGCTAGCAACTACAAGAGGTATACTCTCGTAGTTATAATTTTTATTTTTATGTAAATATACTTTTACAAGCAGTTGTAATGTCCAAATTATGTTATGTATATAGTACAAAAGTCCTATTTACAAGCAGTTATAATGTCTGATTTATTTCTCTTATAAAGTTGAAAATATACTTTTATAAGCAATTACTATACCCGATTTTCTTCAGGTATTTAGTAAGAATATTCATTTTATAAGCAGTTATAATGCTAAAATTATTTCAAATATAATAGCCGAATATTCATTTTATGAACAGTTATAATGTCCGATTTATTTTAAATATAGTTACTGAATATTCATTTTATATGCAGTTATAATGCTGAAATTATTTGATGTATAGTAGAAGGAGTTTTATTTATAAGCGGTTATAATACCCGAAATAAAACTTAAAAGATTTAATCGTTAAATGCTTATTTGTCTACATGAACTTATAATCGTGTAGGATTTACGACGAACGTTTAGATGTTATATTAAATGTAAAAGATATACGAGGCAAGTCTTCTATTCCTTTAAACTATGTGCAAGTATTCTAACTCTTATGTGTTATTTTTATAAGCTATATATAGGTGGTTTATACGCTTTGTGTGACAACGTGATATAAACTGTTGAATGAAAAGTTATTTGTAATATCAAATTGATATATGTGATATGTCAAGGCATGTTAAAGTTTATATGAAAGCATAAACTGTTTATGTGTTATTAGTTAAACTTACTAAGCCGTAGTGCTCATTCTTGCGAATAAAAATTTATTTGCAGTTATGAAGATCATGAACGTAAAGAAGAAGCGTAGACTAGGTTTCATGTTTTAATTACTTGTTATTTGTATTAAGTAATAATGATTGTTGTAATACGAACAAGCAAACCTTGTAACCGAATGTTCTACAATGATATTATTTATTATCATGAAATAGTGTTATGTCTTTACTTTGATATAACTTAGAATTGTTAAAGATCTATTAATCTGAATGAGGGTATTGGTAATATGGACTGATCATGTTATGCCGATACTCTGAACTTCAGATAAATAGTAAAACATTAATACAATGCTGATAAAGAACTATATATCTGAGTGAGGGTATTGAATGATATTGGGAGTTCTGTAAGCACTGAGGTTACACTTAATGAGCGCCGGTAAGGTGCCACCTTTACCGGAATGCGCCCATTGGTTCCAAGAACAATCTTATCATTAATACTATGAATTTCAGATAGATAGGAATTATTAATATGAAAGAGATGTCCATTATTTATAAGATTATGTATCTAAGTGAGGGTGTTTGGCACACTGAAAGTTCTGACTAAGAAATGAAGGTTAGGTCATCTAATTGCGCACCAATATCGAATTATCTTTATTGGCAAGCCCCCTTCAGATCTGGAAACTATCTCTAGTGCTGGTACTGTGAATCTTGGATCCATATAAAGCTTATAAATGATAGAATATTTAAATCATAAGGTTAAAAATTTGACCGATATATATATATATATATATATATATATATATATATATATATATTGTGTTATCCATACATACAAATAAACTACAAGTTGATACTTGTCGAAAGAATGAGATTGAGATCAAGTTAAGATCCAGGGATTTAGATAAAAGAAATTTATGATTTTATAGTCTGTAATAGGCTTATATGATTGAGTGTGCAACTATGTGGCATAAGAATACATTAAATGAATAAGCTAATGTGTACCTATTATATGTAGCTACTTGGTATATGTGTGCATTGAACATATGTGATTCAAGTTTTGTTTTGGTAATATAACTAAAGTTTGAATAACTATATGTGGCTAATGTGTATCTATACATGAATATATTGTATAGGATACGTGAATTGAAGTTAAAACTGATCAATTAAACTCCGAAGCTAGACGGTTCACAGATAAATTTCTATTAGAACCTTTTCAGAAAAATGAAAAAGAAAAGTTCATGGTCTTTTGACCACTCAGCATGTAGAACTCAGTATATTGTTTCGAAAATGCAAACAAGACATGTTTCAATTGCTTTACAGTTTTGTTCCACTGTCAAAGCATATTTCAAAGAAAACATTTATTTCTTGCGTATGTTATTATTAATTGCTATTACTTGCTGAGCAATTGAATGCTCATTCTTGCTTTAAATATGAATGTTTTCAGTTAAGAAGGATCTAATAGAAGTGTCCGGAAAGGACAAAGGCAAAGAAAAACTCAATGAGTAGATGAAGATAGTATATTGTAATAAATAAGTTTTTGTGATGTAATTACAGCACTATCATGTAATAAAGAATTTAAAGATCATCGTACATGGGATAGATACCTCTGATGTAATAATTACTATTATTTTATAATAAATAGCTTGAATGAATGGTATTGTATAGCACCAAGTATGGGTTTTAAGTACCCGAATTTGAGGGCGTCACAACGCATATTGCTATAAACATCTACTATCCCTCCATGACATCAAAAGTCGGGATTTACAACACATGCCCCTAACACAAAAGATGGGCTCACAAGTATAACCCCTAATATAGCAAAAGATGGGATATACGACAAACTATCACAATTTCTACACAAAAGAGTAGGGATTTAAATGTACATATACATAAACATAACATATACTACTACACATATCCATTAATCACTCTCGGAGCATCCCACGCCTTTTCGCGTCATGGTACTCCTCGTCCCCTATGTTAATCATCCTCTTTCGACTTAACATATTTCGGCTTTGCCCTTCCTTCGTAGGGTAATGATACACCCTATCTTGCCACATTCTGAAGGCAGTCCTAAATGTGTAGCTCATCATGTCTATCTTGGCATTCTTGCCCCTCACCTCTATGACGCCCCCAAATCTTAGTACTTGAAACCCGTATTTGGTGTATCACGATACTATTTCTTTGAGCTGTTTAATATATTACAAACTTGATATTTATATCAGAGTTGTCTATTCCCCAGGTATGATAACCTTTAATTACATTCCTTACATGTTACATAATGTATATGATCACAATACAAAAGACTAATTATTACATATAACACCTTAATACCTATTCCTTGAACTTTCCTTTGCCCTTGTCTTTGCCAGAGCCTTCTGAACATTCACGCCTAGCTGAAAACATTTAAGTCGAAGCAAGAATGAGCATTCAATTGCTCAGCAAGTAATAACAATTATAATAATGCGTTGAAGAAGTAAATGTTTTCTTTGAGGACTACTTCTACCACGAATCAATAGTGGTGAAGTCATTTGAAACCATTCTTAACAACATATCAAACCATTCTTAACAACATATCAAATCATATCAAATCATTGTATGATTAGTCCCGTTGTGCCCTGTATTGATCAACACTATATAAATCACCGCCATTGGCACATAAAAATTAAATCACCGCTTTTAGCGCATTAAAATTTCCCATTTAGGGTTGTTCATACTCAGTCTGGAGTTCTAACTAAAACAATTTAGTTGGACTACTTTATCATAACCAATAATGTTCAACAATGCTTTTGAAATTAGGTCTAGCTGGTCAAATAGCTTAGACAATCCTTAAACTAGGTATACATACCAAAATTTAATAGTATGTATCAGAACTTGTCAAAGAATTTTGAATTCAAGGGTAATTGATAATGTACAATAGTTCATACAAGTGGGGACACTTGCATAGCCAAACTTAGAATACAAATTTTCAATATGAGTCATAGCAATTCAGTAATGAGATACTTTTAACAAGGAACGAATCGAAGGAAATTTGATAAAATAGTAGTACTTGCATAATATACGGATCAATTTCATAATGTAAATGAAAAGGATAGAATAGTTGCTCAATAATAGATTGAGTTAAAAACTTACATAAACCTGAATTCATTGCATAAAGTAAATGCAAAAGATAGGGTACTTGCACATTATATACCTGTTGCACAAATTAAAAATATTGCATAAGGTTCAGATACTTGCCTTTGTCGCTGCTTACTTGATAGACTCCACGGCACGCTTGCGTGAGGTGGTCGTCGCCCGGATCGTTTCTAGTAAGCAAATTGATGGAACTCTCACGATATCTTAACCCAACGTCTATTCTGGAGACGGGAATATTGATTTATTCGATCAAGCAGTTGAATTCACGTACGATGGAACACCAACAACACTTAGACCTTCGTTTAAGATCAAACGACAATCTTCGTACGATGTATGATGCGATAGAATAACGCCACACGCAACTATGGTTTGTTGTATGATAAGTTAAATATGAATCTCAAAAGAAAAACTAAGAAATTAGCTTAAAAATTCTTTAAAGAACCAAAAGTAGAGAATAACTCTCAATTGTATAAAACTCAGAATAATTGTTATGTGTTCTTGAATTACAAGCATAAAACTTATTTGTACTAACTATGAAACCCTAGAATCCAAAAAGGAAATAACAATTGATTTGGAATCAAAATCTTATCTTAAAATATCCTAATTACAATAGAATTATGAAAATATACTGAAATCCCTAAAATTAAGGAAGAAATCCGCGTTCTAAATTGTCAAAAACGTGTCTGCCTCGAAAAACGCGCCAACCAAAACTGACTATTCTCGCCAGGGCGAGAGATTTGTACTGAAGTTCTTGCCGGTGCGAGAATGGACAGAAAGATCTTGGCTGGGGCGAGAATGGATTAGGCCGGGGCGAGAATGGATAGAGAGGTTCTCGCCGGGGCGAGAATTTTGGCCCTGATTTTCTCGCCGGGGCGAGAACTCTGCAGTTTGGAAATTCTCGACTTCTCTTGTTTCCATTGTTCCCAACCTTGGCGTGTTTGCTTGTATCATCATGACCAAATGCAAAGCCTTAGAATCCTGCTCCTCGAACTTTACACTTGATCTATCCTCGCTCCACATGCCTTGTATCAACCCATGAAGGCCCTCCTTGAAACGTTTAGCCCGAACTCTTATCACAGGTCCATCCGGAATGCATATAGGATCCGCTCTATGATTGTCATTCGTTCCCGAACCAAGGATGCCCTCATCTTACCTCTCCTCTTGAGAAAGATTTGTCCTCAAATCGTCACCTACATCAAACGGACTAAGATCAGTAACGTTGAAAGTTGCACTAACGTTATACTCACCAGGAAAATCCAATTTGTAGGCATTATCATTGATGCGCTGGAGAACTTGAAATGGACCATCTCCCTTTGGAAGCAATTTAGACCGTCTTTGAGCTGGGAATCTTTCCTTCCGCAAATGTAACCACACCCATTCTCCCGGTTCAAAAATCATTTGGCGTCGGCCCTTGTTGGCTTGTTTAACATATTGCTCCGTTCTCCTTTCAATGTTGAGTCTCGCCTTCTCATGTATCTGCTTAACAAATTCAGCCTTTTTCTTTCCATCGAAGTTAGTATACTCAGACAAAGGTAATGGTAATAAATCCAATCGAGTTAACGGATTAAAACCATATACAATTTCGAATGGTGAAAATTATGTAGCAGAGTGAACAGATCTATTATAAGCAAACTCAATATGCGGTAGACACTCTTCCCAAACTTTAATGTTCTTTTTAATAATAGCTCTTAATAATGCAGATAAAGTCCTATTTACTACCTCAGTTTGACTGTCAGTTTGTGGATGACAAGTAGTTAAAAATAACAGTTTAGTACCTAACTTACACCACAATGTCTTCCAAAAATAACTCAAAAATTTAGAATCTCTATCTGCAACAATTGTTCTAGGCATGCCATGCAAACGCACAATTTCTCTAAAGAACAAATCAGCAATATGGGATGCATCATCAGTTTTGTGACATGGAATAAAATGTGCCATCTTAGAAAATCTATCCACGACCACAAATATAGAATCATAACCACGCTTAGACCTAGGTAAACCCAACACAAAATCCATAGATATATCAATCCAAGGTTCATTAGGTTATTACATTCACCCCTCCTTATAAGGATTCCGTCCCCAGAATCACCGTTCAACACTTACACCCATGAGGGTAAATATCATACACATTCACATCACAAGTAGATCACGATCTGATTCAATCGAATCGATCTTTAACTATTCGGCATAAAGCTTGTTTATCTGATTATACAGAATTTGATTTTTAATTGAACTAAAATTCTTCCTTCAAAATACGTTAATAAAACGATTTATTATTAAATAATGTATTATTTATTTATTAATCTATGTCCTTTCCTATAGTTCCGATGTTTTCAAACGTAAATGTACCCCACAGTATATATAAGAATAAATTATTATTCGAATAATACTTGGAACTCCATCCCCGGCTGCTACCGTATCTTGAACCGTCATGTTGAAGGTCCTTGTGGTTGGTTTGTTGGTCAGAGTTGGATAAGTAATCGTCAGCTTCCCGCCGCTTTTCCCTGTGTTCGCACTTTCCCTATCTACCCTTCTTTTCGGACATTCCCTTGCCATGTGATTAGTTGATCTGCAAATAAAATAACCATCGTTCTTTCTTGGATTAGGACAATTAGGAGCGATGTGTCCCTCCTGCCCGCACTTGTAGCACACAAACTTACCCTTCAGACACTCTCCCGAGTGATTCTTTCCATAATTTTCACATTTCCTAACCTACTTCTTTATTCCTTCCTGCTTATTACCAGAATTTCCAGCATTGTTCCATTTCTTTTTTCCACTTCCACTGCTTCCTTCAACCTTGACCTTATTCTTCTTTTCCTTGTTGTAGAGGCTCATGGCCTCACTTCCTTCTTCAGCTATGATAGCTTTTTCCAAGAGCGATCTAAACGTACTAATCTGTAACACTGCAACCTTGTTATAGATCCATGGTTTCAAACCTTATTCAAACCTTCGTGCTTTTCGTGCTTCAGTATCCACTTGGTGTGGAGCGAACCTAGCCAATTCGTTAAACTTGGAGACGTATTCCGTGACGGTCATATTATCCTACTTCAATTCTAGAAATTTAATTTCCATTCTAGCCTACATCACAGTTAAGAAGTAATTCTCGTTGAACAGTTCTTTGAACCTTGTCCATGTGACGACTTTTGTTCCGGCCCTTGTTTGATTAGCCTCCCACCAGAAGTTCCCTTCCCCTTTCATCATGTATGTAGTAAAGGCAATCTTTTGTTCCTCCGCTACCCTAGCAATAACAAACACTTTTTCTATCTCCTTTACCCAAGTTTGGGCTTCTATAGGGTCAGTCGTTCCTTTAAATTCAGGCGGTCCTATTGCCTTGAAGTCTTTAAAGTGCACCAACTGGTTATTTGGCTGATTTATTGCTGCTGGTGCTTGACTCTGCATTGCTTGTGCCAACATATTCGCAAAATTCTGCATTGGGTCTGCCTAACCTTCTGCATCGTTAACAGATTCTTCTGCCCTTTGGTTTCGGTTTTGTCGTCTTGGCGGCATTATCTGGTTATAGAAAACCTTAAATTATTATCCTATCCTTCATATACCTTTATGCTACCTATTGTATTACAGGGCATCATAACAAACTTCCAAACTTAGACCAATTCAGCTTGCTAGATTACCCAATGCAGCTTGTTAGATTATTCATTTCAGTTTGCTGGATTTATGAATTCAGCTTGCTGAATTCCCAAATGCAGCTTGCCGAATTACAGTTTTTTTTTCATTTAAACAACATATTAGCAAAATCCTTAAAGTTTATTTACCAAAACAAACATATAACCATATCATTTCATTCATATACATATTCGTTCGAACAATACAACATACTTTTCATTATATAACACATGCTGTTACAACCACTTACTATCCCTTAATGACAACAAAAGTCGGGAGTAGTACATTACACATATAGCATATCATACATAATTTTAGAGCACTTATCATACTCATTTCCTACACTTTCCTTAGATTCTAGGCAAACATTTGCCTGGTGACCTACTATTCCACATACAAAACACACACATTGCTTCGGATCAGGACAATGAGAAGAGATATGTCCTTCACGTCCACAATTGTAACACACATTTTGCCCTTTCATGCATATGCCTTCATGTTTCCTGTTGCAATTTGCACACCTTATTACTTTCTTATAGTTTCCTTGGTCTGAATTTTCGATGTCACAGTTATTCATCTTTTTTTTCCTTTATGGCTTGGAGTTGCAGACAATTTGCTGCATTTGGCTCCCATTACATCAATTTGGCTTTTCAGCTTATCTTGTTCTTCCATTATTTCCATTAACGCTTTTCGCATTTGACTATTTAACACCCTTTCTATTTCTAACAACGTTTCCAAACATAACACCTCATTCCTTAGATCCTGCACTTTCGTTGATGTCTGGTCAGCTCCAACTTCAGTGTCCGAATCACTTTCTGTCAGCACCACCATTTCTAGTTATGGTTCTATGTTTTCCAAGATGACCACTTCATCAGGGTTGCTTTTAGTATGAGCCTCCATTTCAGCTATTGATTTGGATATTGCCTCAGGCGAAGTGATTTGCTCCTTCTTCACGACATAAGAGTTTCCTAATCCCTTCTTACCTGACACAAATTATCTTGATTAGTACATAATATATACACATAACAAACAATAGTTTATATAAGTTACTTTTATTTTGTTTTATAATTCATTTTCTTTAAACTCTATTTGAGTTATTTATTTTTCAACTCTTCTATCTAGCCTAAGGTTATAGCCTAAGGTATCCCCCACCTAAGGTTTCTAACCTAAAGCTCTGATACCAAGTTGTAACGCCCCCAAATCCGAGTAGTTGAAACTCATATTTGGTGCATCACGATACCATTTCTTTGAGCTATTTAATATATTACAAACTTAATATTTATATCAGAGTTGTTTATTCCCCAGGTATGCCAACCTTTAATTACATTCCTTACATATTACATAATGTATATGATAATAATACAAAAGACTAATTATTACAAATAACACCTTAAAACCTATTCCTTGAACTTTCCTTGGCCCTTGTCTTTGCTAGAGCCTTCTGAACATTCACGCCTAGCTGAAAACATTTAAGTCAAAGCAAGAATGAGCATTCAATTGCTCAGCAAGTAACAACAATTATAATAATGAGCTGAAGAAGTAAATGTTTTCTTTAAGGACTACTTCTACCACGAATCAATAGTGGTGAAGTCATTTGAAACCATTCTTAACAACATATCAAATCATTTTAAGATTTTTAAAACAACAGAGTGACTTTTGAATACTGAGTGGTCAAAAGACCATGACCTGTCATTTTTTCATTTTCGAAAAGGTTTAAACAGAAATTCATCTGTAGTCCGTCTGGTCTTACGGACACGGAGGATGATCAGTCCCGTTGTGCCCCGTATTGATCAACACTATATAAATCACCGCTATTGGCGCATAAAAATTAAATCATCGCTTTTATCGCATTAAAATTTCCCATTTAGGGTTGTTCATACTCAGTCTGGAGTCCTAACTAAAACAATTTAGTTGGACGACTTTATCATAACCAATAATGTTCAACAATGCTTTTCAAATTAGGTTTAGCTGGTCAAATAGCTTAGACAATCTTTAAACTAGGTATACATACCGAAATTTAATAGTATGTATCAGAACTTCTCAAAGAATTTCGAATTCAAGGGTAATTGATAATGTACAATAGTTCATACAAGTGTGGACACTTGCATAGCCAAACTTAGAATACAAATTTTCAATATGAGTCATAGCAATTCAGTAATGAGATACTTTTAACAATGAACGAATCGAAGGAAATTCGATAAAATAGTAGTACTTGCATAATATACGGATCAATTTCATAATGTAAATGAAAAGGATAGAATAGTTGCTCAATAATAGATTGAGTTAAAAGCTTGCATAAACCTGAATTCATTGCATAAAGTACATGTAAAAGATAGGGTACTTGCACATTATATACGTGTTGCACGAATTAAAAATGTTGCATAAGGTTCAGATACTTGCCTTTGTCGCTGCTTAATGCTATACAGTTAGCTTAAACTTTTATACGTAGTCTTATCATCAATAAAATTATTCTTTTGATAGGAATAATGCCACATAACACATAATACTGCTTATTTGCAGTCACTATACAGCTTAAACACGTTGTTACATATTCATATTAGTCATTAAAACATATAAGAACATGTATCAAGTCAAATTATGTCAATCTGGTATTATTTCGGTATCATTTCAATGTCCCAATTGCGTTATCGGATAATCAATAAAACTCTATTTAAATGCTTTAATATTATTTTAGATAATTTATTTATCATATATAATATTTTTCGGAAGCTCATAATAATTTTCAAATAATTATTATCATTTATAATAATTTTTCAAACATTAATATCATTTATAATGATTTAATTGCTAAATAATTTCATTATCATTAATATTTAAACAATTTAAAATATTAATGAAATCTATGTCAAAACATTTAAAGTTATTTATTATAACTTAAAATATTTTTTTAAAACATTATTATCACCTTTAAATAATTTTTAAAATATTAAAATCATTTTTAAATAATTACTATTAATATTAAATTATTAATGTAATTCATGTCAAATATTTAAAAGTTATTTATTATAACTTAAAAATATTTTAAAAACATTTTTATTACCTTTAAATGATTTTTAAAACATTAAAACCATTTTTAAATAATTTATTTAATATAATTATTAAATAAATTAATTCTCATTAATATTAAATATGAATGAAATTCCTATTAAAATATTA
This sequence comes from Aralia elata, assembly GCA_034770075.1. NCBI lineage: Eukaryota > Viridiplantae > Streptophyta > Magnoliopsida > Apiales > Araliaceae > Aralia > Aralia elata. Next base: position 40,342,820 of record CM068383.1, on the reverse strand, counting down.
AAAGTTATTTAATATAACTTAAAATACTTTTTAAAAAAATTAATATAATTTTTAAATGATTTTTTTAAATATTAAAATCATTTTTAACTAATTTATTTAATATAATAATTAAATAAATTAATTATCATTAATAATTAAATAAATTAATTATTATTAATAATTAAATAAATTAAATTATTAATGAAAATTATGTCAAAATATTAAAAGTTAATTTTTATAACTTAAAATAATTTTTAAAACTATTTTATGAATTTTTAATAATTAATTTCTATTTATTTAATTAATATAATTAATTTTTAATAAAACTGTCGCTCAAGGGCTTTAGCGACAGAAAGCGTCGATATAGGTGTCCTTCAGCCCATGAAGAACAGCCCAGTCAATGCCTTGAGGGGTAGTTTGACCATCAATAATTTTTAGTTGGTTGCATTTCTGGGCATAAGAGTGTATCAATGGTGTAGTACTGATGTAATACTATAGAGGTATAACAAGTTTGAGGTCTAACTACATCACATATGAGAGATCTAGCTTGGTCAAACAGCTGTCAGAGGCAGTTCTTCATTTTCTGGGTTACCCAGAAACCAGATTCTGTGATCGGTCAATGGGTTTTGACCGTGAATAACTTTCAATCTATACATTATATAATCATGATTCCACTTCTCGATTGTTAACCTACTGGCATACTACAACTAAAAAGCTTTAAGTACATCAAACAATTAATAGATCAAGATCTATGGCCTCTGACATTTAACTGTCACACCATGTTTTTAACTTAGTGAATTTTCTGGGTTTTCCAGAAACAGTTTCTATGATCGGTCAACGACTTTTGACCATGAATAACTTTCGATCTAGACATGTTATGATCACTGTAACGCCCCCAAATCCGGGTTACCTTAACCTCGGGTCTGGTGCATCACGATACATCTCATTCTACACCTGTCAACAACTTATTGCGGAATAATAAAAATATTTACATTGATATGATATAAATATTGTCGTCCCAAGCCTCGAAACCATAACTAAAACATAATCTTACTACAAGAATGTAATTACAATGATATAACAACATATCCTCATCTAATCCCAGGCACGAAGACCTTAAATAAAACACTTATGACCAAGGTTGAATAAATATTATGATCCTTTACAATATCTCATATGTGAACGCAAGGTTCAGATTCTGACTTTATCCAATCCCTGAATATTCGCAAGGTTATTCAATAACCAATACATTCGTTATAAAAATGTCCTTTATACAACATCGGCATCGTTGTAGTTTACTATAACAAGTAACTAACATAATCACATCATAAATACTATAATGGATAACCTTCATTTCTAACTCAGGGTTTACATAGTCAAATTCACGTACATCATATACCGCCATCATAGCTAAATAATTACAGTAAAGGGACATTTAGCAACCTTCATGTTTCCATGCGCCTCTAATCCTTATCATCACGATATCAAGATAATTGCATTGCATCGTAAATCTGTAAAAGTTTTATTTTTGCAAAAATGAGCACGACAAGAACTGACAGTTTTCACAATTTCATGCTTCACGTAACACATAAGTTTGCATTTTATCCATACATCATGATTCTCATACTATGCATCTTACTCATGCATTATAAATCTTATGCAATTCATCCATATATATGCATTATGTATCTCATAGCATACTTCATGCATCTCACATTGTATATTTACAATAATTCAAGTTCCACATAGAACAATATAGTCACATAATTGCACATCATGCATACTTTAATCATGCTCTCATATAATCCACATAATAGTGAAAGATTTAGGAATCAAGTCATGTACATCAATACATTTAAACAAGTTAACAAGTTACTGAAAGAACTTGCCTTTAAGCGTTCCTTGCCAAATTATGATGGCTCATCCTTCAAATATCCTACACAATTTATTTAACAATAAAATACCAATTAGCCACCAAAAAGGCTTCATATAATGGTTTACAATATAACAACTCTTATCTCATATTGTTCGCTGTTGCCCGATTTCACAATCGACAATTACGTGCAAGTATACACGATCAATAAGTAATAAAGTGATAAGAGAGAGTATCGAACCCACAGGAATTACTATGTTATTAATCTCCAATTGTCAATCTAAATTATGCCTATTCTATTAAACAATCACAAATTGGGATTTTTGATTAATAATAATTAAATAAATACTAACACTAACAATTAATTTAAAGGTTGAAATTCAGATTTAAGATGATTAAAACTACAATATCCCCAGTTATTTATCATAAACCAATCTATCTATATCTTCCAATTATTCACTTCAATGGAGTTGTTAACAGAAATTCAATTGCATTTATGAGCCCTTTTCTAAGTGATCAAATAAATCTATCTATTCCAATTACTCTACGATATTCCTATGCAAAGCCAAAGGATTAAATTCATTAAGCTCCAATTTCCAATTGTTACATGCAGCAAAGAGATATCCCTATTCACTTCACAAATCTAATTATTCAACACATGCAAATAATTAAGAATACACGCTATCTTATCCAGTTCTAACCCTAGATTTCATCTCCCGAATTCATCTAAGGTAACCCGCTAATTGTCGGCCAAACAATTAATCAACAAGCATAAAATAAGATAGACAACTCCCATCAAATTGAACAATTGAAATCAAATAGATAATCAACTCATAATTATAACTGGTTCCATTGTAGCCTTAACTACGAATTTAGTTCATACTAGCAATTAAAACTAGAATACCAAAATAAGTCATCATAATTAATTATAAATCAGAGGATAAGGATTAAAAGAAAACTCAGTATAATCTCTAGCTCTCCAATCTGAACTTCTCACGATGGTTGACTTGTCCTCCAATCTCCTTGCTCAGCTCTGAAAGTTCAATCTCTGAATAAGTCTGTGTATGTTTTAATCCAAGTCTTGATCTTCTATTTATAGTCTCCTTGAGTCCCTCGATCAGATTAATAACAAGAGTCCTTGATCACTTCAACCTTTCCAAAATAACTGAATGCCAGTAATTTAAAAATTTCCATCAGCCGCTTTCTCGCCCCGGCGAGAAGTTACTACACAAAATCCTCGCCCCGGCCAGCTTCCGCCCCGGCGAGAAATATAACGCACGAGCTCTCGCCCCGGCGAGAATGCCCTGTACCCAGCCAATTTTCTTCTTTTTAATCCGCAACCAGCCATGACCTATAAAAGCAACATGAAAGCAAATAAAAGATACCAAAAACACTTAAAAACAAGTAAAGAACTAAGCCATAGACATATCCAACTCGTAGGTTAAAAACCTACTCATCAAATACCCCAAACTCAAAACTTTGCTTGTCCTCAAGCAAAACACAAAACAAACCAAAATCACATCTAAACTTACTACCAACATGAATGCAAATGCATGACTAACCATACTCAAGCAATTACTTCACAGACATCATAAAAATTCGGCCTCAGAAATCAGTAACTACCAATTCAACAGAATTTCAACCTCACACTATCCAAGAGCCAACTATTAGCAATTATGAATCACTCTCAACCCTTCCATAAGTATGCAACATATATTAAACCAATCAGAGTATGAATCCAACTCTAAGTATCACAATGCTCAAAAAGAGACAAATTCACATATTTTACTTTTAAGCTCAACTTGTTATTCACTTGTCTTCTCAGTTTTTCTCTTTTTTTTAACGAGTGCGTTTTACGCTCCATCTCGTCATATATCCCGACTAGTGCAATGTTCATCTTTATTAGGCTATTCAGTGCCACCCGTGTAGTGAACTTTCAACCAACGACTCTCAAACCAGACGATTTTAGGGCGCTGAGTGTAAAGACATCTCCTAAGGGTATACTCATTCAAATGACACCGACCACAAAGACAAACTTAGTCAAGACCTGTTCTTATCTGTCTATATTCATTAATTCATAGTTTTCTTGCACTTAGACAGACATCGAAGCAGTATTTATTCAAAAAAAAAATTTCATTTTTCATTTTTTTCCTTCGATTTTTTTTTAGATCCAACAAGTGATAACAGTCTATATCTACATATGAGCATGTAATACACCAAAGAAGAACCAACTCTTAATTACTTTAATACACATTCGTGAACAAGTAAAAACCAAGGGTCTCAAATAACCACAACTAAAACAGTTAAACTCCAGATTTAACAATAAGTATCCATCCCATTAAACTATAGTAGAACTAATCAAATTCCATCATTGGCCATCCCTAAATGACTTCCATAAATGCATTGCTTGAATACCTCTAAATGCAAAATCATATGATCTTATGCTACTAAATTTTTGGATTTTTGGGGTTTTTTTTCAAATAAATAAACAACGAGTAAAAACTAGGCTAAACTAAAACTCATGCAACTAAAACTAAAGATGCTATGCAACTAAACATGCAAATATGCAATTACACCCCCCCAAACTCAAACGACGCAATGTCCTCATTGTGAAAAGAATAAAGAAAGTTAAGAACATAGGACTCCCCTAGCAGTTCAAGCAGTAGGCTCGAACTCATCATCGTCATTTGGGGACGGTGGTGGAAAAACTAGCAATGGCTGGGCTGCGGGAAACTGAACAGGATCCATCATCGGCTCCATATTGGAGTACATGTTCGCCATGGCTTGGGTGAAACTCTGCTGATACGCATACATATGCTCCTGCCGATCCGCCAATCATTGGTTCTGCCTCAATATGGTCTTATGATGGGAATCAATAAGACGCTGCAACTCTCGAAACTGGAGGCTGAACTTGGCTTTCCTTGGCCCAGTAGAAGTGGAAGGACCTACCGAAGGACCCGCTCCCTCATCATCATCAGACTCTTCTTCAGTAGGAGGAGAATGAACTATGTAACCCATACCACGAGGATGTGACTCACCGCCTTCCCATTCCTTATAGCGTGCAATCAAACGGTGATCCAAAAGTAGTAAGGGTTGTTGCAAAGCCTCCTCAGCTCCCCACGAACTCCCGCACGAAGACACAACCCACATATCAACGAAGGGTGTGGTAAACCACCCTGACTATGCAAAGTCCGTAAAGTGCGGCGAATCGACGCCTCAATCAGCTGACCCACATTGATCTCAATCCCCGTCATAATAACATATAACAATAAAGCTTTCTCCTTGGGTACATCACTCACATGTTGCGACGACATAAGTTTCGCAGAGAGGAAAGCATACCAGACCTTCCCATAACGACTCAAATCCTTGCTATGGAACATAGGTGCAGCACGTGGCCCTCTAGATATCCATGTCATCCCAGGCCTACATAAGTCAGTAACTACCTTCTCCACATTGGGCCCCTCCCCAAGGAATCGAGTGTATCAACAACGTAAATCAGGCCTCAAGTTGTAATACTCATTGATCGTTTAGGCGCTGAAGGAAACTGTCTTGCCCCGTATTGTAACCTCACATGGTGCCGCGTCCTCTGCATTAGCATAAAACTCTTTGACTATGGCTATACACGCAGGCTCCGGATGGGCAGTGAATGTCTCCCATCCCCTCTCTACTATCTGATGCATCATCTCACCATCAACCACTTCATCAGGCGTGAGACCGCGCTCGGGAGTTAGAGCTTTACCCGATGTATACGATTCATACCTATTAGCCGCCTCTGCACTGACGAACTTTCTTCGATCAAAGTGCCTGGATGGAGTAGACGATGATCCCTCATCACGTTACCGCTTTGGAGCTATGATTGATCACTTAGAAAACAAACCCACACAAATAATCGGCTATGCAATTCAACTTCTCCCCCCAAACTCCAACTATACTAACTCCCAACTGATAATGGCACGGTACAATGGAACCGATTGGGTGATGTTGCGTTGGTGAACTGATTGATTACTCCTTGAATTAAATGCAAACCCTAAAACTCGTGTATGCACTGATGAAGCGGATGAAGATTGTGAAAACAACAGAGTATGCCCCCGCTTGAATGTGAGATGGTTTAAACTGAAGTTAGGGTTTGATTTTAAAGTGGAGTGATTTAGGGTTTGTGTAGGAATCCAAGGATGGAGAGAAATTGGAAGGAAATTAGAAGAGAAATTGGATAGAATTGGGTTGGGTCGGTATTAGAGAAGGAGAAATAGTGTTTTGGAGAAGTTGCATGGGAGTTGGAATGTTAAAAATCAAATTAGAATCGGATTTTAAAAACTGATTTCGCGATTCTCGCTGGGGCGAGAAAATAAGCTTATGAACCTCGCCGGGGCGAGAATCAGCAGAGAGGTTGGGGCTGGGGCGAGAAACATCCAGGCCGGGGCGCGCTTCAACAGAGAGGTTCTCGCCGGGGCGAGAAACCTTAGTGCAATTTTCTCGCCGGGGCGAGAATCCTCAGACTTGAAATTTTTTCCTGCTTTTCCCTCTTGATCCTCTTGTCCTCTCTTGTACCATCCCAATGAACATGTTTCCTCCTTCTAAAGCATTCCCATAGACTGTATCCCTGTTTCAATGAACACAACATAAATGAGTTAAACACAGACGATTGAAGACCAAATTCAAATAGAAACATTAAAACTACTCCTATAAAAAAAAGAAAAAAAATTAACTATACTAATTCTATGAAAGCAATAAAATATCATGATTGTGTTGCCTCCCATCAAGCGCTTGGTTTATAGTCGTCAGCCCGACTTTCTCAGCAGTATTAGGCTTCAGCTTGATCTGGAGCAAAAAGGTGAATCATTGATATTTGTCAATCCACATCGCCTCCCCAATAATGTTTGAGTCGCTAACCGTTGACTTTGAATGTGCGCTTTGAATCCGGTTCTTCGACTTCAATTGCCCCGTGAGAACCTACAGCAGTGATAATGAAAGGGCCTGACCATCTAGACTTCAGCTTTCCAGGAAATAAACGCAGTCTGGAGTTGAATAATAGCACAGCTTGTCCCGGCTCGAACTTCCGCTCCAATATCCGTTTGTCATGCCACCTTTTGACTTTTTCTTTGTACAGCTTGGCATTCTCATAGGCATGATGACGAAACTCCTCCATCTCGTTCAATTGGAGTAACCTTTTCTCACCAGCGGCTTGCAGATCAAGGTTCAACTTTTGAATTGCCTAATAGGCCTTATGCTCAAGTTCGACCGATAAATGATATGCTTTCCCATAAACCATACGATACGGCGACATTCCGATAGGATTCTTATAAGCAGTGCGATATGCCCATAAAGCATCGTCTAGTTTCATTGCCCAGTCCTTACGAGTCGGGTTTACCACTTTCTCTAGAATTTGCTTAATTTCCCGATTCGATACCTCTGCTTGGCCATTCGTTTGGGATGATAAGCCGTAGCAATCCGGTGTTTGACTCCCTACTTAGCTAACAACTTAGTGAACTTCTTGTTACAAAAATGAGTACCTTCGTCACTGATTATGGCTCTTGGTGTACCGAATCTAGTAAAGATATTCTTGTGCAGAAACCGTAGAACCACTTTGGAATCATTGGTGGGTAATGCAAGTGCTTCGACCCATTTTGACACGTAATCCACTGCCAAAAGTATGTATTGATTGTTGAATGATGACGGAAACGGACCCATAAAGTCAATACCCCAAACATCAAATAGTTCAACCTTAAGGATGGTGTTGAGAGGCATTTCGTGCCGCTTCGAGATATTTCCAACCCGTTGACATCTATCACACTTAAGCACAAAGAGATAGGTGTCCTTGAACAATGAAGGCCAGAAAAATCCCGACTGTAACACCTTTGCTGCAGTTCTTTCTCCTCCATAATGGCCTCCATAATCCGACGAATGGTAATGAGTCAATATGCTCTCCATTTCTTCCTGTGGCACACAACGTCTTATCATCTGATTCACACACGTTTTGAAGAGGAATGGCTCATCCCAATAGTACTGCTTGACATCATGGAGAAATTTCTTTCTTTGCTGAGAAGTGAAATCTTGGGGAAGAACATTACTGACTAGGAAGTTCACATAATCAGCATACCAAGGGACTTCGGTGTTGATACCAAATAACTGTTCATCTGGAAACGACTCATTGATTACCACATAATTCTTTTTCTACATGTCGGCATTCTCTAACCTTGAAATATGATCAGCCACTTGATTCTCCGTACCTTTCCTATCTCGAATCTCCAAGTCAAATTCTTGCAACAAGAGGACCCATCGAATCAACCTAGGTTTGGCATCCTTCTTTGCAATCAAGTATTTGATAGCTGCATGATCAGTGTGGACAATCACCTTGGTTCCAATCAGATATGCTCAAAACTTGTCAAAGGCAAATACTACTGCAAGCAACTCTTTCTCTGTAGTAGTATAATTTAATTGAGCTTCTGTGAGTGTCTTACTTGAGTAGTAGATGGTGTGAAAAACCTTGTCCCTTCGCTGACCCAACACAGCTCCCACTGCATAATCACTTGCGTCACACATCAACTCAAAAGGCAAAGTCCAATCGGGAGCAACTATGCTCGGGGCTGTGATTAACTTCTTTTTCAGCACTTCAAAGGCTTCGATGCAAGCTTAATCCATCTTAAAGGGAAAATCTTTCTCAAGGAGTGAACACAATGGTTTTAAAATTTTTGAGAAATCCTTGATGAATCGACGGTAGAATCCTGCATGTCCGAGAAAACTTCTAACGCCTTTTACAGATGTCGGTGTAGGTAGCTTTTCAATGGTTTCGATCTTTACCCTATCCACCTCTAGACCTGTGTCAGATACTTTGTGCCCTAGAATAATCCCTTCGCGCACCATAAAGTGGCACTTTTCCCAATTAAGCACCAGATTCGTCTCCACACAACGCTTCAGTACTAAGATGAGATTATTAAGACACAAGTCAAAACTATCACCAAATACAGAGAAGTCATCCATGAATACCTCCAAATTTTGTTCAACCATATCCGAGAAGATAGCCATCATGCATCGCTGGAATGTAGCCGGTGCATTACATAACCCGAAAGACATTCTTCGAAATGCAAACGTTCCATAAAGACATGTAAAAGTTGTTTTCTCTTGATCCTCCGGAGCTATCATTATCTGGTTATATCATGAGTATCCATCGAGAAGGCAATAGAACTGATGACCAGACAACCTATCCAACATCTGATCAATAAATGGCAAAGGAAAGTGATCCTTGCGCGTAGCTTTGTTCAACTTGCGGTAATCCATACACACTCTCCAATCTGTAACTGTTCTTGTAGGAATGAGTTCATTGTTTTCGTTCTCAACCACTGTCATTCCTCCCTTTTTAGGCACACATTGCACGGGACTTACCCAAGCACTATCTAAAATTGGATAGATAATACCGGCATCTAACCACTTAATAATTTCCTTCTTCACCACGTCTTTCATAATCGGATTCAATCTTCTTTATTGCTCAATGACCGATTTTGCTCATTCTTCAAGCAGAATTTTATGCATGCAAAACGACGGACTGATTCCCTTGATGTCTGCTATTGTCCACCCAATTGCTGTTTTATACTCACGCAAAACCCTTAATAGTTTTTCTTCTTGAGATTCATTCAAATGCGCAGAAACTATTACTGGTAGTGTGTCCGAGTCTCCCAAGTAAGCATACTGCAAATGAGATGGAAGGGGTTTGAGTTCAAGCACAGGTGGCTCTTCCACTGACGGTTTGGACCTCTTTTCTCGTTCGTTCAGCCGGTCAAGTACATCAAATTGCCTGCTAAATTTCCGAGGAATAGGTAATGAGTCTAGAACCTTGACATAATCCCACTCATCTGGATCATCAAAAGTATCTATTCCAACCAGAGCAGCTTCTAATGGATCTTCAACAATAATTTCCATGGTTTGTTCATTCACGATTTCATCAAGCAGGTCTATCCGTAAGCATTCCTCGCCCTCCTTAGGGAATTTCATCGATTTAAACACATTAAAGGTGACTTCCTGATCTTGAACTCTCATTGTCAATTCACCTTTCTGAACATCTATCAACGTTCTCCCTGTTGCTAAGAATGGACGACCTAGAATGATGGGAATCTCCTTATCCTCTTCATAATCCAAAACAATGAAATCAGCCGGGAGGATAAATTTATCGACTTTAACCAAAATATCTTCCACAATACCCCTCAGATATGTCACTGATCTGTCTGCCAACTGCAAGCTGATGTTTGTCAGTTTTGGTGCCTTTAGCCCAAGCTGAATGTAAACTGATAACGGCATTAAATTGATACTAGCTCCTAAGTTACACAATGTCATTCCAGAGAACTGGTTACCAATTACATAAGGGATAGTGAAGCTTCCTGGATCCTTTAGTTTAGGTGGCAACTTGTTTTGCAAAATTGCGCTGCACTCTTCGGTAAGTGCCACCATTTCGAATTCACCCAATTTCCTTCTCTTTGACAAAACATCCTTCATAAACTTTGCATAATTGGGCATCTGTTCTAGGGCTTCTGCAAATGGTATATTAATGTGTAGTTTCTTGAAAACATCCAAAAATCTGGAAAATTGCTTGTCTAGCTTGGCTTTCTGCAATCTTTGAGGGAATGGTACGGGAGGCACTACACTATCTGGCTTGAGTTCCTTTGACTTTACCTCCAAACCTGTATCCTTCACCTTTTCTGATTCATTCACCTTACTTTTCACCAGGGCTTCCTCATCCTCTTTCTCCACAACTGTTTTTGGTTTAGAATTTCCTTTAACTGCATCAGACAGCTCTTTACCACTCCTTAAGGTGACAGCCTTGCACTGTTCCTTTCCTTCCATTCTTGGGTTGACCTCTGTATCGCTTGGAAGTGCTCCTTATGGTCGAGTATTCAAGACGTGAGCCAACTGTCCCAGCTGATTTTCCAAGTTCATAATTGACACTGCCTGGCTTTTCACGTTCAAATCTACCTGAGTTAAAAGCTTATCTTGATCATTCATTCTTTTCTCAGATGCTGTGATAAACCTTGCCAACGATTCTTCTAAACTCAGTTTTCTTTCTGCCTGTTATGGAGCTTGATTCTGAAAACCTGGGGGATTCTGTGATCTTGGAGCGGGATTTTGAATCTGAGTGTTATTGCTCCAAGAGAAACCCGGATGATTCTTCCACCCCGGATTATAAGCATTCTGATATGGCTGTTGCGGTTTGTTATAACTCCCTAAATACTGTACCGATTCCGGATTAATGGCACAATACTCTGTTGGATGTGCACCTGCACATAGCTCACACACATAGGCTACTTGCTGGACTTTCGATTCTGCAAAGGCTTCAACCTTCTTAGACATGGCTGCCATCTGAGCTGTTAGTGCCGTGACCGCATCTACTTCCAAAACTCCAGCTACCTTTTGGTGATTCATTCTCGACGTCGGCCATTGGTAGTTATTTGCAGCCATAGTCTCTAACAAAGTGAAAGCTTCATCAAAATTCTTATCCATTAAAGCTCCCCCCGCAGCTGCATCTATACTTGCTTGAGTGTTACTACTCAACCCATTGTAGAATGACTGAATCTGCAGCCACTTGGGTAACGCATGATGTGGACATCTTCTAAATAACTCTTTGAACCTTTCCCAAGCCTCGGACAGTGACTCTCCATGACTTTGCTCAAAGGTAGAAATATCGTTTCTCAACTTAGCAGACTTAGCCGGCGGAAAGAATTTTGCGAGGAATTTCTGGGTCAAGTCATCCCAAGTTGTGATGGACCCCGGCGGAAGTGAGTGCAACCAACTCTTTGCTTTATCCCTTAGTGTAAACGAAACCAGACATAATCTCACTGCATCATCAGATACATTGGGATATTTGAATGTATCACAAATCTCAAGAAAGATAACCAAGTGTGCATTAGGATCGTCGTTGGCTAATCCCCCAAACTGTACCGAATTCTGAATCATCTGAATTGTACTCGGCTTGATCTTGAAGGAATTAGCAGTGATGGCTGGCCTCGTGATGCTTGACTTGATGTCATCTATCTTAGGCATAACATATTCCCTCAATGATTTTTGTTCTTCGTTAGCCATTTTCTCTTTCTCAAGTGTCTCCCGACAGAATTTTCTCAACTGACGAAGCTTGTTCTCAAGATTATCCTCACACTGCACGAGTTCCGGTTGTTTTGACCGCGTTTGCATAAACGAATCAAACGACACCTGAACAAGAAACAAAAGAAAAATAAGTTTGCTTAACTAAAACATACTTAATTAAACTGATATTAAAAATTATAAAAACAAATAATCCCCGGCAACGGCGCCAAAAACTTGTTGCCCGATTTTACAATCGACAATTACGTGCAGGTATACACGATCAACAAGTAATAAAGTGATAAGAGAGAGTATCGAACCCACAGGAATTACTATGTTATTAATCTCCAATTGTCAATCTAAATTATGCTTATTCTATTAAACAATCACAAATTGGGATTTTTGATTAATAATAATTAAATAAATACTAACACTAACAATTAATTCAAAGGTTGAAATTCAGATTTAAGATGATTAAGACTACAATATCCCCAATTATTTATCATAAACCAATCTATCTATATCTTCCAATTATTCACTTCAATAGAGTTGTTAACAAAAATCAATTGTATTTATGAGCCCTTTTCCAAGTGATCAAATAAATCTATCTATTCCAATTACTCTACGATATTCCTATGCAAAGCCAAAGGATTAAATTCATTAAGCTCCAATTTTCAATTGTTACATGCAGCAAAGAGATATCCCTATTCACTTCACAAATCTAATTATTCAACACATGCAAATAATTAAGAATACACGCTATCTTATCCAGTTCTAACCCTAGATTTCATCTCCCGAATTCATCTAAGGTAACCCGCTAATTGTCGGCCAAACAATTAATCAACAAGCATAAAATAAGATAGACAACTCCCATCAAATTGAACAATTGAAATCAAATAGATAATCAACTCATAATTATAACTGGTTCCATTGTAGCCTTAACTAGAATTTAGTTCATACTAGCAATTAAAACTAGAATACCAAAATAAGTCATCATAATTAATTACAAATCAGAGGATAAAGATTAAAAGAAACTCAGTATAATCTCTAGCTCTCCAATCTGAACTTCTCACGATGCTTGACTTGTCCTCCAATCTCCTTGCTCAGCTCTGAAAGTTCAATCTCCGAATAAGTCTGTGTATGTTTTAATCCAAGTCTTGATCTTCTATTTATAGTCTCCTTGAGTCCCTCAATCAGATTAATAACAAGAGTCCTTGATCACTTCAACCTTTCCAAAATAACTGAATGCCAGCAACTTAAAAATTTCCATCAGCCGCTTTCTCGCCTCGGCGAGAAGTTACTACACAAAATCCTCGCCTCGCCCAGCTTCCGCCCCGGCGAGAAATATAACGCACGAGCTCTCGCCTCGGCGAGAATGCCCTGCACCCAGCCAATTTTCTTTTTTTCAATCCGCAACTACCCATGACCTACAAAAGCAACATGAAAGCAAATAAAAGATACCAAAAACACTTAAAAACAATTAAAGAACTAAGCCATAGACATATCCAACTCGTAGGTTAAAAACCTATTCATTATTCGCGCATTATAAATTAATAAACGCGATTAACTCTAAAACGTTACTCGGTGTCGCGTCGTTTGAAAATGTTACGACCCTTATCACCATCAATACTTATTGGTTACATTAATCCCATCCCATATCTTATAATGTTTATTTCATTTGAATCGAAACATTATTTAAGTTCGTTAACACTTTACACGGCGTTTCGACGTTTATACGTCACACGCCTAATTCGCCTCTTTTCGACACGTTTAGCATGCTCATACATTGGGTTATAACACTCTATCATGTTTTATTATTAGTAGAAATAAAATATTAAACAAAGTTATACACACTTGTTACGGCGTTACGACGTTTGCATGTCCGTACGCCACACTTACCTATTCGAACGTCCAAGTGACACGCGGTTGCGTACGCTTAGCACGCCCACTCGAATTGTCTAATACTCAATGGTTAATATTAAGTATCATTATAATTCATAATAATCATGTTTTAGAACTTAGAACATCATTTAACATTGTTGGGAGCATTACGCGTGCTTACGCGGATGCCCGACACTCTCCGATTGCCCCCAAAAACACATCAGTCATACCAATAGTCAATTTAGGAATTGATCCCGACCTCAAATGAAAAAAGGTAAAGAACGAAAGTTGTAGGTCTACTCGTTATCTTTCCGAATCATCTTGAATCACCTCAATCCAATTTCGTATGAGAAAGTTATGCTCATTTTACTAAAGGACGTTGAAGCTGTTTTGCACAGTTTCTTTACCAGCGCCTTAGGCGCTCAAAATTGCCTTTGGGCAGCGCTCTAGGCGCTCTCTCACAGTAGCTGAGCCCGTGGCCAGTGCCTAGCCAGTGCCTTAGGCGCTCGGCCTGAGTCTCCAACCCGTTTTGCTTCCCGGAATGCTCTATTTTGGTGTTCTAGACCTATCTTGCTTCCAATCACCATAACTCCCTCAATACACGTTCAAATTGGTCCGTTCTGGACTCTATGGACTCCTAAGATATAGGGTTACAACATATCAAAAATTCAGAGTTATCCAATAATATTAACATGGCCAAATCTTAGGCCAAAGTATCAACTCATGTTATATTTTCGTGTTCTTGGTGTTCTTCGTGTTCTTCACTAGAATCATCACCAAATCTTCGTTTTAACTCCTTTTTACTCCATTCCAACTGGGTTAACTTCGTAACCCATGGAAGTACAACATCATAACAACAAATAAATTAAACAAATTCGAAATTATAGCTACAAGTCCTCTAAATCGTCCAAAAGTCCATGTTCTTGTTCAATAGTTCAATGTTCTTGCTCCATTAAGCCAAGGTAAGGATTTCTTCCATTTTTGTTCCACTTTGATGTTATTAATGGCTTACATAACCTCTTAACAACATTTACAACCATCTAACACAAATTAAACCAACAAGAATCGCAAGAAAACCAACCCATGAGCATAGAAGCTCTAAAAACCCAAAAACTTTGGAAAATCTTTTTCAAAACTCAAACGAAATGGATTTAATGAGATATTACCTCTGTAAATCTCTTATAGATGATAGAGAATCTAGCTAGGGTTTATTAGAGTTGCTTGAAGCTCTTCCTCTTCTCCTTCTCTTCCACCCGCGCTATCTTCTTCCTCCTCCTTCCTTTTTCCGACGACTTTTCTTCCTTTTCCGGTGACTTTTTTGGCGACCTTTTCCTTCTTTCTTCTAACTCTTGGCAGCTCTCTCTCTCTCTCTCTCTCTCTCTCTAAACTCTGATGATATGGGAGATGGGAGAGAAGGAATGGGTTAGGAGAAGCGGAAGAATTTTGGGAGAAAATGGGAGTAATGGGTTAATGGCTCAATGAGCTTTGTCCAAATAATTCAAGCTTGCCGGTAAAGCTCTCTACTTTCTCATTTCCTAGCAATTTGATTGGTCCAAAGTGGTTTGGGTGGTTCCCACTTGGGATAACAAGCCAAAATAAATACCCAAATACACAAAAATATATCCGAAAACTCTCACTTTTGTACCAAAACTGGTAAATAACTCCACCCAAAATTAAAATGGGTATTACCATAAATATTGGGATGGGTAAAAATAATTATTATGGGATTTATCCAAATATTCGGAACACCCATATAATACATTCGGATACAGATAAAATCACGTATCAGCTCAAATAAAATTTCCGACACTTGGAAAAATTATTCTTACGCATACACGTATTTATGAAATTTATTAAAATTGAAAAAGACTCAAAAATATTATGGCGTGAATAGTGCCTCGGGAAACGTGCCCGGTGAATAGTGATTTTGCGATCTTTTGCAAAAATCAATTATTCACTTCTACGGTTCAACAACGCATAAAAATTCATACATTGACCTCATCCAGGTTATAAAATAACCTTAAAACACGTCGCATAAAAATAATATTTAATCCATTAATAATATTAATAAACCCAAATTACAAGGGTATTCACGATTCGCGATCGCTACTCTTCCCGATTAACTCCCCATAATCATATACATCAACGTACATATATCTCACCCATATTTTGGGTTAGCATCTTTACAATAAATAACTCGTCCAATAATATTATCCTTCAACTATTTATTTAATCCAATAAATAGTACTCTAGCGATATTTCTCGAATCCGCCAAATTAGCTAATACGAAAACTTTCATACTTACTAATCATCGTCTACACATAATCTAGGTTATAATATAACCTTTAAACACTTACCACATAATATTATCAATAAAAGTCTATTTTATTCAATAATATTCATAAGCTCGAATTATCAAGCTACCCATGACTCGCGATCGTTACAATGATTAACTATTAACTCATTCATTCTGAATCTATGTATATATTTCACATTTATATATATACATATTAAGCTCACCAAAAATCACACATATATATATATATATATATATATATAACACATATATATTCAAACTCGAATCATAATAATAATTATTCTATATTAAATTCTTGTTATAATTATTCTCGAAAATCTGGGTTGTCACATCCTTCTCTCCTTATAAGGATTCCGTCCTCGGAATCACAAATATCAAACCTCTTACTCGGTTTTCGTCTAATTTCTTCCGAAATTTTATCGTTGAATAATTTCAACGTATTACTATAACATAGGTTTTATATAACCTATTTAATCTCTGAGTATTATCCTATGTTTAACCCATCAATTTCCTTTTTAAGGATCATTGTATGTCACAGTCATCATAATAATTTAATATCATGATTTACTAACTCATAAATATTAGGGATATTACATTCACCCCTTCTTCTAAAAATTTCGTCCTCGAAATTTCAACGCATTCACCTTTACTCATTCTACCCATCAAAACTAGGTTTTCAATCTAACCCTAACACTATCCTCTTTCCAGGATTCACTTAAAATTGTCGCATTCTACGACTACTTCTTCCTGGGAAAATTACCCTTCCCACAACCAGTTTTCCGAATAAATGGAACCTTCAGCAATTTTTCAATAATTGTGAAGTAACTTGAACAAATAGGAAATAAAATATTCCTTAAAATTTTTCATATTATGCTGAGGGGTCATAAAGACCATGGCCACAGAGGTTTACGGGTATTACTACCCCTACCGATTTCAATTATAAAAAAGGTAATCTACCTCTGCTGGGGGCCATAAAGACCATAAACATAGCCAAGGAATTAGTCCGTCAGTAGTACTCGAGGGGATCAGCCTCTCATACCCCATGTATATGCATAACATTAAACTTTGACTGCATCGGATACCCGACACTTATAGCATCCATATTGAGGGTTGCTCTCCGCCAATTGTACTTAAGGGGATCGACCTCTCGTACACCATGTGTATGCATAACATTAAATCCTGACCATGCCAGATAACCGACACTTATATTCCCCTATTTCGGGTTATTCCCCCAGCTCAAGAATCCGCACCAAAATAATTTGGTTTGGCATAAATTCTCAAATAATGCTTGAATTTCATAAACACATTGCAACATTCTTCTAGCCGAATCAAATAGCTTAGACTTACATCAACAACTCGAACATCAATCGAAATATTTTAGCCAACTCAATTGGCATACTTTTCATACTTTAATGAAAACAAAAGTTATTTTATGACGTCATGATACCGCACTGTTTCTACAGTCCGTTGAGGATTCCGTCATTTGTGACTTTGTCATACTACATCATACCATAGTGGGCTGACGATCCTATGATCACATCCAACACTAGGTTAATCTGCATTGATGACTCCATCATCTGTCATTCTACATCAGGTCTCATGATGCATTGATGACAATTTAAAAATACATTTTGATATTTTCAAATCAACTTGTCTAGCCGAAACTATTAGCATAGACATATGAATAATAGTACATTTAAACATCCTTGGTCCAGAAATCTGGCCCCATACATTTTTCGAAGAGCAAAAGTGCAATTGTCAGCACGAAGTCAATAAATTTCGAAGTCTAGCATAGCTAGAAGATTTGGAATATCTATGTCTCCTCATCTACTTTAATTTCTCTTCAATATATCATTACTTAATAATTCTATCTATTTCTAACATCACCCATGCTCATCATTTTGAGAATTCACAATTCTCGCTCTATAACTTTCTTATACCCCAATATAGTTCATCAACTTACCACACTTTATGAGTTCAGGAACTTGCCACAATAATATGAGTTTAGGAACTTGTCCTAGTGATACGTAGTCCAAGAACAAATCAAGGATTGTCCATACCCTGAGGGGCTCAAAACATACCATATGATTATGAGTCACGAACTTACCATAAGTATGAGTTTCAAGAACTCGCACCTAATCTTATTATTCTCTAACCATCAAATATAGATATGAGAAAAGAATCACCTTCTCGTCATACGTATAGCGATAACACGATACCAGATTCCAACGATTATCAATATAGGAAGCTAAGTGATTTTCAAACCCATCACAATCCCCTGCCCATACAAGGAATCGATCAACTCGACCACTAATCAATATAGGAAGCTAAGCGGTTGTTACACCAAGTACAAATTCCCCGCCCATACAAGGAATTGTTCAACTTAACCACTATATCGATATAGGAAGCTAAGTGGTTCTCAAACTAAGCACGAACTCCCCGCCCATACAAGGAATTGTACAACTCAGCCACTAACATGAGTCCTCAATTGAAATCACTCCCAATCCTAGCTTACTCGTTGCTCAACAAGAATTTAATTCATGTTTCATCATTCATAACTCTTTCCGAGTTTTACTCATACTATCTCATAATACCATCTATCTATAGCATTGAGTTAAAATTTTCAATCATACAATTGATCATTTGCCATTCTATGATTTAATCCAATCACATCGTGATCTTACTCTACAATCGTTTCACATTACGATCTTCTTATCCTACGATCGTTTCATCCTACGATCTTCTATACTCTTCTCTCTAATCATGATATATGATTTTATTGCATTTTTGTCTTATAGACCTCGTCTAATAATCAAAACTTGTCATCTTTATCACTGGAGTCAGGTAACTCCTAATTCTCATCTTTTATAACGCATCAATATTCTTCTTTAAATCGTCTCATATATATCTCAACTCTTACTATGAATTTTTCTAAATTCATTCACTATCGATTAAATTCTATTTGAGTTTTATCCCTTCACTATCTTCATCATTATCATCTTCCTTCACTACGGTTATAGCCTAAGGTACTCTTACCTAAGGTTTATAACCTTTCAGCTTTGATACCAACTGTAATGCCCCCAAATCCGGGTTACCTTAACCTCGGGTCTGGTGCATCACGATACATCTCATTCTACACCTGTCAATAACTTATTGCGGAATAATAAAAATATTTACATTGATATGATATAAATATTGTCGTCCCAAGCCTTGAAACCATAACTAAAACATAATCTTACTACAAGAATGTAATTACAATGATATAACAACATATCCTCATCTAATCCCAGGCACGAAGACCTTAAATAAAACACTTATGACCAAGGTTGAATAAATACCATGATCATTTACAATATCTCATGTGTGAACGCAAGGTTCAAATTCTGACTTTATCCAATCCCTGAATATTCGCAAGGTTATTCAATAACCAATACATTCGTTATAAAAATGTCCTTTATACAACATCGGCATCCTTGTAGTTTACTATAACAAGTAACTAACATAATAACATCATAAATACTATAATGGATAACCTTCATTTCTAACTCAGGGTTTACATAGTCAAATTCACGTACATCATATACCGTCATCATAGCTAAATAATTACAGTAAAGGGATATTTAGCAACCTTCCTGTTTCCATGCGCCTCTAATCCTTATCATCACGATATCAAGATAATTGCATTGCTTTGTAAATTTGTAAAAGTTTTATTTTTGCAAGAATGAGCACAACGGCTCAGCAAGAACTGACAGTTTTCACATTTCATGCTTCACGTAACACATAAGTTTGCATTTTATCCATGCATCATGATTCTCATACTATGCATCTTACTCATGCATTATAAATCTTATGCAATTCATCCATATATATGCATTATGTATCTCATAGCATACTTCATGCATCTCACATTGTATATTTACAATAATTCAAGTTCCACATAGAACAATATAATCACATAATTGCACATTATGCACACTTTAATCATGCTCTCATATAATCCACATAATAGTGAAAGATTTAGGAATCAAGTCATGTACATCAATACATTTAAACAAGTTAACAAGTTACTGAAAGAACTTGCCTTTAAGCGTTCCTTGCCAAATTATGATGGCTCGTCCTTCAAATATCCTACATAATTTATTTAACAATAAAATACCAATTAGCCACTAAAAAGGCTTCATATAATGGTTTACAATATAACAACTCTTATCTCATATTGTTCGCGCATTATAAATTAATAAACGCGATTAACTCTAAAACGTTACTCGGTGTCGTGTCGTTTGAAAATGTTACGACCCTTATCACCATCAATACTTATTGGTTACATTAACCCCATCCTATATCTTATAATGTTCGTTTCATTTGAATCGAAACATTATTTAAGTTCGTTAACACTTTACAAGGCGTTTTGACGTTTATACGTCACACGCCTAATTCGCCTCTTTTCGACACATTTAGCATGCTCATACGTTGGGTTATAACACTATATCATGTTTTATTATTAGTAGAAATAAAATATTAAACAAAGTTATACACACTTGTTACGGCGTTACGACGTTTGCATGTTCGTACGCCACACTTACCTATTCGAACGTCCAAGTGACACGCGTTTGTGTACGCTTAGCACGCCCACTTGAATTGTCTAATACTCAATGGTTAATATTAAGTATCCTTATAATTCATAATAATCATGTTTTAGAACTTAGAACATCATTTAACATTGTCGGGAGCATTACGCGTGCTTACGCGCATGCCCGACACTCTCCGATTGCCCCCAAAAACACATCAGTCATACCAATGGTCACTTTAGGAATTGATCCCTACCTCAAATGGAAAAATGTAAAGAACAAAAGTTGTAGGTCTACTCGTTATCTTTCCGAATCATCTTGAATCACCTCAATCCAAGTTCGTATGAGAAAGTTATGCTCATTTTACTAAAGGACGTTGAAGCTGTTTTGCACAGTTTCTTTACCAGCGCCTTAGGCGCTCAAAATTGCCTTTGGGCAGCGCTCTAGGCGCTCTCTCACAGTAGCTGAGCCCGTGGCCAGCGCCTAGCCAGTGCCTTAGGCGCTCGGCCTGAGTCTCCAACCCGTTTTGCTTCCCGGAATGCTCTGTTTTGGTGTTCTAGACCTATCTTGCTTCCAATCACCATAACTCCCTCAATACACGTTCAAATTGGTCCGTTCTGGACTCTATGGACTCCTAAGACATAGGGTTACAACATATAAAAAATTCAGAGTTATCCATTAACATTACCATGGTCAAATTTTAGGCCAAAGTATCAACTCATGTTATATTTTCGTGTTCTTGGTGTTCTTTGTGTTCTTCACTAGAATCATCACCAAATCTTCGTTTTAACTCCTTTTTACTCCATTCCAACTGGGTTAACTTCGTAACCCATGGAAGTACAACATCATAACAACAAATAAATTAAACAAATTCGAAATTATAGCTACAAGTCCTCTAAATCGTCCAAAAGTCCATGTTCTTGTTCAATAGTTCAATGTTCTTGCTCCATTAAGCCAAGGTAAGGATTTCTTCCATTTTTGTTCCACTTTGATGTTATTAATGGCTTACATAACCTCTTAACAACATTTACAACCATCTAACACAAATTAAACCAACAAGAATCGCAAGAAAACCAACCCATGAGCATAGAAGCTCTAAAAACCCAAAAACTTTGGAAAATCTTTTTCAAAACTCAAACGAAATGGATTTAATGAGATATTACCTCTGTAAATCTCTTATAGATGATAGAGAATCTAGCTAGGTTTATTAGAGTTGTTTGAAGCTCTTCCTCTTCTCCTTCTCTTCCACCGACGACTTTTCTTCCTTTTCCGATGACTTTTTCGGCGACCTTCTCCTTCTTTCTTCTAACTCTTGGCAGCTCTCTCTCTCTCTCTCTCTCTCTAAACTCTGATGATATGGGAGATGGGAGAGAAGGAATGGGTTAGGAGAAGCGGAAGAATTTTGGGAGAAAATGGGAGTAATGGGTTAATGGCTCAATGAGCTTTGTCCAAATAATTCAAGCTTGCCGGTAAAGCTCTCTACTTTCTCATTTCCTAGCAATTTGATTGGTCCAAAGTGGTTTGGGTGGTTCCCACTTGGGATAACAAGCCAAAATAAATACCCAAATACACAAAAATATATCCGAAAACTCTCACTTTTGTACCAAAACTGGTAAATAACTCCACCCAAAATTATAATGGGTATTACCATAAATATTGGGATGGGTAAAAATAATTATTATGGGATTTATCCAAATATTCGGAACACCCATATAATACATTCGGATACGGATAAAATCACGTATCAGCTCAAATAAAATTTCCGACACTTGGAAAAATTATTCTTACGCATACACCTATTTATGAAATTTATTAAAATTGAAAAAGACTCAAAAATATTATGGCGTGAATAGTGCCTCGGGAAACGTGCCCGGTGAATAGTGATTTTGCGATCTTTTGCAAAAATCAATTATTCACTTCTACGGTTCAACAACGCATAAAAATTCATACATTGACCTCATCCAGGTTATAAAATAACCTTAAAACACGTCGCATAAAAATAATATTTAATCCATTAATAATATTAATAAACCCAAATTACAAGGGTATTCACGATTCGCGATCGCTACTCTTCCCGATTAACTCCCCATAATCATATACATCAACGTACATATATCTCACCCATATTTTGGGTTAGCGTCTTTACAATAAATAACTCGTCCAATAATATTATCCTTCAACTATTTATTTAATCCAATAAATAGTACTCTAGCGATATTTCTCGAATCCGCCAAATTAGCTAATACGAAAACTTTCATACTTACTAATCATCGTCTACACATAATCTAGGTTATAATATAACCTTTAAACACTTACCACATAATATTATCAATAAAAGTCTATTTTATTCAATAATATTCATAAGCTCGAATTATCAAGCTACCCATGACTCGCGATCGTTACAATGATTAACTATTAACTCATTCATTCTGAATCTATGTGTATATTTCACATTTATATATATACATATTAAGCTCACCAAAAATCACATATATATATATAACACATATATATTCAAACTCGAATCATAATAAGAATTATTCTATATTAAATTCTTATTATAATTATTCTCGAAAATCCGGGTTGTCACATCCTTCTCTTCTTATAAGGATTCCGTCCTCGGAATCACAAATATCAAACCTCTTACTCGGTTTTCGTCTAATTTCTTCCGAAATTTTATCGTTGAATAATTTCAACGTATTACTATAACATAGGTTTTATATAACCTATTTAATATCTGAGTATTATCCTATGTTTAACCCATCAATTTCCTTTTTAAGGATCATTGTATGTCACAGTCATCATAATAATTTAATATCATGATTTACTAACTCATAAATATTAGGGATATTACAGATCGTGCTTCCACTTGCTGTTTACTAACCACATAACAAGCTTTAAACACAATAAATCATTAACATGGTGAGATTTATAGGCCCCGACTTTGGGCTGTCAGAGCCAAAATTAGGGTTCTTAGCCGTTTTGAAAAACCTTTGATTTCGTGCATCTAGATATTATGGATCAATGATATAACAAGCCAGATCACTAAATAACATAACAAACAACATATATAAACACTTAAACACAAAATTTATCATAGCTTTCAAGATCTAGCAAGAGAGTTTTAGGTTTATACCCTTCTTGAGAAATTTTTGATTCTATCCTTATAATCTGATCCTTGGGTGTTAATGGAGTGTTATTGGTTTATCCTTGGCTGAGTTTCTTTCTGAACCACGGGTTTGGTGCTCACGGTATAACATAGACATCACATCTATCTACCTATTTAATATGAATTACATCATTCCTTACATTATCTTAATACAAAACATATCGTTATCCCAAGTTCAACTAACCTTTACAAAACATATCTAATAATACAAAAGATTTATATCAAATCTATAACATAATAAACAGTACACAAATGACATTACTCGGTCGCCTTCGCTTTGCCTTTGTCCTTCCTAGAACATACGACTACCTCGGTCTTGGTTGAAAAGTTTTATTTAAAGCAAGGGTGAGCAACTAATTTGCTCAGCAAGTTTAAAGCGTACAATAAATAATATATCATGAACAAAGAGTTTAACTTTCTAGAACTCCAACAATATTCAAAAGATTGTGAAGTAACTGAAACAATGAATCATTTCCAATAATAAGGATTTTCCTGAATTTCATGTTGAATAACACATCATGAATAAAAGAGTTATATACTCTGAGGTTTCAACAATATCCAATTGATTGTGAAGAAATAGCAATTCTGCAACAAAATTTAATAGAGAGGATTATTCCCAAATTTCATGCTAAGTGATCACTATGGATCGTAAACTCCTAGAGGGATTATCAGTCAATATCATTGAATACCTCGAGAGCATAAGTTAATCTCAAGGACTAATTATACTTTTTGCAAGTACGTAAGGTGATCAACCTCATTGTACTCATATTATGCATAATATTCAAACATAGTGCGCGGGGTCGGATGTCCGACAATAAAGTTCCCCTTTTATAAGGGTTGTTCATCTTAATCATATATCATGAGTCCGCACCGCAACAATATGGTTTGGATTGACTTCAAGAAATTCTATGATTTCAATACATTATATCAATATCAGTCTAGCCGAAACAAGTGGCATAGACTCTCGTTAACAAAGCAATTCATGCATAGCCGAAATAAGTGGCATTGATTTTCATTAACAAAGCAATTCATGCATACTAGAATATTTCATGCTTAACGATTCAATATTTGAACGAATCTTTCAAATGCACCACAACAATATGGTTTGGATTAGCTTCAAAGATATGTTATGATTTCAACTCATTATAACAATATCAGCCTAGCCAAAACAAGTAGCATAGACTTTCATTAACAAGGCAATTCATGCATAATAGGACGTTTCATATTTAACGATTAAATATTTGAACGAATCTTTCAAATGCACCTTAGTGCGGATATAACATGCAATTAACATATAGAAAACATCAAATAAGAGTTTGAATAGAGAACTTGCTTGTTTCGTTGTCTACGATTAACATTAGTACGTCGTTACTTAGATAACCTACAATATCCACAAAGATTCACTTAATCGTTACCCTTTTAATAACATTGCCAGAAATTATCGCAACCTAACTCGGTAAATATTCTTCCGACTTAATCTGAACGTACATGTTCCCTTACATTATACTTATAACATTTTCATAAAAATATGCTATTAGCATCTATATAGACTCATACATGACAAATCAACACATTCTAGTCAGTAGGAACTATTTCAGTAATTTCCGACTTTACAGTTTTTAATCGTTTTTAATCCGTTGGAAACATAATTTCCTCATTAAGCCTCCTTAATCATTTTATTATTTTTTTTCTTTTCTGGCCACACATATATACATGTATTCCACACACAAAAATAATTTTATTGCAATTTTTTAACTTCCTTTAGTATTTTTGAAAAACCCGTTTTAAGTTCATAACTTATCAAAATTAACTATATCGTGCTAAACTCTGAAAATTCTCAAATCTTGCCAAAATTACACATATTAACATGAAGTTCCAGTTTAAACTTCGTGGTCATCGGAGTTACAGAACTTAAGTTATGACAGTTATAGTGTTGAAAACCCTAGTTCTTGTTTTGGTCACAACTCCCTTAACCGATCTCGGAATTCGACCATCTTTGGACAGGAATCACATAAGTCCATCTAGTTTCAGTCACCAAAAGTTCTGAATTTATTTCATTGTCTAAGTTGTCAAAACAGGGCATGAACAGTTTAGGTCAGTAGGTTTTGTTCGATTTTTAATTCTGGACTGTTTTGGTAGAATCTGTCCCCACGAAAATCTACAATGTATTTTTTATAAATTCCAATTGGAGTTTTAGGGGACTCATGTATGTACCTCTAGGTCTTGACCTCACTTAAAAATTCGAAATGAGCTAAGAGTTATGTTTGTCCCAAGTTTGGGTTCTGTTTCTGAAAATTCCAGTCTTTCCGACATTTAGGTTTTCTTAGAAAGCTTGATGTTTTTCATGTTTCTTCATACATAAAACACATAGCAAGCATTTATACTCCTTCATAACCTTCCTTATAACATATGATCCAGCATAATCCACTATACATGCAAAAGTCCTACAACAACCATGCAAAACACAATCTATGCTTGGAGAAAAATTAAAACTAGGGTTAGAAAACTTTTCAACCTTTGTTTGAATGATGGATGATCTTTCTTGGTAGCTTGGCTTGCTAGGTACTCTCCCTCTCAGCCCTTATCAACCATGGTCTTCCCCCTTCCTTAGCCTCTCAAGCCTTCTTGCTCTTTCTTTCTTGCTCTCACAAACTCTCTCTAACTTGAAAAATGTTGGAAATGAAACAAAGGCTTCAAGTATTTGGTATCTTCTATTTATAGACATTTGCTAACCTTGTTTAGGCTTCCACTAATTATCCAACACACTTGCTAAGAATACTTAAAGGCTTATAATCAAAAGTTTACTTGCAATGAATTGTCAACAAAAATGATGGAGATATGTAGATTGAGTGAAGAAATGGTAAAGCAATTCTTGCAAGTAACTTTCACTCCATTTTTTCTTCATGTGGGGCCTACCATTTAGCCACAATTTCTCCCATATGGGGCCCACCACTTTGAATACAATCTTCCCCATGTGGGCCCCCCTAAAAATCATCCCATTTTGCTTTTCTTTCCTTCTTTTATTACATCAACATCCTTTTGCTCGCTTATGTCATCATTCTAATTTTGGGCTACCCACTGGGTCATGATTTAGGCTTGGTCTTGGACTCCCTACAAGGTTTTCTAGGGCTTGGTATTGGCTTTGGTTTGGGCCTTAATAATCCCTCTCTTGGGCGTCCCGAAATAGCAATGCACTAGGGTTTGTCGGCTAGGTCATTTACTTAGCTCATTTTCGACCTTTAACAAAATTTACTAGTTTGTTAGCATAATTCATTTAAGCCATTATATATTATCATACGAGGCTATCATTTCAAGCTTAGTTAGTTAGTAACATAAGCTTAACGCAATAAATTCTTATATCTTGGGTTTCCTTTTTGTTACAGCAATTCCTTAACTCAATTAGCCCTAATTGGCTTGAAATTTCTTATCGCTCGATTAACAAATAATTATACATATATCTACCCCTATTCATACAAGCACTCCATTACTCATAATAGTTAACCATTTAATGATCATTAATCTTTTTATTTGCCATTCAAGGCCAATATTCAAGCTATGTTACTTCATAACATAAGCTTATCTTGTTTTTCCTCAATCAACTTGGCTTCATTTTCATTCCTTAGTCAATATAAAATAAATAAATTGACTAACTTGCTTAAATATCTTCACATGTATATATTCACACATATGTTCAAGACAAATCTTCATAAAGATTCATATAAGAAAAAAATAACCTTTATTGTGACACGTAGTATTCTCGGTTATTACAGATGATATATATGTTGGGTCCTCGGTTTCAGCTAAAAATGGGATGTCGGGCACATAAGGGGATCCCTGACTGTATTGACTGAATGGATCCAACCCGAAAAATTGTGTTTCTTACGTGAACTGCTCCTCTGGAATGTGGGGATGGTATTGTTGGGATCTTCAAAAATCCCCTGGTACTCTTGATTAAATAGTACCGACCTTACATACCACTCCTCGTACACATGGCGATGGTTGTGTACAGGTGGTTTTGAAAGAAGGTTTCGGACAAAATCTCGAGTTGCCTCGATCTGTATAAAAAAATATACATTTCATTAACAAGAAGTATGTAATATGTTATAAATGTACAATGTACAAAATCTTAAAAAGAAACTTACGAGGTTTGTAGCTTCGTACTGATGAAATAAGCAATGTGGTGTATATGTATCGTCTAGTTCAACTTGTGGGCAGCTTTTTCTCAGACGAGTCATTCGCCTATACCACCTGAGGTATTCGGCCAGACTAATCTCTTGTCTTGTGGCCACCACAAAATCAGATACAATATCTTGCCATGTATACCATGTGTCGATGTAATGGTTCCGCAACTCGATATAGTCAAATGAACGGATCCCTTCCCGCTCTCGACGGAGTTCAATCATATCTACGGGGGCCTCGGGAATATCTTGCACTTCCCCAAATTGTCTCAAGATACGATCTGACATTTGAAATTCAACCACGTCGAGCCAAATGAGGGGAATACGCGAGGTCCCATTATACCTCTTGTGTCACTAGGTGATCGAAATTTGAATACGGCATCCACTGTAATGCCCGTGAATTTTGAACGTCCTTATTAATTAAATCTAATTTAATTTTATTAGTTAACGTTGTGTTCTATTTAAACCAACTTGGGTTAATTGGTGGGAGATGTATAAGATGTGTCTATACTTGTGTTGGCAGGTATGATATAACTATGGTTAAGAAATAACCATATGTGAGTCAAGTGTAGGAATTGGTGTGTAATGGCTAAAATGGCCAAGAGTGGTTAATAACCAAGGTAATTATGAAGGGGCAATAACCATTGTATATCCAAGTGGTTAATAACCAATGTAATTATGGCGAGATAATAACCATTGTGTTTAAACAATGTAATTATGGCAAGATAATAACCAGTGTCTAATAACCAATGAAGAATGGTTAATAACTAATGGATAATTAAGGTTTTGCGAAAAGACTATTTTAACCTTAAAAGAAGTTGGGTAATGATTAAAATACCCTTGAGGAAGTTGCTAGGAAGCTTCCTATTATTGATGAAGTGATCAAATTGCCCTTGCCTAGTCATGATTAATGACTATTTTGCCCATAGTCTCTACTTTCCTATAAATAGGACCCCTCACCAATGATAGTAGGGGTTGGTTCATTTATTATTCACCAAGTATAGAGAGTAAGAGCTTATAGAGAAAAAGAGAGTGAGATTAGCATAGTTCATGCATCTCAAGTTCATCACATACTTTGGTAGATCAAGGAGAGTAGCTACAAGATCAAGGTGAAACCCTAAACCATTTCCTTCTTTCTTACTTTGTTTTATTTTCATAGTTTTTGAGAGATTTTGTTCTAAGACACAAGAATCATTAGATCTTCATGCTTCATGTATAGATCTAATCCTCTTGAGTGTTAGAATGGAGATTCAAAGGAAGAAAAGGAACTTATGTTCTTAAAGGGTAAAAACCCTAGCTTTTCTTCACTTGGATCACCCATAACTTGAGATCTACAACTTGGATTTGTGATCCGTTGAAAGGGGGTCCTAGGTACATGAGTTAGCACACAAATCCAATAATTTTTGAAGCCTTGGGGGCTATTTTCCCAAAACAGTCCAGCTATAAAACTTAAAGCTTTAAAACCCTAAAAGCTTGCTGTCCTCATTTTTCCAAAGGTTGTTTCGGCCAGTTATGGATCTGTTACAAATTTAGGAAAAATCACAAAGGTACCTTAAGAAGTTATCTACAAGTAGCAAAAAGAATGAACACGTTTCGATGTGTATGTTTTGTGTAATGGCTTTTACCGTGAAGGACTCCTAAATATTCATACCTAGATTTCTCACTGTGTGTACCTTGAAAACATATGAAATGTTTACAGTATGTTTATGCATGTTATGAGAGTGTACCCTGAAAATTTCAGAATTTTCTGAGCAAAAATTGATTTATGAAAAATGTAACAATATTCAGAGGTTTTGAGTACTTTAAAAATAGTAAATCATTTTCTAAAATTCCAGGAAAATTTGTGGATCATTGTTGGATCATATACTATCCAGATCTAGAGGATAATAATTTTTAGAACCTATTTGCTATTTTTCATAATAATGTTATAGTTATGGTTAAAAGAAAATAAATGGTTAAATGATGTCATAAATAAGGAAAATGCGATTTTTAAGCTTGGATACTCCTAATATTATATATTATGACAATTGAGGGGTATTTTGGTAATATTTAATGAGAAATAATATTTATGACCTTTTATGGGTAGTAAATGAGTTGTTTAATAAAGGGTAAAACAATTAGAATAAATTGTTTATTCGCCTAATAACTTATTAAAATATTACTATGATATTTGTAATATAAGAATTCGATATTTTTAAGTAAACAAAGAAATATTAAGATTAAAACTTTATGGAAATATTATTGAATGGGTAATAATATTTATTTTAAGCATTAATAAATGATTAAGATATTATTAAAATGGCTAATAATATTAGATTAAAATATTATTAATGATATGAGAATTAAAATATTATTAAGAGATTAATAATATTAGATTAAAGTATTATTGGATGATTAAAATATTATTAAGATGTTAATAACATTAGTAAACGAATAAAAGTGTTATTAGTGGACTAATAATACCAAGAGGTGAATTAAATATTATCAGGATTGATAATATTAAGTGTCTTATAGGATTTACGATAGTTTATTTGCTTATGTGTGCTAAGTGATTTGCTTAATTGTTAAATAAATAGCATGAGTAAGCGTATCGAAATGCAACTACGCAGTACTAATTGATAGATCGACGTTATCAATGTTAGGTTCTTCAAGGCCAATTAGTTAAAGCTAGAATTATTTGTAGCTGAGCAGACAGGCAAGTTCCCTAACTCAAACTCGAGTTATTATTTTCGAAGCATGTTAGTGAATAATTATTGTTGATTATTCACATCTATACTGGTTATTGAGATTCGCACCTCGTGCAATTGAATTCCTATTCTATTGTTATTGAACTGTGAATTGGATTAAAGTTCTTTCAAGTATGAACTGTTTATGAGATAGATCTATGGTATTTGTATCAGCTAGATCAATCATGTCTAAATTTGTTGAATCAAAGGTATTTTAAAAGTTGTTCTTATTAAATTGTTATGGTAAGAACTCTTGGCTGAGAAAAGGATAAATTTGATTAAGGCATGATATCAATGCTGGTTTATTAAGTGTTTATGCATAAATCACGGGGTATGAAAGGCTGATCTCCCTGATTACCAAAACTTTTTAAGAGGTCCAGTTTAAATGCTGAGAACCTTGGCAAATGTCTATGGTTATTTCTGTAACGATCGGGAATTTTAGATTTCCTTGTAACCCAAGTTATGTATGAATAAAATGAATTTGTATTTTTATTTATATTATTATGTGTTATGTGCTCAAAGTTGTGTTGCAGTCAAGATAATGTGCATGTATTAAATGTTATGTGTTGTTGTGTCGTTAAAGTGAATAAATCGATTTTGCAAAAATTCATAAAATCACTATTAGCGGGACCCGCTTCCCGAAGCACTATTCACGAGCACTATTCACACCCGAACTTTTTCGTCTATTTCGATTTTTATTAATTTAGATGAGGCATATATGCTGAGGAATAATTTTTCCACGTGTCAGAAATTTTATTGGAGCTGATACGTGATTTAATCCGTATCCGAAATGTATCTGAATAAATGGACAAATCCCATAATAAATATTTTTATGTATCCCAATAATTTATGGGAGTACTCATTTTAATTTTGGGTAGAATTATTTACCAAAATTGGTGCAAAAGAATGGAGTATTCGGCATTGTAGAGGAGAGAGAAAGTAATTGGATGTGTTATATTTGTGTGTCAATTCATTTGGAGATCCTCAATATTTTTCTAACCAATTAGAATAGAGGAAAGGAAGGGAAGTTCCCGGCAATATGTTGCCATGCACTAGACACCATGCATAGAAATCCTAAGTGTGCAAGCATCCTTCTCAAAACTCATTTCAAGAGCTTGGGTATCAAACCCACTACCTCTCCTCCCGAAGCCACCCTCCCATGCCATTCTATTACTTCCAACTTCAGACTTCCATTCCCTCTAAATTCAGTTGCTAGAGTTGAGAAGTAGAGAGAGAGAAATTCAAGTTTTAGAGAGAGAAAAATTCAAGTTTTAGAGAGAGAAGAGGTGGGTGTTTGGTAGAACCTAAGGAAGAAGCTTGGAAAAAGTTACGGGAGAAGTGAGGAAGAAGAGAATAGGAAGCATCAATCAGTTATCAAGCTTTCTAACAACAAAGAAGGAGCTACAAGAGGTATACAACACATCCAAACTCATTCTTTCTTAAGTTTCCAAGTTTTCCACTTTTCTAGTTTGCTTGATCGTCGGTTTTGTTGATGTTATTGTTTGTTGGTTGATTGTGAATGGTTAAGAATGTTGTTAAGGCCTTTTAAACCTTCTTAATAACTTCTGAAAGTGGAACAAAGTGAAAGAAATCCGTGCATATGCTTAAAGGATGAAGAACATGGACATTTTGGACTATGGACTGAACATGGACTGATGTAGAGGACTTTTGCAGCTATCTTTAACGTATGAAATTTTTTTTTATTAGTATCATGCTATGCTCCCCTGAAATACAAAGATTTTCCAGTTGGAACGAACCAAAACGAAGTTAAAACGAATTCGTAGTGAGAAACTTAGCGAAACATGTTTAGGAAACGAAGTATGGATGGTTAGTGGCCAATGCGTTAGATTCTGGTATTAACCTGTAGATTGAAAAATTCTGGGCTTTTGAGTAATTGTAGTATGCTAAGTTACGAAGCCATGGGATTTGGAACGACCTCATTCCGACCCCGGATGAGGGAGTTATGGTGATTTAAAGCAAAGATACCGAAACTTCCAATTGGGAAATCAGCACAGGGGGTTTAATTCGGGGCACAGTTATGGTTAGTTAAAGTTTCCAGGAAATTTTGGGTCTTTTGGGATTATTTAGTACACTAATTAAGGATTCCGTAGCCTCTGGAACGGGCTGATTCGGAGTCCGGACGACCTACTTATGACATGCCAAGATAGGCATGACAAAATCGCGAAGCATGGAAGTAATCTGGACAGTTTCAATGTCCTTTAGTAATTCGGACATAAGTTTTTCATACCAACTCCGATTGAGGCGATTCAAAGTGTTCCGGAAAGAGGAAGAGTAGACCTATAACTTTAATTTAATAGATTTTATATTTGAAGTCAGGATCCAATTTCCATATTGGCCTTTTTAGGACTGTTGCGCATAGTTTAAAAGAGTTGTGTTATCTAATATTTGATATCCATTATGCGACTAATTGGTATGTGAATATTTATTATATTATGTAAGAAACTTGAAGGGCCATTTATATTAAGCCTAATTAACGATAGAGGCAAGTTTCCTAACTCATACAACTCCTATTTAATTGTGCGAGTTTTCCTTACTCGATTTATTTATTGGGCAAGTTTCGAATTCATTTATCTATCGAGCAAGTCTGCTATCTTATTCAGTTATTATCGTGCAAGTTTACTTACCCTACTCAAAATTATATTCGAGCAAATATTATTTATTGAGCAAACTTATTGAGCTTCTTGACTCCGTTCAAATTACTTATCAATTTAGCAATTAGCGTGCAAGTATTCATACTTTTATTCAAGTATTGCAATGAAAGCCCATTTCACGCAATGTTATATATTGTGTAATTCCAAAGTTTATGAATTGTTATTCATTCAAGATATTATTGATGTTATCTCTTGATTTCTTCAAGTTCTTCCAATCTACAATCATTTGTTGATTTCTTCAAGCTCCTCCAATCTTTGTTCCTTGGATTAAACACTAGCTACAAAGTGTATGTAGCACTCTAGAGGTAATCCACCAAGAACAATTATACAAGAAACAATATTTTGATTTCCTAGAAATCTTGGATGGCTAATCTCATTAATTTTATTCCTAACTCTTAAGAATAATAAGAACACTATTTCTCTCTTAACTCTTAAGATGGAGGCTAATGAATATGCTAGGTTAATTAGGAAACCCTAATCTTATTAGGATACTTACAAAAATAATACTTACACAAAATGTAAGTATACATTTTCTCCTAACCCACATGTTATTCGTTTAAGCAATTAACATGTGTTACTTGCTTAATCAACATTAAGCAAGTATACTACCATTTTATTTAATTTGCATTTTCATTTAATTTAATTCTCAATCTAATTAAGAATTAAATAATAATAATAATAATAATAAGATTTCTCTCATTAATTTATAATTCAATATTTCTCCAAATATATCATTATAAATATTAAGCATTTCAATTTATTCAAATAATAAATTAAATACTTAATTTATTATTATTTAGCCAATTGTTTCCAATACAAAATTATTCTTTTGCGGTTTGACCCTTTAGGTTCAATATTATGCCGGTCGTAGAATAAATAAATTAGAACTATTCTAATATTATTTATAATGAATTAAACTCCTTTAATTCATATATAAATAAATAATATTTATTCTACATCATGAGGGACACCTTACGATAATGTATCATGACTATCCGTATAATATGAAATCAACGTTTAATCACATAGAACCTATTCAGCAGTAGTTACCGTACAATTCAATCCTTCTACCATACAATGTCCCGATTAAATACAAGACATGGAATTACTGACAAGTCTTATTTTCTTTAATCATATGCATTTCGATTTAAAAATGCACAACTCCGATTAATGTAAATTAAAAACTCCTTTCTAATTTTCATTTAACCCTGGCCAGGGAATTTTTGAGCTGTCATTTATCAAATCGCATAGGACATTCTCTCCCTTTATCAGAAGTGGTAGATCCTTTGTCGATCATTCACCTACCTCCGTGTATACTTTATTATACCCGTACATACCCTATGACATACCCTATGACATACCCTAAGGTATTAAGGAATATGACAAAGTATAACTTAACATACATAAGGTACTATGATGATCTCAAGTCCAAGGATCACTTGTACAACTATCACTTAAGAACTTTCCTATTGACAGGTGAATAAAACTCCATTAGGGTTCTTTAAGCGAGTCACGTTCAGTGAACTTATTCTCTAATAAGCACTTACATACTTGCTTTAGTGTCTTCACACAAATGATTATGAGATCAATCATTATCTTCTAAAGATCAAGCATAGTATGTACTATTCTATCCGGATCAGTAATCCCAATATTAGTGATCCAACGATTAGGAACATTTTAGTTTTGAGCTTTCTTGAATTTAGATCTCACTAGCATGATCTCATCATGATTCTAAAAGCATTGCTCGAAAACTATGGGTTCATCACATTTATTAATCCAACCAATTAACATGGATAAAATATGCCTTTTATTCTATTATTAATATTTGAATAAGATTACAAAGTAAATGCTTATTACATCAAATATAATTGGCTTAAGGGCATATTACTTTCAATCTCCCACTTGCACTAAAGCCCAATCACCTTGGTATCTAATACCCATTTTATCGAAATGGCGATTGAATTGATCTTGCGATTAATGCTTTAGTTAAATGGATCTGCAATGTTGTTCTGGGAGTCCACTCTTTCTAAGGTGACATCTCCTCTTTCAATTATTTCTCTAATTAAATGAAATCGCCGCAACACGTGTTTGGATCTTTGATGAGACCTGGGTTCCTTAGCCTGTGCAATAGCTCCAGTGTTGTCACAATGAACCGGAACGGGTCCAGTAATGCTAGGAACTACCCCGAGTTCAGAAATGAACTTCTTCATCCAAACAGCTTTCTTTGCAGCTTCACTTGCAGCTATATACTCTGCCTCTGTCACTGAGTCAGCAACTGTTTGCTGTTTCGAACTCTTCCAACTCACTGCTCCACCGTTCAAGGTAAATACATACCCTGACATGGATTTACTGTCATCTTGGTCAGTTTGAAAACTTGAGTCTGTAAAGCCCTCTAGTTTCAAATCAGACCCACCATATACTAGAAACACATCTTTAGTTCTTCTCAAGTACTTCAAGATGTTTTTCACAGTTTTCCAGTGTTCTTCTCCAGGATTAGACTGATATCTACTTGTTACACTAAGTGCATAAGCAACATCTGGTCTGGTACATATCATTCCATACATTATGGATCCTATTGCCGAAGCATAAGGTATTTGATTCATGCGTTCTCTCTCTTCAGGTGTCTTTGGGGACAATTTCTTAGAGAGATTTACTCCATGACTCATCGGTATGAGTCCTCTCTTCGAGTCTTGTATGCTAAACCTCTTTAGCATCGAATCAATGTATGCACCTTGGGTCAAGCCGAGCATCCTCTTTGATCTATCTCTATAGATCTTTATCCCCAATATGTAGGATGTTTCTCCCAAGTCCTTCATGGAGAAGTGTTTAGATAACCAAATTTTAACTGGATTGTAGCAATCGGTATGTCATTCCCCTATAAGTAATATATCATCAACATATAATACCAGGAATGTCACAGCACTCCCACTAACTTTCTTGTACACACATGGTTCATCCTCATTTTTGATAAAATCAAACTCTTTGATTGTCTCATCAAAACGGATGTTCCAACTTCGAGAAGCTTGCTTCAATCCATAAATGGATCTTTGTAACTTACACACTTGATTTGTTCCAACCTTTGCAACAAAACCCTCTGGCTGTATCATATATACATCCTCATCTAGTTTCCCATTGAGGAAGGCCGTTTTCACGTCCATTTGCTAGATTTCGTAGTCATAGTAAGTTGCAATCGCAAGTAAAATCCGGATGGACTTGAGCATGGCTACTGGTGAGAAGGTTTCATCATAGTCAACTCTTTGTCTTTGTTTGAAACCTTTTGCAACCAGTCTGGCCTTATAGGTCTCCACCTTGCCATCTGCTCCAGTCTTTTTCTTAAAGACCCATTTACACCCTATAGGCACAATACCTTCAGGTGGAGCAACCAAAGTCCATACTTGGTTTTCATACATGGAGTCCATTTCGGATTTTCATGGCTATTTGCCATTTCTCAGAGTGTTTACTACTCATAGCCTCATCGTATGTTACTGGATCATCATCAGTTATGATGCGTACCTCATCATCATCTTCTATGATGAGTGTATACCTTTTAGGTATTTTCGGCACTCTTCCAGATTTACGACTCGATTGTGGTACAGAAGTTATATCTACTTGAACATGTTCATCCACTTGATCTGTAGTGATTTGTGGTTCTTGAATTTCTTCAAGATCTATTTTCCTCCCACTAGCCCCTTCAAGGATAAACTCCTTTTCCAAGAAGGTAGCGTGTTTGGCAACAAACACCTTTTGCTCGGTAGGATTATAGAAATAATATCCTAAACTTTCTTTAGGATACCCCACAAATTTGCACTTGCCAGATCTAGCCTCAAGTTTGTCACTTTGTAACTTCTTTACATAAGCGTTACAACCCCAAATCTTAACATGCTTAAGACTGGGTTTCCTCCTTGTCCACATCTCATATGGAGTCTTAGGGACGGATTTTGAGGGAATCTTGTTAAGTAGATATGCAGCCATTTCTAGGGCATGACCCCAGAATGATATTGGAAGGTCGGTGAAACTCATCATGGACCGCACCATGTCTAACAAGGTACGATTCCTCCTTTCAGATACACCATTTAATTATGGCGTACCAGGAGGCGTCCATTGAGAGAGAATACCATTTTCTTTGAGATGATTAAGAAACTCATTGCTCAAGTATTCTCCTCCTCGATCTGATCGAAGAATCTTAACACTTTTGCCAGTTTGTTTCTCTACTTCACTTCTGAATTTTTTGAACTTTTCAAATGATTCGGATTTATATTTCATTAAATACACATATCCAAATCTTGAATGATCATCAGTGAATGTAATGAAATACGAATACCCTCCTCTAGCATCTGTTGTCATAGGTCCACATACATCTATGTGTACCAACTCTAACAACCCTGCAACTCTCTCTCCATGTCCACTAAATGGAGATTTAGTCATTTTACCCATGAGACATGATTTACAAGTTGGATATGATTCAAAATCGAATGGTTCTAAAAGACCATCAATATGCAACTTGTTTAATCTTGTTTCATTGATGTGACCGAGTCTACAGTGCCAAATGAAAGTATGATTTACTTCATCTCTTTTTCTTTTACAAGTTTGTTCAATTTGAAAAATATTTTCATGTAAGTCAAGTAAGTAAAGTCCATCAATTAATCTACCAGTTCCAAACAAAACATTATTATTATAAATAGAACAACCATTGTTCTTAAATATAACATCGAATCCTTCTTTGTCCAACATAGAAATAGATATAATGTTTCTAATGAGAACAGGTACATAATAACAATTTATTAAATTGATAGACTTTCCCGTAGGCAATGCTAAACAATAAGTCCCCACAGCTAATGCAGCAACCTTTGCTCCATTTCCTACTCGTAGAGTTACTTCTCCCTTGTTTAGCCTTCTACTTCTGCTTATTCCCTGCAATGAATTGCATATGTGAGAACCACAGCCGCCGGTATCTAATACCCAAGTAGAATTTTGACTTACAGAAAGATTTATTTCAATCATGAATAAACCTGTATCCGTAGCTGAAGCTTCAACAAGCTTTTTCTGCTTTGCCTCTGCAAGGTAATCCTTGCAGTTTCTCTTCCAATGTCCAGGCTTATTGCAGTGGAAGCAAACTCCTTTGCTATCCACATTTGTTTTATTCTTATTACCTTTATCAACTGTCTTTCCTTTTGACTTCTTAGAATTTTTCTTCTTAGCAGAAGCTCCTTTGGGCCACTTCCTTTTCTTGGAAGCGTCACCTATCAGTAAGACTTGGTCTTTCTTGGATAGAAAGTGACTCTCTGCAGTTTTCAACATGTTAAGCAATTCAGGCAAGCTGACATCAAGCTTGTTCATGTGAAAATTCACAACAAATTGTGAGTAGGAGTCCGGGAGTGACTGCAAGATCAAATCTTGGCTCAACTCTCCATCCATTACAAAACCCAGTTGTCCCAATTGTTCAATCAAATTGATCATTTTGAGGACATGTGCCTGTACTGTAGGGCCATCGGTCATTCTAGATCGGAAGAGCTCCTTAGATATCTCACATCTAGCAGACCTACTTTGTTCACCATACAAACTCTTGCAGGTGAAGTAATATAGCAGGTGCATCCATTTTCTCATGTTGACGTTGTAACTCGTTACTCATGGATGCGAGCATGATGCATTGAGCTACCATAGCATCATCTTGCCACTTTTTAAAAGTAGCAATCTCTTCCTCAGAGGCAGTTTCTGCAACAGTTGCAGGAACAGGCGAATTAAGGACATAAGATAATTTTTCAGCGGTGAGAACAATTCTCAAATTCCTTAACCAATCCGTGTAGTTCGGTCCGGTTAGTTTATTAGCATCCAATATGATCCGCAGTGATAGTGAATGGGCCATTTGTAAAAATCTGTAAATGAATTTTTATTTAAACAACATTAGCATATATTCATTTTATTAATCACCAATTTAATATAGGACTTTATTAAAAGGGTGTCTCCCACTATTTTGTACAAACTATATGACCCTCCATATATAGTTCGACAATTTTTCAAAAAATTGTTTAGTGAGTAAGGATCCTATTGACATAAATATGCAGCCTTGTGTGTGCACAACAAACCA
Organism: Aralia elata; assembly: GCA_034770075.1. Lineage (NCBI taxonomy): Eukaryota > Viridiplantae > Streptophyta > Magnoliopsida > Apiales > Araliaceae > Aralia > Aralia elata. The sequence goes on along the minus strand of CM068383.1, from coordinate 40,303,310 downwards.
TATATTTATTCAAAGGGTAGACAACTCTTGTCAATTACATCAACTATGTAACTCCTTGTATTTTGCCTCTTAGATTATAATAGTCAAGTGTGTGCACATCCGAACTAAAATAATCCAAGTTAAGTTTCACCTAGCATTTCCATATAAGCGAATAGAAAAATATAGTCCTTGTGTGTGCACAACAAAACTAGTATTGTTCAATTCCTTATAAAACATTTTTAATGTAATAAAGCCAACATCTTAAAAATTTAATATGAGTCTTGTGTGTGCACAACAAACTAATATTAAATAATTAATACTCTATTGCTTTATCATGCTAGAAGGCTACGTTTGATATTTTTGAAATACCTTTAAACGTATTCAACTTAATATTTTGAAATGAGGGTTTTGTTATTAATGGTCTCATCTTGTTTAGTGCGCATGCAAGTATATATATATATATATATATATATATATATATATATATATATAAATACGCGTCATATTAAACATTCATCAACATGAATAATAATATATTTAATATATATATTATAAGCATGCATTCATAGAATACTATATTCTATATGGGATGATTATGGACTTAATCTAATTTGATTCACTCGAGCCACCGAGTAAATCAATAGGTCAAACCTAGGGTGCAAGAATAAATTTGAATATAACTATTACATTCAACCCAGGCTTCATTACAAATGGGTCTTCAATGCTCCTGCTCTTCGGTTCCAATTTCTCTAGTAACTTTATTAAATCCTATTACATTCATTTTAACAAAATAGAAACCTTGATCAACAGTCAAGGGGAAGTACATAGGAGAGAGATAGAAATTACATTTAGAAATTTCGATAGGCTAGGTACGCAGACCCCATTATGAATAAAACCATTCATTCAAGCATCCATTCAAATTAAATCCAATCACATTGGTCAATAGTACTTAATCATCCCCTATATATATCAACATATATAAATACCATTCATCTCATGAATAATAAACCATTCAATATATATTGATATCATTTAATGGGCAATTGACTAGTAGAAATCCAAAATTCAATTAAAATAAACTCCTTTATTTTAATCCATTCCAAATTAATATAAACTCCTTTATAAAAATTTAGAATCTTTGTTCAAAATTGAAATCCAATATTAATTAAAATAAACTCCTTTATTTTAAACCAATTTCAAGTCCAAAATAAACATCTTTATTTTTAGCATTGAAAATGTAAAATTGGAAAATCTATTTTTTTTTTAAATGAACAGTGTCCGGGCTGCCCGGTGAACAGTGCCCGGGCTGCCTAGTGAACAGTGACGTTGCCCGGTGAACAGTGTCAGCCGGTAAACAGTGTATGGCGGTGAACAGTGTCCGGCGGTGTGAACAGTTTTCGCAGTGAACAGTGTCCAGTTTTTTTTTTTTTTTTTTTTTTTTGATTTTGATGTTTTTCCAAAAAACATAATTTCATACTAACAATTATACCCAAAAAATTGTTCTAAACACATATCAACATATATATGATTGATACAATTAATAGTACGCATAAGGATGGCTCTTGATACCACTTTAAGTTTGCAAAATCACAATCTAATTGTAATACGCAACGGAAAAATGGAAATTAAAATTTTTTCAACTTATCCATGAATCACCTTATGCATAACTATTAATTGATGAAGATTAACAAGAGATAATACCTTTGATGATTCAACTTTTGAACCGCTACAAGATCTACTCCTCTCTTGATTTCTTCAAGCTCTTCCAATCTACAATCCTTTGTTGATTTCTTCAAGCTCCTCCAATCTTTGTTCCTTGGATTAAACACTAGCTACAAAGTGTATGTAGCACTCTAGAGGTAATCCACCTAGAACAATTATACAAGAAACAATATTTTGATTTTCTAGAAATCTTGGATGGCTAATCCCATTATTTTTATTCCTAACTCTTAAGAATAATAAGAACACTATTTCTCTCTTAACTCTTAAGATGGAGGCTAATGAATATGCTAGGTTAATTAGGAAACCCTAATCTTATTAGGATACTTACAAAAATAATACTTACACAAAATGTAAGTATACATTTTCTCCTAACCCACATGTTATTCATTTAAGCAATTAACATGTGTTACTTGCTTAATCAACATTAAGCAAGTATACTACCATTTTATTTAATTTGCATTTTCATTTAATTTAATTCTCAATCTAATTAAGAATTAAATAATAATAATAATAATAATAAGATTTCTCTCATTAATTTATAATTCAATATTTCTCCAAATATATCATTATAAATATTAAGCATTTCAATTTATTCAAATAATAAATTAAATACTTAATTTATTATTATTTAGCCAATTGTTTCCAATACAAAATTATTCTTTTGCGGTGTGACCCTTTAGGTTCAATATTATGCCGGTCGTAGAATAAATAAATTAGAAACTATTCTAATATTATTTATAATGAATTAAACTCCTTTAATTCATATATAAATAAATAATATTTATTCTACATCATGAGGGACACCTTACGATAATGTATCATGACTATCCGTATAATATGAAATCAACGTTTAATCACATAGAACCTATTCAGCAGTAGTTACCGTACAATTCAATCCTTCTACCATACAATGTCCCGATTAAATATAAGACATGGAATTACTGACAAGTCTTATTTTATTTAATCATATGCATTTCGATTTAAAAATGCACAACTCCGATTAATGTAAATTAAAAACTCCTTTCTAATTTTCATTTAACCCTGGCCAGGGAATTTTTGAGCTGTCATTTATCAAATCGCATAGGACATTCTCTCCCTTTATCAGAAGTGGTAGATCCTTTGTCGATCATTCACCTACCTCCGTGTATACTTTATTATACCCGTACATACCCTATGACATACCCTATGACATACCCTAAGGTATTAAGGAATATGACAAAGTATAACTTAACATACATAAGGTACTATGATGATCTCAAGTCCAAGGATCACTTGTACAACTATCACTTAAGAACTTTCCTATTGACAGGTGAATAAAACTCCATTAGGGTTCTTTAAGCGAGTCACGTTCAGTGAACTTATTCTCTAATAAGCACTTACATACTTGCTTTAGTGTCTTCACACAAATGATTATGAGATCAATCATTATCTTCTAAAGATCAAGCATAGTATGTACTAATCTATCCGGATCAGTAATCCCAATATTAGTGATCCAACGATTAGGAACATTTTAGTTTTGAGCTTTCTTGAATTTAGATCTCACTAGCATGATCTCATCATGATTCTAAAAGCATTGCTCGAAAACTATGGGTTCATCACATTTATTAATCCAACCAATTAACATGGATAAAATATGCCTTTTATTCTATTATTAATATTTGAATAAGATTACAAAGTAAATGCTTATTACATCAAATATAATTGGCTTAAGGGCATATTACTTTCAATCTCCCACTTGCACTAAAGCCAATCACCTTGGTATCTAATACCCATTTTATCGAAATGGCGATTGAATTGATCTTGCGATAATGCTTTAGTAAATGGATCTGCAATGTTGTTCTGGGAGTCCACTCTTTCTAAGGTGACATCTCCTCTTTCAATTATTTCTCTAATTAAATGAAATCGCCGCAACACGTGTTTGGATCTTTGATGAGACCTGGGTTCCTTAGCCTGTGCAATAGCTCCAGTGTTGTCACAATGAACCGGAACGGGTCCAGTAATGCTAGGAACTACCCCGAGTTCAGAAATGAACTTCTTCATCCAAACAGCTTTCTTTGCAGCTTCACTTGCAGCTATATACTCTGCCTCTGTCACTGAGTCAGCAACTGTTTGCTGTTTCGAACTCTTCTAACTCACTGCTCCACCGTTCAAGGTAAATACATACCCTGACATGGATTTACTGTCATCTTGGTCAGTTTGAAAACTTGAGTCTGTAAAGCCCTCTAGTTTCAAATTAGACCCACCATATACTAGAAACACATCTTTAGTTCTTCTCAAGTACTTCAAGATGTTTTTCACAGCTTTCCAGTGTTCTTCTCCAGGATTAGACTGATATCTACTTGTTACACTAAGTGCATAAGCAACATCTGGTCTGGTACATATCATTCCATACATTATGGATCCTATTGCCGAAGCATAAGGTATTTGATTCATGCGTTCTCTCTCTTCAGGTGTCTTTGGGGACAATTTCTTAGAGAGATTTACTCCATGACTCATCGGTATGAGTCCTCTCTTCGAGTCTTGTATGCTAAACCTCTTTAGCATCGAATCAATGTATGCACCTTGGGTCAAGCCGAGCATCCTCTTTGATCTATCTCTATAGATCTTTATCCCCAATATGTAGGATGTTTCTCCCAAGTCCTTCATGGAGAAGTGTTTAGATAACCAAATTTTAACTGATTGTAGCATCGGTATGTCATTCCCTATAAGTAATATATCATCAACATATAATACCAGGAATGTCACAGCACTCCCACTAACTTTCTTGTACACACATGGTTCATCCTCATTTTTGATAAAATCAAACTCTTTGATTGTCTCATCAAAACGGATGTTCCAACTTCGAGAAGCTTGCTTCAATCCATAAATGGATCTTTGTAACTTACACACTTGATTTGTTCCAACCTTTGCAACAAAACCCTCTGGCTGTATCATATATACATCCTCATCTAGTTTCCCATTGAGGAAGGCCGTTTTCACGTCCATTTGCTAGATTTCGTAGTCATAGTAAGTTGCAATCGCAAGTAAAATCCGGATGGACTTGAGCATGGCTACTGGTGAGAAGGTTTCATCATAGTCAACTCTTTGTCTTTGTTTGAAACCTTTTGCAACCAGTCTGGCCTTATAGGTCTCCACCTTGCCATCTGCTCCAGTCTTTTTCTTAAAGACCCATTTACACCCTATAGGCACAATACCTTCAGGTGGAGCAACCAAAGTCCATACTTGGTTTTCATACATGGAGTCCATTTCGGATTTCATGGCTATTTGCCATTTCTCAGAGTGTTTACTACTCATAGCCTCATCGTATGTTACTGGATCATCATCAGTTATGATGCGTACCTCATCATCATCTTCTATGATGAGTGTATACCTTTTAGGTATTTTCGGCACTCTTCCAGATTTACGACTCGATTGTGGTACAGAAGTTATATCTACTTGAACATGTTCATCCACTTGATCTGTAGTGATTTGTGGTTCTTGAATTTCTTCAAGATCTATTTTCCTCCCACTAGCCCCTTCAAGGATAAACTCCTTTTCCAAGAAGGTAGCGTGTTTGGCAACAAACACCTTTTGCTCGGTAGGATTATAGAAATAATATCCTAAACTTTCTTTAGGATACCCCACAAATTTGCACTTGCCAGATCTAGCCTCAAGTTTGTCACTTTGTAACTTCTTTACATAAGCGTTACAACCCCAAATCTTAACATGCTTAAGACTGGGTTTCCTCCTTGTCCACATCTCATATGGAGTCTTAGGGACGGATTTTGAGGGAATCTTGTTAAGTAGATATGCAGCCATTTCTAGGGCATGACCCCAGAATGATATTGGAAGGTCGGTGAAACTCATCATGGACCGCACCATGTCTAACAAGGTACGATTCCTCCTTTCAGATACACCATTTAATTATGGCGTACCAGGAGGCGTCCATTGAGAGAGAATACCATTTTCTTTGAGATGATTAAGAAACTCATTGCTCAAGTATTCTCCTCCTCGATCTGATCGAAGAATCTTAACACTTTTGCCAGTTTGTTTCTCTACTTCACTTCTGAATTTTTTGAACTTTTCAAATGATTCGGATTTATATTTCATTAAATACACATATCCAAATCTTGAATGATCATCAGTGAATGTAATGAAATACGAATACCCTCCTCTAGCATCTGTTGTCATAGGTCCACATACATCTATGTGTACCAACTCTACAAACAACCCTGCAACTCTCTCTCCATGTCCACTAAATGGAGATTTAGTCATTTTACCCATGAGACATGATTTACAAGTTGGATATGATTCAAAATCGAATGGTTCTAAAAGACCATCAATATGCAACTTGTTTAATCTTGTTTCATTGATGTGACCGAGTCTACAGTGCCAAATGAAAGTATGATTTACTTCATCTCTTTTTCTTTTACAAGTTTGTTCAATTTGAAAAATATTTTCATGTAAGTCAAGTAAGTAAAGTCCATCAATTAATCTACCAGTTCCAAACAAAACATTATTATTATAAATAGAACAACCATTGTTCTTAAATATAACATCGAATCCTTCTTTGTCCAACATAGAAATAGATATAATGTTTCTAATGAGAACAGGTACATAATAACAATTTATTAAATTGATAGACTTTCCCGTAGGCAATGCTAAACAATAAGTCCCCACAGCTAATGCAGCAACCTTTGCTCCATTTCCTACTCGTAGAGTTACTTCTCCCTTGTTTAGCCTTCTACTTCTGCTTATTCCCTGCAATGAATTGCATATGTGAGAACCACAGCCGGTATCTAATACCCAAGTAGAATTTTGACTTACAGAAAGATTTATTTCAATCATGAATAAACCTGTATCCGTAGCTGAAGCTTCAACAAGCTTTTTCTGCTTTGCCTCTGCAAGGTAATCCTTGCAGTTTCTCTTCCAATGTCCAGGCTTATTGCAGTGGAAGCAAACTCCTTTGCTATCCACATTTGTTTTATTCTTATTACCTTTATCAACTGTCTTTCCTTTTGCCTTCTTAGAATTTTTCTTCTTAGCAGAAGCTCCTTTGGGCCACTTCCTTTTCTTGGAAGCGTCACCTATCAGTAAGACTTGGTCTTTCTTGGATAGAAAGTGACTCTCTGCAGTTTTCAACATGTTAAGCAATTCAGGCAAGCTGACATCAAGCTTGTTCATGTGAAAAATTCACAACAAATTGTGAGTAGGAGTCCGGGAGTGACTGCAAGATCAAATCTTGGCTCAACTCTCCATCCATTACAAAACCCAGTTGTCCCAATTGTTCAATCAAATTGATCATTTTGAGGACATGTGCCTGTACTGTAGGGCCATCGGTCATTCTAGATCGGAAGAGCTCCTTAGATATCTCATATCTTGCAGACCTACTTTGTTCACCATACAACTCTTGCAGGTGAAGCAATATAGCAGGTGCATCCATTTTCTCATGTTGACGTTGTAACTCGTTACTCATGGATGCGAGCATGATGCATTGAGCTACCATAGCATCATCTTGCCACTTTTTAAAAGTAGCAATCTCTTCCTCAGAGGCAGTTTCTGCAACAGTTGCAGGAACAGGCGAATTAAGGACATAAGATAATTTTTCAGCGGTGAGAACAATTCTCAAATTCCTTAACCAATCCGTGTAGTTCGGTCCGGTTAGTTTATTAGCATCCAATATGATCCGCAGTGATAGTGAATGGGCCATTTGTAAAAATCTGTAAATGAATTTTTATTTAAACAACATTAGCATATATTCATTTTATTAATCACCAATTTAATATAGGACTTTATTAAAAGGGTGTCTCCCACTATTTTGTACAAACTATATGACCCTCCATATATAGTTCGACAATTTTTCAAAAAATTGTTTAGTGAGTAAGGATCCTATTGACATAAATATGCAGCCTTGTGTGTGCACAACAAACCATATATTTATTCAAAGGGTAGACAACTCTTGTCAATTACATCAACTATGTAACTCCTTGTATTTTGCCTCTTAGATTATAATAGTCAAGTGTGTGCACATCCGAACTAAAATAATCCAAGTTAAGTTTCACCTAGCATTTCCATATAAGCGAATAGAAAAATATAGTCCTTGTGTGTGCACAACAAAACTAGTATTGTTCAATTCCTTATAAAACATTTTTAATGTAATAAAGCCAACATCTTAAAAATTTAATATGAGTCTTGTGTGTGCACAACAAACTAATATTAAATAATTAATACTCTATTGCTTTATCATGCTAGAAGGCTACGTTTGATATTTTTGAAATACCTTTAAACGTATTCAACTTAATATTTTGAAATGAGGGTTTTGTTATTAATGGTCTCATCTTGTTTTAGTGCGCATGCAAGTATATATATATATATATTATATATATATATATATAAATACGCGTCATATTAAACATTCATCAACATGAATAATAATATATTTAATATATATATTATAAGCATGCATTCATAGAATACTATATTCTATATGGGATGATTATGGACTTAATCTAATTTGATTCACTCGAGCCACCGAGTAAATCAATAGGTCAAACCTAGGGTGCAAGAATAAATTTGAATATAACTATTACATTCAACCCAGGCTTCATTACAAATGGGTCTTCAATGCTCCTGCTCTTCGGTTCCAATTTCTCTAGTAACTCTATTAAATCCTATTACATTCATTTTAACAAAATAGAAACCTTGATCAACAGTCAAGGGGAAGTACATAGGAGAGAGATAGAAATTACATTTAGAAATTTCGATAGGCTAGGTACGCAGACCCCATTATGAATAAAACCATTCATTCAAGCATCCATTCAAATTAAATCCAATCACATTGGTCAATAGTACTTAATCATCCCCTATATATATCAACATATATAAATACCATTCATCTCATGAATAATAAACCATTCAATATATATTGATATCATTTAATGGGCAATTGACTAGTAGAAATCCAAAATCCAATTAAAATAAACTCCTTTATTTTAATCCATTCCAAATTAATATAAACTCCTTTATAAAATTTAGAATCTTTGTTCAAAATTGAAATCCAATATTAATTAAAATAAACTCCTTTATTTTAAACCAATTTCAAGTCCAAAATAAACATCTTTATTTTTAACATTGAAAATGTAAAATTGGAAAATCAATTTTTTTTAAATGAACAGTGCCCGGGCTGCCCGGTGAACAGTGCTCGGGCTGCCCGGTGAACAGTGCTCGGGCTGCCCGGTGAACAGTGACACCGGTGAACAGTGTCCGGCGGTAAACAGTGTCCGGCGGTGAACAGTTCCGGCGGTGAACAGTTTTCGCAGTGAACAGTGTCCAGTTTTTTTTTTTTTTTTTTTTTGATTTTGATGTTTTTCCAAAAAACATAATTTCATACTAACAATTATACCCAAAAAATTGTTCTAAACACATATCAACATATATATGATTGATACAATTAATAGTACGCATAAGGATGGCTCTTGATACCACTTTAAGTTTGCAAAATCACAATCTAATTGTAATACGCAACGGAAAAATGGAAATTAAAATTTTTTCAACTTATCCATGAATCACCTTATGCATAACTATTAATTGATGAAGATTAACAAGAGATAATACCTTTGATGATTCAACTTTTGAACCGCTACAAGATCTACTCCTCTCTTGATTTCTTCAAGCTCTTCCAATCTACAATCCTTTGTTGATTTCTTCAAGCTCCTCCAATCTTTGTTCCTTGGATTAAACACTAGCTACACAGTGTATGTAGCACTCTAGAGGTAATCCACCTAGAACAATTATACAAGAAACAATATTTTGATTTTCTAGAAATCTTGGATGGCTAATCCCATTATTTTTATTCCTAACTCTTAAGAATAATAAGAACACTATTTCTCTCTTAACTCTTAAGATGGAGGCTAATGAATATGCTAGGTTAATTAGGAAACCCTAATCTTATTAGGATACTTACAAAAATAATACTTACACAAAATGTAAGTATACATTTTCTCCTAACCCACATGTTATTCATTTAAGCAATTAACATGTGTTACTTGCTTAATCAACATTAAGCAAGTATACTACCATTTTATTTAATTTGCATTTTCATTTAATTTAATTCTCAATCTAATTAAGAATTAAATAATAATAATAATAATAAGATTTCTCTCATTAATTTATAATTCAATATTTCTCCAAATATATCATTATAAATATTAAGCATTTCAATTTATTCAAATAATAAATTAAATACTTAATTTATTATTATTTAGCCAATTGTTTCCAATACAAAATTATTCTTTTGCGGTGTGACCCTTTAGGTTCAATATTATGCCGGTCGTAGAATAAATAAATTAGAACTATTCTAATATTATTTATAATGAATTAAACTCCTTTAATTCATATATAAATAAATAATATTTATTCTACATCATGAGGGACACCTTACGATAATGTATCATGACTATCCGTATAATATGAAATCAACGTTTAATCACATAGAACCTATTCAGCAGTAGTTACCGTACAATTCAATCCTTCTACCATACAATGTCCCGATTAAATATAAGACATGGAATTACTGACAAGTCTTATTTTATTTAATCATATGCATTTCGATTTAAAAATGCACAACTCCGATTAATGTAAATTAGAAACTCCTTTCTAATTTTCATTTAACCCTGGCCAGGGAATTTTTGAGCTGTCATTTATCAAATCGCATAGGACATTCTCTCCCTTTATCAGAAGTGGTAGATCCTTTGTCGATCATTCACCTACCTCCGTGTATACTTTATTATACCCGTACATACCCTATGACATACCCTAAGGTATTAAGGAATATGACAAAGTATAACTTAACATACACAAGGTACTATGATGATCTCAAGTCCAAGGATCACTTGTACAACTATCACTTAAGAACTTTCCTATTGACAGGTGAATAAAACTCCATTAGGGTTCTTTAAGTGAGTCACGTTCAGTGAACTTATTCTCTAATAAGCACCTACATACTTGCTTTAGTGTCTTCACACAAATGATTACGAGATCAATCATTATCTTCTAAAGATCAAGCATAGTATGTACTAATCTATCCGGATCAGTAATCCCAATATTAGTGATCCAACGTTAGGAACATTTTAGTTTTGAGCTTTCTTGAATTTAGATCTCACTAGCATGATCTCATCATGATTCTAAAAGCATTGCTCGAAAACTATGGGTTCATCACATTTATTAATCCAACCAATTAACATGGATAAAATATGCCTTTTATTCTATTATTAATATTTGAATAAGATTACAAAGTAAATGCTTATTACATCAAATATAATTGGCTTAAGGGCATATTACTTTCAGTTATTATGCATGTTGTTGAATCTTAAAGTTCTTTATTCTATAAACGGTTTGAAAGCTATGTCAAAGCTAATTGTTCCAGCTTGACACTTATTGATTTATTTATTGAAGTGAGGTTAAGTCCTCCAACTATTATTGTTGTTAAGTTAAACTGTCCGATCAAATTGTTTTGGTCCGGACTCCCATGTAAAGCTGAGAAGAACAACCCTCATAGCAGGGGAAATTGTATAAACGTCGGGGAACTGACACGGGCGTAAATGGAAAATGTAAGGCTTATGCATAACGCCAGGTATTTTAGGCTGATCACCTATTATACCAGTTTGTGGATTATCGGATGAATTTCCAGTAATTCTAGAATAGAGTTCTGTGCCTTGGTGCACCCTTAGTATTGAATAGTTCCCTTATTCGGAAAACTTTGAAATCCTTGGATACGTCAGAAACCCTTCGGTCCTTAGCGACCACTATAACGGTGATAAAAACAAGTTGTTTATTTCCTTGGTTCAGATAAATTTTTACTCTTGTGAGCTATAAAGTTATTCATGTGATTATTCATTGCTATTATACTTGCGGGGCAAATTGTTGCTCACCCCCTTGCTCTCCTTAAAAACATTTCAGTTAGTGCGGCACGTGGCGAGAGCTCAGGAAAAGATAAGGGACAGGGGAAAGCTACGGAGTAGTTGTAATTTGTTGTTCTAGAATTACCGTTTGTATTAAGACTTATTATTGACGTCGTGTATTAAGACATATTTACCCTTTTGTATTATGTTATGTTTTGTAATAGTATTGGTTTCGAGACTTGGGACAGGTTTATTTATGTTATATCAATGTAAATATTCCTTTATTCCGCTATAAGTTATCGATTGTATCATTTTGGTATTGGATAGTGATGAACCAGGTCCATGGCTCAGGTGACCCGGATTTGGGAGCGTCACAAGTTGGTATCAAAGCTTTAGGTTATAAACCTTTAGAGAGAGGTCTTTAGGCTATAACCTTAGGAAGTGTATAGAGAATAAGAGCAGACAAAACTCCTGTAGAGTTTTACGTGACAAAGACTTATCTTAGAGAGCCTGTAGTGTTATAAGATATATCTTCATTCCATACAATGAACTTATATTTTGTTGAAAGACTAATAAGAGTTTGCTTGTTGATGGTTGTGCTTGTAGGATGTCAAACACAGGAGAACCTAGTAGAGTTGCAGAAGAGGAGCCACGTGACATCCATGTGGTGTCCGAGACACTGCTGATGGTTGAGCCTATTCTAGCTATTGCCCCTGCTGAGGAGGAACCCGAGTTGGAGTCTGACCCGGAGGAGGACCCAGAAGAGGAATGGGAGGAGGTGCCCCCTGTTGACACCACATTTTTGATGGAGATGTTGGACGAACGTACCGACCGCGTTCTCGAACAAGCAAATAGGATCCATGAGTTGGAGAGTGAAGCCCGAGAGCAACGGGCCAGGATTCAGGGACTAGAAGGCGAGGTCCAGGAGGGTAAGAACCAGATCCAAGAATTAGAGACGGATGTGCAAGGGCATCTAGGGGCGTCCACACAATTGGCAGTCATGCTGCATCACCTCTTGGCGAGGAATGCAGAATTGGCGGGAAAGTTGGAGCAGTCAGAGCATCAGGGAGTTAATTTGCAAATGGACAATGAGATCTTGAAGAACCAGTTAGCTAGGGAGGTGGCAAACCGTGTACGGATCAAGGAACAACGGGATGATGCTGTAGAACGAGTTGATGACCTGGAGGGTGAAGTGAGGAGGTGTAAGAGAAAGATGAACCGGATGGGATATGCTTTCCACTCAGCCATGGGCAGGTGGATAGATGGTGTGTACCACTACCCAGCTGAAGAGGGACAAACTCGTGTTGGTCGATTTCGCAACCGATAAATACGCGCAAGTATACGCGATCAACAAGTAATATAATGATAAGAGAGTTGTCGAACCCACAGAGAATTGTTCTAGTGTATCCCAAGTACCAACTATATATCGTCTCGATTTATTTAGACAATTGATGATTTGAATTTGTTGTTGTTTTGCAATAATAAGGGATATGGAAAGCGTTAAAATAATTAAATCAAATATTAACAAGTCTAAGATTGCAATTTCCCCCAACACTTCGTTTGAATCTCCTAACTCTCTCTTTTCAATCAGTTATAACATACGAATTGATAACCGAGAAATCAAAACTACATAAGAGCCTCTGTCGATGGTCAATCACGAATCTTCCTAAGCGGTGCATAGGTATATGTCTATCCTATACACTATCAAGAGACTAATTTCAGGAATGATTAGTAGACACGTGTCACCAAATCTAATTAATCCTCCCCTCAATTACCAACTTTCACATCGGAAGTCATTAAGACTAGATTCTCAATTGGTTGCATGCGGTAATTAGGTATATATCTATCCCAACTACTATCAAGATATCTATTATTGCAGATAATTAATAAGACACGCGTCACCTAATCCGATTAATAACCCACAACAAACTATACTCTCGCATGTTATCATAACTAGGTCTTAACCTATAATCCATTCGTCAAGTTCATATAGGTTCCCAAGGTAATTACGGGCCAAGCAATTAATCTAGAAAGCAAAGGTTATGACAATCAATTCACAAATGAATAACTAAAATCAATAGAGAGAGAATTCAATTCAACTATGTGTTGGGTTCCATTGAAATCTTAGAATACAAGCTTTAGTTCATGGTAGCTAAGCAAAACATCAAACACATGGTGTTCATCATAAAATTGAAATACAAATTCAAAGGAAAGCAAGAGATGATAAAACCCATTTAGAAGATATTCATATGTTGCTTGCTTAGTTGATGTCAATCTCTAGCTTTTCCTCTTCATTTGGCATTCGTTTCTCTTTTTGCTCCTAAGCTTGTTGCTGGAATTTTCTTGATTTGTAGCCCTCAAGCTCCTCTTGATGATGTATGTGCAGCCTCCCAAGGTCTAGATATGCCTTGACAATCCCTTCGTTCTTGGTTCTTTGGCTTGTGCTGAGTTTTTCCTTGTATTGCAGCACTTTTGCTCTCAAATTGGTGTTTTAGTGTAGCCTCCCAATCCCTAGTTTTTTTTATATGAAGCCCCAATGAGATATTATATAGTGCCTCCATGAAAACCCTAGCAAAAATCAGATTATGGGTCAAAAATCCGCTCAGATCGCACCAAAAGGCCAGCTGGAATCGCACTCAGCACGGCGTCGCGCGCCCGCACGCCAGCGCGCGCGCCCGCGCCCAGCGCCTGGGCCGCACGCTGGCCGCACACCCAATGCCGCACGCCCGCACGCCCACACCGCACGCCCGCACGCCAGCGCGCGCGCCCGCGCCCAGCGCCTGGGCCGCACGCTGGCCGCACGCCCACGCCCGCTGCCGAGGCCCCGCGCGCACCCAACGCCGCACGCCCACGTCGCGCACCCGCACGCCGCGCCCATGCGCCCGCGCCCAGCGCCTGGCGCCCAGCGCCCGCCGCACACGCCCGCCGCACACGCCCGCACGCCCAGCACGCCAACACGCCCGCACGCCCAGCGCGCGCCCGCACGCCGCGCCCATGCGCCCGCGCCCAGCGCTTGGACCACACGCTGGCGCCCCGTCTGCCGCACGCCGTGCCCGCGGCTTGGTCGACGCCGCACGCCGTGCACGCTTTCCAACGCCGTGCACGCCCAACTTCCAAATGTCATCAAATTAAGCCCCGAGCATCGCCAAACATAAATTTTCACCGTGTTATCATTCGGGCACGGACATCCAGGCACGGACAATGAGTCAATACAAACAACGATCCGAGCGGTCTTTATTTCAATTCCTACAAACATAATGAAAATGCATCAAAGCAACATAAAACATGTAAAAATAACTAAAAACTAATTTATGTAGAAATAAGATAAAAATACATAAAAACCACATAAAATACCTAAAGACTTGCAAATTATCAAGGCCAAAAGTACCCAAATTGTGTGTATAAAATACACTCATCAAATACCCCCAAACTTAAATCTTTGCTTGTTCTCAAGCAAAACAAACCTAAACTAAACAATTCAAAAACTTCTAATATAACCTAACTTGAGCAATGAATTAATAAGCCGAAAATGGTCTCAAAGGCATTAACACATAGAACTCAAGAGAACAAACAAAGTGTTGCAAGTCTAAAATTTCAGTTAGCTAGTCATACTTTGCTTAAGGCCCCTTCCGTGTGTGTGTGAGTACCCAATAGCACTACACCAATCAAGCTCGAATGAAACTATGCAACCACATTACCTTATGAAATAATCAAAATAAACCCCAAAACAACATGTTTAACACATCACTCAATACAAAGGTGTACAAATCACAATTCCAAAAATTTTGAGAACCAAGGGCTCTAGGTGAGTGCATTTTATGCTCCATCTCAATCCTTAAGCATGCTCATATGGGCGAGTGCGTTTAACGCTCAACCTCAACCCCATGCAAAATTTGCAATAAACAATTTTTTTTCTTTAATCACAATTATAAGAGAGTGCGTTTTACGCTCTATCTCTCCTATGCATGTGTCCATGAGTGAGTGCGTTTTACGCTCCATCTCAACTCACCACATGACCATCAATTCAAACATAACAAAATTGGACACCTTGGTTCGAGTGATGTTTAAACGAGTTCTAGAGTTTATAGCTATTTTCCACAAGCATTCGGTTATAAAAGTCTTCTCTAAGCATACAACTAGCTTAATACTCATGGGTAAGTGTATGAAAGTGAAAAGACGCATAAGCAAAATAATAACCAATAAACGATAAGCACAAAGACTAGGCAACAATTGTCTACTTCTCATGAGTTAGAATTTCTTCAAACAAGCTATTATCATTGACCATGGATTATGGTACAAATCAAATTAAAAGAATGCTCAAGGGACACATCCTAAAAATAAATGAATTTTTTTTTTTTGAATAAAAAGAAAAACATACTTAAATCACGCAAAAACTAAATTAAAAACACACAAATACGAAGTACTACCCCCAAACTTAAACCTGACATTGTCCTCAATGTCTGATATAGGAAAAATTAAAATAGAAGACTTCCCTAAAACCGTGTCAAGCGCCATTGATATCATCTTTCAATACCTCTAAGTTGGGAGCGTACCTGAAAGCAAATGACTAAAGAAATTAAAATGCAATTAAACCACTAAAATGCAATCAAACAAAAATAAAAGCAAAACAGTAAACTTGGGTTGCCTCCCAAGAAGCGCTTAGTTTAAAGTCGTTAGCCCGACTCCTTTATTTCCCATCAATCCGGCTCAATCGCAAAATTGACCATAGCATGCCGCCTCGATGTTATTTCTTTGATTTGCATGGCATGCATGCCTGGTTGGTGACCTTCAAACTTCGTTTCAACCGATGGCAAGAAGAAGCTTTCCTCATCTGCATCATCAATTATTGCACTTGTGTCAAGATCGACATGAAGATCTTCTTCATGAACCAATGGGTGTTCGATGGGTTTGAAAACCTCGAATGTGACTTCTTGGTCTTCAATTTCCTTTTCATGATCCCCATTCATGATCCTCGTCTCATCAACCTCAGAATCCTCATCCACAATAAGATGTACACTCTCAAAATTTTCACTAATAGCTTCGTGCGACTCCGCGCCATTTCCTTGATCATCCACCAAGCACCCCTCTTCACCTTCCTCCATAGGGTCAATCTCAGTATCGCTAGGTAAGGTGCATTGCGGGTGAATAATGTAAGAATTGGCAACATAGTTCATGATGCTCTGCACTAAAGCTTGTATATTTGCCAACCTAACCTCATTTTGAGAGATATGAGCCATGAGCTCCTCCCTCCTTCTTTCCGCTTTGTCACAACTATGCTAATTCACCAAACATTGCTCTTCACCTTCCTCTATAGGGTTAATCTGTGTAATACAAGGTAAGGTGCTTTGCGGGTGAATAAGCACTGCCTCGAGAAGTTGTGCCATTTGGTTCTCGACGCTTCGTAACAATTCTTGTTTCTCAATGAACAAGGGAAGAATCTCCTCCACATTAGATGTATCCTCATGGTATGGTAGAGGTTGGAATGAAAATTCTGAATGGTATGAGAGACTTGGATCAAAGCATTGATCTTGACTGTTGTCCCAAGAAAAGCTTGGATGATGTTGCCAACCCGGTTGATAGTAGTTTGGGTAGTAGTCAGCTTGATTCTGACTGTAGGCATTTTGAGTGGACTGGCCTTTAAGAGTGTCAATAGCCCTTGAAAGCGTTGCAAGTTGTTCTTGCAATTGCTCAAGAACTTTTGATGAACTTGGTTGCGTCGTCCCCTCATAATCCCATTGATAATTATACTCATCCATTAACTGAAACAAAAAAAAAACAAAATAAATAATAAGCAAATTATTTACAAGTCTAAATTAAGACCAATTCGATTGTCATTAATATTGGAAAAACACTAGAAGAACAATTCCCCGGCAACGGCGCCAAAAACTTGTTGGTCGATTTCGCAACCGATAAATACGCGCAAGTATACGCGGTCAACAAGTAATATAATGATAAGAGAGTTGTCGAACCCACATAGAATTGTTCTAGTGTATCCCAAGTACCAACTATATATCGTCTCGAATTTATTTAGACAATTGATGATTTAAATTTGTTGTTGTTTTGTAATAATAAGGGATATGGAAAGCGTTAAAATAATGAAATCAAATATTAACAAGTCTAAGATTGCAATTTCCCCCAACACTTCGTTTGAATCTCCTAACTCTCTCTTTTCAATCAGTTATAACATACGAATTGACAACCGAGAAATCAAAACTACATAAGAGCCTCTGTCGATGGTCAATCACGAATCTTCCTAAGCGGTGCATAGGTATATGTCTATCCTATACACTATCAAGAGACTAATTTCAGGAATGATTAGTAGACACGTGTCACCAAATCTAATTAATCCTCCCCTCAATTACCAACTTTCACATCGGAAGTCATTAAGACTAGATTCTCAATTGGTTGCATGCGGTAATTAGGTATATATCTATCCCAACTACTATCAAGATATCTATTATTGCAGATAATTAATAAGACACGCGTCACCTAATCCGATTAATAACCCACAACAAACTATACTCTCGCATGTTATCATAACTAGGTCTTAACCTATAATCCATTCGTCAAGTTCATATAGGTTCCCAAGGTAATTACGGGCCAAGCAATTAATCTAGAAAGCAAAGGTTATGACAATCAATTCACAAATGAATAACTAAAATCAATAGAGAGAGAATTCAATTCAACTATGTGTTGGGTTCCATTGAAATCTTAGAATACAAGCTTTAGTTCATGGTAGCTAAGCAAAACATCAAACACATGGTGTTCATCATAAAATTGAAATACAAATTCAAAGGAAAGCAAGAGATGATAAAACCCATTTAGAAGATATTCATATGTTGCATGCTTAGTTGATGTCAATCTCTAGCTTTTCCTCTTCATTTGGCATTCGTTTCTCTTTTTGCTCCTAAGCTTGTTGCTGGAATTTTCTTGATTTGTAGCCCTCAAGCTCCTCTTGATGATGTATGTGCAACCTCCCAAGGTCTAGATATGCCTTGACAATCCCTTCCTTCTTGGTTCTTTGGCTTGTGCTGAGTTTTTCCTTGTATTGCAGCACTTTTGCTCTCAAATTGGTGTTTTAGTGTAGCCTCCCAATCCCTAGTTTTTTTTATATGAAGCCCTAATGAGATATTATATAGTGCCTCCATGAAAACCCTAGCAAAAATCAGATTATGGGTCAAAAATCCGCTCAGATCGCACCAAAAGGCCAGCTGGAATCGCACTCAGCACGGCTTCGCGCGCCCGCACGCCAGCGCGCGCGCCCGCGCCCAGCGCCTGGGCCGCACGCTGGCCGCACGCCCACGCCCGCTGCCGAGGCCCCGCGCGCACCCAACGCCGCGCCCATGCGCCCGCGCCCAGCGCCTGGCGCCCAGCGCCCGCCGCACACGCCCGCACCCCCAGCGCGCTAACACGCCCGCACGCCGCGCCCATGCGCCCGCGCCCAGCGCCTGGGCCACACGCTGGCGCCCCGTCTGCCGCACGCCGTGCCCGCGGCTTGGTCGACGCCGCACGCCGTGCACGCTTTCCAATGCCGTGCACGCCCAACTTTCAAATGTCATCAAATTAAGCCCCGAGCATCGCCAAATATAAATTTTCACCGTGTTATCATTCGGGCACGGACATCCAGGCACGGACAATGAGTCAATACAAACAACGATCCGAGCGGTCTTTATTTCAATTCCTACAAACATAATGAAAATGCATCAAAGCAACATAAAACATGTAAAAATAACTAAAAACTAATTTATGTAGAAATAAGATAAAAATACATAAAAACCACATAAAATACCTAAAGACTTGCAAATTATCAAGGCCAAAAGTACCCAAATTGTGTGTATAAAATACACTCATCAACTCGTCACACCCTGAGTCGAGACTTGATGATCCATATGGGTCATGTAGAGTATGACAACGCGGTGGAGCGCGGTATGCTCGGATAGGTTGCTTAACTTATGTGTCGAGCTGTTTGTAATCTCGTATATGTTAATCCCAACCTTTTTGCTACATGTGTGGGATAGTATTGTAAGACTATAACTTTTATGCTTATTTTAGGGGAGTATGTCGGTGAACCCCTCACCATTTTGTTGTATCAAGGAACGTTTAATGACATCTATAGTAGTACGCTATAGCCTAGTCATGTATGTTGTAATAGTTGTTAGCACTGAATGCAATCGTTATTACTATATATGTTGTCTACTTGTAGTACTCATGATAGATGATCTCGTAGCATAATGAAATGATGACATTAAATTTTCTTACGTTAAGCAGAGAATGCCACCTAGACGTAACATACGAGCCCCACCACCAACACCCGAGGGATCGGTTAATAATCAAAGAGTTCCGGTGGACCCCATGCAGCGGTTAGCGGATATACTGGAGAGAATGACCCAAGGGAGGAATACGGGGCCCGTGGATCCCCATCCCCCGGTAGCACCCATAACAAATTTCAAAGATTTCAAGAGTGTTGGACCCCTAGAGTTCAAGGGAACGACTGATCCGATTGAAGCCTAGTCTTGGGTGAAGGAAATGGAGAAGACTTTCATCATCGCACGCGTAGGGGATGACCAGAAAATAGTATTTGCCACGTATATGATGAAAGGAGAAGCGAATTATTGGTGGGAGGCTAACCAACAACGAGCAGGCGAAGGAGTGATATCATGGGACAAGTTCAACGAATTATTCTTCGAGAACTATTTCCCAAAAAGCATGGAAAGGCAAATGGTGGTGAAATTCCTAGAGCTCAAGCAGGGAGACATGACGGTGGCTCAGTACGCCGCCAAATTCAATGAACTTGCGCGTTTTGCACCGCTTCACGTAAGTACTGAAGAGTTGAAGACGCAAAGGTTCGAACAAGGGCTGAAACCGTGGTTGTATAATAAGGTAGCTGTCCTCCAGATCGAGACTTTTAGTGCGCTGCTGGAAAAAGCCATCATCGCCGAAGGAGGGATTGAGGCCCTGAATCAACACAAGAAAAATAAGAAGAGTGGAGGGGACTACCGTAGAGGTGGCAGTAGCGGTGGAAGCAATTCGGGAAAGAGAAAATGGGACGGTGGTAACAACAGCAACAACAGTACCAACACTCATCAGGCAGGGAATAGTCAGGGAGGATTTAAGAAGAAGATTGAAGCGTGTTCGAAATGTGGGAAAAATCACAAGGGTGAGTGCTGGAAGGGACGTAATGTCTGCTACAACTGCAACCAGGAAGGGCATATAGCACCGCATTGCCCAAACCCGAAGAAGAACCGTGGATGCTATTCTTGTGGATCAATGGAGCATCAGTTCAGAGACTGCACGAAGAAAGAAAACAACGGTGGGAGCGGCAATCGAGGAGGAGGCAGCAAACTGATGATTGGGAGTCCGACCCCGCCGAATCGCACCCCTGCCCGAACATTCAACATGACCGTCCAAGATGCAGTGATTGCTAAAGACGTGATGTCAGGTATTATCCCAATCAATAATATAAATGCTTGTGTATTATTCGATTCGGGTGCTACCTGTTCTTTTGTGTCTGAAAATTTTGTTAAACGGTTAAATATACCCCAAGAACCGTTAGAAAATCCTTTGAGCATAGAAATTGCGAATAACGAGGTAATTCCTGTACAGTTTATTCTTCGTAATTGTTATGCTGAGATTAGGGGATTTAATTTTCGCGTGGATTTGATCCCAATAAGGTTGGGAGGGTTCGATGTAATATTGGGAATGGACTGGTTGTACGATCATGCAGCAATCATTAACTGTCAGAAGAAAAGTGTGAACCTTCGGACCCCGAACCGGTCGAGGGTAATATTTTATGGTGGCACATCGCTAAGACGTTCATGTTGTCTTACGATGATGTAGGCCAGGAAATTGTTAAAGAAAGGTTGCGAAGGTTATTTAGCCTATATTCAAGATACGAGAAAAGAAGGTGTGGATATTAATAATATACCGGTAGTGAGAGAGTTTCTAGATGTGTTTCCAAGTGATTTACCCGGTCTTCCGCCAGACAGGGAAATTGAATTTGCCATAGACTTAGTGCCAGGGACTGCACCAATTTCGAAGGCTCCGTATCGTATGGCGCCGGTAGAGATGAAGGAATTATTGATACAACTTCAAGAACTGCTGGACAATGGGTATATTCAGCCAAGTGTGTCCCCATGGGGAGCACCAGTTTTGTTTGTCAAGAATAAGGACGGATCAATGAGACTCTGTATCGACTACCGAGAGTTGAACAAATCAACGATCAAGAATAAGTACCCATTGCCAAGAATTGACGACTTGTTCGATCAACTAAAGGGAGCCGGACACTTCTCGAAGATAGATTTGAGGACCGGATATCATCAGCTAAAAGTAAGGAAGGAAGATGTACCTAAAACTGCGTTTTGGATAAGATATGGTCACTACGAGTTTTTGGTGATGTCTTTCGGTTTGACTAACGCACCGGCAGCATTCATGGACTTGATGAACCGAATTCTGAAGCCGTACTTAGATAAGTTCGTAGTAGTTTTCATCGATGACATTTTGATTTATTCAAAGACCGAAGAAGAGCACGCCGATCATCTGAGCGAAGTACTGGAGACACTGAGAAGGGAAAAGTTATATGCGAAATTTTCTAAGTGCGAATTCTGGATGGAAAAGGTACAATTTTTAGGGCATATGATCGACAAAGACGGTATCTCAGTGGACCCTGCGAAGGTGGAGGCAGTTAGTAACTGGGAGCAACCGAAGACACCGACAGAAGTATGAAGTTTCTTAGGGTTAGCCGGGTACTATCGAAGATTTATCCAAGATTTTTCCAAAATAGCAACCCCATTGACCAATCTAACGAGGAAGACGGTGAAATTTGTGTGGTCTGAAAAGTGCGAAGACAGTTTTCAAGAATTGAAAAAGCGGTTAAGCAAAGCGCCTGTATTGTCCTTACCAGACGATACGGGAGATTTTGTAGTGTATAGTGATGCATCACACAAGGGTCTTGGCTGTGTGTTAATGTAACACGGAAAGGTTATTGCGTATGCGTCGCGAGAATTGAAGGATTACGAGAAGCGATACCCTACCCATGACTTGGAGGTAGCGGCTGTCGTTTTTGCATTGAAGATTTGGAGACATTACCTTTATGGGGAGAAATGTGAGATATACACGGACCATAAGAGTCTGAAATATATTTTCACACAGAAGAAACTAAACATGCGACATAGGGGGTGGTTGGAATTAATCAAAGATTATGACTGTGAAATTCTTTATCACCCAGGGAAGGCAAACGTAGTAGCAGATGCATTGAGTAGAAAGGGGAATGAGAAATTGTGTATGTTGACAACTCACGAGGAGCTAATACGGGAAATGGCGAGACTAGAGATCGAGGTGAAAAGTCCGACGGAGGCAGCAGAGAGGTTATTCGTAATTGAGGCTCGTCCGACATTACTCGACAAAGTGAAAGAAGCACATGAAAAGGATGAAGAATGTTAAAGGATACAGAAAAGGATCACAGAAAATGAGGAAGAGAAATTTCGAATGGATACAGAAAAGGATCACACCCGAACTTTTTCGTCTTTTTCGATTTTTATTAATTTAGATGAGGCATATATGCTGAGGAATAATTTTTCCACGTGTCAGAAATTTTATTGGAGCTGATACGTGATTTAATCCGTATCCGAAATGTATAGTATGAGTGTTCCGAATAAATGGACAAATCCCATAATAAATATTTTTATGTGTCCCAATAATTTATGGGAGTACTCATTTTAATTTTGGGTAGAATTATTTACCAAAATTGGTGCAAAAGAATGGAGTATTCGGCATTGTAGAGGAGAGAGAAAGTAATTGGATGTGTTATATTTGTGTGTCAATTCATTTGGAGATCCTCAATATTTTTCTAACCAATTAGAATAGAGGAAAGGAAGGGAAGTTCCCGGCAATATGTTGCCATGCACTAGACACCATGCATAGAAATCCTAAGTGTGCAAGCATCCTTCTCAAAACTCATTTCAAGAGCTTGGGTATCAAACCCACTACCTCTCCTCCCGAAGCCACCCTCCTATGCCATTCTATTACTTCCAACTTCAGACTTCCATTCCCTCTAAATTCAGTTGCTAGAGTTGAGAAGTAGAGAGAGAGAAATTCAAGTTTTAGAGAGAGAAAAATTCAAGTTTTAGAGAGAGAAGAGGTGGGTGTTCGGTAGAACCTAAGGAAGAAGCTTGGAAAAAGTTACGGGAGAAGTGAGGAAGAAGAGAATAGGAAGCATCAATCAGTTATCAAGCTTTCTAACAACAAAGAAGGAGCTACAAGAGGTATACAACACATCCAAACTCATTCTTTCTTAAGTTTCCAAGTTTTCCACTTTTCTAGTTTGCTTGATCGTCAGTTTTGTTGATGTTATTGTTTGTTGGTTGATTGTGAATGGTTAAGAATGTTGTTAAGGCCTTTTAAACCTTCTTAATAACTTCTGAAAGTGGAACAAAGTGAAAGAAATCCGTGCATATGCTTAAAGGATGAAGAACATGGACATTTTGGACTATGGACTGAACATGGACTGATGTAGAGGACTTTTGCAGCTATCTTTAACGTATGAAATTTTTTTTTATTAGTATCATGCTATGCTCCCCTGAAATACAAAGAGTTTCCAGTTGGAACGAAACAAAACGAAGTTAAAACGAATTCGTAGTGAGAAACTTAGCGAAACATGTTTAGGAAACGAAGTACGGATGGTTAGTGGCCAATGCGTTAGATTCTGGTATTAACCTGTAGATCGAAAAATTCTGGGCTTTTGAGTAATTGTAGTATGCTAAGTTACGAAGCCATGAGCTTTGGAACGACCTCATTTCGACCCCGGATGAGGGAGTTATGGTGATTTAAAGCAAAGATGCCGAAACTTCCAATTGGGAAATCAGCACAGGGGGTTTAATTCGGGGCACAGTTATGGTTAGTTAAAGTTTCCAGGAAATTTTGGGTGTTTTGGGATTATTTAGTACACTAATTAAGGATTCCGTAGCCTCTGGAACGGGCTGATTCGGAGTCCGGACGACCTACTTATGACATGCCAAGATAGGCATGACAAAATCGCGAAGCATGGAAGTAATCTGGACAGTTTCAATGTCCTTTAGTAATTCGGACATAACTTTTTCATACCAACTCCGATTGAGGCGATTCAAAGTGTTCTGGAAAGAGGAAGAGTAGACCTATAACTTTAATTTAATAGATTTTATATTTGAAGTCAGGATCCAATTTCCATATTGGCCTTTTTAGGACTGTTGCGCATAGTTTAAAAGAGTTGTGTTATCTAATATTTGATATCCATTATACGACTAATTGGTATGTGAATATTTATTATATTATGTAGGAAACTTGAAGGGCCATTTATATTAAGCCTAATCAACGATAAAGGCAAGTTTCCTAACTCATACAACTCCTATTTAATTGTGCGAGTTTTCCTTACTCGATTTATTTATTTGGCAAGTTTCGAATTCATTTATCTATCGAGCAAGTCTGCTATCTTATTCAGTTATTATCGTGCAAGTTTACTTACCCGACTCAAAATTATATTCGAGCAAATATTATTTATTGAGCAAACTTATTGAGCTTCTTGACTCCGTTCAAATTACTTATCAATTTAGCAATTAGCGTGCTAGTATTCATACTTTTATTCAAGTATTGCAATGAAAGCCCATTTCATGCAATGTTATATATTGTGTAATTCCAAAGTTTATGAATTGTTATTCATTCAAGATATTATTGATGTTGTTATGCATGTTGTTGAATCTTAAAGTTCTTTATTCCATAAACGGTTTGAAAGCTATGTCAAAGCTAATTGTTCCAGCTAGACACTTATTGATTTATTTATTGAAGTGAGGTTAAGTCCTCCAACTATTATTGTTGTTAAGTTAAACTGTCCGATCAAATTGTTTTGGTCTGGACTCCCATGTAAAGCTGAGAAAAACAACCCTCATAGCAGGGGAAATTGTATAAACGTCGGGGAACCGACACGCGCGTAAATGGAAAATGTAAGGCTTATGCATAACGCCAGGTATTTTAGGCTGATCACCTATTGTACCAGTTTGTGGATTATCGGATGAATTTCCAGTAATTCTAGAATAGCGTTCTGTGCCTTGGTGCACCCTCAGTATTGAATAGTTCCCTTCTTCAGAAAACTTTGAAATCGTTGGATACGTCAGAAACCCTTCGGTCCTTAGCGACCACTATAACGGTGATAAAAAGAAGTTGTTTATTTCCTTGGTTCAGATAAATTTTTACTCTTGTGAGCTATAAAGTTATTCATGTGATTATTCATTGCTATTATACTTGCGGGGCAAATTGTTGCTCACCCCCTTGCTCTCCTTAAAAACATTTCAGTTAGTGCGGCACGTGGCGAGAGCTCAGGAAAAGATAAGGGAAAGGGAAAAGCTACGGAGTAGTTGTAATTTGTTGTTCTAGAATTACCGTTTGTATTAAGACTTATTATTGACGTCGTGTATTAAGACATATTTACCCTTTTGTATTATGTTATGTTTTGTAATAGTATTGGTTTCGAGACTTGGGACAGGTTTATTTATGTTATATCAATGTAAATATTCCTTTATTCCGCTATAAGTTATCGATTGTATCATTTTGGTATTGGACAGTGATGAACCAGGTTCGTGGCTCAGGTGACCCGGATTTGGGGGCGTCACAATTTCCAACCACTTAGTAATTGTCATTCAATTATTTGAATATTCAATTGTTGACTATTAATTCATGTTTCTTCACAATTTTATACTGTCGTTGAACATTGAAAGCGAAACTTCCTTCTATTCATGATATATCTCCCTTGTATATAAACTTGCTAAGCAAACTAGTTGCTTACCCTTGCTATATCATGATTTTTATTTCAGCTAAGGCAAAAACGTCAAAAAGGGACAAAGAAAAAGGGAAGGTGCAAGAATAGTTGCCTGATAGGGCTTATGTATTAGTTATCTAAAAATGTTATTTGGTTATGTGAACTCTTATTGTATTAAGGGTATGTTTTTAAGTTAAGGTTAAAGAACCTTGGGACCATGATTGTAAGACGTTATTACTATTTCGATAGACATTGTATGATTATTATTCCGCATTTAGTTAGAAAGTATGTTTGTTGTTGAGTATCGTGAACACCGAATTCGAGGTTAGGAAACCCGGATTTGGGGGTGTCACAGGTTGGTATCAGAGCTATAGGTTATAACCCTTAGGAGAAAGAGTCCTTAGGCTATAACCTGAGAGAATGTAGAGGAATAGAAGGGGATAAAACTCGTATAGAGTTATTTTTGGGTAGACATTTATTATGATCTTAGAATTGAGGATTTGGATCATACGTTGGTGTTATTAAGCTTGTGGATAATTTTAGGAATGTGTATTGATGAGATAATATGGTAAAGTGAAGACCATTAAGTATGGACGATCCATTGTAAACTGGAGTTATAGATATTCGAGGTAATTAGATTAATCATATGATGCTATTGATCAATTATGTGGCTATGGATCAATTTTTGTGGTTATTCATTTGATAAGATATTGGAGTGATGTGGTATGGAGTTTCTTTGTGATGAAAAGAGGGTACCGTAAAATCTGTTGGGTTAAGGTTTGCAAGAAGGAAATGATTGATTCGATAAATAATGAATATATCGATATTTTGAAGTGTTAGTTAAGTTATTAAGCTTTATGGTGGAATGCCAAGTGAGACAAAGGTAATGAACTCATATAGAGTTGTTAAGCAAAAGTTGAGAGTATTGAGATGAATGATGTTATATGCAAAAAAAAATTTAAGAGATGACTGATGGCAATTTATATTGTTTTGATGATTAAAAAGGAGAGACAACGGAGAGATTATAAGAAATGAACCAAGGGTAGATTTAGTGTCTGATATGGAAAAAGTATCTAGAGATGGAACTGAATGATGAGATAATGAAAATCCCTAAGGAGGATCAATTGGAGCTCGATATAAGGAATAGATAGAGGAAATGAAAGAAAGAAAGGTTAAGTCTGAGAGTTATAAGACCTTTGTGAGTCGTAATGAATGAAGAATAGTGGTCAATGTATATGTACTAGTATATCTATGAATGTAAGAAATGTGAATCTCAGTTTTTGTACAGCTAACAGTATATCTGTTGTAAGTCCCAACTTTGTGTAAGTTATGGAGTAGTTATGTGAATCCCATCTTGTTGTTAGTAAGAAAGGGATGAGTGGATATCAGGAATGTTATATGATGTAAGTAGTACGAGGTACTAAGATTAGCTTATTAGTATTTACTGAAGGTGCCTTGAGTTGATATGATGATGATACATCCCCACTTTTTAGATCTAGGGGAATGCAGTTCTTATTAATCCCATCTTTTGTGTCTTAATGGGATAGTTAACATTTATAGGAATATGTCAGAATTATAAGTGTTTGACACACTAAGGGGTGTATGAATATAAATGTGGTATTATTATTACATGATTGATTGTGATCGATTTGTGCCTTGACTCTTAAATGATAACATCAGTAGAATTTTGCACGATGTGTAAAACAAGAAGGATTTATGTAAGGTTTTGTTTAGAACAAACAATGTCGTCAAGGAGACAACCCCGATACACGAGGGTGGAAGAGTCAGTGAATAACGAGGAGGGTCAGACTGACCCCAAGAGGACCTTTGCAAACTTGTTAGAGGAAACGATGTAAGGCAGACCAAGCCATTGCGGTTATTCGGCCATGAAGTCACATGGCGAACTTTACGAGTTTCAAATTACTAGGACCACCGGAGTTTCGTGGGAATACGGATTCGAGTGAAGCCCAGACATGGGTAGAAGAAATGGAGAAAGTTTTCAAGGTCGCAAGAGTGACCGAGGAACAGAAGACTTCCTTTTCCACTTTCCTGAGGAAGGGTGAGTCAAATTACTGGTGGAAGGCGAATAGAAGTCGAGCTGGGGAAGGCACAACTACATGGACTCGTTTTAAGGAGCTGTTTTTTTTCGAAAAATTTCTTTCTAGAAAGCACGCAGGAAAGTATGGAGATAAAGTTCTTGGATCTGAAGCAAGATGATATGTCGGTAGCAGAGTACGCAACGAAGTTTAACAAACTAGCTAGGTTTGCTCCACACCAAGTGGACACCAGAGCTAGGCGAGCGAAGAGATTTGAACAAGGGTTGAAGCCCTGGGCGTATAGTAAGGTTGTGGTTTTGCAGATCAACACATTTCCTACGATACTTAAGGACGCAATCATTGTCGAGAGGAAATGAAGCGTTGACAAAGCACAACCAAGATCAGAAAAGCCATGATGGTCACAAGGAAGGTAGTCGTGGGGGAAGTAACCCGAATAAAAGGAAAGGGATCGATGGCCAATCTTGCGGAGGCAACAAGTCTGGAGGAGAGGTTAAGAAGGATATTTTCGTCCGAGTGTATCTCCGTGGGGAGCGCCAGTTCTGTTCGTAAAGAAGAAGGATGGATCGTTAAGGCTCAGTATCGATTACAGGGAATTAAACAAGGTTACGATTAAGAACAGGTACCCGCTACCTAGAATAGACGATCTGTTTGATCAACTCAAGGGAGCGAAATACTTTTCAAAGATTGATTTAAGGACAGGCTACCATCAGCTAAGGGTGAGATAGGAGGATATCCCAAAGACGGCATTCAGAACTCGTTATGGACATTTCGAGTTTCTGGTAATGTCATTTGGACTAACAAATGCACCAGCGGCATTCATAGATATGATGAACATAGTGTTCAAGTAGTACTTAGACAAGTTCGTGGTAGTATTCATCGATGACATCTTGGTGTATTCAGTGACAGAGGAAGAACATGATGAACATCTAAGGATTGCTTTAGAGGCATTAAGAAGGGAGAAGCTGTACGCGAAGT
This sequence comes from Aralia elata, assembly GCA_034770075.1. Lineage (NCBI taxonomy): Eukaryota > Viridiplantae > Streptophyta > Magnoliopsida > Apiales > Araliaceae > Aralia > Aralia elata. Next base: position 40,273,917 of record CM068383.1, on the reverse strand, counting down.
TTTCAAAGTGTGAATTTTGGTTGCAAATAGTGCAGTTTCTTGGACACGTCATTGACAGGAATGGTGTTTCGATAGACCCAGCAAAGGTGGAAGCCATTATCAACTAGGAGCAGCCGAAGACGCCAACGGAGACAGGAGTTTCCTAGGGTTAGCGGGATACTATCGAAGGTTCATCCAGGATTTCTCGAAGATAGCATCACCGTTGACCAATCTAACCAGAAAGACGGTAAAGTTCGTTTGGACGGAGAAGTGCGAGGAGAGTTTCATGGAATTGAAGAAGAGACTTAGCCAAGCACCAGTGTTGACTTTACCGGACGACACTGGAGGTTTTGTTGTATACAGTGATGCGTCACACAAAGGTCTTGGTTGTGTACTAATGCAGCATGGCAAGGTCATTGCGTACGCTTCACGTCAGCTGAAGGACTATGAGAAGGGATACCCGACTTATGATCTGGAGTTAGCAGCAGTAGTGTTCGCCTTGATGATTTGAAGGCACTACTTATATGGAGAGAGGTGCGAGATATATACAGATCACCAGAGTCTGAAATATATCTTCACTTAGAAGGAGCTGAATATGAGGCAGCGCCGATGGTTAGAATTGATCAAGGATTATGACTATGAGATTCTGTATCATCCGGGCAAAGCAAACGTAGTGGCAGATGCCCTGAGTAGGAAGGGCAGAGAGAAATTGATGAGGCTTACAACTCAGGCAGAGCTGATAAAGGAGTTCGAACGTCTGGAATTGGAGGTTAAGTATCCGATGGAGACGGATGGGAAACTGTTTACAGTCACAGCGACCCCGACCCTGTTGGATCAGATTAAGGAGGCTCAAGAAAAGGATGAGGATTGTGATGCAATAAAGAAACGAATTGCCGAAGGCGAGGAGCTTAAGTATAAGATTGATAGCACCGGGTTGCTAAGGTTTGAAGGGAGAGTCTGGGTACCGTTGGATCTGGAATTGAGGGAAGAAATCCTTTAGGAAGCTCACAGCACGAAGTACTCAGTACATCCTGTAAGCACAAAGATGTACCAGGATTTGCGACGAAATTTTTGGTGGCGGAATATGAAACGCGAAGTGGCGGAGTGCGTCAGCCGATGTCTGACGTGCCAACGGATTAAAGCAAAGCACCAACGACCGAGCGGATTACTTCAACCATTAGAGATTCCGGAGTGGAAGTGGGAGCACATCACAATGGACTTTGTGGTGGGACTGCCACCAACTCATAAGGGTTTAGACGCCATCTGGGTAATTGTGGATCGTCTAACCAAGCCTGCTCATTTTTCTGCCAATCAAGATACGGTACAATCTGGAGCAATTAGCAAAACTTTATATGAAAGAGATAGTGTCACGACATGGGGTGCCGGTATCAATTGTATCTGATAGAGATCCGCGCTTCACGTCGAATTTTTGGAAAAGTCTGCAGGCAAGAATGGGAACGCAGTTGAGGTTGAGTACAGCGTATCATCCTCAAACCGACGGCCAGAGTGAGCGAACGATTCAAACCTTAGAAGATATGCTTCGGGCAATCGTGATGGATTTAAAGGGCAGCTGGGATGACCATTTTCCACTGGTGGAGTTTGCTTTACAACAATAGCTATCACGCCAGTATCGACATGCCACCGTACGAAGCGCTATATGGAAGGAAATGTCGAACCCCGATGTGTTGGGACGAGGTTGGGGAGCAAAGGTTGCTGGGACCAGAAATGGTGCAGCAGACTACAGACATCGTGCGGCTGATCAGAAACCGTCTGGTAGCAGCTCAAGATCACCAGAAGAAATATGCCGACTTACATCGTCAGAAGCGGGACTTTGAAGTTGGTAGCTTTGTATTTTTGAAGGGCTCTCCTTGGAAAGGAAAGATCCGGTTTGGGAAAAAGGGCAAATTGAGCCCTAGGTTCATAGGACCATTCGAGATTTTGACGCGAATCGGCGAGGTGGCGTACGAGGTAGCGTTACCTCCTGAAGTTGAGCACATTCATAACGTGTTTCATGTGTCAGTGTTGCGGCCGTATAAACTAGGCTATAAGCACGTTATCTCCTATGAACCAATCTAAGTCGAGAAGGACTTAACGTACGAGGAAATTCCTGTCCAGATTCTCGATGGAAAGGAACAGAAGCTGAGAAACAAGACCATCCATTCCGTCAAAGTTCTCTAAAGGAATCATGCAGTTGAAGAAGCTACGTGGGAACTCGAAGAGAAAATGAAAGCGAATTATCCGTTTTTATTTGAGTAACCCTATTTTTGCAATCCCGAGGACGAAATTTTTATAAGCGGGGAGGGATGTAATGCCCGTGAATTTTGAACATCCTTATTAATTAAATCTAATTTAATTTTATGAGTTAACGTTGTGTTCTATTTAAACCAACTTGGGTTAATTGGTGGGAGATGTATAAGATGTGTCTATACTTGTGTTGGCAGGTATGATATAACTATGGTTAAGAAATAACCATATGTGAGTCAAGTGTAGGAATTGGTGTGTAATGGCTAAAATGGCCAATAATGGTTAATAACCAAGGTAATTATGAAGGGGCAATAACCATTGTATATCCAAGTGGTTAATAACCAATGTAATTATGGCGGGATAATAACCATTGTGTTTAAACAATGTAATTATGGCAAGATAATAACCAGTGTCTAATAACCAATGAAGAATGGTTAATAACTAATGGATAATTAAGGTTTTGTGAAAAAACTATTTTAACCTTAAAAGAAGTTGGGTAATGATTAAAATACCCTTGAGGAAGTTGCTAGGAAGCTTCCTATTATTGATGAAGTGATCAAATTGCCCTTGCCTAGTCATGATTAATGACTATTTTGCCCATGGTCTCTACTTTCCTATAAATAGGACCCCTCACCAATGATAGTAGGGGTTGGTTCATTTATTATTCACCAAGTATAGAGAGTAAGAGCTTAGAGAGAAAAAGAGAGTGAGATTAGCATAGTTCATGCATCTCAAGTTCATCACATAATTTGGTAGATCAAGGAGAGTAGCTACAAGATCAAGGTGAAACCCTAAACCATTTCCTTCTTTCTTACTTTGTTTTATTTTCATAGTTTTTGAGAGATTTTGTTCTAAGACTCAAGAATCATTAGATCTTCATGTTTCATGTATAGATCTAATCCTCTTGAGTGTTAGAATGGAGATTCAAAGTAAGAAAATGAACTTATGTTCTTAAAGGGTAAAAACCCTAGCTTTTCTTCACTTGGATCACCCATAACTTGAGATCTACAACTTGGATTTGTGATCTGTTGAAAGGGGGTGCTAGGTACATGAGTTAGCTAGTAAACCCAAGTGGTAGAACACAAATCCAATAATTTTTGAAGCCTTGGGGGCTATTTTCCCAAAACAGTCCAGCTATAAAACTTAAAGCTTTAAAACCCTAAAAGCTTGATGTCCTCGTTTTTCCAAAGGTTGTTTCGGCCAGTTATGAATCTGTTAAAAATCTAGGAAAAATCACAAAGGTACCTTAAGAAGTTATCTACAAGTTGCAAAAAGAATGAACACGTTTCGATGTGTACGTTTTGTGTAATGGATTTTACCGTGAAGGACTCCTAAATATTCATACCTGGATTTCTCACTGTATGTTCCTTGAAAACATATGAAATGTTTACAGTATGTTTATGCATGTTATGAGAGTGTACCCTGAAAATTTCAGAATTGTCTGAGCAAAACTTGATTTATGAAAAATGTAACAATATTCAGAGGTTTTGAGTGAAAGTAGTATGCACACAAGCCAATCATATTTGATATGATGTAGCATATACTTTGTAATCTTATTCGTTTGTTAAAGGCATTTTACTTTATCTACATGGTGCTGTTATATTAAATGTGATAAACCCATAGTTTTGAGCAATGTTTTTAGAATCATGATGGTGATCATGCTAATGAGATCTAAATTCTAAATAGCTCACAAACTAAAATTGTTCCTAATCGTTGGATTACTAAAAAGGGGATTAGTGAATCCGGATAGATTAGTACATACGTTGCTTGCTCTTATGAAGAGGATAATTGATCTCATAATCATTTGTGTGGAGACACTAAAGCAAGTATGTAGGTGCTTATTAGAGAATAAGTTCACTGAACGTGGCTCGCTAAGGAATACCTAATGGAGTTTTACTCGCCTGTCAATAGGAATTCCTCTAGTGATAGTAGTACAAGTGATCCTTGGACTTGAGATCATCATAGTATCTTGTGTATGATGAGTTATACTTTGACATGTCCCTTAAGACCTTTAGGGTATATCAAAGGGTATGATTGGGTATAATAAGTTATACATGGAGATAGGTGAATGATCAATAAAGAATCTACCACTTCTAGTAAAAGGAGAGAATGTCCTATGTGATTCGATAAATGACGACTCAGAAGTCTTTGGCCAAAGCAGAATGAAATTAGAAAGGAGTTTCTAATTTGCATTAATTAGAGTTGTGCATTTGAGAATCGAAATACATATAATTAAATAAAATAAGACTTAACAGTAATTCCATGTCTTATATTTAATTGGGACATTGTATGGTAGAAGGATTGAATTGTACGGTAACTATGCACTGAAAGGTTGTTTTATGATTAATGTTAAAATCTATATTATCTGGAAAGTCGTTGATCGCTAAGGGGGCTTACCCTTATTGTAGAATAAATATTATTTATTTAAATGAATTAAATAGTTTAATTTATTTATTTAAATAAGATTAGAATTGTTCTAATTGATTTATTCACAACCGGTTTAATATGGAGAACCTAAAGGGTCACATCGCAAAAGGAAAATATTTATTTAAGAAGTAAATGGCATAATTGTAATAATAAGTTAAGTGTATTTAATTTAGTCTGTAGAGATAGAATAAATTAAATAGCTTAATATTTATTATTTAATATTTTAGAAATATTAAATATAAATTAATAAGAGGAGTCTTATTATTATTATTACTAATAGGTATTGGGAATTAATTAATAGAAGTACTCTCACATGAATTCCTAATTGGATTAGGAGTTTAATTTAATTAAAGGAGTTTAATTAGAATAGAAACCCTAATCCTAAATAGTTTAGGGAAGGGTTTTCCTACATCTATAAATAAGAGAAGTCTTATCATAGATTAGGGTTACACACTCTTGCATAAGAATTGTAGAGAGTACTTACAATTTCTATAGAGATAGAAACTAGGGTTTTGCCAACACCCATCTTCTTGAATAAGTATTATTCCTTGGTGGATCACCTCTAGAGGCCAAACACTTGGGTGGCTAACGTTGATCAAAGGAAGAAATTTAATCGGTGGAATTCAAGGAGAACGCAAAAGAATTGGAGGTGAACTTGTACCTGAGGAAGCTAGAATTTTACAAGGGTATAATTCTTATTCTCCATCTCTTTCGTTTAATTAATAATTGTGCATAAAGAAAGATCATGGTGATGGTTTGTATAAAATTTTAAAATCTGATTTTATCGCGCTTCCGCTTTATTAATGTAATTTGATTGCATGTTCGCGCTATGTACAAACCTAACAGTGGTATCAAGAGCCAAACTTTATGCGAATTATTAATTGTTTTGATTCTGTATATACATTGATATGTGTTTAGAACAATTTAATTGGGCATAATTGATTGTGTAAAATTATTTTTTTTATTTTGATTTTATTTATTTTCAATTAAGATAAAAGGTTTATTTTGAATTGGAATATAATTAAAATTAAAAGTTTTATTTGAACTTGGAATTGGATTCTACGTTAACTAGAATAAAGGAGTTTATTCACATATGGAATAGGATTCCATGTTTCCTAGAATAAAAGAGTTTATTCACATATGGAATAGGATTCCATGTTTCCTTAAAAAATAAAGATGTTTATTTTGATAAGGAATAGGATTCAATATATTTTATTTTCCAACAATTTTAAGTTAAAAATAAAGGTGTTTATTTTAAACTTGAAATTGGTTTCCATATTAATTAAAATAAAGATGTTTTATTTTGATTTGGAATTTGATTAAAAATAAAGGAGTTTATTTTTAATCAAAATTGGATAAAATAAAATAAATAAGTTTATTATAATTTAAATTTTGATCAAAATAAAGGAGTTTATTTTTTGTTTCAAAATTGGATTTCTAGTAAACTTTTAATTGCCCATTAAATGATATCAATGCATATATAGAATGGTTTTATTATTCATGAGATGAATGTTATTTATTGATACATATGGAGATATGTATGATAATAAATAGAGATTGATTATGGACTACTGACCAATGTGTGATTGGATTTATTTTAGTGGATGCTTGAATGAATGGGTTTTTATAAATGGGGTCTGCGTACCTCGTCTTCTCTAGTTTTTCTTGATGTAAATTCTATCTTCCTCCTATGTACCTCCCCTTAACTGCTGATCAAGGTTTCTATTTATTGTAAATAGTTTATGTAATAGGTTTAGTTAGAATTACTTGAAGAATTGGAGACAAAGGAGCAAGAAGCGCTTGAAGACCCGTTTGTAATGGAGCCCGGGTTTAAATGTAATAGTTATATTTAAATTTACTTCTTGCACCCTAGGTTTGACCTTTTGGTTCACTTGGTGGCTCTAGTGAACCAAACTAGAATAAAAGTCCATAATCAATCCGGGTAGAATATAGTATTCTATATGTGCATGCTTACTATGTATATATTATATATTATACAACATGCTTCGCATGTCAAATAATATGACGCGTATTTTATATATATATGTGCATGCGCGCTAAACAAGATGAGACTAATAATAACAAACTCCTCAAAGAAATTATATTAAGTCCTAAGCGTTCAAAGATATTAGGAATATCGAACGTCGCCTTCTAGCATGGTAAAACAATAGAGTATTAAATATTTAATATGAGTTTGTTGTGCACACATAAGGCGAGTATTAAATATTTAAGATGTTGTTTTATCACATTTGATGCTTATAAATAGACTGAACGATGTTGTTTTGTTGTGCACACACAAGGACAGTGTTTTTCTTTCGAATATATGGAAGTGCTAGGTTGGACTTAAATTAGATTATTTTAGTTCGGATGTGCACACACTTGACCATTATAATCTAAGAGGCAAAATACAAGGAGTTACATAGTGATGTAATTGAAAATAGTTGTCTACCTATTTATTTATATATAGTTTGTTGTGCACACACAAGGCTATATACATTTGAAATGGGATCCTTATTCTCACTAGCAAATCTTTAATTAGATTTGCCGAACTGTATATTGAGGGTAATATAGTTTGATGAAAATAGTGGGAGATACCAATTTAAAATAAAGACCTAATTTATTTTGGTAATTAATTAAAAATGAATGTATGCTGAAATGTTGTTAAATTACAAATTCATTTATAGAATTTTACAATGTCTAATTTACTATCACTGCGGAGCATATTAGATGCTAATTAACTGGACCAAATAACACGGAATAGTTAAGGAATTTGAGAATAGTTCTCAAGGCTGAAAAGCTATCTTATGTCCTTAATATGCCTATCCTTGCAATGGTTGCAAACAATGCCTCTGAAGAAGAGATTGCTACTTTTAGAAAGTAGTAAGATGATGCACAGTTGGCTCAATGCATCATGCTCGCATCCATGAGTAACGAGCTTCAGCGTCAGCATGAAACTATGGATGCTCCTACTATACTCCTGCACCTTCAAGGAGTTGAAGGGTGAGGAAAGTAGGACTATTAGATATCAGATATCTAAGGAGCTCTTCCGATCTAGATGACCGATGGCACTACAGTATAGACAAATGTCCTAAAATGATCAATATGATTGAACAATTGGGACAACTGGGTTTTAATGGATGGAGAGTTGATCCAAGATTTGATCTTGCAATCACTTTCGGACTCTTTCTCACAAATTGTTGTGAATTTCCACATGAACAAGCTATATGTCAGCCTGCCTGAGTTGCTTAAACATGTTGAAAACTGTAAAGAGTCACTTTCCAACCAAGAAAGACCAAGTCTTACTGGTAGATGATTCTTCCAGGAAGCGGAAGAGGGCCAAAGGATCTTCTTAAAAGAAGAACAATTCAAAGAAGGTAAATGGAAGGGCAAAAATAAAGGACAATAAGAACAAGACTGATGCAGATAGCAAAGGAGTTTGCTTCCACTGCAATAAGCCTGGATACTAGAATTAAAACTAGAGGGTAACCAGAAGAAGCTTAGTGAAGCTTCGGTTACAAATATGGGTTTGTTCATGATTGAAATAAATTTTTCTATAAGTCAAGGTTCTACTTGGGTATTGGATACCGGCTGTAGTTCTCACGTATGCAATCCAATGCAAAGACTAAGCAGAAGTAGAAAGCTAAACAAAGAATAAGTAATCTTACGCGTGGAGAATGAAGCAATGGTTGCTGCATTAACCGTAGGAACTTATAGTTTAGCATTGCCTACGAGCAAGTCTATTAAGTTAATAAGTTGTTATTATGTTCCAGTTCTCTTTAGAAACATTATTACTTCCGTTGTTGGACAAGGAAGGTTCTGGTATTATATTTAAGAATAATTGGTGTTCTATTTATAATGATAATGTTTTGTTTGAAACTGGAAGATTACTTGATAGACTTTGTATACTTGACTTACATGAAAATTATTTTGCAAATTGAACAAACTAGTAAAAGAAAAGGGGATGGTCATTCAAAGAGTTGAATGTGTGTATTTGATGAAATACAAGTCTGAATCATTTGAAATGTTCAAAGAATTCAGAAGTGAAACATATTGACAGAGTATTAAGATTCTTTGATCAGATCGAGGAAAGAATACTTGTACATTGAGTTTCTAGATCATCTCAAAATGGTATTTTCTCATAATGGACACTTCCTGGTACGCAATAATTGATTGGTGTATCTAAAAGGAGAAATTGTACCTTGTTGGACATGGTGCAGTCCATAATGATTTTTACCGACATTCTAGTATCCATCTGGGGTTATGCCCTAGAAACGGCTGCATATCTACAAAATAAGGTAACCTCAAAAATCTGGCCCCAAGACTCCATAAAAGTTATGGATAGGGAGGATTCCTAATCTTAAGTATGTTAAGATAAGGGATGTCCAGCTTATGTGAAAAGGTTTCAAAGATAAGTTTGGGACAAAATCTGACAAGTGCAGATTTGTGGGATATCCTAAAGAAAGTTTAGGGTATTATTACTATAATCCTACACGCTGCCTTCTTAGATAAAGGTGTTTATCATTGAAGGAGCTAGTGGGAGGGTAATAGATCTTGAAGGAGTTCAAGAACCCCAAAGCACTTTAAGTCGAACCGAGGAACCTGTAGATAGACCTATTGTACCACAACCGAATCGTAAATCTGGAAGAGTACCGAAGATACTTGGGATGTATGGATTCATCATAGAGGATGATGATGAGGTACGCATCATAAATGATGATGATCCAGTTATATACGATGAGGCTATGAGTAGAAGACACTCAGAGAAATGGCAGATGGCCATGAAATCCGAAATGGACTCCATGTATGAGAACCAAGTATAAACTCTGGTTACTCCACAAAAGGGCATAGTGCCTAGAGTGTGAATATGGGTCTTTAAGAGAAAGACTGGGGCAAATGGCAAGGTGGAGACCTATAAGACCAGACCTGTTTAAAAGGTTTCAAATAAAGTCAAGGAGTTGACTGTGATAAAACCTTATTACTGGGTAATGCTCAAGTCCATTTGGATTTTGCTTGTGATTGCAGCTTATTACGAAATCTGGCAAAAATGGATGTGGAGACACCCTTCCTCAATGAAGACTTGAGGAGAATGTATGTATGATACAGCCAGAGGAATTTGTTTCAAAGGTTGAAGCAAATCGTGTTTTAAGCTACAATGATCTATTGATGGATTGAAGCAAGCTTCTCAAAGATGGAACATTCATTTTGATGAGACAATCAAAAGAGTTTGATTTTATCAAAAACGGGAATGAACCTAGTGTATACAAAAGGGTCAGTGGGAGCGCTGTGACATTCTTGGTATTATATGTTGATATACTACTGACAAGGAATAACACACCAATGCTACAATCAGTAAAGATAAAATTGTCTAAACATTCCTCCATGAATGACTTGGGAGGAGCATCCTATAAATTGGGGATATAAGTCTATATAGATAGATTTAAAAGGATGTTCGGCTTGACCCAAGGAACGTATATTCATTTGATGCTAAAGGCGTTTAGCATGGCAAACTCCAAGAGAGGTCTCATGATGATGAGCCATGGAGAGAATCTCTCTAAAATTGTCCCCAATTGAAAGAGAGATCGCATGAGTTACTATCATGTATGCAATGAATATACTAGGCTTGATGTTGATCAGTCATATTCTGGAGAAGATTACTGTAAGACAGTGATAAACATCTTTAGGTACTTAACTGGTACTGAAGATGTGATTATGGTTCATGGTAGGTCTGAATTAAAACTAGAGGGCTAAACAGACTCAAGTTTTTCAGACTGACCAAGACGATAACAAATCCACTTTAGGGTAAAACGTTACCTTGAAAGGTGGTGCAGTGAATTGGAAAAGTTCCAAACAGCAAAGAGTTGCTGGTTTAATGACAAAGACAAAGTATATAGCTGTAAATGAAGCTGCAAGTTGATTGTTTGGATGAAAAGTTCATTACAGAACTAGGAATAGTTCCTAAGTCTCATCTTGGATTCAAACATGTGTTGCGGCACTTTCATTTGATTAGTAAAATCATTGAAAGAAGAAAAGTCACTATAGAGATAGTGGACTCTCGAGAATAGCATTGCATATCCATCTACTGAAGCTTTATCCAACAGCAGGATAATCGTCACTTAGAGAAGAAGGGTATTAGATACCATGGCGATTGGCTTTAGTGCAAGTGGGAGATTGAAAGTAGTATGCACACAAGCCAATCATATTTGATATGATGTAGCATATACTTTGTAATCTTATTCGTTTGTTAAAGGCATTTTACTTTATCTACATGGTGCTGTTATATTAAATGTGATAAACCCATAGTTTTGAGCAATGTTTTTAGAATCATGATGGTGATCATGCTAATGAGATCTAAATTCTAGATAGCTCACAAACTAAAATTGTTCCTAATCGTTGGATTACTAAAAAGGGGATTAGTGAATCCGGATAGATTAGTACATACGTTGCTTGCTCTTATGAAGAGGATAATTGATCTCATAATCATTTGTGTGGAGACACTAAAGCAAGTATGTAGGTGCTTATTAGAGAATAAGTTCACTGAACGTGGCTCGCTAAGGAATACCTAATGGAGTTTTACTCGCCTGTCAATAGGAATTCCTCTAGTGATAGTAGTACAAGTGATCCTTGGACTTGAGATCATCATAGTATCTTGTGTATGATGAGTTATACTTTGACATGTCCCTTAAGACCTTTAGGGTATATCAAAGGGTATGATTGGGTATAATAAGTTATACATGGAGATAGGTGAATGATCAATAAAGAATCTACCACTTCTAGTAAAAGGAGAGAATGTCCTATGTGATTCGATAAATGACGACTCAGAAGTCTTTGGCCAAAGCAGAATGAAATTAGAAAGGAGTTTCTAATTTGCATTAATTAGAGTTGTGCATTTGAGAATCGAAATACATATAATTAAATAAAATAAGACTTAACAGTGATTCCATGTCTTATATTTAATTGGGACATTGTATGGTAGAAGGATTGAATTGTACGGTAACTATGCACTGAAAGGTTGTTTTATGATTAATGTTAAAATCTATATTATCTGGAAAGTCGTTGATCGCTAAGGGGGCTTACCCTTATTGTAGAATAAATATTATTTATTTAAATGAATTAAATAGTTTAATTTATTTATTTAAATAAGATTAGAATTGTTCTAATTGATTTATTCACAACCGGTTTAATATGGAGAACCTAAAGGGTCACATCGCAAAAGGAAAATATTTATTTAAGAAGTAAATGGCATAATTGTAATAATAAGTTAAGTGTATTTAATTTAGTCTGTAGAGATAGAATAAATTAAATAGCTTAATATTTATTATTTAATATTTTAGAAATATTAAATATAAATTAATAAGAGGAGTCTTATTATTATTATTACTAATAGGTATTGGGAATTAATTAATAGAAGTACTCTCACATGAATTCCTAATTGGATTAGGAGTTTAATTTAATTAAAGGAGTTTAATTAGAATAGAAACCCTAATCCTAAATAGTTTAGGGAAGGGTTTTCCTACATCTATAAATAAGAGAAGTCTTATCATAGATTAGGGTTACACACTCTTGCATAAGAATTGTAGAGAGTACTTACAATTTCTATAGAGATAGAAACTAGGGTTTTGCCAACACCCATCTTCTTGAATAAGTATTATTCCTTGGTGGATCACCTCTAGAGGCCAAACACTTGGGTGGCTAACGTTGATCAAAGGAAGGAATTTAATCGGTGGAATTCAAGGAGAACGCGAAAGAATTGGAGGTGAACTTGTACCTGAGGAAGCTAGAATTCTACAAGGGTATAATTCTTATTCTCCATCTCTTTCGTTTAATTAATAATTGTGCATAAAGAAAGATCATGGTGATGGTTTGTATAAAATTTTAAAATCTGATTTTATCGCGCTTCCGCTTTATTAATGTAATTTGATTGCATGTTCGCGCTATGTACAAACCTAACATTGAGTACTTTAAAAATAGTAAATCATTTTCTAAAATTCCAGGAAAATTTGTGGATCATTGTTGGATCATATACTATCCAGATCCAGAGGATAATAATTTTTAGAACCTATTTGCTATTTTTTCATAATAATGTTATAGTTATGGTTAAAAGAAAATAAATGGTTAAATGATGTCATAAATAAGGAAAATGTGATTTTTAAGCTTGGATACTCCTAATATTATATATTATGACTATTGAGGGGTATTTTGGTAATATTTAATAAGAAATAATATTTATGACCTTTTATGGGTAGTAAATGAGTTGTTTAATAAAGGGTAAAACAATAAGAATAAATTGTTTATTCGCCTAATAACTTATTAAAATATTACTATGATATTTGTAATATAAGAATTCGATATTTTTAAGTAAACAAAGAAATATTAAGATTAAAACTTTATGAAAATATTATTGAATGGGTAATAATATTTATTTTAAGCATTAATAAATGATTAAGATATTATTAAAATGGCTAATAATATTAGATTAAAATATTATTAATGATATGAGAATTAAAATATTATTAAGAGATTAATAATATTAGATTAAAGTATCACTACTACAAAACAGTAAATAGATAACGCGTAACCAACGTTGTGGTTTCTGTCAGCAAAACGTCGTGGTTAAGGGTGTCATCTATTTGACACCCTTTATACAACGTTTTAAAACGTTGTAGTTAGACACATTATACAACGTTTTTAAAGAAAAAACGCTGTAGATTTGTTTTCCATAAATTAGTAGATTCTCGAAAACGTTGTAGTTTAATATCATAGACAACGTTTAGCCGAATTTATACAACGTTTATAATGTGTCATCTATTTAGACCAATTTACATAACGTTTTTAAACCATAGAAAGACGACGTGTTTAAAATGTTGTAGATTAACATGCAAATGTTGGAATCATGGAACAACGTTGTAGCTGTGCTGCATACACAACATTTAAAAAAAAAAAAAAAGGTTGTGGTTCGCTTATATTACCAGTGCACCTGCAATCTGCTAATGCCATGCTATATAGCTAAAAAAGGTCTAAATTCTCATTTAAATTTAAAGCCAAAATGTATCAACAATACATCCCAATAATACCAATCGTTTACAATTTCAAATTACTACATCCACCAAAAATATATTGAATTGTGAATTTGATTACATGCATCCACAAAATAAACCATACAAACAATTCCAGACATTCCGATCTTTTTCATCTGTACGATAGACTGGTGTAGCAGACCATATAAAAAATCCTCCAGGTCTAAGAACCCTGTTGAGTTCCATTAAAGGTTTTCCACCTACAGTTGTCAACCAATGCCATCAGAATAGACAAACTAAATAAATGAAGAATGAAAAAATTAGTTGATGTACCATCGCCATCCCAGTGAACTCTGCATCGTGCACAGTGAATCAAATCATAAACATTGTCTGGAAATGTAAGCCGTTGTGTTCCAATCACCGAAAGAGTAGCAGGAATCCCCCGCTCAAGAGCAAACTGTATCTGAGCCTCATGTTGATCCTTTGGGGCAAATGACATAGTAATGACATCTTTGCCCAGCAAATAGCCACCAAAGCTAGCAACACCACAACCGACATCTAAAATAACCCTTGTCCGTTTTCCCCATTTAATCATTGGTAAAGTCTAGAGCAAAGCAAGGAAAATAAAGTCAGCACAAGTGATGTACAATGTAGTAAGAAAATCCGACCCCAAATCCACAATAGCAGTTTGTCATATGTTTGTATCAAGTATTTTATTCTGTTCTGACAATTTTACCAACTAAAATAGATATACATTTCCTCTCCTGATGAGAATATGAAATGTAGGTGGTTTCTGTAACAATTGTACAAGGGGAAAGTGAATATAATGTCATTCCTGAGTCAGTTACTCTATCTGGTACTTATAGAGCATTCAGCAAGGAGAGCTTCTATGCACTAAGAAAAAGAATAGAAGAGGTAACAAAATTACTAAAATAATGTCACAAGGGACTAATTTAATTTAAGTTAGTTTTTTTTTAATCACAAATTTCCATTTTAGCCATTTTCTTTTGTTCAGTTATTCTGCATTTGAATGTTTCTAGAAGGTGTATGATTTATGTATCAGGTTATTATAGCGCAAGCAGCTGTACATCAATGCTCAGTTGAAATCAACTTACAAGATGTACGTACGTACCAACACATACAAAGAGAAGAAAACTTAATGCATACAGCTCCTTAATTTGGACACTTTAAGACTTTATTTAACTGTGAAAATCAACATGTTTGTATATAGTATTTGGCAACTATTACAGTGGGTTGCAAATTGCATGATTTCTTTTATTTAAGTTATGCAGATGTTGATCTACTAGAATGGGTAAATAAAACATGCCATAAGACAAGCCACGGAAGTATTAGTACTAGTTTGGAGTATATCTGGTAATTAACCAAGTAGTAATAGAGAAATAGAAGCTAAGGAACATTTTAGTAAGTAAAGTGGGAATCAAGGTTTACTAACAAGTTGAGCTTGCAAAAATATTTTAGCTTTATATGCTCTGTAGTCTGCGATTTCAGAAAATGAGAAGATGAGCTTACAACCTCTAATATTTGCATAATAATCGTTTCACATTGGCTTTATCCAGTATGTTTTCTACATGGTGGTTTTCTGTTCACCTTTTAAATAACCTTCAAAACTTGATGCGCCACGACCAACATATCTAAATAAATCTTAGCCTTGAGACCAAAGACCTTATAATAAGAAATATCAAAAATCATACAGCTTTAAGGCATACCAATATCGATAGAAAATGAAAATAAAAAAATATACTTAGTAACAAATCCAATACTAACCAGGTAAATTTGAGGGCGGGTAAATGTTGAAGGTGTAATCTAAACTAAATGATGCAACTAAGAGGAACTATATTTTTAGATTAATAAGAGATGTTCGGAGCACACTCTAAACCAGTTGGTACAGATTTTTTACTTCTATTTCTGTTTTAATATTTAATTTCATTTGGTATGAGTCAGTTATGATATAAGAATATATGTTGGTTATGGGAGGATTCTATGTGGGAATCAAGGTGGATTCCAAAGTTATAAGGTGACTACATATTATAAAAGGAAGTAATAGACATACAGAACTGCTACTACATATTATAAAAGGAAGACAAGTAAACATACAGAACTGATTACCATTGATTTAGGTACCAACTGCCACAATATATCCTTTCAATCAAATATATTTCAATAATGCATGGCTTCTAAATTTGTTGCTTTTGTTAAGGCACTAGTTATCGCTCCTTATGGCTGAAGATTAAGGAAATTCACCAAAAATTATATTCAAGCAAACAGATCCCACTAATTAAGCATAAGACAAAACAGATATTAACAAACTACTCAATAACTTCAAAAGCGACAGAAAATCTTCAAATGATTCATCTTCCTTTTATAGGCTATAACACTTTTGGAGAAATATAACATGGTGAAAACAGAATACAATCAAATACGCTAATTGGACAATAAAGCTTAGAGAGAGAATGAGTTCCTACATTGTTGATATCAATTTACATTATCTTCAAAATTAGTAAAAGATCAAAATTGTCAGAGACTTCGTTCCTAACACAGACAGAGATATAAGCCTAACCCTAAGCAACATATATTCATTCAAAAACTAAGTTGCAGAAGCTTAAATCCGACCGAGTAATAAAAAGGTCATCAGAAACGAATAAACACGTTAGCAAAATAGATGAGGAGAAAAGTTTAGAGAGAAATGAGAACTTACACGATGCGAGGTTTCATTTGAGGAAGAGCGAGAGTGTGGTCGACGGTAAGAGAAGAATAATGAATCTCCCAGTTACAGTTCTCTCGAGCGTCCCCTGCAACTTCCATGGCGTTCCAGATCTTTTCAGCTCTCATTCCCTCTCTCTCTCTTTCCAGATCTTTTCAGCTCTCATTCTCTCTCTCTTTTAGAGCAAGCCACGAACCAAGCTTGTACTGCAATTTATTATTACATCAGATTAGTAGGAAATAATAAATCAATCGATTCAAAGGAAGAGAGATAGAGAAGACGGAGGACCCTAAACATGGCGCCGGCAACACCGAAGATGATGGCGATGAAACCAGAGTAATCAATCGGAAGATTTTCTGGTGGCACCACCGCAGCTACGTACGGCTTTGCTGCAGACGTCGCCGGCTTGTGTGAGAGAGAGAAACGCGTGTCGCCGGTCAGCGAGGGGGTGAGGGAACGACGAAGGGAGGAGGGGAGAGTGGTCAGTGAGGGCTTGAGAGAGCTCGGGAAAGAGGCGAGGAAAGATAGAGTCTGTAAATGAAATGAGGCGGCTGAACAATTAGGTTTTATTTTAAGTTTTCACTTCCGCGCATTTTTTCAAGCTCCGTGTTTTTTAGATAGATAACGTTTTTAAAAAAAAACGTTATCTAGTTAAAACCAAAAAAATGCCCTTTTAAATACATAACGTTTTTTCATATATATCTACAACGTTTTGTTAAAAAAACGTTGTGTAAAAATATACCATAACGTTTTTTATAAAAACGTTGTGGTTTTAGTGTTGTCTATTTACTGTTTTGTAGTATTATTGGATGATTAAAATATTATTAAGATGTTAATAACATTAGTAAACGAATAAAAGTGTTATTAGTGGACTAATAATACTAAGAGGTGAATTAAATATTATCAGGATTGATAATATTAATTGTCTTATAGGATTTACGATAGTTTATTTGCTTATGTGTGCTAAGTGATTTGCTTAATTGTTAAATAAATAGCATGAGTAAGCGTATCGAAATGCAACTACGCAGTACTAATTGATAGATCGACGTTATCAATGTTAGGTTCTTCAAGGCCAATTAGTTAAAGCTAGAATTATTTGTAGCTGAGCAGACAGGCAAGTTCCCTAACTCAAACTCGAGTTATTATTTTCGAAGCATGTTAGTGAATAATTATTGTTGATTATTCACATCTATATTGGTTATTGAGATTCGCACCTCGTGCAATTGAATTCCTATTCTATTGTTATTGAACTGTGAATTGGATTAAAGTTCTTTCAAGTATGAACTGTTTATGATAGATCTATGCTATTTGTATCAGCTAGATCAATCATGTCTAAATTTGTTGAATCAAAGGTATTTTAAAAGTTGTTATTATTAAATTGTTATGGTAAGAACTCTTGGCTGAGAAAAGGATAAATTTGATTAAGGCATGATATCAATGCTGGTTTATTAAGTGTTTATGCATAAATCACGGGGTATGAAAGGCTGATCCCCTTGATTACCAAAACTTTTTAAGAGGTCCAGTTTAAATGCTGAGAACCTTGGCAAATGTCTATGGTTATTTCCAACCACTCAGTAATTGTCATTCAATTATTCGAATATTCAATTGTTGACTATTAATTCATGTTTCTTCACAATTTTATACTGTCGTTGAACATTGAAAGCGAAACTTCCTTCTATTCATGATATATCTCCCTTGTGTATAAACTTGCTAAGCAAACTAGTTGCTTACCCTTGCTATATCATGATTTTTATTTCAGCTAAGGCAGAAACGTCAAAAGGGGACAAAGAAAAAGGGAAGGTGCAAGAATAGTTACCTGATAGGGCTTATGTATTAGTTATCTAAAAATGTTATTTGGTTATGTGAACTCTTATTGTATTAAGGGTATGTTTTTAAGTTAAGGTTAAAGAACCTTGGGACCATGATTGTAAGACGTTATTACTATTTCGATAGACATTGTATGATTATTATTCCGCATTTAGTTAGAAAGTATGTTTGTTGTTGAGTATCGTGAACACCGAATTCGAGGTTAGGAAACCCGGATTTGGGGGTGTCACATCCACAATACCATGGCAGCTGTCATCCCATCAAATTCCCCTCGGTAAAATATTTTGTTGTGATGGGGGTATAGTCTTCTTGCCTCTTTCACCTTATGGATATTTTTTCATTAGGCCCAGGCTCTTGCGCGGGGCAACCAATGATCAACCCCTCTTGTATAATTAGGCCTACTGATTGATAGGCGTTCGTAGGCCCACACCTTTAACATAAGATTTCAAGTTAAAACACCGCCATACATTATGAAAATAAATATCAATTTAAATAAACATCAAGGAATAAAGATAATAAAATACCTAAAGAAGTGTCAAACATCCGGCGAAGCTTTTTGCATCAAGGCGGGTTGCTTTATGTAAGCTGCGGAACAAACAAGCCAACACTGCAGCTCCCCGTGCATAATCACTTACTTTATTAATATACTCTAAAAATAAAAGATACCTAGCATGTATAACGTCGCGGTTTGCGATAATCATAAATAAACCTGGTTAAGAACAAATAAAATGGAAGTATTTTATAACAAAGTGAGAATCAAGTTTTCAAACCAGGAACTATATATAACATCAAATAGTGCAAGGTATAAAATAAAATTTTAAGACACATTATATAGTGCATGCTAGAAAATTAAAATTTAAAACATAAGCACTAAAAGATTACATACAGTTGAACAAAACGTATCATTTACAAACTTACAAGCATGTGGAAACTTAAAAATCAAATTCCATTTTCTCGCCACTAGAAGAATATTCGAATTATAATTCATCATCTTCGATGTCATCATCCTTATCATCTATAAAGTGTTCTTTGTTTATTGTAGTGTGAAGATCATTGGGATCGACTTCTTCCCCTAATCTCGCATCTGCAAGTAGACCATCTTGGTCAAGTTCCAAATCGATACTTAATAAAATTGGCTCATATTCCTCTTCTTCTTCTTGTTAAAAATCTTCCATCACACTTGGTTGTTGGTCAACAAATCTCCTAGACTTTATCTTGATGACATTCCACCAATCGCTTCTTTCTCTCTTTCGAGATGGGGTGGTTGAATAGTGAACTTGTTGAGCTTGTACTGCCAATACAAAGGGATCATTTGTCTTTAGATATTTTTTATGTAAAATCTCTACAAGCCCGTGATTGTCTACTCTATTACCTTTTCCCTCGGTATCATACCACTCGTATTTAAACACAATAACTTTGTTACCTCTTCTAAAGTATGTCAATTCTATGACATCTACCAAGCGACCATAAAAGTCATGCTCATCCTCGTCATAGCAACTGCCCTTGATACAAACTCCACTATTAACTGTTTTTTTACTTTGTCCATATGCATGTGTATGGAATTTAAAGCCATTAACATAGTAACCTTTATAACACTTTACACATCTTTTTAGGCCAAATGATATTTAGTGTATACGATAATCTATCGTTGAGTCATTTGATGCCTGTTGGAAAAAAATATTAATATGATAATGTACTATGTAGAGAACAAACTAGAAGATGGCATGATCAAATTAGCTAAACCTAACGTGTTACCCACATGTACTCGAAGCCAAGTTGCAAAGTCCCTTTCCCGTAATGTGGCAATTTGTTCTTTGGTGATGTGGGGATGTTCAAGCCTTACACTTTCATCAAATTTTCTGTATAAATTATGATTGCATAACTTAAATTAGAAGTAGATTAATTAATATCTTAAGGGTTCTGCATAAACATTTATTACACACTTACTCGAGGAATGACGTGATTTCATCACAATTCAAAGGTAAATATATGTGGACAGCTTTTGTCTCGTCATCATTTAATAACCGATGAGTACCTTCACCTAGCACACGACTTGGACTAGTAAAAATTGAAAGGCGACCATCCAGATCCACGTCACCTCCATCGTCATTCCTTGGGACTTGATTTAACCTTGTTTGGATTGCTCAAAATAATGTGAGCATAACATCAACATCTCTTACAGATTATAAGCCTCACAAATTGAAGCTTCCACACATGCTTTATTTTTAACATTCTTCTTTAAATGAAACATACACCTAAAAAGTAAAAGTTAGATTTATCACTAAACTAAATTTGTTGCAAAGAATGAAAAAAAAAAGTTTTAAAAATATTACCTCTCAAAAAGATACATCCATCAATATTGTACGGGTCCACCCACCTTAGCTTCATAAGCTAAGTGAATAGGTAAATGTTCCGTAGAATCAAAAAAAGCTGGAGGAAATATTTTCTCAAGATTGCACAATATCGTCACAATATTTGTCTCAAGCCATTCCATATGCTCCTTTCGCAACCTTGTTGAGCATAAATCCCTAAAGAAGTGACAGAAGTCGGTTAATGCATCCCATATCGACTTGGGCAACATATCGCGAAATGCAATTGGCAATAACCTCTCAAAAAATGCATGACAATCATGACTCTTTAGCCCATTGAACTTTCTATCTTCTACATTAACACATCTCGAAATATTAGAAGCATAGCCATCAGGGAGCTTCAATTGCTTAACTCACTTGCAAACATCCTGATATTCTAGTTAATATTTTGTAATTCTAGTTCCAGACGCTTGCAATGGGTCTTTAGATCCTTCCTTTCATTTGGATTATCCTTTATTCTATCCTTGACATCCAATATTGTATAGAACATGTTTTCAAACACGTTTTTCTCAACATGCATCACATCAAGATTGTGTCGAATTAGAAGTGAACGCCAATAGGGTAACTCCCAAAAGATTGAACATTTCACCCAATTATGTTCCTTTCCATAACCATATATTTTATGTTTATTGCCAACCTTTCCAAATGTAATAGGTGGTAATTTTGATACACGCTCGAATACCTCTTCGCTTGATAACCGAGGTGGTGGAAAGTCGCATTCAATTTTATTCCTCTTGAATTTGTCCTTTTGATATCGATAAGAATGATCAATAGGCAAAAACTAACGATGACAATCAAAGAAACAAGGCTTTCTACCATTCTCAAGGGTAAAAGCCTTGCTACCCTCCATACAATAAGGTCAAGACATCTTACCATGAGTACTCCAACCTGACAACATTCCATAACGTGGAAAATCACTAATAGTCCACATAAGTGCAACTTTCATCTGAAAAGTTTGCTTCGCATGTGCATCATAGGTGTTAACTCCGTCATTCCACAACATTTTTAATTCATCAATCAGCGGTCTCAAGTATACATCTATATCCTTACCAGGACTCTTTGGATTGGGAATGATTAATGTCAAGAACATGTAGGGATGCTTCATACACATTCCAGGTGGTAAATTATATGGAGTGACTATAACTGGCCAACAGGAGTATGGATTTGCAAAGTTTCCAAATGGATTGAACCCATCAGTGGAGATTCCAAGGCTAATATTCTGAGATTCTACAGAAAAAGATGGACAAGTGCGATCAAAATATTTCCATGCCTCACTATCTACTGGGTGAACAACTACACCATCGGGACTGGGATTCTTTTTATGTCATGTCATGTGTTCTGTTGTGACATTAGACATATACAATCTTTGAAGTCTAGGTGTAATTGGAAAATATCGCAAAACCTTAAAAGGTATATCTTTTTGCTTCTTATTTCCCGGTGGCTTAGGTTTAAATCGAGGATGACCACATACGAAACAATTCGTCTTATTTTTATTTTCATTGTAATACAACACGCAATCATTTTCACATGCATGTATATTTTGATAACCAAGTCCTAACATTTTTACCATTTTCTTTGCCCTATAATAATTCTCAAGAATCTTCTCATCTTTAGGCAACGCACTCTTCATTAATGAGATCATGCGATTAAAATGAACTTGGCTCATGTTTGACTCATCCTTGAGGTTTAACAATTGTGCTACCATAGATAATTTTGTTGACTTCTCACAACCTGACCATAGTGGATCATCAACATCTTTTAAAAGTTGAAAAAATTTGGCGGCGTCATAATTTGATTCTTCTAATCTAGATGTCTCGCTACTCCAATCAAAACTTTGTCCAGCAACATCACGCACGAGATCTATGTACGGATTTGAATCAAGCGGGACCTCAACATTATCACCATGATTTGAACTTTCTTCGGATAAATATTCGCCATGCACAAACCATTTTTTATAATTATTTTTAAATCCCTTTCTATAAAGATGTATTTCAACATCTTTTCGAAGCTGGAAGAGCCTCAATTTACAAGTTGAGCAAGGACACTTAATTTTCTGCTCACTAACATTCCCAGGAATAGAGTAAGAAAAATTGAGGAATTCCTTTACTCCCTCTCTAAATTCTTCACTAATTGTTCTTCCATTTTCAGCAACTCGCCTATCAATCCAACTTCGATCAATAGGCATCCTTTATGAACAGAACATCATTAAAATTTGTCAAATTATTATTATTATTATTATTATTATTATTATTATTATTATTATTATTATTATTATTATTATTATTATTATTAACCTTAGATCCTTAGAAAAGTCAACTTCACCTATAAATTAGTTGTGTAAACCCCATTCCTATAGTTTACCATAGAGCTTTGAAGAAACCAATACTTTAGCTTTCCAATCTAGTACTAATAATACCTTTAAATAAACCTTCTACAAATGTTGTCTTTACTCTTGAGTCTTGATCATTCAAGTTTCTTATATTTTGTGAACAGGATTGGGTGCAAGTAATGCTTTGATTGCTTATACATGGATATGGCTATGGGGTTTGTTATTTAAAATCAACCCCAACTTGGATATACATGTGTTAGTTGTTATTCTTTATCAGCCCACTCAATAGCAGTCGAGGCCCAGTTTAATTTAAAATACCTACGAATACATCTCTTCAGTTATTGGGTCAAATTACGAAAGAATGGTGGTAAAGAAATCATTATATTGGAAAATTAAAAATACTAGGCTTTTAGGTGCATCAAGTGTCATGTGGCTTCACTCATTATAAACAACTCAAAGTTAATACATGCGAGTTATGTTAATATGACCCAGTCCGAAAGCAAGTACAACATTTGTCGTCTTCACCGGTTTGATTGTATCTCTACGCATTTTAACACATGCTCTCTAACTATTAATTAAATTAATGAACCTATAAATTATTTTTATAAAATGAAATTGTCATATGATAACACCCTGTTTTTGGAACCTTTTGAGGGCACTAACAATACCCTTCCTTGTGCTTCTAGTTCTCTCTTACAGTTTGCCCATCCAATTTTTGAAAACTTGGGATGAGGAAATAAGATGGGCTGATCCCAAACCTATATTTGACAACTTTTGTGCAAAATGAGGAAGCACAGAATCGGTTGAAAACAAATTAGTCTGAACAGTCTAATTCAATTCCAAAGGCGCAACCAAACTTGCAGCCAACAATCTTTTTTTAAATAAAAAATATTCTATCTTCGGTATTTAGGAATTCTAAAAGTCTGTTACAAAAAGTTACACATCCCTGAGGTAAATTCAAAATCAAAGGGGGAATGATAGACGACAATCTAGCAATCTATCTTTCCACAAGTTGAACCGATTGACTAACAGGTAAGATTAAGCTTAATAAAAACACTCTACAATCCAACTCTTTCACAAGATAAGCCAGGAAATTAGAATATTCAGCAAAGATACAGGTCATTGATAACCTACTGGAACAGTCTTATCTTAATTTTAGAATGTACATATGCCTTGTCTTATTTTTTGAGAACTCATGAATGACATGCACACATTGAACCCAAAGGGGTTGAACAAAGCAGATCTTACGCCAAAATCATGAGAAAATAGAACAGGCTCTTCCCTTTTTATGACTAGATCAAAATGAATTCTTATTGGCCCACGTTAGACTAATCAACTTCACTGTAAAATATATTGCAGACCAACCAATTGAAGTTTGTGTTCCTCAATTCAATATAATTAACTTCACAAAAAATACTCTTAATTCTTGTTTTAAAGGAAAAGACGAGATTAGGGGTTTAAGGATATTAAGTCTGAAAAATGAAGAAGAATAAGAAAAGAAATATTACCGTCGGGAGGGATGACCACGCTGCTAAGGAGGTGCGCGATTATTTTCGTCTTCGACCAGTCGTCTGAGTTTTCCTTTAGCCCGAAACTAAGATCCACGAGATGCACAGTTGATTGAGAAGCAAAATCGGGAATTCATGGTTGCATTTGAGAAGGGATGGGCTTTGGGATGGAAATTGAGAAGCAAAATCGGGAGCTATAGTTGCAATTGAAAAGATAGATTTTGGGGATTTTCAATCTGGTAGAAAGAGTGAACACAATCCGTCTTATTTGATAGAAAGAACGAACACAATCCGTATTTTGGGGATGGAACGATTTTGGGGATTTTGGGGATTTTATTTGTTTTAACCTCAATTTAGTCTTATTTCTTTTCTTCTTTTTTTTGTTGATATAGTTGGAGGGAATTTTTGGAGGGAAACTAAAATACTGAGACAGACTATATTGGTTTTGTAACGAACGAGAATTTTGTAACTTAATTTAAATATTTATTGATTAAATAAATATTTTTCGATGATTCGATTGTTGAATTAATTGATTAATTAATGAATCTGTGGTAGATTAATTTAATTATATGTGTTATATTAATTAAATTGATGTAAAGAATTTTTATATTCAAAGTATGCGTTTAATTGAGTTTATTTGATTAAATGCATTATTTAAATAAGTATAATGTTATTTCTAATTAATTTAATATTAATTAGAGATTTAATAGTTTGTCGTTATTAGTGAAGGAGAATTTTATTTATGTGACTATGTGATTTAATGTAGAATTATTATATTTTATTTAATTGATTTAAATGAGATTATTTAATTAATTTAAATATGTGACATGAACTATATTATAAGCTATTTATTAAAATAAATTAGAAATGAGGAATAAATGGGTAACCAAACATGGCCTTATGGGGAGTTGGTGCCAGTTATTAACTGACACCATGTTCTGCCAGTTTATTTCACGTATTATCATTATACGCATCAGTTTTCTTAAACAAGCCTGAGTATACAGAGAGAAAAAGAAAGAATTTTAAGAGGAATTAAAGAATTAAAGAAGGAAATCTTTTCATCTAGTTGCATAATCTAGCACCAAATCAAACTATGTTTTCTTAATTTTCTCCATGAATGTATGTTTTTGAGTTCTCTGTAAATTAAGTTCTATGGCTAAATTTTTATAAAATGATGATTAGATGTTTGAAAGCATGTATAAACGTCTTTTATATGATGTATATATGATTTAGAGTAATTAAATCCATGAAATGATATTTATGTTAGTGTTCTGGAAGTTACAGAGTAGTTACATATGAATATGAACTGTACGTATGAAATTGATGTCTGTGTTATTAGTTAATTGGTTAAATTGATAATTTACTTTGTTTATGCATGTAAAAATGAAGGAAACGAGATTTAAACGGATTAATTTGGTACTATAATGAACCTGTTATGTGTGATTTTAAGGGAATTGTAGAAACTTTGATAAAACGATAGAAATCTCAAATTTTGATTCTTAGATTCATGGTTTGTACGATTTAAGTTGTTAGAATCATGTTAGAAGGCTTGGGTAACGATTATGTATGAATTATAGTAACTGGGTATGTTTAATTTGACGTAAGAATAACAAGATTGGAAATTTTTGGCCTGTTTTTGCGTTCTTCGCGAACTGCAGAACCTGAAATTCGTGTTTCTCACCCCGGCGAGCTCAATGAACTGATTTTCTTGCCCCGGCGGGAGCTCGCCCCCGCGAGCTCAGTGAACTGAGTTTCTCACCCCGGCGGGAGCTCGCCCTGGCGAGCTCATTGAACTGAGTTTTCTCGCTCCGGCGAAAAATTTTATGAAGGAATTCTCGCCTCGGCGAGCTCAGTGCAGGAAGAGTTAAAATTTTTCTTTCCTTATAGTTAAGCTATGTCACCCTATGCATGTTTAAAACTTAGATTAATGTGTTGAACGAATGCCAAGATGTTGAGTTGGATGCTAAGCATATACCGTTGATTATAAGTATAGAGATTGATGAACCCTAACTGGACGTTGAGTTTTAGAAATTCTTAAGTATGATATTGCTATAATTATTAAACTTACAACTTCTGAAGTGAGATTAATAATCAGAAAATAATTGAGATGTTAGAATGAAAATTTGATGTGAATGAATCCTGAAGTGTTTATAATACTGTAACTAATTTTGTTATTGCTTTATAAATTGGATGTATAGGTTGATTAAGACACGTGTATTTTATTTTGTAATCTACGCACAAGGCAAGTTTTCTACCCTTAATCTTTTATTTCATCGAAAGCAAGTTTACTACTCCTAATCTTTTACTTCGTTGAAAGCAAGTATCTTATCCTTAATTAATTATTTCTACGCAAGTTCCTGAACTTCATTCTTTTATCATGCAAGCTTTATAATGCTATTACTTACTTGAGCAAGTTCTTAATTCTAGTTCACTCAATTGTATATTTTGTGAGATTCAGTCCTTGATTCTCGAATATCAATTACATTTTTTATTGGACCTTGATTGACTAGCGAACCCTTATTGATTCGACTAGTCCATAGTTGATGAGCGTTCTAAATTCTAGAAACGTATTGAAGTAAATCCAAACCAAACTTCCTTTGGTGCGAACTCCGATGTCAAACTGAGATGAACAACCCTTATATTGGGAATTTTATTTACGCATTAGCGTTAAGATGTTGTGCATATACATGGTACAAAGGGCTGATCCCCCTAAGTACGAGAAGTAACGTCCATATAGTCTTACGACTGTTAAAGGTTTAAAGTAGAAATACTTGATAACCTGGGACATAGTTCGTGGTCTTAAGACCCTCAGATGTTCTTTTGAATCTTGTCTTATAATCTTGACTCAAAAGCTGAATCTTCGATTATTCAATATCCGTTGATTATTTCGCATGTTATTATTACTGTTGTTGTTGTACTTGCTGGGCAATCGTTGCTCATCCTTGCATAATAACATTACAGTTAAAGTTGAAAGAACCGATGAGCCATCCACTAGTAAGGGCAAAGGAAAAGCAAACAAGTGATAAGACTTGTTTTTATTTGTTTAAATGATGTTTATGTAATAGACTTAATTTATGTTTCCACACTGATGTTTATTTAAGGTTAGATGACCTGGGATTTATTTATTAATGGCGTTATAACCCTTAATGGGAGATTTCTGTTTTTATTAAGAGTTTTCATTTATTTTTGAATGGGTAGTTAGATGTGATGTGATGTTTTTGGATAGTGAACACCAAATCTTGTGGAAATTAAGTACCCGGATTTGGGGGTGTCACGGGTTTCTAATCCGTCTCTAAAATGCGTTTAAAGATCTTTAAAAAATAATCATTTTTTGAGACGGCTATAGCCATCTCTAATTCTGTTTCTAAAATAAGGAGGGAATTGGAGACTAATATTTGGAAGGAAAATAAAAGTCTGAGACGAAAATTTCGTTCTCTAATCGATTTCAAAAATAAATAATTATTTCTTTTTTTAATTATTAATCTGAGACGAGCATAATTGGTCTCAAATCTGTTTCAAAAACGTGTTTAATTTTTTTTTTAAAAATACTTACTTTTTGAGACGGTTAAATCCGTCTCTAGAATTTGAGACAATGTTAGTGGTTTCAGAATCCGTCTCGGTTTTTTAATTCCAAAACATGTCGAGACATAGCAAAATTTTTGTTTCTAAGTCCGTCTCAAATTGCTAGAATTAGAGACGGAACTTAGTCCGTCGATCTCTAAAAATTTATTTCAGATGCCTAGATTTTTTGTAGTGAAATAATATCTTCCCCAAGATAAACAGTACGTATGCTTTCGTGTACGTCACCACCGTTTCCCAATTAACATCTAAGGGAAGTTGGCAAAATCTGCTACCCAACCACGATAACATAATGCCTCCTTTACTGTACACTTTCTCATCCCCAACAATATATTTACTAAATTCGTTATCAATAAACATTTGTTTAGGATTTTTTATTAATGTACATGTTATAGCATTCCCTATAACCGGTAATCCTAAAATAAAATGTACATTTTCAAGGGTTATTGTCATTTCACCGGTCGGAAAGTGAAATGTATTGGTCTCACTACGACAACACTCCACTAATACTTCTATCAATGAAACATCTAATTGGTTACAGACATTAGTGTTTGTAAATACACCAAAACCCCATTCGCGTAATATTTCTTTTTGGGTATCACTTAAAACCCAAATATCCAACGACCGTCCACTCTCATCAGTTCTTAATGTTCTAGTATAATGTGGATTATCCCATACGGCTGTTGAAATGTGGTTTGGTTGATCCCACAACAATGTATTGACAGTAGGTCCTAGATTGAATTCCATTTCTGTAACTAACGTAAAGAAAATAAACATATATAAACAACACATTGGAAACTAACACAAAAAAATAACACGAAGATTTTATTTTATAACCAACACAAACAAAGTAAACAAACAAAATGAAAAAAATTACATGTTTGTATACATTACTATGTTTTTGTATACATTACTTTGTTTTTGTAAACATTACTGTGTTTTTGTAACTAACACAAACAAAATAAACAAAATACCATGTTTGTATATAACAAAGAAGAATACAAACTATATACACATATGTCGAATTTAAAACTTACTTCACTTGGATTTAACAATGTTGTTAGGTTAGCTATATGGATTTGCCGATCTCCTTTTGCTTGGTTGCTTTTCTCTCAAATTCGTAGCAAAGATTTTAGGTTGGTTGCTTGGTTTCTTAGATCTCAGATGGACAAGATGGAACAATTTACGCTTGGGATTTCGTTGGAGTAGGAGTCCATAGTTTAGTTCTGCAGATGATTATGTTAAACGGCGTCGTTTTCATAAGGAGACCTAGCGTCCGCAGTATTAAACTGCGAATGTTACTTAAAAGTTCCCAATTTCCAGACGACGTCGTTTTCATAAACATAGCGTCTGTAGTATTAAACTGCGGACGACACCTTTATCCATATAAAAATGGCGTCGTTTTAAGATCGACTTAACATACTTAACGTCCGTAGTATTAAACTACTGACGGGGAAAAATGAACGGAGGGGTATTTTGGTCATCTGTCTCGTCTGCAATATTAAACTACGGAATACTGGAAACAAAACTGCAAACGGGTGGTCTATTTAACCGTTCAATCTTCGGATGGAAGGTCACGATGTGTTGTAAGGATAATCTTAAGTTGACAAAGTTGGCTATGGATCGGTCCCCCCCCCCACACACATATATATATATATATATATATATATATATACATATATATAGGGTCTGTCTCTCCAGCGAACCGCTGGGAGTGAACCAAAGATGAACCAGCTATAACGACGGTTTTGTCCGTCGCTATAACATAGAAAACTGATGAACCGGCTATAGCGACGGTTTTGTCCGTCGCTATATCCGTCGCTATAGTCGATTCGTCGGTTTTCTATGCTATAGCGACGGACAAAACCGTCGCTATAGCTGATTCGTCTTTGGTTCGCTCCCAGCGGTTCGCTGGAGAGACTGGCCGTATATATATCCTCTTAATTATGTTACATGGACAATTCAATATACTTCTCTTAATTATTTTACATGGACAATTGAATATACTTTTATAACTTTATGTGGTATATGAGTTCTCTTCATTATAACTTCCATCCACTTTCATCCAATATACTAAGTAGTTGAACTTAATAATTTTGTTATTAATAATTAAAATATATTAATAGATAGTTAATGAAATCAAGATAATTCTATAAAAGAAAATTAAAATACTTCAAAATATTTTACGGCTAAAAGTTTTTTTTTTTTTTTAAAAACAACCATTGAAATTTTAATTAAAAAATTCACATGTTCACCAAATGGTGAAAAAATGTCGGATTACTTTCATTTTTGAAATAATTATACTACTTACTATAATAAATTAATTGATTAGTATTGATTTTAATTATACTTTTAAAATTATAAAAATATGATGTATTTAATAGAATTGAAGAGAATAAAATATAATGGAGAGTCAAGTCACTTTATGTATTAATTTCTATTATGAGGAGAGAGAAAAAGTGTACTCACTTTATAGTGACTCATAATTCATGTCATGGGTTTTTTTTGGGTTTGTTTTCTTTCTTCCTTTTCAATTCCAAGAAAAATCAAATGCAAAATAGACAGAATATAGCTTTATCATATATATATATATATATGCATGTATTATACATTGGGGACTCATCCATAGTTAACGTTGTTAGGATAAAGTTATCCTTATAACATATTTCAGCCGTTTATCTATCCATCGAATGGTAAGGAGGAAGCCCAATCCATAATTTAATATGGGGGAGCCCACAGTTTAGTTCTACGGACGAAAAAATTGTCCAAAATATTCCTCCCCCGTCCGCAGAATTAAACTGCGGACACTATGTATGCCAATGATATTAACACGACAACGTTTTGCTCATATCACCCGTTCGCAGAACTAAACTGCAAACGCTGAGTATATTCCTAACTTCATTAACACGACAATGTTTTGCTCATATCAACCGTCCACAAAACTAAACTGCAGACTTTGAGTATATTCCCAATTAATCTTCATTAACATAATGACATTTTGCCCATATCATCCGTCCGCAGAACTAAACTGTAGACGCTGAGTATATTCCCAATTAATCTTTAAACGGAGGCGTTTTAAGGTAAATCATCGTCCATATAACTAAATTGCGGACGATGAGTCCTTTATAAAATAATGACTACGTTCTTCATAACATAACTTTTGGATCTCATCTCATTTTGACAATGACGATTTAGAACTAGAAGAGTTCGGTTTAAAGCTATCAAACTTTATATTTCTTCTTGCATAAGTTCTTCCTGATTCATGTGATCTAGGATAATGAGAAACACGCATGGCTAAACGACTGAATGGAAGATTGGTAGCTTTAAATCCAACTGCTTTTTTGTCATATCACCTGACCGCAAAACTAAACTTCCGCATATCTAAACTTTTAATTTTTTTTTCTCATCTTCACACTGGCGATCTTGAACTACAAGAGTTCGATTAAGGCTTTCAAATTTTTTATTTCTTCTTGCATATTTTTGTGATGTTTGATTCATCTTATATGGGATGATGAGAAACATGACCATGGCTAAACAAATAGAATATATATATATATAGTCATGGATGTTTCTCATCATTCCAGATAAGAATATCCAACAAGAATATACAAGAGAAATGGAAGAATTGATAGGTTTAAATCTAACTTTTTTGTAGTTAGACCACAACAGCAGAACTAAACCATGGACAGTAAAAATATATGTTATACCCGTCCACAGAACTAAAGTGCGGACGATAATCGTCGACCTAAAAAGATATGTTTTACCCATTTGCATAACTAAACTGCTGACGGTAGGACTGGTTAACCTAAATGATCATCTTGTTTCGCCAAAGCTTCAATCAAGTTGAGAGAGTAGAACAAGTACTGCGTATACCAGATCGTTTTTCTTTTTCCTTCCTCACCTTCTTATTAAAAGTAGTATGCCCTCAAGCCAATCACATAGGATGTGATAAACATTTACTTTATAATCTTATTCATTTATTAATAAAAGAATTTATCAATTCATTTAAAGGCATTTATTTATCCATGTTTAATTTGTTAGAGTCTGCATGTTTGATTTGATGGTGAATGCGATTAATGTATATTAATATCAGTATGTTTTGTAAAGTCCTTATCTGAGATATAATTGTATAAGGACTTAAAGTAGTACGATCAAACTTGTTAGGTTGATCCTTTGAGTTAATTTTATGTATAGTTGATAGGATCAAATCAATCGTATAGTATTGTTGAACGATCGTAGAGTTACTCTGCCTACTAGTAGTGTAAATGTTGTTCGCAGAGTAAACTAGTTGTTCGTAGAACATTAGTTAGTTGATCGTAGAGCTGTCTGTGCATCGTAGAGCAGATCGTAGAGCTGCCTGTGCATTGTAGAGCAACTGTTCATAGAGTTCAGAACGTTGAGTAAAGCTAGTCAAGGCTCTATATTCCACTACAAAAAAAGGGTCATTGGCGACGGCGTCATTGCCAACGACCAATATCATGTTGAGAATAATCTCAATGCCGACGGGATAACCTTCACCAATGTTCTCTGTCGGTAATTCCCTTTTCCTAGTTGGTGGGCGACGGATGTCTGTCGATAATGACTATACCGTCGTCGGCAATGTAAGACCCCCAAATCCAGGTTACCTTAACCTCGGGTCTAGTGCATCACTATGCAACTCATACGTCATACTATCAATAACTCATTGCAGAATAATAAAATATTTACATTGATATAATATAAATATTGTCGTCCCAAGTCTCGAAACCATAACTAAAACATGACATAACTAGTACACAACAACTAATACATAATACTTGTGACGATCCCGAAATCCGGGTCTTGCCTTTAAGCCGGGTTCGGTGCATCACGGTACTACCCATACAATATAGTCTTACTACATGAATGTAACTACAAGATTATTACAACATGTTCTCATCTAATCCCAGGTACGAAGAACTTTAATAATACACTTATGATCAAGGTTGAATAAATACCATGATCCTTTACAATATCTCATGTGTGAATGCAAGGTTCAGATTCTGACTTTAGTCAATCCCAGAATATACTCAAAGTTATTTAATACATTCGTTATATAATATCCTTTATATAACATCATCATCCTTCTAGATTATTGTAACAAGTAAAATTACATAATCGCATCTTAACTACCAGAATGGATAACCTCCATTTCTAACTCAAGGTTTGCATAATCTAATTCACGTACATCATATACCGTTATCACGGCTAAATAATTTCAATGAGGAAATAATAAACAACTTTTCTTTTTCCATGCGCCTCTAATCCTTATCAACATGATATCAAGAGAATTTCATCGCATTAAGAATCTGAAAGTAGTATGCACACAAGCCAATCATATTTGATATGATGTAGCATATACTTTGTAATCTTATTCGGTTATTAAAGGCATTTTACATTATCTACATGGTGTTGTTATATTAAATGTGATAAACCCATAGTTTTGAGCAATACTTTTAGAATCCTGATGGTGATCATGCTAATGAGATCTAAATTCTAGATAGCTCACAAACTAAAATCGTTCCTAATCGATAGATTACTAAAAAGGGGATTAGTGAATCCGGATAGATTAGTACATACGTTGCTTGCTCTTATGAAGAGGATGATTGATCTCATAATCGTTTGTGTGGAGACACTAAAGCAAGTATGTAGGTGCTTATTAGAGAATAAGTTCACTTAATGTGGCTCGCTAAGGAATACCTAATGGAGTTTTACTCGCCTGTCAATAGGAATTCCTCTAGTGATAGTAGTATAAGTGATCCTTGGACTTGAGATCGTCATAGTATCTTGTGTATGATGAGTTATACTTTGACATATCCCTTAAGACCTTTGGGGTATATCAAAGGGTACGATTGGGTATAATAAGTTATACCTGGAGATAGGTGAATGATTAACAAAGAATCTACCACTTCTAGTAAAAGGAGAGAATGTCCTATATGATTCGATAAATAACAACTCAAAAGTCTTTGGCCAAAGCAAAATGAAATTAGAAAGGAGTTTCTAATTTGCATTGTCAGAGTTGTGCATTTGAGAATCGAAATACATATAATTAAATAAAATAAGACTTGACATTAAGATTAGAATTGTTCTAATTGATTTATTCACAACCGGTTTAATATGGAGAACCTAAAGGGTCACACCGCAAAAGAAAAATATTTGTTTAAGAAGTAAATGGCATAATTATAATAATAAGTTAAGTGTATTTAATTTAATTTATGGAGATAGAATAAATTAAATAGCTTAATATTTATTATTTACTATTTTAAAAATATTAAATATAAATTAATAAGAAGAGTCTTATTATTATTACAATTACTATTATTTAATTCCTAATAGGGATTGCGAATTAATTAATAGAAGTACTCTCTCATAACTTTCTAATTGGATTAGGAGTTTAATTAATTAAAAGAGTTTAATTAGAATAAAAACCCTAATCCTAAATAGTTTAGGAGGGTTCCCTATATCTATAAATAAGAGGAGTCTTATTATGATTTGGGTTAGACAGTTACACACTCTTCCATAAGAATTGGAGATAGTGAGAGTACTTACAATTTCTATAGAGATAGAAACTAGGGTTTTGCCAACACCCATCTTCTTGAACAACTATTATTCCTTGGTGGATCACCTCTAGAAGCCAAACACTTGGGAGGCTAAGGTTGATCAAAGGAAGGAATTTAATCGGTGGAATTCGAGAGAACGCGAAGGATTTGAAGGTGAACTCGTACCTGTATAAGCATGGTTCTACAAGGGTATGATTCTCATACTTTATCTCTTTCGTTTAATTGATAATTGAGCACATGGATGATCATGGTGATGGTTTGTATGAAAAATTTTAAAATCCGTTTTATTGCGCTTCCGCACTATATATGTAATTTGATTGCATGTTCGCGCTATATACAAACCTAACAGTGGTATCAGAGCCTAATCTTGTGCTAATTATCGATTTTGATGATTCCATGTGTGTATGGTATGCGATTGGATCGAACTTTTTGGGCAGAATCTGATTTTCTGAATCTGCTATGCGGCACAGCTGCACCGTTTCCAGTTCATTCTGGAGCGCAGCTGCGCCCAAACCCAAAAAATTGTTTCTAGGGTTCAGCGCAGCTGCGCCGCTTCCCAGTTCATTCTGGGCGCAGCTGCGCCGGACAGCAGAATCTGAAAAATAATTTTTCCTTCAATTAAAATAAATGGTTTATTTAATTGATATAAGTTTAATATAAAGATGTTTATTTTATCTGGAATAGGATTTCAAATTACTAAAATTAAAGGAGTTTAATTTGGATTTGGTTTTTGATTCAAAACTAAATATTAGCAAAACTTTTGCCCATTAATTGATATCAATGCATATATGGAATGGTTTTATTATTCATGAGATGAATGTTATTTATTGATACATATGGAGATATGTATGATAATAAATAGGGATTGATTATGGACTATTGACCAATGTGTGATTGGATTTATTTTAGTGGATGCTTGAATGAATGAGTTTTTATAAATGGGGTTTGCGTACCTCGTCTTCTTCTATAGTTTTTCTTGATGTAAATTATATCTTCCTCCTATGTACCTCCCCTTGACTGCTGATCAAGGTTTCTATTTATTGTAAATAGTTTATGTAATAGGTTTAGTTAGAATTACTTGAAGAATTGGAGACAAAAGAGCAAGGAGCGCTTAAAGACCCGTTTGTAATGGAGCTCAAGTTTAAATGTAATAGTTATATTTAAATTTAATTCTTGCACCCTAGGTTTGACCTTTTGGTTCACTTGGTGGCTCTAGTGAACCAAACTAGAATAAAAGTCCATAATCAATCCGGGTAGAATATAGTATTCTATATGTGCATGCTTACTATGTATATATTATATATTATTCAACATGTTTCGCATGTTAAATAATATGACGCGTATTATATATATATATATATATATAGATATATATGTGTGTGTGTGTGTGTGCATGCGCGCTAAACAAGATGAGACAAATAATAACAAACCCCTCAAAGAAATTATATTAAGTCTTAAGCGTTCAAATATATTTGGAATATCGAACGTCGCCTTCTAGCATGGTAAAGCGATAGAGTATTAAACATTTAATATGAGTTTGTTGTGTCACACAAGGCAAGTATTAAATATTTAAGATGTTGCTTTATCACATTTGATACTTATAAATAGACTGAACGATGCTATTTTGTTGTGTCACACAAGGACAGTGTTTTTCTTTTGAATATATGGAAGTGCTAGGTTGGACTTAACTTGGATAATTTTGATTCGGATGTGTCACACTTGATCAAAATAATCTAAGAGGCAAAATACAAGGAGTTACATAGTGATGTAATTGACAATAGTTGTCTACCTATTTATTTATATATAGTTTGTTGTGTCACACAAGGCTATATATAATTGAAATGGGATCCTTATTCTCACTAGCAAATCTTTAATTAGAATTGCCGAACCATAAATATTGAGGGTAATATAGTTTGATAAAAATAGTGAGGCACCAATTTAAAATAAAGACCTAATTTATTTTGGTAATTAATTAAATGAATGTATGCTAAAATGTTGTTAAATTACAAATTCATTTTACAGAATTTTACAATGTCTAATTCACTATCACTGCGTAGCATATTAGATGTTAATTAACCGGACCAAATTAAAAGGACTAGTTTAAGAATTTGAGAATAGTTCTCAAGGCTGGAAAAATCTATCTTATGTCCTTAATATGCCTATCCCTGCAATGGTTGTAGACAATGCCATTGAGGAAGAGATTGCTACTTTTAGAAAGTAGTAAGATGATGCACAGTTGGCTCAATGCATCATGTTCGCATCCATGAGTAACGAGCTTCAGCGTCAGCATGAAATTATGGATGTTCCTACTATACTCCTACACCTTCAAGGAGTTGAAGGGTGAGGAAAGTAAGACTATTAGATATCAGATATCTAAGGAACTTTTCCGATCTAGAATGACTGATGGCACTACAGTACAGACATATGTCCTAAAATGATCAATCTGATTGAATAATTTGGACAACTGGGTTTTAATGGATGGAGAGTTGATCCAAAATTTAATCTTGCAATCACTTCCGGACTTTTTCTCACAAATTATTGTGAATTTCCACATGAACAAGCTATATGTCAGCCTGCCTGAGTTGCTTAAACATGTTAAAAACTGTAAAGAGTCACTTTCCAACCAAGAAAGACCAAGTCTTACTGGTAATGATTCTTCTAAGAAGCGGAAGAGGGCCAAAAGATCTTCTTAAAAGAAAAACAATTCAAAGAAGGTAAATGGCGCAGTGGTGCAAGCCGCCCTGGGAACGAACCGTAAACCCGGACGACTCAGAATCGACTCCCACTAGCAACACTTGTAGGGGCACTAATAATGCTCTGATGTGGCCACGGGGACGCAGGCGCAAGCCCCATATGAAAAGGCTGACCCGGGTTCGGAGGGATTAGTCCGGATGTGTCCGGGACACCCATGGTTAACAAAAAAAAAGAAAAAAAAAGAAGGTAAATGGAAAGGCAAAAATAAAGGACAATAAGAACAAGACTGATGCAGATAACAAATGAGTTTGCTTCCACGACAATAAGCCTGGATACTGGAAAGGAAACTGTAAGAAGAATCTTACAGAGGCTAACTAGAAGAAGCTTAGTGAAGCTTCAGTTACATATATAAGTTTGTTCATGATTAAAAAATAAATCTTTCTGTAAGTCAAGGTTCTACTTGGGTATTGGATACCGGCTGTAGTTGTAATATTCCGAACCCTAATAAGATTTGTAAATATAAATTATGTGTTTATGAAATGAAATTTCTTGTTCTGACTTGATATTATGTGATTGTGTGTTTTATTAAACAATTAGGTCAAATAAAATTTTTTCGCCCAGCAGCTGTGTCGTGCTTAATCGGACAAAATGATTTGTCGTGCTTCCGGCGAATACACCGAGAAGCGTTTCGGCAAATTATTTTTGTAAGCTGCTGTGTCGTGCTTGGAATTGACGAAGTGCTTTGTCGAGCTTCGACATTAATATAATATTATATTAACTGATAAAATTTTAAAATAAGTTAAATAGGGTTTAAAATGTTACACGGAAATAGAAACCCTAAGTTGAAAACCCTAATTGATAATAATTGTCTGAATTGATTAATTAAAACCCTAATTATTGTACAATAATCTTAATTAATATAATTAAGATTTAAATAATGAATCATAATGTTAATTATGAATCATTAAGATTAAACTAAACCCTAAACGAAAGATTAAAACCCTAATTGTAGGATTGAAAACCCTAAACCCTAATTAGAAACCCTAAGACCCTAATTTGATTCAAGAACACTAAATTATGGAGTTATAAATCTTAATTGTGATATAATATCATAATTAGGGTATTACTAAACCTAAATTAACATCCTAATCATGATTAACAAAAATCTAGATTTAATTAGTAAGTAAATAAATTAAAAATAAAATCCTAGCCAATGAAAATGAAGCTAGGAGTGTGCAAGCTTGTGCTTGACACACTCCAGCACAAGTAGGTGAATTAGGCCAGATCATAAGCAGCACAAGTTAATTGGCTAGATATTTTAGGAGGCAAAAGTTTGGAAATTAGCTAGGAAACCCTAATTTGGAATTGCTATAAGAAGAATGAGATGCTGAGCTTTTAAACTACGAAATTGTGAACCTATACACTTATATTACCAGCCTAAACAAGCCCTAGCAACCACAAGCTCAGAATCAGAAGCCAAAAATCAAATTTTAAAGAAAAAGGTGCACAAAACCCTAATTTATGTTTGATCTTCAAGCCTGCAAAATTTTTGTGTTTTAGATGTTTAGGAATCCTTATTAATATGTTATTTAGTGATCTGGGCGGTTAAAACATGTTTACATAACATCTAGATATGAAAATCAAGCCAAAAACTCAAACTGTTCTTGGCAGTCAAGAACAGTCTGACAAGCCTTTTTGTCAGAGCTTTTGATCGGCTTAAAATGTTTGTTTGATGTGTTTTAAAGCATGAATCAGTAGTATGCCATGTTAGCTTTAAGATCCAATTGATAGAATAGTTAAATTATCTCTAGATTGAAAGTTATTAATGGTCAAAACCCATTGACCGACCATGGGGGACTGATTTCTAGGTAACCCAGAAATCGTATGAATGTCTGACAGATTGATGTCAGAGTTTTGATCAACCCAGAAATGACCTAGATGACATAGTTTGTGTAGTTTATTGTTGTAGAGTTGTTATATGATATATGAACTACAATCTCGAATCATTAAAACACCTAAACAATCAACCAGTTGAACAAAATTAACAGTCAAACCACGTTGACCGTTATGACTGGATGAGTTTCTGGGTTACCCAGAAACTCAAGAACAGTCATGAACGGGGTAGTTTGACAATGCTTTTTAGATCATGATATGATATAGTTTGTGATGTAAATTGATATGTCGTTGTACACTGCCATGTTAGCTATAACAACAAACAAAAACCAAGAACAAACATCAAACGAGCTGAGATTAATTTGAGGTCAAAAGTCACCGTTGGACGTTGACCAAGTGTTCTTCATAAAGAACACCTTTAGCGACGAAATTCATCCCCAAACCCAGAAACCTATTATTCTATGTAGACCGTCGCTAAAGCCCTTTAGCGACGGATTTTTAATAAAAATAAAATAAAAATTAATTAAATAAATTCTAAAATATAAAATAAATATAAAATAATTATTAATAATTAATAAATAAATTCGAAAATTCATTTTTTAATTATAAAAATTCATTTTTAATATTTTTATATATTCTGAAATATTATTTAATTTAATTAAATAATAAATAATAATTATGATAAATCATTTAATAATTATTTTAATTATTTAAAAATGATATTAAATTATTAAATAATTATATTAATTATTTAAAAATGATATTAAGGTAAATAAAATTATTATATATAATAATTAAATAAAATATTAAATATTTAAATATTATTTAAATAATATATTAAGTATTTAAAAATTTCTTTAAATGATAATTAAATCATTTAAATATGAAATTAAGTTTTGAAAATTATTATAAGTAATAAATAAATTATTTTAATGATAAAATAAATTCTAAAAATATTATTAATGATAAAATAAATCATTTAAATAATATTCTATCTTTCTAAAAATATTATAAATGATAAATAAATCATTTAAATAATATTTTAAGTATCTAAAAATATTCTAAATAACAAATAAATTATTTAAATAACATATTAAATATTTTAAAATTATTCTAAATGATAATTAAATCATTTAAAAATATTTCTAAACTTGTAAAATTATTTAAAAATACTTCCAAGCTTCTGAAAATTATTTAAAAATAATATTAAGCTTCTAAAAGTGTTATAAATAATAATTAAATTATTTAGACTAATAGTTAGACTTCCAAATGAAGTTTTATCGAACAATCTATGTGTTTAGCCATTAAGGATGCGACCGAGATATCGAATCAACGTCGAACCTTAATGAAACTTGTTTAGTTTAGCGTAATACATGTTTATATACGTGCTAACGCTTATTATTGGTATACGTAGACTACGTGCGTTGACCGATCGCACTAAATTATAGTGAGCTACGCTAAGGCAAGTCTCCCAACTTTGTTATCTTTATGCAAGTATCCCGAACTTATTTACTTTTGAGCAAGTGTCCTAACCTTACTCAACTTATATTAAGCAAGTATTATACATCTTGCTATCAATTATTGTGAAGTTATTACTTCTTGTTCAGCATAACTTAAGAAATGAATCATTATTCAGATATTGTTTATTCGAGCGGAAATTGTTGTGTCAAACCAAATTGTTTGCTAAGACATCTATACTGAGTAAATAGAAATGCCTTCATAGGAAGGCCAATAAATGTCGATAATATATTGACCAGAAATGGTAGGATGGTATGCATACTCCTAGGATATTGGTGAGGCTGATCACCTACCAGATATCTGAATTCAAATGGTTCTAAGTCATTAAAGACTGACAGAACAAAATGAAATATTGGTTCTCGTACAGAACCCTCAGTATACATTGTTGACATCTTTCAAATCAAACACATGGTGTTTACATATTCAAATGAACTTGCTGAGCATTTGTAGCTCATTCTTGCGCATATCTTCTTTTGCAGCTGTAAATGATATCCCTGGCACGTCTGGGACTAACAAGGGAAAAA
Organism: Aralia elata; assembly: GCA_034770075.1. Classification (NCBI taxonomy): domain Eukaryota; kingdom Viridiplantae; phylum Streptophyta; class Magnoliopsida; order Apiales; family Araliaceae; genus Aralia; species Aralia elata. The sequence goes on along the minus strand of CM068383.1, from coordinate 40,232,712 downwards.
GCCATGCTTATTAGCTTTAATTTCTGTTGTTGAATAGTTTAAGTCTTTTAAAGACTTGTTGTTATAATAACTTAGTATAACGGATGATGTAACCGAACAAAATGTTATGTAATATATTATGATCCTTTATGTTATAGAATGCGTTATACTCTGATCTTTAAACTCTTTAGAATAGTTGTACTAAGTTAAATACAGTGTCTATATGAACTATACATCTGAATGAGGGTATCTAAATGATGTTGAGAGTCCTATAAGCTCTGGGGTTACACTTAATGAGCGCCGGTAAGGTGCTATCTTTACCGGAATGCGCCCCTCAGTTCTATGGACAATCTTATCATTAATACTGTGAATGTCAGATAGATAGGGAATATTGATATGACAGAGATATTCATAAGATATGGATCTATATATCTAAGTGAGGGTATCCAAACACAGACAACGTTCTGGCCGGAACTAGTACCTGTTATGGGATACTGTGAACCTTGGATAGATAGAAGTCATATTTTATTGAATATTTATAGTTGTATAGTTCCACGTGAGCACCAGATCTGCTACAGGGGTGTGTAGAGATTTGGGGGCGTCACAGGTTGGTATCAGAGCTGTAGATTATAGCTCTAAGGTAGTTGGGAAATACCTTAGGATATAGTCTTTGAGTCCGTAAAATACTTAATGATACATAAAATAATCTTAAAAGCTTTATCTTATGTGTAAATTTGTTTCCCCATAAATACTAAATAAATTAAAATTCTTTTGTAGGATGGTAGGAGTAAACCAACACATAGGATGGTTATCAGACAGTGAACCCGATGAGGTGCCTGATTATGAGCCGGCTACCCCTGAGCTAGATTTAGAAGATGAAGACCCAGAGGAGGAGGAACTTATCCATGACGAGGAAATATTGGAGGCAGAGGAGGCAGAGAACCCTGTAGATGGGCAGTTAGTAGACCCTGATTCTGAGGAGGATATTGGAGCAGGCCAGATGATGAGTGTCGAAAGACACGAAGAGATAGTTATTCAGTTGGTACAACAGTCAACAGTAGGGTTAGAAGCTGCTAACTCTTGGGCAAACATAGCGGCAGGATTATTGGAGAGTGAGCGAGATACGACTCAGCGTTTGAGGACACTTCTTCAAGCCACTCAGAGGGAGAAACAGGAGGCACAAATGCAGGCAAACAGAGCCGATAGGAAGAGTAAGGCGGCATTTGATGGCCTAGAGCGACGAGTGTTTAGGTATCCGGTGGAAGAGAAGAAGGAGGATTATATGATTGATAGAGCAGTAGTCGGTCATATGATACGAGATGCTGATAAGGGGATGCGTGATAGCGCAGTTTAGTAGTGTTTAAGTTTATGTGTTGTACTTAGTACGATATCAAATTTTGAGTTGTAAAATAGGAAATCCTTGTAATAACTAGTAGTAGTATAACTACTAGTCGAATATGTAATCGTTGTTGCATGTTTATACAAGTTGTGTTTATATAATCAAATTGTTAGTTCTATATAAGCATATCTTTGTATTTATACTTGCGTTTCTTTATTTTAGAACCATGGCATCAGGACGAAGAGCCCAAGCCCGAACTGAGACCACTGAACCAAATCCCACACAACAATTAGTAAATATCCTCTTAGAAACCTTACAAAATCGTCCACCACCTCAACCCACCCCAGTTAATCCACAGGGCACTATATTCAAAGACTTTAAACTTGTAGGACCACCGGAATTTAAGGGAGCTGCGGAACCTATTGAAGCACAAACATGGGTTACTGAGATAGAGAAGTTTTTCAGGGTAACTAATGTTGGCGAAGATCAAAAGACGATCTTTGCCACCTTTTTCCTCAAGGGTGAGGCAAACCATTGGTGGGAAAATACAAAAATTCGTGCAGGTGAAGATATAATTCCTTGGACTAGGTTTAAGGAACTATTCTTCGAAAATTATTTTCCCCAATCAATGCAGGATCGTATGGAGGTACGATTCTTAGAATTGAAACAAGGAGAGCTTACCGTATCCCAATATACGGCTAAGTTCAATGAATTAGCTAGGTTTGCCCCATACCAGGTCAATATAGAGGTAAGGAAGACCAGAAGGTACGAAGAGGGATTGAAACCCCAAATTCGTAGTAAGTTGTCAGTGTTTCAAGTGAAAACGTTTCCTGAAATTCTCGAGAAAGCTATTATAGCTGAAAATGAGAATGAAGCTTTAATAAAATTTCATAAAGAGAAAAGGAGTTTGAATGAAGGAGGGAAGTTGAAAGGAGAAGTTAGTACATGGAGTACTAATAATAACAAGAGGAAGTGGGATGCCACTGTTCCTACAAACTTTATGAGGAGGGGTAACAATTACAACAATAATAATAACAACAACAACAACAGAAACCAGAACAATAACAATAAGGTGGGTCGTTGTGCCATATGCGGAAAGAATCACCTAGGGATATGTCGCCAGAAGGTGGTTACTTGTTACCATTGTGGGCAAGAGGGACATTATTCCTCCTACTGTCCTAAAAAGAGTAATGATAATACTCGTCAGAGTAACCCGAATGTCACCTGCTATACTTGCGGTGCAACTGGGCATGTGTCTAGGAGTTGCCCGAGGAATAGAAACCAATCTGGGGGAGGAAACCAAGTCCTAAACAATAACTCCAGACCAACAGTAGCAGGAGCTGGGGGTCCAGGTCGTCCAACCGCAAGAACGTTTAATATGACGATAAGGGATGTTGTTGCTGCACCAGACGTGGTAACAGGTATCATCCCTATCGACACTTTAAATGCATATGTGTTGTTCGACTCTGGTGCTACTTGTTCATTTGTGTCTAATAGCTTTGCTAAGAAATTGTCAATGCCATGCGAAGACATAGACATACCTTTTAATGTGGAAATCGCAAACAATGAAATAATTCCAGTCAGAACCATATATAAGAATTGTGTCGTAGAGATTAAAGGACACAAGTTTCTGGTGAACCTCATTCCCATACAACTAGGGGAATTTGATATAATCTTAGGCATGGATTGGTTGGTGAATTATAATACAATAATTGACTGCCAGCGGAAGCGGGTAAATCTAGTGACTGCTTCAGAGTCAAAAATAGTGTTCAAAGGGGGTTGTTCACCTAAACGATCTCACTATCTGACAGTAATGCAAGCAGAGAGATTGCTTAGGAAGGGTTGTACAGGCTATTTGGCATACATAGTAGATACTAGAAAAGAAGGAGTAAAGTTAGATCAAATACCTGTAGTTAGAGAATTTCCGGACGTGTTTCCAGATGACTTACCCGGTCTACCTCCGGATAGGGAGATCGAGTTCGTTATCGATTTAGCACCTGGTACGGCACCAGTTTCCAAGGCACCATACAGAATGGCACCTGTAGAGTTGAAGGAGTTACTTGTGCAGCTACAAGAACTCTCAGACAAAAAGTACATACAACCTAGTGTTTCACCTTGGGGAGCACCGGTATTGTTTGTAAAGAAGAAGGATGGAACGTTAAGGTTATGCATTGATTATAGAGAATTAAATAAGTTAACAATAAAGAACAAATATCCTTTACCACGAATTGATGATCTGTTTGACCAGTTGAAAGGAGCCGAATACTTTTCAAAGATCGACCTACGATCGGGTTATCATCAATTAAAGGTAAGAAAAGAAGATGTGCCGAAGACAGCGTTTAGGACACGCTACGGACATTATGAGTTTCTTGTGATGTCTTTTGGATTAACAAATGCGCCTGCAGCATTCATGGACTTAATAAACAGAGTGTTTAAACCATGCTTGGACAAATTTGTCGTAGTGTTCATCGATGATATTTTAGTATACTCGAAAACAAAAGAGGAGCATGTTGAACACTTAAGAAGCGTATTGGAGATATTACGCAAGGAACAACTTTATGCAAAGTTTTCCAAGTGTGAATTCTGGTTGGAACGAGTCTAGTTCTTGGGCCACGTAATTGACAAGAATGGAATAGCGGTAGATCCAGCCAAGATAGAAGCGGTTGTGAATTGGGAACAACCAACAACTCCAACAGAAGTAAGAAGTTTTCTCGGTTTAACAGGGTATTATCGGCGTTTTATACAAGATTTTTCAAAGATAGTGACCCCGCTAACAAATTTGACTCGAAAGACGGTAAAGTACGTCTGGACAGACAAATGTGAAGAAAGCTTCCAAGAATTGAAGAAGCGTTTAAGTATGGCACCAGTGTTATCTTTACCAGATGATACAGGAGGTCTCGTTATTTATAGTGATGCATCACACAAGGGGTTAGGGTGTGTGTTAATGCAACATGGGAAAGTGATTGCATATGCATCAAGACAACTCAAAGATTATGAGAAGAGATATCCTACGCATGATCTTGAGTTAGCCGCTGTAGTATTTGCCTTGAAAATTTGGAGGCATTATTTGTACGGAGAGAAGTGTGAGATATACACAGATCACAAGAGTCTGAAATATATTTTCACACAGAAGGAGTTAAATATGAGACAAAGGAGATGGCTAGAATTGATAAATGATTTTGATTGTGAGGTCTTATATCATCCAGGGAAAGCCAACGTCGTAGCAGACGCATTAAGTAGAAAGAACCAGGAGAAATTGAATGTGATGACTAATAACGAGGTACTGATAAAAGAATTTGACAAACTTGATATAGAGGTAAGAGTTTCGGTTCACTCTACCCAGAAGTTATTTGTCATGGAGGATAGTTCGACTTTATTGGATAAAGTCAAAGAACTACAGGAGACGGATGCAGACTGTCAAAAGTGTAAGACTGACATAACTCATAAAAAGAATGTTAAGTTTAGAGTGGATAAGGAGGGAGTACTAAGATACGAAAATAGAATTTGGGTACCTTCAGTACAAGAACTAAAAGACGAAATACTGAATGAAGCCCACAGTTCTAAGTTCGCTGTACATCCAGGGAGTACAAAAATGTATAAAGACTTGTGCCAACATTTTTGGTGGTCTAACATGAAAAGAGAGATAGCGGAATGGGTAAGTAAATGTTTAACGTGTTAACGGGTTAAAGCTGAACATCAGAAACCAAGTGGATTATTACAGCCCTTAGAAATTCCTGAGTGGAAATGGGAGCATATTACCATGGATTTCATAGTTAGCCTTCCAACCACACAAAAGGGTCACAATGCCATTTGGGTAATTGTAGATTGTCTTACCAAATCAGCTCATTTCCTACCCATCAAAATCAACTTCAGTCTAGACCAGTTAGCCAGACTTTACATCAATGAAATCGTTTCTAGACATGGAGTCCCTGTTTCTATAGTATCAGACAGAGATCCACGATTTACTTCAAATTTTTGGACGAGTCTCCAGAAAAATTTAGGAACTCAGTTGAGACTAAGTACAGCATACCATCCACAAACTGACGGTCAGTGTGAGAGAACCATTCAAACATTGGAAGACATGTTGCGCTCTTGCATCATGGATTTCAAGGGAAGCTGGGAAGATCAATTACCTTTAGCAGAATTTGCCTACAACAATAGTTACCATGCCAGCATAGGGATGCCACCATTTGAAGCCCTATATGGAAGAAAATGTAGAACACCTTTATGTTGGGATGAGGTCGGAGAACGGCAAATGCTAGGACCCGAAATAGTGCAACAAACCACGGAGGTAGTTCAAATTATACGGGGAAGATTACAAGTGTCACAAGATCGACAGAAGAAATATGCTGATCAACACAGGAAGTTACAAGATTTCGAAGTCGGTAGTCACGTATTCTTAAAAGTATCTCCGTGGAAGGGAAAAATACGTTTCGGCAAGAAAGGCAAATTGAGTCCGAGATTTATTGGGCCATTTCAAATATTGAGGAGGATAGGTGAGGTAGCCTATGAGGTAGCCCTACCTCCTGAACAAGAACATATTCATAACGTGTTTCATGTGTCCGTGTTATGACCGTACAAACCTGACTATAAACACGTTATTGATTACGAGCCCATTCAAATCGAGAAGGACTTATCATATGAAGAGATTCCTATTGAAATTGTGGATAGGAAAGAACAAAATTTGCGAAATAAAAAGATACCTTCGGTTAAGGTTATCTGGAGAAATCAGAATATCGAGGAAGCTACGTGGGAGCTCGAGAGTAAAATGCGAGATAACTACCCACATTTATTTTCATAGACTGTACTGTAAATTTCGAGGACGAAATTCTTATTAGTGGGGGTGAATGTAATATTCCGAACCCTAATAAGATTTGTAAATATACATTATGTGTTTATGAAATGAAATTTCTTGTTCTGACTTGATATTATGTGATTGTGTGTTTTATTAAACAATTAGGTCAAATAAAAAGTTTTCGCCCAGCAGATGTGTCGTGCTTAATCGGACAAAATGATTTGTCGTGCTTCCGGCGAATCCACCAAGAAGCGTTTCGGCAAATTATTTTTGTAAGCTGCTGTGTCGTGCTTGGAATTGACGAAGTACTTTGTCGTGCTTCGACATTAATATAATATTATATTAACTGATAAAATTTTAAAATAAGTTAAATAGGGTTTAAAATGTTACACGAAAATAGAAACCCTAAGTTGAAAACCCTAATTGATAATAATTGTCTGAATTGATTAATTAAAACCCTAATTATTGTACAATAATCTTAATTAATATAATTAAGATTTAAATAATGAATCATAATGTTAATTATGAATCATTAAGATTAAACTAAACCCTAAACGAAAGATTAAAACCCTAATTATAGGATTGAAAACCCTAAACCCTAATTAGAAACCCTAAGACCCTAATTTGATTCAAGAACACTAAATTATGGAGTTATAAATCTTAATTGTGATATAATATCATAATTAGGGTATTACTAAACCTAAATTAACATCCTAATCATGATTAACAAAAATCTAGATTTAATTAGTAAGTAAATAAATCAAAAATAAAATCCTAGCCAATGAAAATGAAGCTAGGAGTGTGCAAGCTTGTGCTTGACACACTCCAGCACAAGTAGGTGAATTAGGCCAGATCATAAGCAGCACAAGTTAATTGGCTAGATATTTTAGGAGGCAAAAGTTTGGAAATTAGCTAGGAAACCCTAATTTGGAATTGCTATAAGAAGAATGAGATGCTGAGCTTTTAAACTACGAAATTGTGAACCTATACACTTATATTACCAGCCTAAACAAGCCCTAGCAACCACAAGCTCAGAATCAGAAGCCAAAAATCAAATTTTAAAGAAAAAGGTGCACAAAACCCTAATTTATGTTTGATCTTCAAGCCTGCAAAATTTTTGTGTTTTAGATGTTTAGGAATCCTTATTAATATGTTATTTAGTGATCTGGGCGGTTAAAACATGTTTACATAACATCTAGATATGAAAATCAAGCCAAAAACTCAAACTGTTCTTGGCAGTCAAGAACAGTCTGACAAGCCTTTTTGTCAGAGCTTTTGATCGGCTTAAAATGTTTGTTTGATGTGTTTTAAAGCATGAATCAGTAGTATGCCATGTTAGCTTTAAGATCCAATTGATAGAATAGTTAAATTATCTCTAGATTGAAAGTTATTAATGGTCAAAACCCATTGACCGACCATGGGGGACTGATTTCTAGGTAACCCAGAAATCGTATGAATGTCTGACAGATTGATGTCAGAGTTTTGATCAACCCAGAAATGACCTAGATGACATAGTTTGTGTAGTTTATTGTTGTAGAGTTGTTATATGATATATGAACTACAATCTCGAATCATTAAAACACCTAAACAATCAACCAGTTGAACAAAATTAACAGTCAAACCACGTTGACCGTTATGACTGGATGAGTTTCTGGGTTACCCAGAAACTCAAGAACAGTCATGAACGGGGTAGTTTGACAATGCTTTTTAGATCATGATATGATATAGTTTGTGATGTAAATTGATATGTCGTTGTACACTGCCATGTTAGCTATAACAACAAACAAAAACCAAGAACAAACATCAAACGAGCTGAGATTAATTTGAGGTCAAAAGTCACCGTTGGACGTTGACCAAGTGTTCTTCATGAAGAACACCTTTAGCGACGAAATTCATCCCCAAACCCAGAAACCTATTATTCTATGCAGACCGTCGCTAAAGCCCTTTAGCGACGGATTTTTAATAAAAATAAAATAAAAATTAATTAAATAAATTCTAAAATATAAAATAAATATTAAATAATTATTAATAATTAATAAATAAATCTGAAAATTCATTTTTAAATTATAAAAATTCATTTTTAATATTTTTATATATTCTAAAATATTATTTAATTTAATTAAATAATAAATAATAATTATGATAAATCATTTAATAATTGTTTTAATTATTTAAAAATAATATTAAATTATTAAATAATTATATTGATTATTTAAAAATGATATTAAGGTAAATAAAATTATTATATATAATAATTAAATAAAATATTAAATATTTAAATATTATTTAAATAATATATTAAGTATTTCAAAAATTTCTTTAAATGATAATTAAATCATTTAAATATCAAATTAAGTTTTGAAAATTATTATAAGTAATAAGTAAATTATTTTAATGATAAAATAAATTCTAAAAATATTATTAATGATAAAATAAATCATTTAAATAATATTCTATCTTTCTAAAAATATTATAAATGATAAATAAATCATTTAAATAATATTTTAAGTATCTAAAAATATTCTAAATAACAAATAAATTATTTAAATAACATATTAAATGTTTTAAAATTATTCTAAATGATAATTAAATCATTTAAAAATAATTCTAAACTTGTAAAATTATTTAAAAATACTTCCAAGCTTCTGAAAATTATTTAAAAATAATATTAAGCTTCTAAAAGTGTTATAAATAATAATTAAATTATTTAGACTAATAGTTAGACTTCCAAATGAAGTTTTATCGAACAATCTATGTGTTTAGCCATTAAGGATGCGACCGAGATACCGAATCAACGTCGAACCTTAATGAAACTTGTTTAGTTTAGCGTAATACATGTTTATATACGTGCTAACGCTTATTATTGGTATACGTAGACTACGTGCGTTGACCGATCACACTAAATTATAGTGAGCTACGCTAAGGCAAGTTTCCCAACTTTGTTATCTTTATGCAAGTATCCCGAACTTATTTACTTTTGAGCAAGTGTCCTAACCTTACTCAACTTATATTAAGCAAGTATTATACATCTTGCTATCAATTATTGTGAAGTTATTGCTTCTTGTTCAGCATAACTTAAGAAATGAATCATTATTCATATATTGTTTATTCGAGCGGAAATTGTTGTGTCAAACCAAATTGTTTGCTAAGACATCTATACTGAGTAAATAGAAATGCCTTCATAGGAAGGCCAATAAATGTCGATAATATATTGACCACAAATGGTAGGATGATATGCATACTCCTAGGATATTGGTGAGGCTGATCACCTACCAGATATCCGAATTCAAATGGTTCTAAGTCATTAAAGACTGACAGAATAAAATGAAATATTGGTTCCCGTACAGAAACCTCAGTATACATTGTTGACATCTTTCAAATCAAACACATGGTGTTTACATATTCAAATGAACTTGCTGAGCATTTGTAGCTCATTCTTGCGCATATCTTCTTTTGCAGCTGTAAATGATATCCCTGGCACGTCTGGGACTAACAAGGGAAAAAGCCATGCTTATTAGCTTTAATTTCTGTTGTTGAATAGTTTAAGTCTTTTAAAGACTTGTTGTTGTAATAACTTAGTATAACGAATGATGTAACCGAACAAAATGTTATGTAATATATTATGATCCTTTATGTTATAGAATGCGTTATACTCTGATCTTTAAACTCTTTAGAATAGTTGTACTAAGTTAAATACAGTGTCTATATGAACTATACATCTGAATGAGGGTATCTAAATGATGTTGAGAGTCCTATAAGCTCTGGGGTTACACTTAATGAGCGCCGGTAAGGTGCTATCTTTACCGGAATGCGCCCCTCAGTTCTATGGACAATCTTATCATTAATACTGTGAATGTCAGATAGATAGGGAATATTGATATGACAGAGATATTCATAAGATATGGATCTATATATCTAAGTGAGGGTATCCAAACACAGACAACGTTCTGGCCGGAACTAGTACCTGTTATGGGATACTGTGAACCTTGGATAGATAGAAGTCATATTTTATTGAATATTTATAGTTGTATAGTTCCACGTGAGCACCAGATCTGCTACAGGGGAGTGTAGAGATTTGGGGGCGTCACAGTAGTTCTCACGTATGCAATCCAATGCAGAGACTAAGCAGAAGTAGAAAGCTAAACAAAGAGTAAGTAATCTTATGTGTGGGAATGGAGCAAAGGTTGCTGCATTAACCATAGGAACTTATAGTTTAGCATTGCCTACGGGCAAGTCTATTAAGTTAATAAGTTGTTATTATGTTCCAGTTCTCATTAAAAATACTAGAACTTTCGTTGTTGGACAAGGAATGTTCTGGTATTATATTTAAGAACAATTGTTGTTCTATTTATAATGATAATATTTTGTTTGAAACTGGAAGATTACTTGATAGACTTTGTATACTTGACCTACATGAAAAACATTTTGCAAATTGAATAAACTAATAAAAGAAAAAGAGATGGTCATTCAAAGAGTTGAATGTGTGTATTTGATGAAATACAAGTCTGAATCATTTGAAATGTTCAAAGAATTCAAAAGTGAAACATATTGACAAAGTATTAAGATTCTTTGATCAGATCGAGGAAAGAATACTTGTGCAATGAGTTTCTAGATCATCTCAAAATGGTATTTTCTCATAATGGATACCTCCTGATACGCAATAATTGATTGGTGTATGCTATAATCGTTGGTCCTCTAGCTTGGTTGGCTTTTTCAGCTCCAAGCTTCCCTTCAAGCTGGTTGAGGCTCAAACCTTTAAGATTTGGGGCAAGTTCAGACTTCAGAAGGTTTTCCTTCACGAGAAGGGCTATTTTATCTTCCAATTTCCTTCCTTAGATGCTAGAGACAATATCCTAGCCCTGGGTCCTTGGTATGTTGCTAATAAGCTCATTTCTCTAAAGTCGTGGCAGGAAGGGGTCGATCTCCATGCTGAACCTTGCTTAAATACACCCATCTGGGTAAAGTTTAAACAAATTCCTTACTCCTTATGGACGCTTAAGGGCCTCACCCATATTGCTAGTGGCATCGGCAAACCATTGTTTATGGATAATTGTACAGAATCTCTCGAACCTATGACTTTTGCACGTATTTGTGTTGAAGTTGGGGTGGACTCTCCGCTTCCTGATTCCATTTTGGTCAATGTTCCTATCCAGGACGGATGCTCCCTATCCCTCTCCACCTTTAAAGTGTTAGTTGAATACCAAAATAAGCCTTTTCTCTGCAAGCATTGTAAGACCTTCGGTCACTCCAGGCTCAAATGCCCTAGGGCGGGCTCAAATGCCCTAGGGCTACCTTCATTTGGCGGGCAATGCCTCTTGGGAAGGAACCTTTGGTCTCTTCTTTTGTCCCGCCTCCTGCTGTTGGTGATGTTCATGTTCCTTCCACTCTTGTTCCTTCTCCAGCTACATCTCATGCTGCAGATCCTACTCCGGACTTTACCCTTCTGACAAGTAGTCTTAGTAAACAAGATGATTGCAGGGTCACTGTTTCTAAGGATTATAAATCCCCCTCAAATTTTCCCAGGTCTCTTAATGAATCTCTTGATGTTTTTCCCACCCTCTCTATCCCAGTCTCCAACTCCTTCCTTCCCCTTTCTGTGGAGAATTTTACTGACCTGGAAACTCCCAAACCTCTGGTCAGAAGCCTCTTATTATTGCTGAGAAAGAAATAAAGAACAGGACAGATCAAAAGAAAAATGTCTTATCACTGTCTAAGAAGAAAACTAAAAATGGCAGGGGGGTGGTAAACCCTCTTCTTAAATCTCCCATTCTATGATCAATTATTGTTCTTATAATGTGCGAGGTCTTAATAAAAAGCCAAAGCAGGCTTTTGCTCGTAATTTGCTGCATAATAACCTTGTTTCTTTTGTTGGCTTGATTGAAACTAGAGTCAAAGCCCATATGGCTTCTAGAATCTCAAAATCTATCTATAAAAATTGGGAATGGGTTTTCAACTATGATCATCACTACAATGGTAGAATCTGGGTGGGATGGGACCCTAGAGTATGGAATGTTGATATCCTTTTTCGGTCTTCCCAGCTTATTCACTGTAACTGCATATGCTTGCTAACAACTCTTTTTCCCTTGTATCTATTGTCTATAGCATGAACTCTGTTATTGATAGAAGGCAACTTTAGCACGATTTATTTCTTTGTTCATCTGACTCTTCATGGTGTCTCCTTGGTGACTTTAATGCTATCAGGGGTATTCATGAAGCAGATGGTGGTGACAATTCATGGGACAATGGCATGACTTATTTTAATGATTGCCTTGAAACCCTTGGTGTTGAATTGTCAGGTTCGGAATCCCATCTACAGGAAGTTGGACAGAGCTTTGGGGAATTCGGCTTGGTTTTCTAGCATGACTAATTCCCAAGCTTGTTTTGAACCTCGAGGTTTGTCTGATCATTGCCCTATCATTCTAAAAACAGGCATCCTTCTTCAAAGATTTCCAAAACCTTTTTAATTCTTCAACTATATGCTTGAGTTGGAAGGTTTTAATGCTACTGTCCATGATATCTGGAATTCACAAATCTCTGGAAATCCTATGTTTATTTTTGCTGAGAAACTGAGGATATTAAAAAAGGCCCTTATCTCTCTTAATGCCTCCAATGGGAATCTCACATCAAATGTCAAAGCTCTTCAAAGCCAATTTCACACTGTTCAAACTTCTCTCCATTCTGATCCCCATAACTCTTCCTTGAGAAGTGATGAATCTTCTTGTTTGGGTCTTCTTTGGAGGGCTCTATCCTTGGAGGAATCTTTGCTGCAACAAAAATCCAGGGCCCTTTGGATTTCCCAAGCTGACAAAAATTCTAAATATTATCAAAAGTAGATGGAATCACAACAAAATCATGGCTATCAATAATAGCAATGGTGATTTGGTGGAGGACCAATCTTCTATTTAGCAAGTGGCTGTTGATTATTTTCAGGATCTCCTTGGCTCTTCTTCCTCTGGTTATCCTGGTCATGACGATCTAGCCTCCTATATCACAAAGCATATCAATCCTCTGCAAGCCTCTATTATGGAAGGCCCTGTTCTTGATACTGAAATATATGATGTGCTCAAATCTATGAAGAAGAACAAGAGTCCTGGCCCTGATGGCTTCAATGTTAATTTTTTCCTCCGGTGTGGGATATTATTGGAGCCAATTTCTCTGTGGTTGTTCATTACTTCTTTAATACCTGTCATCTCCCATGTGGGATCAATGCCACTGCCATTGCGCTCATTCCTAAGACAGACAACCCCTCCTTTATGTCGGAGTTTTGACATATTTCTTGTTGCAACACTCTCTACAAATGCATTTCTAAGCTTCTTGCAAACAGGCTTAAGCTGGTTCTCCCCTCCCTTATTGATAGAGCTCAATCTGCTTTCATTTCGGCTAGAAGTATCACTGATAACATATTACTTGCCCAAGAGCTTTTGCAAAATTATCATCGGAATTCTAGGGCTGCCAGATGTGCTCTTAAGATTGATATCACGAAGGCTTTTGACACAGTTAGTTGGGACTTTCTTTTCGACTTGTTAGTGCTTCTTAAATTTCTATCCAAATTTATTAATTGGATTTATGCTTGTATATCTACTGCCATGTTCTCTGTCAAAACCAATGGGTCTCTTGCTGGCTATTTTAAGGGGGCTAGGGGTCTAAGGCAAGGGGACCCTCTCTCTCCCTACCTGCTTGTACTCACAATGGAAGTTTTATGCTTAATCCTTCACAAAGAAACTATGCACTCTGACTTCAAATTCCATTGGAGAGCCAAGGAGTGCGACCTTACTCACATGTGCTTTGCGGCTGATCTTCTGATTTTTTGCAATGGTAATCTATCCTCTGTCTCTATTGTCCACTCCTGCATACAGTCCTTTTCTCTATTCTTCGGGTTTATCCCTAATGCTCATAAGAGCCAATGCTTCTTTTCGAACGTTGACGAAAAAGATCAACAGATTATCATGGGCATACTAGGATTTCGTGTTGGCTCCTTACCAATCCGGTTCCTTGGAGTCCCCTTAATATCCTCAAAGCTCTCCCGTAATGATTGCATACCTCTTATCCAAAAGATTACATCACGTATCTCATCTTGGACTGCAAAATTTCTTTCTTATTTGGGCATATTACAGCTGATTAAATCTGTGCTCATTTCTATCCAGTCCTTTTGGTCAGCACACTTCCTCTTGCCCAAATCTGTTCTTAAATCAATCCAGTCCATTCTTACCAGATTTCTATGGAAAAGGCCCTCCCTTGAGAAACATGGGGCAAAAGTCTCTTAGAAGAATATTTCCTTGCCTTACAATGAAGGTGGCCTAGGAGTTAAGAACCTCGAGGATTGGAACAAGGCCTTCATTATCCAGCACTTAACTAAGGTGATCCAATACAAACCATCTTCCTTTTGGGCCTCCTGGATCCAAGCAACAGTTCTCAAAAATAATAACTTTTGGCAGATCAATATTCCTTCTGATTGCTCTTGGATTTGGCGCAAAGTTCTTAAATTGCGAACTCTTGCGCAACAATTCTTGTCTTATCGGGTAGGCAGAGGGAACCATTTTAGCCTTTGGTTTGATCCTTGGTTGAATGGTCAGCCTCTATCTCCCAATCCACACCTGCTGTCTAACTCGGGGATCCCAAAAACTGCCCTTTTATCTAGCATTATATCCCACTCAAATTGGGTGTTGCCCCAAAGTAATCACCACGATGTTGTTCACTTTCGTAGTCTTTTCGCTTCTGCTCCTTCTCCCTCTACAACTGATGAATCTATCACTTGGGATTCTGTTGATATCCGTCTCCTAAAAGCTAATAAAATTTGGGATTCCATCCGTCACCATGGTAGTGTTGTCTCTTGGGCTAATATCCTATGGCACAAGCATTATGTTCTGAGATATTCTTTCTTTCTTTGGCTTGCTTTTCACAAAAGATTCCCTATTACTGATTCTTTCATGTCTTACTCTAGCTATTCTTTAATGAGGTGTCTCTTGTGTAATTCTGCCAATGAAACTTTTAACAACCTCTTTTTTAACTGTCCTTACTCTAGTGGTGTGATCTCTAATGTCCTGGCGGTTGGAAACTGGTTAAATATTCCAACTGACTAGGATAATCTGATTGATTATATTCAGCAGTTCCAAGGGAGGAAAATGCATTCCGATATTTTGAGACTCATTCTCGCCACCTCCTTGTATAAAATTTGGGGTTCTCAGAACTCTATGCTACATAACGGGTCCATGTTGCCTCCTCATGTCTTGACTAAGGAAATCATCAACTTGATTAAAGCAAGGCTCTCAACTTCTTCGAAGTTCCACCAGGCAGTTCAAAAATGTCATACATATCATAACTGGTTGTAATAGGTTGTATTTGGTTGCTTTTATGCTTTGATTCTATTTCCTTGATTGAATAGTTTTTCTTATATGTTCCTCATGGGGCTTATCTCATGTTGACATTCTTCTCTGGGGAATGCCCCTTTGCCATTGTATTCATGGTTTTCGAATACACAAACAAATTTAGCAAAAAAAGAAGAAGGAGAAATTGCACCAAATTGCACCTTGTTGGACATGGTGCAGTCCATAATGATTTTTACCGACATTCTAGTATCCATCTAGGGTTATGCCCTAGAAACGGCTGCATATCTACAAAAATAAGGTAACCTCAAAAATCCGAGCCCAAGACTCTATAAAGGTTATGGATAGGAAGGATTCCTACTCTTAAGTATGTTAAGATAAGGGGTTGTCCAGCTTATGTGAAAAGGTTTCAAAGATAAGTTTGGGAAAAAATCTGACAAGTGTAGACTTGTGGGATATCCTAAAGAAAGTTTAGGGTTTTGTTACTATAATGGCAGATGGCCATGAAATCCAAAATGGACTCCATGTATGAGAACCAAGTATAGATTCTGGTTACTCCACAAAAGGGCATAGTGCCTAGAGTGTGAATATGGGTCTTTAAGAGAAAGACTGGGGCAAATGGCAAGGTGGAGACCTATAAGACCATACCTATTTAAAAGGTTTTTCAAGTCAAGGAGTTGACTGTGATAAAACCTTATTACCGGGTAATGCTCAAGTCCATTTGGATTTTGCTTGTGATTCCAGCTTATTACGAAATCTGGCAAAATGGATGTGGAGACGCCCTTCCTCAATGAAGACTTGAGGAGAATGTATGTATGATACAGCCAGAGGAATTTGTTTCAAAGGTTGAAGCAAATCGTGTTTTAAGCTACAATGATCCATTGATGGATTGAAGCAAGCTTCTCAAAGATGGAACATTTGTTTTGATGAGACAATCAAAAGAGTTTGATTTTATCAAAAACGAGAATGAACCTAGTATTTACAACAGGGTTAGTGGGAGCGCTGTGACATTCTTGGTATTATATGTTGATATACTACTGATAAGGAATAACATACCAATGCTACAATCAGTAAAGATAAAATTGTCTAAACATTCCTCCATGAATGACTTGGGAGGAGCATCCTATAAATTTGGGATATAAATCTATATAGATAGATTTAAAAGGATGTTCGGCTTGACCCAAGGAACGTATATTCATTTGATGCTAAAGGCGTTTAGCATGGCAAACTCCAAGACAGGTCTCATGATGATGAGCCATGGAGTGTATCTCTCTAAAATTGTCTCCAATTAAAAGAGAGATCGCATGAGTTACTATCATGTATGCAGTGAATATACAAGGTCTGATGTTGATCAGCCATATTCTGGAGATGATCACTATAAGACAGTGATAAACATCTTTAAGCACTTAACCGGTACTGAAGATGTGATCATGATTCATGGTAGGTCTGAATTGAAACTAGAGGGCTAAACAGACTCAAGTTTTTCAAGCTGACCAAGAGGATAACAAATCCACTTTAAGGTAAATCGTTACCTTGAAAGGTAGTGCAATAAATGAAGCTGCAAGTTGATTGTTTGGATGAAAAGTTCATTACAGAACTAGGAATAGTTCCTAAGTCTCATCTTGGATTCAAACATGTGTTGCAGCACTTTCAATTGATTAGAGGAATCATTGAAAGAGGAAAAGTCACTATAGAGATAGTGGACTCTTGAGAATAGTATTGCATATCCATCTACTGACGCTTTATCCAAACAGCAGGATGATCGTCACTTAGAGAAGAAGGGTATTAGATACCATGGCGATTGGCTTTAGTGCAAGTGGGAGATTGAAAGTAGTATGCACACAAGCCAATCATATTTGATATGATGTAGTATATACTTTGTAATCTTATTCGGTTATTAAAGGAATTTTACATTATCTACATGGTGCTGTTATATTAAATGTGATAAATCCATAGTTTTGAGCAATGCTTTTAGAATCATGATGGTGATCATGCTAATGAGATCTAAATTCTAGATAGCTCACAAACTAAAATCGTTCCAAATCGATGGATTACTAAAAAGGGAATTAGTGAATCCGGATAGATTAGTACATACGTTGCTTGCTCTTATGAAGAGGATGATTGATCTCATAATCATTTGTCTGGAGACACTAAAGCAAGTATGTAAGTGCTTATTAGAGAATAAGTTCACTGAACGTGGCTTGCTCAGGAATACCTAATGGAGTTTCACTCGCCTGTCAATAGGAATTCCTCTAGTGATAGTAGTACAAGTGATCCTTGGACTTGAGATCATCATAGTATCTTGTGTATGATGAGTTATACTTTGACATGTCCCTTAAGACCTTTGGGGTATATCAAAAGGTATGATTGGGTATAATAAGTTATGCATGGAGATAGTTGAATGATTAACAAAGAATCTACCACTTCTAGTAAAAGGAGAGAATGTCCTATGTGATTCGATAAATGACGACTCAGAAGTCTTTGACCAAAGCAGAATAAAATTAGAAAAGAGTTTCTAATTTGCATTATCAGAGTTGTGCATTTGAGAATCGAAATACATATAATTAAATAAAATAAGACTTGACAGTAATTCCATGTCTTATATTTAATTGGGACATTGTATGGTAGAAGGATTGAATTGTACGATAACTATGCATTGAAAGGTTCTTTTGTGATTAATGTTGAAATCTATATTATCTGAAAAGTCGTTGATCGCTAAGGGGGCTTACCCTTATAGTAGAATAAATATTATTTATTTAAATATATTAAATAGTTTAATTTATTTATTTAAATAAGATTAGAATTGTTCTAATTGATTTATTCACAACCGGATTAATCTAGAGAACCTAAAGGGTCACACCGCAAAAGAAAAATATTTGTTTAAGAAGTAAATGACATAATTGTAATAATAAGTTAAGTGTATTTAATTTAATCTATGGAGATAGAATAAATTAAATAGCTTAATATTCATTATTTAATATTTTAGAAATATTAAATATAAATTAATAAGAAGAGTCTTATTATTATTACAATTACTATTATTTAATTCCTAATAGGGATTGGGAATTAATTAATAGAAGTACTCTCTCATAAATTCCTAATTGGATTAAGAGTTTAATTAATTAAAGGAGTTTAATTAGAATAAAAACCCTAATCCCAAATAGTTTAGGAGGGTTCCCTATATCTATAAATAAGAGGAGTCTTATTATGATTTGGGTTAGACAGTTACACACTCTTCCATAAGAATTAGAGAGAGTGAGAGTACTTGCAATTTCTATAGAGATAGAAACTAGGGTTTTGCCAACACCCATCTTCTTGAACAACTATTATTCCTTGGTGGATCACCTCTAGAGGCCAAACACTTGGGTGGCTAACGTTGATCAAAGGACGGAATTTAATCGGTGGAATTCGAGAAGAACGCGAAGGATTTGGAGGTGAACTCGTACCTGTGGAAGCATGGTTGTACAAGGATATGATTCTCATACTTTATCTCTTTCGTTTAATTGATAATTGAGCACATGGATGATCATGGTGATGGTTTGTATGAAAAATTTTAAAATGCGTTTTATTGCGCTTCTGCACTATTTATGTAATTTGATTGCATGTTCGTGCTATATACAAACCTAACAGAATCTGCAAAAAATTTATTTTTGCAAGTATGAGCACGACGACTCAACAAGAACTAACAGTTTTCACAATTCATGTTTCACGTAACACATAAGTTTGCATTTTATTCATGCATCATGATTCTCATACTATGCATCTTATTCATGCATCTTCATTCTCATACTATGCATCTTACTCATGCATTATAAATCTTATGCAATGCATCTATATATATGCATTATACATCTCATAACATAACTTATGCATCTCATATTGAATATTTACAATAATTCAAGTTCCACATAGAATAATATAGTCACATAGTTGCACATCGTGCACACTTTAATCATGCTCGCATACAATTCATATAACAGTGAAAGATTTAGTAATCCAGTCATGTGCATCAATACATTTAAACAAGTCAACAAGTTACTGAAATAACTTGCCTTAAGCGTTCCTTGCCAAATTATGATGGCTCGTCCTTCAAATATCCTACACAATTTATTTAACAATAAAATACTAATTAGCCACTAAAACGGGTTCATATAAAGGTTTACATAATAATAGTTCTTATTCCATATTGTTCGCGCATTATAGTCAATCAACGCGATTAACTCTAAAACATTTCTCGGTGTTGCGTCGTTTGACAATGTTATGTTCCTCATCATCATCAATCCTTATTGGTTTATAAAATCATATTCCATACCTTATAATATTCAGTTCATTTGAATCGAAACACTATTTAAGTTCATTAACACCTTACACGGCGTTTCGACGTTTACACGTCACACGCCTAATTCGCATCTTTTGCATGTGCTTAGCATGCTCATACATTGGGTTACAACACTCCATAATGTTTCATTCCTATTAGAAATAAAATATTAAACAAGGTTATAAACACTTGTTACGGCGTTACGACGCTTGCACGCCCATACGCCAAACTTGTCTACTCGAACGCCCAAGCGACATGCATTTGTGTATGCTTAGCACGCTCATTCAACTTATCTAATACTCATTGGATAATGCTAATTATCATTTACATTCATAACATTCATGTTTTAGAACTTATAACACCATCTTATAACGTCGGAAGCATTACATATTGTATACGCGCATGCAAGACGCCCTCCGATGGCCTCTAAATGCACAACAGTCCTAAAAATGGTCGATTTGGAATTTGATCCAGATATAAAATTTCAATTCTAATTAACAAGAATTCTAGGTCTACTTCTTAGCTTTCTGGATCATCTTGAATCATCCAAATTGGAGTTCGTATGGGAAAGTTATGGTCATTTTACTAAGAGGCGTTCATGCTATGAATTCCAGAATCAGGCGGTCAGCGAGGCCTCTGTCAGAATCAGGGAGGCTATGCCAGGGAGCTCAGCGAGGCCTCCGTCAAATCATAGAGCCTGCGTCGGCATCCAGGGAGCTTGGCGAGGCCTCCGTCAAATCAGAGAGGCTACGTCGGAACCCAGGTGCTGTAGAATGCTCTCTTCGTGCAATCCGACCCTCCTTCACTCCAAGCTTCATATCTCCTTCTCTAGACATCCAAATGAGTCCATTTCAGACTCTATGGACTCCTAATTCATGGGGCTATAACACATCAAAAATTCAGAGCTACACATTATAACATGGCCAAATCTTAGGCCAAAATATCAACTCATGCTCTGTTTTAGGTGTTATAAGTGTTCTTCACTAAAAATCATCACCAAATCTTTGTTTTTACACCTTTTTACTCCATTCCAACTGGGTTAACTTCTTAACCCATGGAACTACAATATCATTACAACAAACAAATTAAACCAACATGGAAATTAGCTACAAAGTCCTCTAAACCGTCCAAAAGTCCATGTTTGTCCAAAAATATCCATTGTTCATCCTCTTTAAGCATATGTACGAATTTCTTCCATTTTTGTTCTACTTAAATGTTATTAATGGCTTACATAACCTCTTAACAACATTATCAACTGTCCATAACAAACAACAACAGCAAGAATCGCAACAAAACCAACCCACAAGCTTAAAAGCTTTAAAATCACAAAAGCTTGAAAACCATAACCAAAATCAAATAGAAGATTAGCTAGGGCTTGGCTTGAGTGCTCCTTCTTGGCCTTGGTTGTGACGCCCCCAAAATAGGTCCACATAACCCATTTTGAGTCGCCAATAACATCTTACAAAATACAAATACGAATCTTATTATTTACAACTAATAATTGTCGTGCAAAATACGACAACACACATACTGTGACTTTTAATACAAATACAACTTAAGCTCTCAATACACTTATTGTCACACTAATAATAATGTATTGAGATATTTCTATTGTCTCGGACCATCACTCCAATTCCCCAGCTAGTCTCCGCTACATTCTCTTTTCCTGAGGAGAACAATGGAACAAAAAGGAAGGGTGAGCATAAATAGCCCAGTAAGAAATATCATGACTAAGATAATGAAGAATAAAAATTATCTTTAGTCTTCAACAATAATAAATCAGAGATTTAAAAATATTATAATTGTTCAACAACAACAACTGCAGCGGAACGAACAATCCATTAGAATAGTCAAGTAGATTATAATATCTATCATCTTCTATAAGTTAAAGGATCACCACCAATATTTTATCCCTATAACATCAATCAATAGTTCATGTTTATGAACATCCAAATCAACAGTTTATATTCAACAGCCTCTCTTTGCACTATGTGCCAAAGATATTTATTTGTAACATCACCGGTCATGATCATGCCAAACACCAGTTCATCTTTGCACTACGGGCCAAAGAGAACTTTCACCATACGCCTTTGTTTGTAACACCAAAAGTCATGATTATACCAATACACAGTTTGGCCAAAATCATGTCACGCCAGTTCATCTTTGCACTACGGGCCAAAGAGAACTATCACTACAATTTAAGTATGAGGATGAGGATGATGACAATGATACAGTGAGATTAAGGATAACAAAAGATTTATAATTTAATAAGTATCGAAGATTGACCAAATTGCCAACACGATGATCAAATTGTGGAGTCAAATTCAAGAATGATATTCAAGAAATTATTTCATGATTCAACTATAACGTATAAAACGAAATAGAAAGATTCAAGTGAAAAGATATTAGATGAAGCACAAACTATTAAGGATATTCTACTAATTTTCAGGGATTTTCACCATTTAAAAATAAGGTTTTGGAAACAAACAAAGATTTCTTATCATAAATGGAGAAATATGAAAGAAAAAGATATCCCTTAAAGAGTACAAAAAAAATGATATTTTATACGAGTATAAAAGAATATACGAACTGAAAATGGATTTTCACCCGTCATGCGATAATCCGCGTAGACAGAATATTTTCACAAAAGATTAATAAGTAATAAATACAAAGGGTTATTCACCAGGCATGCGTCAATCCGCACGGACAAGTTATACCCACAGATTAATAAGGAATAAATGCAAAGGGATATTCACCAGGTATGACACTCCGTACATACAGGTTATTCCCATAGAGTAATAAGGAATGAATACAAAAGGATATTCACCAGGCATGCGTTAATCCGCACGGACAGGTTATCTCCACAAATTAATACGGAATGAATAACAACCTTTATGAGTATAATATCACTTACGAACATGAAAGCAAATGATATTATATATGAGTATGAAAGAAATGATATTCCCTACCTTAGTTAACAAGTTACTGGATGTTACTTTCTATGAAGTTTACTAACTTCGGATAATATTAGTATTCTCACAAATACTCACAATAGCCTAGCACACTTAGAGAACTTAAGAAATTTAGAGAGAGAGAGAGGAAGTATAGGCAATGAAGGTATGAAAATTTCTTAAGCGAACCCTCCCTATTTATAGGAAAATTAAGGTAAGGGTATTTTAGTCTTTTCCCTAATTTTTCTTGGTTTATTACACTTGTACCCTTGGCATATTCTTTTAATATACTTTATACCATAGTATATTCTTAGAATATGCTTTCACTTAGGTTTTTAACCCTAAGGTAAAATAAAAACTGAATTATCTATTTACTGACGGTAATTTACTATTGAATGACATGTGGGTCCCACGAAAAAATAAAATCTGAACAAATTAGTACAAAAAAAATAAATTATGGGTCCCACCGATCAAATAGTTGTGGGTCCAATGGAAATATAAGATAACCTACAATAATTATTTACCATTATTATTATAGACTTATAATATTGACAACCAGATCATTCCCAGGAAAAAGGGGGCCTTCCGTATAAACGACGCGTAATTAAATAACCTTTTTCCTTGACAGAATTCCTAGACATTGTCAATAATGCTAAAATATCATATCAAATAATATGAGTTACAATGTCATGACAAATAATAAAAAGTATTATGCAGATGCTACTATAACAATTATTGAATCAAAATACTGTGCAATAGCTACTTTATCAATTATTGAATCAATAATATAAAATACTGTGCAACACCGTGTGCTTGTGAAATACCGCGTACTACTGTGGAATAACGCGTTTTACTGTTCTTTTTATTATCGGGTATTTCAACAGTTGCAGGTGATAATATTGTTGACAAATACTGTCGTTTTTAATATCCGACAATGGAGCCCACTATCGTTGACAATATTGTCATTTCGGCGCCGTCGTACGGTACCGAATATAATATTCCCCGACAGAAATAATATTCCCCGACAAAAGGAATATTCCCCGACATACTGTTTATCAGATAATTTGCATATAACACGCTTAACTATCATTTATAACAATTAAGCACTTTACTATTTAGAAAAATAATCATAAAGAATATAATAAACTTTTATTTCATAAAGTCGGGATCTTACAATCTCCCCTCCTTATGAAATTTCGTCCTCGAAATTGACGTACGTACCTGGCATTTCGAAAAGGTGAGGATACCTTGCTTTCATTTCAGATTCTTGAAAGTAGTATGCACACAAGCCAATTATATTTGGTATGATGTAGCATATACTTTGTAATCTTATTCATTTATTAATAAAAGAATTGATTTTCTTAAAAGGCATTTTACATTATCTACATGGTGCTGTTATATTAAATATGATAAACCCATAGTTTTGAGCAATGCTTTTAGAATCATGATGGTGATCATGCTAATGAGATCTAAATTCTAGATAGCTCACAAACTAAAATTGTTCCTAATTGTTGGATTACTAAAAAGGGGATTAGTGAATCCGGATAGATTAGTACATACGTTGCTTGCTCTTATGAAGAGGATGATTGATCTCATAATCATTTGTGTGGAGACACTAAAGCAAGTATGTAGGTGCTTATTGGAGAATAAGTTCACTGAAAGTGGCTCGCTAAGGAATACCTAATGGAGTTTTACTCGCTTGTCAATAGGAATTCCCCTAGTGATAGTAGTACAAGTGATCCTTGGACTTGAGATCATCATAGTATCTTATGTATGATGAGTTATACTTTGAAAAGGCAGGAGGGGTGGTAAATCACCATCCTAATCTTCTTTATTCTATCTTTTTGATTAATTTTTGCTCTTATAATGTTCAAGGTCTTAATAAAAAGCCAAAGTAGGCTTTTGTTCGTAATCTTCTTAACAGTAACCATCTTTCTTTTGTTGGTTTGATTGAGACTAGAGTCAAAGCTCATAAGGCTTCTCGAATCTCCAAAGCTCTTTGTAGAAATTGGAATTGGGTTTTCAATTATGATCATCACTACAATGGTAGAATCTGGGTAGGGTGGGATCCTAGAATCTGGAAGGTGGATATTTTATTACGATCCTCTCAGGTTATTCATTGTAAACTGCATTTGGTTGATAGCAATTCTTCTTTCCTCGTTTCTATTGTTTATGGTATGAACTCTGTCACTGATAGAAGGCCTCTTTGGCATAACCTGCTTCTTTGTTCATCTAATTCTGCTTGGTGTATTCTTGGTGACTTTAATTCTATCAAGGGCATTCATGAAGCTGATGGTGGTAACAACTCGTGGGATAATGTCATTTCTGATTTTAATGAGTGTCTTAAAACTCTTGGAGTTGATGACATTCGAGCTATTGGTCCTTCTTTCACTTGGTGGAATTGTCAAGAGCGTAACCCAATCTATAGGAAGCTGGATAGAGCTCTGGGTAACCCTGCTTGGTTCTACAGCATGACTGATTCCCAAGCCTGCTTAGAACCTAGAGGTTTGTCTGATCATTGCCCCATTATTTTGAAAACTGGCATCCATATCCAACGATTTCCAAAACCCTTTCAATTTTTCAACTACATGCTTGATTTGGAAGGGTTCAATGTTGTTCTCCAGGATGCTTGGAACTCCCCAGTCTCTGGCAATCCTATGTTTATCCTTGCTGAGAAGTTGAGGAAATTAAAGAAGTCACTCATCTCTCTTAATGCCTTAAATGGGAATCTGACTTCTAATGTCACAGCTCTTCAATGCTAGCTCCACTCTATTCAATCCTCTCTCCATTCGGATCCCCAAAATTCCTCCTTGAGATGCCAGGAATCCTCCGCTCGGCTTCTCTATGGAGGGCTTTATCTTTGGAGGAATCTCTTCTTCAGCAAAAATCCAGGGCTCTTTGGATTTCCCATGTAGAAAAAAATTCAAAATGTTTTGCCAATGTTATCAAAAGTCGATGGAATCACAACAAAATCATGTCTATCATCAATAGCAATGGTGATTTGGTGGAGGATCAGTCTTCTATTCAGCAAGTGGCTGTTGATTATTTTCAGGATCTCCTTGGCTCGTCCCTTAATGATTATCCTGGTCATGAGGATCTTGCTACTTATATCACAAAACACATCAACCCTCTGCAAGCCTCTACTATGGAAGCCCCTTTTCTGGATGCTGAAATTTTCTCTGTGCTCAAATCTATGAAGAAAAATAAGAGTCCTGGTCCTGATGGTTTCAATGTTAATTTCTTCCTTCACTGCTGGGATATTATTGGTGTTGACTTCTCTGCTGCCGTTCATTACTTCTTCAATACATGTCATATGCCCAGCAGTATTAATGCCACAACCATTGCGCTTATTCCTAAGACGGAAAACCCAACCTCCATGTCTGACTTTAGACCTATATCTTATTGCAACACTCTCTACAAATGTATTTCTAAACTTCTTGGAAACAGGCTTAAGATGGTTCTTCCATCTCTTATTGACAGAGCCCAATCTGCCTTCATTTCAGGAAGAAGTATCACTGATAATATTCTGCTTGCTCAAGAGTTTTTGAGAAACTATCACAGAAAGTCTGGTTCTGCTAGATGTGCTCTAAAAATTAACATCAGGAAGGCTTTTGACACAGCCAACTGGGATTTCCTCTTTGACTTGTTGGGGCTTCTTAAGTTTCCAATCAGATTTATAAATTGGATCCGTGCATGCATTACCACTACCATGTTCTCGGTTAAAATCAATGGGTCATTTACTGGCTACTTTAAGGGTGCTCATGGGCTGAGACAGGGGGACCCACTTTCTCCCTACTTATTTGTACTGACTATGGAAGTCTTATCCTTAATCCTTCATAAAAAACTCTTCAGCCTAATTTTAAGTTCCATTGGAGAGCTAAGGACTGCAATCTTACTCACCCGTGCTTCGATGATGATCTTCTGATTTTCTGTCATGGTAATTTGACTTCTATAACAATTGTCCACTCTTGCATTCAGTCATTTTCCTTGTTCTCTGGGCTCATCCCTAATGCCCAAAAGAGTCAGTGTTTCTTCTCAAATGTTGGCGATACTGATAAACAGGTTATTCTTGACTTACTTGGGTTTCATATCGGCACCCTGCCAATCTGATTCCTTGGTGTTCCTTTAATATCTACGAAGCTTTCTCATAGTGATTGCATGCCTCTTATCCAAAAGATTACTTCGCGGATCTCCTCCTGGACTGCTAAGTTCCTTGCTTACTCAGACAAGTTACAGCTGATCAAATCTGTGCTTCTTTCTATCTAATCTTTTTGGTCAACTCATTTTCTCTTGCCCAAGTCTGTTCTTAGATCTATCCAGTCTATCCTAACCAGATTTCTCTGGAAGGGGCCTGCTCTTGGGAAATATGGGGCTAAAGTCTCTTGGAGGGTTATTTCTTTGCCTTATTCTGAAGCTGGTTTGGGTTTAAAGGACCTTGAGGATTAGAATAAGGATCTCATTATCCAACACTTACTCAAGGTTATTAAAGTTAAACCCTCTTCTCTCTGGGCTTCTTGGATCCAGACCTCAGTTCTCAAACACAATAACTTCTGGCATATCAATATTCCAACTGACTGCTCTTAGATCTGGTGTAAAGTTCTTAAGCTTCGATCCCTTGCTCAAAATTTTCTCTCCTATCGTGTAGGTAGAGGGAACCATTTTAGCCTCTGGTTTGACCCTTGGCTGAATGGCTAACCTTTATCTCCGAATGTTTACTTGCTGTTCAACTCGGGGATCCCAAAATCTGCTCTTGTTTCTAGCATTATTTCCAACTCAAATTGGGTTTTACCCTAGAGTAATCATCACGATGTGGTTCAATTTCGTAGTCTTTTTACTACTGCCCCATCTCCGTCTGTTAATGATGACTCTATTACTTGGGATTCCATTGATATTCGACACTTGAAAGCTAACAAAATTTGGGATTCAATCCGTCGCCGAAGTGCTCCTGTCGCTTGGGCAAACATCCTTTGGCACAAGCACTATGTTCCTCGGTATTCTTTCTTTCTTTGGCTTGCGTTGCACAAAAGATTCCCAACAAATGATGCTTTCATGTCCTACTCTAATTATATCCCGATAAGGTGCCTTTTGTGTAATACTGCCATTGAAACTATTAACCACCTCTTCTTTAACTGTCCTTATTCGAGTGGTGCGATTACTAATGTATTGGCACTAGAAAACTGGCCCAATATTCCAACAAGCTGGGATAATTTGATTGCATATATCCAGCAGTTCCAAGGGAGGAAAATGCACTCTGAAATTTTAAAACTCATCCTTGCCACTTCCCTTTATAAAATTTGGGGATCTCGGAATTCTAAGTTACATGATGGGAATATGTTGCCACCTCATGCATTGACTAAGGAAATCATCAACTAGATTAAAGCACGGCTCTCCAGTTCAAAGAAGTTTCACCAGGCTGCTCAAAAATGTCATACCTTTCATAACTGGTTGTAATTTGATTGTGATTGTAATTGATTGATTATTTTTGGTTGCTTTTATGCTTTGATTCTATTTCTTTTGTTGAATAGTTTTCTTTTTATGTTCTCATGGGGCTTGTCTCATGTTGACTTTTTTCTCTGGGGTATGCCCATTTGCCATTGTATTTATGGTTTCTAATACACAAACAAATTTAGCAAAAAAAAAGTTATACTTTGACATGTCCCTTAAGACCTTTGGGGTATATCAAAAGGTATGATTGGGTATAATAAGTTGTGCATGGAGATAAGTGAATAATCAACAAAGAATCTACCACGTCTAGTGATAGACTCCACGACACGCTTGCGTGAGGTGGTCGTTGCCCGGATGGTTTCTAGTAAGCAAATTGATGGAACTCTCACGATATCTTAACCCAACGTCTATTTTGGAGACGAGAATCTTGATATATTCGATCAAGCAATTGAATTCGCGTAGGATGGAACACCAACAACACTTAGACCATCGTTTAGATGGGAAACGATAATCTCCGTAAGATTGTATGATGTGATAGAATAACGCCACACACAACTATGGTTTATTGTATGATAAGTTAAATATGAATCTCAAAAGAAAAACTAAGAAAACTACTTAGAAATCCTTCAAAGAACCAAAAGTAAAGAATAGCTCTCAAGTATGAATAAACTCAGAATATTATTGAATTGTTGTTGAATTACAATCATAAAACTTATTTATACTAACTATGAAACCCTAGAATCCATAAAGAAAATAATAATTGATTTGGAATCAAAATCCTATCTTAAAATATCCTAATTACAATAGAATTATGAAAATATACTGAAATCCCTAAAATTAAGGAAGAAATCCGCATTCCAGAATGTCAAAAACGCATTTGCCTTGAAAAACGCGCCAACCAAAACTGGTTGTTCTCGCCGGGGCGAGAGATTTGTACTGAAGTTCTTGCCGGGGCGAGAATGGACAGAGAGATCTTGGCCGGGGTGGCTTCAGATCAGGCTGGGGCGAAGATGGATAAAGAGGTTCTCGCCGAGGCGAGAATTTTGGCCTTGATTTTCTCGCCGGGGCGAGACCTCTATAGATTGGAAATTTTTGACTTCTCTTGTTTCCATCGTTTGCAAACCCTGGCGTGTTTGCTTGTATCATCATGACCAAATGCAAAGCCTTAGAATCCCGCTCCTCGAACTCTACACTTGATCTATCCTCGCTCCACATGCCTTGTATCAATCCATTAAGGCCTTCCTTGAATCGTTTAGCCCGAGCTGTTGTCACAGGTACATCCGACATGCACATAGGATCCGCTCTATGATTGTCATCCCTTCCCGAACCAAGGATGCCCTCATCATATTAGGTTTGTATATAACGCGAACATGCAATCAAATTACATAAATAATCCGGAAGCGCGATAAAATCAGATTTTAAAATTTTATACAAACCATCACCATGATCAATCTTCGTGCTCAATTAACGATATAAACGAAAGAGATAGAGATTAAGAAATTATACCCTCGTAGAACCGTGCTTCCTCGGGTACAAGTTCACCTCCAATTCCTTCGCGTTCTCCTTGAATTCCACCGACTAAATTCCTTTGCTTGATCAACGTTAGCCACCCAAGTGTTTGGCCTCTAGAGGTGATCCACCAAGGAAGAATAGTTATTCAAGAAGTTGGGTGTTGGCAAAACCCTAGTTTCTATCTCTATAGAAATTGCAAGTACTCTCCACAATCTGATGCAAGAGTGTGTAACCCTAATCTATGATAAGACTCCTCTTATTAATAGATGTAGTAATAAACCTTCCCTAAACTATTTAGGATTAGGGTTTCTATTATAATTAAACTCCTTTAATTAATTATGCTCCTAATCCAATTAGGAATTCATGGGAAAGTACTTATATTAATTAATTCTCAATCCCTATTAGAATTAAATAATAGTAATAGTAATAATAATAATAAGACTCCTCTTATTAATTTATATTTAATATTTCCAAAATATTAAATAATAAATATTAAGCTATTTAATTTATTCTATCTCCATGGATTAAATTAAATACACTTAACTTATTATTACAATTATGCCATTTACTTATTAAATAAATATATTTTCCTTTTGCGGTGTGACTCTTTAGGTTCTCCATATTAAACCGGTTGTGAATAAATCAATTAGAACAATTCTAATCTTATTTAAATAAATAAATTAAACTATTTAATTTATTTAAATAAATAATATTTATTCTACAATAAGGGTAAGCCCCCTTAGCGATCAACGACTTTCCAGATAATATAGATTTCAACATTAATCACAAAAGAACCTTTCAGTGAATAGTTACCGTACAATTCAATCCTTCTACCATACAATGTTCCAATTAAATATAAGACATGAAATTACTGTCAAGTCTTATTTTATTTAATTATATGTATTTCGATTCTCAAATGCACAACTCTAAATAATGCAAATTAGAAATTCTTTTCTAATTTCATTCTGCCTTGGCCAAGGACTACTGAGTTGTCATTTATCG
Source organism: Aralia elata (assembly GCA_034770075.1). Taxonomy (NCBI): domain Eukaryota; kingdom Viridiplantae; phylum Streptophyta; class Magnoliopsida; order Apiales; family Araliaceae; genus Aralia; species Aralia elata. Next base: position 40,202,048 of record CM068383.1, on the reverse strand, counting down.
AATCACATAGGACATGCACATCTTTTACTAGACGTGGTAGATTCTTTGTTGATCATTCACCTATCTCCATGTACAACTTATTATACCCAATCATACCCTTTGTTATACCCTAAAGGTCTTAAGGGACATGTCAAAGTATAACTCATCATACACAAGATACTATGATGATCTCAAGTCTAAGGATCACTTGTACTACTATCACTAGAGGAATTCCTATTGACAGGCGAGTAAAACTCCATTAGGTATTCCTTAGCGAGCCACGTTCAGTGAACTTATTCTCCAATAAGCAACTACATACTTACTTTAGTGTCTCCACACAAATGATTATGAGATCAATCATCCTCTTCTTAAGAGCAAGCAACGTATGTACTAATCTATCCGGATTCACTAATCCCCTATTTAGTAATCCAACGATTAGGAACGATTTTAGTTTGTGAGCTATCTAGAATTTAGATTTCATTAGCATGATCACCATCATGATTTTAAAAACATTGCTCAAAACTATAGGTTTATCACATTTAATATAACAGCACTATGTAAATAATATAAAATGCCCCTTTTTTAACCGAATAAGACTACAAAGTATATGCTACATCATATCAAATATGATTGGCTTGCGTGCATACTGCTTTCAATCTCCCACTTGCACTAAAGCCAATCGTCATGGTATCTTATACCCTTTTTCTCTAAGTGACGATCATCTTGCTGTTTGGATAAAGCTTCAGTAAATGGATATGCAATGTTGTTCTTGAGAGTCCACTATCTCTATAGTGACTTCTCCTCTTTCAATGATTCTACTAATCAAATAAAAGTGCCGCAACACATGTTTGAATTGAAGATGAGACTTAGGAACTATTCCTAGTTCTGTGATTAACTTTTCATCCAAACAATCAACTTACAGCTTCATTTACAGCTATATACTTTGTCTTTGTCACTAAACTAACAACTCTTTGCTATTTGGAACTTTTCCAATTCACTGCACCACCATTCAAGGTAACGATTTATTCTAAAGTGGATTTGTTATCGTCTTGGTCAGTCTGAAAAACTTGAGTCTGTTTTAACCCTCTAGTTTTAATTCAGACCCACCATGAATCATGATCACATCTTTAGTACCGATTAAGTACTTAAAGATGTTTATCACTGTCCTATAGTGATCTTCTCCAGAATATGACTGATCAACATCAGGCCTTGTATATCATTGCATACATGATAGTAACTCATGCGATCTCCTTTTATTGAGGACAATTTAAAGAGATACACTCCATAGCTCATCCTCATGAGACCTCTCTTGGAGTTTGCCATGCTAAACACCTTTAGCATCGAATGAATATAGTTCATTGGGTCAAGCCGAACATCCTTTTAAATCTATCTATATAGATTTATATCCCCAATTTATAGGATGCTCCTCCCAAGTTATTCATAGAGGAATGTTTAGATAATTTTATCTTTACTGATTGTAGCATTGGTGTGTTATTCCTTATCAGTAGTATATCAACATGTAATACTAGGAATGTCACAGTGCTCCCACTGACCCTTTTTGTACACACTAGGTTCATTCTCGTTTTTGATAAAATTAAACTCTTTTGATTGTCTCATCAAAACGAATGTTCCATCTTTGAGAAGCTTGCTTCAATCCATAAATGGATCATCGTACCTTAAAACACGATTTGCTTCAACCTTTGAAACAAATTCCTCTGGCTGTATCATACATACATTCTCCACATCCATTTTGCCAGATTTCGTAATAAGCTGCAATCACAAGCAAAATCCAAATGGACTTGAGCATTACCTGGTAATAAGGTTTTATTACAGTCAACTCCTTGACTTTATTTGAAACCTTTTAAACAGGTCTGGTCTTATAGGTCTCCACCTTATCATTTGCCCTAGTCTTTCTCTTTAAAGACCCATATACACCCTTTAGGCACTATGCCTTTCGGTGGAGTAACCAGAGCCTATACTTGGTTCTCATACATGGAGTCCATTTCTGAGTTCATGGCCATCTGCCATTTCTCTGAGTGTCTTCTACTCATAGCCTCATCGTATATAACTGGATCATCATCTTCTATGATGCGTACCTGATCATCATCCTCTATGATGTATCCATACCTCCTTGGTATCTTCGGTACTCTTCCAGATTTATGATTCGGTTGTGGTACAATAGGTCTATCTACAGGTCCCTCGGTTTGACTTAAAGTGCTTTGTGGTTCTTGAACTCTTTCAAGATCTATTACCCTCCCACTAGCTCCTTTAATGATAAACACCTTCATCTAAGAAGGCAGGGTGTAGCATTATAGTAATAATACCCTAAACTTTCTTTAGGATATCCCACAACTCTGCACTTGTCAGATTTTGTCCCAAACTTATCTTTTGAAACCTTTTTCAAATAAGTTGGACAACCCCTTTATCTTAACATACTTAAGATTAGGAATCCTCCCTATCCAAAACTTTTATGGAGTCTTTGGGCTGAATTTATTTTGAGGTTAACTTATTTTGTAGATATGCAGCCGTTTATAGGGCATAACCCCAGATAGATACTGAAATGTCGGTAAAAATCATTATGGACCGCACCATGTCCAACAAGGTATAATTTCTCCTTTTAGATACACCAATCAATTATTGCGTATCAGGAGGTGTCCATTATGAGAAAATACCATTTTGAGATGATCTAGAAACTTATTGAACAAGTATTCCTTCCTCGATCTGATCAAAGAATCTTAATACTTTATCAATTTGTTTCACTTCTGAATTCTTTGAACCTTTCAAATGATTCAGACTTGTATTTCATCAAATACACATATTCAACTCTTTGAATGATCATCTCCTTTTCTTTTACTAGTTTGTTCAATTTGCAAAATTATTTTTTACGTAAGTCAAGTTTACAATTTTCCTATCTATCTGACATTCTACAATTTTGTGTCGATATATAATCAACATTTACCACTACCTTATATCAAGGTGTTTCAGTTCACCTTACATTAAGGTGTTTCATTTCTCAGTATAAGATGTCGTACCAAAACAATTTGGTTTGACACAACATTTTAAGCTCGAATAAACAATATGTGAATAATGATTTATTTCTTAAGTTATGCTGAACAAGAAGCAATAACTTCACAATAATTGATAGCAAAATGTAATAGACTTGCTTAAATATAACAAGGTTAGAAGACTTGCCTCGTATATCTTTTACAGTTAATATATCGGTCTAAACGTTCATCGTAAATCCTATACGATTATCGGCATACATAACTAGTTAAACATTTAATAATTAACAATTAACGCTTATAATTAAGACTTCTTCTACTATATATGAAATAATTTTTAGCATTATAACTGTTTATAGAATGAATATTTTTCAACTATATTTAAAATAAATTGAGCATTATAACTGCTTGCAAAATGAATATTCGTTTATTATGTTTGAAATAATTCGAGCATTATAACTACTTATAAAATGAATATTCGACTATTATATTTGAAATAATTTTAGCATTATAACTGCTTATAAAATGAATATTCTTACTAAATACTTGAAGAAAATCGGACATAGTAACTGCTTATAAAAGTATATTTTCTAATATATAGGAGAAATAAATCGAACATTATAACTGCTTGTAAATAGGACTTTTGTACTATATACTTAAAATAATTTGGGCATTATAACTGCTTGTAAATAGGACTTTTGTACTATATACTTAAAATAGTTAGGGCATTAAAACTGTTTATAAAAGTATATTTTTACTAAATATATATAAAAAAAAATAAAAATAATAACCACTAGAGTAATACCTCTTGTAGTTGCTAGCTTTACTTCCAATCTCGTAACGCTTCGATGCTTAGAAAATAATTTTTATCTCACAATATCTCTCAGTATATAAATATAGAGTGTTTTTGCTCTTGAACTGCTCTTGAAAAAATAGTAAGGAATGAATGAACTGAGCTTACTATTTATAGAAAAACCAAGTTTCACTAATTGCACGTTAGGGGCTCGGCTTAATACACTTTGCACCCTAGCATATTCTTAGAATATTCTTCTAAGCTCCTCAATGAAAATATTTTCCAAGCTCGACAATGCAGCTTGCAATTGAACCTATCTTCTAAGCTCCTCAATGAAAATATCTTCTAAGCTCGACAATGCAGCTTGCAATCTAAGCTCCTCAATGAAAATATCTTCCAAGCTCAACAATGCAGCTTGCAATTGAACCTATCTTCTAAGCTCCTCAATGAAATTATCTTCCAAGCTCGACAGTGCAGCTTGTTACCGTAAGCACGACAAATCACTTTGTTATTCTTAAGCACGACACAACAACTTAAAAAAAATAATTTGTCAGGATACTTCTTGGTGAAATCGTTAAAAGCACGACAAATCATTTTGTCAATGTAAGCACGACTAAGTAGCTTGACAAAAAAATTTTATTTGACTTAATTCATCGTTTACATAATATAATCACAAAACACCTGCTTCGAAATATCATTTCGATCATTATTAAGAACATATGTTACAAAATTCGAATCTCATCAGGGCTTAAGGTTTTAAACTTCTTGATACCTAGTTTTAGGTCACTAAATTAACCTCTAATCATATACGATCGTATTTATAAGCCTCATAAATATTCAGGGTATTACATACATTACCTATTTCATCCATCTTTCTCACAATTCTTGCAAGTTTATTCCATAACCTTTATTAAGCTCAATTATATACTGAGTATTATCCTTACTTTAACCCATAAATTTCCTTTTCTAAAGATCATTGTATGTCACAATCATCATAATAATTTAATATCATGATTTACTAACTTATAAACATTCGGGATATCACATTCACCCATTCTTCTAAGAATTTCGTCCTCGAAATTTCAACATATTCATCTTTACTCATTCTACTCATCAAAATTAGGTTTTCAATTTAACCTTTACACTTTCTTTTTCCAAGGATTCATTTAAAATTGTCGCATTCTACGACTACTTCTTCCTGGGAAAAATTACCCTTCCCACAATCAGTTTCCCGAATAATAGGAACCTTCAACAATTGTTTAATAATTGTGAATTAACTTGAACAAATAGAAAATAAAATATTCTTTAAAAACCTTTTATATTATGTTGAGGGGTCATAAAGACCATGAACATAGAGGTTTAAAGGGTATTACTGCCCGCTACGAATTTCAATTATAAAAAAGGTAATCTACCTCTGATGGGGGGCATAAAGACCATGAACATAGATGTTTAAAGGGTATTATTGCCCACTACCGATTTCAATTATGAAAAAAGTAATCTACCTCTGCTGGGAGCCATAAAGACCATGAACCTGTCCTTGGTTCACAGGTATTTCTACCAGTATCTACGGACAGAATAAAATTGTACGCCAGGTGATCAGCCTTCTGTACTCTGACGTTGTGCACAACATTCTAGCCAAACGACTATATGCGTTTGTTTGACCACCTCAAGGGTCAGTAGGGATTTTTCCAACATCAAATACCCCAATAATAGGGTTGTTAACCTCAGCTCACTACAAAATTATGCACCAAAAAAATTTGGTTTAGGCATAAATTCTCAAATAATGCTTGAATAAACATATTTCATCATTTGTCTAGTCGAATCAAATAGCTTAGACTTTTATTAACAATTCGGACATCAATCAAATTATTTTAGCCAACTCAATTGGCATACTTTTCATACTTTAAAGAAAACAAAAATCATTTTATGACTTTGTCATACTACATCATACCATAGTGGGTTGACGATCCTATGATCACATCCAACTCTAGGTTAATCTGCATTGATGACTCCATCGTTTATCATTGCTACACCATATTCCATGATGCGAATGATTACATAAAATACGTTTTGATATTTTCAAATCAACTTTATCTAGCCGAAACTATTAGCATAGACATATGAATAATACTACTTTTAAAAATCATTGGTCCAATCATCTGGCCCCATACTTTTTTTTGAAGACATAAAAGTGCAAATATCAGCACGAAGTCAATAAATTTTGAAATCTAGTATAACTAGAGGATTTGGAATATCTATGTCTTCTCATAAACTTTAATTTCTTCCATTGTTCCACTATTTAATAATCCTATCTATTTCTAACATCATCAATGCTCATCATATTGAGAATTCATAATTCTCACACTACACCCTTCCTATACCCCAGTATAGTTCATCAAACTTACCACATGTCATGAGTTCAGGAACTTACCACAATAATATGAGTTTAGGAACTTGTCATAACAATACGTAGTCCAAGAACAAATCAATGACTGTCCATACACTGAGAGGCTCAAAACATACCATATGATTATGAGTCACAAACTTACCATAAGTATGAGTTTCAAGAATTCGCGCCTAAACTTAATATTCTCTAACCATCAAATATAGATATGAGAAAAAAATCACCTTCTTACCATATATATACTGATAGCGCAATACAAACATTTCAATGATTATCAATATTACAAATTGAGTAGTCGTTTAACCAAGCACAAAATTCCTGCCCATACAAAGATTTGCATGACTCAGCTATCACATGAGTCCTCATTTGAAATCCCACAAAATCATAGTTTTCTCATTGCTCAATACAAATTTTCTTTAATCCGTATTTATCATCTCTAACTCTTCTTGAGTTTACTTCATACTATCTTATAGTAATTCTCTTTATAGCGTCAGGCTATAATCGTTTAACAGATCATCTGTCATTCATAACTCTATCCGATCACATCGTGATCTTACTCTACAATCGTTTTACATTACGATCTTCCTTATCCTACGATCGTTTCATCCTACGATCTTCTGTACTCTTCTCTCTAATCATAATATATGATTTTATTGCGTTTTTGTCTTATAGACCTCGTCTATTTATCAACACTTGTCATCTTTATCACTGGAGTCAGGTAACTCCTAATTCTCATCTTTTATAACTCTTCAAGATTCTTCTTTGAATCGTCTCATATTTATCTCAACTCTTACTATAAATTTTTCTAAATTCATTTACTATCAATTAAACTCTATTTGAGTTAATTTTTTATCATCCTCTCTACGGTTATAGCCCAAGGTACTCATACCTAAGGTTTATAACCTATCAGCTCTGATACCAACCTGTAACGCACCCAAATCCGGGTTACCTTAACCTCGGGTTTGGTGCATCACTATGCAACCCATCCGTCATACTATCAACAACTCATTGCGGAATAATAAAATATTTACATTGATATAATATAAATATTGTCTTCCTAAGTCTCGAAACCATAATTAAAACATGACATAACTAGTACACAACAACTAATACATAATACTTGTGACGACCCCGAAATCCGGGTCTTGCCTTTAAGCCGTGTTCGGTGCATCACGGTACTACCCATACAACATAGTCTTACAACATGAATGTAACTACAAGATTATTACAACATGTTCTCATCTAATCCCAAGTAAGAAGACCTTTAATAATACACTTATAATCAAGGTTGAATAAATACCATGATCCTTTACAATATCTCATGTGTGAACGCAAGGTTCAGATTCTGACTTTAGTCAATCCCTGAATATACGCAAAGTTATTCAATACATTCGTTATATAATGTCCTCTATATAACATCATCATCCTTCTAGATTACTGTAACAAGTAAAATTACATAATCGCATCTTAACTACCAGAATGGATAACCTCTATTTCTAACTCAAGGTTTACATAATCTAATTCACGTACATCGTATACCGTCATCGCGGCTAAATAATTTCAATGAGGAAATAATAAACAATTTTCCTTTTTCCATGCGCCTCTAATCCTTATCAACATGATATCAAGAGAATTTCATCGCATCAAGAATCTACAAAAATTTTATTTTTGCAAGTATAAGCACGACGACTCAGCAAGAACTAACAGTTTTCACATTTCATGCTTCACGTAACACATAAGTTTGTATTTTATTCATGCATTATGATTCTCATACTATGTATCTTACTCATGCATTATAAATCTAATGCAATGCATCTATATATATGCATCATAAATCTCATAACATACCTTATGTATCTTATATTGTATATTTACAATAATTCAAGTTCCACATAGAACAATATAGTCACATAGTTGCACATCATGCACACTTTAATCATGCTCGCATACAATTCACATAACAGTGAAAGATTTAGTAATCCAGTCATGTACATCAATACATTTAAACAAGTTAACTAATTACTAAAAGAACTTACCTTAAGTATTCCTTGCCAAATTATGATGGCTCGCCCTTCAAATATCTTACACAATTTATTTAACAATAAAATACCAATTAGCCACTAAACCGGGTTCATATAAAGGTTTACATAATAATAGTTCTTATTCCATATTGTTCGTGCATTATAGTCAATCAACGCGATTAACTCTAAAACATTTCTCGGTGTTGCGCCGGTTGAAAACTTTACGTCCCTCATCATCATCAATCCTTATTGGTTTATAAAATCACATTCCATACCTTATAATGTTCGTTTCATTTGAATCGAAACACTATTTAAGTTCATTAACACCTTACACGGCGTTTTGACGTTTACACGTCACATCCCTAATTCGCCTCTTTTTCACGTGCTTAGCATGCTCATACATTGGGTTACAACACTCCATAATGTTTCATTTCTATTAGAAACAAAATATTAAACAAGGTTATACACACTTGTTACGGCGTTACGACGCTTATACGCCCATACGTTAAACTTGTCTACTCGAACGCCTAATCGATATGCATTTGTGTATGCTTAGCACGCTCATTCGACTTATCTAATACTTATTGGATAATGCTAATTATCATTATCATTCATAACATTCATTTTTTAGAACTTATAACACCATCTTATAACGTCGGAAGCATTACACATTGCATATGCGCATACCCAACGCCCTCAACGGCCTCTAAATGCACAACAGTCCTAAAAATGGTCAATTTGGAATTTGATCCAGATAGAAACTTTCAATTCTAATTAACGAAAATTGTAGGTCTACTTCTTAGCTTTCCGGATCATCTTGAATCATCCAAATTGGAGTTCGTATGGGAAAGTTATGGTCATTTTACTAAGAGGCGTTCATGCTAAGAATTCCAGAATCAGGCAGTCAGCGAGGCCTCCGTCATAATCAGGGAGGCTGTCCCAGGGAGCTCAGCGAGGCCTCCGTAAAATCACAGAGGCTGCGCCGGCATCCAGGGAGCTCGACAAGGCCTCCGTCAAATCAGAGAGGCTACGTCGGAACCCAGGTGCTGTAGAATGCTCTCTTCGTGTAATTCGACCCTCCTTCACTCCAAGCTTCATATCTCCTTCTCTAGACATCCAAATGAGTCCATTTTGGACTCTATGGACTACTAATTCATGGGGCTACAACACATCCAAAATTCAGAGCTACACATTATAACATGGCCAAATCGTAGGCCAAAATATCAACTCATGCTCTGTTTTAGGTGTTATAAGTGTTCTTCACTAAAAATCATCACCAAATCTTTCTTTTTACACCTTTTTACTCCATTCCAACTGGGTTAACTTCTTAACCCATGGAACTACAATATCATAACAACAAACAAACTAAACCAACATGGAAATTAGCTACAAAGTCCTCTAAACCGTCCAAAAGTCCATGTTTGTCCAAAAATGTCCATTGTTCATCCTCTTTAAGCATATGTACGAATTTCTTCCATTTTTGTTCTACTTAAATGTTATTAATGGCTTACATAACCTCTTAACAACATTATCAACTGTCCATAACAAACAACAATAGCAAGAATCGCAACAAAACCAACCCACAAGCTTAAAAGCTTTAAAACCACAAAAGCTTGAAAACCATAACCAAAATCAAATGGAATAGGTTTAAGTTAATGATTTACCTCTGTAAATCCCTTCTAGTTGTTAAGAATATTAGCTAGGGCTTGGGTTGAGTGCTCCTTCTTGGCCTTGGTTCTTTCTTCTTCCTTAACCCGCACCCACTTCCTTATTTCTCTCTCTAGAACTTCTTTTTCTTTCTTCTTCGTTGAAGCTTGCATCTGCAGATTGCTTTCTTGTTCTCTTGCCTCCCGCTAGCTCTCTCTCTCCTTGCTTGGCAATGGGCTGAAGTTTGAAATAGATAGAGAAGAGGGGAACGGATAGAGCTTAATTCTTCCTCTCCCTTGAAATTTCTCTCTACTCACTTTCCTTCTCTCTTTACATGCTCTCTCTCTCAATATTCTGCAGCTGGACTAGGAAAGGAAAGGGAGAGTTTGTAGAAGGAATGGGAGAGTGAAGGCTTCAGTGGATGGAGGGGTTAAGCACCCGAGCTCCCTTGAAGTTGTTTTTGAGAAAGAATGTCTTCCACTATTGGTTTCTCAATACAATGGTTCCCCGAAATACCTACTTGCCGACAACTCCTCCCTCCTTTAATTCTAATTGGCTCTTAGAGATTGGTTGGTTCCCACTAAAAGTAACAAACAATATTTAATACACCAATTGGTCTCTTCTATGCCCCAATATTCCCACTTTGGTACCAAGTTTGCTTAATAACTCTACCCATAATTAAAATGGGGACTCCCACAAAATATTGGGACGCGTAAAAATAAATATTATGGGATTTGTTCATTCATTTGGAACACCCATATAATACATTTCGGATATGAAATAAATCTCGTTCGGGCTCAAATTAAATTTTTGACACTTGAAAAAATTATTTCTTCGCGTACACGTTTTAACGAAATTAATAAAAGTCGAAAAAGCTGTAAAAATATTCGGGCGTAAATAGTGCCTCGAGAAGCATGCCCTGTGAATAGTGCATCGGGAAACGTACCCCGTGAATAGTGATTTTACGATATTATGCGAAATCAAGTTATCCGCTTATGCGAAACTTACGACTCCTAAAATCCATGTATTAACATAATCTAGGTTATAATATAACTTAAAATACCTCTCATAATATTTAATTAGTTTGATAATATTAATAAATTCAAATTACAAAGGTATTCACGATTCGCCATCGTTACATTAATAATCTATTAACTCATTCATTCAGAATCTATGTATATATTTCATACCTATATATACATATTAAAATCACCACATAAATCACATACATATATGTATAACACATATATAATTTTACATTCAAACCCGATACGTCTCATAGTAAGAATTTTATTAAATCCTTATTTCAATATTATTCTCAAAAATCTGGGTTGTTACAGGCAATGAGGTAGGATTTGACGCGAAATTTTCGCGGTGGAGGGAAAAAGGCATTGGCAACGGACACATATTAAGGGCGATGGACCCGCCGTCGCTATTGACTCAATCTCAACGGGCTTGCCGTCGAGAATGAGTCCTCTTTTTTAAATTTTAAACCCTAATCGCGATAGCAACAAGTCTATTTTTTTCCCTCACTGATTTATCTTTTTCCTTCTCATTTCGCCCATTTCACTTATTTCACCTAATTGATTATCTGATTTGCCCAATTGATTCTCTTGCTTCTCTTATTTGCACAATTAATTTCACCCATTTCACCATTTCGCCTCATCCCCGTTGCAACTCCTCCATCCCAGTTGATTCTACAGTTTGCCTCATCCCCGCTGCAAACTCCTTCCGGTCGTACCTTCCCGGTGTCGCCCCCGAAGATTTTCAGAAGGCAAGTCCTAATGTGTTATATGTATATATATATATATATATATATATATATATATATATACATGCGTATAATATTGTTTGTCTCTTACTATTAGGTATATCTCTCTTTCATCTAATAGGTGATATACTGAAAATTTTCTTAGTTGGGTTGCTAAGAAAATTTTTAAAATTGGGTTATTCTGTTCAAATTTCAAGAAATTAATATTTGCATTAATGGGTTGAAATTTCAGTTTTATGGAGTAAATGGTTGAATTTCAGTTTTGTGCCACTGGGTAAATTAGTTATACTGATATTGCTAACATGTTGTTAAAATTTACTACATTTGTTCCACACAAAAAGTCCCATTAGTAAAATTCACAAACTTTAAGTACTTTTGTTCCGAGTTTTCCCCTAAATTTATTAAGTGTTTAATTTAGTCTTGATGACATGATACTGTAATTGTGATGAAATACTTTGGGGTTATTCTGTTATTTTATATTGTCAACAAAAGAAAATGGGACTATTTTTTGGAACAAAAAATTGACAACAATGACTCTTATTGCGGAACAGATATAAAATACCTGACCATGGTATTTGAGTCTGAGAGTTATATTATTAGGGATATATTTGTTTGGTTTCTAACTTTCTATTAAATGAAGGGAATTTTCAGATTGGAAAGTAAAAAAAGATTAATTTTGTGTTTGTGACTTGACTGGATTATGGTGACATGACGTTATAAACTTATTGAGAGGATATAGGGATATGTATAAAAAAACACAGCGGTTGGTTCTCTATAATTTATGGCATCTTAATCCGGACATTTTTTTTATGTGATTGAAGGGTAGCTACCATTTTGACAAAGCCTTTTATTATGTGCATCAATGTCATAAAAGTTGCACCTTCAAGACATTTCATGAAAGTATAACACATGGATCATATGCATTTTCTTTGCAGGAAAGTGTTTGGTTTGTAATATCCATGAACATGCAATCAAATTACACAAATATAATGAGCGGAAGCATGGTAAATCAGAATTTAAAATTTTTACAAACCATAACCAGAATCGATCTTTATGCACAATTATTAATTAAATGAAAGAGATAGAGAATTAGAATTATATCCTCGTAGATCAAAGCTTCCTCCGGTACAAGTTCAACTCCAAATCCTTTGCGTTCTCCTTGAAGTTCACCGATTAGATTCCTTCCTTTGATCAACGTTAGCCACCCAAGTGTTTGGCCTCTAGAGGTGATCCACCAAGGAATAATATGTATTCAAGAAGATGGGTGTTAGCAAAACCCTAATTTCTATCTCTATAGAAATTGTAAGTACTCTCCCAACTATTGGAAGTATGTCTAACTTTAATCCATAATAAGACTCCTCTTAATTATAGATATGGATAACCCTCCTAAACTATTTAGGATTAGGATTTTATGTTAATTAAACTCTTTTAATTAATTAAACTCCTAATCTAATTAGGAATTTATGAGATTGCGTTTATTAATTAATTCCCAAACCCTTTTAGAAATTAAATAATAATAATAGTAATAATAATAATAATAATAATAATAATAATAAGACTCCTCTTACTAATTTATATTTAATATTATTAAAATATTAAATAATAAATATTAAGCTATTTAATTTATTCTATTTCCATAGATTAAATTAAATATATTTAACTTATTATTACGATTATGTCATTTACTTCTTAAATAAATATTTTTCTTTTGCGGTGTGACCCTTTAGGTTCTCCATATTAAACCGATTGTGATTAAATCAATTAGAACAATTTTAATCTTATTTAAATAAATAAATTAAACTATTTAATTCATTTAAATAAATAATATTTATTCTACAATAAGGGTAAACTCCCTTAGCGATCAACGACTTTTCAGATAATATAGATTTCAACATTAATCACAAAAGAACCTTTCAGTGAATAGTTACCGTACAATTCAATTCTTCTACCATACAATGTCCCAATTAAATATAAGACATGAAATTACTATCAAGTCTTATTTTATTTAATTATATGAATTTCGATTCTTAAATGCACAACTCTGATTAATGCAAATTAGAAACACCTTTTTTAATTTCATTCTGCTTTGGCCAAAGACTTCTGAGTTATCATTTATCGAATCACAAAGGACATTCTCTCCTTTTACTAGAAGTAGTAGATTCTTTGTTGACCATTCACCTATCTCTATGTATAACTTATTATACCCAATCATACCTTTTGATATACCCTAAAGGTCTTAAGGGACATGTCAAAGTATAACTCATCATACACAAGATACTATGATGATCTCAAGTCTAAGGATCACTTATACTACTATCACTTAAGGAATTCCTATTGACAGGCAAGTAAAACTCCATTAAGTATTCCTTTAGCGAGCCACGTTCAGTGAACTTATTCTCCAATAAGCACCTACATACTTGCTTTAGTGTCTCCATATAATTGACTATGAGATCAATCATCCTCTTCATAAGAGCGAGCAAAGTATGTACTAATCTATCCGAATTCACTAATCACCTTTTAGTAATCCAACGATTAGGAACGATTTTAGTTTTAAGCTATCTAGAATTTAGATCTCATTAGCATGATCATCATCATGATTCTAAAAGCATTGCTCAAAACTATGGGTTTATTACACTTAATATAACAGCATCATGTAGATAATAAAAATGCCTTTAATAAATTAATTCTTTTATTAATAACCGAATAAGATTACAAAGTATATGCTACATCATATCAAATATGATTGGCTTATGTGCATACTACTTTCAATCTCCCACTTGCACTAAAGCCAATCATCATTGTATTTAATATCCTTCTTCTCTAAGTGACGATCATCCTGTTGTTGGATAAAGCTTCAGTAAATGGATATGCAATGTTGTTCTTGAGAGTCCACTATCTCGATAGTGACTTCTCCTCTTTTAATGATTTCTCTAATCAAATGAAAGTGTCGCAACACATGTTTGAATTCAAGATGAGACTTAGGAACTATTCCTAGTTCTGTAATGAACTTTTCATCCAAACAATCAACTTGCAGCTTCATTTACAACTATATACTTTGTCTTTGTCACTAAACCAACAACTTTTTGCTGTTTGGAACTTTTTCAATTCACTGCACCACCATTCAAGGTAACGATTTACCCTAAAGTGGATTTGTTATCGTCTTGGTCAGTCTAAAAAAACTTGAGTCTATTTCACCCTTCAGTTTTAATTCAGACCCACCATGTATCATGATCACATCCACAGTACTGGTTAAGTACTTAAAGTTGTTTTTCACTATCTTACAATGATCTTCTCTAGAATATGACTGATCAACATCAGGTCTTGTACATTTCATTGCATACATGATAGTAATTCATGCGATCTCTCTTTCATTTTTTTTTTTGCTAAATTATCTCTCTTTCATTGAGGACAATTTAAAGAGATACACTCCATGACTCATCATCATGAGACCTCTCTTGCAGTTTGCCATGCTAAACGCTTTTAGCATCAAATGAATAAACATTCCTTGGGTTAAGTCGAGCATCCTTTTAAATCTATCTATATAGATTTATATCCCCGATTTATAGGATGCTACTCCCAAGTCATTCATGGAGGAATGTTTAGACAATTTTATCTTTACTGATTGTAGCACTGGTATGTGATTCCTTATCAGTAGTATATCAACATATAATACTAGGAATGTCATAACGCTCCCACTAACCCTTTTGTACACAACTAGGTTCATTCTCGTTTTTGATAAAATCAAACTCTTTTGATTGTCTCATCGAAATGAATGTTCCATCTTTGAGATGCTTGCTTCAATCCATAAATGGATTGTTGTAGCTCATATACATGATTTGCTTCAACCATTGAAACAAATCCATCTGGTTGTATCATATATACATTCTCCTCTTTCATTGGGGAAGGGCGTCTCCATGTCCATTTGCCAAATTTAGTAATAATAAGCTGCAATCACAAATAAAATCTGAATAGACTTGAGCATTGCTACCTGAGAAGATTTCATGATGGACAACTCCTTGCCATTATTTGAAATCTTTTATCACCATTCTGGTCTTATAGGTCTCCACCTTGCCATCTGCTCCAGTCTTTCTCTTAAAGATCCATTTACACTCTATAGGCACTATGCCTATCGGTGGAGTAACCAGAGTCTATACTTGGTCCTCATACATGGAGTCCATTTTGGATTTCATGGCTATTTGCCGTTTCTCTGAGTGTCTACTACTCATAGCCTCATCGTATATAACTGGATCATCATCGTCTATGATGTGTACCTCATCATCATCCTCTATGATGAATCCATACCTCCTAGGTATCTTCGGTACTCTTCCAGATTTACGATTTGGTTGTGGTACAATAGGTCTATCTACAGGTTCCTCAGTTTGACTTATAGTGCTTTGTGGTTCTTGAACTCCTTCAAGATCTATTATCCTCCCACTAGCTCCTTCAATGATAAACACCTTTATCCAAGAAGGCAGTGTGTCTCGCAACAAACACCTTTTTCTTAGTAGGATTATAGAACTCTTATCCTAAACTTACTTTAGGAAGTTCCATAAATCTGCACTTGTCATATTCTGTCCCAAGCTTATCCTTTTAAAACTTTTTCACATAAGCTGGACAACCACAAATCTTAACATACTTAAGACTAGGAATCTTCCCTGTCCATAACTCATATAGAGTCTTGGGGCCGAATTTTGAGGTTACCTTATTTTGTAGATATGCAGCCGTTTCTAGGGCATAACCCCAAATAGATACTGGAATGTCGGTAAAATCATCATGGACTGCACCATGTCCAACAAGGTACGATTTCTCCTTTTAGATACACCAATCAATTATTGCATATCAGGAGGTGTCCATTATGAGAAAATACCATTTTGAGATGATCTAGAAACTCATTGTACAAGTATTCCTTCCTCGATCTGATCGAAGAATCTTAATACTTTGTCAATTTGTTTCACTTCTGAATTCTTTGAACCTTTAAAATGATTCAGACTTGTATTTCATCAAATACATATATTCAACTCTTTGAATGACCATCTCCTTTTTCTTTTACTAGTTTGTTCAATTTGCAAAATTATTTTCATGTAAGTCAAATATACAAAGTCCATCAAATAATCTTCTAGTTTCAAACAAAATATTATCATTATAAATAGAACAATAATTGTTCTTAAATATAATATTAGAACCTTCCTTATCCAACAACGAAAGTAATAATGTTTCTAAAGAGAACTGGAATATAATAACAACTTATCAACTTAATAGACTTGCCCGTAGGCAACGCTAAACTATAAGTTCCTACGGCTAATGTAGCAACCATTGCTCCATTCCCCACACGTAAGATTACTTACACTTCGTTTAGCTTTCTACTTCTGCTTAGTCTCTACATTGGGTTGCATACTTGAGAACTACAGCCGGTATCTAATACCCAAGTAGAACCTTACCTTATAGAAAGATTTATTTCAATCATGAACAAACCTATATCTGTAACTGAAGCTTCAATAAGCTTCTTCTGGTTAGCCTCTGTAAGGTGCTCCTTGCAGTTTCATTTCAAGTGTCCAGGCTTATTGCAGTTGAAACAAACTTCTTTGCTATCTGCATCAGTTTTGTTCTTAGCGTCCTTAGTTATTGCCTTTCCTTTTGCCTTCTTTGAATCTTCTTCTTTTCAGAAGATCCTTTGGCCCGCTTCCTTTTCTTGGGAGTATCATCTACAAGTAAGATTTGGTCTTTCTTGGTTGGAAAATGACTCTTTGCAGTTTTCAACATGTTAAGCATCTTAGGCAGGTTGACATCTAGCTTATTCATGTTGAAATTTACAACAAATTGTGAGAAAGAGTCCGGAAGTGATTGCAAGATCAAATCTTGGATCAACTCTCCATCCATTACAAAACCAAGTTGTCCCAATTGTTCAATCAGATTGATCATTTTTAGGACATTTGTCTGTATTATAGTGCCATCGGTCATTCAAGATCGGAAGAGCTCCTTAGATATCTAATATCTAACAGTCCTACTTTCCTCACCATACAACTCCTTGAGGTGCAGGAGTACAGTAGGAGCATCCATAGTTTCATACTGACGCTGAAGCTCATTACTCATGGATGCGAGTATGATGCATTGAGCCACGGTTGCATCATCTTGCCACTTTCTAAAAGTAGCAATCTCTTCCTCAGAAGTTGTTTCTGCGACAGTTGCAGGGATAGGCGTATTGAGGACATAAGATAGCTTTTTAGCCTTGAGAACTATTCTCAGAATCCTTAACCAGTCCGTGTAGTTCGGTCTGGTTTATTAGCGTCTAATATGCTACGCAGTGATAGTGAATTAGACATTGTAAAATTTTTTTAAATGAATTTAACAACATTTTAGCATACATTCATTTTATTAATTACCAAAATAAATTAGGGCTTTATTTAAATTGGTATCTCCCACTATTTTCATCAAACTATATTACCCTCAATATATAGTTTGGTAAATCTAATTAAAGATTTGCTAGTGAGAATAAGGATCCCATTTCAAATGTATATAGCCTTGTGGTGACACAACAAACTATATATAAAAAAATAGGTAGACAACTATTGTCAATTATATCACCACGTAACTCCTTGTATTTTGCCTCTTAGATTATTTTGATCAAGAGGTGACACATCTGAATCAAAATTATCCAAGTTAAGTCCAACCTAGCACTTCTGAAAGTAGTATGCACACAAGCCAATCATATTTGATATGATGTAGCATATACTTTGTAATCTTATTCATTTATTAATAAAAGTATTAAAGACATTTTTATTTATCTACATGGTGTTGTTATATTAAATGTGATAAACCCATAGTTTTGAGCAAAGCTTTTAGAATCATGATGATGATCATGCTAATGAGATCTAAATTCTTAGAAAGCTTAAAACTAAAATTGTTTATAATCGTTGGATTACTAAAAAGGGGATTAGTGAATCTGGATAGATTAGTACATACGTTGCTTGCTCTTAGGAAAAGGATGATTGATCTCATAATCATTTGTGTGGAGACATTAAAGCAAGTATATAAGTGCTTCTTAGAGAATAAGTTCACTAAACGTGGCTCGCTGAAGGAATACTTAATGGAGTTTTACTCGCCTGTCAATAGGAATTCCTCTAGTGATAGTAGTACAAGTGATCCTTGGACTTGAGATCATCATAGTATCTTGTGGATAATGAGTTATACTTTGACATGTTCCTTAAGACCTTTAGGGTATATCAAAGGGTATGATTGGGTATAATAAGTTATACATGGAGATAGGTGAATGATCAACAAAGAATTTGCCACATCTAGTAAACGATGAGAATATCCTATGTGATTCGATAAATGACAACTCAGTAGTCCTTGGCCAAGACAGAATGAAATTAAAAAGGAGTTTCTAATTTGCATTATTTAAAGTTGTGCATTTGGGAATCGAAATGCATATAATTAAATAAAATAAGACTTGATAGTAATTCCATGTCTTATATTTAATTGCGACATTGTATGGTAGAAGTATTGAATTGTACGGTAACTATTCACTGAAAGGTTCTTTTGTGATTAATGTTGAAATCTATATTATTTGGAAAGTCGTTGATCGCTAAGGAGGCTTACCCTTATTATAGAATAAATGTTATTTATTTAAATGAATTAAATAGTTTAATTTATTTACTTAAATAAGATTAGAATTGTTCTAATTGATTTATTCACAATCAGTTTAATATGGAGAACTTAAAGGGTCACACCGCAAAAGAAAAATATTTATTTAAGAAGTAAATGACATAATTGTAATAATAAGTTAATTGTATTTAATTTAGTCTATGGAGATAGAATAAATTAAATAGCTTATTATTATTATTATTACTATTACTATTATTTAATTCCTAATAGGGATTGAGAATTAATTAATAGAAGTACTCTCTCATGAATTCCTAATTGGATTAGGAGTATAATTAATTAAAGGAGTTTAATTAGAATAGAAACCCTAATCCTAAATAGTTTAGGGAAAGGGTTTTTTTACATCTATAAATAAGAGGAGTCTTATCATAGATTAGGGTTACACACTCTTGCATAAGAATTGTGGAAAGTACTTACAATTTCTATAGAGATAAAAATTAGGGTTTTGCCAACACTCATCTTCTTAAATAGATATTATTCCTTGGTGGATCACCTCTAGAGGCCAAACACTTGGGTGGCTAACGTTGATCAAAGGAAGGAATTTAATCGGTGGAATTCAAGGAGAGCGCGAAGGAATTAGAGGTGAACTTGTACCTGAGGAAGCTAAAATTCTACAAGGGTATAATCCTTATGCTCCATCTCTTTCGTTTAATTAATAATTGTGCATAAAGTAAGAACATGGTGATGGTTTGTATAAAATTTTAAAATCTGATTTTATCACGCTTCCGCTTTATTTATCTAATTTGATTGCATGTTCGCGTTATATACAAACCTAACAACTTCCATATATGTGTAGGGTTTTTGACACATAAAGGCAGCAGAATTTAAAATTTTTAAAACTATTTTCGAAACCCTAAAATAGGATCCATGCGAAAGCATATTAATTCAGAGGTTTAGAGTTGTGTTACCGATTATCCGAGCTTGAATGGAGATGATGGAAAACTTTGGAACAGCTTCAAATATTCAACGCAATCCAACAAAACTGCGCCTCTACGGTATCCACACGAACGTCCCACAAATCGTCACACGATCTGCAGCAAAGAGAACTGCGGTACTAGCCGTTAGGATCTGGATTTTCTCAAATTTTTCTCTCAATTCTCTTTTCTAAAACGGCTAGGGTTTTGTTTTTCTTCTCACACAAATATATATATATATATATATATATATATATATAGCAAAACCCTAAAACCATTAGAAAAGTAAAATCCATTTATATATATTATATTTTAATTAAGTCTTACTTAATTAATATACATATATACAAATTATCCTATTAATTTAAATTCGTAATTTAAATACTATCAATCATATTGACATATTTAAATCCTTATAATTTAAATTAATTCCCTTTTAATTACGTTCTAAGTGTGTGACCCTATAAGTTATTATTATATTGGCAATAATTTTAAAATTATATTATAAAATTATAAACAGTGAGCGGCATCTAGTAATGCATCACTGCTACCCAAATAATAATAAGATCGGTGATTCGATGCAACCTTTTCGTGACCAATGTTTTAATGTAATTTAATCTTTTTAAACTTGACATCCTAGATTAAACTCGCGCCATAGAATGTGTCATACTCTTCATAATTTAATCTAAGTTTTCTTGATCAATGAATAAACTATATGAAACAAATCACTATTTGAGCATGGCCATGCATTTCATAGTCCTACTCAATTAAGAGGCCTATGGATATCACCCCTAATATATATAGGAGGGTTAAATTCCATCTAGATCACTCATATTCCTCACACGATTCATGTTGTACCCAATAATCACCTTTATTGTCCACCCTATTAAAGGTGACCTTTGATGATATCAAAGTACATAAATTCTCGTGTAGTAATATATGTTAGGTTTGTGTATGACGCGTACATGCAATCAAAATACATAAATATAGCGGAAGCGCGATAAAATCAGATTTTAAAATTTTAATACAAACCATCACCATGATCAATCTATGTGCTCAATTAACGATATAAACGAAAGAGAAAGAGAATAAGAATTATACCATCGTAGATCAAAGCTTCCTTGGGTACAAGTTCAACTCCTAGTCCTTCGTTGTAACGACCCCAAATTCTGAACAATCCAACTCTCGACTTCGGTCGTTAACAATACGTCTACATTCTAACTTTACAACATTATTCAATGTTAACTTAATAAAAAAATACAGAATAATAAAAAAAAATTTCTATTACAAATCATTCTCGATTCCAAAATTCTCATACTTTACATCTGAATATCTTAGAATCATGTTAGTATCATGATTCACCTTGTTAAACTTATTATAAAAATTTACACCTCAATATAAACTTTACAACTCAACATAAATACAATTTATACATCATCAAATACATTACTCAAAAGCTTAATCATGGTTCAAAAATATAAATTTTAAGCTAAACATTTGTTCCTCATGCATTATGTCTGATTCACGTCATTTAGGTAGCACATAACTTTACCTTGACTCCTTAACCTGCAAAAATGGTTATTTGCAAGAATGACCTCGACAGCTCAGCAAAATCTAACAGTTTGCATGCATCACGTAGCACATAATTATCATGCTTATCTAACATAATGTAAACATCTGGATAAATATAACTTACATGTTGTACGTCACATATCAAGTAGAGATTGAATTCCATAATTCAATCAACATTCTTTGCTCAATCAAGGAAGTCATATGTTGACTTTAACAATTCATACTCACAGTACATGTAACATGTCATGCTCTTATAGTATAAAATTTAAAGCAATTAATCATCGAGTTCACATAACAACTAGGAACTGAAAGACTTGCCTGGTTCGTAGATTATCATTTACCGTAACCAGCTTATGTTTATCTGCATATATAATCATGTACATGATTTGTTAGCAACATATCAACACTTAGAATTAATTCTACTTAACATTTCAAAATCCTTCACTTTATTCTCTTTACAATTCCTAAGTTAGGAATTAAGTTCCATTAGGGCTCCTTGTAAACCTTCATTTTATTGCGTCTCGCTTTAATCGACACTTAACCACTGGCTAAGTTTTAAACTTTGTTCTACATTAGATGTGTAATGGTTATAAGTAATTCTTGTTTAGGGTAACATATGATAACCAAAAAGAAAAGAATTAAAAATAGGAAAAAATTTTCATTTCTGCAATTCTCGCCGAGGCGAGAAAATTATAACATGAAACCCTCGCCGGGGCGTGAAACTCTCGCCGGGGCGAGAAATTCCCTAACAAAAACCTCGCCGGGGCGAGACATCTGATTTCCAGATTCTGCAGTTCGCGAACTGCAGAATTTCAAAGCCAAAAATTCCCAATTCCTTCATCCAATAGGCAATTTACGCATACCCAGACATCATACATAATGTAAAACTAAAACCTAACATGTGTACAGTGATTCTAACAACATAAATTGCTTAAATAACAAATTTTAAAGACCCAAAATCAAAGTTCATGCTAGTTTTTCATATTTGAACAAATTTAACGAATCAAACTCTCACGAATTCGTTTCTCCACCAATTTGATTGATTTAACTTGCAACGTTTTCGTTTCTCAGAATACTAACACAATCCATTATCAATTACAGACTTTATACATGAATTAACTATTAATTTTAGTCTCAAAATAGACTAAAATATACATATTACTACAAAACTCAATTTTCTTCTTTTAATTCATGTTTTCATGAATTTGATAACTCCAAAATTATATATAAACACCAAATAACGGATTAAGCATGCTTATAAACATATATTACCAATACTTCATCAAATCCTTCAACCAAAAATCCATTTTAAAGAAAACTCAATGAATATGAAATTAACAACTCAAAGCTAGATTATTACCTTTGATTCTTGCTTAGGTTATCTAGATGATGACAAGAATTGCTTGTTAAATCTTCTTCCTTCTCTTGATTTCTCAAGTGCCTTCTCAATTTCACAGAGAATCCATTTTCTCTCACTTTCTCTCTTCCTCCCTTCTCTGTGTTCTCTCTTCTCCAAACTTAGGAGAATAACGTAAAAAAAATAAAACCTCTCCTTTAGTCAGTTACAAAAACAAAGGGTCTCTAGGCTATGTTTGGCTAGAACCCAATTAAACCTCATTTCTTTATTTTAATATTCTTTTTTTTAATATGATAAATCATGTCACACTTAAATATAATTTTATTTAATAAAATAATTTTGTTTAATAAAATCATCTTTCACTTAATAAATAATTTTATTAAGTAAAATTATTCATCCTCTCATTTAATAAATTACCAACATCTATGAATAATAAAACACGCATCAAATATAAAAATATTTATCTTCACCTTACTTAATATTCTTATACAAATAAATTATCACACAATATTCTCATCAAATATTTATTTTATTAAATAAGCATTCCAATTAAAATATTTATTCTTCTCAATAAATATTTTATCCATTTACGACATTCACAATCGTAATACATTAGCATGTAACATATTATTTTCTCGTTTTATCAAAACAAATATTAATTCGCTATTTTAATTAAGTGAATTATTCACATTATTTATGAAATTTACTTCATAAAAGAATTCCATTACCAACAAAACATATCAACCAAATTATATTATTTCATAATATCATTTTCAACTTAATAAAATTAACTAATTAATAATCAATTAATTCCCTTCCCGTAATAATTTCATTAACTATCATCAATGGTTTAATCAAACATTAAACCTCACTTTTCCAATATAAAAAAAATATATTCCTCTTCTATATTCGCATCAAATCATATATTTCACGACACAAAATATATATATAAATATATTCAAACCCGACACCTCTCACAATAAGAATTTTATTTATTAGATTCTCATTTAATAATTCCTGAAAATTCGGGTTGTCACATCCTTCCCTCCTTATAAGGATTCCGTCCTCGGAATCAACGAAACCTCCCTTACTCGGTTTTCACTTAATCTCTTCAAAATTTTATTGTTGAATAACTTCAACACATTACCTTAGAGTAGGTTTTATTTCGGCACCCTTACTAAAACTTGAAACTCTTCGCGTATTATATATTCTTTCACCCTTCAATGCATTCACTTCATTTCTCTAAGGATTATCGCATAACATACTCATTGTAATCACCAAAATATTCTGATTTAGCATTGTATAAATATTCTCCAGCTATCAAAATGGACTTATTTACATCAATCCCTACTTATTCATTGGGTTCTATAACCCAATTCTTTCTCTAAAGATCTTTCTAAGATCATTGCATTCTTCACATCTTCCTCTTCTAAAAATATCTCATCATTAGTCATCATCAACTAAATTGATCTCTCCCTTTCTGGAATTTCATTCCTTTCTTGGATTTATATAGTTGTTAATTTACTCATCATCACGTGTCACATTCTATAACCTACTCCTTTCTAAGGAATATCTTCCTGCCAACTTTCTAAAGAATAAGAATCTTCCACAATTGTTCAATAATTAGAAAGCAGTTTGAATAACTCAGGAATTTAAAAGATTCATTCAAAAACTTTCAATATCATGCTGAGGAGTCGTAAAGACTTGAACCTTGTCCTAGGTTAACAGATATTTCTACTGTAACCTTTAACAGTCAAAAGACTATGGACCATCTCTTTTCGTACTCCAGGTGATCAGCCCTTCGTACTATGTATTGTGTACATACATATTAACGATATTGCGTAGCCCCCATTACAGGGTTGGTTCACCTCAGGCTTAATATAAATTCCGCACCAGAACAAACTAGTTTGGCATAAAATCTCAAAGAATTCTTGAACTTCATAAACATCTTTCAATAGTTGTCTAGCCAAATCAATTAGCATAGATCTTGAACAACAATTCGAACAATAGTCCAAACATTTTTTTAGCCAACTCAATTGGCATATCTTTTCATAGTTTAAAAGTAAATCAAAATTCTTTTATGACGTCATGATACCGTACCGTCTTAATAGTACGTTGAGGATGTCGTCATGTTAGGACTTTGTCATACTACATCATACCATAGTGGGCTGACGATCTTTCGATCACATCCAACACTAGGTTCAATTGCATTGATGACTCCATCGCTCAAAATACATTTTGATAATTTGGAAATCATTTTTGTCTAGCTGAAACAATTAGCATAGACGGATGAATAATAGCACCTTTTCAAAACTTATTAGTTCAAACATTGACCCAATATACATTTTCGAGAACACAAAAAATTGCAAATATCAATATCAGCACGATGTCAATAAATTTCGAAAATATAGCTTAGCTAGAGGATTTGGAATCTCTATTTTCTCCATCAACTTCAATCTTGACTTCATTACTTCATTACTTACTCATTCTATCAATCTTCTATACTGTCAATGCTCTCTATAAAAGTAGTATGCACAAAAGCCAATCATATTTGATATGATGTAGCATATACTTTGTAATCTTATTTGTTTGTTAAAGGCATTTTACTTTATCTACATGGTGCTGTTATATTAAATGTGATAAACCCATAGTTTTGAGCAATGTTTTTAGAATCATGACGGTGATCATGCTAATGAGATCTAAATTCTAGATAGCTCACAAACTAAAATTGTTCCTAATCGTTGGATTACTAAAAAGGGGATTAGTGAATCCGGATAGATTAGTACATATGTTGCTTGCTCTTATGAAGAGGATGATTGATCTCATAATCATTTGTGTGGAGACACTAAAGCAAGTATGTAGGTGATTATTAGAGAATAAGTTCACTGAACGTGGCTCGCTAAGGAATACCTAATGGAGTTTTACTCGCCTGTCAATAGGAATTCCTCTAGTGATAGTAGTACAAGTGATCCTTGGACTTGAGATCATCATAGTATCTTGTGTATGATGAGTTATACTTTGACATGTCCCTTAAGACCTTTAGGGTATATCAAAGGGTATGATTGGGTATAATAAGTTATATATGGAGATAGGTGAATGATCAATAAAGAATCTACCACTTCTACTAAAAGGAGAGAATGTCCTATGTGATTCGATAAATGACGACTCAGAAGTCTTTGGCCAAAGCAAAATGAAATTAGAGAGGAGTTTCTAATTTGCATTAATTAGAGTTGTGCATTTGAGAATCGAAATGCATATAATTAAATAAAATAAGACTTGACAGTAATTCCATGTCTTATATTTAATTGGGACATTGTATGGTAGAAGGATTGAATTGTACGGTAACTATGCACTGAAAGGTTCTTTTATGATTAATGTTGAAATCTATATTATCTGGAAAGTCGTTGATCGCTAAGGGGGCTTACCCTTATTGTAAAATAAATATTATTTATTTAAATGAATTAAATAGTTTAATTTATTTATTTAAATAAGATTAGAATTGTTCTAATTGATTTATTCACAACCGGTTTAATATGGAGAACCTAAAGGGTCACACCGCAAAAGGAAAATATTTATTTAAGAAGTAAATGACATAATTGTAATAATAAGTTAAGTGTATTTAATTTAGTCTATGAAGATAGAATAAATTAAATAGCTTAATATTTATTATTTAATATTTTAGAAATATTAAATATAAATTAATAAGAGGAGTCTTATTATTATTATTACTATTACTATTATTTAATTCCTAATAGGGATTGGGAATTAATTAATAGAAGTATTCTCACATGAATTCCTAATTGGATTAGGAGTTTAATTTAATTAAAGGAGTTTAATTAGAATAGAAACCCTAATCCTAAATAGTTTAGGGAAGGGTTTTCCTACATCTATAAATAAGAGAAGTCTTATCATAGATTAGGGTTACACACTCTTGCATAAGAATTGTAGAGAGTACTTATAATTTCTATAGAGATAGAAACTAGGGTTTTGCCAACACCCATCTTCTTGAACAAGTATTATTCCTTGGTGGATCACCTCTAGAGGCCAAACACTTGGGTGGCTAATGTTGATCAAAGGAAGGAATTTAATCGGTGGAATTCAAGGAGAACGCGAAGGAATTGGAGGTGAACTTGTACCTGAGGAAGCTAAAATTCTACAAGGGTATAATTCTTATTCTCCATCTCTTTCGTTTAATTAATAATTGTGCAGAAAGAAAGATCATGGTGATGGTTTGTATAAAATTTTAAAATCTGATTTTATCGCGCTTCCGCACTATTTATGTAATTTGATTGCATATTCGCACTATGTACAAACCTAACAGTGGTATCAAGAGCCAAACTTTATGCGAATTATTAATTGTTTTGATTCTGTATATACATTGATATGTGTTAAGAACAATTTAATTGGGCATAATTGTTTGTGTAAAATTATTTTATTTATTTTTTATTTATTTTTTATTTATTTATTTTCAATTAAGATAAAAGGTTTATTTTGAATTGGAATATAATTAAAATTAAAAGTTTTATTTGAACTTGGAATTGGATTCTACGTTAACTAGAATAAAGGAGTTTATTCATATATGGAATAGGATTCCTTGTTTCCTAGAATAAAGGAGTTTATTCACATATGGAATAGGATTCCATGTTTCCAAGAATAAAAGAGTTTATTCACATATGGAATAGGATTCCATGTTTCCTTAAAAAATAAAGATGTTTATTTTGATAAGGAATATGATTCAACATATTTTATTTTCCAACAATTTTAAGTTAAAAATAAAGGTGTTTATTTTAAACTTGAAATTGGTTTCCATATTAATTAAAATAAAGGAGTTTATTTTGATTTGGAATTTGATTAAAAATAAAAGAGTTTATTTTTATTCAAAAAATTGGATAAATTAAAATAAAAGAGTTTATTTTGATTTGGAATATGATTAAAATAAAGAAGTTTATTTTAATTAAAATTGGATTTCATGATAACTAATTAGAGTTGGAATTGGATTCGATGATAACTAATTGGAGTTGAAATTGAATTTTATACTAACTAATATTGCCCATTAAATGATATCAATGCATATATGGAATGATTTTATTATTCATGGGATGAATGTTATTTATTGATACATATAGAGATATGTATGATGATAAATAGGGATTTATTATGGACTATTGACCAATGTGTGATTGGATTTATTTTAGTGGATGCTTGAATGAATGGGTTTTATAAATGGGGTCTGCGTACCTCGTCTTCTCTAGTTTTTCCTTGATGTAAATTCTATTTTCCTCCTATGTACCTCCCCTTGACTGTTGATCAAGGTTTCTATTTATTGTAAATAGTTTATGTAGTAGGTTTAGTTAGAATTACTTGAAGAATTGGAGACAAAGGAGCAAGGAGCGCTTGAAGACCCGTTTGTAATGGAGCCCGGGTTTAAATGTAATAGTTATATTTAAATTTAATTCTTGCACCCTAGGTTTGACCTTTTGGTTCACTTGGTGGCTCTAGTGAACCAAACTAGAATAAAAGTCCATAATCAATCCGGGTAGAATGTAGTATTCTATATGTGCATGCTTGCTATGTATATATTATATATTATACAACATGCTTCGCATGTTAAATAATATGATGCGTATTTTATATATATATGTGCATGCGCGCTAAACAAGATGAGACAAATAATAACAAACCCCTCAAAGAAATCATATTAAGTCCTAAGCGTTCAAAGATATTTCGAATATCGAACGTCGCCTTCTAGCATGGTAAAGCAATAGAGTATTAAATATTTAATATGAGTTTGTTGTGTCGCCACAAGGCAAGTATTAAAATATTTAAGATGTTGCTTTATCACATTTGATGCTTATACATAGACTGAACGATACTGTTTTGTTGTGTCACTACAAGGACAGTGTTTTTCTTTCGAATATATGGAAGTGCTAGGATGGACTTAACTTGGATAATTTTGATTCGGATTTGTCACCACTTGATCAAAATAATCTAAGAGGCAAAATACAAGGAGTTACATAGAGATGTAATTGACAATAGTTGTTTACCTATTTATTTATATATCGTTTGTTGTGTCACCACAAGGCTATATACATCTAAAATGGGATCCTTAGTCTCACTAGCAAATCTTTAATTAGAATTGCCGAACTATATAATGAGGGTAATATAGTTTGATGAAAATAGTGGGAGATACCAATTTAAAATAAAGACCTAATTTATTTTGGTAATTAATTAAAAATGAATGTATGCTAAAATGTTGTTAAATTACAAATTCATTTACAGAATTTTATGATGTCTAATTCACTATCACTGCATAGCATATTAGATGCTAATTAACCGGACCGAATTACACGGACAAGTTAATGAATTTGAGAATAGTTCTCAAGGCTGAAAAGTTATCTTATGTCCTTAATATACCTATCCCTGCAATGGTTGCAGACAATGCCTCAGAGGAAGAGATTGCTACTTTTAGAAAGTGGCAAGATGATGCACAGTTGGCTCAATGCATCATGTTCGCATCCATGAGTAACGAGCTTCAGCGTCAGCATGAAACTATGGATGCTCCTACTGTACTCCGGCACCTTCAAGGAGTTGAAGGGTGAGGAAAGTAGGACTATTAGATATCAGATATCTAAGGAGCTCTTCCGATCTAGAATGACCGATGACACTACAGTACAGACATATGTCCTAAAATGATCAATTTGATTGAACAATTGGGACAACTGGGTTTTAATGGATGGAGAGATGATCCAAGATTTGATCTTGCAATCACTTCCAGACTCTTTCTCACAAATTGTTGTGAATTTCCACATGAACAAGCTATATGTCAGCCTGCCTGAGTTGCTTAAACATGTTGAAAACTGTAAAGAGTCACTTTCCAACCAAGAAAGACCAAGTCTTACTGGTAGATGATTCTTCTAGGAAGCAGAAGAGGGCTAAAGGATCTTCTTAAAAGAAGAACAATTCAAAGAAGGTAAAAGGAAAGGCAAAAATAAGGACAATAAGAACAAGACTGATGCAGATAGCAAAGGAGTTTGCTTCCACTGCAATAAGCCTGGATACTAGAATTAAAACTAGAGGGTAACCAGAAGAAGCTTAGTGAAGCTTCAGTTACAAATATGGGTTTGTTCATGATTGAAATAAATTTTTCTATAAGTCAAGGTTCTACTTGGATACCGGCTGTAGTTCTCACGTATGCAATCCAATGCAGAGACTAAGCAGAAGTAGAAAGCTAAACAAAGAATAAGTAATCTTACGCGTGGAGAATGAAGCAATGATTGCTGCATTAACCGTAGGAACTTATAGTTTAGCATTGCCTACGGGCAAGTCTATTAAGTTAATAAGTTGTTATTATGTTCCAGTTCTCTTTAGAAACATTATTACTTCCGTTGTTGGACAAGGAAGGTTCTGGTATTATATTTAAGAACAATTGTTGTTCTATTTATAATGATAATGTTTTGTTTGAAACTGGAAGATTACTTGATAGACTTTGTATACTTGACTTACATGAAAATTATTTTGCAAATTGAACAAACTAATAAAAGAAAAGGAGATGGTCATTCAAAGAGTTGAATATGTGTATTTGATGAAATACAAGTCTAAATCATTTGAAATGTTCAAAGAATTCAGAAGTGAAACATATTGACAGAGTATTAAGATTCTTTGATCAGATCGAGGAAAGAATACTTGTACAATGAGTTTCTAGATCATCTCAAAATGATATTTTCTCATAATGGACGCTTCCTGATACGCAATAATTGATTGGTGTATCTAAAAGGAGAAATTGTACCCTGTTGGACATGGTGCAGTCCATAATGATTTTTACCGACATTCTAGTATCCATCTGGGGTTATGTCCTAGAAACGGCTGCATATCTACAAAATAAGGTAACCTCAAAAATCTGGCCCCCAAGACTCCATAAAAGTTATGGATAGGGAGGATTCCTAATCTTAAGTATGTTAAGATAAGGGTTGTCCAGCTTATGTGAAAAGGTTTCAAAGATAAGTTTGGGACAAAATCTAACAAGTGCAGACTTGTGGGATATCCTAAAGTAAGTTTAGGGTATTATTACTATAATCCTACACGCTGCCTTCTTAGATAAAGGTGTTTATCATTGAAGGAGCTAGTGGGAGGGTAAAAGATCTTAAAGGAGTTCAAGAACCACAAAGCACTTTAAGTCGAATCGAGGAACCTGTAGATAGACCTATTGTACCACAACCGAATCGTAAATCTGGAAGAGTACCGAAGATACCTGGGAGGTATGGATTCATCATAGAGGATGATGATGAGGTACGCATCATAGAGGATGATGATCCAATTATATACAATGAGGCTATGAGTAGAAGACACTCAGAGAAATGGCAGATGGCCATGAAATCCGAAATGGACTCCATGTATGAGAACCAAGTATAGACTCTGGTTACTCCACAAAAGGGCATAGTGCCAAGAGTGTGAATATGCTCAAGTCCATTTGGATTTTGCTTGTGATTGCAGCTTATTACGAAATCTGGCAAAAATGGATGTGGAGACACCCTTCCTCAATGAAGACTTGAGGAGAATGTATGTATGATACAGCCAGAGGAATTTGTTTCAAAGGTTGAAGCAAATCGTGTTTTAAGCTACAATGATCCATATATGGATTGAAGCAAGCTTCTCAAAAATGGAACATTCATTTTGATGAGACAATCAAAAGAGTTTGATTTTATCAAAAATGAGAATGAACCTAGTGTGTACAAAAGGGTAAGTGGGAGCACTGTGACATTCTTGGTATTATATGTTGATATACTACCGACAAGGAATAACACACCAATGCTACAATCAGTAAAGATAAAATTGTCTAAACATTCTTCCATGAATGACTTGGGAGGAGCATCCTATAAATTGGGGATAAAAATCTATATAGATAGATTTAAAAGGATGTTCGGCTTGACCCAATGAACGTATATTCATTCGATGCTAAAGGCGTTTAGCATTGCAAACTCCAAGAAAGGTCTCATGATGATGAGCCGTGGAGTGTATCTCTCTAAAATTGTCCCCAATTAAAAGAGAGATCGCCTGAGTCACTATCATGCATGCAATGAATATACTAGGCTTGATGTTGATCAGTCATATTCTAGAGAAGATCACTGTAAGACAGTGATAAACATCTTCAAGTACTAAACCGGTATTGAAGATGTAATCATAATTCATGGTAGGTCCGAATTAAAACTAGAGGGCTAAACAGACTCAAGTTTTTTCAGACTGACCAAGACGATAACAAATCCACTTTAAGGTAAATCGTTACCTTGAAAGGTGGTGTAGTGAATTGGAAAAGTTCCAAACAGCAAAGAGTTGCTGGTTTAATGACAAAGACAAAGTATATAGCTGTAAATGAAGCTGCAAGTTGATTGTTTGGATGAAAAGTTCATTACAGAACTAGGAATAGTTCCTAAGTCTCATCTTGGATTCAAACATGTGTTGCGGCACTTTCATTTGATTAGTAAAATCATTGAAAGAAGAAAAGTCACTATAGAGATAGTGGACTCTCGAGAACAGCATTGCATATCCATCTACTGAAGCTTTATCCAACAGCAGGATAATCGTCACTTAGAGAAGAAGGGTATTAGATACCATGGCGATTGGCTGTAGTGCAAGTGGGAGATTGAAAGTAGTATGCACACAAGCCAATCATATTTGATATGATGTAGCATATACTTTGTAATCTTATTTGTTTGTTAAAGGCATTTTACTTTATCTACATGGTGCTGTTATATTAAATGTGATAAACCCATAGTTTTGAGCAATGTTTTTAGAATCATGATGGTGATCATGCTAATGAGATCTAAATTCTAGATAGCTCACAAACTAAAATTGTTCCTAATCGTTGGATTACTAAAAAGGGGAATAG
Organism: Aralia elata; assembly: GCA_034770075.1. Taxonomy (NCBI): domain Eukaryota; kingdom Viridiplantae; phylum Streptophyta; class Magnoliopsida; order Apiales; family Araliaceae; genus Aralia; species Aralia elata. The sequence continues at coordinate 40,169,046 of CM068383.1, read as the reverse complement.
TGAATCCGGATAGATTAGTACATATGTTGCTTGCTCTTATGAAGAGGATGATTGATCTCATAATCATTTGTGTGGAGACACTAAAGCAAGTATGTAGGTGATTATTAGAGAATAAGTTCACTGAACGTGGCTCGCTAAGGAATACCTAATGGAGTTTTACTCGCCTGTCAATAGGAATTCCTCTAGTGATAGTAGTACAAGTGATCCTTGGACTTGAGATCATCATAGTATCTTGTGTATGATGAGTTATACTTTGACATGTCCCTTAAGACCTTTAGGGTATATCAAAGGGTATGATTGGGTATAATAAGTTATATATGGAGATAGGTGAATGATCAATAAAGAATCTACCACTTCTACTAAAAGGAGAGAATGTCCTATGTGATTCGATAAATGACGACTCAGAAGTCTTTGGCCAAAGCAGAATGAAATTAGAAAGGAGTTTCTAATTTGCATTAATTAGAGTTGTGCATTTGAGAATCGAAATACATATAATTAAATAAAATAAGACTTGACAGTAATTCCATGTCTTATATTTAATTGGGACATTGTATGGTAGAATGATTGAATTGTACGGTAACTATGCACTGAAAAGTTCTTTTATGATTAATGTTGAAATCTATATTATCTGGAAAGTCGTTGATCGCTAAGGGGGCTTACCCTTATTGTAGAATAAATATTATTTATTTAAATGAATTAATTAGTTTAATTTATTTATTTAAATAAGATTAGAATTGTTCTAATTGATTTATTCACAACCGGTTTAATATGGAGAACCTAAAGGGTCACACCGCAAAAGGAAAATATTTATTTAAGAAGTAAATAACATAATTGTAATAATAAGTTAAGTGTATTTAATTTAGTCTATGGAGATAGAATAAATTAAATAGCTTAATATTTATTATTTAATATTTTAGAAATATTAAATATAAATTAATAAGAGGAGTCTTATTATTATTATTACTATTACTATTATTTAATTCCTAATAGGGATTGGGAATTAATTAATAGAAGTACTCTCACATGAATTCCTAATTGGATTAGGAGTTTAATTTAATTAAAGGAGTTTAATTAGAATAGAAACCCTAATCGTAAATAGTTTAGGGAAGAGTTTTCCTACATCTATAAATAAGAGAAGTCTTATCATAGATTAGGGTTACACACTCTTGCATAAGAATTGTAGAGAGTACTTACAATTTTTATAGAGATAGAAACTAGGGTTTTGCCAATACCCATCTTCTTGAACAAGTATTATTCCTTGGTGGATCACCTCTAGAGGCCAAACACTTGGGTGGCTAACGTTGATCAAAGGAAGGAATTTAATCGGTGGAATTCAAGGAGAACGCGAAGGAATTGGAGGTGAACTTGTACCTGAGGAAGCTAGAATTCTACAAGGGTATAATTCTTATTCTCCATCTCTTTCGTTTAATTAATAATTGTGCATAAAGAAAGATCATGGTGATGGTTTGTATAAAATTTTAAAATCTGATTTTATCGCGCTTCCGCACTATTTATGTAATTTGATTGCATATTCGCGCTATGTACAAACCTAACAGTCTATACCATAGCTTTTCTATACCCAATATAGTTCGTCGAACTTACCACACTTTGGAAATTCAGGAACTTACCACAATCATACGGTTTAGGAACTTATCCTAGTCAGACCAAAATCGTCCATTCGCTGAGGGGTTCTATCATACGATTATGAGTTACGAACCCACCATAAGTATGAGTTTTAAGAACCGTACCTAATCTTAATATTCTCTAACTATCAAATATAAATATGAGAAAGGAATCACCTTCTCGTCATACGTATATCGATAGTGCGACACCAATATTTCAATGATTATCAATATAGGAAGCTAAGTGGTTGTCGAACCAACTCGACCACTAATCAATATAGGAAAGTGAGCGGTTGTTAAACCATGGACAAATCCCGTCCCATACCAGGAATTGTTCAACTCAACCACGATATCGATATAGGAAGCTAAGTGGTTCTCAAACCAAGCACAAATTCATGTCCCATACTAAGAATTGTACAACTCAGCCACTAACACGAGTCCTCAATTGAAATTCCACCTAATTTCATCTTGCTCTTAACTTAACTCTTTGTCTGATACGAATTTCTCGTATTCCATCATCCATAACTCCTCGTGAGTTTACCTCGTACTATTTCATAGTACCATCTCTTTATAGCATCATGTTATAACTATGAAATCATTTAAGATCCTCTATTATTTATAACTTTAGCAGATCACGTCGTGATCTCATTCTATCAGTGTTACTAGATTTCGCAATCAATAAAACACGCGCAAGTATACTGTAGACACCCAAATTTTGCATTTCCTATACTGACCATGACAGGAGGGCAAATTCGTCCATTGGACCGGCCTGCGAGACGGAGGGTGAACATAAGTGCGAACACTTGGAGCCACCACGACGACTTGCGATCAAGGCCGTCCGAAATGAGCATGCCGAATGATGTGTCACGTCCCGCAATAATTTCCGGACTGCAAAATACAAGCCTTTCGGATAAAACTGACGGCGCGACGCGAGAATCGAGGTGCGGTGCGAGAACCGAGGAGAATTAAATAATCAAAGTGGAAGGTGTGCTGAGTGGGGGGTGGGCGCCAGCCAGCCGCAGATCCATCTGCGGCCAGCCGCAGATCCATCTGCGGCCAGCCGCAGATGTATCTGCGGCTGGCTTTGGCCAGCCTATATCAACCATTTCTTCTCAGCATACAGGGAGTCGAGAATTTTTGGAGAAGAAGAGAATCAGCAAGGAAACAGCAGCAGGAAATAGAGAAAAAGAGGAAGAATTAGCATAGATTTTGCAATCAAATAGGAGAGAAAGTAAGAAAAAAGAGAGGAATAATATTGTTGTGATTTGATTGTATCACATAAGACTTTTTCTTCTATTCAAATACACAAATTTAGATCCATTTTGATCTCATTTGCAAGGTGAAAATCTCCTCAATTTTATAATTTCTATCATATCTTTTGGTCAAATCAAATGAAACTTTCATATGATTATGGAATAATAAATTAGGGAGTATTAGTGAGGGTTCCATTTGGAACAAAATTCTTCCTAATAACCCGATGATATTTATTTATTGATCTCTTGTTTGTTTGTTTTTTTGGTGTTATATTGACAAGGTTCTTTTAGATCTCTATTTTAGGATGTCTTGGTATTGGTAGATGATCCGTATTGGTTATTTCTTGTAATATCCGATTGTGGATGTGTGGAAATTTGGTTGTGAGCCTAGGAAAGCGACCCCGTGGTCCAAATCCGATGATGGACGTATCTTGATGTATGTAGTGGGTAGGATGTAGTCTCTTTGTAAATATGTAATATTGGGCCTTAAAACGACGCCAAGGCGGAATCGAGTTTAAGGCCCCGTAATAATGAAATATGTGATTGTTGGCGTTAGGGGATATCTTGATGGCTAACATGCCCATGAATAGCCCCGACGCGTGTTTATGCTTGATTTGATTTATGACACGAAATTGATTTCAAAGCTAAATGATAAGATTTTCATAAAATCAATCAAAGTAGGGTATTAGAATCACGAGGTTAAAATTTGAGAAATGTTAATGAATGTCGATTCCTATCTAACGAGAAAGCTAAAGAAAGATCGTTTTCCAAAACATCACACAAAATGATTTTACAAGTAAAATGACGTTTTTTATTAAACCGTTGTATATAGGGTTAAAGAGATTCTAGAAATTGCCCATCATTTTATGAAAGCAACGTATAGATCTCGATTCCTATTTAGATGAAGGTTTAAAACTCTTGTTTTGCCAAAACGACACTTGATGAAAATCTCATAGTTTTGGACAATTAAAATCAAACCGTTCTCATAAAGAATAAAGCTTTCTCGTGTATACCGAAAAGATATTCCGAAGCGTTCTCAAATTAAAACACGATTTTCCCTAAAATCCAAATGACTCTTTCATACAAATTCCCCACAACATTTACATAGGCACACACACACACACACACATACACATTCATGAATTAAAGGATAGGAAAGCATTGAGATCGCGGTAACCGTGTTTCACGGAAGTCGAGGGGTGCCTAACACCTTCCCCTCACTTAAGCAAGCCCCCGAACTCTATGAATCTCGATTCGCAGACCAATTGATTCGGAGTCACACATGAGCCAGCGATTTATAAAAAACGAGAACTCGGATGAGTTGGTACATCCATTTCAAATATACCAACTGGCGACTCTGGTTAATTGGCTCATCATAAAAACGATCTTTCAAAACCCCGTCGACATCAATGCCGACCTTTTCCAAACGTCATCTAAATCAAAAGGCTAAAATTGGAACAGGCGAGAAAAGCGAAAACCCGGCGTCGACATATACGCGGTCCACAAGTAATATAAGATAAGTAAAGTGTCGAACCCACGAGGAATTATGTTAAATAATTACCAAATATCAATCGCATGTAAAATCAATCCAATTTAAACAATGACAATATAGTTTGTGTTTGTTGTTGATTAAAACTAAAATAAAGGCAATTTAGAAAACAAGGTTTTTACTAACCCGGATAGAATTCAAGATAAAAAGGTCTAAGATTACAATTTCCCCCAACTCTTCATTTAAACATCATACTCTCTCTTGCTTGGATAATTAGAACATAAGAATTGTTATCCGAGAAATCACAAGTATATATAAGCCTCTCTCGATGGTCGAATACGTATTTCCTATTGTGGTGTATAGATATATTTCTATTCTACACACTAGCAAGAATCTCATATCAAGAACAATTAATAAGACACATGTCACGTAAAATCCCATTAACCATTCTATCAATTACCAACTTTCACAATAGAAATCATTAAGCAAGAATTCTCAATTGGATACATGTGGTATTTAGGTATATGTCTATCCTAAATACAATCAAATTATCAATCCTCAAGAATAATACATAAGACTCACGTCACATAATCTCATACATTAACCATAAAGAATATCCAATTTTCACATGAATTCATAACTAGGTCTCAACTTACACTTCCTCTCTCAATTCCATATAAGTTACCAAGGTAATTATGGGCCAAGCAATTAATCCTTAAGCAAAGGTTATGAACTCCAATTCATGTAATGACTAACTATCAATCAAAGAGAGAGCATTCAATTTAAACTACAAGTTGGGTTCCATTGCAATCTTAGAATGAAGAGTTTAGCTCATATTAAATCTCAATAACATCATAATCTGATTATAGTACATGGTTGAAGTTACAAAATAAGAAAGAAAAACTAAAACATATGAAAACACACCCTTCTTGTGATAAGATTCCCGAATTGGTGTGGTGTAGCTCTTCTTCTCTAATCCTTGCCCTCCTATTTCGTGCTCCTAGTCTCCTTGGTTGATGAAATTCTGATAATTTTTCCTTTTGTTCCTTTGTTCTTCTCTTTCTAGCTCCAAACCCTAGTTTTTCAATAATGTGTAACCAAGCTTGAATAATGCAATACCAACTCCCTGGATGCCTGATAATTCTCTTCTCTCTCCTCATATTCCCGTTCCTCAATTTCCTCGTCTAGTACGCCACAAATGCAGAACAGACAAAGCAAGCCGCACCTGCAAAACGCCGCTCTCGCCCTGGCCAGAAAAACAGCCTGGGGAGCTCGCCCCGGCGAGGGCTCGCCCCGGCGAAGTTTTAAGCCTTGGAGGCTCGCCCCGGCGAGGAAAATGGCCTGGGGAGCTCGCCACGGCGAGGTCTCCAGTCCTACTGAAATTACTCTTTTGCCCCTGGGCTTGCTAAAAACTGCCACGGACGTCCAAGGCTGCTCCCTACACAACAAAAGCATAAAATAAGTAAATAGATACTATAAATACTTAAGGATAGCCAAGAATTGAGTTCAAAAGATAACTAATTCGTAGGTATAAAACCCACTCATCAAATACCCCCAAACTTAAGACTTTGCTTGTTCTCAAGCAAAAACAACGGAAATGAAAAATACACAATGCAACTAATTAAATGAATGCAAATGCATGAACTAAAAGCCTAGAGCAGCCAAGATAAGGAAATCAAGCCTCAACAATCAGAAACAAATAAACAACAACATCTCAACTGTAGGACTATCAGAAATGAGACACGCACCAAATTTCGCTAAATGATTAACCCTTATGTGTGTGTGTGGTCAGAAAGACAGAGTACGCAATGATCACAATTCGACCTAAGAACTACAATGCTCAAAAGAAGATAAAACAGTCAATATCCACTACTACCAACTTGCATGCTCACTAGTTTCTATTTCTCACACTCTATTTAACTATATTCTATCACAATCACCGAGTGCGTTTTACGCTCCATCTCGATGATAGTTTTATTTACATCTAGATCTGTGCAATATTTATCTTCATTAGGCTTTTCAATGTCACCCATGTAGCAAACTTTCCACCGATGACTCCCAAACCAAATGGTTTTAGGGCACCAAGCGTAGAAACGCTCCAAAGGGCTTACTTGTTCGAGTGACAAATGCCACAAAGATAAACTAGTCAAGATAAGCTCATATCTGTCTATACTACATTTTCAATAATTATCAGCATTCAAGACAGACATCGAAGCAGTATATAAGCATATTTCTCTTTTTTTTTTTAGAGACTATCCTATCTTTTAATGAGCAACAGCAGTTTCAGATATTTGAACTTGCAATCTCACGTACTCAACAACACTGATATGTGCATTAGTAACTCAAAGGGTTAAAAATTTAAGAGAATTAGGCACGAGTTAACATTTCTAATATAGCAATTCGGATCCAAAGTGTTGAATATCTTAAAAAAAATTTATCACCATGTCATCATCGGCTCTCCTTAAGTGCGCTGCTCAAAAGCTTTCTAAATGCAAAATTATTATTATTTTTAACTAAAAACAAAGCAGACGATGAATATGTACAATGATCATCACACAAATGACAATAACAGTAATAATCATTAATAGCAAGAAAAGTCATTTTGATGATATTATAAATGCTTAACTATAACATAAGTTTGAAACATACTACGTGAATGCAAAACTACAACTAAATGCAACATACTAAAATACTATAACTAAAAGCTCTAAACACCCCCAAACTTTGAAATAACAATGTCCTCATTGTAGAAAAGATAAAGACATGAAGAACTGAGGACTTCCCTTTGATATCAATCGGCGGGGTGGTCGTCCATCTCCTCGACGTCAGAGTCTGATGGTGGAAAAGGTGGTAGTGGCGTAGGCATGGGAAAGGGAAGTGGAGCTGCACCCAGGTACTGTGCTGCTAGAATCGCGCTGAAGCTGGTGGTGAAGTTCCACATGTGCTCCTGCCTCTCTGCTATGCGCTGATTCTGCCTCTCTAGCCTCTTAGCTCGTCTGTCTATAAGTAACTGGAGGTTGCGGATCTGAGAGCTGAACTTAGCCTTAGGCCGCGATGAACTAGCAGGCAACTGCACATCATCCTCCTCATCCTCGGAGGTAGCCACAATGATAAAGCCTCGGCCTCGAGGATGTGACTCGGCTCCGTCCCATACCTTGTACCTCGCAATCAGTCTGTGGTCGAGGATCTGTGATGGCTGCTGTGTGACCTCATCATCTCGCCACTGTACCCCTGCCTGTCTGCACAGTCCACAAATGAGGGAGGGGTGAGGTAGTCCGCCCTGAACATTACCCCTTAGAAGCTGGCGAATACTACCCTCAGTGATGTTCCCTACATCAATCGAGAAATCCATGACAATAGCACATAGTAACGCTGCCTTCTCCTTCGAAACATCGCTCACGTGCTGGGATGGCATGAGCTTGGCACTCAGGAAGGTGTACCAAATCTTTCCATACAGGCTGAGGTCCTTGCTGGGGAAGAGAGAGGCACCTCTTTCTCGTTTAGTGATCCATGTGGTACCTGGTTTGCACAACTCTATTATAATCTTATCAAAATCAGGCTGAGAGCGAATGAACTCTGTGTACTGGCATACGGCAAGTGGTACCAGGTTGTAGTAGTGATTAATAGCCTGTGCACTAAAAGGTACCCTCATCCCCCTGACTATGGCCTCAAAAGGCTGTCTGTCCTAAGCGTTGGCGTAGAACTCCTGTACCACTAGAACAACTGCCGAGTCGGGGTGGTGGGTGAAAGTGTCCCACACCCTCTCATCTATCTGCTCCCAAATCTCCCCGTGAACCCCCCTCTCTGGCCTGAGACCTCGCTCGGGAGTTAGAGCTTTACCCGTGATGAAGTCATCAAATCTGTCTGCTGCCTTGGCACTAACAAATTTACTGTGGTCATATTGTCGTGGTGGTGCAGAGGAGGATCCCTCAGTACGAGATCTCTTAGGAGGCATGGTAGCAACAAAGCAGAATCTCTTTTTCAAAACAGACCCAAACACCACTGATTTCAACTCACTGATATACTGAATTTCCCCCAAACTCGAATTTTTTCACAAACCAAAATTTCCTACAAGAAGTCTCACAATACACAAAATATAATCCCAATCCTCCAGTTGAGCCAATACAAACTCAACTGGGCACTCAATGTCAACCAATTCAACAATTTGCAGACAACTGACAGTTCAAAATGGTATCAAACAATACTGTTAGACTCAACTGGTTACCCAAACTACTCAATTCTTACCCAATTGACTTCTCAGATGCTATATCAATCAAAATTAATAGTAAACACAGAGACAATTGCAGTGAAAAAAAAATTCAGTCCTTAATTTGGTATACCTTCCTTCTGACAGTGGCTTTATATGAGGATGAAGGCAATACTCCCTTGGACTCACCAAATTGAAGCTAGGAACCAAATTGAAGCGTAATGAGACTGAAGTTTAGCCCCAATTCGAGCGGCACCAATGGTGGTGACAGTCACGGGTGGAATTGGGTGAAACCCTAATTAGAGATGGATTTGTATGGAGAAAGGTTGCAAGATCCTTAATTAAATTGAAATTGAGAGTGGGCCTTGTGGTAATGGTGAATTTCGAGCGGTTTGGGTCGATTTGGGGGTGGAGTATCAGGTTTGCAGAAGAATGGGAGTGAAGGAGAATGGTGCAGATTCGAACGGGAAAGGATTTTTAAGTTCTACAATTCCGCGTCTCTCGCCGGGGCGAGAGAATTCCTCACGTTTTTCTCGCCGGGGCGAGAGATTCCCAGCCTAAAAACCTCGTCGCGGCGAGCCCCCCTGCTGAAGCAAAAATTTGATTTTTGAAAATTGAAGATAGGGGTCATGTTTGCTGCCTGCTCCCTGTATCCCTGCAACCTACAAAACATACATTAGAAACAATAGGCCAAAAATGACCCTCAAGAGTGACTTGGTGCTAAAAATCCAAAACTAACACACAATACACTAAATATGAAAAACTAGCTACCATGAAAATGCAATAATTAAAACACACTACTGAATCATAAAAGGATACGGAAGACGGTGGGTTGCCTCCCACCAAGCGCGTGGTTTAAAGTCCTCGGCCCGACTTCACATCCATTCAAGGTTGATCGACTAAAGTGATCGAGGTATTCTGGCGAGCGAAGCCGCCACCCCAATAATGCTTAAGACGCTGCCCGTTAACTTTGAATGTTTCCTCCGAATTATCACCATAGACTTCCACAGCCCCGTGAGGAAATGCGTGCTTGACAATGAAAGGCCCCGACCAACGTGACTTAAGCTTTCCTGGAAAAAGCCTCAATCTAGAGTTGTATAGCAATACCGCTTAGCCAGGCTCGAATTTTCTTATCATGCCATCTTTTTACCTTCTCCTTGTACAATTTTGAATTCTCATAAGCTTGCAGTCGGAACTCATCAAGTTCATTGAGCTGAAGAAGCCGTTTCTCGCCTGCAGCTGTGAGATCAAAATTCATCTTTCTTATGGCCCAGAATGCCTTATGCTCAAGTTCAACCGGGAGATGGCATGCCTTGCCATAAACAAGTTGGTATGGTGACATACCAATGGGTGTTTTAAAAGCCGTTCTGTACGCCCACAGTGCATCATCCAGCTTTGTTGACCAATCGTTTCTTGTGGGATTGACGATCTTTTCCAGGATTTTCTTCACTTCTCTGTTGGAAACCTCAGCTTGTCCATTGGTCTGGGGGTGATATGCAGTACCAATTCTATGAGTGGCCCCATATTTTCCCAAGAGGGCAGCAAAGTGCTTATTACAGAAGTGACTCCCTTCATCACTGACCATGGCCCTTGGAGTTTCGAACCTTGTGAAGATATTCTTTAGAAGGAATTTCAGCACTACCTTGGAGTCATTAGTGGGAAATGCAGCTACCTCCACCCATTTAGATACATAATCTACTGCCAAGAGAATATATAGATTGTTGAAAGAGGGTGGGAATGGCCCCATGAAGTCTATACCCCAAACGTCAAAGACTTCAACCTCTAGGATCATGTTTAATGGCATTTCATGTCGTTTATAGATGTTCCCCATCCGTTGATATCTATCGCATCTTAGAACAAACTGATGAGCATCTTTAAACAAAGTTGGCCAAAAAAACCCTGCTTGCAACACCTTAATGGTTGTTTTCTCACCTCCGTAGTGTCCTCCATATAGTGAATCGTGACAGTGATGAAGAATGCTCTCAACCTCACTTTGTGGAACACACCTTAGAATCATTTGATCCACACAATGTTTGAACAAATACGGTTCATCCCACATATACCTCTTCACGTCATGAAGAAACTTTTTCTTTTGCTGCCACGACAAGTCTGGGGGGAGTGTATTACTAACCAAGTAGTTAGCAAAATCAGCATACCATGGAATTTCGCCTTGAACCACAAACAGTTGTTCATCCGGGAAAGATTCATTTATTAGAACTTTGTCTTATTATCATGCCCCGGATTATCCAATCTAGATAGATGGTCGGCTACTTGGTTTTCAGTTCCCTTTCTGTCCCGAATCTCCAAGTCAAACTCTTGCAGCAATTAGATCCATCTAATCAATCTCGGTTTAGCATCCTTCTTTGCAATTAGATATCGAATCGCTGAATGGTCCGTGAATACAACCACCCTTGTTCCAATCAAGTAAGATCGAAACTTGTCAAATGCATAAACTACTGCAAGCAATTCCTTCTCGGTAGTGGTGTAATTGAGCTGTGCATCAGTTAAGGTTTTGCTGGCGTAGTAAATAGCATGAAAAACCTTCTCCTTGCGCTGTCCCAAAACAGCCCCAACCACATAATCACTGGCATCACACATCAATTCGAAGGGTTTTGACCAATCCGGAGCAATGATCACTGGTGCAGTGGTTAATTTCTTCTTTAAAAGCTCAAAAGCGATCAAACACTCTTCATTAAACTTGAATGGCACATCTTTCTCTAGTATACTGCATAAAGGCTTTGTGATCTTAGAAAAATCCTTAATGAATCTTAGGTAAAACCCCGCATGTCCCAGAAAACTGCGAATGCCCTTCACTGAGGTTGGTCGAGGTAAATTTTCAATTGTTTCAAGTTTTGCTCTATCCACCTCAAGACCCAAGTATTATCCCCTCTTGCACCATGAAGTGACATTTTTCCTAGTTGAGCACTAGATTAGTTTCCACACATCTCTTCAGTATTAGAACTAGATTTTCCAAGCAGTTGTCAAATGAATCACCAAACACTGAGAAGTCATCCATGAAAACTTCAACATTGCGTTCTACCAAATCTGAGAAAATAGCCATCATGCACCTTTAAAAAGTGGTCGGTGCATTACACAATCCGAATGAGACCCTTCTAAAAGCAAAAGTACCAAATGGGCATGTGAAGGTAGTGTTTTCTTGATCTTCTGGAGCAATAACAATCTGATTATATCCCGAATATCCATCCAACAAGCAATAGTACTCATGTCCAGCTAGTCTATCCAACATTTGATCAATGAAGGTTAATGGGAAGTGATCCTTTCGAGTTACTTTGTTAAGCCTCCTGTAATCCATGCACACCCTCCAACTAGTTACTGTTCTTGTTGGAATCAATTCATTATTCTCATTGGCTACAACTGACATGCCCCCTTTCTTGGGTACACACTGAACTGGGCTCACCCACACACTGTCAGAGATAGGATAAATTATTCCAACATTTAACCACTTCAAAATCTCTTTCTTTACCACCTCCTTCATGATTGGGTTGAGTCTCCTCTGATGTTCCACAGTGGGCTTACTATCATCCTCCATCAAGATTTTGTGCATACAGTAAGATGGGCTTATTCCCTTGATGTCGGCGATGATCCATCCAATAGCATATTTGTACTCTCTAAGAACCCGCAACAGCTTGTTTTCCTGAAACTCGTTAAGCACAGATGCAATAATAACAGGTAAGGTAGCTGAATCACCTAAATATACATACCTGAGATGGTTAGGCAAAGGTTTTAGCTCAAGTGATGGAGGTGCCTCAAGGGATGGTCTCAACCTATCTGTAGCATTCTCAGCATGCTCGAGAGATTCAAACGGGATTTAAAACTTGCTTCCCCGTGGCACTGTATCTAAAATCTGTAGATATTCAACCAAATCTGGATCTTCCATGTCAAACTCTCTCAGAAGTGCAGTCTCTAATGGATCATTTTTTAACACATTCAGAAACTCGTCATTCACAGCTCGCTCGATAACATCCACTTGAAAACATTCTTTCTCATCCGAAGGGAATTTCATGGCCTTAAATACATTGAAGGTCACTTCTTGATCCTGAACCCTCATAGTGAGCCCTCCTTTTCGCACATCGATTAAAGTTCTTCCAGTGGCTAAAAATGGTCTCCCCAGAATAATAGGAATGTTTTTATCTTCCTCAAAATCTAAGATGATAAAATCAGCCGGGAAGATGAATTTATCCACCTTAACAAGAATGTCTTCAACAATTCCCCTTGGGTATGTAACCGACCTATCGGCAAGCTGAAGAGAAATGTTTGTAGGCTTTGGTGCAAGAAGCCCCAACTGAGTATACATGGATAATGGCATGAGATTAATACTAGCACCCAAGTCACACAAACATTTGTTGAAAAAAAGGCTACCAATAGTACATGGTATAGTGAAGCTGCCTGGATCTTTCAACTTTGAGGGTAGCTTTCTTTGCAATACGGCACTACATTCCTCCGTCAAAGCTACTGTCTCAAAGTCATTTAGCCTTTTCTTCCTAGATAGAATTCCTTTCATAAATTTGGCATAGCTAGGCATCTGTTCTAAGGCCTCTGCAAAAAGAATGTTAATTTGTAGCTTCTTGAAGACCTCCAGGAATTTGGCAAACTGTTTATCTAACTTTTGCTTCTGCAATCTCTGAGGGAAAGGTACTGGTGGATACACTTTTGGAGTAGGCTCAACACTAGGTTTATCTGTGGTATCTCTCTGTTCCGACTCAGGTGGTACACTGCTATCCATTTCCTTAGAAAAATCAGCATTAGTCAAGTCCGGAGGGGAGCTTGAGGGGGTTGCCCCCTTTTGCAATTCGGGCTCCTGTGAGGTTTGCTTTCCACTTCTGAGTGTTACTGCCTGACATTCCTCTTTCTCATCTCTTCTTGGATTAGTCTCTGTGTTACTAGGAAGAGATCCCTGAGGTCTATTTGACATAGAACTAGCCATTTGCCCAATTTGATTTTCCAAAGCCTTAAGTGCTGCTGCTTGGTTTTTTATCAAGATATCCTGGTTAGCCATGTGTTTCAATATCAACTCTTCAAAATCTGATTTTCTCTCTGGTTGTGATTGTGAGGTTTGAGCTGTATGATGTTGTGGCTGATTTTGGAACCCTGGTGGATGGTGTGGCTTAGGAGCTTGCTGAAAATTTTGATTGTTGCTCCATGAAAAGTTAGGATGGTTCCTATTCCCCGCATTGTAAGTGTTTTGGTACTGATTTGGCGGTCTCTGGTAGCTACTAACAAACTGAACTGCCTCGTAGTCAAATGGGCATTGGTCGTTGGCATGTGTCCCTGCACACACTTCACAAATAATAGCCACCTGCTGCACTTTTGAATCAGTCAAGGAATCAAGTTTCTTTGACATTACTGCCATCTGAGCTGCTAAGGTTGTGATGGCATCCACCTCTAATACTCCGGTTACCTTTGGTTGACTCATCCTAGCAGTAGGCCATTGGTAGTTATTTGCAGCCATAACCTCCAATAAATCAAGCGCTTCCCCATAATTTTTAGCCATAAAAGATCCTCCCGCAGCTGCATCTAAACTAGACCGATTGTGAGATCCTAATCCATTGTATAAGGTATTCAATTGCATCCATGGAAGGAATCCATGATGTGGGCATCTCCGAAGCAAATCTTTAAATCTTTCGCAAGCTTCATACAATGATTCTCCATGGTGTTGTTCAAAGGTTGCAATTTCATTTCTCAATCTAGCAGACTTTGCAGGAGGGAAGAACTTTGCCAAAAATTTCTGTGCTAAGTCTGACCATGTAATGATGGATCCGGGTGGCAATGAGTGAAGCCAACTCTTAGCTTTGTCTCTCAAAGTGAACGGAAAAAGTCTAAGTCTCAAAGCATCATCCGTCACTCCAACAAATTTGAAAGTATCACATATCTCAATAAAGCTCAACAAATGCTCATTAGGGTTGTCATTAGCCAAACCCCCAAACTGTAATGAATTTTGCACCATTTGTATTGTTCCCGGTTTAATTTCAAAGGCATTTGCAGTTATTGCCGGTCTTGTGATACTAGACTGTAAATCACTTATCTGCGGCGTTACATAGTCTCTCAATGCTTTTTGTTCCTCTGCCGCCATAGTTTCTTGATTGTTAGAATCCCTGATTCTTTCTCTTCTTAGTCTTCGGGTATTTCTCTCGATCTCGGGATCGTAAGGAAATAAATCAAGACTTTGTGATCGGCGCATACAAATCAAGGGTACCTACACAATCAAGTAAATAAAAATTAAAAACAAGTCTACATTAAGATCAATTCAACTATAATCAATATTGGTAAAATTATTGTAAAATAATTCCCCGGCAACGGCGCCAAAAACTTGTTACTAGATTTCGCAATCAATAAAACACGCGCAAGTATACGCGGTCCACAAGTAATATAAGATAAGTAAAGTGTCGAACCCACGAGGAATTATGTTAAATAATTACCAAATATCAATCGCATGTAAAATCAATCCAATTTAAACAATGACAATATGGTTTGTGTTTGTTGTTGATTAAAACTAAAATAAAGGCAATTTAGAAAACAAGGTTTTACTAACACGGATAGAATTCAAGATAAAAAGGTCTAAGATTACAATTTCCCCCAACTCTTCATTTAAACATCATACTCTCTCTTGCTTGGATAATTAGAACATAAGAATTGTTATCCGAGAAATCACAAGTATATATAAGCCTCTCTCGATGGTCGAATACGTATTTCCTATTGTGGTGTATAGATATATTTCTATTCTACACACTAGCAAGATTCTCATATCAAGAACAATTAATAAGACACATGTCACGTAAAATCCTATTAACCATTCTATCAATTACCAACTTTCACAATAGAAATCATTAAGCAAGAATTCTCAATTGGATACATGTGGTATTTAGGTATATGTCTATCCTAAATACAATCAAATTATCAATCCTCAAGAATAATACATAAGACTCACGTCACATAATCTCATACATTAACCATAAAGAATATCCAATTTTCACATGAATTCATAACTAGGTCTCAACTTACACTTCCTCTCTCAATTCCATATAAGTTACCAAGGTAATTACGGGCCAAGCAATTAATCCTTAAGCAAAGGTTATGAACTCCAATTCATGTAATGACTAACTACCAATCAAAGAGAGAGCATTCAATTTAAACTACAAGTTGGGTTCCATTGCAATCTTAGAATGAAGAGTTTAGCTCATATTAAATCTCAATAACATCATAATCTGATTATAGTACATGGTTGAAGTTACAAAATAAGAAAGAAGAACTAAAACATATGAAGATACACCCTTCTTGTGATAATATTCCCGAATTGGTGTGGTGTAGCTCTTCTTCTCTAATCCTTGCCCTCCTATTTCGTGCTCCTAGCCTCCTTGGTTGATGAAATTCTGATAATTTTTCCTTTTGTTCCTTTGTTCTTCTCTTTCTAGCTCCAAACCCTAGTTTTTCAATAATGTGTAACCAAGCTTGAATAATGCAATACCAACTCCCTGGATGCCTGATAATTCTCTTCTCTCTCCTCATATTCTCGTTCCTCAATTTCCTCCTCTAGTACGCCACAAATGCAGAACAGACAAAGCAAGCCGCACCTGCAAAACGCCGCTCTCGCCCTGGCCAGAAAAACAGCCTGGGGAGCTCGCCTTGGCGAGGGCTCGCCCCAGCGAGGTTTTAAGCCTTGGAGGCTCGCCCCGGCGAGGAAAATGGCCTGGGGAGCTCGCCGCGGTGAGGTCTCCAGTCCTACTGAAATTACTCTTTTGCCCCTGGGCTTGCTAAAAACCGCCACGGACGTCCAAGGCTGCTCCCTACACAACAAAAGCATAAAACAAGTAAATAGATACTATAAATACTTAAGGATAGCCAAGAATTGAGTTCAAAAGATAACTAATTCGTAGGTATAAAACCCATTCATCAATCAGCAACTCCTCTTACGAGTATTTCTTATCTTATGATCGTCTCATCATACGATCTTCTCTATTCTTCTCTTTAATCACGTTATCTTATGATTAATCATCTCAGGTGTTCCCTGTTCTTTTAGCTCTACAGGTTCGTCTTTGAACCTAATCATTTTATTATAATCTTGTCTCACATGGAGTCTCTAAACTCTATTTGAGTTCAACCTTTATCATTATATCATTCTTATCTTATAGATATCATCTATTTACTAATACCATTTTTATTACTGGAGTCAGGTATATCCTTGTTCTCATCTTTCATAACTCTTCAAGATTCTTGTTTGAATCTCCTTCTTTATATATCAGTTCTTCCTTTAAGAATCTCTAACTTCATTCATATTATTCAATATTTTATTCGAGTTTACTTCGCGTTATTCGCATCTTCTTCTTGTAACATTTCTAGGTCTTAACTCATCTCATGTATCCACTTATACGAAAAATCACTTCTTAATCATCCACATTCATAATTCCTTACTCGGTACACCTCGAGTCTCTAATAGTGTTCAGTATAGCACCCGAGTGGTTTCCCACAAACAATCAACAAACTAGTTCCCGTCTCGTCTACACTGTCTTACACAGCGAGTTAGATCGGTCGCTAGTTCGTATCAACCTCCGCTCTCTGAAGGAATTGTTTAGCCCAGATACCATACATCAACTATTAAAGAATACGATTGCACCATAATTTATATTTAACTTATTATTCTTTTAACTCTATCATCTTTACCCCTCTTCTCTAAGGTTATAGCCTAAGGTGCTCGTACCTAAGGTTTCTAACCTATCAGCTCTGATACCAACTGTAACGACCCCAAATTCTGAACAATCCAACTCTCGACTTCGGTCGTTAACAATACGTCTACATTCTAACTTTACAACATTATTCAATGTTAACTTAATAAAAAAATGCGGAATAATAAAAAAAAATTTCTATTACAAATCATTCTCGATTCCAAAATTCTCAACCTTTACATCTGAATATCTTAGAATCATGTTAGTATCATGATTCACCTTGTTGAACTTACTATAAAAATTTACACCTCAATATAAACTTTACAACTCAACATAAATACAATTTATACATCATCAAATACATTACTCAAAACCTTAATCATGGTACAAAAATATAAATTTTAAGCTAAACATTTGTTCCTCATGTATTATGTATGATTCACGTCATTTAGGTAGCACATAACTTTACCTTGAATCCTTAACCTGCAAAAATGGTTATTTGCAAGAATGAGCTCGACAGCTCAGCAAAATCTAACAGTTTGCATGCATCACGTAACACATAATTATCATGCTTATCTAACATAATGTAAACATCTGGATAAATATAACTTACATGTTATACGTCACATATCAAGTAGAGATTGAATTCCATAATTCAATCAACATTCTTTACTCAATCAAGGAAGTCATATGTTGGCTTTAACAATTCATACTCACAGTACATGTAACATGTCATGCTCTTACAGTATAAAATTTAAAGCAATTAATCATCGAGTTCACATAACAACTAGGAACTAAAAGACTTGCCTGGTTCGTAGATTATCATTTACCGTAACCAGCTTATGTTTATCTGCACTTCATGTATCCTACACGATATATATAATCATGTACATGATTTGTTAGCCACATATCAACACTTAGAATTAATTCTACTTAACATTTCAAAATCCTTCACTTTATTCTCTTTACAATTCCTAAGTTAGGAATTAAGTTCCATTAGGGCTCCTTGTAAACCTTCATTTTATTGCGTCTCGCTTTAATCGACACTTAACCACTGGCTAAGTTTTAAACTTTGTTCTACATTAGATGTGTAATGGTTATAAGTAATTCTTGTTTAGGGTAACATATGATAATCAATAAGAAAAGAATTAAAAATAGGAAAAAAATTTCATTTCTGCAATTCTCGCCGGGGCGAGAAAATTATAACATGAAACCCTCGCCGGGGCGTGAAATTATAATGTGAAACTCTCGCCGGGGCGAGCTCTCGCCGGGGCGAGAAATTCCCTAACAAAAACCTCGCCGGGGCGAGACATCTGATTTCCAGATTCTGCAGTTCGCGAACTGCAGAATTTCAAAGCCAAAAATTCCCAATTCTTTCATCCAATAGGCAATTTACGCATACCCAGACATCATACATAATGTAAAACTAAAACCTAACATGTGTACAGTGATTCTAACAACATAAATTGCTTAAATAACAAATTTTAAAGACCCAAAATCAAAGTTCATGCTAGTTTTTCATATTTGAACAAATTTAACGAATCAAACTCTCACGAATTCATTTCTCCACCAATTTGATTGATTTAACTTGCAACGTTTTCGTTTCTCAGAATACTAACACAATCCATTATCAATTACAGACTTTATACATGAATTAACTATTAATTTTAGTCTCAAAATAGACTAAAATATACATATTACTACAAAACTCAATTTTCTTCTTCTAATTCATGTTTTCATGAATTTGATAACTCCAAAATTATATATAAACACCAAATAACGGACTAAGCATGCTTATAAACATATATTACCAATACTTCATCAAATCCTTCAACCAAAATCCATTTTAAAGAAAACTCAATGAATATGAAATTAACAACTCAAAGCTAGATTATTACCTTTGATTCTTGCTTAGGTTATCTAGATGATGACAAGAATTGCTTGCTAAATCTTCTTCCTTCTCTTGATTTCTCAAATGCCTTCTCAATTTCACAGAGAATCCTTTTTCTCTCACTTTCTCTCTTCCTCCCTTCTCTGTGTTCTCTCTTCTCCAGACTTAGGAGAATAACGTAAAAAAAATAAAACCTCTCCTTTAGTCAGTTACAAAAACAAAGGGTCTCTAGGCCATGTTTGGCTAGAACCCACTTAAACCTCCTTTCTTTATTTTAATATTTTTTTTAATATGATAAATCATGTCACACTTAAATATAATTTTATTTAATAAAATATTTTTTTTAATAAAATCATCTTTCACTTAATAAATAATTTTATTGAGTAAAATTATTCATCCTCTCATTTAATAAATTACCAACATCTATGCATAATAAAACACGCATCAAATATAAAAATATTTATCTTCACCTTACTTAATATTCTTATACAAATAAATTATCACACAATATTCTCATCAAATATTTATTTTATTAAATAAGCATTCCAATTAAAATATTTATTCTTCTCAATAAATATTTTATCCATTTACGACATTCACAATCGTAATACATTAGCATGTAACATATTATTTTCTCGTTTTATCAAAGCAAATATTAATTCACTATTTTAATTAAGTGAATTGTTCACATTATTTATGAAATTTACTTCATAAAAGAATTCCATTACCAACAAAACATATCAACCAAATTATATTATTTCATAATATCATTTTCAACTTAATAAAATTAACTAATTAATAATCAATTAATTCCCTTCTCATAATAATTTCATTAACTATCATCAATGGTTTAATCAAACATTAAACCTCACTTTTCCAATATAAAAAAAAATATTCCTCTTCTATATTCGCATCAAATCATATATTTCACGACACAAAACATATATATAAATATATTCGAAACCGACACCTCTCACAATAAGAATTTTATTTATTAGATTCTCATTTAATAATTCCTGAAAATTCGGGTTGTCACATTCGTGTTCTCCTCGAATTCCACCGATGAGATTCCTTCCTTTGATCAACGTTAGCCACCCAAGTGTTTGGCCTCTAGAGGTGACCAACCAAGGAAGAATAATTATTCAAGAAGATGGGTGTTGGCAAAACCCTAGTTTCTAAATCTATAGAAATTGTAAGTACTCTCCACAATCTAATGCAAGAGTGTGTAACCCTAATCTATGATAAGACTCCTCTTATTTATAGATGTACGAATAACCCTTCCCTAAACTATTTAGGATTAGGATTTCTATTATAATTAAACTCCTTTAATTAATTATGCTCCTAATCCAATTAGGAATTCATGTGAGAGTACTTCTATTAATTAATTCTCAATCCTTATTAAGAATTAAATAATAGTAATAGTAATAATAATAAGACTCCTCTTATTAATTTATATTTAATATTTCCAAAATATTAAATAATAAATATTAAGCTATTTAATTTATTCTATCTCCATAGATTAAATTAAATACACTTAATTTATTATTACAATTATGCCATTTACTTCTTAAATAAATATTTTTCTTTTGCGGTGTGACCCTTTAGGTTCTCCATATTAAACCGGTTGTGAATAAATCAATTAAAACAATTCTAATCTTATTTAAATAAATAAATTAAACTATTTAATTCATTTAAATAAATAATATTTATTCTACAATAAGGGTAAGCCCCCTTAGCGATCAATGACTTTCCAGATAATATAGATTTCAACATTAATCACAAAAGAACCTTTCAGTGAATAGTTACCGTACAATTCAATCCTTCTACCATACAATGTTCCAATTAAATATAAGACATGGATTTACTGTCAAGTCTTATTTTATTTAATTATATGTATTTCGATTCCCAAATGCACAACTCTAAATAATGTAAATTAGAAACTCCTTTCTAATTTCATTTTGCCTTGGCCAAGGACTACTGAGTTGTCATTTATCGAATCACATAGGACATTCACATCTTTTACTAGACGTGGTAGATTCTTTGTTGATCATTCACCTATCTCCATGTACAACTTATTATACCCAATCATACCCTTTGATATACCCAAAAGGTCTTTAGGATGCCTCACCCAAGTCCTTCATGGAGAAGCATGCTTCAATTCATAAATGGATCGTTGTAGCTTACAGACTTGGTTTGTTCCGACCGTTGAAATAAAACTCTCTGGCTGTATCATATATACATTCTCCTCAAGCTCTCCATTGAGGAAGGCCGTTTTCACGTCCATTTGCCAGATCTCGTAGTCATAATAAGCTGCAATTGCAAGCAAAATCCGAATGGACTTGAGCATTGCTACTGGTGAGAAGGTTTCATCATAGTCAACTCCTTGTCTTTGTTTGAAACCTTTTGCAACCAGTCGGGCCTTATAGGTCTCTACCTTGCCATCTGCTCCAGTCTTTCTCTTAAAGACCCATTTACACCCAATGGGCTTAATGCCCTCAGGTGGTGAAACCAAAGTCCATACTTGGTTTTCACACATGGAGTCCATCTCGGATTTCATGGCTTCTAGCCATTTCTCTGAGTCTTCACTACTCATAGCCTCTGCGTAAGTCAATGGATCATCATCATCTATGATGCGCACCTCATCATCATCCTCTATGATGAATCCATACCTATCAGGTATCTTCGGTACTCTTCCAGATTTACGAATAGGTAGTGGTACAGTAGGTTCTTCTAGTTCGTCAGGTACCTGACTTTGATCCGTAGTATTTTGTGGTTCTTGAACTTCTTCAAGATATATCTTAATTCCACTGACCCCTTCAAGGATAAACTCCTTTTTCAAGAAGGCAACGTGTTTTGCAACAAACACCTTTTGATCAGTAGGATGATAGAAATAATACCCTGATGTTTCTTTAGGGTATCCCACGAATCTACATTTGTCGGATCTAGTCTTCAGCTTATCATGCTCAAACCTTTTGACATAAGCTGGACAACCCTGTGACACCCCCAAATCCAGGTACTTAATTCCCACAGATTTGGTGCTCACTATCTTATTCATTCATATTAACTACCCATAATATGACAATTAAATAAACTTAATGAATCATCTTCCCAAAATGGGTTACATCACCAAGCTATTAAACAATCAAATCCCAGGTTATCTAAACCTTAATACATCAATGCGGAATAAAACATAATTTAAAACAAGTATTGTTACAAATAATCATCAAGAAAATAGCAGGTCGCTAGTTATTTATGCATCTTGCCCTTGCCTTTGCTCGTGGACGGCTCGTCCAACTTCTCAGTCTTAGCTGCAATGATTAGTGCAAGAGTGAGCAAACAATTGCTCACAAGTACGATAACAATAATATTCAAATGAAATGGATTTCAACTGAGGAATAATAATTTTCTGAATCTCAGTCAATAAATGTTCAAAGTCTAAAAGCTCGTTTGAATGCTTGATTCAAAGAAAAATAGATTTCAAGATTTAGAAATTATATCTGAGGGTCACAAGACCTCGAACTATGTCCTAGGTTGACAAGTATTTCTACTGTAACCTTTAACAGTCATATAGACTATGGACCAACATCTCGTACTCAGGGGAATCAGCCCTTTGTACAATGTATTGTGCACAAATATTTTAACGCTTTCGCGTAAGTAATCCCCTATATTAAGGTTGTTCATCTCAGTTTATCGTCTGAATCCATACCAAAAAGGAAATTGGCTTGGAATAAGTAAAAAAAACATTCTAAGTCTTTGAAACGCTCATCAACTAAGGACTAGCTGAATCAATAAGGGTTTGCTAGTCTAATTCATCAATAGAGTTTGTTCAATAGAAACTATACTCGAAGTTTGAATAACAAACAATGATTGGAATAAAGCTTAAGTATATAATCATGATAGTAACCTTGCTTGAATATCAATAAGCTAAGGTCGATGAGCTCGTTCAATATAAATAAGCTTGCATTGAATAATTTAACAAGTTAAAAGAAAGAACAACTTACTCAACATAAAAGTAATAAATTGAGATAAGGAACTTGCCTCAAGCGTAGATTACAAATTAAATATCTCACGATCCTTAAACAACCTATACATTTAATTATAAAAATGGTAACATAATTAGTCACATAATTATAATCACTTTTAGGTTTGCTCTTATCCTTTTATTATAACATCTCATTTAGCATACCATATTCAACAAGTACTAGTTTAGCAACTATCTTGGTAATACATTAGACACATTAATATAAGTTTAATTATGCATCATAACTTCCAAGAAAGAAAGAAATTTTTTTTTTTTAACAGTAGTGTTTCTCGCCGGGGTGAGAAAAAACATAACAAAATCGTCCCCGGGGCGAAGCTGTCGCCGGGGCGAAGATGTACTTAACAAATTCGTCACCGGGGCGAAGCTGTCGCTGGGGCGATGAACACAGAGTATTTCTACCGCCGGGGCGATAGACTCTGTTGTCGTCTTCCCAGTTCGCGAAACAGTGAAAACCTAGGCCAAATTTGGCCAAATTTTCCGAATTCTACCATCTAGAAAACAAATTAAATATACCCAGACATCATATATGATACAAAACATTTATCCAACATGTTTTCTAAATATTTTAACCATTCTAACACATAAACAACCAATTTAAAACCCAAAATTTCACTATTAAACAATTTATTCAAGTTTTAACCATTTTCATGAAATCAAACTCTGTAAATTCATTTTTCAACCAATTAAAACCATTCTAATTACATTCTTTTCATTTTTCATCGTATTAGCACAATCAAAAGTCAATTTAACAATTAATAATCTAATTGAACGTCAATTATCAAATGTATATCCCACAAATGAAATAAGACTCTGTAAAAACAAAGATTTCACTCTAAATCATGTTTTCATGAATTAACACTTCTAAATTGATTATAAATCATCATATAATCATCTAACATATGATTACTACCAATTACAACAACTATAATCAAATAATTCATATATGCTAGTAATTAAATTCACATACAGTAACTAAAACTATATACAGTAGAATAAAACCAAGAGGAAAAATGAATTATACCTTCAATTGTTGTAAGAACTTGGTGAATTCTTTTAAAATTACAAGCTCTTTCTCAATTCTCTCTTCTCCACTCTCAAATTCTCAAGCTCTGCTCTCTCTTTTCTCTCAAACTCTGATGTTCTTCTTCTTTCTTTTCTTTTTACAACTGACGTACTTTCTTTTAAAAAAAATAAAACTGATGCAAATTAAAAACAAAAATAAAAACTGATACTTAATACAATAATAACGTATCATCAGTTATAAAATTTCAAAAGCCATAAGGCTTGTTTGGCAAACTGATTCAGAAATAATCCATTATTCTAACTAAAGGCTTGTTTGGTAAAACACAAATAAAATAACCCATTATTTCCAAACAAAGATCATAGGGCCTTGTTTGGTAAAACTGAATTAAACACTTTCTCATTTATTTTAATAAATCATTATAACATATAGTTTTAAAATGTCACACTTCTAATTTAATTGAACTTATTATTAAATAAATTCAATTAAACTTTACCAACTCAAATAATAATTTCATTTAACAAATAACAATAATACCAAATAAATTCTCTTATTCAAATAAATCATTTATTCAAATAAACCTTTTCATCATCTAATTTAATTATTAAATTAAATTAGAATAAACATAACAAATCACATTCAAATAACATTTAACATTATTACACTCAACATATACCCACTTCACAAAAACTTAATAAATTATTTATTTAACTCAATAAATTAATAAAAATATTTATATAACTCAATAAATATTTTTATTCAATCATAAAAATTGCATTCGTTACATCTTTCCCTCCTTAAAAGGATTTTGTCCCCAGAATCACAACGCAATTAAATCGTCCGTTACATTCTCCCCTCTTTACAAAGATTCTGTCCCCAGAATCGCAATATAAAATTAAACAAATAATTGAGAAAAATTTTGCATCATTATCTCTTCGAGTTCCCACGTTGCTTCTTTAGCACTGTGGTTCCTCCAGATTACCTTAACAGAAGGTATCACTTTATTTCTAAGTACTTGCTCCTTCTTGTCCACTATCTGAACAGGTATCTCTTTATAAGACAAAATCTTTCTCGAATTGTATTGGTTCATATTCAATGACATGTTTATAGTCAGACTTATACGGTCGTAGCACCGATATGTGGAAGACATTGTGAATGTGGTCTAACTCAGGAGGTAAAGTTATCTCATAAGCTACCTCACCCACCCTTTTCAGCACCTCAAACGGTCCAATAAATCGCGGACTGAGTTTACCCTTTTAACCAAATCTGATTTTCCCCTTCCAAGGAGATACTTTGAGAAACACAAAATTGCCAACTTCAAATTCGCGATTTTGTCGGTGTTGATCAGCATACTTCTTCTGTCTATCTTGAGCGGCTATTAGTCTGGCTCTTATTACCTTGACAACTTCAGCAGTTTGTTGTACCAGCTCAGGTCCCAATAGTCGTCGTTCACCAACCTCATCCCAGCATAATGGAGTTCTGCATTTCCTTCCGTACAATGCTTCGTAGGGCGACATGCCGATACTAGCGTGATGACTATTGTTATAGGCAAACTCGACCAGAGGTAAATGATCATCCCAGTTGCCTTTAAAATGCATAACGCATGCTCGAAGCATATCCTCCAACGTTTGAATTGTTCTTTCGCTCTGGCCATCGGTTTGAGGATGATAGGCTGTACTCATTCTCAACTGCGTTCCCAAACAAGCTTGTAGACTCCTCCAAAATTTTGAGGTGAAACATGGATCTCTATCTGACACTATTGACACTGGAACACCGTACCTTAAGATAATCTCCTTTATGTATAATTTCGCCAGCTGATCCAAAGTGAATCTGATTTTGATCGGCAAGAAATGCGCTGATTTTGTCAATCTGTCAACTATGACCCATATTGCTTCATAACCCTTCTGAGTAGTTGGAAGCCCTACCACAAAGTCCATTGTGATATGCTCCCACTTCCATTCTGGTATCTCCAAGGGCTGTAACAAACCACTTGGTCGTTGATGCTCCGCTTTGACTCTCTGACAAGTGAGACATTTCGCAACGCATTCGGCAACCTCTCTTTTCATGTTTGGCCACCAAAAATGTTGACGTAGATCCTGGTACATCTTTGTGCTTCCCGGGTGAACCGAAAATCGTGAACTGTGAGCTTCATTCAAAATCTCCTCTCTGATTGTCAATACTGACGGTACCCAAATTCTGCCTTCAAATCTCAGCAACCCTTCAGTATCGATTTTATATTTAAGCTCTTCTCCCTCAAGTACTCTTTTCCGTGTTTTAACACATTCCTCATCCTGAAGTTGTGCTTCCTTGACTTTTTCTACCAAGGTTGGTTGAGTTTCCATCTGGAACAATTTTTCATTAGGCTCTGCCAGACCCTTCACCTCTATTTCCAACTTAGCCATTTCCGCTACAAGCTTCTCCTAAGCAGTTAATAAAAATAGTTTCTCCTGACCTTTTCTACTCAAAGCGTCGGCAACCACATTAGCTTTTCCCGGATGGTATAGAATTTCACAGTCATAATCTTTGATCAATTCAATCCATCTCCTCTGCCGCATATTCAAATCCTTCTGCGTGAAAATATACTTCAGACTTTTATGGTCTGTATATATTTCACACTTCTCATTTTCAAACTCAAAATTGACATAATTTTTTTTAATTTTAGTCAATACAATGATAAATATTGCAAACTATCAAAAAAGTACTACTCATTGTAACATTTATTGTTTCGTAATTTTTAATAAATCATCTAAATTTTAAATTTGAAAATGTCTTAAGTTGACTTTCAAAAGTCAGTATAGAGATAGTGCCTCCAAATTTTTAAAGCAAACACTACGGCTGCTAACTCCAAATCATGGGTCGGATACCCTTTTTCATAGTCCTTTAGTTAGCGCGATGCATATGCAATAACCTTACCATTCTGCATCAACACACAACCAAGTCCTTTATGTGATGCATCACTGTACACCACAAAATTTCCTGTATCATCTGGCAAAGACAACACAGGTGCCGAACTTAGTTTCTTCTTGAGTTCTTGAAAACTCTCTTCGCATTTCTCCGTCCAAACAAACTTCACTGATTTTCTTGTTAAATTCGTCAACGGAGTGGCGATCCTGGAGAAATCTTGAATAAAACGTCTGTAGTATCCTGCCAAACCTAGGAAACTCCTCACTTTCGACGGTGTCTTCGGCTGATCCCAGTTCATCACAGCTTCCACTTTCGCTGGATCCACCGAAATCCCGTCTTTATCAATCACATGTCCAAGAAATTGAACACGCTCCAACCAAAATTCGCACTTCGAGAATTTCGCATACAATTTCTCTTTCCTTAATGCCTCCAATGTCAACCTCAAATGCTCCACGTGTTCTTCTTGAGTTTTGGAGTAGACCAGAATGTCATCTATAAATACCACTACAAACTTATCCAAGAATGGTTTGAACACCCTATTCATTAAGTCCATGAATGCTGCTGGCACATTCGTTAAACCAAATGACATAACCAAAAACTCATAGTGATCATATCTGGTTCGAAACGCCGTCTTTGGTATGTCCTCTTTTCTCACCTTCAATTGATGGTATCCACTTCGTAAATCTATCTTCAAAAAATATCTTGCTCCCTTCAGTTGGTCAAACAGGTCATCGATTCTTGGCAACGGATACTTGTTTTTAATCGTGACCTTGTTCAACTCTCTATAATCAATGCAAAGACGCATCGACCCATCCTTCTTCTTAACAAACAATACCGGCGCTCCACACGGCGAAACGCTCGGTTGGATATACTTCTTATCTAGCAATTCCTGTAATTGCACCATTAACTCCTTCATTTCTACCGGAGCCATTCGATACGGGGCTTTCGATATAGGGGTCGTTCCTGGTGCTAAATTAATTACAAACTCGATTTCCCAATCTGGCGGTAATCCTGGCAAATCATCAGGAAACACGTCTGCAAAATCCTTAACTACTGGTATCTCCTCCAGTTTTGCACCCACCTTTCGGGTATCAACTACGTAGGATAGATATCCTACATATCCTTGTCTCAACATCTTTTTGGCCTGCACCATCGTCAGACAACTCGTTTGTCTAGGCGACTTGTTGCCATAAAACACTACCTTTGACGGAGTCATAAGGTTTACACACTTCTTTTGACAGTCAATAACTGCCCCATGGTTGAACAACCAATCCATTCCCAGAATGACGTCAAACTCCCCAAGACGAATTGGGATCAAGTTTACTGTCATCACATGACCCTTAATTTCTACCTGACAGTTCTTATGGACAAACTTAACAGGAATCACCTCCTTATTCGCAATTTCTATATTCATGGGGTAATCTAACTCTTCCTAAGGTAACCCTAATTTCTTAGCAAAATCATCGGATATAAATGAGCAAGTAGCACCCGAGTCAAACAATACATAAGCATTAATATTATTGACTGGAATGATACCTGACACTACATCCTTTGACTGCACAGCATCCTGCACCGTCATATTGAACGTTCGAGCGGTAGGTCGGTTGGGCTGCGTGGGTCCTGTGATAGTCAGATTGCCTCCACCACCGTTGTTTCCCTTTCCTGAACTGACTCCACCTGTAGTTGCTTTCTTAGGGCACTCCCGAGCAAAGTGATCCTTCGACCCGTAGATGAAACATGCTCCTTTCTTTGGATTAGGGCAATTCGGCGCGATATGCCCCTCCTGCCCGCAGTTGAAGCACACCCGCTTACCCTTCAAACAAGCACCCATATGGCTCTTTCCACAGTTGCTGCACACCTCTATCTTCTTCTTCTGATTACCCTGCTGACTTCCCGCAGAGTTACTATCATTCCATTTACTCTTTTGACTACTGCCTCCATGGCTACCACTTACCTTGTTTTCACTCTCATTCTTCTTCCTCTGCTCCTGATTGTACTTTGACAGAGCATCACTGCCTCCTTCAACAATAATTGCCTTTTCCAGCACCGCCGCAACCGAGTTCAGTTGAAACATTGAAACTCGGCTATACAACCAGGGCTTCAGTCCCTGCTCGAACCTTCTGGCCTTCCGCTCATCCGTGTTAACCTGATAAGGCGCAAACCTCGCCAACTCGTTGAATCTTGCTGCATATTCAGATACCGACATAGTACCTTGCTTTAACTCTAGAAACTGTACTTCCATTTGGTTCTGAGCACTTGCCGGAAAATAGGTTTCAAAAAATATCTCCTTAAATCGTTCCCATAGAATAATCCCTTGACCTCCTCGAGTCTTATTTGCTTGCCACCAGTAACTAGCTTCTGATTTCAGCATAAAGGTTGCAAATGCCGTCTTTTGGTCCTCATTGACCCTAGCGACATCAAACACCTTCTCCATCTCCATGACCCACGTTTGACCTTCAATGGGATTCATAGAGCCGTGATATTCCGGAGGTCCGACAGCCTTGAAGTCTTTAAAGGTCGTGACCTGAGCTTGTGGTTGATTTGCAAAGGCTCCCGTTAGCAGATTCACCAATTGCTGCATCGGATTAGCGTTGGCTTCTTCGTTATTGGTATATCCCTCAGGAGTCTGTTGACGTGTTGGTTGTCTTCTTGGCGGCATCTTACTATTAAAAATTCTCGTTATTAGACTATTGCTCAATTACTCAAACATTTAAGTCTTAACTTAAACATTTATAAACAACACTTAAACACATAACACATCTGATAAACATTCACATTTTATTCATTAACTGCTTTCAAAACATAATACAAATAGCATCGTAGTTATTTACATCATCTATCCTGAAATCACAAAGTTTCAGGATTACATCATTATTCTATCCCATTATATAAAACTGGGATTTAACAACTTATTAACTCATAAATTTCATAATAACATAACTAATCATAATCTATGATGACATCCCATGACGCACAGCTTCCTGGCGTTCCTGCTCCATAATACGAGTCACCATCCTTCGATCCACCATATCTGGATGACGATGAACTCGATCCAAAGCTCTATCTACTGTGGAGTTAAAAATATACTCCATATCATCAATCTTGGCCTTCTTTGACCGCACCTCACATTCAACACGATCTGCGCGATTAGCCTCCCTCAACCAAGCAGTCTCAGCTCTCGCCCGCTTGGCCGACTCCTCTTTCAACTCATCTCGTACAATCTCATTTCTGGCTATCAACTGTCCTCGTCGATACTTAGACTGTGCTAGCCTCTGCTCAGCCTCTGCAAGATGTGATGAAAGGTCTTGGATCTCAGCATCCTTCTGCTCTAAAGTGGCTTGACGTTCCGCAGCCTGTTCCTCTAACTCCTCTTTTTCACTCTCTACATGAACCAGCTTCCACTCCACGTCTCCAAGACGTATATCTAGCTCCTCTATCTCACTATTC
The DNA here is from genome assembly GCA_034770075.1 of Aralia elata. Taxonomy (NCBI): domain Eukaryota; kingdom Viridiplantae; phylum Streptophyta; class Magnoliopsida; order Apiales; family Araliaceae; genus Aralia; species Aralia elata. The sequence continues at coordinate 40,138,492 of CM068383.1, read as the reverse complement.
TTCTGCTCCAAAGCAGACTGTCGCTCAGCCAGCTGCCCCTCTAACTCCTCCACTCTGTCCTGCAACTCTATGTTGCGATCATACACCTGCTCGTACATCTGAACACCCAAAGTAGATAGTGGTATCTCCTCAGGGTCCTCCTCAGGATCAGTCTCAGGCTCATACTCGTGACCTGTAACTGTAATCAATGGGGATGGCTCCCTCTGTACTAGCTGCTCACTGACTACGTGAATATCTCGGGGCTCCTCCTCCCTAGTCTGGCTGGGCTCTCCTCTATCAGTCATTCTGACAACAAAATTTTAAGTTTTAATTACTAATCGATAATACTCGCGAGCACATAAGTTTGTTATCAAATAAGCACATAGCACATAATCGTTTTATTATCTTTCATGAATTTCCGTAATTCATTCCTTAGAACTCGATAAGAGTTTATCACCACTATATTTTCTATCTTCTAAAAGGCTACTACCCTAAGGTTTTCTCCACCTAAAGATTCATAACCTATCAGCTCTGATACCAACCTGTGACACCTCCAAATCCAGGTACTTAATTCTCACAGATTTGGTGCTCACTATCTCATTCATTCACATTAACTACCCATAATATGACAATTAAATAAACTTAATGAATCATCTTCCCAAAATGGGTTACATCACCAAACTATTAAACAATCAAATCCCAGGTTATCTAAACCTTAATACATCAATGCGGAATAAAACATAATTTAAAACAAGTATTGTTACAAATAATCATCAAGAAAATAGCAGGTCGCTAGTTATTTATGCATCTTGCCCTTGCCTTTGCTCGTGGACGGCTCGTCCAACTTCTCAGTCTTAGCTGCAATGATTAGTGCAAAAGTGAGCAAACAATTGCTCACAAGTACGATAACAATAATATTCAAATGAAATGGATTTCAACTGAGGAATAATAATTTTCTGAATCTCAGTCAATAAATATTCAAAGTCTAAAAGTTCGTTTGAATGCTTGATTCAAAGAAAAATAGATTTCAAGATTTAGAAATTATATCTGAGGGTCACAAGACCTCGAACTATGTCCTAGGTTGACAAGTATTTCTACTGTAACCTTTAACAGTCATATAGACTATGGACCAACATCTCGTACTCAAGGGAATCAGCCCTTTGTACAATGTATTGTGCACAAACATTTTAACGCTTTCGCGTAAGTAATCCCCTATATTAGGGTTGTTCATCTCAGTTTATCGTCTGAATCCATACCAAAAAGGAAATTGGTTTGGAATAAGTAAAAAAAACATTCTAAGTCTTTGAAACGCTCATCAACTAAGGACTAGCTGAATCAATAAGGGTTTGCTAGTCTAATTCATCAATAGAGTTTGTTCAATAGAAACTATACTCGAAGTTTGAATAACAAACAATGATTGGAATAAAGCTTAAGTATATAATCATGAAAGTAACCTTGCTTGAATATCAATAAGCTAAGGTCGATGAGCTCGTTCAATATAAATAAGCTTGCATTGAATAATTTAACAAGTTAAAAGAAAGAACAACTTGCTCAACATAAAAGTAATAAATTGAGATAAGGAACTTGCCTCAAGCGTAGATTACAAATTAAATATCTCACGATCCTTAAACAACCTATACATTTAATTATAAAAATGGTAACATAATTAGTCACATAATTATAATCACTTTTAGGTTTGCTCTTATCCTTTTATTATAACATCTCATTTAGCATACCATATTCAACAAGTACTAGTTTAGCAACCATCTTGGTAGCACATTAGTCACATTAATATAAGTTTAATTATGCATCATAACTTCCAAGAAAGAAAGAATTTTTTTTTTTTAACAGTAGTGTTTCTCGCCGGGGCGAGAAAAAACTTAACAAAATCGTCGCCGGGGCGAAGCTTTCGCCGGGGCGAAGATGTACTTAACAAATTCGTCGCCGGGGCGAAGCTGTCGCTGGGGCGATGAACACAGAGTATTTCTACCGCCGGGGCGATAAACTCTGTTGTCGTCTTCCCAGTTCGCGAAACAGTGAAAACTTAGGCCAAATTTGGCCAAATTTTCCGAATTCTACCATCCAGAAAACAAATTAAATATACCCAGACATCATATATGATACAAAACATTTATCCAACATGTTTTCTAAATATTTTAACCATTCTAACACATAAACAACCAATTTAAAACCCAAAATTTCACTGTTAAACAATTTATTCAAGTTTTAACCATTTTCATGAAATCAAACTCTGTAAATTCATTTTTCAACCAATTAAAACCATTCTAATTACATTCTTTTCATTTTTCATCGTATTAGCACAATCAAAAGTCAATTTAACAATTAATAATCTAATTGAACGTCAATTATCAAATGTATATCCCACAAATGAAATAAGACTCTGTAAAAACAAAGATTTCACTCTAAATCATGTTTTCATGAATTAACACTTCTAAATTGATTATAAATCATCATATAATCATCTAACATATGATTACTACCAATTACAACAACTATAATCAAATAATTCATATATGCTAGCAATTAAATTCACATACAGTAACTAAAACTATATACAGTAGAATAAAACCAAGAGAAAAAAGGAATTATACCTTCAATTGTTGTAAGAACTTGGTGAATTCTTTTAAAATTACAAGCTCTTTCTCAATTCTCTCTTCTCCACTCTCAAATTCTCAAGCTCTGCTCTCTCTTTTCTCTCAAACTCTGATGTTCTTCTTTCTTTCTTTTCTTTTTACAACTGACGTACTTTCTTTTAAAAAAAATAAACTGATGCAAATTAAAAACAAAAATAAAAACTGATACTTAATACAATAATAACGTATCATCAGTTATAAAATTTCAAAAGCCATAAGGCTTGTTTGGCAAACTAATTCAGAAATAATCCATTATTCTAACTAAAGGCTTGTTTGGTAAAACACAAATAAAATAACCCATTATTTCCAAACAAAGATCATAAGGCCTTGTTTTGTAAAACTGAATTAAACACTTTCTCATTTATTTTAATAAATCATTATAACATATAGTTTTAAAATGTCACACTTCTAATTTAATTGAACTTGTTATTAAATAAATTCAATTAAACTTTACCAACTCAAATAATAATTTCATTTAACAAATAACAATAATACCAAATAAATTCTCTTATTCAAATAAATCATTTATTCAAATAAACCTTTTCATCATCTAATTTAATTATTAAATTAAATTAGAATAAACATAACAAATCACATTCAAATAACATTTAACATTATTAAACTCAACATATACCCACTTCACAAAAACTTAATAAATTATTTATTTAACTCAATAAATTAATAAAAATATTTATATAACTCAATAAATATTTTTATTCAATCATAAAAATTGCATTCGTTACAAACCCCAAGTCTTAACATGCTTAAGATTTGGTTTCCTCCCTGTCCATATCTCATATGGAGTCTTTGGAACGGATTTGGTAGGTACTTTGTTAAGTAGGTATGCAGCCGATTCTAGGGCATAACCCCAAAAGGATACTGGAAGGTCGGTAAAACTCATCATGGAACAAACCATGTCCAACAATGTTCGATTTCTCCTTTCAGATACACCATTCAATTGTGGCGTTCCTGGTGGAGTCCATTGTGAGATTATACCATTTTCTTTGAGACAATTGAGAAACTCATTGGTCAAGTATTCCCCTCCTCGATCCAATCGAAGAATCTTAATACTCTTACCAATTTGCTTCTTTACTTCACTTCTGAATTCTTTGAACTTTTCAAATGATTCAGATTTGTATTTCATTAAATTTACATATCCAAATCTAGAATGATCATCAGTGAAAGTAATAAAATAAGAATACCCTCCTCGCGCATTCATTGTCATAGGTCTACATACGTCTGTGTGTACCAACGCTAACAACTCTGTAACTCTTTCTCCTTTTCCAGTAAAAGGAGATTTAGTCATTTTACCCATGAGATAAGATTCACAAGTTGGATATGATTCGTAATCAGATAGCTCTAAAAGCCCATCTTTATGTAACTTGGATAATCTTATTTCATTGATATGACCGAGTCTACAATGCCACATAAAGGTATAATTAACATCATCTCTTTTTTTTTCTTAGTTTGTTCAATTTGAAGTATATTTTCATGTAAGTCAAGTATGTAAAGTCCATTCAGTAGGTTCCCAACACCATATAAAACATTTTTATTATAAATAGAACAACTATTGTTCTTTATTATAATATCAAAACCATCCATATCCAATACAGAAATTGAAATAATGTTTCTAATGAGTGTCGGAACATAATAACAATTATTTAAACTAATGAACTTGCTCGAAGGCAGTGCTAAACAATAAGTCCCTACAGCTAATGCAGCGACCTTTGCTCCATTTCCCACTCGTAGGGCGACTTCATCCTTGTTCAGCTTTCTACTTCTGCTTAGTCCCTGCACATTATTACATATGTGAGAACTACAGCCGGTATCCAATACCTAAGTAGAATTTTGACTTTCAGAAAAATTAATTTCAATCATGAACAAACCTAGATCGGAAGTCGAAGCTTCTCCAAGCTTCTTTTGGTCCGCAAGATACTCTTTGTAGTTCCTCTTCCAGTGTCCCGGCTTATTACAATGGTAGCAAATTCCTTTGCTATCTAGATCAGGTTTCTTTTTATCCTTTCTTTTCGCCTTGCCCTTAGCCTTCTTGTTTATCTTCTTTTTAGAAGATACTTTGGGCCTCTTCCTTTTCTTGGAAGAATCATCCACTAGTAAGACTTAGTTCTTGTTGGATGAGAAGTGACCTTCAACAGTTTTCAGCATGTTAAGTAACTCAGGCAAGCTGACGTCCAACTTATTCATGTGAAAATTCACAACAAATTGTGAGAAGGTGTCCGGGAGTGATTGCAAGATCAAATCTTGACTTAACTCCCCATCCATCACAAACCCAAGCTGTCCAAGTTATTCAATCAGATTGATCATCTTAAGGACATGAGCCTCAACAGCAGTGCCCTCGGTCATATGAGATCGAAAGAGCTCCTTAGATATATGATATCTAGCAGTCCTACTTTGCTCACCATACAACTCTTTGAGGTGCAGCAATATAGTAGGAGCATCCATAGTTTCATGCTGACGCTGAAGCTCGTTACTCATGGATGAGAGCATGATGCATTGAGCCAAGATTGCATCATCTTGCCACTTTCTGAAAGTAGCAATCTCTTCCTCAGAGGCTGTTTCTGCAACATTTGCAAGGACTAGCGAATTTAGGACATAAGAAATCTTTTCAGCAGTGAGAACAATTCTCAGATTCCTTAACCAGTCCGTGTAATTCGGTCCGGTCAGTTTGTTAGCATCAAGTATGCTACGCAGTGATAGTGAGTTTGACATTTTTAAATTCTGCATGTGAAATAGACAACATTTTAGCATACATTCATTTAACTAATTACCAAAATAAATTAGGTCTTTATTTAAATTGGTATCTCCCACTATTTTCATCAAACTATATTACCCTTATTATATAGTTTGGCAATTCTAATTAAAGATTTGCTAGTGAGACTAAGGATCCCATTTCAAATGTATATAGCCTTGTGGTGACACAACAAACGATATATAAATAAATAGGTAGACAACTATTGTCAATTATATCACTATGTAACTCCTTTTGTTTTTTGCCTCTTAGATTACTTTGATCAAGTGGTGACACATCCGAATCAAAATTATCCAAGTTAAGTCCAACCTAGCACTTCCATATATGTGAAGAGAAAAATACCGTCCTTATGGTGACACAACAAAACAGTAATGTTCAATTCCTTAATAAGCATCAAATGTGATAATGCAACATCTTAAATATTTTATACTTGCCTTGTGGTGACACAACAAACTCATATTAAATATTTAATACTCTATTGTTTTACCATGCTAGAAGGCGACGTTCGATATTCCAAATATCTTTGAACGCTTAGGATTTAATATGATTTCTTTGAGGGGTTTATTATTATTAGTCTCATCATGTTTAGCGCGCATGCACACACACACACACACACACACACACACACACACACACATATATATATATATATATATATATATATATATAAAATACGCGTCATATTATTTTACATGCGAAACATGTTGGATAATATATAATATATATATATATATATATATAGTAAGCATGCACATATAGAATATTATATTCTATCTGGATTGATTATGGACTTTTATTCTAGTTTGGTTCACTAGAGCCACCAAATGAACCAAAAGGTCAAACTTAGGGTGCAAGAATAAAATTTAAATATAACTATTACATTTAAACCCGGGCTCCAATACAAACGGGTCTTCAAGCGCTCCTTGCTCCTTTGTCTCCAATTCTTCAAAATTAATTCTAACTAGTCCTATTACATAAACTATTTACAATAGATAGAAACCTTGATCAGCAGTAAAGGGGAAGTACATAGGAGGGAGATAGAATTTACATTAAGAAAAATTAGAGAAGACGAAGTATGCAGACCCCATTTATAAAAACTCGTACATTCAAGCATCCTCTAAAATAATTCCAATCACACATTGGTCAATAGTCCATAATCAATCCCTATTTATTATCATACATATCTCTATATGTATCAATAAATAACATTCATCCCATGAATAATAAAACCATTCCATATATGCATTGATATCAATTAATGGGCAAAAGTTTTGCTAATATTTAGTTTTGAAACAAAATAAACTCTTTTATTTTAATCAAAAACCAAATCCAAATTAAACTCCTTTAATTTTAGCAATCTGAAATCCTATTCCAGATAAAATAAACATCTTTATTTTAAACTTATATCAATTAAATAAACCATTTATTTCAATTGAAGAAAAAAAATCATTTTTCGGATTCTGCTGTCCGGCGCAGCTGCGCCCAGAATGAACTGAGAAACGGCGCAGCTGCGCTGAACCCCAGAATCGACATTCTGGGTTTGGGCGCAGCTGCGCTCCAGAATGAACTGGAGCCGGCGCAGCTGCGCCGCGTAGCAGATTTAGAAAAATCGGATTCTGCCCACAAATTTCGATCCAATCGCATACCATACACACATGGAATCATCAAAATCGATAATTAGCACAAGATTAGGCTCTGATACCACTATTAGGTTTGTATATGACGCGTACATGCAATCAAATTACATAAATATAGCGGAAGCGCGATAAAATCAGATTTTAAAATTTTAATACAAACCATCACCATGATCAATCTATGTGCTCAATTAACGATATAAACGAAAGAGAAAGAGAATAAGAATTATACCCTCGTAGATCAACGCTTCCTCGGGTACAAGTTCAACTCCTAGTCCTTCGTGTTCTCCTCGAATTCCACCGATGAGATTCCTTCCTTTGATCAACGTTAGCCACCCAAGTGTTTGGCGTCTAGAGGTGATCCACCAAGGAAGAATAGTTATTCAAGAAGATGGGTGTTGGCAAAACCCTAGTTTCTATCTCTATAGAAATTATAAGTACTCTCCACAATCTAATGCAAGAGTATGTAACCCTAATCTATGATAAGACTCCTCTTATTTATAGATGTAGGAATAACCCTTCCCTAAACTATTTAGGATTAGGGTTTCTATTATAATTAAACTCTTTTAATTAATTATGCTCCTAATCTAATTAGGAATTCATGTGAGAGTACTTCTATTAATTAATTCTCAATCCCTATTAGGAATTAAATAATAGTAATAGTAATAATAATAATAAAACTCCTCTTATTAATTTATATTTAATATTTCCAAAATATTAAATAATAAATATTAAGCTATTTAATTTATTCTATCTTCATAGATTAAATTAAATACACTTAACTTATTATTACAATTATGTCATTTACTTCTTAAATAAATATTTTTCTTTTGCAGTGTGACCCTTTAGGTTCTCTATATTAAACCGGTTGTGAATAAATCAATTAGAGCAATTCTAATCTTATTTAAATAAATAAATTAAACTATTTAATTCATTTAAATAAATAATATTTATTCTACAATAAGGGTAAGCCCCCTTAGCGATCAACGACTTTTCAGATAATATAGATTTCAACATTAATCACAAAAGAACCTTTTAGTGAATAGTTACCGTACAATTCAATCCTTCTACCATACAATGTTTCAATTAAATATAAGAAATGGATTTACTGTCAAGTCTTATTTTATTTAATTATATGTATTTCGATTCTCAAATGCACAACTCTAAATAATGTAAATTAGAAACTCCTTTCTAATTTCATTCTGCCTTGGCCAAGGACTACTGAGTTGTCATTTATCGAATCACATAGGACATTCACATCTTTTACTAGACGTGGTAGATTCTTTGTTGATCATTCACCTATCTCCATGTACAACTTATTATACTCAATCATACCCTTTGATATACCCCAAAGGTCTTAAGGGACATGTCAAAGTATAACTCATCATACACAAGATACTATGATGATCTCAAGTCCAAGGATCACTTGTACTACTATCACTAGAGGAATTCCTATTGACAGGCGAGTAAAACTCCATTAGGCATTCCTTAGCGGGCCACGTTCAGTGAATTTATTCTCCAATAAGCACCTACATACTTGTTTTAGTGTCTCCACACAAATGATTATGAGATCAATCATCCTCTTCATAAGAGCAAACAACGTATGTACTAATCTATCCGGATTCACTAATCCCCTTTTTAGTAATTCAACGATTAGGAACAATTTTAGTTTGTGAGCTATCTAAAATTTAGATCTCATTAGCATGATCACCATCATGATTCTAAAAGCATTAATCAAAACTATGGGTTTTGATTAATTTAATATAACAGCACTATGTAGATAATATAAAATGCCTTTTAAGAAAATCAATTCCTTTATTAATAAATGAATAAGATTACAAAGTATATGCTACATCATATCAAATATGATTGGCTTGTGTGCATACTACTTTCAATATAGTGATTTCAGGTCAGAGGATCATTACATCGTTGTCACTATGACAATTGCTTATGACACTTTGCATAATACTCCACGTAGAATTCTCATGATGGGTCTGTCCAGTATATTGTTCTCTAACATGTACCTATGCATTTACTCAATATCTCATATATTTATGACCAATGAGATTTAGCCATCAGTGTGACAAACGAGAATCTTATAACTTAATTTGAATATTTATTGATTGAATAAATATTTTTCGATGATTTGATTGTTGAGTTAATTGATTAATTGATGAAATTATGGTAGATTAATTTAATTATATGTGTTACATTAATTATATTAATGTGAAGAATTTTTATATTTAAAGTATGTGTTTAATTAAATTTTTTTGATTAAATGCATTGTTTAAATAAGTATAATGTTATTTCTAATTAATTTAATTATTAATTAGAGATTTAATAATTTGTCATTATTAATAAATGAGAATTTTATTTATATGACTATGTGATTTAATGTAGAATTATTCTATTGTATTTATTTGATTTTAGTAAGATTATTTAGTTGATTAAAGTGTGACATGAAACTATATAATAAGTAGTTTATTAAAATAAATTAGAAGGGAGGAATAATCGAGTAGGCAAACAAGGCCTTAAGGGAGGTTGGTGTCAGTTAATCCATTATGGGATCAACTGACACCCATGATTAAGCTAGTTGGTTCATTACGTATTATTATTATCAGTTCTTAGAAATTAAGTTAGAGCAATACAGAGAGAAAATTTGTGAAACTCTTGAGATTGAAGGAGGAAATCATTCATCTAGTTGCATAATCTAGCACCAAATCAAAGGTAATTCTTAGACTTTAACCTTTAATTTATGTTTTCTTAATTTTCTCCATGAATGCATGTTCTGAGTTCTCTGTAAACCAAATTGTATGGCTAAGTCTTTAAATAATTTGATGTTAGATGTTAGTGAGCATGTATTTATGTGTTTTATATGATTTAAATATGATTTAGAGTAGTTTAATCGGTGAAATTACGTTTATATGAGAATTCAAAAAGTTACAGAGTAGTACAGTGTACGAACATGGTTTGAATGTAAATTGAAGTCTGTGTTGCTAGTTAATTGGGTAAATTGATAACTTAATTTGTTTATGCATGTGATAATGAAGGAAACAAGATTTAAACGGGTTAATTTGGTTGTATAATGAACCTGCTATGTGTGATTTCATGAAAATTGAAGAACTCTGATAAAATGATAAGAAACCTCAAATTTGATTCTTAGATTCATGGTTTATGTGATTTAAGTTGTTAGAATTATGCTAGAAGGCTTGGGTAACAATTATGTTTGTATTATAGTGTCTGGGTACATTTAATTTGACGATTAGAATAACAAGATTGGAAATTTTGGCTTGTTTCTGCGTTCTTCGCGAACTGCAGAAACTGGAATTCGTAATTCTCGTCCTGACGAGAATTTTGTGAAGGAAATTCTCGCCCCGGCGGGATCTCGCCCCGGCGAGAATTTTGTGAAGGGATTCCTCGCCCCGACGAAGAATTAAAAAAAAAAAGAGTGAAAAGACGAGAGTAAAAATTTTCTTCTTTCTTTGAGATCATGTTATGATATCGTAGATATACCTAAAGCTTAGGCTAAGGTATAAAATGAATACTAAAATACTGTAATGGGTGGTAAGCATATACCCACTGATGTCCGGTGTCAATTGAGTTATTAAAATGAAATTTGATGAGAATGAGTTCTGACGTGTTTATAATACTGTAACTAATTATTGTTACTGCTTTATAAACCGAATGTATAGGTTGATTTAGAGAACGTGAGTCTTAAATTTATAGTCTATGCACGAGGCAAGTATCTTATCCTTACTTTTTACGTTTACGCAAGTTTCTAAAGTTAATTCTCTTATCATATGTGTTTCATGATGCTACTATTTACTCGAGAAAATTATTATTTCTATTCCATTCAATTTCATGGATTCAATGAGACATTTTAAATTCCTCTTTGTAATGCTTCAATTATATAGAACTCATTCAATTGTACCTTTTGTGAGATTTAGTTTTGATTCTCGAATTATACCTTTTGAACCTTGATTGACTAGCGAACCCTTATTAATTCGACTAGTCCATAGTTGATGAGCGTTCTAAATTCTAGAAACATTATTGAAGTAAATCCAAACCAAACTTCCTTTAGTGCGGACTCCGATGTCAAACTGAGATGAACAACCCTTATACAGGGGATTTTATTACGCGTTAGCGTTAAGATGTTGTGCACATACATGGTACAAAGGACTGATCCCCCTGAGTACGAGAAGTAAGGTCCATATAGTCTTACGACTGTTAAAGGTTTAAAGTAGAAATACTTGATAACCTGGGACATAGTTTGTGGTCTTAAGACCCTCAGACGTTCCTTTGAATCTTGTCTTACATTCTTGACTCAAAAGCTAAATCTTCGATTATTCTATATCCGTTAATTAATTCGCATGTTATTATTACTGTTGTTGTTATACTTGCTGGGCAATCATTGCTCACCCTTGCATAATAACATTGCAGCTAAAGTTAAAAGAACTGATGAGCCATCCACTAGTAAAGGCAAAGGAAAAGCAAACAAGTGATGAAGACTTGTTTTATTTGATTAAATGATGTTTATGTAATAGACTTAATTTATGTTTCCGCATTGATGTTTATTAAGGTTAGATAACCTGGGATTTATTATGAATGATATTGTAACCCTTTAATGGGAGATTTCAATTCTATTTAAGAGTTTTCATTTATTTTTGAATGGGTAGTTAGATGTGATGTGATGTTTTTGGATTGTGAACACCAAATCCTGAGGAAACGAAGTACCCGGATTTGGGGGTGTCACAGGTTGGTCAATCCACATACTAGTCTCAATGTATCATTGTTGTCCCATTAATAATGATACTCGACTAGGGACATTTAAGAGTAATGATACTAATTGTAATTACATAATCTCATGTTCAAGTCACATACTTGAAGCTATATAATTTGTATCATTATTCTAAGGACTTTTATTATGCTAATATTTATATAACGCAGTAAATAAAACCATAATAAAATAATTCATTTATTCAATCAAATATAATATCAAAAAAAAATGTTAAGCAATTATATCAAAGAATTGGCATCTAGGGCATAAACTCTAACAATCTCCCACCTGCACTAGAGCCAATCACTCATGTATCTAATACCCATGGAACTAGTGTGACCTTCATACTTCTGCTGCGACAAAGCTTTGGTCAGTGAATCTGCAACATTATCATATGTTGGCACTCTGCATATATGTACATCTCCTCTACCAATGATTTCACATATGAGATGGTACCGCCTAAGTATATGCTTGGATCGTTGGTGAGATATAGGTTCTTTAGCCTGTGCAATGGCTCCATCATTATCACAGTATAGCTCAACTAGATCAACAATAGTTGGAACAACACCAAGTTCAGTGACAAACTTTTTAATCCATACAGCCTCCTTGGCCGCACCAGAAGCAGCAATATACTCAGCCTCTGTTGTAGAATCGGCTATTGTCTCTTGCTTCGAACTTTTCAGCACCACCATTAAGGCAAAACACAAAACCTGACTGAGACTTATAGTCATCTTTGTCAGACTGGAAACTAGCATCTGTGTAACCCTATACTGCCAGTTCATCTTCTTCTCCTTATACCAAGAATGAATCCTTAGTCTTTTTCAGGTACTTGAGGATATTCTTGACTGTTGTCCAGTGACCTTCACCTGGATTCGACTGGTATCTGCTCGTTATGTTCAAAGCATACGAGACATCCAGACGAGTACATATCATTGCATACATGATAGATCTAATTGCCGAAGCATAATGGATCTTTCTCATACGCTCCTTATCATCTTGTGATTTAGGACATTGGGCCTTAGAGATCTTTACACCATGAGACATGAGTACATGTCCTTTTTTTGCCTCTTGCATGCTGAACTGTTTCAGCACTTTATCAATATATGTACTTTGACTTAGGCCGAACATTTTTCTCGATCTATCACAATAGATCTTGATACCTAAAATGTAGGTTGCATCGCCCAAATCTTTCATGGAGAAACATTTTCCTAACCATGTTTTTACAGCCTGTAAGGAAGGAATGTCATTCCCAATAATTAATATGTCGTCAACATATAATACCAGGAATACAATGTGACTCCCACTAACCTTCTTATATACACAAGGTTCATCTTCATTTTTTATAAATCCAAACTCTTTGACTGCTTCATCAAATCGAAGATTCTAACTCCGAGAGGCTTGCTTCAATCCATAAATGGATCGCTGCAGCTTATATACCTTACCAGCATCCTTTGGAGTGACAAAACCCTCAGGTTGTGTCATATACACATCCTTAAGGAGATTTCCGTTAAGGAAAGCAGTTTTGACATCCATCTGCCAAATTTCGTAATCATAAAAGGCTGCAATAGCAAGTAAGATCCTGACGGATTTAACCATTGCCACTGGAGAGAAGGTTTCATCATAGTCAACACCTTGAACTTGTTTGAAACCTTTTGCTACCAGTCGGCCTTTATAGGTTTGTACATTACCATCCATGTCGGTTTTCTTCTTGAAAACCCACTTGCACCCGATTGGTTTTACCCCTTCGGGTGGATTAACCAAAGTCCATACTTGGTTAGTATATATGGAGTCCATCTCAGATTTCATGGCTTCAAGCCATCTCTCAGAATCTGGTCCATTCATAGCTTCTTGGTAGGAAGCAGGCTCATCTTGATCTATGAGCATCATATCGCCGTTTTGAGTAACAAGAAATCCATAATATCTCTCGGGCTCTTGGCGTGTCCTACCAGATCTACGAATGACTCGTGTAATTTGAGTAGGTTCACTTTCCACAATATCTTGTGGTTCCTATTCATGTTCCAACTCAGGCTCAATGATATTTTGTGGTTCTCAAATTTCTTCGAGTTCTACTTTCCTCCCACTGTTTCCTTTAGAGACAAATTCTCTTTCTAGAAAAATACCAGTTCGAGCAACAACCACTTTGTTCTCATAAGGTTTGTAGAAATAATACCCTTTTGTTTTCTTAGGGTATCCCACAAAATTACATTTCTCAGATTTGGGTCCGAGCTTGTTAGAAACCAGATGTTTTACAAACGCCTCGCAACCCCAAATCTTCATGAACGACATACTAGGACGTTTTCCAGTCCACATCTCATATGGTGTCTTTTGAACCGTCTTTGTAAGAACATGGTTAAGTGTGAATGTAGTTATCTCTAGGGCATGACCCCAAAAGCTTATTGGAAGATCTGCATGACTCATCATTGATCATAACATGTCCAACAAGGTGCGATTCCTCCTCTCAGACACACCATTCCATTGTGGTGTTCCAGGTGGAGTGAGATGTGATATAATACCACACTCCTTTAGAAGGTCATCAAAGTCTTGGCTTAAATATTCACCTCCTCGATCGGATTGAAGGGCTTTTATGATTTTGCTAAATTGATTTTTTTTTGCTAAATTTGTTTGTATATTAAATTGCAAAAACTAAGAATATTACAATAAAGATCAGAACATAGTCCTCTTCTCCCGAGAGGACTAAAACACCTAGATAAACTAGGAAAACCCAAAGCCTAACCTAATGTATAAATTTTCTCACAACCCGAGATTAGGCAAAGGAAACAACTAATATAATAAATTAGAGACAATTGCTACAACAAAAGGCCACAAAATCCCCAAAATCAAATTTAGCACTAAAAAGCGCCAAATCAGTTTCGTTCAAATTTGTAGACAAGTTATTGCACAAGAAAGCAGCCCACACCGTGGGCCCAAGCAGCAGCATAACTGGGGAAGATAATGCAATCAGCACGTGGCCCAACTCAGCTGACCCAAATCCCATTAGCTGCCCACACATAAAATCAGCTGCAAAAGACGCCAGTTGTAATGCACTAAAGAGGCAAGACCACATGGGTAGCAGGCAGAAAAAGCACGCCGACGAACTGTAACAAAGTTGTCGGCCATAAGCAATAGACCAGCCAAGGAGCTCGCCAGAAAATAGCCCAGAAGTATGGCAAAATCACCGGTATAACACCATAGTAACCGACCCAAGTTGAAACTAAACACCAAGAATTGTCCGCAACAGATAAACAATGAAACACGTAGATCAATTATTGGGGAATCATTAGATATTGAACCCATATGCCGGCAGAACATACCGACAAGAAGAAAAACCCAAAACCCACCATGAAATCTAGCCATAAAAGAACCATCTGAAGCACAGGACCAAGGATAACATGAAAACAACAAATCGAGCAAAATCATATGGGATCCAGTTTTGTCGATTAAAAACACCAGATTCCGGCGAAAGCACAATATTGCCGAAACCACCAAATCAGCCGCAACACAAAATAAACTTCAAGCCTGGAACAGTTGAGATGGAATGGAGCATAAGCACTGGAGGAGCTGACACCAGCCCAAACCCACCGGAAACCAGATCGCCATAAACCAACGACCCAAACACCATTGAATAAATAGCAACAATAGATTGAGAAATATATAACATGTATAAATGAACAATGGAAATCAAATCCGAATCTAGGATCAGATTCAGAACCCAGAATCCGCCAAACATAGAACATCATACAAAAACCAGATCTTAAGATTGACACAAATAAAGTTGATTTTCGATGGAAAAACACCGGCAAGGACGGCGGAAAATTAGATAAATCCATTTGAACTAAAGCAAACAGATTTAAATGAAAGAGACCAATAAACCAAAACCTAAAGTAGGACAAAATCTTCAAGATCCAAGACCACCCGAACCTACCCACAATAAATCCCCAAGTCAGATCAAAGCTTCACGCCCAAAACACCAACGGAACCCCCTACTAGGCTCATCGGAAAGCACCACAACCATCATAGCCCCCGGACTTGGCAACAGATCGGTTGAAAATAGTTGTTCGGAAAGTTCATCATTTGGGCTACCAGAAAGGCCACAAAAACGAACAGAGGAATCAAGGTGAAAAAGAGGACAGAAAGAATTGGTGGGCCGGATTGGTGGAATAGAGAAGATAAAGGAGATTTGGAGTCCAGAAAGAAGTTGCTGGACAAAAGGATTAGGGTATTGGCGGAGAGGGGGGAGAAGTTCTAGAGAGAAGCTCCTTCTCTCTCTAACTTCCCCTACTTGGAGCCCTCGATATCTGAGACCTTCTTTCTTCAATCAAAAGTATCTTTGCCAAATTGGTTTTGAACTTCATTCTTGAATTCTTTGAACTTTTCAAAGGATTCAGATTTGTGTCTCATAAGATACACATATCCATATCTACTGAAGTCGTTAGTAAATGTAATGAAGTAATAGAACCTACCTCTTGCTAACGAATTCATGGGTGCACACACCATTATGTATAAGTCCCAATATATCGTTAGCCCATTCATTATTACCAGTGAAAGGGGCTTTAGTCATCTTGCCTAATAAACAAGACTCACATTTCTCATATGATTCAAAATCAAATGAATCCAAAAACTCATCTTTATGGAATTTGGATATGCGTTTCTCATTTATATGGCCTAAACGACAATGCCAGAGATATGTCGGGTTTGAATCATTTGATTTAAATCGTTTTGTATTTATGTTATAGATAGGAATTTCAAAATCAAGAATATAAAGACCATTAAACAATTGTGTAACACCATAACATATTTCATTTAAGTAAAACGAACAACTGTTGTTCTTTATTAAAAATGAAAAACCTTTCTTGTCCAAACAAGAAACAGAAATAATGTTTTTGCTCATAGCAGGCACACAATAACAATCCTCCAATTCTAATACTAGCCCGATGGGCAAAGATAAATGATAAGTTCCTACGACTAGTGCAGCAATTTTTGCTCCATTCCCAACTCGTAGGCTAACTTCTCCTTTCGCCAAAGTCCTACTTCTTCGAAGTTCCTCCACATTAACACAAATGTGAGAACCACATCCAGTATCCAATACCCATGATGTAGAAGTGGACAAATTGACTTCTATAACATATATACCTGAATCAGAAGTCACACTTCCTTTCTTTTTCTTCAGTTCTTCCAAATAAGCATGACAATTCCTCTTCCAGTGTCCAGGTTTTCCACAAAAATGACGATCACCTTCTTTAGCCACCCCACATTTAGGTTTTAAAGCCCGTTTATTTTTGAAATTGGGTTTGGCACCAGATTTAGATCCTATCTTCTTCTTGCCTTTCCCTTTTCCCTTAGCATTCTCCTTTTGCACCATCATTATGGGATCGGGTCCTGCCTTTTTCATGTTGTTCTTGGCAGTTCTTAACATGCTCAATAACTCAGCAAGTGGTTTCTCAATTTCATTCATGAGATAATTCATAACAAATTGAGAGTAGTTGTTGTTCAAAGATTGCAAAACAAGATCATTTTGGGCTTCCTGAGTAATCGGAAAACCCAACCTATCAAGGTACTCAATATACCCAATCATTTTCAGAACATGTGGACCAACTGGATCACGTTCACCCATCTTGCAGTGATACAACACTTTGCTTATATCATACCTCTCTTGTCGAGCATGCCCTTCGAACAATTTCTTGATATGCCCAATCATCACATAAGCATCCATTAACTCATGTTGCTTCTGAAGCTCAGAGTTCATAGTTGCTAGCATGAGACAACTCACGTCCAGAGCATCATCTTGATGCTTCTTGTAAGCATTATGCTCTACACGTGGTGCAATGTTAGCTGGTGCTGCAGGAATGGGCCCATCGAGGACATATAGCTTGCGCTCTTGTTTGAGGACAATCCTCAAGTTCCTGTGCCAGTCTAGAAAATTAATTCCACTCAGTTTTTCTTTCTCAAGGACTGATCATAGTGAAAGACTATTTGTGTTGTTGTTGCCATTAATATCTACAATTTATAAGTACAAAAATAACAAGTCAAATTGCAGAGTTTTGATATTATGTAATTGATAATAGTACATTCAAAATATATCTCCCACTATTTTATTCAAATTAATAGCCCTCACCATTAATTCGGAAAGCATTTTTCTATTTAAATCTTTCTAGTGAGCCAAGATCCATATTTCATTATGCTTTAAGTTAGCTTTGGCTAGTCTCTCAAGACATAATTATTTAGGTAAACAACCCTTTGTCAATTATATCATATATAACTCTTAGATAGTTTGGTGAACAACATTTGTTCTAAGTCCATCTAATGGTACCTTTCAAACTCACAATCCTATTGAGATAACTTAGTTAAGTCAGGCCCAATGATTTTAACAATTTGGATATCACAATCATCATATCGCATCTTACTAAGATAAATAGGGTACTTTTCTTTGACAAACCTACATCCATCGATCAATGTCTTGATGAGTGTTATTCATTGGAAGGCATCTGATTTCGACTTAATAATTTTATGAGGGATTTTATTAATTAATTTAGATCTCACTAATTTTAATCTTATTAAGCATGCACACTATTTATCATAGCATCTCGTATACAGGCATAAATAAAGTGCAAAATTAAATTTGTCACAGTTATGGCCCAACCCTATGTCAATCTTTTCAAGCTAATAAAAGGATTGAAGGTCAGTCTAAGGTGGTAAAAGATTTCAAAATAGTAGCTTCCTTGGGCCTTCCTCATGCATGTGTCTCCTCTCCTTCATCATCTTGTCATCTTGATAGGTTACACTTGTACATTACATGTCATAAAGAAACCTTGAGTTACATTCGAGGGGATTTAGATGAGAAGAGAATATTACATCAGAATTTATAGAAAAGCACGACATGCAAGCCGTATTTCAAAATAAAAACCACTAACTTATAGGTCAAAAGGGCTATAACTATGCACCATGCATATCACAATAAGCACATAAAACAATTTTTATAATTAAAGAAAACTATATATAAAATATTAGGGTCACGACCATCGTGCGCTACGACGGGGGATCCAAGGGGGGGTTTCCCCCCTGGCGGGGGTCGAATCATGACCACACTTAGACCTAGGTAAACCCAACACAAAATCCATAGATATATCAACCCAAGGTTCATTAGGAATAGGCAATGGTGTATACAACCCATGAGGTTGAACATGAGACTTAGATTGTTTACATGTAATGCATTTGTCACAGATTCTTTTCACGTCTCGTTTCATATGAGGCCAATAAAAATGTTCTTTCAAAACAGATAAAGTCTTTTCAATACCAAAATGACCGATTAGACCTCCCTAATGTGACTCCCTAAGCAACAACTCTCGTAACGAACATGCAGGTATACATAGCTTATTTTCTCGAAACAGAAAACCATCAATTTTAAAGTATTTACCTATATCATTCTTTTCACAAGATTTAAACTCTTCACCAAAATCAAGGTCATTAACATATAACTCTTTAATTCGTTCAAGCCCAAGCAATTTTGTATCAAGAGTATTTAATAACACGTACCTTCTCAAAATAGCATCAGCAACAACATTCTCCTTACCTTGCTTGTAACGGATGACGTACGGAAATGTCTCAATCAACTCCATCAACCTTGTGATGAGGGCATCCTTGGTTCGGGAAGGGATGACAACCATAGAGCAGATCCTATGTGCATGCCGGATGGACCTGTGACAAGAGCTCGGGCTAAACGATTCAAGGAAGGCCTTAATGGATTGATACCAGACATGTGGAACAAGGATATATCAAGTGTAGAGTTCGAGGAGCGGGATTCTAAGGCTTTGCATTTGGTCCTGATGATACAAGCAAATACGCCAGGGTTAGGAACGATGGACACAAAAGAAGTCGAGAATTTCCAAATTGCAGAGGTCTCGCCCCAGCGAGAAAATCAGGGCCAAAATTCTCGCCCCGGCGAGAACCTCTCTGTCCATTTTGGCCCCGACCTGATCTGAAGCCGCCCCGGCCAAGATCTCTCTGTCCATTCTCACCCCGACGAGAACTTCAGTACAAATCTCTCGCCCCGGCGAGAACAGTCAGTTTTGGTTGGCGCGTTTTTCGAGGCAGACGCGTTTTTGACAATTTGGAACGCGGATTTCTTCCTTAATTTTATGGATTTCAGTATATTTTCATAATTCTATTGTAATTAGGATATTTTAAGATAGGATTTTGATTCCAAATCAATTATTATTTCCTTTATGGATTCTAGGGTTTCATAGTTAGTATAAATAAGTTATATGCTTGTAATTCAACAACAATTCAATTATTATTATTCAGAGATTATCATACTTGAGAGTTATTCTCTACTTTTGGTTCTTTGAAGAATTTCTAAGCTAATTTCTTAGTTTTTCTTTTGAGATTCATATTTAACTTATCATACAACAAACCATAGTTGTGTGTGACGTTATTCTATCGCATCATACATTCGTACGAAGATTATCGTTTGATCTTAAACGAGGGTCTAAGTGTTGTTGGTGTTCCATTCTACGTGAATTCACTTGCTTGATCGAATTATCAAGATTCTCGTCTCAAAATAGACGTTGGGTTAAGGTAACGAGAGAGTTCTATCAAGGTTGCTTACTAGAAACGATCAGGGCGACGACCACTTCACGCAAGCATGCCGTGGAGTCTATCATTTGGTATCAAAGCTGCGTTTTCTAGCTAAGTATCTATCTTTATTGTATCGTTGAATTTGGGAGTAAAAAAAAATTATAGAAATTTCTATTATTGCAGTTGTTTCAATTTGTTCGTAGAATTCAATTTTCAGTTCCGTAATCGAGATTGTTGCTACTTCTATTCATACCGACTATATTGTTCGTGATAAGTTATTTTTGAATTGATTAGTAAAACCGAGAATTTTGCTAGGTAAATTCGAAAAGAACCTATTAGAGAGAATAATTAGAGGTAAAAGGCTTAGTGGTGAGATCAATTGAGGGGAAAAGCCTATTGAGTGATACACGAGTGAAACATTAATCGAGCGAAACACGTAAGGGAGTGGTGAGGAAAATATTTTGCTACTAACTTCTGTTTTGCAGGAATTATGTCTAACTCAAAGGATAAGGGAACTTTTGTAGAACCTTCATTGTCAGCTGATATGAAGTTGATGATTGAAGCCATGAATAAAGAATGGGTAGAAGGTTGGATATGGCAATGGAACAGGTGCATGAGCGCTTGGACCAATTAAGTGTTACTCGGGAAGAATCTTCTAAAAACCGCCAGGAAACTCAACAAAAAGGGGTATTTCAGCAAAGAGGACTTAGGGTGGAAGAAACCGATTTCAATTACGGAGGATTTAATGAAGAGGATGATCGAGAGTCTGACTTCTTACATCGAAGACAACGAGGAGCTAGGAATAGAGGATGTCAAGATAAAGAGGATAACAATTTGGATAACATCAAAATGAAGATTCCAACTTTCCAAGGGAGGAGTGATCCTGAGGCATACCTAGAGTGGGAAAAGAAGATTGAGTGGGGTTTTTTGAATGTCACAACTATTCAGAACTCAAGAAAGTCAAACTTGCCGCTACGGAGTTTTCAGCTTATGCAGTTACTTGGTAGGATCAGTTGATGATCAGCCGGAGAAGGTGCGGAGAACGGCCAATTGAAACTTGGGATGAGATGAAGACGGTTATGAAAAAGAGATTTGTACCAGACTACTATCACCGTGAGTTAGTTCGGAGCCTACAAAATCTGAAACAAGGTAGCCGGAGTGTAGAGGACTATTACAAGGAGATGGAGATGTTGTTAGCTAGGGCAAACATCAATGAGGATAGCGAAGCAACCATGGCCAGATTTTCGGCGGGACTAAATTGGGAGATTTCAGATCTAGTAAAACGACAACATTATGTGGTATTGGAGGATATGGTACACATGGCTATCAAGATTGAGAAGCAGCTTAAGAGGAGAGGTAGCCAACGATCAATGTCAAATCCGAGTTCATCATGGAAACCCAATATTGGCAAGCGAGAGGAGAAACCAGCCGTGAGTAGACCTAAATTTGAGCCAAAACCGGAAACGACTAATAGAGGAGTGCAAGGTAAAACTGACCCTACTTCTTTTAGTCGTAATCGAGATATTAAATGTTTTAAATGTCAAGGTAGGGGACATATTGCGAATCAATGTCCGAATTAAAGAACAATATTATTACTTGACAACGGTGAGGTGGAGACCGAGGGGGAAAATAGTGATAGTGACTCTATGCCACCGCTAGAAGAAGCAGAGGATAGGGAAGTGGCAATATTTGGGGAAGTTTTGGTGACGAGAAGGGTGCTTAGTGCACAAGTGAATGAGGAAAGCAGCGAGCAGCGTGAAAATTTATTTCATACTAGGTGTCTTGTGAATGGAAAAATTTGTTGTGTCGTGATAGATGGGGGTAGTTGCACGAATGTGGCAAGTAAGGCTATGGTAGCGAAATTGGGGCTTCCCACAACCAAACATCCTCAACCGTATCGATTGCAATGGCTCAATGATAGTAATGAGATTAAAGTGACTAAACAGGTTTTGGTGTCGTTTACTATTGGGAAATATGTGGATGAAATCTTGTGTGACGTAGTTCCAATGCAGGCAGGTCACATATTGTTTGGTCGTCCTTGGCAATTTGATAGACGTGTGAAGCATGACGGTTTTTCAAATGTGTATTCTTTTGTTCACAATAAAAGGAAGGTTACTTTATGTCCTATGTCACACAACAGGTGCATGAGGATCTGTAATATTTCGATCCCTAATAAGATTTGTATATGTAAATTATGTGTTTAATAGATGAAATTTCATGATCTGACCTTGTATTATGTGATTGTGTATTTTATTAAACAATTAGGTCAAATAAAAAAAAATTTCGCCCAACAGCTGTGTCGTGCTTAATTGGACAAAATGATTTGTCGTGCTTCCGGCGAATTCACCGGGAAGCGTTTTGACAAATTATTTTTGTAAGCTGCTGTGTCGTGCTTGGAATTGACGAAGCGCTTTGTCGTGCTTCGACATTAATATAATATTATATTAACTGATAAAATTTTAAAATAAGTTAAATAGGGTTTAAAATGTTACACGGAAATAGAAACCCTAAGTTGAAAACCCTAATTGATAATAATTGTCTGAATTGATTAATTAAAACCCTAATTATTGTACAATAATCTTAATTGATGGAATTAAGATTTAAATGAAGAATCATAATATTAATTATGAATCATTAAGATTAAATTAAACCCTAAACAAAAGATTAAAACCCTAATTATAGGATTGAAAACCCTAAACCCTAATTAGAAAACCTAAAACCCTAATTTGGTTCAATAACCCTAATTTATGAAATGTAAAACCTTAATTATGATATATAAACCTAATTAGGGTATTACTAAACCTAAATCAACATCCTAATCATGATTAGTAAAAATCTAGGTTTAATTAGTAAGTAAAATAAATCAAAATTAAAATCCTAGCCAATGAAAATGAAGCTAGGAGTGTGCAAGCTTGTGCTTGGCACACTCCAGCACAAGTAGGTGAATCACACCAGATGATAAGCAGCACAAGTCAAATGGTAGGATATTTGTAGAGGCAAAAATTTGGAATCTAGTAAGAAAACCCTAATTTCAAAACCTATAAATAGAATGAGATGCTAGGGTTAAAAGCTACGAAATTTTAAAGCTTATACACTCACATATCCAGCCTAAACAAACCCTAGCAATCACAAGCTCAAAATCAGAAGCCAGAAATCAAAATTTGAAGAAAAAGGTGCACAAAATCCTAATTTATGTTTGATCTTCAAGCCTGGAAAATTTTTGTGTTTTAGATGTTTAGGAATCCTTGTTAAGATGTTATTTAGTGATCTGGGCGGTTAAAACATGTTTACATAACATCTAGATATGAAAATCAAGCCAAAAACTCAAACTGTTCTTGGCAGTCAAGAACAGTCTGACAAGCCTTTTTGTCAGATCTTTTGATCGTCTTAGAATGTTAGTTTGATGTGTTTTAAAGTATGAATCTATAGTATGCCATGTTAACTTTAATATCCAAGTGGTAGAAGTCCAAAATTATTTCACAGTAAGAAGATATAAGTGGTCAAAATCCTTTGACCGTTCTGATTTAGCACGTTTCTGGGTAACCCAGAAACTTATGAAGAACTCTGACAAGGTTTGTCAGAAGTTCATGCTGCCCAGAATTGATCTAGATGACATGTTTTGTGTAATTTATTGGCTTAGACTTGTTGTATGCTATATTAACTACAATCTTGAATCATTAAAACACCTGAACAATCAACGAATTGAACGAAATTAACAGTCAAACCACGTTGACCGTTATGACTGGATGAGTTTCTGGGTTACCCAGAAACTCAAGAACAGTCATGAACGGGGTAGTTTGACCATATAATATCTAGTATGATATGATATATTTTGAGATGGAAATTGATATGTCGTTGTACACTGCCATGTTGGCTATAACAACAAACAAAAATCAAGAACAAACATCAAACCAGTTAGAATTAATTTGAGGTCAAATGTCCCAACTGGACATTGACCAACTGTTCTTCATTGAAGAACACCTTTAGCGACAGTCCTCAACCCAAACCTAGAAACCTATTATTCTATGCAGACCGTCGCTAAAGCCCTTTAGCGACGGATCTTTATTAAAAATAAAATAAAAATTAATTAAATAAATTATAAAATAATAAATAAATATTAAATAATTATTAATAATTAATAAATAAATACGAAAATTCATTTTTAAATTATAAAAATTTAATTTTAATATTTTTATATATTCTGAATTATTATTTAATTTAATTAAATATTAAATAATAATTAAGATAAATCATTTAATAATTGTTTTAATTATTTAAAAATGATATTAAATTATTAAATAATTATATTAATTATTTAAAAATGATATTAAAGTAAATAAAATTATTATATATAATAATTAAATAAAATATTAAATATTTAAATATTATTAATGATAAATAAATCATTTAAATAATATATTAAGTATTTAAAAATTACTTTAAATGATAATTAAATCATTTACATATTAAATTAAGTTTTGAAAATTTTTATAAGTAATAAATAAATTATTTTAATGATAAAATAAATTCTAAAAATATTATTAATGATAAAATAAATCATTTAAATAATATTCTATCTTTCTAAAAATATTATAAATGATAAATAAATCATTTAAATAATATTTTAAGTATCTAAAAATATTCTAAATGGCAAATAAAGTATTTAAATAACATATTAAATGTTTTAAAATTATTCTAAATGATAATTAAATCATTTAAAAATATTCTTAAACTTGTAAAATTATTTAAAAATACTTCCAAGCTTATAAAAATTATTTAAAAATAAAATTAAGCTTCTAAAAGTATTATAAATAATAATTAAATTATTTAGACTAATAATTAGACTTCCAAATGAAGTTTTATCGAACAATCTATGTGTTTAGCCATTAAGGACGCGACCGAGATACCGAATCAACGTCGAACCTTAATGAAACTTGTCTAGATTAGCGTGATACATGTTTATATACGTGCTAACGCTTATTATTGGTATACGTAGACGACGTGCGTTGACCGATCGTACTAAATTATAGTAAGCTACGCTAAGGCAAGTGTCCTAACTTTTCTCAATTTATATTAAGCAATTCATTTATGTCTTGCTATCAATTATTGTGAAGTTATTGCTACTTGTTCAGCATAACTTAAGAAATGAATCATTTATTGACTGTTTGAGCTTAAAATTTGTTGTGTCAAACCAAATTGTTTTGGTACGACATCTATACTGAGTAAAAGGGACACCGTGGATGGAAGGTGGTCCGACAAACCTTCGAATAAGGTTTAAATTGCCAATTCAATGAATTGACCAATATTGGCAATTAACTTAAATTGACCAAAAATGTGGTAGGAATGCATACTCCTAGGATATTGGTGAGGCTGATCACCTACCAGATATCCGAACTCAAGGAGGTTCTAAGTCATTGAAGACTGACAGAACAAATTGAAATATATGGTTCCGGTACAGAACCCTCAGTTATATACATCATCTGACATCTTTCAAATCAAACACACTGTGTTTACATTTTCAAATGAACTTGCTGAGCATTTGTAGCTCATTCTTGTGCATATCTTCTTTTGCAGCTTTAAATGATATTCCTGGCACGTCTGGGGTCGATAAAGGGAAAGGACCTGTTAAATAGTTTCATTACTGTTTTGAATACTCTAAGTCTTTTAATGACTTTTGTTGTAATAACTTAGTATCGAGAATGATGTAACCGAACCAAATGATATGTATGATATTATGATCCTTTATTTCACCGAATGCGTTATACTCTGATCTTTACTTTCTTTAGCATAGTTGTACTAAGGAAATACAATATCTATACGAACTATACATCTGAATGAGGGTATTTGAATGATATTGAGAGTTCTATAAGCTCTGGGGTTACACTAATGAGCGCCGGTAAGGTGCCATCTTTACCGGAATGCGCCCCTCAGTTCTAGGGACAATCTTATCATTGATACTGTGAATGTCAGATAGATAGGAACTATTGATATGAAAGAGATATCCACAAGATATGAATCTATACATCCAAGTGAGGGTATCCAAACACGGATAACGTTCTGACGAGAACTATTATCTGTTATGGGATACTGTGAACCTTGGATAGATAGGAGTCATATTTTATTGAATATTTATAGTTGTATAGTTTCACGTGAGCACCAAATCTGCTATAGGGGAGTGTAGAGATTTGGGGGCGTCACAAGATCAACTTCATTTGCAGAAAGATCATGAGAAAAGAAAAAAGAGTGAAGAAAAGAAAAATAATGAGGAAAAAAATAATAGAGAAAAAGAACGAGAGAAAAGAAAAGATGATGAGCGAAAAACCAATATCTATACAAAAAAGAGCGACGTGAGGCGAGCTTTAGATGTTAAACAGCCGATGATTATACTTCGGTATAAGGAGGCGCTTTTGAATACTAACGCTAACGATTCTTCTTTGCCTGGTGTTGTTTCATCTCTTTTGCAGGATTATAAAGATGTGTTTCCCGAGGAGCTTCCATAGGGATTACCCCTAATTCGGGAAATTGAGCATCAGATTGATTTCGTACCCGGCGCTTCCATTCCAAACCGTCCAGCTTATCGGAGTAATCCTAAGGAAACGAAGGAGTTACAAAGACAAGCTGGCGAACTAATGGAGAAAGGGTTCGTGAGGGAGAGCATGAGTCCTTGTGCAGTTCCAGTGATCTTAGTGCCAAAGAAGGATGGGAAATGGCGGATGTGCATCGATTATTGAGCGATAAATAACATTACTGTAAAATATTGACATCCCATTCCTTGATTAGATAACATGTTAGATGAATTGCATGGGTCTTGTATATTCTCAAAAATTGATTTAAAAAGTGGTTATCATCAAATTAGAATGCAAGAGGGTGATGAATGGAAGACTGCTTTCAAAACAAAATATGGTCTTTGTGAGTGGCTAGTGTTACCTTTTGGTTTGACTAATGCTCCTAGTACTTTCATGAGATTGATGAACCATGTTTTGCGACCATTCATTGGCAAATTTGTGGTAGTTTATTTTGATGACATCTTGATATATAGCAAAAACTTGGGAGAGCATGCATTGCATTAAAATCTGTTTTAGATGTTCTTAGAAAAGAAAAGTTATTTGCTAACATGGATAAGTGTACGTTTTGTACGGATAGAGTTATTTTTCTTGGATTTGTTGTGAGTTCACAGGGAGTTCAAGTGGATGAGGAGAAAATACGTGCAATCCGAGAATGGCCGAGTCCATCAAATGTGAGTCAAGTTCGTAGTTTCCATGGACTAGCAAGTTTCTACCGACGTTTCGTGAAGAACTTCAGCGACATTACAACACTATTGATGGAAGTAATCAAAAAGAGTGTGGGATTTAAGTGGGGTGAAGAACAAGAAAAGGCGTTTAAATTGATTAAAGATAAATTGACTAACGCTCATTTGCTTGTTTTGCCTAACTTTACTAAAACTTTCGAAATTGAGTGTGATGCTTCAGGTTTAGGGATTGGAGTGGTGCTGATGCAAGAAGGGAAGCTAGTAGCATACTTCAGTGAGGAGTTGAGTGGAGCTGCTTTGAACTATCCGACGTATGATAAGGAGTTGTATGCATTGGTTCGAGCGTTAGAGACGTGGCAGCACTACCTTTGGCCTAAAGAGTTCGTGATTCACACGGATCATGAATTGTTGAAATACTTGAAGGGACAGCATAAGTTAAACAAAAGACAAGCAAGGTGGATGGAGTTCATTGAGACATTTTCGTACGTCATCTGATACAAACAGGGTAAGGAGAATGTTGTTGCTGATGCTCTTTCGAGAAGGTACGTGTTATTGACTACTTTTGATACAAAATTGCTTGGGTTTGAACGAATTAAAGAGTTGTATGTTAATGACCTTGAATTTTGTGAAGAGTTTAAATCATGTGAAAAGAATGTTGTAGGTAAATATTTTAAAGTTGATGGTTTTCTGTTTCGAGAAAATAAGTTATGTATACCTGCATGTTCTTTGCGTGAGTTGTTGATTAGAGAGTCACATGGGGGAGGTGTAATGGGTCATTTTGGTGTTAAAAAGACTTTATATTTTTTGAAAGAGCATTTTTATTGGCCTCATATGAAACGAGATGTGGAAAGAATTTGTGATAAATGCATTACGTGTAAGCAGGCTAAGTCTCGTGTTCAACCTCATGGATTGTATACACCATTACCTATATCTAGTGAACCTTGGATTGATCTGTCTATGGATTTTGTATTGGGTTTACCTAGGTCTAAGCGTGGTCATGATTCTATATTTGTGGTCGTGGATAGATTTTCTAAGATGACACATTTTATTCCATGTCACAAAACTGATGATGCATCCCATATTATTGATTTGTTCTTTAGAGAACTTGTGCGTTTGCATGGTATGCCTAGAACAATTGTTTCAGATAGAGATTCTAATTTTTTGAGTTATTTTTGGAAGACATTGTGGTGTAAGTTAGGTACTAAACTGTTATTTTTAACTACTTGTCATCCACAAACTGACGGTCAAACTGAGGTATTAAATAGAACTTTATCTGCATTGTTAAGAGCTATTATTAAAAAGAACATTAAAGTTTGGGAAGAGTGTCTGCCGCATGTTGAGTTTGCTTATAATAGATCTGTTCACTCTGCTACACAATTTTCACCATTCGAAATTGTATATGGTTTTAATCCATTAACTCCATTGGATTTATTACCATTACCTTTGTCTGAATATACTAACATGGATGGAAAGAAAAAGGCTGAATTTGTTAGGCAGATACATGAGAAGGCGAGACTCAACATTGAAAGGAGGACGGAGCAATATGCGAAACAGGCCAACAAGGGTCGATGTCAAATGATTTTTGAACCGGGAGAATGGGTGTGGTTACATTTGCAGAAGGAAAGATTCCCAGCTCAAAGACGGTCTAAATTGTTTCCAAGAGGAGATGGTCCATTTTAAGTTCTCGAGCGCATCAATGATAATGCCTACAAATTGGATTTGCCTGGTGAGTATAACGTTAGTGCAACCTTCAACGTTACTGATTTTAGTCCGTTTGATGTAGGTGATGATTTGAGGACAAATCTTTCTCAAGAGGAGAGGTATGATGAGGGCATCCTTGGTTCGGGAAGGGATGACAACCATAGAGCGGATCCTATGTGCATGCCGGATGGACCTGTGACAAGAGCTCGGGCTAAACGATTCAAGGAAGGCCTTAATGGATTGATACAAGGCATGTGGAGCGAGGATAGATCAAGTGTAGAGTTCGAGGAGTAGGATTCTAAGGCTTTGCATTTGGTCCCGATGATACAAGCAAACATGTTGGGGTTGGGAACGATGGACACAAGAGAAGTCGAGAATTTCCAAACTAAAGAGGTCTCGCCCCGACGAGAAAATCAGGGCCAAAATTCTCGCCCCGGCGAGAACCTCTCTGTCCATTTTGGCCCCGGCCTGATCTGAAGCCGCCCCGGCCAAGATCTCTCTGTCCATTCTCGCCCCGGTGAGAACTTCAGTACAAATCTCTCGCCCCGACGAGAACAGTCAGTTTTGGTTTGCACATTTTTTGAGGCAGACGCGTTTTTGACAATTTGGAATGCGGATTTCTTCCTTAATTTTAGAGATTTCAGTATATTTTCATAATTCTATTGTAATTAGGATATTTTAAGATAGGATTTTGATTCCAAATCAATTATTATTTCCTTTATGGATTCTAGGGTTTCATAGTTAGTATAAATAAGTTTTATGCTTGTAATTCAACAACAATTCAATTATTATTCAGAGATTATCATACTTGAGAGTTATTCTCTACTTTTGGTTCTTTGAAGAATTTCTAAGCTAATTTCTTAGTTTTTCTTTTGAGATTCATATTTAACTTATCATATAAAAAACCATAGTTGTGTGTGGCGTTATTCTATCGCATCATACATTCGTACGAAGATTATCGTTTGATCTTAAACGAGGCTCTAAGTGTTGGTGGTGTTCTATTCTACGTGAATTCAATTGCTTGATTGAATTATCAAGATTCTTGTCTCAAAATAGACGTTGGGTTAAGGTAACGAGAGAGTTCCATCAAGGTTGCGTACTAGAAACGATTCGGGCGACGACCACCTCACACAAGCGTGCCATGGAGTCTATCACCTTACGTGTCTTTTGTTCAACTTATGCTGTCCCTTCAAGTATTTCAGCAATTCATAATTCGTGTGAATAACGAACTCTTTAGGCCAAATGTAGTGTTGCCACGTCTCCAACGCTCGAACCAATGCATACAACTCCTTATCATACGTCGGATAGTTCAAAGCAGCTCTACTCAATTTCTCGCTGAAATATGCTACTGGCTTTCCTTCTTGCATCAGCACCGCTCCAATCCCTAAACCTAAAGCATCACACTCAATTTCGAAAGTTTTAGCAAAGTTAGGCAAAGCAAGTAAAGGCGCATTAGTCAATTTATCTTTAATTAAATTAAATGCTTTTTTCTGTTCATCACCCCACTTAAAGCCCACACTTTTCTTGATAACCTCAGTTAATGGTGCTGTGATTTCGTTGAAGTTCCTTACAACCCGCTGGTAGAAACTTGCGAGTCCATGAAAGCTACGAACTTGACTTACATTCGTAGGGCTCGGCCAATCTCGGATAGCACGTATTTTATCCTCATCAACCTGTACTCCCTGTGAACTAACAACAAATCCAAGGAAGACAATTTTATCTGAACAAAAAGTGCATTTATCCATATTAGCATACAATTTTTCTTTTCGAAGAACATCTAAAATAGATTTCAAATGTAATGCATGCTCTCCCAAGCTCTTACTACAGATCAATATATCATCAAAATAAACCACAACAAATTTCCCTATGAATGGCCATAAAACATGATTCATTAATCGTATGAAAGTACTTGGTGTATTAGTTAAATCAAAAGGCAATACTAACCACTCATATAAACCAGATTTTGTTTTAAATGCGGTCTTCCATTCATCTCTCTCACTCATTCTAATTTGATGATATCCACTCTTCAACTCAATTTTTGAAAACACGACAGACCCATGCAATTCATCTAAGATATCATCTAAACGTGGAATGGGATGTCGATACTTTACCGTAATATTGTTTACCGCTCGACAGTCGATACACATACGCCACTTCCCATCCTTCTTAGGCACTAAGATCACTGGAATTGCACATGGACTCATGCTTTCTCTCATGAACCCCTTCTCTATCAATTCTCCAACTTGCCTCTGCAACTCCTTTGTCTCCTCGGGATTGCTCCGATAAGCTGGACGATTTGGAATGGAAGCACCGGGCACGAAATTAATCTGATGTTCAATTCCCCGAATCGATGGTAGTCCTTGTGGAAGCTCCTCGGGAAATACATCCTTATATTCCTGCAAAATAGAAGAAACAACACTAAGCAACAAAAAAATATTAGCGTTAGAATTCAAAAGTGCCTCCTTATACCGAAGTATAATCACTGGCTTTTTGGCATCCAAAGCTCTCACGTCGCTCTTTTTTGCATAAATGTTTCTTTTCCTCTCTTCATTTTTCTTTTTCTCTCTTTCTTTTTCTCTCTTATTTTTTTTCCTCATTTTTTTCCTCATTTTTTCCTCATTTTCTTTTTTTCCACTTTCTTTTCTTTGTACATGATCTTTTTGCAAGTATAATTGATCCTCATACACATGCTTTCGTGACATAGGACATAACGTAACTTTTCGCTGATTATGAACAAAAGAATACTCGTTTGTGAAACCATCATGCTTCACCCGCCGATCAAACTGCCATGGCCGACCAAGCAATAAATGACCCGCCTGCATCGGAACCACGTCACACAACGCCTCATCAACATACTTCCCAATCGTGAACGGAACCAATACTTGCTTAGTCACTTTTATATCCCTGCTATCATTAAGCCACTGCAATCTGTATAGTTGGGGATATCCTATCAACTTGTTAGAAACGATCTGGGCGACAACCACCTCATGCAAGTGTGTCGTGGAGTCTATCACCCCACAATCTCCTTGCAATAGGCTCGACAACTTTATAGGGGAGCTTGGAGTGTAATAAGTACCCAACCAGACTGGAGAACCAGATCTGATTTCCTTTAGGAAGCACTTCGACTCGAGGTTTGATAAGAATTTTCCCCTCAACAAAGGAAGGGGGTGATAAGCTAGAGACAAGTTATTTGTGTTAGGTTTGTACATAGCGCGAACATGTAATCAAATTACATAAATAGTGCGGAAGCGCGATAAAACGGATTTTAAAATTTTTCATACAAACCATCACTATGATCATCCATGTGCTCAATTATCAATTAAACGAAAGAGATAAAGTATGAGAATCATACCCTTGTAGAACCATGCTTCCACAGGTACGAGTTCACCTCCAAATCCTTCGCGTTCTCCTTGAATTTCACCGATGGGATTCCTTCCTTTGATCAGCGTTAGCCACCCAAGTGTTTGGCCTCTAGAGGTGATCCACCAAGGAATAATAGTTATTCAAGAAGATGAGTGTTGGCAAAACCCTAGTTTTTATCTCTATAGAAATTACAAGTACTCCCTCTCTCCAATTCTCATGGAAGAGTGTGTAAATTATCTAACAGTCTAACTGTCTAACCCTAAATCATGATAAGACTCCTCTTATATATAGATATAGGGAACCCTCCTAAACAATTTAGGATTAGGGTTTTTATTTTAATTAAACTCTTTTAATTAATTAAACTCCTAATCCAATTAGGAATTTATGAGAGAGTACTTCTATTAATTAATTTCCAATCCCTATTAGGAATTAAATAATAGTAATTGTAATAATAATAATAATAAGACTCCTCTTATTAATTTATATTTAATATTTCCAAAATATTAAATAATAAATATTAAGCTATTTAATTTAATCTATCTACATAGATTAAATTAAATACACTTAACTTATTATTACAATTATGTCATTTACTTCTTAAATAAATATTTTCCTTTTTGCGGTGTGACCCTTTAGGTTCTCCATATTAAACCGGTTGTGAATAAATCAATTAGAACAATTCTAATTTTATTTAAATAAATTAAACTATTTAATTCATTTAAATAAATAATATTTATTCTACAATAAGGGTAAGCTCCCTTAGCGATCAACGACTTTTCAGATAATATAGATTTCAACATTAATCACAAAAGAACCTTTCAGTGAATAGTTACCGTACAATTCAATCCTTCTACCATACAATGTCCCAATTAAATATAAGACATGGAATTACTGTCAAGTCTTATTTTATTTAATTATATGTATTTTGATTTTGAAATGCACAACTCTGATAATACAAATTAGAAACTCCTTTCTAATTTCATGCTGCTTTGGCCAAAGACTTCTGAGTCGTCATTTATCGAATCACATAGGACATTCTCTCCTTTTACTAGAAGTGGTAGATTCTTTGTTGATCACTCACCTATCTCCATGTATAACTTATTATACCCAATCATACCCTTTGATATACCCTAAGGGTCTTAAGGGACATGTCAAAGTATAACTCATCATACACAAGATACTATGATGATCTCAAGTCCAAGGATCACTTGTACTACTATCACTAGAGGAATTCCTATTGACAGGCGAGTAAAACTCCATTAGGTATTCCTTAGCGAGCCACGTTCAGTGAACTTATTCTCTAATAAGCACCGACATACTTGCTTTAGTGTCTCCACACAAATGATTATGAGATCAATCATCCTCTTCTTAAGAGCAAGCAACGTATGTACTAATCTATCCGGATTCACTAATCCCCTTTTTAGTAATCCATCGATTAGGAACAATGTTAGTTTGTGAGCTATCTAGAATTTAGATCTCATTAGAATGATCCCCATCATGATTCTAAAAGCATTGTTCAAAACTATGGGTTTATCACATTTAATATAACAACACCATGTAGATAATGTAAAATGCCTTTATTAACCGAATAAGATTACAAAGTATATGCTACATCATATCAAATATGATTGGCTTGTATGCATACTACTTTTAATCTCTCACTTGCACTAAAGCCAATCGCCATGGTATCTAATACCCTTCTTCTCTAAGTGACGATCATCCTGCTGTTTGGATAAAGCTTCAGTAGATGGATATGCAATGCTGTTCTTGAGAGTCCACTATCTCTATAGTGACTTCTCCTCTTTCAATGATTCCACTAATCAAATGAAAGTGGTGCAACACTTGTTTAAATGAAAGATGAGACTTAGGAACTATTCCTAGTTCTGTAATGAACTTTTCATCCAAACAATCAACTTACAGCTTCATTTACAGCTATATACTTTGTCTTTGTCACTAAACCAGCAACTCTTTGTTGTTTAAAACTTTTCCAATTCACTGCACCACCTTTTAAGGCAACGATTTACCTTAAAGTGGATTTGTTATCGTCTTGGTCAGTCTGAAAAACTTGAGTCTGTTAAGCCCTCTAGTTTTTATTCAGACCTACCATGAATCATGATCACATCTTTAGTACCGGTTAAGTACCTAAAGATGTTTATCACTGTCTTACAGTGATCATCTCTAGAATATGACTGATCAACATCAAACCTAGTATATTCATTGCATTCATGATAGTAACTCATGCGATCTCTCTTTCAATTGGGGACAATTTTAGAGAGATACACTCTATGGCTCATCATCATGAGACCTCTCTTGGAGTTTGCCATGTTAAACGCCTTTAGCATCAAATGAATATACGTTTCTTGGGTCAAGCCGAACATCCTTTTAAATCTATCTATATAGATTTATATCCCTAATTTATAGGATGTTCCTCCCAAGTTATTCATGGAGGAATGTTTAGACAATTTTATCTTTACTGATTGTAGCATTGGTGTGTCATTCCTTATCAGTAATATATCAACATATAATACTAAGAATGTCACAGTGCTCCCACTGACCTTTTGTACACACTAGGTTCATTCTCGTTTTTGATTAAATCAAACTCTTTTGATTGTCTCATCAAAACAAATGTTCCATCTTTGAGAAGCTTGCTTCAATCCATAAATGGATCATTATAGCTTAAAACACGATTTTCTTCAACCTTTAAAACAAATTCCTCTAGCTGTATCATACATACATTCTCCTCAAATCTTCATTGAGGAAGGACGTCTCCACATCCATTTTGCCAGATTTCGTAATAAGCTGCAATCGCAAGTAAAATCCAAATGGACTTGAGCATTACCCGGTAATAAGGTTTTATCACAGTCAACTCCTTGACTTGAAAAACCTTTTAAACAGGTCTGGTCTTATAGGTCTCCACCTTGCCATTTGCCCCAGTCTTTCTCTTAAAGACCCATATTCACACTCTAGGCACTATGCCCTTTTGTGGAGTAACCAGAATCTATACTTGGTTCTCATACATGGAGTCCATTTCGGATTTCATGGCCATCTGCCATTTCTCTAAGTGTCTTCTACTCATAGCCTCATCGTATATAACTGGATCATCATCCTCTATGATGTGTACCTCATCATCATCCTCTATGATGAATCCATACCTACCAGGTATCTTCGGTACTCTTCCAGATTTACGATTCGGTTGTGGTACAATAGGTCTATCTACAGGTTCCTCGATTCGACTTAAAATGCTTTGTGGTTCTTAAACTCCTTCAAAATCTATTACCCTCCCACTAGCTCCTTCAATGATAAACACCTTTATCTAAGAAGGCAGCGTGTAGGATTATAGTAATAATAATACCCTAAACTTACTTTAGGATATCCCACAAGTCTACACTTGTCAGATTTTGTCCCAAACTTATCTTTGAAACCTTTTTCACATAAGTTGGACAACCCCTTATCTTAACATACTTAAGAATAGGAATCTTCCCTATCCATAACCTTTATGGAGTCTTGGGGCCAGATTTCTGAGGTTACCTTATTTTGTAGATATGCAGCCGTTTTTAAGGTATAACCCTAGATGAATACTAGAATGTCGGTAAAAATCATTATGGACTGCACTATGTCCAACAAGGTACAATTTTTCCTTTTTGATACACCAATCAATTATTGCGTATCAGGAGGTTTCCATTATGAGAAAATACCATTTTGAGATGATCTAGAAACTCATTGCACAAGTATTCTTTCTTCGATCTGATCAAAGAATCTTAATACTTTGTCAATTTGTTTCACTTCTGAATTCTTTGAAACTTTCAAATGATTCAGACTTGTATTTCATCAAATACACACATTCAACTCTTTGAATGACCATTTCCTTTTTCTTTTATTAGTTTATTCAATTTGCAAAATATTTTTCATGTAAGTCAAGTATACAAAGTCTATCAAGTAATCTTCCAGTTTCAAACAAAATATTATCATTATAAATAGAACAACAATTGTACTTAAATATAATACCAGAACCTTCCTTGTCCAACAACGAAAGTTTTAATATTTCTAATGAGAACTAGAACATAATAACAATTTATTAACTTAATAGAGTTGCCCGTAGGCAATGCTAAACTATAAGTTCCTATGATTAATGTAGCAACCTTTGCTCCATTCCCACACATAAGATTACTTACTCTTTGTTTAGCTTTCTACTTCTGCTTAGTCTCTGCATTGGATTGCATATGTGAGAACTATAGCCGGTATCTAATACCTAAGTAGAACCTTGACTTATAGAAAAATTTATTTTAATCATGAACAAACCTATATCTGTAACCGAAACTTCACTAAGCTTCTTCTGGTTAGCTTCTGTAAGATTCTCCTTACAGTTTCCTTTTTAGTATCCAGGCTTATTGCAGTGGAAGCAAACTCCTTTGCTATCTGCATCAGTCTTGTTCTTAGTGTCCTTAGTTATTGCCTTTCCTTATACCTTCTTTGAATTGTTCTTCTTTTCAGAAGATCCTTTGGCCCTCTTCCGCTACCTGGAAGAATCATCTACCAGTAAGACTTGGTCTTTCTTGGTTGGAAAGTGACTCTTTACAGTTTTCAACATGTTTAAGCAACTCAGGCAGGCTGACATATAGCTTGTTCATGTGAAAATTCACAACAATTTATAAGAAAGAGTCCGGAAGTGATTGCAAGATCAAATCTTGGATCAACTCTCCATCCATTAAAACCCAGTTGTCCCAATTGTTCAATCAGATTGATCATTTTGAGGACATTTGTCTATACTGTAGTGCGATTGGTTATTCTAGATCGGAAGAGCTTCTTAGATATCTGATATCTAATAGTACTATTTTCCTCACCATTCAACTCCTTGAAGGTGCCGGAGTACAGTAGGAGCATCCATAGTTTCATGCTGACGCTAAAGCTCATTACTCATGGATGCGAGTATGATGCATTGAGCCAACTGTGCATCATCTTGCCACTTTCTAAAAGTAGCAATCTCTTCCTCAGAGGCATTGTCTGCAACCATTGCAGGGATAGGCATATTAAGGATATAAGATAGCTTTTCAGCCTTGAGAACTATTCTCAAATTCTTTAACCAGTCCTTTTAATTTGGTCCGGTTAATTAGCATCTAATATGCTACGCAGTGATAGTGAATTAGACATCGTAAAATTCTATAAATGAATTTGTAATTTAACAACATTTTAGCATACATTCATTTCTTAATTAATTACCAAAATAAATTAAGTCTTTATTTTAAATTGGTATCTCCCACTATTTTCATCAAACTATATTACCCTCAATATACAGTTCAGCAAATCTAATTAAAGATTTGCTAGTGAGAATAAGGATCCCATTTTAAATGTATATAGCCTTGTGTGACACAACAAACGATATATAAATAAATAGGTAGATAACTATTGTCAATTACATCACTATGTAACTCCTTTCAATTTGCCTCTTAGATTATTTTGATCAAGTGTGACACATCCGAATCAAAATTATCCAAGTTAAGTCCAACCTAGCACTTCTATATATTCCAAAGAAAAATAATATCCTTGTGTGACACAACAAAATAGCATCGTTCAGTCTATGTATAAGCATCAAATGTGATAAAGCAACATCTTAAATATTTAATACTTGCCTTGTGTTACACAACAAACTCATATTAAATATTTAATACTGTATCACCTTACCATGCTAGAAGGCGACGTTCGATATTCCAAATATCTTTGAACGCTTAGGACTTAATATGATTTCTTTGAGAGGTTTGTTATTATTTGTCTCATCTTGTTTAGCGTGCATGCACACATATATATAAAATACGCATCATATTATTTAACATGCGAAGCATGTTGGATAATATATAATATACATATAGTAAGCAAGCACATATAGAATACTATATTTTACCCGGATTGATTATGGACTTTTATTCTAGTTTAGTTCACTAGAGCCACCAATTGAACCAAAAGGTCAAACCTAGGGTACAAGAACAAAATTTAAATATAACTATTACATTTAAACCCGGGCTCCATTACAAACGGGTCTTCAAGCGCTCTTTGCTCCTTTGTCTCTAATTTTTCAAAAAATTAATTCTAACTAGTCCTATTACAAAAACTATTTACAATAAATAGAAACCTTGATCAGCAGTTAAGGGGAAGTACATGGGAGGGAGATAGAATTTACAGTAAGAAAAATTAGAGAAGACGAAGAACGCAGACCCCATTTATAAAAACCCATTCATTCAAGCATCCACTAAAATAAATTCAATCACACATTGGTTAGTAGTCCATAATCAATCCCTATTTATTATCATACATATCTCCATATGTATCAATAAATAACATTCATCTCATGAATAATAAAACCATTCCATATATGCATTGATATCATTTAATGGGCAATTAAAAGTTTACTAGAAATTCAATTTTGAAACAAAATTTAAATTATAATAAACTTATTTATTTTATTTTATCCAATTTTGAAAAAAAATAAACTCCTTTATTTTTAATCAAATTCCAAATTAAAATAAAACACCTTTATTTTAATTAATATGGAAACCAATTTCAAGTTCAAAACAAACTCTTTTATTTTAACTTAAAATTGTTGGAAAATAAAATATATTGAATCATATTCCTTATCAAAATAAACATCTTTATTTTTAAGGAAACATGGAATCCTATTCCATATGTGAATAAACTCCTTTATTCTAGGAAACATGGAATCATATTCCATATGTGAATAAACTCTTTTATTCTTAATTTATATCAATTAAATAAACCATTTATTTTAATTGAAGAATAAATTATTTTTTCGGATTCTGCCGTCCGGCGCAGCTGCGCCCAAAATGAATTGGGAACCGCCACAGTTGCGCTGAACCCCAGGAAACATTTTTTCTGGGTTTGGGCGCAGCTGCGCTCCAGAATGAAATGGAGCCGGCGCAGCTGCGCTGCATAGCAGATTTCGGGAAAAACAAGTTCTGCCCAAAAATTCGATCCAATTGTATATCATACACACATGGAATAATCATAATCGATAATTAGCACAAGGTTAGGCTCTGATACCACTGTTAGATTTGTATATAGCGCGAACATGCAATCAAATTACATAAATAGTGCGGAAGCGCGATAAAACGGATTTTAAAATTTTTCATACAAACCATCACCATGATCATCCATGTGCTCAATTATCAATTAAACGAAAGAGATAAAGTATGAGAATCATACCCTTGTAGAACCATGCTTCCACAGGTACGAGTTCACCTCCAAATCCTTCGCTTTCTCCTTGAATTTCACCGATGGGATTCCTTCCTTTGATCAGCGTTAGCCACCCAAGTGTTTGGCCTCTAGAGGTGATCCACCAAGGAATAATAGTTATTCAAGAAGATGGGTGTTGGCAAAACCCTAGTTTTTATCTCTATAGAAATTGCAAGTACTCTCTCTCTCCAATTCTCATGGAAGAGTGTGTAAATTATCTAACAGTCTAACTGTCTAACCCTAAATCATGATAAGACTCCTCTTATATATAGATATAGGGAACCCTCCTAAACAATTTAGGATTAGGGTTTTTATTTTAATTAAACTCTTTTAATTAATTAAACTCCTAATCCAATTAGGAATTTATGAGAGAGTACTTCTATTAATTAATTCTCAATCCCTATTAGGAATTAAATAATAGTAATAGTAATAATAATAATAAGACTCCTCTTATTAATTTATATTTAATATTTCCAAAATATTAAATAATAAATATTAAGCTATTTAATTTAATCTATCTACATAGATTAAATTAAATACACTTAACTTATTATTACAATTATGTCATTTACTTCTTAAATAAATATTTTCCTTTTTGCGGTGTGACACTTTAGGTTCTCCATATTAAACCGGTTGTGAATAAATCAATTAGAACAATTCTAATCTTATTTAAATAAATAAATTAAACTATTTAATTCATTTAAATAAATAATATTTATTCTACAATAAGGGTAAACCCCCTTAGCGATCAACGACTTTCCAGATAATATAGATTTCAACATTAATCACAAAAGAACCTTTGAGTAAATAGCTATCATACAATGTCCCAATTAAATATAAGACATGGATTTACTGTCAAGTCTTATTTTATTTAATTATATGCATTTCGATTCCCAAATGCACAACTCAAAATAATGCAAATTAGAAACTCCTTTCTAATTTCATTCTGCCTTGGCCAAGGACTACTGAGTTTGTCATTTATCGAATCATATAGGACATTCACATCTTTTACTAGATGTGGTAGATTCTTTGTTGATCATTCACCTATCTCCATGTATAACTTATTATACCCAATCATAACCTTTGATATACCCCAAAGGTCTTAAGGGACATGTCAAAGTATAACTCATCATACACAAGATACTATGATGATCTCAAGTCCAAGGATCACTTGTACTACTATCACTAGAGGAATTCTTATTGACAGACGAGTAAAACTCCATTAGGTATTCCTTAACGAGTCACGTTCAGTGAACTTATTCTCTAATAAGCACCTACATACTTGCTTTAGTGTCTCCACACAAATGATTATGAGATCAATCATCCTCTTCCTAAGAGCAAGCAACGTATGTACTAATCTATCCGGATTCACTAATCCCCAATTTAGTAATCCAACGATTAGGAACAATTTTAGTTTGTGAGCTATCTAGAATTTAGATCTCATTAGCATGATCGCCATCATGATTCTAAAAGCATTGTTCAAAACTATGGGTTTATCACATTTAATATAACAGCACCATGTAGATAATATAAAATGCCTTTTAAGAAAATCAATTCTTTTATTAATAAATGAATAAGATTACAAAGTATATGCTACATCATATCAAATATGATTGGCTTATGTGAATACTACTTTCAATCTCCCACTTGCACTAAAGCCAATCGCCATGGTATCTAATACCCATATTCTCTAAGTGACGATCAAACTG
This sequence comes from Aralia elata, assembly GCA_034770075.1. Taxonomy (NCBI): domain Eukaryota; kingdom Viridiplantae; phylum Streptophyta; class Magnoliopsida; order Apiales; family Araliaceae; genus Aralia; species Aralia elata. The sequence continues at coordinate 40,096,846 of CM068383.1, read as the reverse complement.
CTGTTGAGTTAAAGCTTTAGTAAATGGATCTGCAATGTTGTCTTGAGAGTCCACACGTTCCAGGGTGACATCTCCTCTTTCAATGATCTCTCTAATCAAATGAAATCATCGCAACACGTGTTTGGATTTCTGATGAGACCTGGGTTCCTTAGCCTGCGCAACAGCTCCGTTGTTGTCACAGAATAAAGGTACGGCTCCTCTAATGCTAGGAACCACTCCAAGTTCAGTTATGAACTTCTTCATCCAAACAGCTTCTTTTGCAGCTTCACTTGCAGCTATGTACTCTGCCTCTGTCACTGAATCAGCAACTGTTTGCTGCTTGGAACTTTTCCAACTCACTGCGCCACCGTTTAAGGTAAACACGTACCCTGAAACGGATTTACTGTCATCTTGGTCCGTTTGAAAACTTGAGTCTGTATAGCCTTCTAGTTTCAATTCAGACCCACCGTAGACAAGAAATACATCCTTAGTTCTTCTCAAGTACTTTAGGATGTTTTTCACTGCCTTCCAGTGCTCTTCTCTTGGATTTGACTGATATCTGCTTGTTACACTAAGTGCATGAGCGACATCTGGTCTAGTACATATCATACCATACATGATAGATCATATTGCGGAAGCATAAGGAATCTTACTCATACGGTCTCTCTCCTCAGGGGTCTTTGGGGCCTGTTTCTTAGAGAGATGTATTCCATGGCTCATCGGCATGAGACCTCTCTTGGAATCTTCCATGCTAAACTTCTTTAGCATCGAGTCAATGTACTTTCCTTGGGTCAAGCCCAGCATCCTTTTAGATCTATCTCTATAGATCTTTATCCCCAAAATATAGGATGCCTCACCCAAGTCCTTCATTGAGAAGTGTTTAGATAGCCATATTTTGATCGATTGTAGCATAGGAACATCATTCCCTATCAGTAATATATCATCAATATGTAATACAAGGAATGAAACAGCGCTCCCACTAACCTTCTTGTACACACAAGGTTCATCCTCATTTTTGATAAAATCAAACCTTTTGATTATCTCATCAAAACGGATGTTCCATCTTCGAGAAGCTTGCTTCAATCCATAAATGGATCGTTGTAGTTTACAGACTAGGTTTGTTCCAACCGTTGAAACAAAACCCTCTGGCTGTATCATATATACATTCTCCTCAAGCTCTCCATTGAGGAAGGCCGTTTTCACGTCCATTTGCCAGATCTCGTAGTCATAATAAGCTGCAATTGCAAGCAAAATCCGAATGGACTTGAGCATAGCTACTGGTGAGAAGGTTTCATCATAGTCAACTCCTTGTCTTTGTTTGAAACCTTTTGCAACCAGTCGGGCCTTATAGGTCTCTACATTGCCGTCCGCTCCAGTCTTTCTCTTAAAGACCCATTTACACCCAATAGGCTTAATGCCCTCAGGTGGTGAAACCAAAGTCCATACTTGGTTTTCATATATGGAGTCCATCTCCGATTTCATGGCTTCTAGCCATTTCTCTGAGTCTTCACTACTTATAGCCTCTTCGTAAGTCAATGGATCATCATCATCTATGATGCGTACCTCATCATCATCCTCTATGATGAATCCATACCTCTCAGGTATCTTCGGTACTCTTCCAGATTTACGAATAGGTTGTGGTACAGTAGGTTCTTCTACTTGATCAGGTACCTGACATTGATCCGGAGTACTTTGTGGTTCTTGAACTTCTTCAAGATATATCTTAGTCCCACTGACCCCTTCGAGGATAAACTCCTTTTCCAAGAAGGCAGCGTGTTTCGCAACAAACATCTTTTGATCAGTAGGATGATAGAAATAATACCCTACAGTTTCTTTAGGGTATCCCACAAATCTACACTTGTCGAATCTAGTCTTCAGCTTATCATGCTCAAACCTTTTGACATAAGCTGGACAACCCCAAGTCTTAACATACTTAAGATTTGGTTTCCTCCCTGTCCATATCTCATATGGGGTCTTTGGGACGGATTTGGTAGGTACCTTGTTAAGTAGGTATGCAGCCGTTTCTAGGGCATAACCCCAGAAGGATATTGGAAGGTCGGTAAAACTCATCATGGAACGAACCATGTCCAACAATGTTCGATTTCTCTTTTCAGATACATCATTCAACTGTGGCGTCCCTGGTGGAGTCCATTATGAGATTATACCATTTTCTTTGAGACAATTGAGAAACTCATTGGTCAAGTATTCTCCTCCTCGATCCGATCGAAGAATCTTAATACTCTTACTAGTTTGCTTCTCTACTTCACTTCTGAATTCTTTGAACTTTTCAAACGATTCAGATTTGTATTTCATTAAATACACATATCCAAATCTAGAATGATCATCTGTGAAAGTAATAAAATAAGAATACCCTCCTCGTGCATTCGTTGTCATAGGTCCACATACGTCTGTGTGTACCAACGCTAACAACTCTGTAATTCTTTCTCCTTTTCCAGTAAAAGGAGATTTAGTCATTTTACCCATAAGATAAGATTCACAAGTTGGATATGATTCGTAATCAGATAGCTCTAAAAGCCCATCTTTATGCAACTTGGATAATCCTGTTTCATTGATATGACCGAGTCTACAGTGCCACATAAAGGTATAATTAACATCATCTCTTTTTCTTTTCTTAGTTTGTTCAATTTGAAGTATATTTTCATGCAAGTCAAGTATGTAAAGTCCATTCAGTAGATTGCTAACACCGTATAAAACATTTTTATTATAAATAGAACAACTATTGTTCTTTATTATAATATCAAAACCATCCATATCTAATACAGAAATTGAAATAATGTTTCTAATGTGTGTCGGAACATAATAACAATTATTTAAACTAATGGACTTGCCCGAAGTCAGTGCTAAACAATAAGTCCCTACAGCTAATGCAGCAACCTTTACTCCATTTCCCACTCGTAGGATGACTTCATCTTTGTTCAGCTTTCTACTTCTGCTTAGTCCCTGCATATTATTACATATGTGAGAACTACAGCCGGTATCCAATACCCAAGTAGAATTTTGACTTTCAGAAAAATTAATTTCAATCATGAACAAACCTAGATCGGAAGTCGAAGCTTCTCCAAGCTTCTTTTGGTCCGCAAGATACTGCTTGCAGTTCCTCTTCCAGTGTCCCGGCTTATTGCAATGGTAGCAAATTCCTTTGCTATCTGGATCAGGTTTCTTTTTATCCTTTCTCTTCGCCTTGCCCTTAGCCTTTTTGTTTTTCTTCTTTTCAGAAGATACCTTGGGCCTCTTCCTTTTCTTGGAAGAATCATCCACTAGTAAGACTTGGTTCTTGTTGGATGAGAAGTGACCTTCAGTAGTTTTCAGCATGTTAAGTAACTCAGGCAAGCTGACGTCCAACTTATTCATGTGAAAATTCACAACAAATTGTGAGAAGGTGTCCGGGAGTGACTGCAAGATCAAATCTTGACTTAACTCCCCATCCATCACGAACCCAAGCTGTCCAAGTTGTTCAATCAGATTGATCATCTTAAGGACATGAGTCTCAACAGCAGTGCCCTCGGTCATACGAGATCGGAAGAGCTCCTTAGATATCTGATATCTAGCAGTCCTACTTTGCTCACCATACAACTCTTTGAGGTGCAGCAATATAGTAGGAGCATCCATAGTTTCATGCTGACGCTGAAGCTCGTTACTCATGGATGCGAGCATGATACATTGAGCCAAGGTTGCATCATCTTGCCACTTTCTGAAAGTAGCAATCTCTTCCTCAGAGGCTGTTTCTGCAACATTTGTAGGGACTAGCGAATTGTGAGAAGGTGTTCGGGATTGACTGCAAGATCAAATCTTGACTTAACTCTCCATCCATCACGAACCCTAGCTGTCCAAGTTGTTCAATCAGATTGATCATCTTTAGGACATGAGTCTCAATGGTAGTGCCCTCGGTCATACGAGATTGGAAGAGCTCCTTAGATATCTGATATCTAGCAGTCCTACTTTGCTCACCATACAACTCCTTGAGGTGCAGCAATATAGTAGGAGCATCCATCGTTTCATGCTGACGCTGAAGCTCGTTACTCATGGATGCGAGCATGATGCATTGACCCAAGATTGCATCATCTTGCCACTTTCTAAAAGTAGCAATCTCTTCCTCAGAGGCTGTTTCTGCAACATTTGCAGGGACTAGCGAATTTAGGACATAAGAAATCTTTTCAGCAGTGAGAACAATTCTCAGATTCCTTAACCAATCTGTGTAATTCGGTCCGGTCAGTTTGTTAGCATCAAGTATGCTACGCAGTGATAGTGAGTTTGACATTTTTAAATTCTGCATGTGAAATAGACAACATTTTAGCATACATTCATTTAACTAATTACCAAAATAAATTAGGTCTTTATTTAAATTGGTATCTCCCACTATTTTCATCAAACTATATTACCCTCATTATATAGTTCGGCAATTCTAATTAAAGATTTGCTAGTGAGACTAAGGATCCCATTTCAAATGTATATAGCCTTGTGGTGACACAACAAACGATATATAAATAAATAGGTAGATAACTATTGTCAATTACATCACTATGTAACTCCTTGTATTTTGCCTCTTAGATTATTTTGATCAAGTGTGACACAAATTATCCAAGTTAAGTCTAACCTAGCACTTCCATATATTCGAAAGAAAAACATTGTCATTGTGTGACACAACAAAACAACATCGTTCAGTCTATGTATAAGCATCAAATGTGATAAAGCAACATCTTAAATATTTAATACTTGCCTTGTGTGACACAACAAACTCATATTAAATATTTAATACTTTATCGCTTTACCATGCTAGAAGGCGACGTTCGATATTCCAAATATCTTTGAACGCTTAGGACTTAATATATTACTTTGAGGTGTTTGTTATTATTAGTCTCATCTTGTTTAGCGCGCATGCACATATATATATAAAATACGCGTCATATTATTTAACATGCGAAGCATGTTGTATAATATATAGTAAACATGCACATATAGAATACTATATTCTACCCGGATTGATTATGGACTTTTTATTCTAGTTTGGTTCACTAGAGCCACCAAGTGAATCAAAAGGTCAAACCTAGGGTGCAAGAATTAAATTTAAATATAACTATTACATTTAAAACCCGGGCTCCATTACAAACGGGTCTTCAAGCGCTCCTTGCTCATTTGTCTCCAATTCTTCAAAATTAATTGTAATTAGTCCTATTACAGAAACTATTTACAATAAATAGAAACCTTGATCAGCAGTCAAGGGGAAGTACATTGGAGGGAGATAGAATTTACATTAAGAAAAATTAGAGAAGACGAGGTACGCATACCCCATTTATGAAAACTCATTCATTCAAGCATCCACTAAAATAAATTCAATCACACATTGGTCAATAGTCCATAATCAATCCCTATTTATTATCATACATATCTCTATATGTATCAATAAATAACATTATCTCATGAATAATAAATCCATCCCATATATGCATTGATATCAATTAATGGGCAAAAGTTTTGCTAATATTTAGTTTTGAAACAAAATAAACTCTTTTATTTTAATCAAAAACCAAATCCAAATTAAACTCCTTTAATTTTTTTTTAGCAATCTGAAATCCTATTCCAGATAAAATAAACTGTTTTATTTTAAACTTTTATCAGTTAAATAAACCATTTATTTTAATTGAGAAAAACAAAAAAATTTCAAAGTTTGGACACCGGCGCGGCCGCGCTCCATTTTGAACTAGGAGCAGCGCGGCCGCGCTGCACCCCCAGAAACGTTTTCTGGGTTAGGGCGCGGCCGCGCTCCAGAATGAACTGGAAGCGGCTCGGCCGCGCTGCAACGCAGATTCAGAAAAAAATTTCTTCAGCCCAAAATCCGATCGTATCGCATATCAATTCATACATGGAATCATCAAGATCGACAATTAGCACATGATTAGGCTCTGATACCACTGTAGGGTTTGTATATAACACGAGCATGCAATCAAATTACATAAATAGAGCGGAAGCGCGACAAAACGGATTTTAAAATTTTTATACAAACCATCACCATGATCGATCAATGTGCTCAATTAATGATATAAACGAAAGAGAAAGAGAATAAGAAATTATACCCTCGTAGAACAAAGCTTCCTCGGGTACAAGTTAACCTCCTAATCCTTCGTGTTCTCCTCGAATGCTACAGTGTGATTCCTTCCTTTGATCAACGTTACCCACCCAAGTGTTTGGCCTCTAGAGGTGATCCACCAAGGAAGAACAAGTATTCAAGAAGTTGGGTATTTGGCAAAAACCCTAGTTTCTATCTCTATAGAAATTACAAGTACTCTCCACAATTCTTATGCAAGAGTGTGTAACCCTCATCTATGATAAGACTCTCCTTATTTATAGATGTAGGAATAACCCTTCCTTAAACTATTTAGGATTAGGATTTATATTCTAATTAAACTCCTTTAATTAATTATGCTCCTAATCCAATTAGGAATTTGTGAGAGAGTACTTCTATTAATTAATTCTCAATCCCTATTAGGAAATAAATAATAGTTCTATTAATTAATTCCCAATCCCTATTAGGAATTAAATAATAGTAATAGTAATAATAATAATAATAATAATAATAAGACTCCTCTTATTAATTTATATTTAATATTTCTAAAATATTAAATAATAAATATTAAGCTATTTAATTTATTCTATCTCCATAGATTAAATTAAATACACTTAACTTATTATTACAATTATGCCATTTACTTCTTAAATAAATATTTTTTCTTTTACGGTGTGACCCTCTAGGTTCTCCATATTAAACCGGTTGTGAATAAATCAATTAGAACAATTCTAATCTTATTTAAATAAATAAATTAAACTATTTAATTTATTTAAATAAATAATATTTATTCTACAATAAGGGTAAGCCCCCTTAGCGATCAACGACTTTCCAGATAATATAGATTTCAACATTAATCACAAAAGAACCTTTGAGTAAATAGTTACCGTACAATTCAATCCTTCTACTATACAATGTCCCAATTAAATATAAGACATGGATTTACTGTCAAGTCTTATTTTATTTAATTATATGCATTTCGATTCCCAAATGCACAACTCAAAATAATGCAAATTAGAAACTCCTTTCTAATATCATTCTGTCTTGGCCAAGGACTACTGAGTTTGTCATTTATCGAATCACATAGGACATTCACATCTTTTACTAGACGTGGTAGATTCTTTGTTGATCATTCACCTATCTCCATGTACAACTAATTATACCCAATCATACCCTTTGATATACCCCAAAGGTCTTAAGGGACATGTCAAAGTATAACTCATCATACACAAGATACTATGATGATCTCAAGTCCAAGGATCACTTATACTACTATCACTAGAGGAATTCCTATTGACAGGCGAGTAAAACTCCATTAGGTATTCCTTAGCGAGTCACGTTCAGTGAACTTATTCTCGAATAAGCACCTACATACTTGCTTTAGTGTCTCCACACAAATGATTATGAGATCAATCATCCTCTTCCTAAGAGCAAGCAATGTATGTACTAATCTATCCGGATTCACTAATCCCCAATTTAGTAATCCAACGATTAGGAACAATTTTAGTTTGTGAGCTATCTAGAATTTAGATCTCATTAGCATGATCACCATCATGATTCTAAAAGCATTGCTCAAAACTATGGGTTTATCACATTTAATATAACAGCACCATGTAGATAATATAAAATGCCTTTTAAGAAAATCAATTCTTTTATTAATAAATGAATAAGATTACAAAGTATATGCTACATCATATCAAATATGATTGGCTTGTGTGCATACTACTTTCAAATCGCACATTTAGCCCCACAATCTAGCAGTCCCGGTCTTTGCAAATCCTAAATCGAAAAGGAATGTTCAGGACAGTTCTCATTCAGCTGTCGGAAAGCAAAACAAGCACCGAAGCAAGATTATAGAGGTGGATAAAAATGGTAAGCCGTTAAGGAGGAAAGGGAGGGGATATCAGGTGGGCCGGATGCCATCGCCGGAGAACTCCAAACCAGATCCAAACAATGAGTCCCTACAATCCATCCACTACCAAAAGAATACTCCCATACTCACAGATGAAACAAAAAAGAAGCACAACCTAGAGGCCACCGGACTTTGCCAAAAAAAAGGTGAAGAAGGCAGCTTTCTGGTTAAGACACGCTCGGAGTTTGCTGGAAAGACCCCAAACATAAGTCAAGTATAATGGCAGGGGAATGGAGGGAAAGAGAAGCATGGGTGGGCCGGTAAAGAGAAAAGGAGGATAAAGAAGGGTGTTTGATCAGAGGCGAAATGGCAGAGGCATGGAGGGGGGTGTCCTAGAGAGAAATCAGCTTCTCTCTCTACCCTACTTGGAGCCCTCCATATAATGTGATCCGAAATGCATTAAACTGGAATTAGTGTATCTTTATGAATTTTGATGTTCCGAGCTTCCCACGTTTTGTAGAAGGATGTAGCCAATGTCAAGTAAAGAATATTTTTGGTGAGGTTGCTGCCTTGGAAATTAATGACAAACTCAGTAAGCCCACACCAATCCTTAGGGATGTTGTCCTAGTCCCCAATATTAAAAACAGTTCGCACAATGACACTAGAGTAATCACAGCTAAAGAAAAGATGATCATAGCTTTCATAACATTTTTGGCATAGAGGACACGTGATTTCATTTCTGGAGCCATAATGCTCCGTGATATCATTGGTAGGAAGTCGTCTCAGAAATCCCAGCCAAAGAGTGAAAGAATACCGGGGAATATGCAGTTTATGCCACAGAATTTTGTGCCAACCAACTTCTTGGTTTCTATTTTTGATACAATCCCATATATGCTTGGCTTTGATTATAGTAATATCCAATGAATTCCATAGGATGCAATCATCACAATTGGGGGGAGTAGGAATTGATTGAATTTGTCTTCTCATCAAAATGACCTCATGATGATTGCTGTGAGGTAACTGCCAATAGGAATTATGCAGAATGCCGCTAACAGTAGCAGTAAGTGGAAGCCCCAGTTGGAAATCAGAGTGTTACTTGGAAGTAATGGGGATCTGTTCAGCCATGGGTCGAACCATAAGTTAATGTGGTCACCCTTGCCCACCTTGTATGTAATATGATCAAGAACAGTTGGCTTGAGCTTAAGAATTTGCCTCCAAATCCAAGAACAGTCATTTGGGATAGCAATCTGCCATATATTGTGCTTTTTGAGAACAGTAGATTTAGCCCAACTTGCCCATAATGAAGATGGTTTAAATTATAGAACTTTAGTTAGTTGGATAATCAAGAGAGCTTTGTACCAAGTCAAGCAAGCTTTTGATGCCCAGACCTCCTTCATTAGTAGGAAGAGATAGAGCAGACCATGCCACTTTGGCTCCATATTTTGCAAGTGTTTGGCCCTTCCATAAAAACCTACTAAGAATTGATTGTATGGCTCTTATAATAGCTTTGGGCAAGAGAAAGTGTGAGCTCCAGAATGCTTGGATAGAAAATAAAACTGATTTAATGAGCTGGAGTCTACCCGAGTAGGCAAGCACTTTTGAGGTCCAAGAGGTAACCTTCTTTGTGATTCTGTGAATTAGAGGAATGCAGTCATTATAGGAGAGTTTTGATAAAATAAGAGGAACTCCCAAGAATTTAATTGGCAGAGTACCAATGGGAAACTCAAGAAGAGATAAAATGCTTTGCTTTGTGTCCGGATCAATGTTAGCCATGAAGCATTGACTTTTCTGAATATTAGGAATGAGCCCAGAATATAAGGAAAAGGATTGAATGCAATACTGAATTATAGAGACTGTCTGTAAATTACCATGACAAAAAATGAGAACATCATCGGCAAAGAAAAGATGAGTAATTTTACAGTCATTAGTTCTCCAATGAAATTTGAAATCATGTTGCAAAGATCTTGAGTTCAGTTTCAGTGAGAGCATTTCCATAACCAGAACAAAGAGGTATGGAGAGAGAGGGTCTCCTTCTCTTAGGTGATAGACTCCACGACACGCTTGCGTGAGGTGGTCGTCACCCGGATCGTTTCTAGTAAGCAACTTTGATGGAACTCTCTCGATATCTTAACCCAACGTCTATTTGGAGACGAGAATCTTGATAAATTCGATCAAGCAATTGAATTCACGTAGGATGGAACACCAACAACACTTAGACCCTCGTTTAGATGAAAAACGATAATCTCCGTATGATTGTATGATGCGATAGAATAACGCCACACACAACTATGGTTTGTTGTATGATAAGTTAAATATGAATCTCAAAAGAAAAACTAAGAAATTAGCTTAGAAATTCTTCAAAGAACCAAAAGTAGAGAATAGCTCTCAAGTATGAATAAACTCTGAATAATATTGAATTGTTTTTTTTTGGCTAAATGTGTTTGTGGATTGTATAGAAAGAGATCATACAAAAGCAAAGGGGCATACCCCAGACTATAGCAATGTCCTCTAATGACAACCCAAAAGAGGATAGAGCTATAGAAACATAAATGGTACCATTACAAAAGATTAATTACACAAGCCAATTACAGTAAAATTGGCTAAAGTGAGTGGCTTTAAGGAAAGAGTTACATTTAGAAAGCCTAGGCTTGATAATATTTATGACATCTAAAGCAAGTCTACTCGGAGGTTCAAGTGTATCCTTGTGAATCTTTGAGTTTCGGGCCTCCCAAATCTTGTAGAAAGAAACCGCTATAGAGAGACTTAGGATTTGTTTGGAGAGCTTACTACCTTGGAAGGATATTGTGAACTCAGTCAGCCCAGTCCAGTCCAATGGAGCATTCCAGTTACCCATTTGCAATGCAGCAGTTAAGATTGACGAGGAATAGTCGCATAAGAAGAAGAGGTGGTCAAAAGTTTCAGGACATTGTTGGCATAGGGGGCATTGCATGACCCTTCCCGTATAGTGCTTGGTGATATCATTAGTTTGTAGCTTCCGCAGAAAACCCAGCCATAATATGAAATAGTAACGTGGCACAAACAAGCTGTTCCATGGGACATCATGCCATGTTACCATCTGCTGCCTGTGTCTAACGCATTCCAAGATATGCCAGGCCTTCAAGGAAGTAATATCCATTGAATCCCACATTATACAGTCGTTTGTATTAGGAGGGATAGCCAAGGTCTCGATCATATTGCGGAAAAGAATGACTTCATGGTAGTTACTTTAGGGAAGGGACCAAGAAGAGTCATGCAGAATATCACAGACCTTAGCCGTGGTACTGAGGCCAGAATTGGATATTGGCGTAGTATTAGGGTTGATCAGATTGCCATTTAGCCAAGGATCGTGCCATAAACTTATCTGATCACCGCAGCCCACTTTGTAGTTAACATACTGCCTAGCGATAGGACGCAGTTTAAGGATCTGCTTCCAAGCCCATGAGCAATCCGTAGGTATTGGGAGGTGCCAGATGGAATTCCCTTTAAGTATGGTACGTTTGACCCAACAAACCCAGCTGGAAGTAGAATTGAATTGGAGAATCCGGGTTAAATGGAACATGATGAGAGATTTATTCCAGTCTAAAATGTTCTTGACACCAAGCCCACCTTCTGAGATGGGAAGCGAAATCAAATTCCAAGCAACTTTAGCCCCATATTTAGCAAACGAAGATCCTTTCTATAAGAACCGGCAGAGAATAGATTGGATGGATCTAGTTACCGCTTTAGGAAGGATGAAATGATTGCTCCAGAAGGACTGGATGGAAAAAAGGACTGATTTGATAAGTTGCAGCCTCCCGACGTAAGACAAAGCAGAGGAAGTCCAGGAGGAAACTCGTTGGCTTATCCTTTGAATAAGAGGAACACAATCTTGATAAGAGAGCTTTACGGAAATAAGGGGAACTCCCAAAAATTTTGTGGGTGTCATGCCAACAGAGAACCCAAGAAGAAATAAGATGCTTTGTGTAGTAGGCGGGTCGGTATTTGCCAAGAAACATTGGCTTTTCTGGACATTCGGGATAAGCCCATAGAAGAGGGAAAAGGAGCTGATGCAAGAGTGTATGATTGTAACAGTAGGAATACTTGCATGACAGAAGATCAAAATGTCATCTGCGAAAAATAGGTGGGTGACCCTAGCTTCTTTCGTACGCCAGTGAAATCTGAATTCCTGTTTGTTTGATCCCTCATTAAGCTTAAGAGAAAGCATTTCCATAACAAGCACAAAGATATAAGGAGAGAGGGGATCACCCTGCCTAAGACCTCTTGAGCTTGCAAAGTATCCAGTCAGGGAACCATTAACTTTGATGGAAAACATAGCGGAGGAGATACAGGCTTTGATCCGACAGGTGAAACCATGAGGGAATTTATAGTTGTTGAGAATATCAAAAAGAAACTCCCAACAGACAGTGTCAAAAGCTTTCCTAATGTCAATTTTTAGAGCACACATGGCCGTGCCCGAAGCCCGATGATAATTCCTGAAGAGTTATTGAGCAAGGAAAATATTGTCACTGATATTCCTACCCTTGATAAATGCAGACTGAGACTTATCAATAATGGAGGGCAAAACCTCTTTGAGTCTATTAGATATAAGCTTTGCAATACATTTGTAAATAGTGTTGCAGCAAGCAATTGGGCAAAAATCAGCCATGGATGAAGGATTATCACCTTTAGGAACAAGGGCAATGGCTGTGGAATTGAAACCCCTAGGCATTCTGCAGGTAGAGAAGAAGAACTTAACAGCTCTAGTGAAATCCTCACCCACAGTGTCCCAGCAATGGATGAAAAAATTCACATTGAAGCCATCTGGGCCTGGACTCTTGTTTCTCTTCATTGAATTGAGGACTTTGAATACTTCATCATCAGTAATAGGACTGAGAGATAAGCAGCTTGATCAGGACTGACACTCAGATTCTCCCATTTCATCGCTGCTTCAGTGCAATGGGGAGGACAGTGAAGGAGAGCTCGGTCTTGAGACTCCAAATTCCACAAAAAGGTCATGAGATTGACTGCTCACAGAGTTCCCATCCAAAAGATGAGAATGGCTGACCATAGTGAGAGAGAAAGAAGTCTGAAAGAGCTAATGGAAACAAAGAAGGATGATGAGAAGGCCGGAGGGGAGGGGAACAATAACAGGGAAATGGAGATGAAATAACCAAAATGGGTAAACAGAAAAAATTGGTAAGGATGGAAAGGGTAGGTGAGGATGGGCGGGAGACTAAAAAAGGAAAGAAAAGAGTTAACGGTAAAAAAGAAAAGACGGAGGAGAAGAAAGCCGGTCGAAAATCCTAGAGAGAAGGGAGAGCAAAATTCTAGAGAGAGAAACTAACCCCCCATCGCATCATCCATGTATTCTATTTATACTAATAACATGAAACCCTAATCCTATAAGGAAATAAAGAAAAGAAATCTTAGCTAGAAAACAATATGAAAATCAAATCTTATCTAATAAACATCCTAGTTACAATAGAATAGGAAAAGATCCCCAAAAGATTGCATTAAATCTAATAAAACGCGTACTCGGAATCCGTGCTACGTCCCAAGCGCCTAGGCACTTGAATTATGAAGGTCTGGAGCGCCTAGGCGCTCTCCCGCAGTATGCGCAAGAGTTGTCAAGCACCTAGGCGCTTGAAATGTGAAGGAATGGAGTGCCTAGGCGCTCAAGTTTTCTGCTGCAACATCCTTTGGAAAAATGGCCATAACTCTCGCATCCGAACTCCGATTGGGACAATTCAAGATGTTCCGAAAAGCTTAAGAGATAGATCTACAACTTTCATTCTTTGTGTTTTGCGAGATTCTAGCTGGATCAAGGTCGAAATTGAGCCCGAAGTGACTGCTATGTAAATGGTATCTCCAAACTCCTCAATCTCCACTCCAATCATCCTTGAGCCAACTTCCATTATTCCGTACATTGCATGATGCCTTGGCTTGCGTTGATTCGGCCTTACTAAATAGACGGTATCTAGTAATCCCAAATCACATGATTGATCCTCTCCTCGCCGTTCATATGAATTTACCTCCAATGTACGCATCCTTAAATGGACTTCAACCCAATCACTCGCGACTAACTGATGAACCTCTAGAACTCGAGTTGAAGGAATATTGTTCGATGCGAGCCTGGTCAGGATCTCATCATTCCCCTCCTCTTGAAAAGGATTTGTCCTCAAATCTGACATCCCCTCCTTTTGAAAAGGATTTACCCACAAATCTAGTCCTACACGAAAACAAATTAAGTTAGTAGCATCAAACAAATCATAATCCCAAAACTCATCTTACAAACGAAATATATAAGCAATATCAACAATGCAAGTAAAGTAATGAGAATAATCATCAAAAACTCCAATTCCTGCAAAGAACATAGCAACATATGACATTCCCCTTGTATGGACAAGAACAACTTGTAAGCGATTCCTTCCAAGCGATGCTCGACATAGCACAACACACTGCAAACTCTTCGTAACACCTCTTGGAAACTTAAATTTTCAATTTTCTTTACACCAGAACTTGTCCGCACTAACACAATGCTCTTCCACACAAAAACCAAATACTTCCAAATTACTAACTACATCAAAACAAACTAAATTAGCAACTATAGCAAAGATGCAAACAAAATTACTACCTAATAACATAAATGCATAAGTAATAAAATAAATGCAAATAACACAATGAAAAGTTTTATCTCCTCCTGGATCAAATATCAGCAAATAGAACTCTTCACGAAGCATATCCTCCCAATGACGAATTGCTGGATCAAAAATCAACTTAATGATCTCGTCCATTCGCAAATATACCCACTGACGAATTCCCGGATCAAAGGTGAATCTTATGATCTCGATCATTCGTACGAACTCCTATTTCGTTACACCGGGATCAAATAACAGTCTTCGAAACTTTCCTTGGCGCAATCGCAAATATACTTGAATTCCTGGATTAAACACAAAACAAAACAAATAAACAAGTTCCTTTTGTCTAATCACCAAGAAATTAAATAATGCAAAATCACATGCATAATCTACTAGAACATAATTCAAAATACTTCCCTGTAGACTCTTAATGCACTGTTCGAATTGATTTGCAAAACGAATTAAATCTTTCTCCTCGCGGAGTATGAACCCATCTCGAATCTGCAAAACAAATTCAACCTTTCTCTTGCCATTGACATCAACTCATTCAAAATCAAATAATCGCATCAATGGAATCAACAGATCACAATTAACACCACAAGATGAAAACTCACTTGCATAATTGTATTCGCAATCAAACCCAACACAAGCTAAAGAATTTTCCCAAGTGTTGACAAAACTCGGAATATCATCAAAACAAATATTATCAATTTTCCCCATGAATGAATGCAAAACATGATTCAATATGAAAACATTCAATGCATTAGCTAATCCCAATGATTTAACTAAACATGTATATAAACCATATCTTAATCCAATCCAATGATAATCACTTTTCAATTCAATATCCAATGATAGTAATTCTTTCCAATTCAAGACAACATTCTCAAAATCATGCAATGATAACAACTCTAATGGAAAGACATTACCAAATGATAACAAATCATGCAATGAAGATTCCTCTATTGAAGAATTATGATTACTACCATTACCCATTAATGACATGTCATGTAAAGATTGATTAACATCAAAACCTAATTCAACATGTGAATGAAAAACCCTAGAATGAGTTTCATGCAAGTGCAAACGCTGAAAACGAGAATACCCACAATAATCACTAGAATAAATTCTACGAAGATATGCACTTTGACAATGAGAATTTACCAAATGATAGTAAGAATATTGACAACGAGAATATAACGCATGCTCATAAACTAACTCGACAAATATCAAATATCCTCCATAGTTTATGATAAAGACAATTCTACCATCAAAATAGCTAACAACAAATTTATCAATGAAAGCATGCAAAACATGTTTTAATAAACTCATGAACATAGTAGATGCATTAGTTAATCTAACAGAAATAACTATCCACCTATACAATTCACATGTTAACACAATTTTCCATTTATCACAATATCTCATGCTAATTTGATTAGGCATAAACATCACATGGTCATTTTCCAATGTAGATAAAACACAAGCACTATGCAATTTATCAAGCATATTATCTAAGTAAAGAAAATAAAAACGATACTTGTTTACCAATTCAAAATCAACGCACAAGCTCGACATCCTTTCCGTCTTAGGTACTATGATCTCATGAATAGCACACGCACTAATGCTTTCTCCCACGATACCCACTTTGATGAAGTTGGACTCCATCAACTTTCCAACCCGCCTTGGTAACTTTGTCGTCTCCTCGGAAATACTATAAGCTGACTGGTATAGAATGGTAGCTCTGGGTATATCATCAACAACCTGTATAAGAGAAACAACAGAACTAGACAAAGAAGAGTTAATCTTGTTAGTATTCAAAAGCGTTGTCTTGTACGAATGTACAGTCATTGGCTTTTCAAAATACAACTCACTTTCTAACTCACTCTCCTCTCTTTTTTCACTCTTACTCTCCACTGTTTCTTTCTCTCGTTTGTTTTCAATCTCTCTATTTTTTTCATTCTCTTTTCCACACTTTTCTTTTTCACACTCAATCTTTTTTTCAATTTCTTTTTCACTTTCTTTTTGTCGATCACTTTCATTTGTATTTTCTTCCTCGTGATCACAATCTTTTCGTACAATCGCTAGATCTTCACGGACTTCGTCATGTACGCTGGAACCTAATAATTCTCCTTGGATGGCATACTCTATTCCATCTTCTTCCTTTCTCGACTGATCTTAGAGACCCTCTCTCCCCATACCTCTTTATACTGGTTATGGAACTGGTATCCAGGAAGCTAAATTGGGGATCAGTGCAACAAGATTTTAAATTCCACTGGCGGACCAAGGATTGCAAAATTACTCATCTGTTTTTTGTTGATGATATCATTGTATTTTGCCATGCTGATTTGCCTACTGTAAGGATTATTCATTCTTGTATCAGCTCATTCTCCTTGGTTTCTGGGCTTATCCCTAATGTTCACAAAAGCCAATGCTTCCTTGCTAATACTGAAGCTGCCACAACACATATTATTATCTCCCTTTTTGGATTTGTTGAAGGCCAACTACCTACCAAATTCCTGGGCGTCCCCCTAATCTCTTCCAAATTATCATATCATGACTGCATCCCACTAATTCACAGAATCACACAGCGGGTAACCTCTTGGACCTCATCTGTTCTTGCTTACTCCGGAAGACTACAATTGATTAAATCTATCCTTTTTTTAATTTAATCTTACTGGAGCAACCATTTTATCCTTCCCAAAGCAGCTCTTAGGTCCATCCAATCTATTCTCTGTCAGTTTCTATGGAAAGGTGCCTCCCTGCCAAATTATGTTGTATATGAGTCCCACTTGATAAAACAAAACCAAATACCTAACCTAATAATAAAATCCTCACAACCTGAGGTTAGGTAAAGGAAGATAACACATTAACAAAAACATCCGGACTAGGCCCGGCCCATCCGAAAAAATAAGAACAAAGCCCCACGCGGCAGACCAACCATAGCATTAAACCACAAGGCCTCGCGGGTACAATAAAGCTGGAAGCCCAAATGAACGGGTCCAAAGCAAGCTGAACAGCTCAAAATCAAACCAAGCTTAATCAGCCAAAAGACAGAAGGACAATAATTAGGTCCCTAACGTTATCCCAATTCAGCATTCAAATTAAACACGTGGGGCCCGAAAAACGAGGACCTGCACCAACATCAGCTTCAACCAAAAGCCTAAGAAATGAGGACCTACACCTGACAGAACCCCAACCGATGTTGTCGGCCATAACCTACTAGCAGTGAACTACCGGAGACAAGATACCGGCGAGAACCATACGAACAAATCTGGACCAACAGGAGCACCGGCGAACCACCATAGTTACCGGCAAGCAAAACCAGATCAGCAACCTTCACCAACAAGATTAGCCCGGATCCAAACAATCGATAACAACCAAACTGATAAATGGAGGGGAGCAATCCACAAGAATCCCAACCAGATCATCAAGATGCCCAAACAGGTTTTCAACCACAAGGAGAAGAATATCCTCCGGCGAAAACCCCCTCTGCAAACAGCCAAACAACAAATGGAACACAAATCCAGAAAGATGGTAAATTGATAGGAAACTGCAACCATAAATTATAACCAAAACACCAAACTAATTAAATGGAAGTAGAGTCAAAATGCAGAAATCGGAAGGGAAGATCACAAGAAAAGCCACCGGGAAAACCCCAGCAGTTGGCATAGGGATTCAAATGAGGCCCCGGGGCGAGCCGTAAACTCGGACGTCCTGGGATCGAATCCCACTTGCAACAATTTTCAAAGGCAGCAATGCTCATGGGGCCACGGGCCACCCAGCACAAGCTGGGAAGCAGACCGCCTCGGTCCGGGCTGGGAAGATTAGTCCGACTACGGTTAGGAAACTCCACATTATCAAAAAAAAAAGCCACCGGAAATGCAACAGCACTCCGACAAACCCTAACAAGACCCCAAATCCAAATCGAACTGATATGCAATGGAAACAGAGGACCCATAACCAGTAGATCATCCGGCGAGATAAAACCCAACCGGCAACCCACCATGGATACCATCAAAATCAGAACAGAGCAGGAAAATCAGAACGCGACCGTTACAAAACACCTATGAACAAAAGGAAAATTGAACATAGGGGATAAAATCATAAAGGACAGCAGCCAAAATCGATATTATCAATGACAAAATACAAGAATTCCAAATCTGAGCATGAATAAAGAAAAGCAATAAAAACAACATGGAACCCAGATCGGAATAAATACACGGATCAATAAGAGCCCCATCCAAGCAACCGAAAGGACTGCAGATCCATAACCACCAAAACCCCAAGCACAGAATCCGGCAATGCCACTTCCAACACCAAAAAGATAAATCATTAGGAACCAACCCAACCGGAACCATTTTCCATCAAGAAATCCGCAAACAAGATCAAAAAATCACGCCCAAACACCTAGGGCTCCCCCTACTAGGCTAATCGAGAAGACAACAAAACCATCAAAACCCTCGGACTTAGTAATAGATCGGTTGGAAAAGGAGCTGTTCAGAAAGTTCTTATTTGGGCTGCCGGAAAAGCCACAAAAAGAACAGAGAAGCAAGGTGAAGGAGAGGGCAAGATGAGTTGGTGGGCTGGAATGGGAAAATGAGGGAGCAAAAGTGATTTGGGAGGCCATAAGAGCGGATGTCAAAAGATGAAGGAGATTTGGCCGGAGGGGGATTCAGCAAGGGAAACTCAGCAGATCCAAAACAGAGGATGTCCGAACCAAATATAATAGGAGAGAGCAAACCAAGGATAACCAATCAGAAAGTACAAAGAGCCTCATCACAAGGAACCGTGGAAAACAGGTCACTCACACCTCTTCAGAGCAACCCACAGCCTCTAGGCATCTCCCAAGCCCAGGAAAGATCCGAGTGGTGAGGAAGAGAGTACAATGAATAGGTAGACCAAGGTTGCAAGAGCTCACTGATTAAGGAGGAAAGGACACCACCAACAATCTAACATACTACAACAAATCATCACGAGCAGCCCCCTCCACCAAAAGCCACCAAACCAGATCAGATCAAAAACTCACCGGTCCAAGAACCGAGCATATGTTTTTTCTATGTGAATATTCTATAATCATCTTGCAAGGAGCTTTAAGTATTGGAAATTGGGACCATCTTCCCATGGATTGGAAAGGTATTACTACGTTCATTTCCTCTTTTCAAGGAAGTCATCTAACCAAAAACATTCTCAGTCTCTCCTTAGCAGTTACCTTCTACAAAATCTAGGAAGCGAGAAACACCAAGATTCATAGGAATATTCTCATTCCACTAAATGCACTTGTTAAGGATGTTATTAATATCATCAAGTCTAGATTATCTTCATGTAATTCCTTCATTAAGGCCACTCATTTTTGTAATTATTACTGTAACTGGCTTGTGTAGCTATTGTCTATAGCTTAGTCCTCTTTTGGGAGTGTCATCAGATGACCTAGCTATAACCTGGGGTATGCCCCTATGCTTTTGTTCTCTAGTTCTTTTTATACAACAAACACATTTAGCAAAAAAAAGAAAGGGAAAGAGAACCAAGGTCCCTCCACAGTTCCCGTCTTTCCATACCAGTATTAAGACCATACACAAAAGATACTAAAAAGTCATTTACATTATCTCCGAATGCTTACTTGCTGTCCAACTCGGGGATCCCTAGCAATTTCAAAATGGAATGCTAGCCCCTTCTCCTTTCTTTTATTATCTCCTTCTCTCCCTTTTTTCTCCTCCCCGACCATGGTTAGTCATTCCCATCTTTCTGCGAGAAACTCAGAGAGTGTCCAATTAAGGGATGTGTTTGCAGAATTTGGAGTCTCTATTCAAAATTCTCTCGTGTTTCCTTCCACGGTGAGCCCACATAGCGATAGGATGGTTGAGTCTGAGGTTTTTCCCCATACAGTGGGTCTTAGTTCGGATGAATCAAACTCCCTGGATGGGGATCTGGAGCTTAATGTTGGGCCATCTTCTAGGGCTTAGGATCATGATATTTTTAAAGCTGCTCAGTCTTTCTCTCAAAAGGATAGGGAGGAAGCTCTAGTGGAGAGGAAGAAAATTTCGCAGCTTATGGAGTTCGTCTCTGCCCATGGTTTATCTGTGAAGGACTTTAACGATTATGTCTCTGAGGGGAAAATTGCAAATAGGATTACTAGTCGCAAGGAATTTAATGGCGGCACGAATTTGAATGTCTACCAGGTTTTGATGAAAGGCCCCTTAATGCTGAGGGGAGTCCATCGCCTATGCCGGAGCGTGGTAGTCAAGCACTGGGGTTTTCCCCTGTACTGTCTGGTATCCCGCCTAGTCATGTCAGTAAGCTTGGATGTAGCTTGGAGGGGACCATAAAGTCCTGGTGTGAGGTTGTGGCAAAGAAGTCGGGTAATAATTATTTGTCTTTGACTTTTCACCCGCCTGTTTATGTTGATGGGAAAATCCTTATAAAGCCTCCAGTGGATGTTCTTCGGAAAGGAAACCAGTTATGGGCTTCTAGTATGGTGGGGAATTTCCTCCACTCAAAGCTCCCATATAAAGTTGTTGAGCCTATTGCTAAGCGGTTGTGGGGGAATATGGGTTTGTCAAAGGTTTTCCTTCATGACAAAGGTTATTACATTTTCAAATTCCTATCGACCTCTGACAGAGATAATGTCCTTGCGTCGGGTCCCTGGCATTTTGCGTCTAAGGTTATTGTTTTGAAGCCTTGGAAGGAGGGCTTAGTATTTACCAAAGACGACTGCCATAAAATTCCAATGTGGGTGAAATTTAGTAATGTTCCTCTTTCCTATTTGAATTCGGATGGTATTAGTTTTCTTGCTAGTGGTATTGGAAAACCCCTATTCGTGGATGAGATGACTTTGCACTTGGAACCCATGCATTTTGTTCATGTGTGCATTGAGGTTAATGCGGATTTCTCGTTCCCGTCCTCTTTAGATGTGACTGTTTTTGCTGAGGATCCTTCTAAAGAATTTGTGGTGACTGTTGATGTGGAATATCAAAGCAAACCTCCGACATGCCGGACTTGTAAAGTTTTTGGTCATTCGCCTCTGAAGTGTCCTAATTCTTCTTTTAAATGGGTTCCAAAGGTTGTTGCTGCTTATGGTATCTCTGGTCATACAAAGGATGGGAAGGATGTCGGGGCTGTTGATGTGGAGGCTAGTCCTGTTGAGGTCCCTGGTCAACCTAGTGGTGATGTTGACTTGGTGCTGCCTAATAAGGATTGGGTTACTGTATCTAGGGGAGTGAAATCCACTCCCAAGGGGATTAGTGAGTCCTCAATAAAGATGCGGGTTTCAAACTCTTTCTCCCCCATCGAGCCTGGTTATGTCACAGGGTTGGTTTCCTCGGATACTGATTCGCCTATTGCTGCAAATCCTTTAGTTGATAAGCTCAAAGTGGTGGATGAAAAGGAAGGTAGAGATTTGAAACAGAAGGACTGTGTGGGTAAAGAGGTGTTCCAGGCTGCCAAAAGAAGGAACAAAGGCAAGGGTAACAAATCTCCTCGGTAACTAGTTTAATGTTAGGTTCCTATAATATTAGGGGGTTGAATAAAAAGCCTAAGCAGGCTTATGTTAGACAATTTGTAGTTGATAACAATATTTCTTTTATTGGTTTGCTTGAAACTAGAGTGAAAGTTCTTAAGGCTGATAGGATTTCACGAGCTATTAATAGGAACTGGAAGTGGGCGTTTAACTATGATGCCCACTATGATGGGAGAATTTGGGTTGGTTGGAATCCGGATATTTGGAATGTTAATATTCTTTTTGTATCTGCTCAAGTGGTACATTGTAAAGTACACCAACTTTCTGATAGTGATAAGCCTTTTTTGGTTTCCTTTGTGTATGGACTTAACTCTATTTCTGAGAGAAGAGTTCTGTGGAGGGACTTGGTTTCTCTTAATTCTGGCCTGTGTTGGTGTTTGATGGGCGACTTTAACGAAATAAAGCATCTGTCTGAATCTGATAGAATTGATGAAGCTTGGGATTCTGGTATGACTGATTTTAAAGAATGCTTGGATGGGCTTGGTGTTGATGACATTCGCGGCATAGGTCCTGTTTATACTTGGTGGAATTGCCAATCTGTAAATCCTATTAATAGAAAGTTGGACAGGGGGCTTGGAAATGCTGAGTGGTTCTCTATGTTTCCACATGCTCAGGTGACGTTTGGTCCTAGAGGGCTCTCTGACCACTCTTCTGTTATCCTGCATTTGGGGGAAGCTACGGTTCGGTATAGGAAACCATTCCAATTTTTTAATTTTATGTTTCTTTTGGATGGTTTTAAAGAATGTGTTGTTTATTCTTGGGATCATTATGCCTTGGGTAATCCATTTACGATATTCTCTGAAAAGCTCAAGCGTACCAAGAAAGCGTTGGTGGTTTTGAATCGTGCAGTGGGTAATTTGTCTAAGGCTGTCAAGGATGCTACTGTTGATCACCATAACACTCAGGTGCTTCTGCAGCATGACCCTAATAACACTGACCTGGTTGCTAGAGAAAAATGTTGCCTTAATTCTGTTTGGAGTGCTTTGGACAGGGAGGAAAGTTTGATGCAACAAAAATCCAGAACCACTTGGCTAAATTCGGGGGATAGAAACTCTAAGTTCTTTTTTAATTTGATGAAGAATAGATGGAATCACAATAAAATCCTCTCCATTCTTAATGAGTCGGGCGATACTGTGCATGGTCAAGAGGAAGTTAAACTGGTGGCTGTCCAATATTTTAAGGATCTTTTTGGTCCTTCGAGTCAGACTTCTCCCTTTTGTTATAAGGATTTTGGCCCTTTAGTCTCTAAGAAGGTGAATTCGGTCCAAGCTGGTACTCTTAGTGCTCAGGTTACTAATGAGGAAATTTTCAAAGTGTTCAAATCTATGAAGAGAAATAAGAGCCATGGGCCTAACGGCTTTAATGTTGATTTCTTCTTGCACTATTGGGACATTGTGGGTGAGGATTTCAGTTCGGCGGTTCAGTTTTTCTTTTCTTCTTGCCGTATGCCTAAAGGAATAAATTTCACTGCTATTACTTTGGTTCCAAAAGCTGCAAATCCGTCGTGTATGGCTGACTTTAGACCGATTGCCTGTTGTGGCACGATTTACAAATGCATATCAAAGATCATTGCAAATTGACTTAAAGGTGTGCTCCCCTCTTTTGTTGACCAAGCCCAGTCTGCTTTTGTTCAGGGTAGGAGCATCAGCGATAATATTCTTTTAGCTCAAGAGCTCTTCCGCAATTACCATAGATCGTCTTGGCTCTCCTAGATGTGCGATCAAGATTGATTTAAAGAAGGCATATGATACAGTTAGTTGGGATTCTATTTTTGAAACTCTTCGGCTATTTCAATTCCCTGATTTATTTATTAGTTGGATTCATGCTTGTGTGACTACTGCTATGTTCTCGGTTAAAGTTAATGGAGTCCTTGCTGGGTATTTTGGGAGCTCTAGAGGCTTGAGACAAGGGGACCCGATTTCCCCATATCTTTTTGTGATGGTTATGGAGGTTGTCTTTGAAGCTGAAGTGGGGAACCGTGCAACAGGGTTTCAAGTACCATTGGAGAACTAGGACAGTAAAATGTCTCATTTATTCTTTGTCGATGATGTCCTTATCTTTTGTCATGGAAATGTGCAGACGGTTAACATCATCAAGTCCTGCATTCTTTCCTTTTCTCTTTTTTCTGGGCTGATTCCAAATGCACAGAAAAGTCAGTGTTTTCTGGCAAATACAGATCAAGCAACGTCTCAGTCCATCCTTGATTCGTTGGGGTTTCCTCTTGGGTCTCTACCTGTCACCTTTTTTGGAGTGCCCCTTATTTCCTCAAAGCTCTCTTACAATGATTGTATTCCTCTCATTCATAGAACCACGAGAAAAGTCTCTTCTTGGACTACTATTGCTTTATCTTATGCTGGCAGGTTACAACTGATAAAATTTGTTCTTATGGCTATGCAATCCTTTTGGTGCTGTCATTTCTTGCTTCCTAAATCTGTGCTCAGAGAAATTCAGTCTATACTATGTCGTTTCTTATGGAAAGGTCCTTCGTTGGCCAAGAGTGGTGCTAAAGTGGCTTGGAATTCTCTATCTCTGCCGACAAATGAAGGAGGGTTGGGCATCAAAAATATCTTGGATTGGAACAAATCTTTGATTCTAATGCATCTTATCAATGTTGTCCAGTTTGATCCCATTTCCTTTTGGGCTAAGTGGGTTAAAGTGGTTGTTCTTAAAAGACATAATTTCTGGCATATCTCCATACATGTCGACTGCTCTTGGATTTGGAAGCAGGTTCTTAAGTTGCGGCCTATTGCTCGGCAACATATTTAGTATATTGTGGGGAAAGGTGATAATGTGAGTTTATGGTTTGACCCGTGGATCCAGGGCTCGTCTATTAACCCTTCCCCCTCTCTGCTTCTAAATTTTGGGTTACCACGTGAGGCCCGTGTGGC
Organism: Aralia elata; assembly: GCA_034770075.1. Lineage (NCBI taxonomy): Eukaryota > Viridiplantae > Streptophyta > Magnoliopsida > Apiales > Araliaceae > Aralia > Aralia elata. The sequence continues at coordinate 40,071,912 of CM068383.1, read as the reverse complement.
TGATATCATTCAGAATTTTAATTGGTGCCTGCCTTCGAGCAATCATCACGAGAGTATCTTGCTGCGTCGACAGTTTGAGGTCATCCCTGATCCCTCGAACTGTGATAACAAAATTCTGTGGGATACGCTGGACATTAAAAGGATTCGGGCTAGTCAGATTTGGGAATCTATTCGGCAAAGGCAGCACCAGGAGGTTTGGTGTAGTTTGGTGTGGAACAAGCTGTCTGTGCCTAGATTTTCTTTCATTCTTTGGCTGGGTTTGTTGAGGAAACTCCTTACGAATGATATCACTAGGAACTACTCGGGTGGTAGGATTCTGTCTTGCCCTTTTTGCAGTAGGCACAATGAAACTACCTTTTTTTCAACTGTGATTATTCTAAATGCATTATGAGGGATGTTCTTGATGTGGGAAATTGGCAGGATTTTCCCATGGACTGGGATGACTTCATTGACAGGTTAGTTCAATTCCAAGGTAGAAATCTTACTAAGGATATTTTGAGTCTTACTCTGGCTGCTTCTTTTTATAAAATTCGGGAGGCAAGGAACAAGAAGTTGCATCAAAACGAGCTCATACCCCCTAACAGGTTGGCTAAGGATGTTGTGCATATTATTAAGTGTAGAGTGGCAAAGTCCCCATCTTTTATCAAAGCTACTACCACTGACCATTTTTATTGCAATTGGGTGTTGTAATTTGTTCTAGGTTGGTCCTTTAGCTTTATCATCTTTTGTCTGTCTCTAGATGACATTACTACAGTTCTGGGGGATGCCCCTTTGCCAATGTATTTTTGTTTTGATTTTTGGCTTTAGTTGTCCATTTTATTTGTTTTATACTGATTTGTGGTGGGTTCTTTGCTCACCTTGTTCCGCCGATGGTTTTGCTGTTGTTTCAGGTTGGCTTTGCTTTCTGCCGGCGTTTGGCGGGAGGTTTGTTTTTGGGGATCTCGCTGGAGGTCCTTGCCAGCGTGTGATGTTTCAATTTGGCTTGTCGGTGGGTTAGTGATTGCATGTGGGTGGTCCACTTTGGCTGGTTTTGCAGCTTTTGCTGGCCGCTTTGTTGATGCTCGTGCATGGGTTTTGCTATTTTTTAGGTGCTGATTGCTAGTGGTCTGTTGTTTGTTACCCACGTTGTTGCTGCTCATGTGCTACTGCTGGAGTCTTTTGCAGCCTCACGTGGGCATTTTTGGTGTTGCTGCCCATTGCGGGTTCCCATATTGGGTCCCATTCTTAGGTTGCTTTTGTTGAGTATTTTGTCCCGGTTTTTGGCCCACAATATATTTCAAGTGCTACAGCTGGGTTTCATTTTGCACGCTGCATTCACTTGCCTGTTCTCAGCGGTTTGGGCCCATGGTTTTGGCCTGGTTTCTTGTGCAACAGGGGTCTCCAATATGATCGACAATTAGGCGCTTTTCAGTGCTAATTTGCTTTGGACGTATTTGTAGACTTTTGTTGCTGCATTTTTTCTCTAATTTTATTAGTTGGTCTCCAGTGCTTATTCTCGGGTTGTAAGATATATTATAAATTAGGTTAGGCATTTGGATTTTCCCTAGTTTATCTAGGTACTTTAGATCTCTCAGGAGAAGAGGTCTTTGTTTTGATCTTCATTGTAATATTCTTTTTTTCTCCTTATATACAAACAAATTTAGCAAAAAAAAAACTCGAGGATCCCAAAAATTGCTCTTCTTTCTAGCATTATTTCCCACTCAAATTAGGTTTTACCCCAGAGTAACCATCATGATGTTGTCCAATTTCGTAGTCTTTTTACAACTGCCCCATCTCCGTCTGCCAATGATGACTCTATATCTTGGGATTCCATCGATATCTGACACTTGAAAGCTAACAAAATTTGGGATTCCATCTGTCGCCGAGGTGCTACTGTCTCTTGGGCAAATATCCTTTGGCACAAGCACTATGTACCTCGATAGTCTTTCTTTCTTTGGCTTGCATTGCACAAAAGATTCCCAACAAATGATGCTTTCATGTCTTACTCTAATTATATCCCGATGAGGTGTCCCTTGTGTAATATTGTAAATGAAACATTTAACCACCTCTTTTTTAACTGTCCTTATTCAAGTGGTGTGATTACTAATGTCTTGGCACTGGGAAACTGGCGAAATATTCCATTAAACTGGGATAATTTGATAGCATATATTCAGCAGTTCCAAGGGAGGAAAATGCACTCTGAAATTTTGAAACTCATCCTCGCCACCTCCCTTTATAAAATTTGGGGATCTCGAAATTCTAAGCTCCATGATGGGTTCTATGTTGCCCCCTCATGCATTGACTAAGGAAATCATCAATTTAGTTAAAGCTCGGCTCTCAAGTTCTAAGAAATTTCAACAAGCTGTTCAAAAATGTCATACTTATCATAACTGGTTGTAATTGCTTGATTGTAATTGGTTGCTTTTATGCTTTGATTCTATTTCCTTTGTTGAATAGTTTTCTTTGTTTGTTCCTCATGGGACCTGTCTCATGATGACTTCTTTTCTCTGGGGTATGCCCCTTCGCCATTGTATTTATGGTTCTTCTATACATTAACAAATTTAGCAAAAAAAAAAGTTGGGAGGATATAAAAAGGATATCCACCTTCCAAAGAGCTACCCAAATTCTCCCATTGTAGTGGGAATCATAATTAAACATCCATTTCCAATTCTTACAAATAGCCCTTGAAATCCTAGAAGCCTTATGCTCCTTTACCCTAGTTTCAAGCAACCCAACAAAAGAGATATTGTTATCTACAATAACCTGCTTTACATATGCCTGCTTAGGTTTTTTATTTAATCCCCTAATATTATAAGATGCTAACATTAACATAATTAGTTTGGTGGAGATGTTCATTTGCCCTTGTTTCTATGTTTGGCATCCTGAAGAGGGTCCATTCCATTGCACCTGGATCAAATAACAATCTTTGAAACTTTTCACGTCGCAGATGCAAACACTCTTGAATTCCTGGATTAAACACAAAACAAACCCAAGGTTTATGTATCTTTTGTGTAATCTCGGAAAACTCAAGAAACTCAAATTCATATGTATAGTCTACTAGAACAGAATTCAAAACACTTCCCTGTAGACTTTCAATGTCATGTCCGGAATGATTCGCACAATGAATCATGCTTTCCTCCTTGATGAGTATGATCCCATCTCGAAACTGCAAAACATAACTAAACTTTTCCCTTCCATTGACATTAACACAGTCAACATCAAATAATTGCATTAATGAAATTGAAAGGCCACATTTAATATCACAAGATGAAAACTCAATTGCACAATTACGACGATCACAATCAAACTCAACAAGTGCTAAAGAATTTTTCGAAGTGTCGATAAAAATAGGAATATCATCAAAACAGTTCATACCAAATGATAGCAAGTCATGCAATAAAAATTGCTCTAGTAGAATGACATGATTACTACCACTACCAACTAACGACAAGTTATGTAAAGATTGACTAGCATGAAAACCTAACTCAACATATGAATAAGAAAACCTAGAATGAATTTCATGCAAGTAAAGATATTAAAAACGAGAATACAACACATACTCATAAACTAACTCAACAAAAATCAAATATCCTCCATAGTTTATCATAAAGACGATTTTACTATCAAAATAGCTAAATACAAATTTACCAATGGAAGCATGCAAAACATGTTTTAACAAACTCATAAAAACACTAGATGCATTAGTTAATCGAACCGAAATAACTATCCACCTATACAAGTCATATGTCAACACAACTTTCCATTCATCACATTCTCTAATACTAATTTGATTAGGTATTGTCATCACATGGTCAACATCACATGTAGATAAAACACAAGTACTATGCAATTTATCAAACATATTATCTAAGCAAACAAAATAATAACGATACTTGTTTACCAATTTAAAATCAATGCACAAGCTCGACATTCTTTCCTTCTTAGAAACTATGATTTCATCAACGGCACAAGAACTCATGTCTTCATCCATAATACCTCTCTCTATCAACTCTCCAACCTGCCTCGGTGACTCCTTCGTTTCCTCAAGAACACCATAAGCTGACGGGTATGGAATGATAGCACTGGGTATGCATTCACTCACCTGTATAAGAGAAACAACAGAACTAAACAAAACAGAGTTAATCTGGTTAGTATTCAAAAGCGCCGTCTTGTACGAACGTACAGTCATTTTTTTATTTTTTTTATTTTTGCTAATGAGGAGTTTCCCAATCGCAGTCGGACTATTCTCCCTAGCCTGGTGCTAGTGCTTTTTTACTCTCAGCTTACGTTGGGGGACCGTGGCCCCATTTGCATTTCTGCATTGACAATTGTTGCAAGTGGAATTCGATCCCAGGACGTCCGAGTCTACGGCTCGCCCCGGGGCCTCATTTGAACCACTGCGCCAACTACTGGGGTTGAACGTACAGTCATTGGCTGTTCAAAATACAATTCCCTTTCACTCTCACTCTCTTTTTCATAGTCACTTATTTCTCTCTTCTTTTTGCTCACTTTTTCTCTTAACTATTTCTTTCTCTCGTTTGTTTTCAATCTCTCTATTCTTTATCTCTCTTTTCTTTTCATTCTCTCTATTTTCAATCTCTCGTTTATTTTCTTCCAAACTCTTTTTCAAATTTTTCTTTTTTACACTTAATCTTTTGAACAATTTCTTTTTGTCGTTCACTGTCTCGCTTTTGATCATGGACTTCATCTTGAACACTGGAATCTAACAGTTCTCCTTGAACCGCATATTCTTTTTCATCTTTTTCCTCCCTCGGTTGATCTTGCTCCTTTTGCGCCTTAGAGATGTTTTGTAGCTGCATCCAACAATCCTCCATCCCCTTACGAAATGAATCCATGATGTCCTCCCTTGCCTCCTTAGAAAATAATTGTTCCCTATACACCATAGGAGCTTCTCGTTGTTGTCTCCAATGCGACTCCTCATGCCTTTGAACCTTCTTATCATCATTCCAAGTTGATCGCCTTGAAGGTTGCTCTACATGTCTAGGAGATGCATACTCATTCCTCCTGTTAAGTTGTACTGGAACAAACCGCTTCCTCATCACGGTTTTCAACTATTTCCATGTCTCGATTGGATGCTCTCCACATCTTCTCCTGCTCAACCTGATCCCACCATATAACTGCATGACCGAAAAAATCTTGGATCGCTAGTTTGAACTTCCTATACTCGGAAAAGATATGATATTCAAACTCTCGCTCCATCTTTTTCTCCCATCTCAAATAAGCATCTGGATCATTCCTACCTTGGAAAGGATTCCTTCGAGACCCATATACACTTTTACAATTATAACCATACATATTTGTTGCAAAACAAGGTTAGTAGATAAAAAAATTCCTCACACACTCCCTTACGTGTTTCGCTCAAACAATGTATCGCACAATTATGAAATCTCTCGTGTATCGCTCAATTGGCTTTTACCCTCAATTAAGCTCACACTCTTGCCTTTTACCTCTCTATTATTCCCTCTTATAGGTTCTTTTTGAATTCTCCAAACAATATCACAGTTGACTATTCAATTCAAAAAAATAACTTATCAAGAACAAACATAGAAGGTATGACTATGATAACCAACAAAAATTCACGATCGCCAATTATATCCTTCTTGAATGAATTCTCAACAATCTCGAAACTTACGGATACCAAGCAATTTGCAACAAATAATAATTTTCCCCAACAACAGCAATCAATCGAAATAACTAATTTTTTTTCTTTACTCTTTTTTTTTGGTCTTCAATAAGAAAAATAAAGGATAAGTAACCTGCTAGGAACCTGGCTTTGATACCAAATGATAGACTCCACAACACGCTTGCGTGAGGTAGTCGTCGCCCGGATCGTTTCCAGCAAGTTATAAAGTGGAACGCTCACGACACCTTAACCCAACACCTATAAAGAGACGAGAACTTTGGTACAATCGATCGCGCAAGGAAGCTGCGTTAAATGGGACATCAATGACACCTTGACCCCTCGCTTATATATAAGCAATAACCTTGATACAATCAATGATTGATACGGTAGAAGACGCCACACACAACTATCTATTGTTATATGATAAGTCAATTGAACATTTATCGACAAACTGTGAATAATTTGGGAGTTCTCAAAAAACCAAAAGGAGAATAATCTCACAAAAGTTTATTAATAATCTGAAGTGTTTTTGTTTACGTCAGCTAATTTCTTATTTATACTAAACAAGAGAAACCCTAAACTCATAAGGAAATAAGAAATCAATATGGAATCAAATCTCTAACTTATATGTATCCTAAATACATTAGAATTAGAAAATAATTAATTCCCTAAAATTTCGTGCAAATTCGCGTACAAATCTGCTAGGACACGCTAGAGCGCCGCGGCTCGGACTTGGAGCGCCACGGCCCAATGAAGGGAGCGTCGCGGCTCGGAATGTTCTGTCTGTTAGGTTTGTATATGACGCGAACATGCAATCAAATTACATAAATAAGGCGGAAGCGCGATAAAATCAGATTTTAAAATTTTATACAAACCATCACCATGATCAATCTATGTGCTCAATTAATGATATAAACGAAAGAGATAGAGATTAAGAAATTATACCCTCGTAGAACCGTGCTTCCTCGGGTACAAGTTCACCTCCAATTCCTTCGCGTTCTCCTTGAATTCCACCGACTAAATTCCTTTGCTTGATCAACGTTAGCCACCCAAGTGTTTGGCCTCTAGAGGTGATCCACCAAGGAAGAATAGTTATTCAAGAAGTTGGGTGTTGGAAAAACCCTAGTTTCTATCTCTATAGAAATTGCAAGTACTCTCCACAATCTAATGCAAGAGTGTGTAACCCCAATCTATGATAAGACTCCTCTTATTTATAGATGTAGGAATAACCCTTCCCTAAACTATTTAGGATTAGGGTTTCTATTATAATTAAACTCATTTAATTAATTATGCTCCTAATCCAATTAGAAATCAATATGGAATCAAATCTCTAACTTATATGTATCCTAAATACATTAGAATTAGAAAATAATTAATTCCCTAAAATTTCGTGCAAATTCGCGTACAAATCTGCTAGGACACGCTAGAGCGCCGCGGCTCGGACTTGGAGCGCCACGGCCCAATGAAGGGAGCGTCGCGGCTCGGAATGTTCTGTCTGTTAGGTTTGTATATGACGCGAACATGCAATCAAATTACATAAATAAGGCGGAAGCGCGATAAAATCAGATTTTAAAATTTTATACAAACCATCACCATGATCAATCTATGTGCTCAATTAATGATATAAACGAAAGAGATAGAGATTAAGAAATTATACCCTCGTAGAACCGTGCTTCCTCGGGTACAAGTTCACCTTCAATTCCTTCGCGTTCTCCTTGAATTCCACCGACTAAATTCCTTTGCTTGATCAACGTTAGCCACCCAAGTGTTTGGCCTCTAGAGGTGATCCACCAAGGAAGAATAGTTATTCAAGAAGTTGGGTGTTGGAAAAACCCTAGTTTCTATCTCTATAGAAATTGCAAGTACTCTCCACAATCTAATGCAAGAGTGTGTAACCCCAATCTATGATAAGACTCCTCTTATTTATAGATGTAGGAATAACCCTTCCCTAAACTATTTAGGATTAGGGTTTCTATTATAATTAAACTCATTTAATTAATTATGCTCCTAATCCAATTAGGAATTCATGGGAGAGTACTTCTATTAATTAATTCTCAATCCCTATTAGGAATTAAATAATAGTAATAGTAATAATAATAATAAGACTCCTCTTATTAATTTATATTTAATATTTTCAAAATATTAAATAATAAATATTAAGCTATTTAATTTATTCTATCTTCATTGATTAAATTAAATATACTTAACTTATTATTACAATTATGTCATTTACTTCTTAAATAAATATTTTCCTCTTGCGGTGTGACCCTTTAGGTTCTCCATATTAAACCGATTGTGAATAAATCAATTAGAACAATTCTAATCTTATTTAAATAAATAAATTAAACTATTTAATTTATTTAAATAAATAATATTTATTCTACAATAAGGGTAAGCCCCCTTAGCGATCAACCACTTTCCAGATAATATAGATATCAACATTAATCACAAAAGAACCTTTCAGTGAATAGTTACCGTACAATTCAATCCTTCAACCATACAATGTCTCAATTAAATATAAGACATAGATTTACTGTCAAGTCTTATTTTATTTAATTATATGTATTTCGATTCCCAAATGCATAACTCTAAATAATGCAAATTAGAAACTCCTTTCTACTTTCATTCTGCCTTGGCCAAGGACTACTCAGTTGTCATTTATCGAATCACATAGGACATTCACATCTTTTACTAGACGTGGTAGATTCTTTGTTGATCATTCACCTATCTCCATGTACAACTTATTATACCCAATCATACCCTTTGATATACCCTAAAGGTCTTAAGGGACATGTCAAAGTATAACTCATCATACACAAGATACTATGATGATCTCAACTCCAAAGATCACTTGTACTACTATCACTAGAGGAATTCCTATTGACAGGCGAGTAAAACTCCATTAGGTATTCCTTAGCGAGCCACGTTCAGTGAACTTATTCTCCAATAAGCACCTACATACTTGCTTTAGTGTCTCCACACAAATGATTGTGAGATCAATCATCCTCTTCTTAAGAGCAAGCAACGTATGTACTAATCTATCCGGATTCACTAATCCCCTTTTTAGTAATCTAACGATTAGGAACGATTTTAGTTTGTGAGCTATCTAGAATTTAGATCTCATTAGCATGATCACCATCATGATTCTAAAAGCATTGCTCAAAACTATGGGTTTATCACATTTAATATAACAGCACTATGTACATAATGTAAAATGCCTTTTAAGAAAATCAATTCTTTTATTAATAAATGAATAAGATTACAAAGTATATGCTACATCATACCAAATATGATTGGCTTGTGTGCATACTACTTTCACTATCCCGACCGTGCTGCCTTGCTGAATTGATGCCTTTAATTCCCAAATTTGATCCTTTACTCCTTCTTTGCTTCCGCCACTAAACATGAACCTTTGTGTGGACCAAATCGTTGAGCTTGAAATCAAAATCCAATGATGAATATCTTGCCATGAAGCTTGAATCCTTCTCCATTGTTCCGTGCAATGTAACCTTGTGTTGTCGCATGAACGATTGTAAACTCTGGAACTTACTTGGACATCCATAATGTCGTATTGACTCTAAGTCCTCCTCGAATTGCAACATAGCTTTGTCGCGGATTAAACGATACACACGAACACGGTCATGATAACTTAGCTTGAGCTCCAACGTAAGCATCCTTGAGTCGATTTCAGCCCAATCACCTAAGCTCATTTGTTGAACCCTTAGAACTGGAGTCGAAAGATTGTCATAAAATTCTTACCCCCCTCATACTCGTGTCATTCAATGACACGAGTATGAGGGGGTCAGAATTTGTCATAAATCTATCGACTCGAGCGTCAAGGGTTCAAAAAATGATCTTAATTAATTGGGTTGAAATCTATTCAAGAATGTTCGAAATGAGGCTCAATTCAAGCAGACCACGAGAGGAAGATCAACTATATGATTTGGGATTGTTAGATACAATCTATTTAGTAAGACTAAATTAATGCAAGCCAAATCGTCGAGTTCGTGTTCATTTGTGTCGTCTAATCTTCGACAAAGTTATTATTCAATCCATGGAGAGATTAGCGATCACGCGACATTGTGGATGTTCAAGCTTCATGACAAAGCATTCATTATGGGATATGTTTCTAAGTTCAACGATTTGGTCCATACAAAGGTTCATGTTTGGTGGCGGAAGTAAGAAAGGAGTAAAGAATCAAGTTTGGGACTTAAAGGCTCAAATCAGCAAAGTCGCGCGGATGCGGGCAGAACATTCCGAGCCGTGATGCTCCCTTCATTGGGCCGCAGCGCTCCAATCCGAGCCGCGGTGCTCCCCTTTAAGGGTTGCGGCATTCCAGCGCGTTCAACATCTTTCCAGGCGCATTTTTAAAGCAGATTTGCACGGGATTTTAATATTTTATTAGTTTTTTTTTCAATTCTAATGTATTTAGGATACTTATTATATAGGATTTTGTTTCCAATTTGATTTGTTATTTCCTTATAAGATTAGTGTTAATTCTACTAGTATAAATATGATACATGGCTGATGTAATTATGATACATTAATTAGATTTTTTTTCAATACAATTCTTGTGAGATTATTCTCTACTTTTGGTTCTTTGAAGAATTCCTAAGTAATTTCTTAGTTTATTCTTTGAGATTCAAGTATTGACTTATCATACAATAATACATAGTTGTGTGTGGCGTCTTCTACCGCGTCAATCGTCGATTGTACCGAGGTTTCTGTTTCACTATAAACACGGGGTTTAGGTGTGTCGTTGGTGTTCCATTTAACGCAGCTTCTCATTGCTTGATCGATTGTACCAAGGTTCTCGTCTCTTTATAGGCATTGGGTTGAGGTGTCGAGAAAGTTCCACCTTATAACTTAGCTAGAAACGATCCGGGCGACGACCACCTCACGCAAGCGTGTCGTAGAGTCTATCATCATCGTTTGGCAAACCCCCAAACTGCACTGAATTCTGTATCATCTGAATTGTGCCTGGCTTAATCTCAAAAGTGTTTGCCTGGATTGCTGGTCTTCGAATGCTTGAATGAAACTATAACTTGCGGCATAGCATAATCCTTGAGCGACTTCTGTTCTTCTTCGGCAGCCATTGTCTCTTGATTCACTTTCTCTTGATAAAATTTTCTTAACCTTTTTTTTGTTGCTAAATTTGGTTTGTAAAAATTGCAAAAAAATTGGATAGTACAATGAAGCTCAAAGCATAGTCCCATCTCCTTGTAGGGACTAGAACACCTAGTTAAAACTAGGAAACCAATTACCTAACCTATTTACAGACTTCCTCACAACCCGAGGCTAGGCAAAATAAACCAGCTAAATCTAAAGAGACTTAGTTACATATGACAAGACCACAGACAAGCCATCCGAATAAGCAATACAACAATGGGCCCATCAGTAGTAGCATAAACCCAGCCCACATGGCAAATCACGGCTATCATTAGCCCACATTGGGCCCAAATGACATTTCCCTTTTTAGCCCAGTCCACATGGGCCATTATCAGAATCGACAGCACACAACTGCATCCAAACAAGTGGGGCCCAAAGCAAAAGGATCAGCAAATTTGAATTTTGAAACCCCCGTGGGACCCTAATGCACAGCCCAAGAACCATCAGCACTCTGCCCCAAGTCGCCGAAATCCGGCAGCAGTCCACGAACGACCGGCGAACAGCAACCACGCCCAAACCAAGTCTGGCCATACCTAACACAATAAACCAATCTAAACATAAAGCATGAACCAGATCAGGAAAGTACCACAAATTCCGACAAGAAACTCCAGAATCTGCAAAATAACCATAGCCTCGACCAAAAGACCGGCAAGGCTCCGACGAAACCACCAGGCACCATAGATGCTGGTTAAACTCCAGCATAAACTCCCAAAAATTTGGCGATAAAACCTTTGGAACCTTCTTTCTATTTCGTCTTCGTACGATAGCGGTTCAAATCCCTTCGATCGTGTTTGCATACACGATCAAGAGTGCCTGCAAAAGGAAACAATTAAAATAAAATAAAAAGAACGTCAAAAACTTGTTTACCCAATTTGATATTGATAATTTTACACGCAAGTATACGTGATCAACAAGTAATATAGAGTAAGTAAAGTATCGTTCCCACAAGGAATATATTAATAATATTAATCCAACTACTAACTTTATATCAAATTGATTTTATTTAAACCGATGTAATTTAAGATTATAAAACAATTGTAAAAATTAACTAACTAATTAATAGAGATTAATACCAGATTAAAATACTAAGATTACAATTTCCCTCAATGTTTCATTTAAACCTCTTCACTCTCTTTCCAGTTAGTCAATTATGTTGAATTTTAAACTGAGAATTCCTAACTATTTATAAAATCCTTTTTCAAATAATTAAATAAAAATATCTACTCCAATTATTTCACTATATTTCTATCCGAAATAATTAAGAATAAATTCATTAAATTCCAATTCTCACCAAAGTTACATGTGGCATATAGGTATATTCTTATCCTATACACAAATCTAATTACTCAATTCATAGAATAATCAAAATCACACGTTATTATATTCAGATCTAACCCTAGAATCCATTTTTCAATTTCATCTAAGATATATTAGATAATTGTTGATTAAACAATTATAAACTAAGCACAAAATATGATAAACAATTCATACATAATTAATATAACCAAAAGAGAGTAAATTAATTCAAACTACGCATTGGATTCCATTGCAACCTTAACGAAAAGAATTAATTCATTATAATAAATGGAATCATCATCATAAATCTAGAGAACATCTTAAGATTACAAGTATGAAAGATTAACTGTAAAGAAGAAACTCTGTCACAGTTGATCTTCACCTTCTACTTCAACCTTTGCTCCTTATGTGTTAACCTCAATACTTGATAGAACCTGATAGACTCCACGACACGCTTGCGTGAGGTGGTCGTCGCCCGGATCGTTTCTAGTAACCAACTTTGATGGAACTCTCTCGATATCTTAACCCAACGTCTATTTGGAGACGAGAATCTTGATAAATTCGATCAAGCAATTGAATTCACATAGGATGGAACACCAACAACACTTAGACCCTCGTTTAGATGGAAAACGATAATCTCCGTATGATTGCATGATGCGATAGAATAACGCCACACACAACTGTGGTTTGTTGTGTGATAAGTTAAATATGAATCTCAAAAGAAAAACTAAGAAATTAGCTTAGAAATTCTTCAAAGAATCAAAAGTAGAGAATAGCTCTCAAGTATGAATAAACTCTGAATAATAATTGAATTGTGTTTTTGAATTACAATCAAAATGGCTATTTATACTAGAAAAGAAAACCCTAGAAACCAATTAGGAATCAAAATCTAGCTGTCAAACATCCTAATTATAATAGAATTATGAAAATATATTGAAATCCCTAAAATTAAGAAAAGAAATCTGATCAAAATGCATCATTGGAATTCGCGCTCAGTCCCAAGCGCCTAGGCGCTCAGTCCCAAGCGCCTAGGCGCTTGGAATTGCACTGTCTAGAGCGCCTAGCCGCTGAGTTGCAGTAACTCCAACATTTGGCAAGCGCCTAGGCGCTTGAAAGACAAAGGAATGGAGCGCCTAGGCGCTCGAACCCAAATTCAGTTTTTGTACTTTTTGCTTCTTTTGCTTCTTGGATTAGATCCCTCACTTGTAGCACATTCACGAACTTAGGCTCCAACTCCAATGCCTTTGAACTCGCATCCTTATCATTCCAAGCTTCTTGAATAAACCCATTAAGCCCTTCCATGAAGCGTTTTGCTCATGCTCTCGTCACTGGTCCAACTGAAACTTGCACCGGATCCGCTACATAGCTTCCACCCTTGTCGAATGATGAGGGCATCCTTGGTTCGGGAACGAATGACAACCATAGAGCGGATCCTATGTGCATGCCGGATGGACCCGTGATAAGAGCTCGGGCTAAACGATTCAAGGAAGGGTTTATACAAGGCATGTGGAGCGAGGATAGATCAAGTGTAGAGTTCGAGGAGCGGGATTCCAGTGATCTTGGTTCCTAAGAAGGATGGGAAGTGGCGCATGTGCATTGATTGTCGAGCAGTCAATAATATTACAGTAAAATATCGACATCCCATTCCACGATTAGATGATATGTTAGATGAATTGCATGGGTCTTGTGTATTTTCAAAAATTGATTTAAAAAGTGGATATCATCAAATTCGTATGCATGAAGGTGATGAATGGAAAACGACTTTCAAAACAACATATGGGTTGTATGAGTGGTTAGTGCTACCTTTTGGTCTAACTAATGCTCCTAGTACTTTCATGAGATTAATGAATCATGTTTTGCGTCCCTTCATTGGAAATTTTGTGGTTGTGTATTTTGATGATATTCTGATATATAGCAAAAACTTAGGAGAGCATGCATTGCATTTAAAATCTGTTTTAGATGTACTTCGTAAGGAAAAGTTATTTGCTAACATGGATAAGTGCACATTTTGTATGGATAGAATTATTTTTCTTGGATTTGTTGTGAGTTCACAGGGAGTTCAATGGATGAGGAGAAAATACGTGCAATCCGAGATTGGCCGAGTCCATCAAATGTGAGTCAAGTTCGTAGTTTCCATGGACTGGCAAGTTTCTACCGACGTTTCGTGAAGAACTTCAGTGACATCACAGCACCATTGACGGAAGTAATCAAAAAGAGTGTGGGTTTTAAGTGGGGTGAAGAACAGGAAAAGGCGTTTAAATTGATTAAAGATAAATTGACTAACGCTCTTTTGCTTGTTTTACCTAACTTTGCTAAGACTTTTGAGATTGAGTGTGATGCTTCAGGTTTAGGGATTGGGGCTGTGTTGATGCAGGAAGGGAAACTAGTGGCGTACTTTAGCGAAACGTTAAGTGGGGCAGCTCTAAACTATCCTACTTATGACAAGGAGATGTATGCATTGGTTCGAGCGTTGGAGACGTGGCAACACTACCTTTGGCTTAAAGAGTTCGTGATTCACACCGATCATGAATCCTTGAAGTACTTGAAAGGACAGCACAAGTTGAACAAGCGACATGCACGGTGGATGGAATTTATCGAGACATTTCCATATGTCATCCGATACAAACAGGATAAGGAGAATGTCGTTGTTGATGCTCTTTCGAGAAGGTACGTGTTATTACATACTCTTGATACAAAATTGCTTGGTTTTGAACGGATCAAAGAGTTATATGTTAGTGACCTTGATTTTTGTGAAGAGTTTAAATCATGTGAAAAGAATGTTGTAGGTAAATACTTTAAAGTTTATGGTTTTCTGTTTCGAAAAAATAAGCTATGTATACCTGTATGTTCTTTGCGTGAGTTGTTGATTAGGGAGTCACATTGGGGAGGTCTGATGGGTCATTTTAGTGTTGAAAAGACTTTATCTGTTTTAAAAGAGCATTTTTATTGGCCTCATATGAAACGAGATGTGGAAAGAATTTGTGAAAAATGCATTACGTGTAAACAGGCTAAGTCTCGTGTTCAACCTCATGGATTTTATACACTATTGCCTATATCTAGTGAACCTTAGATTGATTTGTCTATGGATTTTGTATTGAGTTTACCTAGGTCTAAGCGTGGTCATGATTCTATATTTGTGGTCGTGGATAGATTTTCTAAGATGGCACATTTTATTCCATGTCACAAAGCTGATGATACATCCCATATTGCTGATTTGTTCTTTAAAGAAATTATGTGTTTGCATGGCATGCCTAGAACAATTGTTTCAGATAAAGATTCTAAATTTTTGAGTTATTTTTTGAAGACATTGTGGTGTAAGTTAGGGACTAAACTGTTGTTTTCAACTACTTGTCATCCACAAACTGACGGTCAAACTGAAGTTGTAAATAGGATTTTATCTGCATTGTTAAGAGCTATTATTAAAAAGAACATTAAAGTTTGGAAAGAGTGTCTACCGCATGTTAAGTTTGCTTATAATAGATCTGTTCACTCTGCTACACAATTTTCACCATTCGAAATTGTATATGATTTTAATCCGTTAACTCCATTAGATTTATCACCATTACCTGCTTCTGAATTTACTAACATGGATGGAAAGAAAAAGACTGAATTTGTTAAGCAGATACGTGAGAAAGCGAGGTTCAACATTGAGAGAAAAACGGAGCAATACGTCAAGCATGCTAACAAAGGACGTCGTCAAGTGGTTTTTAAACTAGGAGAATGGGTGTGGTTACATATGCAGAAGGAAAGATTCCCAGCTCAAAGACGGTCTAAATTGCTTCCAAGAGGAGATGGTCCATTTCAAGTTCTCGAGCGCAACAATGATAATGCCTACAAATTGGATTTGCCTAGTGAGTATAACGTTAGTGGAACCTTTAACGTTACTGATCTAAGTTCGTTTGATGTAGGTGACGATTTGAGGACAAATATTTCTCAAGATGAGAGGTATGATGAGGGCATCCTTGGTTCGGGAATGAATGACAACCATAGAGCGGATCCTATGTGCATGTCGGATGGACCCGTGACAAGAGCTCGAGCTAAACGATTCAAGTAAGGCCTTAATGGGTTGATACAAGGCATGTGGAGCGAGGATAGATCAACTGTAGAGTTCGAGGAGCGGGATTCTAAGGAGTTGCAATTGCTCATGATGTTACAAGTAAACACGTCAAGGGTGGGAACGATGGAAACAAAAGAAGACGAAAATTCTCAAGTTGCAGAGTTCTCGCCCCAGCGAGAAAATCAGGCCCAGAAATCTCGCCCCGACGAGAACTCCTCTATCCATTTTCGCCCTGGCCTGAAATGATGCCGCCCCGCCAAAGACCTCTCTGGCCATTCTCGCCCCGGTGAGGATTCTAGTTCAAATTTTCTCGCCCCGGCGAGAACAGTCGAATTTGGTTGGCACGTTTTTCGAGGCAGACGCGTTTTGACAATTTGGGACGCAGATTTCTTTCTTAATTTTAGGGATTTCAGTATATTTTCATAATTCTATTGTAACTAGGATATTTTAAGATAAGATTTTGATTTCAAATCAATTATTATTTCCTTTATGGATTCTAGGGTTTCATAGTTAGTATAAATAAGTTTTATGATTGTAATTCAACAACAATTCAATAATATTCTGAGTTTTATACTTGAGAGCTATTCTCTACTTTTGGTTCTTTAAAGAATTTCTAAGCTATTTTCTTAGTTTTTCTTTTGAGATTCATATTTAACTTATCATACAACAAACCATAGTTGTGTGTGGCGTTATTCTATCGCATCAAACAAACATATGGAGATTATCGTTTTCCATCTAAACGAGGGTCTAAGTGTTGTTGGTGTTCCATCCTACGTGAATTCAATTGCTTGATCGAATTTATCAAGATTCTCGTCTCCAAATAGACATTGGGTTAAGGTATCGAGAGAGTTCCATCAAAGTTGCTTACTAGAAACGATCCGGGCGACGACCACCTCACGCAAGCGTGTCGTGGAGTCTATCATCCAAGCTAAGCATGTCCTCATCAGAACCTTAGCCTTCAAAATCTGTTAATATCTCCTCTCCTCTGTATATCTCTCTCTAATGATATATATCGACATATCTATATGTTATCAGCCTCCTTATGCATTTATAACCCTTCGCACAGCTTCCAATTGCACAACCCTAGCCAAACTCAACTTAGTAAATGTCCCAGTTGGAGTAGGATTGCACAACATCTGATAAACTCCACGACACGCTTTTTTTTTGCTAAATTTAAGCTTGTATAAAAAAAGAGGGGAAAATACAAAAAGCATAGGGCATACCCCAGATCAAGGATACCAAGTCCATCATAGGACAGACCCTATGATGGACTAGCTATACAAGATAAACCAATAGCTCAGAGAAACACAAGCAGACCAGAAATTACAAGGCTAAATGTCTAAAGTTAGCAATGCCCCTCTGAAACTTTAAGTTAGAGTGCATTTTACATTTGACAATATGAAGAGTATTAGTAACAATGGTCCTAGTAGGAAGAGTACCATAGCCATGAAGTCTGGCATTCCGTTCTTGCCATAAATTATACACAACAGTAGCTAACCCAAGGTGAAGCAAAGCGTGACTTATCCCAAATGAGGAGAGAGTAAGAAGAAAGCTAGTAATATCCGACCATCGTCGGCTAAATCCCCTCCAACCACAATAACGCAGCACCGAGGTGAGGACTTGAAAGGAGAAGGGACAATGGAAAAACAGGTGGTCAAAACTCTCTAAATCAGTATTACACAGTAAGCATAGGGGATCAACCATGAGCCCAAAGTTAATCAGTCTATCCTTGGTCCGTAGCCAACGATTGTAAGCCAACCAAAGCAGAAAAGAGTGCCTCGATGGAAGACTCTGGTGCCAGGAAATTTTATGCCAAGCCTTGGGCTGCCCACGCTGCCTAATGGACTCCCATATAGAAGTAGTCACAATAACCTTAATATTTGTTCCACCCCAATAAATAGAATCAGGAGAATCAGAATTACATAGCAGATGAAAATTGAAATTTCGACAGAAATCAATGACAGCAGAATGATTGGACGAAGGTAGAACCCAGTTTGCATTATGAATAATACTGCTCACAGTAGCAGATGTGCCCAGCCCAGAATTGGAAATAAGGGGGTGATCAGCTCTGGGGCAGATAATATTACCTGAGTTCCAAGAGTCAAACCAAAGGCTCGTAGAGTCACCATTTCCAATGCGGTAACGAGTGTGTAACAATGCAGTAGGACGGAGACTTAGGATTTTCCTCCATGTCCAAGAACAATCAGATGGAATATGAGCGCACCAGAAATGATTCTTATTCAGAAGCACTTTTTTAACCCAGACTGCCCAGAAGGAGGTAGAACTAGGGTTAATAACTTTCAACAAAATAGAGATAAAAGAGCTCTATTCTAGTCAGATAGATTCTTTATAGTCAGACCTCCTTCAGACAAAGGAAGAGAGATTTTGTCCTAAGCAACTTTGGCCCCATTTTTCTGTAGAGATGGACCATGCCAAAGAAATCTTCTCATAGTGCTTTGAATATTTTTAATAACAGCGGCTGGAAGAATGAAGTGAGCTGACCAATAAGCCTGAATAGCAAAAATAACACTCTTGAGAAGCTGCAGCCTCCCGGCATAAGATAGGAATTTATTGGTCTATGAGCTAATTCTGCCTTGAATTTTCTCCAGAAAAGGCTGACAATCTACAAGAGACTCCACGACACGCTTGCGTGAGGTGGTCGTCGCCCGGATCGTTTCTAGCAAAGTTGTATGGTGAATTGCTTACAACACCTTAACCCCTCACCTATATGTAGACGGTACTCTTGGTACAATTGCTCGCGTTCAAAAATTTGCGTTGAATGGACACCAACAATACCTTGACCCCTCGCATATATGTAAGCGGTAATCTTAGTACAATCGACGATTGATGCGGTAGAAGACGCCACACACAACTATGAATTGTTGTATGATAAGTCAAATTGAATCTCTAAGAAAAGCTAAGAAAATAACTTAGGAATTCTTCAAAGAACCAAAAGTAGAGAATAATCTCACAAGTATCATAAAAATCTAAATATTATTGAATCGTGTATGAATTACATTCATAAAACTTATTTATAGTATCCATGAATCCTTAGAATCTCTAAAAGGTGATAACAATTGAATGGGAATCAAAATCCTATCTAAAAGCATCCTAAATACAATAGGAATCTGAAAATATGCTGAAAATAACTAATTAAATAAGGAAATCCGCGTCAAAATCTCATCAAAATGCGTCAACTGGAACCCGACCAATTCGTCGGGGTGAATTCAATGAACTGTGGGAATTCGCTGGGGCAAAACTGCGTCAGGGCGAATTCATTTGACCTGCGGGAATTCGCCAGGGCGAACGCGACAGAGACAAATTGGTTGGGGCGGATTCAGAGCTCGCTGGGGCGCGCTTGGACAGAGACGAAACTCGTTGGGGCAAGTTAAAGAAGCTTGCTGAGCTCGCCGGGGCGAACTCCCTGAATTCCAACTTTCGAGTTTACTTTCCAGGCTTTGGTCTGGTACATCGTTTGGATCAAGATCAATGCTTTGGCCACTCACTCCTATCATATTCACAAGCTTAGATCCCACCTCCAAAGCTCCCGAACTCGTTCCGTTCTCTTTCTAAGCGACTTGAATAAGAACAAGTAATCCATCATTGAAACGCTTAGCTCTAGCCCTCGTCACTAGACCAACTGGAACTTGCACCGAATCCGATCCATGACCTCCATTTGAATCTAAGCTAGGCATGTCCTCATCAGCATCTGACCAGCCAAGTTCCCGCACCCAAAACCAGCACCAACGCCGCAGCTCTACACTACAACGCCGCAATGCTTGGTTTCTGAAGCTAGAAGCGTCGCAACGCTTGGTCGCAACGCTACAGCGCTGAGGCCTTGTTGCGCCAAAGCCACACATACACGCACCAACTGCTTCGTTGTGCCCAACGTCGTGTCAATCGTTAACGTTTGTTGCACGCCATCATCCAATTGCTGCATTTAGCTTTATATTCTCGACTGATAATCCATATTTTGCTGTTTTATACATCATTTCACCTTAAAATTCAATTCCTACATAAAAACACTAAAATGCATCAAAATTAACTAAAAATAAACTCACAAAATTATCAAGTCAAAAGTACCCAATTTATAGGTATAAAACTCATTCATCATCTATTGTATCCAAGTCTTTGTGACTTAAAGGAAACTTTGTGATTCGTTAGGTGTAACTGTTCTATGTGAACAGATCTTTGTGATCACCCATCCTTAGTGGATTATAGTTACTCAAAGAGTAGAATAGTGGACTAGGAGATTTTGGTGCTCAAAACCACTTAAAATCTCTGTCGCTTTTATATTCTGCACTTACTTTTCTGCCAAGTTCTTTAATTTATTTGTGACTTAATTCCACTTAGTTGCTAAATTCAGAACTGCAAATTTTCTCAAATCTTTGAAGGGGTTTTTCAAATTATCATTCTGTTGTGCAAAGTTATTTAATTAATCTTATTAAATTACAAGTTGGTGATGATTCCTTAAAAGCAAAAGTTTTAAAAGATCTATTCAACCCCCCTTCTAGATCTCTTAGTGCCTTCGGGATATAACAGAAAGAGCTAAGAAGATTCCTACAAGGAGAATGAATGAGGTGGAACAATCTTGGTGTGCAAGTCAAATCCAATGAAGAAAAGGAAAGTCCATCTAGAAGATTTATTTAAAAGAAGTTGATTGCCACTAAGAAGTTGATTCTTACAAGAAATTAATTGAAGTTTGGGTGCGTATAAATAGAGGGGATTCGAGATAATTTTGATTTATTAGGCATTAGGTGTTAGTTTATTAGATTAGTTTAGGTTAAGAGTAAAAGTGGAATAAAATTAATTGTTTCTTCATTGTATGTTTGTTGGATGATCTTAATAAAGGGAGCTTTTTTCTTCTTATTCTTCTTCTTTATTTTTGTTATCTTATTTATTTTAATGTAGCTATTTTTTTTATATCTAAGATGAAAATGAAATTAAATATTCATGACAATATTCTTTATCTCATCTATTAATTGCGCTTTAATGTTTAATTGATTTTGCCTTCATGTTTCATTATTGAAATATCTTAATTTTATATTTTTATGTGATTTTAAATTAATGAAGATGTTTTGATATATTATTGTTAAAATATGAGTTTTTCATAATCCATGTTTACTCAAGAATTTTTGATGGGTTATAGTTAATCCTTAAATTTTCATAGCTTGCCCAAGTTAATTGTAAAATTACTAAATTAAAGAGGAAAGAAAAATTAAAATCATTGTTAATTCTAATTGGACTTAATTGCTTTATTTTCCGAATTATGTACATCAAACCAATGGCGTAATTTGAATTATAAAAATAGAAGAGATTAGATTATTGTTATGTTTACTATTTAGTGGATTCAGATTCCTGGATTACTTCTTTATTATTAGTTTTCATCTTCTAAATAGTTTAGTTAGTGTTTAATTGTAGTTAATCAACTCTCCATCTTTATTTCTAATTCGTCTGAAATACATATTAAGGATACACTTAAATTAATTTAGCATTTGTGGCTTCAACCTGTACTTATCAGTTCTTTAATTTGACACTGTTCACTTGCATTACGTAATTTTATCACATTAGAGATTTTGAAGAAGAAGTTAACATAGTTCGACCTCAAGGTTATCAATGTTCATAGGAGTCTACTCTTGTTTGTAAGCTAGAAAAATCCTTGTATGATTTAAAACAGACGACTAGATAATAGTTTGGTAAATGGACAACTTCCCTCAAACAAGCAGGTTATGTTCAGTCTCATGCTAACTATTCCCTTTTTACAGTCTATAGGCTCCATTTTTACTACAGTCCTTATCTATGTGGATGATCTTTTGGTGGTTGGAAATCATGACCCTACCATTTTACACCTCAAGCAATTTGTAGATGATATTTGTATAAAAATCTGGGTCACATTAAGTATTATCTTTGTTTAGAGGTGTACAGATCTTCAGTTGATTATATCTCAAGTCAAAGGAAATCATTTTAGACCTTTTAACTGAGACTTAGTTATTGGATTCCAAACCCTTAACTGCACTTCTAGATCAACATTATCAAACTGAATGACAAAGAATAGTGCCTTACATTATAATCCTTCTATATTTGGAATCGCTTAAAAATCGTGATTAGTGATTCTGATTACTACTTCTGCTTTTAATTAGTTTTAGAAAAATAAGTATTTAAACTAGTAAAAGTAAAAAAAAACATTTAAATTAGTAAAAAGTGTATGGTATTAAAAAAATAATTTGATTATCACTTATTCAAGTATAATTTACTAAAAAGCAGTGTTTGAAAAAGTAAAGATAGATAATGTGTGGAATAACTAAAATTAATAGGGATAGATTAGTAATATGTAATATACTTGATCAAAACTCGATTATTAAATTTGACAAATAATCAGAAGCTACCAATTATAGCTTCTAATTATTTTCATAAAAATTTATTATAAGTAGTTTTAAAATTATGTTACCAAACACTTTTTACTTTTTAAAAGTGATTATAAGCAGATTTAACTTATTATAAGTTATTAAGTGATCTCAAACACTCTCTCAATATAGAAGCATTGCTAGGAAATTGCATTATCCTTTTTTTTGCTATATTACTATTTCTAGACTTGACATTAGCTATGCAGTAGTCGATCAAAAAAATAAACATTAGCTATGCAGTACATTATTAAGTCGATTCATGATGAAACTTAGAGAACCCTCATGTTAATGCTGCTACTAGGGTACTTATATATGTCAAAAGGACTTCATTACAAGGACTCAAGTTTCGTAGAAACAAACTCATGCTTTTTTAAGCTTACTGTGACAGTGATTGGAGTTTTTGCCCAGTTACTATGAGATATGTCACTGGTTTTTTTTTGTTCTACTTAGGTCCTCATTACTAGCATGCATTCTTAAAAGCAATCAGTTGTTTTTAGAAGTACATTTGAAGTTGAATACAAGGCTTTAGCCAGTCACTTGGGAGTGTATTTGGCTTGTGGGTCTGTTAAAGAATTTACAATGTTTTGTGATAATGATGCTGCTATTAACATAGCTTCTAACCATGTGCATCAACCTAAGAAAAAAACACATTAAGCTTGATTGTCATTTTATCATGGAGAAGGTTCAAGTAGTTTACTAACATTTTAAGCGGACCCCTCGATAAAGTCCCTCATTGGTTTTTACTTGCCAAGTTGGGTGTGCACAACAGCATTTGTGGCCCTCCAACTTGTAGGGGGAGTACTGAGGATACTAGACTGGTTAATGCTGCTAGTTCATCTCAACTAACAGCACCACCAGCACCAGAGGCAACAACTCAGCACCAATTGTAATGCCCGTGAATTTTAAACGTCATTATTAATTAAATATAATTTAATTTTAATGAGTTAGCTTTGTGTTCCTATTTACAACCTTTGGGTGTATTGGTGGATTATGTGACTATGTGATTTATTGATCTACTTTGTGTTAGGGGAGTCACTAGTAGTATATTTAAACTAGTGAGCAAACCCTAAGGCTTTATACCCATAGAATTGGCAAAGCATTTACTAAATTAAATATTCAAGTATATTGAATATAGTTAGTAAATAAGGTGTGTGAGTTAATTAATGAAAGTAGTGGTTAATGAGTTATGGCCAAATTGAATAATAATATTAATAGTTAATTTAGTAATTTATTTACTAAGTGACTAAGTTACTTCATTAATGAACCTAGCCCAATTATTTATATTAATCATGGATTTGGGTATTAATTGTGTGGCATATTAAATGAGCTATCATTGGGTTTAATTAAAAGACCTTATATTGCATTTAAATAGGTTTGGTTTCATTAGCCCAATCATTTAATTCTAAGCCCAAAGTTTATTTGAGGTATTGCCCAAAACCTAGCCCACATGGTAATTTAAAGATGTAGCACTAATTGATTTAATGGTGGTATATTTGGGACATCATTTTGGGACAAAAATCCCTCATATGCCGTGGACCATAGAGAGAGAAAGAACAAGTTGGTTTTTCAAATTTTAATTAAAGTATTATCTAGCTTGTGTTGGAAGTTAGGTTTTAGACTTGATGGTATAGCTACCTAAGATGTCAATAGCTACTTAAGATGTCACATAGCTACCTAAGATGTCAAGTAGCTACCTAAGATGTCACATAGCTACCTAAAATGTCAAGTAGCCTCCTATGTTGTCAAGTAGCCTCCTAAGATGTCAACTAGCCACCCTAGTGACACAAAGCTCTCACTAGCCCTATGATGACAAAAGGTAGAGGTATCTTGCTATTATTCAATTAGTAAGCCTTTTATCCAATGGACAACAAAGATATGGAGAATATTAGTTATACTCCTAGTTGTATCTAACTATATTGCAAGATACACTCTTGAATCACCACACTTTATTTTCTCTTCATTTTTCTCCTATTCTTCTTCTTCTATTTTCTCCCAAGCTAGCGAAATACAAAGAGAGAAAAGAGAGAGAGGGGTTCGGTTCTTAAGGGGAAGGAGAGGGGTGCTAGCTTGATTAGTGCACCCTAAGTTCATATCTTACTTTGGTAGATCAAGGAAGGTTGCTACTAGAACAAGGTATAACCTAAATCTTCATTTCCTTCTTCTATTTGGTATTATAGCAAGATAGCAAGTTTTGATGGGGTTATGAACTAATACCTAACATACCCTAGTTCTACATATCATCATGTATGGAACTAAGTATTTTGAGTGTTAGATCAAAGATTTAGAGGAAGAAAGTGAGCATATGTTCTCCTAGGGGTGAAACCTTAATTTTTCCTTCCACTAAATCTTGTGTAACTCAAGTTTTACAACTTGGATTTGTGATCCGTCAAAGGGGGGTACTAGATACATGAGTTAGCTAGTAAACCCAAGTAGTAGAACACAAATCCAATAATTTTTGAAGCTTTGGGGGCTATTTTCCCAAAACAGTCCAGCTATAAAACTTAAAGCTTTAAAACCCTAAAAGCTTGTTGTCCTCGTTTTTCTAAAGGTTGTTTCGGCCAGTTATGAATCTTTTAAAAATCTGGGAAAAATCATAGAGGTACCTTAAGAAGTTATCTACAAGTAGGAAAAAGAACGAACACGTTTTGATGTGTGGTTTCTGTGTAATGGCTTTTACCGTGAATAAATATTCATACCCAGATTTCTCACTGTGTATACCTTGAAAACATATGAAATATTTACAGTATGTTTATATATGTTATGAGAGTGTACCCTGAAAATTTCAGAATTATCTGGGCAAAACTCGATTTATGAAAAATGTAACAAGATTCGGAGGTTTTGAGTACTTTAAAAATAGTAAATCACTTTCTAAAATTCCAGGAAAATTTGTAAATTATTTTTGGGTCATATACTATCCAGATCCAAAAGATAATAATGTTTAGAACTTGTTTGCTATTTTTCATAATAATATTATAGTTATGGTTAAAAAGAAATAAATGGTTAAATAATGTCATAAATGAGAAAAATAGGATGTTAAAGCTTAGGTACTCCTATTATGGTGTAATCTAACCTATGTGGGGTATTTTGGTAATCTATTATGATAAATAATATTTATGACCTTTTATAGGTATTAAATAAGTTGTTTAATAAAGGGTAAAACAATTAAAATAAATTGTTTAGTCGCCTAATAACTTATTAAAATATTACTATGATATTTGTAATATAAGAATTTGATATTTTTAAGTAAATAAAGAAATATTAAGATTAAAACTTTATGAAAATATTATTGAATGGGTAATAATTAAACCTAATTTGTTATTCGATAGATACTAACTAAAGATAATTAATTGATTCCCATTTAATTAATATTGAATGGTAATCAAATGATAAATGAGCTATTTGCATACGAAGTGTTTAATAATTCCTTAATTAAACAAGTAAACCCAATTGTTTAAAGGCTTAAAAAGGTGTTTAACCCTTAGAAAAAATATTCCCAAGTTAATCTATCATTAACCTAAGTTTGATTAGGGTTAATGATAGCAAGATTGTCCTAGGTGCATTATGTGTTTAACTTATGTGGTAAATAAGTTTCTTAGTGAACGTATAGATGTACAACTACGCAATACTAATTGATAGATCGACTTTATCAATGTTAGGTCCTTCAAGGCCAATTAGTTAAAGCTAGAATTATTTGTAGCTGAGCAAACAGGCAAGTTCCCTAACTCAAACTCGAGTTATTATTTCCGAAGCATGTTAGTGAATAATTATTGTTGATTATTCACATCTATACTGATTATTGAGATTCGCACCTTGTGCAATTGAATTCCTATTCTATTATTATTGAACTGTGAATTAAATTAAAGTTCTTTCAAGCATGAATTGTTTATGAGATAGATCTATGCTATTTGTATCAGCTAGATCAAGTATGTCTAAATTTGTTAAATCAAATGTATTTTAAAAGTTGTTCTTATTAAATTGCTATGGTAAGAACTCTTGGCTGAGAAAAGGATAAATTTGATTAAGGCATGATATCAATGCTGGTTTATTAAGTGTTTATGCATAAATCATGAGGTATGAAAGGTTGATCCCCTTGATTACCAAAACATATTAAGAGGTCCAGTTTAAATGCTGAGAACCTTGGTAAATGTTTATGGTTATTTCCAACCACTCAGTAATTGTCATTCAATTATTCGAATATTCAACTGTTGACTATTAATTCACGTTTCTTCACAATTTTATATTGTTGTTGAACATTGAAAGCGAAACTTCCTTCTGTTCATGATATATCTCCCTTGTGTATAAACTTGCTAAGCAAACTAGTTGCTTACCCTTGCTATATCATGATCTTTATTTCAGCTAAGGCAAAAACGTCTAAAGGGGACAAAGGAAAAGGGAAGGTGCAAGAGTAGTTGCATGATAGGGCTTATGTACTAGTTTATCTTGAATGTTATTTGGCTATGTGAACTCTTATTGTATTAAGGGTACGTTTTAAGTTAAGGTTAACGAACCTTGGGACCATGATTGTAAGACTTTATTACTATTTCGATAGACATTGTATGTTTATTATTCCGCATTAGTTAGAAAGTATGTTTGTTGTTGAGTATCGTGAACACCGAATTCGAGGTTAGGAAACCCGGATTTTGGGGTGTCACAGGTTGGTATCAAAGCTATAGGTTATAACCCTTAGGAGAAAGTGTCCTTAGGTTATAACCTGAGAGAATGTAGAGGAATAGAAAGGGATAGAACTCATATAGAGTTATATTTGGTTAGAAATTTATTATGATCTTAGAATTGAGGATTTGGATCATACGTTGGTGTTATTAAGCTTGTGGATAATTTGAGAAATGTGTATTGATGAGATAATATGCTAAAGTGAAGACCATTAAGTATGGACGATCCATTGTAAACTGGAGTTATAGATATTCGAGGTAATTAGATTAATCATTTGATGCTATTGATCAATTATGTGGCTATTGATCAATTTTTGTGGCTATTCATTAGATAAGATATTGGAGTGATGTTGTATGGAGTTTCTTTGTGATGAAAAGAGGGTACCTTAGAATCTGTTGGGTTAAGGTTTGCAAGAAGGAAATGATTGATTCGATAAATAATGAATATATCGATATTTTGAAGTGTTAGTTAAGTTATTAAGCTTTATTGTGGAATGCTAGGTGAGACAAAGGTAATGGACTCATATAGAGTTGTTAAGAAAAAGTTGAGAGTATTGAGATGAATGATGTTATATGCAAAAAAAATAGAAAATTTAAGAGATGACTGATGGCAATTTAGATTGTTTTGATGATTAGAAAGGAGAGACAATGGAGAGATTATAAGAAATGAACCACGGGTAGATTTAGTGTCTGATCTGAAAAAAGTATCTAGAGATGGAACTGAATGATGAGATAATGAAAATCCCTAAGGAGGATCAATTGGAGCCCGATATAAGGAATAGATGGAGGAAATGAAAGAAAGAAAGGTTAAGTCTAAGAGTTATAAGACCTTTGTGAGTCGCAATGAATGAAGAATAGTGGTTAATGTATATGTACTAGTATATCTATGCATGTAAGAAATGTGAATCTCAGTTTTTGTACAACTAGCAGTATATCTGTTGTAAGTCCCAACTTTGTGTAAGTTGTGGAGTAGTTATGTGAAACCCATCTTGTTGTTAGTAATAGAGGGATAAGTGGATATCAGGAATGCTATATGATGTAAGTAGTACGAAGTACTAAGATGAGCTTATTAGTATTTATTAAAGGTGCCTTGAGGTGATATGATGATGATACATCCCCACTTTTCAGATCTAGGGGAATGCAGTTCTTATTAATCTCATCTTTTGTGTCTTAATGGGATAGTTAACATTTATAGGAATATGCCAAAATTTTAAGTGTTTGACACACTAAGGGGTGTATGAATATAAATGTGGTATTATTATTACATGATTGATTGTGATCGATTTGTGCTTTGACTCTTAAATGATAACATCAGTAGAGTTTTGCACGATGTGTAAAACAAGAAAAGAAGGATTTATGTAAGGTTTTGTTTAGAACAAACAATGCCGTCAAGGAGACAACCCCGATACACGAGGGTGGAAGAGTCAGTGAATAACGAGGAGGGTCAGACTGACCCCAAGAGGACCTTTGCGAACTTGTTAGAGGAAACGATGCAAGGCAGACCAGCCATTGCAGTTGTTCGGCCATGAAGTCACATGACGAACTTTACGGGTTTTAAATTACTAGGACCACCGGAGTTTCATGGGAATAGGGATCCGAGTGAAGCCCAAACATGGGTAGAAGAAATGGAGAAAGTTTTCAAGGTCGCAAGAGTGACCGAGGAACAGAAGACTTCGTTTGCCACTTTCATGAGGAAGGGTGAGTCAAATTACTGGTGGAAGGCGAATAGAAGCCGAGCTGGGGAAGGCACAACTGCATGGACTCGTTTTAAGGAGATGTTTTTCGAAAAATTAGTTTCTAGAAAGGACGCAGGCAAGTATGGAGATAAAGTTCTTGGAACTGAAGCAAGATGATATGTCGATAGTAGAGTACGCAACGAAGTTTAACAAACTAGCTAGGTTTTCTCCACACCAAGTGGACACCGGAGCTAGGCGAGCGAAGAGATTTGAACAAGGGTTGAAGCCCTGGGCGTATAGTAAGGTTGTGGTTTTGCAGATCAACACATTTCCTACGTTACTTAAGGAAGCAATCGTTGCCGAGGAGGAAATGAAGCGTTGACAAAGCACAACCAAGATCAGAAAAGCCATGATGGTCACAAGGAAGGTAACCGCGGGGGAAGTAACCCGAATAAAAGGAAAGGGATCGATAGCCAATCTTGCGGAGGCAACAAGTCTGGAGGAGAGGTTAAGAAGGGTATATTCGTCCGAGTGTATCTCCGTAGGGAGCTCCAGTTCTGTTCGTAAAGAAGAATATCGTTAAGGCTCAGTATCAACTACAGGGAATTGAACAAGGTTACGATTAAGAACAAGTATCCGCTGCCCATAATTGATGATTTGTTTGATCAATTGAAGGGAGCAAAATACTTTTCAAAGATTGACTTGAGAACGGGATATCACCAACTAAAGGTGAGGCGGGAGGATATTCCAAAGACAACATTCAAAACTCGATATGGGCACTTTGAGTTTTTGGTGATGTCGTTTGGGCTGACAAATGCGCCAGCAACATTCATGGATATGATGAACAGGGTGTTCAAGCAGTACTTAGACAAGTTCGTGGTAGTATTCATCGATGACATCTTGGTGTATTCAGTGACAGAGGAAGAACATGTTGAACATCTAAGGATTGCTTTGGAGGCATTAATAAGGGAGAAGCTGTACGCGAAGTTTTCAAAGTGGGAATTTTGGTTGCAAATGGTGCAGTTTCTATGACACGTCATTGACAGGAATGGCGTTTCGGTAGACCCAGCAAAGGTGAAAGCCATTATCAACTGGGAGCAGCTGAAGACGCCGACGGAGATCAGGAGTTTCCTAGGGTTGGCGGGATACTATCGGAGATTCATCCAGGATTTTTCGAAGATAGCATCACCCTTGACCAATCTAACCAGAAAGACGGTAAAGTTCGTTTGGACGGAGAAGTGCGAGGAAAGTTTCATGGAGCTGAAGAAGAGACTTAGCCAAGCACCGGTGTTGGCTTTACCGGACGACACTGGAGGTTTTGTAGTATACAGTGATGCGTCACACAAAGGCCTTGGTTGTATACTAATGCAGCACGACAAGGTCATTGCGAACGCTTCACGTCAGCCGAAGTACTATGAAAAGGGATACCCGACTCATGATCTGGAGTTAGCGGCAGTAGTATTCGCCTTGAAGATTTGGAGGCACTACTTATATGGAGAGAGGTGCGAGATATATACAGATCACAAAAGTCTGAAATATATCTTCACTCAGAAAGAGCTGAACATGAGGCAGCGCCGATGGTTAGAATTGATCAAGGATTATGACTGTGAGATTATGTACCATCCGGGCAAAGCAAATGTAGTGGCAGATGCCCTGAGTAGGAAAGGCAGGGAGAAATTGATGAGGCTCACAACTCAGGCAGAGTTAATAAAGGAGTTCGAACGTCTGGAATTGGAGGTTAAGTATCCGATGGAGACGGATGGAAAATTGTTTACAGTGACAGCGAGCCCGACCCTATTGGATCAAATCAAGGAGGCTCAAGAAAAGGATGAGGATTGTGATTCAATAAAGAAGTGAATTGTCGAGGGTGAGGAGCTTAAGTATAAGATTGATAGCACAGGATTGCTAAGGTTTGAAGAGAGAGTCTGGGTACCGTTAGATCCGGAATTGAGAGAAGAAATCCTTCAGGAAGCTCACAGCACGAAGTACTCAGTACATCCCGGGAGCACAAAAATGTATTCGGATTTGCGGCGAAATTTTTGGTGGCCGAATATGAAACGAGAAGTGGCAGAGTGCGTCAGCCGATGTCTGACATGCCAACGGATTAAAGCAGAGCACCAACGACCGAGCGGACTACTTCAACCATTAGAGATTCCGGAGTGGAAGTGGGAGCACATCACAATGGACTTTGTGGTGGGACTGCCACCAACTCATAAGGGTTTAGACGCCATCTGGGTAATTGTGGATCGTCTAACCAAGTCTGCTCATTTTCTGCCAACCAAGATACGGTACAATCTGGAGCAATTAGCAAAGCTTTATGTGAAGGAGATAGTGTCACGACATAGAGTGCCGGTATCAATTGTATCTGATAGAGATCCGCGCTTCACGTCGAATTTTTGGAAAAGTCTGCAGGCAAGAATGGGAACGCAGTTGAGGTTGAGTACAGCGTATCATCCTCAAACCGACGGCCAGAGCGAGCGAACAATTCAGACCTTAGAAGATATGTTTCGGGCAGTCATGATGGATTTAAAGGGCAGCTGGGATGACCATTTGCCACTGGTGGAGTTTGCTTACAACAATAGCTATCACGCCAGTATCGGCATGCCACCATACGAAGCGCTATATGGAAGGAGATGCCGAACCCCAATGTGTTGGGACGAGGTTGGGGAGCGAAGATTGTTGGGACCAGAAATGGTGCAGCAGACTACAGACATTGTGCGGCTGATCAGAAACCGTCTCGTAGCAACTCAAGATCGCAAGAAGAAATATGCCGACTTACATCGTCAGAAGCGGGACTTTGAAGTTGGTAGCTTTGTATTTTTGAAGGTATCTCCTTGGAAAGGAAAGATCCGGTTTGGGAAGAAGGGCAAATTGAGCCCTAGGTTCATAGAACCGTTCGAGATTTTGAGGCGAATCGGCGAATCGGCGAAGTGGCGTACAAGGTAGCGTTACCTCCTGAACTTGACCACATTCACAACGTGTTTTATGTGTCAGTGTTGCGGCCGTATAAACCAGGATATAAGCACGTTATCTCCTATGAACCAATCCAAGTCGAGAAGGACTTAACGTACAAAGAAGTTCATGTCCAGATACTCGATAGGAAGGAACAGAAGCTGAGAAACAAGACCATCCATTCTGTCAAGGTTCTCTGGAGGAATCACGCAGTCGAAGAAGCTACGTGGGAACTCAAAGAGAAGATGAAAGTGAATTATTCGTTTTTATTTGAGTAACCCTATTTTTACAATTCCGAGGACGGAATTTTTATAAGGGGAGAGGGATGTAATGCCCGTGAATTTTGAACGTCATTATTAATTAAATATAATTTAATTTTAATGAGTTAGCTTTGTGTTCCTATTTACAACCTTTGGGTGTATTGGTGGATTATGTGACTATGTGATTTATTGATCTACTTTGTGTTAGGGGAGTCACTAGTAGTATATTTAAACTAGTGAGCAAACCCTAAGGCTTTATACCCATAGAATTGGCAAAGCATTTACTAAATTAAATATTCAAGTATATTGAATATAGTTAGTAAATAAGGTGTGTGAGTTAATTAATGAAAGTAGTGGTTAATGAGTTATGGCCAAATTGAATAATAATATTAATAGTTAATTTAGTAATTTATTTACTAAGTGACTAAGTTACTTCATTAATGAACCTAGCCCAATTATTTATATTAATCATGGATTTGGGTATTAATTGTGTGGCATATTAAACGAGCTATCATTGGGTTTAATTAAAAGACCTTATATTGCATTTAAATAGGTTTGGTTTCATTAGCCCAATCATTTAATTCTAAGCCCAAAGTTTATTTGAGGTATTGCCCAAAACCTAGCCCACTTGGTAATTTAAAGATGTAGCACTAATTGATTTAATGGTGGTATATTTGGGACATCAATTTGGGACAAAAATCTCTCATATGCCATGGACCATAGAGAGAAAGAACAAGTTGGTTTTTCAAATTTTAATTAAAGTATTATCTAGCTTGTGTTGGAAGTTAGGTTTTAGACTTGATGGTATAGCTACCGAAGATGTCAATAGCTACCTAAGATGTCACATAGCTACCTAAGATTTCAAGTAGCTACCTAAGATGTCACATAGCTACCTAAAATGTCAAGTAGCCTCCTAAGTTGTCAAGTAGCCTCCTAAGATGTCAACTAGCCACCCTAGTGACACAAAGCTCTCACTAGCCCCATGATGACAAAAGGTAGAGGTATCTTGCTATTATTCAATTAGTAAGCCTTTTATCCAATGGACAACAAAGATATGGGGGATATTAGTTATACTCCTAGTTGTATCTAACTATATTGCAAGATACATTCTTGAATCACCACACTTTATT
This sequence comes from Aralia elata, assembly GCA_034770075.1. Lineage (NCBI taxonomy): Eukaryota > Viridiplantae > Streptophyta > Magnoliopsida > Apiales > Araliaceae > Aralia > Aralia elata. Next base: position 40,038,675 of record CM068383.1, on the reverse strand, counting down.
TTCTCTTCATTTTTCTCCTATTCTTCTTCTTCTATTTTCTTCCAAGCTAGCAAAATACAAAGAGAGAAAAGAGAGAGAGGGGTTCGGTTCTTAAGGGGAAGGAGAGGGGTGCTAGCTTGATTAGTGCACCCTAAGTTCATATCTTACTTTGGTAGATCAAGGAAGGTTGCTACTAGAACAAGGTATAACCTAAATCTTCATTTCCTTCTTCTATTTGGTATTATAGCAAGATAGCAAGTTTTGATGGGGTTATGAACTAATACCTAACATACCCTAGTTCTACATATCATCATGTATGGAACTAAGTATTTTGAGTGTTAGATAAAAGATTTAGAGGAAGAAAGTATATGTTCTCCTAGGGGTGAAACCCTAGTTTTTCCTTCCACTAAATCTTGTGTAACTCAAGTTTTACAACTTGAATTTGTGATCCGATAAAAGGGGGGTGCTAGATACATGAGTTAGCTAGTAAACCCAAGTAGTAGAACATAAATCCAATAATTTTTGAAGCTTTGGGGGCTATTTTTCCAAAACAGTCCAGCTATAAAACTTAAAGCTTTAAAACCCTAAAAGCTTGATGTCCTCGTTTTTCTAAAGGTTGTTTCGGCCAGTTATGAATCTTTTAAAAATCTGGGAAAAATCATAGAGGTACCTTAAGAAGTTATCTACAAGTAGGAAAAAGAACGAACACGTTTTGATGTGTGGTTTTTGTGTAATGGCTTTTACTGTGAATAAATATTCATACCCGGATTTCTCACTGTGTATACCTTGAAAACATATGAAATATTTATAGTATGTTTATATATGTTATGAGAGTGTACCCTAAAAATTTCAAAATTATCTGAGCAAAACTCGATTTATGAAAAATATAACAATATTCGGAGGTTTTGAGTACTTTAAAAATAGTAAATCACTTTATAAAATTCCAAGAAAATTTGTAAATTATTTTTGGGTCATATACTATCCATATCCAGAAGATAATAATTTTCAGAACTTGTTTGCTATTTTTCATAATAATATTATAGTTATGGTTAAAAAGAAATAAATGGTTAAATAATGTCATAAATGAGGAAAATAGGATGTTAAAGCTTAGGTACTCCTATTATGGTGTAATCTAACCTATGTGAGGTATTTTGGTAATTTATTATGATAAATAATATTTATGACCTTTTATGGGTATTAAATAAGTTGTTTAATAAAGGGTAAAACAATTAAAATAAATTGTTTAGTCGCCTAATAACTTATTAAAATATTACTATGATATTTGTAATATAAGAATTTGATATTTTTAAGTAAATAAAGAAATATTAAGATTAAAACTTTATGAAAATATTATTGAATGGGTAATAATTAAACCTAATTTGTTATTCGATAGATAATAACTAAAGATAATTAATTGATTCCCATTTAATTAATATTGAATGGTAATCAAATGATAAATGAGTTATTTGAATACGAAGTATTTAATAATTCCTTAATTGAACAAGTAAACCCAATTGTTTAAAGGCTTAAAAAGGTGTTTAACCCTTAGGAAAAATATTCCCAAGTTAATCTATCATTAACCTAAGTTTGATTAGGGTTAATGATAGCAAGATTGTCCTAGGTGCATTATGTGTTTAACTTATGTGGTAGATAAGTTCCTTAGTGAACGTATAGATGTACAACTACGCAATACTAATTGATAGATCGACTTTATCAATGTTAGGTCCTTCAAGGCCAATTAGTTAAAGCTAGAATTATTTGTAGCTGAGCAAACAGGCAAATTCCCTAACTCAAACTCGAGTTATTATTTCCGAAGCATGTTAGTGAATAATTATTGTTGATTATTCACATCTATACTGATTATTGAGATTCGCACCTTGTGCAATTGAATTCCTATTCTATTATTATTGAACTGTGAATTAAATTAAAGTTCTTTCAAGCATGATTTGTTTATGAGATAGATCTATGCTATTTGTATCAGCTAGATCAAGTATGTCTAAATTTGTTAAATCAAATGTATTTTAAAAGTTGTTCTTATTAAATTGCTATGGTAAGAACTCTTGGCTGAGAAAAGGATAAATTTGATTAAGGCATGATATCAATGCTGGTTTATTAAGTGTTTATGCATAAATCATGGGGTATGAAAGGTTGATCCCCTTGATTACCAAAACATATTAAGAGGTCCAGTTTAAATGCTGAGAACCTTGGTAAATGTCTATGGTTATTTCCAACCACTCAGTAATTGTCATTCAATTATTCGAATATTCAACTGTTGACTATTAATTCACGTTTCTTCACAATTTTATACTATTGTTGAACATTGAAAGCGAAACTTCCTTCTGTTCATGATATATCTCCCTTGTGTATAAACTTGCTAAGCAAACTAGTTGCTTGCCCTTGCTATATCATGATCTTTATTTCAGCTAAGGCAGAAACGTCTAAAGGGGACAAAGGAAAAGGGAAGGTGCAAGAGTAGTTGCATGATAGGGCTTATGTACTAGTTTATCGTGAATGTTATTTGGCTATGTGAACTCTTATTGTATTAAGGGTACGTTTTAAGTTAAGGTTAACGAACCTTGGGACCATGATTATAAGACTTTATTACTATTTCGATAGACATTGTATGTTTATTATTCCGCATTAGTTAGAAAGTATGTTTGTTGTTGAGTATCGTGAACACCGAATTCGAGGTTAGGAAACCCGGATTTGGGGATGTCACACCAGTAGCTAAGCTAGTTGAGCTCCAACACAAGCTAGCACAAGGCCTTCACAAGACTACTAGTTTAGAATTTGTGGGCTGGCATTAATGTGGACTAGTGATGAGTGGATTTTAACCTACGAGTTAGGTACATCTTTGGCTTAATTCTTTACAATCTTTAAGTGTTTTTAGTATGTTTTTATTTGTTTTCGTGTTGATGTTGTAGGTTAAAGCTGGCTGCAGATTGAAAAAGAACAAAGAAATTTGGTGCATGACATTCTCGTCGGGGCAAGCTTTTTAAACTTGTTTTCTCGTCGGGGCGAGGATTTTGTGAAGGAATTTCTCGCGCGGGGCGAGGATGCGGCTGGAGGAAAAGGAGTTGATTTTCAGCAGGATCAATTATTTTAGAAGGTTGATACTTACAAGGATTCATATTATTAATCTAATGAGGAGACTATAAGAGATTTATGAAGACAAGAAAGCGGGAGATTGACAATACAACGCACTGAAGATACCAACACAGAGATTGATTTTTCATAGCTGAGCAGGAAAATTGGAGATCAGGACAAACATCATGAAGAATTCAGATTGGTGGATTGAAGATTGAAGATTTCATTGAGTTTTCTTTTAAATCTTTTATCTCTAATTTGTAATTAATTATGATGACTTATTTTAGAATTCTAGTTTTTATTTTCAACATGAACTAAACCTTAAATTAAGGCTACAATTGAACCAGTTATGCTTATGAATTAATTATCTACTTTGATTCCAGTTATTTATTTAAATTGAGTTGTCTATCCTATTCTATGCTTATTGATTAATTGTCTGGCCAACAATTAGCGGAATACTCTAGGTGAATTCGAGAGATGAAATCTAGGGTTAGACCTGAATATGATAGCATGTATTCTTAATTATTTGCATGTGTTAAATAATTAGGGTTGTGAAGTGAATAGGAATCTCTTCGCTGCATGTAACTATTGGGAATTGATGCTTAATGAATTTAATCTCTTAGTTTTGCATAGGAATATCGCAGAAGTAATTGGGTTAGATAAATTTATTTGATCACTTGGAAAAGGACTTATAAATAAATTTGAATTCCTGTTAGCAACTCCATTTAAGTAAATAATTGGATGACGTAGTTAAATTCGTTTATATTACATAACTGGGGATATTGTAGTCTTAAGCCTTTAAAATCTGAATCTCAACCGTCGTGTTAGTTATCGATCTTAGTTTCAATTTAATTAGTTTTAGTCGATATTCAAATTGTGATTGTTTAATAAAATAGAGTAATTAGATTGGTAGTTGAAAGTATAAAACACAATATTTCTCTGTGGGAACGATACTCTATTTACCACTTTATTACTTGTTGATCGTGTATACTTGCACGTAATTGTTGATTGTGAAATCTGACAACAACTAGCACACGAAGCAGCACTATTACCAGGAGACACGTGTCATACGCTTACGAGATTAGTTGATACTGACGGTTGTTTTCTATTAGAACTATGGTTAAGCTAGATAACAATAGTTAACACCTGTATAAATTACTAGCCAGGGGTTAATCTAGTTGTGTTTGACTAAAGTAGCTTCTGATGTAATCTTTGTTCATAATGAAATCTTATTTTTTTGCTAAATTTAAGATTGTATAAAAGAAGAAAAATATACAATAGCAAAGGGGCATATCCCAGATCAAAATAGTGGGAGCTTCATATGTGGAAAATCACACATATGAGATGCCAACTATCGGACAAGAGACCTAAATATCCTAAACAAGGAGGGAACTATTAAGTTTAGCTTTGTGAAATTTAGCACAGGAGGTAAGTCTACATTTGACTCTGTTAAGAATAGTAGTAGCAAGATGCTAGGCTGGAATTGCATGATTGCCATGAAAGCGGGAGTTGCGGCCCAAATTGAATAAATAGAAGTTGCAAGGGTTAAATGAAAAATTTGCCTGCGGATACCTTTTGCTTGGAGTGACCAATTCAGCAAAGCAGACCAGCGGGCAGGCACAACTGTCCATCCTCCATAAGCAAGAGAAGAATGTAAAACCAAACTAGAGAAGCCACAGTCAAAAAAAAGATGATCATGACTTTCGGTGTGGTAGGAGCATAAGCAGCAACGAGGATCAACGGAGTGATTGAATTGAGCAATACGATCAAGAGTTGGCAACTTAGACAGAATGGCCATCCACATGATAAAGGAGTACCTAGGAACGTGAAGCTTATGTTATAGAATAGAGTGCCATCTGACATGAGATTGTTTGGAACGAATAGAATTCCAAATTATGGAGGCTGTAACCTTAATATTGGTAGTTGAGCCCCAATGAATGGAGTCCTCATCGTTGGTATTAAATCTGGTGCCATAGTTAAAATTAGCCCGAAGTTGTAACATAGCAGCGCGATTGCTTTAGGGTAATTGCCATCCATCTATAGAGATTGCTTTAGGGTAATTGCCATCCATCTATAGAGAGAATGTCCTGAACTCTAGCCCTAGGCCCAAGTCGAGATAGAGAGATAATAGAGGCAGAGAGGGACGAAACCAAAGCTGCACCATTGTGCCATGGGTCAAACCACAAGCTCGTAGATGCCCCGTTTCCAATTCGGTAAGAAATGAATTGTTTTGCCAGGGATTTCAACTTTAAAACTTTGCGCCAAATCCAAGAACAATCATTGGGAACTTTGATCATCCAGAAGTTATGGTCAGCAAGCAAATTTAAATGAACCCATGCAACCCAAAAACTGGTGGGCCGAGGTTGTAATTCTATCAAGTAGAGGAATGCAATCATGGCTAACTTGGAAGATATAATGGGCACGCCAAGGAATTTAACAGGGATAGAGCCCTGTGGATACCCCACAAGAGATTAAATAGCTTCCTTTTCCCCACCAGGGACATTTGAAATGTAGCAATGGCTTTTTGAAGGATTTGGATGAAGGCCAGAATAACAAGAATACTCATTGAGGCAGACATGGACAATACGGATAGATTCCAAGTCCCCATTGCAAAATATCAAAAGGTCATCCGCAAAACAGAGATGTGTAATGCTTATTCCTTTAATCTAGTCTATAATTGTTCACTTCAATGAACTTAGTAACTTAACATAATCCCAACCACTTAAGATACCCCTTCAATTTAACATTAGGTTTTAATGCAACTTGGCTCAAAATTGTTATCTTACGACAGATAAATACTTGGACATTCTAACATGGCAATTGGCACCTAATGGAACCAGTCACAAAATTGTTTTATCCAAACCACCCTTCCATACCCCTAAAAATAAAAAACTTTGAAGACAACATACATAAATGGGAAGTCTCAGAAAGGCAAGTAAAAAACAAACAGAAGCATCATGCCAGATCAGTGAGAAGTTTTAAGTAAACTAATCAACTGGCAAGACCCTAACATAAATTAAATATTTGCACCGGCCAATTGCGCTTCCGACCATCATACCCAATTGCAGTTGTTTCAATGGCAATGTCAATGCTGCGATGCTCAAGAGCACGTGCAATACTGATGCGCGAATGCATTTTCACTGCTGGGCAGGCTTGGGTACCTACTGCTGCCGATTCCTCGACGTTTGGTTTCCCTGATGCTATTGCAATTGCTTCCTGGAAAGTGAATATCGTTTGAGACCAGTGTGTTTTGGGAGTGTATGGGGAGGTGGACAAAACTGTTGGCATTTCGTGACAGAACCTACTCGTAAAACCAGTTTCAAACCACAAGACGACTCCATAACACCAGGTTGTTCTAGGCGCTGAATCTGTGTAGTTTGGAGAAACATCCAACTTAGGTTCCAACTCGACTGTTGCTGTGAAATCCATCTCTTCGGGTTTCATCGTCACCAAATCAAATGCCTGATATTAGTTAATTACAACATACTCAGAACCAAATCAAAATATGAAAGATCATTTTCAGGATACAGACAAAAGATATGCACATTCAGTTAGTTTTAATAAATATCTGCATTTATATGTTGGGCAAAAGATAAAAAGGAAAATATACCACTTAACGAATTATTACTTCCTGACTTGAATTTTCTTTTGGACAGATGATTTTCAGAAAGGTGAAACAGGGAGAAAATGATTATAAAATACAAAAACACAATTTCCAAATAGTAAGATCTGAAATGTTCGGGAAATGATAAATTTTTATTTATGTGTACACATACACATACACATACACACACACACATACACACACACACACATACATACATATACATATACATTAATTTTTATACATATATTTATATAGTTTTAAGTGTCATTACATAAATTATCTATTTAAACTTTTACACAGCACAGATCACATGACTCGCATCAATCACATACTTTTCTTTGTACAAGTAAAATAATATAGATTCAAAGAGGAACCAAGGGGTGCCACAGAAAAAATGAATTATATGCACCAGACTACATCACCCCCCCCCCCCCTAAAATAAACTTCATCAAGAAACAACAAAAGCAATAGTCAATCTCGAATCTTTTTGTGCTAAATGAGAAGTAGACCAAAGAATAAATACTCCCTCCATTCAAAACTATAATATCAATTTCAACTTTTTAAAATCAATTTGAAACATTTTCATACTCAAAATTGATGTGATTCACTGAAATTTTGGGAAAAATAAATAAATCTTGTAATTAATAGTACCGCATGGTTATCAAGTCGTCGCCTAGGCGTCCAGTTGGTGCATATTGGGAAGGCGTCTGGACGACTTGGGCGACTTTGTGATTGAGCAAATTTTTGGGTACTGATGATACTTGGTGAAGACAAACCTAGGGCAGCAAAATTTATATATATATACACACACACATCCCCATGCTCCACGTATATATATATATATATATACATACACACATATATGTGTATATATATTTTATATATATATATACACACACATCCCCGTGCTCCATTAGCTGTTGCCCCTCCACTAGCTTCTGATTTTGCTGCCAACTAAGGTTTGTCTTCACTTGGGAGAGCATAAACTAAGTAAAATATATTATTTTACTCTTTCACTCTTTCCATTACTTTTTATGCTCAATTTCTTTTATATTGTATAATGACAAAGTAAACATCAGACAACAAAATTCAAAGCTTCAAACGACCAGGAACTGATAAACTTAATACGCTAAGAATACCAAGACATCAAAACCTTTATGAACTGTAAAACATGTAACCTGTTTGGGACAGACGAATTAATCTATTATACATATATATATATATATATATATATATATATATATATATATTACCCCGTGTTTAAGAGAAAGAACTTGCTTTAATAAAGTATATTGAATTAAACTAAATATTACAAAGGTATCACCATTTATATAATTTGAAGTTGAACAAGTTCAAAAAATTACAAGTTTACAACTATAATAAAATTATCCGTTTTGGCTTGATCTTGTTCACTTCTTGTTGTGATTTGATATGCTACATGTATTATGAATATGGTAAATCATTAGAAAAATAAATATATCAATATTTATATAAATATTAAATATATATAATTTTATTCGTATAGAATTTACATTGTTAACGACTTGTGGACGACTCCACAAGTCGGGCACCTTGTCGCCTAAGCGCTTAAGCTCCCGGTTGTCGCCTCGCCTCGACTTGTCGCCTTGATAACTATGATAGTACCTTTTAGATTATTAAAAATATTCATAATTGTATTGAATAATATTAAATGAGATTTTATGTCAATTTTGATTTTGACAATTTCCCAAACTGACTTTAAAAGGCCAAAGTTAATCTTATATTTTGAAGCAAAGGGAGTATTTAATACTCCATCCATTCTACAAAAGAGTCCAATTGCTAATTACATTTGTTCCACAAAAAGAGCCTCATTTCTTATAAAGATAGAAATCTAGAATTAAGATGACACAATGCCCTTAAGTTTGTCATTATAATTTCATTATCATGTCATAACTACTAAATTAGCAAATTATTATTTTTAGGGGTAAGCATGGAACCAATGAGTCCTCAATATTTGCAAAATTTGCACACAGGACTCCTTTTGTGTAACAGAGAAGAGACTATGCACATCAGGATGCTCTGTAGCCTCTAAATATCTACAATTCCTTTCCTACAACGCGTCAACTCCCAAATGCAATGTGGAATCATGTTCGATTTCCTTGACATATCATTTACGTATCTCCAAACACTAATAAGCCAACTTACCTACTTCCTCAGTGAATAAAAACAAACGCCTTCCATCCCAGTTGCAGTAGTAGCATCCTCTCTCATATCTCCAAACACTAATAAGCCAACTTACCTACTTCCTCAGTGTCAATAAAAACAAACGCCTTCCATCCCAGTTGCAGTAGTAGCATCCTCTCTCATATCTCTCTTTTACTTCCTCCCTTAACCTGGTGTTAAATGAATTCTTACAGTTTGATTGGAATGTTTCAACTCCCTTAACCTGGTGTAGTAGTGTTTACTCTACAATTTGGTTCGAATGTTGCAACTACTTAATAATTTTTAGCAATTTTCTTATTGTCCCACCACTAAAAAGATTTATCTAGGATGCTGAAAAGAGATACCGTGGTGTGCAGTTGAATCTGGTCTTTCTATACAATTCAGCAGTCTATTTAAGTATTAATGCGCCAGGATATGTATCAGGTGTACATTAATACAAATACTTATCAGGTCAAATCTAGGTTATAGTTCTGGCCACTATACCAGAGTTGGAAAGTTAGAAACAATGCAGAAAAAGGAATGAGTGAGAGAGAACTAAATTGTTACCGAGGAACACTTATTGTCCTGAGTTCTACGTACCGAGTAATATCGTTCTGAATCATGATACAAGAACTTAGATGTCTTGTGCATCCTACCATTGGTGGCGCTCCTCAAACCCGATTTCGTTCCGCATACACTGTTGTTCAACGTTCCTAGTAACCATCAACTAATAGTTGACGAATCTTGGGTGAAGAGTGACAACCTCATCCAAATAGATTCAAGAGGTAAACCTTGCTTCTTTCTACAACTTCGTTTTCTCTCTCTACCTCTCTCTTTCTCTTCCCCCTCGTTTCTTTTCAAAAATTAGAATTCTCTTCAGATTATGGGTTCTTTTTGTTTCATGTTATTTTGATTATTTTTCCACAATTTAGCTATATTTTCAAGTCGATCCCTTTTTTTAGAAATACACATTTTAAACCCGCAATGTATCCCAAACTATCCACCATTACCCAACATATCCCTATCATTCCCTGCCCTAAAAATTAAATATAGAAACGAATATTAACCAAATTTACGTTTTGGTGAAGTTTTGGCAACATTTTATGCTTTTCTAGCACCCAAATGTTTCAAAAATTGCTACATGACCCAGTCTTGTTTCCATGCTTCATAAGTGAAAATCCTGAAGTCGACAAGGATCAAAATCTGAGAAGGAAACCTTTAATGAGAATGCCCATTGAAATTTTTGGTTTAACTTATTCTCTACCTTGAAATGATTTTTATTTTAATTCACAAGAAAATGAATCCTCCACCTTAAAGATTTTTTTCGAAACATTTGAATTTTCTCTGTCTGCTTATTTATGAAATCTTATGATGAGGACATGCCTAGCTCAGGAATGAATGGCAACCATGATGCGGATCCAGTGCAAGTTCCCGTTGGGCCCGTGACAAGAGCACGAGCTAAACGCTTCAAGGAGGGACTTGTTGGTTTGATTCAAGAAGTTTGGAACGACGTGGAATCAAGTTCAAAGGTATTGGAGATTGATTCAAAGATCATAAATGTGATACGAGTGAGCATTTCCAGCCAAGTTTTAAACTGCAGTTTTAGGTCCCAGCCCCGCTCTCTCTGTCAAACGAGGCCCCAACTTCATTTATAGTACAAAACGAGGCTCCGGCCCAGACATCTCTGTACAACCAGGCCCCGGCCCCATTTTCAGCTACAAAACGAGGCCCTGGCCTCATAACGCAGATTCAGCGGATTTGTGCGGGATTTAAGGGATTTTAGCTATATTTTACGATTCTAATGTAATTAGGATTCTTTTTAGTTAGAATTTTGATTCCAAATAAATTTCTTATTTTCTTATGATACGATCCTGATCGGGTTCGCATCAAGCATTAATAACTCAACTCAGGTTCCAAGGGTTCATCGAATGGTTCTAAGTAATTGGGCTGAAATGTGTTTTCAAGGTTGCCTAAAATGGAGCTCAATTCAAGCGGACCGCGAGGGAAGGATAAATTGAATGATTTGGGTCTTCTAAATTCAACATATTCAGCAAGCCAAATAATGTCAAATTAAAGTCCAAATGGACTGACCCAATTGACTAATTTAATTCAGCCCATGCACAGATTATCTAATTGATTTCAGATTAAGTGATTCACATGCACGGATTTTATATGTAGATGTTATGGGCATAGTGGGTCTAACATTATGGGACATATTAAAACATGTGGGCCACGTTTATATCATGTTCCAATTCAGCACAGGAAGCATTACAACAAGCAAGCACGTGGGGTCTTATTAAGGCATAGTATATTTAGCATGGATATGCAATATTAACGTGGGGACATCTAGATAACATATTCAACCAACTTGTAAAAGGATTCATTACATATTGCAAAGTACCATGCAATCATCAAGTACATGCAAGCTTTGTCACGCATTCCAATTGGAGGACACGAATTCCTAGCAGCCCAAGGATTCAACAAGCTAAAGATTATTCATATTCCGCAAGCTAAAGCCAAATAAAGCCAAATCATATTCACCCACCCTAGCTTCACACGGTTCACGGAATTTCAGCTTTCACCCAGCAATTTAACTTCCGGATTGCTAATTGGTCGCGGCAATTTAGTTATTCACGCAGCAAGATGATCCGAGTGCGACAAGGAAAATCTATTGCACGGCAATTGTGGGATTCAACTTCAATTTTTCTGATTCTTGGAATCTAAAAAAATTAGTTTTAATTCTAATGTAATTAGGAAGTTTTTTAGCTAGGATTTTCATTCCAAATCAATTTGTTATTTCCTTATGTAATTAGGGTTACTTTCTAGTAGTATAAATATTAGTTATGAATGTAATTCCAAAAGGACATCAGATTTATTCAATACAATTTTCTTGTGAGTAATTTCTCTACTTTTGGTTCTTTGAAGAATTCCTAAGTTATTTCTTAGTTTATTCTTTGAGATTCAATTATTGACTTATCATATAACAATACATAGTTGTGTGTTGCGTCTTCTACCGCATCAATCGTTGATTGTACCAAGGTTACCGCTTACATATAAGCGAGGGTCAAGTTGTCATTGATGTTCCATTCAACGCAAACTTCCTTGCGCAAACAATTGTACCAAAGTTCTCGTCTCAATATAGACGTTGGGTTGAGATGTTGTGAGCGTTCCACCTTATAACTCACTGGAAACGATCCGGGCGACGACCACCTCACGCAAGCGTGTCGTGGAGTCTATCATTTGGTATCAAAGCTAAGTTCCTAGCGACTACTTATCCTTCATTTTTCTTGTTGAAGAGTAAAAAAAAAAAACCAAACTTGTAGCACACCATCAAATCATCAAATTTCAACCAAGAGATCATTCCGTTCCATCATCATCAATTCCAAAGCGAAGCTACAATTGACAAATTCAAAACTTACAAGTTCACCCGTGACACAACAAGGGTCACGATTGTTGGTATTTCGAGAATCACACCATCTATATTTGTTTTTGATAAGTTATTTTTGAATTGAATAGTGAAACTAGGCTGAATGGCACTTATCACCCTCCAAGTTGCCAACCACTTTCAATGTCGTCCCTAAAGTACATTTTTCGTCAATTGGGCCCTTAAAGTGACATTTTTTGGCGTTTCCGTTCTTTTTACCCTATTTTACCCAAACCTGGCCCATTTTTACCAAATTTTGACCCAATCCGACCCATTTTGACCCGACCCAATTTAACTAATTATTTTTTTAAAAAAAACTAAATAATATTTTATTTTAAAATATTAAAAATAATTATAAAAATAATATTTTATTTTAAAATCTTAAAAATTATTAGCATTTTAAATATTTTTAAAAATAATTCTTATTTTCAGGAAAAAATATAGATTCATAAAATATAGATTCAAAAAAATAAAAATTTATTTTAAAAAAAAGAATTTTTTTTTATTTTATATGTAAAATACAAAAAACAGTAAAAGATAAATAAAAAAATTGATTCAATTTTTTAAAAAAAAGAAATTAAAAAGTTTAAAAATTATTTTTTTTTAGGAAAAAAATTTAGAAAATTTATCATTTTTAAAAAAAATTAGTAAGTATTTTATTCAAAAAAATATTATTTAAAATATTTTTTTGAATAAAATGCTTACTAATTTTTAAAATATTATTTTTAAAAGAATTTTTAACTAATAATTATTTTTAAAATAATTTTAAAACTTTTTAGTTTTTTTTAAAAAAAAATAATTGATGAAATTGGGTTGGGTCAAACTGGGTCGGTTTCGGTCAAAATGGGTCGGCTGGGGTAAAATAGGGTAAAAGGAACGGAAGCGCCAAAAAATGCCACTTTAAGGGTCCAATTGACGAAAAATGTACTTTAAGGACGACATTGAAAATGGGTGGTAACTTGGAGGGTGATAAGTGTCATTCAGCCGTGAAACTATGATATTGTTTAGGGAATATTGAGTGGTAAAAGGCAAGAGTAGTGAGCTTATTAGATGTTAAAAGCCAATAGGGTGAAACACGAGCAACTTCATAATTGTGCGATACATTGTTGAGCGAAACACGTAAGGGAGTGTGAGGAAAAATTTTATGTACTAACCTTTGTTTTGCAATAAATATGTATGGTTATAATTATGAAAGTGCTTATGGGTCTCGAAAGAATCCTTTCCAAGGCAGGAAAGATCTAGATGCTTATTTGCGATGGGAAGAAAAGATGGAGCGAGAGTTTGACCGAGCGGAGGAAGTTCAAACTTGCGGTTCAAGATTTTTCTGGTCATGCAACTATATGGTAGGATCAATTTGTGCTTAACAAGCGAAGATGTGGAGAGCATCCAATCGAGACATGGGAAGAGTTAAAAACCGTGATGCGGAAGCGGTTTGTTCCAGTACAACTTAACAGGAGGAATGAGTATGCATCTCCAAGACATGTAGAGCAACCTTCAAGGCGATCAACATGGGATAATGACAAGGAGGTTCATATACGAATAGATAGGCATTGAGATTCGCATCGGAGACAGCCACGAGAAACTCCTAAGGTGTATAGGGAACCATTGTTTTCAAAAGAGTTTATGGAGGATTGTTGGAGGCAACTACAAAACATCCATAAGGCGCAAAAGGAGCAAGATCAGTCGAGAGAGGAAGAAGATGAAAAAGAATATGCAGCCCAAGGAGAATTGTTAGATTACAGGTGCAAGATGAAGTCCATGAAGAATCAATGTTTGTACAAAAAGAAAGTGAACGACAAAAAGAAATTGATCAAGAGATTGATAGTGAAAAAGAAAAGTTTGAAAATAGAGAGAATGAAAAGAAAAGAGAGATTGAGAATAGACACATTGAAAACAAACGAGAGAAAAAAATAGTTGAGAGAAAAAGTGAGCAAAAAGAAAAGAGAGAAATAAGTGACTATGAAAAAGAGAGTGAAAGCGAAAGAGAGTTGTATTTTGAAAAGTCAATGATTGCACATTCGTACAAGACAGCGTTTTTGAATACTAACCAGATTAACTTTGTTTTATCTAGTTCTGTTGTTTCTCTTATACAGGCGAATGAGTGCATACCCAGTGCTATCATTCTATACCCATCAACTTATGGTGTTCTTGAGGAGACGAAGGAGTCACCGAGGCAGGTTGGAGAGTTAAACAAAGTGGGTATCGTGGATGAAGACATGAGTGCATGTGACATTGATAAGATCGTAATACCTAAGTGGGATAAGACGTCGAGCTTGTGCATTGATTTTGAATTGGTAAACAAGTATCGATATTCTGTTTTTTGCTTAGATAATATGTTTGATAAATTGCATAGTACTTGTGTTTTATCTACATTTGTTGATAATCATGTGATGATATTGTCTAATCAATTTAGCATGAGAGAATGTGATGATTGAAAAATTGTGTTGACATGTGACTTGTATAGGGGGATAGTTATTTCTGTTAGATTAACTAATGCATCTAGTGTTTTCATGAGTTTGTTAAAACATATTTTGCATGCGTCAATTGGTAAATTTGTTTTTAGTTATTTTGAGGGTAGAATCGTCTTTATCATAAACTATGGAGGTATTTGATATTTGTTGAGTTAGTTTATGATCATGTTGTCTATTCTCGTTTTCATTGTTCTTATTTGCATGAAATTCATTCTAGGTTTTCTTGTCCATATATTAAGTTAGGTTTTCATGCTATTCAATCTTTACATAATTTGTCGTTAGTTGACAGTGGTAGTAATCATGTCATTCCATTAGAGCAATCTTCATTACATGACTTACTATTATTTGAAATTGATTTGAAAAGTGTTTATCATCATCTTAGAGTGAGATATGATTTGCATGCTTGTTTAGTTAGATCAATTGGATTAACTAATGCACTAAATGTTTTCGTATTAAATCATATTTTGCATTCATTCATGGGAAAATTTGTTATTATCTGGGTCGATGATATTCCTATTTTTGTCAACGCTTGGAAAAATTCTTTAGCATGTGTTGAGTTTGTTTGTGATCATCGTCAATATGCTATTGAGTTTTCGTCTGGTGTAGTTAGAAGTGACCTTTTTATTCCATTGATGTCATTACTTGATTCTGAATTTATTAATGTCATTGGAAAGGGATGGGTTAATTTTGTTTTGCAGATTCGAGATGGTTTATTTTACTCAAAGAGGGAAAAAAGTATGATTCATTGTGTAAATTCATTCGAACAATGCATTAAGAGTCTACAGGGAAGTGTTTTGAATATTGTTCTAGTAAACTATGCGTGTAAATTTGAGTTTCTTGAGTTTTCCGTGATTAGACAAAAGATACATGTTGATTTGTTTTGTTTTTTGTTTAATCCAGGAATTCATGTGTATTTGCATATACGATGTGAAAAGTTTCAAAGATTGTTATTTGATCCAGGTGCAATGGAATGGATGTTAGTGCGAATGATCGAGATCATAAGATTTACTTTTTATCCGGAAATTCGTCAATGGATATATTTACGGATGAATGAGATCATCAGATTGTCTTTTGATCCAGGGATTCGTAGATGGATGGATATGCATCGTGAAGGGTTCTACATACTGATATTTGATCCAAAAGGAGATAAAGAGTTTTTCATAGTTTTACTTGCGTTTATTTTATTTCATATGCGTTTATTTTATTAGGTAGTAATTTTGATTGCATTTTTGTTTTAGTTGCTAACTTAGTTTGTTTTTATATAGGATCAAATTTGTGGGCTAATCCTTTCCAAGAGGAGGGGATGTCAAATTTGAGTACAAATCCTTCTCAAGAGGAGGGGAATGATACGATCCTGATCAGGTTCGCATCAAACATTAATAACTCAACTCAAGTTCCAAGGGTTCATCGAATGGTTCTAAATAATTGGGCTGAAATGTGTTCAAGGTTGCTTAAAATGAAGCTCAATTCAAGCGGACCGCGAGGGAAAGATAAATTGAATGATTTGGGTCTTCTAAATTCAACATATTCAGCAAGCCAAATAATGTCAAATTAAAGTCCAAATGGACTGACCCAATTGACTAATTTAATTCAGCCCATGCACAGATTATCTAATTGATTTCAGATTAAGTGATTCACATGCACGGATTTTATATGTAGATGTTATGGGCATAGTGGGTCTAACATTATGGGACATATTAAAACATGTGGGCCACGGTTTATATCATGTTCCAATTCAGCACAGGAAGCATTACAACAAGCAAGCACGTGGGGTCTTATTAAGGCATAGTATATTTAGCATGGATATGCAATACTAACGTGGGGAAATCTAGATAACATATTCAACCAACTTGTAAAAGGATTCATTACATATTGCAAAGTACCATGCAATCATCAAGTACATGCAAGCTTTGTCATGCATTCCAATTGGAGGACACGAATTCCTAGCAGCCCAAGGATTCAACAAGCTAAAGATTATTCATATTCCGCAAGCTAAAGTCAAATAAAGCCAAATCATATTCACCCACCCTAGCTTCACGCGGTTCACAGAATTTCAGCTTTCACGCGGCAATTTAACTTCCGAATTGCTAATTGGTCGCGGCAATTTAGGTATTCACGCGGCAAGAAGATCCGAGTGCGACAAGGAAAATCTATTGCACGTCAATTGTGGGATTCAACTTCAATTTTTCTGATTCTTGGAATCTAAAAAAATTAGTTTTAATTCTAATGTAATTAAGAAGTTTTTTAGCTAGGATTTTCATTCCAAATTAATTTGTTATTTCGTTATGTAATTAGGGTTATTTTCTAGTAGTATAAATATTAGTTATGAATGTAATTCCAAAAGGACATCAGATTTATTCAATACAATTTTCTTGTGAGATTATTCTCTACTTTTGGTTCTTTGAAGAATTCCTAAGTTATTTCTTAGTTTATTCTTTGAGATTCAATTATTCACTTATCATATAACAATACCTAGTTGTGTGTGGCGTCTTCTACCGCATCAATCGTTGATTGTACCAAGGTTACCGCTTACATATAAGCGAGGGTCAAGTTGTCATTGATGTTCCATTCAACGCAAACTTCCTTGCGCAAACAATTGTACCAAGGTTCTCGTCTCAATATAGACGTTGGGTTGAGATGTTGTGAGCGTTCCACCTTATAACTCACTGGAAACGATCCGGGCGACGACCACCTCACGCAAGCGTGCCGTGGAGTCTATCACCTTATGTAATTAGGTTTACTTGTTATTAGTATAAATAGGGAATAAGCTGAGGTGATTCAGACAACAATTCATATTTATTCAATAAAATTACTTTGTGAGGTAATTCTCATCTTTTGGTTTTTTGAGAATTTCTAAGTTATTTCTTAGTTTTCTTTGGGATTCAATTTGATTTATCATACAACAATACATAGTTGTGTGTGGCGTCTTCTACCGCATCAATCGTCGATTGTACTGAGGTTCCTACTTCATATAACTACGGCAGGGTTTAGGTGTCGTTGGTATTCATTCAACGCAGATTTCCTTACAAGATCGATTGTACCAAGGTTCTCGTCTCTTTATAGGCGTTGGGTTGAAGTGTCGAAATTGTAACACCTTCATAGCTTGCTAAAAACGATCTGGGCGACGACCACTTCACGCAAGCGTGTCGTAGAGTCTATCATTTGGTATCAAAACTAGGTTTTCTAGCTAGTTATCTATCTTTAATTTCAAGTTTGATTATTTAGTCGGGAAAAAAAAGAAAAAAAATAGAAAATTTGATATTATTAGTATTTCCGTTATTTCGATTGTTTGCGATCATTAAAAGTCATATCTTTTATATTTTGTTCTTGATAAGTTATTTTTGAATTGATTAGTGAGCTGTGATTTTTGTTTGGTGGATTCGAAAAGAACCTATTAGAGAGAATATTGAGAGGTAAAAGGCACGAGTCATGAGAATATTTGAGGGTAAAAGCCAATTTTTTGAGTATATACACGAGAGACAGTAATTCGAGCGAAACACGTAAGGGAGTGGTGAGAAAATTGTTTTCTACTAACCCTTGTTTTGCAGCAAAATCATGTCTAGCTCAAAGGATAAAGGTGCTATGGAGGAGACTCCATCAAAGTTCGATGCAAAATTTGTGATGGAAGTCATGATGAAGCAATTTACTAGAAAGTTGGATATGACGATGGAGCAAGTGAACGAGCGTTTTGATCAAATGAGTGTGTCCCAAGGAAATCAGTTTCAACATCCTCATGGGGCACGTCAACAGGGGAGAACACATCAAAGAGGAGCTAGAACGAAGGAAAATTATTATGGAGGATTTAGCGAACAGGACGATCGTGAGTTCATCCATCGAAGGCAAAGGGGTGCTAGGGAGAGAGGAGTTCGGAACAGAGAAGATGGTAACTTGGATAGCATCAAAATGAAAATTCCAACTTTTCAAGGTAGGAGTGATCATGAGGCATACCTGGAGTGGGTGTTTGACTGCCACAATTACTCGGAACTCAAGAAAGTCAAACTTACCGCTACAGAATTTTCGGATTATGCAGTTACTTGGTGGGATCAGATGATGACTAGTCGGAGGAGATGTGGAGAGGCTCCAATTGAAACTTGGGAAGAGATGAAAACCGTGATGAAGAAGCGGTTCGTGCCTAGCCACTACCACCGAGATTTATTCCGGAATTTGCAAAATTTGAAGCAAGGAAGTAGGAGCGTAGAGGACTACTTCAAGGGGATGGAGATGCTAATGACTAGAGCTAACATTGTGGAGGATCGTGAGGCGACATTAGCCAGATTTTTGGCAGGGTTGAATTGGGATATCGCGGATTTGGTGGAGCGTCAACATTATGTGGAATTGGAAGACATGCCACACATGACCATCAAGATAGAGAAGCAACTCAAGAGGAGAGGTGGACAGCGATCATTGTCTTCAACGGGTTGATCTTGGAAGCCTAATGTGGTGAAACAAGAGAAGTCAGTCGTGAACAAACCCAAAATAGAGCCGAAAAAGGAAGCTATCAGCCATGGAAATCAAGGTAAATCTGAACCTTCTTTTGGTCGTAATCGTTATATTAAATGCTTTAAATGCCAAGGCAGGGGTCATATTTCGAGCCAATGTCCAAATTAACGGACTATGTTGTTACTTGATAATGGTGAGGTGGAAATCGAGGAGGATAGTGATGCTGATTCTATGCCGCCTTTGAAGGAGATAGATGAGAAGGAGATCGCTATCCATAGAGAGGTGTTGGTTACTAGGAGGGCTATTAGCACAAAGGTGAAGGAAGAAATCATAGAGCAACGAGAGAATCTATTCCACACAAGGTGCCTTGTTCATGGGAAAATTTGTTGTGTGGTAATTGATGGTGGGAGTTGCACCAATGTGGCGAGTACTACCATGGTGGAGAAGCTAGGGCTGCCAACAACTAGACATCCTCAACCTTACCGATTGCAATGGCTCCACGATAGTGGTGATATAAAAGTAACTAAGCAGGTATTGGTGCCATTTACTATTGATCGATATGTGGATGAAGTAATGTGCGATGTGGTTCCGATGCAGGTGCCATTTACTATTGATCGATATGTGGATGAAGTATTGTGCGATGTGGTTCCGATGCAGGCAGGTCATGTGTTACTTGGAAGACCATAGCAATTTGATAGGAGGGTGAAGCATGATGGTTTTACTAATAAATACTCATTTGTGCACAATCAACGAAAAATCACTCTATGTCCTATGTCGCCGAAACAAGTTCATGAGGATCAATTACATTTACAAAAAGATCATGTACAAAGAAAAAGAGAGTGAAAAAAAGAAAAATAAGGGGAAAATAAGAGAGAGATGAATAGAGAAAAACAAATATTTATGTAAAAAAGAGTGATATGAGGGTTTTGGTTTCTAAACAGCCGATGATTATATTTCGGTATAAGGAGGCGTTTTTGAATGCTAACGCTAATAATTATGTTTTGCCTAGTGTTGTTGCATCTCTCTTGCAGGATTATGTTGATGTATTTCCCGAGGAACTTCCACAAGGTTTACCACCTATTCGGAAAATTGAACATCAAATTGATTTCGTACCCGGTGCTACCATTCCAAACCGTCCAACTTATCGGAGCAATCCCTAAGAAACAAAAGAGTTGCAAAAGCAAGTTGGAGAGTTGATGGAGAAAGGGTTCGCGAGGGAAAGTATGAGTCCATGTGCAGTTCCGGTGATTCTAGTGCCTACGAAGGATGGAAAATGGCATATGTGCATCGATTGTCGAGCGGTAAACAATATTACAGTAAAATATCGACATCCTATTCATCGCTTAGATGATATGTTAGATGAATTGCATGGGTCATTAGTGTTTTCTAAAATTGATTTGAAAAGTGGATATCATCAAATTCGAATGAAAGAGGGCGATGAGTGGAAAACAGTTTTTAAAACAAAATATGGTTTCTATGAGTGGTTAGTGTTATCTTTCGATTTAACTAATGCACCTAGTACTTTCATGCGTTTAATGAATCATGTTTTGCGTCCATTCATTGGAAAATGTTGTGGTATATTTTGATCTATAGCAAAAACTTGGGTGAGCATGCGTTACATTTAAAATCTATTTTAGATGTACTTAGGAAAGAAAAGTTATTTGCTAACATGAATAAATGCACGTTTTATACGGATATAATTGTGTTCCTTGGCTTTGTTGTTAGTTCACAGGGAGTACAAGTTGATGAGGAGAAGATATGTGCAATCCAGGAATGGCCGAGTCCTACAAATGTAAGTCAAGTTCGTAACTTTCATGGAATCGCGAGTTTTTACCAACGCTTCGTGAGGAACTTCAGCGATATCACGACGCCTCTAACGTAAGTCATCAAGAAGAGTGTGGGCTTTAAGTGGGGTGATGAACAGGAGAAGGTGTTTCAGTTGATTAAAGATAAATTGACTAATGCACCTTTACTTGTTTTACCTAATTTTTCTAAAACTTTTGAGATTGAATGTGATGCTTCAGGTTTAGGGATTGGAGTTGTGCTGATGCAAGAAGGGAAACCAGTGGCGTACTTCAGCGAGAAGTTGAGTGGGGCAGCTTTAAACTATCCTACTTATGACAAGGAATTGTACACATTGGTTCGGGCGTTGGAAACATGGCAGCACTACCTATGGCCTAAGAAGTTTGTGATTCACACCGATCATGAATCATTGAAGTACTTGAAAGGTCAGCACAAATTGAACAAGAGACATGCGCGATGGATGGAGTTTATCAAGACATTTCCATGTCATCAGATACAAGTAAGGTAAAGAGAATGTCGTTGCAGATGCTCTTTCGAGGAGGTATGTGTTGTTAAATACTATTGATACTAAATTACTTGGTTTTAAACGAATTAAAGAATTATAAGTTGATGACCATAATTTTGGTGAAGAGTATAAATATTGTGAAAAGAACGTTGTGGGTAAGTACTTTAAAGTTGATGGGTTTTTGTTTCGTGAAAATAAATTGTGCATACCTGCGTGTTTTTTACGTGAATTATTAGTTAGAGAATCACATGGGGGTGATTTAATGGGTCATTTTGGTGTTGATAAGACTTTTGCAGTTTTACGTGAACATTTTTTATTGGCCACGTATGAAACGGGATGTAGAACGAATTTGTGATAAATGCATTACTTGTCGTCAGTCTAAATCTCGTGTTCGGCATGGATTGTATACACCATTGTCTATACCTAGTGAACCTTGGATTAATCTTTCTATGGATTTTGTGTTAGGATTACCTAGGTCTAAGCGTGGTCATAATTCAATTTTTGTGGTTGTGGATTGGTTTTCTAAGATGGCACACTTTATTCCATGTCACAAAACTGATGATGCTTCCCATATTGCTGATTTATTTTTTAGAGAAATTGTGCGTTTACATGATATGCCTAAAACAATTGTTTCTGATAAAGATACTAAGTTCTTGAGTTACTTTTGGAAGACATTGTGGTGTAAGCTAGGTACTAAACTGTTATTTTCTACCACTTGTCAACCACAAACTGACGGTCAAACTGAAGTGGTTAATAACTTTGTCTGCACTGTTAAGGGCTATCATTAAAAAGAACATCAAATTCTGGGAAGAGTGTTTACCACATGTTAAGTTTGCTTATAATCGTTCGGTTCATTCTGCTACTAATTTTTCTCCATTTGAAATTGTGTATGGTTTTAATCCTTTAACACCATTGGATTTATCTCCATTACCTACTTCTGAATATACTAACATGGATGGAAAGAAAAAGGCTAAATTTGTTAAGCAGATACATGAGAAAGCACGGCTCAACATTGAAAGGAGGAGGAAGCAATATGCAAAGCAAGCTAACAAAGGTCGGCGTCAAGTTATCTTTGAACCTGGAGATTGGGTTTGGTTACACATGCGGAAAAAACGATTTCCAGCCTTTGACGGTCGAAATTGCTTCCGAGGGGAGATGGTCCTTTTCAAGTTCTCGAACGGATCAACGACAATGCTTACAAACTGGATTTACCTGGTAAATATAATGTTAGTGCCACATTCAACGTTAATGATTTGAGTCCGTTTGATGTAGGTGATGATTTGAGGGCAAATCCTTTTCAAGAGGAGAGGAATGATGAGGACATGCCTAGCTCAGGAATGAATGGCAACCATGCAGCGGATCCAGTGCAAGTTCCCGTTGGGCCCGTGACAAGAGCGCGAGCTAAACGCTTCAAGGAGGGACTTGTTGGTTTGATTTAAGAAGTTTGGAACGACATGGAATCAAGTTCAAAGGCATTGGAGATTGATTCAAAGATCATAAATGTGATACGAGTGAGCATTCCCAACCACGTTTTAAACTGCAGTTTTAGGCCCCAGCCCCGCTCTCTCTGTCAAACGAGGCCCCAGCCTCATTTATAGTACAAAACGAGGCCCCGGCCCAGACTTCTCTGTACAACCAGGACCCGGCCCCATTTTCAGCTACAAAACGAGGCCCCAGCCTCATAACGCAGATTCAGCGGATTTGTGTGGCATTTAAGGGATTTTAGCTATATTTTCCGATTCTAATGTAATTAGGATTCTTTTTAGCTAAGATTTTGATTCCAAATCAATTTCTTATTTCCTTATGTAATTAGGTTTACTTGTTATTAGTATAAATAGGGAATAAGCTGAGGTAATTCAGACAACAATTTAGATTTATTCAATAAAATTACTTTGTGAGGTAATTCTCATCTTTTGGTTCTTTGAGAATTTTTAAGTTATTTCTTAGTTTTCTTTGAGATTCAATTTGACTTATCATACAACAATACATAGTTGTGTGTGTCGTCTTTTACCGCATCAATCGTCGATTGTACCGAGGTTCCTGCTTCATATAACTATGGGGTTTAGGTGTCGTTGGTATTCATTCAACGCAGATTTCCTTACAAGATCGATTGTACCAAGGTTCTCGTCTCTTTATAGGCGTTGGGTTGAGGTGTCGAGATTGTTCCACCTTCATAGTTCGCTAAAAACGATCCGGGCGACGACCACCTCACGCAAGCGTGCCGTGGAATCTATCATCTTAGGTAAAGTCATCCATATATACTACTCCCTCCTTTCCAAGCATTGTTGCTAGGAATGTCGGTACGCAGAACAAAATCGAGTATGGGGAACTACTACCTATTGGTGAAATATAAAAGGTATCTACGTGACTACGTTCTCATACCATGATTCGGAACACATCAAATTTTAAGTAGTTTACAATATTAACTATTTTATTAGTCAAAATCATAAAAATTCACATCAATTTTGAATTTTAAGATTTCACAAATGGACGAGGAAAAAATAATCAAATGGAACTTTTTTTATGGAACCAAGGGAGTATTCAGTTGTCTATTCTTGAATTAACTAATTGTTTCATAAACCCAGATATGATCTGATCAAGGGCTATTATATCTATTGAAGTTTTTATCAGAGGAATAAAAAGCCTCGAGTATTATGAGTAGCATAGTATACTTTACACTTGGTATTAAACTTTTTATTAGCTCTGGGACTTAGGAATTGGCAAGAGGCCTTGGTCACTTGGACTTGCCGAAAAAATTTTAAAATCCAGAATGGTTTGGCATTTCTTCATCATTCTTGAGATTAACCAATAATATATTCAACATTGTGTTCTCTAAGATGTACGGTACCTCGCTAAATCCCTACCGAAT
The DNA here is from genome assembly GCA_034770075.1 of Aralia elata. Taxonomy (NCBI): domain Eukaryota; kingdom Viridiplantae; phylum Streptophyta; class Magnoliopsida; order Apiales; family Araliaceae; genus Aralia; species Aralia elata. The sequence goes on along the minus strand of CM068383.1, from coordinate 40,014,309 downwards.
GTTGTTTTTTTTCTCCAATCAGAAAAAGTTATTCTCTAAGATGAGAAGTTGATATTTTTATTATGTGGCCCTAAAGATTCATGAGCAATGATAATCCTTGTCTTCCAATTTGCAAAACTATAGCATCCCTTACATGGTCAAAGACAGGCAGCTATGTACACCCTTAGTCTATAAAGACTGTCAGTTTCATGTCTTAATTTGTCTCAAAATGAGTGACAGGCGAACAAAATACAATCATTTCCGGTCACTTCTGCAATCACTTTCAGACAAAAATAAAATACAAAATACAATCATTTTTAGTCACTTCTTCAATTATTTTCGTACAGAAATAAAATAAATGCGATGAATGTGGCAGAGGAGTTATTATTAGTATATTGAAGCCATCTAAATGCAATAATCTGTGAAGTATCAAATCATACAAACAAGAGAAAAAGAAAACAACTATTATATACCCCAATACTGGTATTCCTCTCATGGATATAAAGAAAACTAACCTGGAGAACCACAGCATTAGTCACTATATCTTGATCATCTACAACATCCACTATGGGAACTCGTGAAGCATCTTCAACAAGTTCCTTGCCAACACAAGACATGCTAAAACCATACACATTCTCCCAAAATGGAATACTAGTAGCACCTTTTCCAAATCCAGCAACAAACTAGAAAAAAAATAAAAATTGTGGAGAGCTGAAAACATAAGCTTGAATCAAGAACCAAGTCAAGAGTACATGAGAGTTCAAAGTTATCCTCTAGTTTCTCACCATAGTTGTTGTGTCCGGTAGAATGGCACCCCCAGGCTTCAACCATTGATCCCGTGCAGTAAGTACAGAGCTGAGCATTGTTTCATAGAGTAGGCAATATCCCATCCATTCACTTAGTAACACATCAACACTTTGGCGTTGAATATTTCCGGAACTAATGAGATCTTCGACCATACCATGAACAACTTTGATTACCCCCGTGTCATGATTCTTATATTCATTTGGACTTCCACTCCAAAGAAGGCCATTATCTTTTGCAATCTGCACATATTAAAACCAAAGTTGTGTGTGTGTGTATACACACATGTATATGTATTTTATAAGATAGGATAAGATAAAATGCCTATTAAAAAAAAGATGAGACACGATAAAATGGGAAGAGAAAAAGAAGAGAGAAAAAAAAAACTAAAAAAAGTAAGAAGGCACGGAATCATGAGATGAGAAATCACTAATAAAGGAAGGTTACTTGGGTAGCTACTGCAGCCATCTTTTCACTTGCTTCAACCGCTATAACCCTGGAAGCCCCTGCCTGGGCTGCAAACAGACTAGTGAAAACAAGAGTAAGAATATGATTAATTACTATCATGAACACAGTCAAACACATATAATAATTATTAAAAATAACTGATAACGAATTCATATATTAACCAAAAGATGGCTCATGATACGTAATGGCTAATTTCAATTAATCGACTTCTATAAAAAATGGTGAAAGAAAAGTTATTCAAGTACATGCAAACCTAAGGCAAAACAAAGTACAAATGTCAACAGTAACGAACATAGTAATCCCCCAGCAAACAAGTAATCTCACTCGGATTTTATGTGCAACTTTTTAAAATTCTTTTCTTTTTAACAAATTTTTGTTTTCCAGATGTAATTTCTTAATTCCTTGTTAATAGTAAGCTGACAATTTAGTGTCTGGCAAAGGTTGGTAGTGTAGAAAAAGTGGAGCCATATAGATAACTAGATAGTTACAGGAATAAAATGATGAAGCATCAAAAAATAACTTGTTGCAGTACATAACGCATCTACTTTGATCCCCAATTTCAACTGATCGTTACAAGAATTCATTAAACTATAAAAGGATAGCCACAAAAATTAATATACTTAATGTTGCATTCGATATAGCCAATAAATTTCTCAGTTTAATGAAGCTACTACCACATGAGTAGAGGATGGATGAACAATTCAAAAAAGGATTTTATGGAAAGTCAGTTTGACAAAACAAATGTGATGCAATCTTTTTGAAATAGAAATCTTCATGTCTCGCAATAAGAAATTTTAACGACTCACAAGATTAAAAATTACCTTGGAAAATTTGCAGATGCATGAAGAATGGAAACGCTGATGCCTGATGCACGAGCACGCGCATGCGCGCACACACACACACAACCATATGCATGAATCATTTAAATGAATTTTCAGCATCAATAAATAACATTTCAAAACTAGAAAAAATGCAGAAATATTTGCAGATACAAAATATCAAGGCGGGAGGTAATGAGTATAGTGAACATCAAAGCTGTCCAGAACACATAAGCAGCAAGGAAAGAATATTATAGAGATTTCCCCTACTATTGAATTGCTGCATTTGAGAATCACTATTTAACAGGAAAAAGAGGAGGAGATGGTGGGTTTTTTTTTTTTTTGGGGGGGGGGGGGGGGGGGGGGGGGAGGGGGGGTGTTCTTTCATCATCCCCGATGTTTTACATAAGTCTTCCTTTAATAATTGGCTTAAATATAAATTACTACCATGAACTATTGACCTTTTTTCACTTTGGTGATCGACCTTTCAATTTTTGCAATCAAGTCATTAAACTATTAATTTTTTCCACTTTGGTTCAATTGAAGTTGCCACGTCATTAATTGATAACGTGGCTTAAACACATGGGATGTGAATGTGTAAAAAAGAAGACTCATTTTGTAATTAATTTAAATCGTTTAAAAAAATTAAAAGGGCATAAATGTAATATAACATTACAATTTCACAATAAAAACTGAAAATACTTTTAAAATGGAAACATTTAATTTAAGAGGTGATTTTTTATATTTTTAAAAAGTAAAAAATAATAAATAAAAAATATATTACTTGTTATTATCATTAACACCTAAATTTCCAAATAACAAGAAAAACAATATTATTATCTAATTAAAACCAACTAGATGTTTAAAAAGTATTTATTACATTCATTAATTATTTAATTATATTTTTGCACTCAATAAAAATAGAGTCTTAAACATGATTCGAATACCAGTTGGTGGAATAAAAAGTGAAGAAGTCTTCGCTAGTTTTCCTTCTTCAACTTGCACAAATAAACATAGATTCTACTTTAAGGAGAGAAAGAACTGCCCATACAAGAGGATTAGAAATATAATCAAGCACGTAACCATCGACACCGGAAACAATCTTCAGCGGTGAATATCTGAACGTCGGCGGCGAATTGTCGGAAACCGCTGTTGGAGGGAAACTTATGACACTGCTCCTCAACTACACACCCATCGACAGACAGGCATACATACACATGCACAAAACATTGGTGCAACAGTGGAAACACTATCACTACCGCTGTCGCCATCAAACGTTCCTACCCATCTCCAATTTTTCTACTGAATTGTCCTTGGTTTAGGGTTTTGATTATTTTCGTAATTTGGAGATTTTGTGGAAGCACCCTTTTTAACCTTTTTTTTTATTTAATATTTGGGCATGTAGAGGTGGTGTTGATGGTGGCTTTGGGTGTGTTAGGGTGGTGTTGATGGTGGTAGCGGCGGCGATTGGTTAAGTAGATGACGATGGTATTTTCGTTTTTTCATCCATTTTTGTAGCGTTGCTAGATTAATCAGATCTAAAGAGAGAGAAAGTATTGATTTTGTTTTGATATGAATCATAAAATGTCTTTTACGTTTTTACCCATTTAAAATTTGCAAATGATAAAAGTCATTTAAAAATATTTTATTTTTACCACTTTAGCATTGACTTTCCATATGTGGTCAAGCCACATCATCAATTAATGACGTGACAACTTCAATTGAATCAATGTGGAAAAAATTAATAGTTTAATCATCTAATTGAAAAAATTGAAAGGTGGATCACCGAAGTAGAAAAAGGGTAATAGTTTAGGGTAATAATTTATATTTAAGCCTTAATAATTTTACATTGCATTTGTTTCCTTTCTTTTTCTACTTCCATTTCCGTCCTCTTGGCTGTTTCTAAGAAAAAGGGCCTACCCATATGAATATTCTGAATATGACAATATTTCTTATATAAATGAAGAAAAGGTGCTGGATACAACAATGAAAGAGAGAGAGACAGAGAGAGAGAGAGGAGGGAAATATTAATAACACCATAGAAAAGGAAACTCTATACAAGAAAAGAGAAAAAAACTATCACTCACCTTAATATGCCCGTTCCACAACCTACATCCAACACAACAGCTCCTTTTAGAAGAGAAGGATTATCCAAAATTGCTCGTCTATATGCATCAGTTCTTACCTTCATAACCAAAAGATTATGATTTTCAACTACTAAAAACCTGATAGAATAAATTAAACCTTACGCGAGAACATTTTCATGAGACCAATTCTATAGAAAAACATACCTTGTCACTAATCATCTCCCTATGGATACCAAATGAACCGTATGATCCAAAATAACTCTTATTCACCTTTATTATTTCATTTTCTACAATCTTCGAAGAAGAAACTCTCAACTGCAAATCTTTAATCTTCGTACCAGATGAACCCGCATTGTTTGTATTACAACTACCAAGCATCACCTTCTCTAATGGAATCTCTGTGCCCAAGTTGCTGTCAGGAGCAGAAGCAACCACCTCTTTCAATCCATTTTCCAAAGAACTAAAATCAGATGGAAACATTTCTAAATCGTTTTCATAATCTACATTAATCTTTTCGAAAGTACTCAAAACACTCATTAGTTCCTCCTTGTCTGCTGATTTATTAAAATCATCTTCACATTCATCATCTTCAGTAAAACTATACAAGAGTGGATCCTCTTGCATGAAGGGATTTAAATATTTCTCGTCGTCCCATGGAAGTCTAGTCTCATCAAAAGAGACTATTTCATGCAGATGATCATGTAGATCTTTCTTAGACTGAAAGCTAATCCCACAAGCCCAACATCTATTATGTGCCACCTGGTAAACAAAACAAGCAAAAATAACTATTTCTTTTTGAAAAGAAAATAAGCAAAGATTAAGGTTAAAAAAAGTGCTTTACTCTAATGCACCGCAATTCTAGATACTTCAATTGTAACAGAAAACTCAAGGTCTGTCACACCAGTCAAACTGCCAAAATGGACATAGTGAATCTGAATCTAATATGGCAACCAGCAAAACAGTAAGACATCAAGACACAGGAACAAGGCTGTCGAACATATATGATGTTATTTTACATAATTTTGGAGGTGGAAAGGCACTGAGAAACTAGTGTTGAATCATGCACACATACGAAATATGTGGCATTATTAATGTTTGGTAGAAGTTATATGAAACACGAGAAACAGGACTAATTAGTCCCAGATCACTCTGGGCCAGAGGGGCAGACGATATTATTTTGTACTAGAACTTTACTTCTGTATATGCAACTTTTTTAGTTTTTTTAATTTTTTTATCTACAAAAAAAAAAGCAACTTTCATTTCATTTGGTTTGAGTCGTTTGACTTTGAATAGAAATAAACTCGCTCCGTTCCAAATTAGAGATTTTTAGTATGTTCCAGCACTAGAAATACATTTCTATTTTAGGATTATAAACATAGTTGTCACGGCGCCACGACGGTAGCTAACCGCCAGGACGCCTAGGCGATAAGACACCCGTCATGGCGTCCATATAGTGACAAGTCGTTCACTGTGTGCAATTTATACATTATTTATTTTACATCAAAAATACATTGAACCAAAATTATTATTTAATTTTCTCATGCTTTTTTTCTCATGTCTTACACTAAAAAAATACATTAAATCAATATAAAATATACATTTACTTTTAGGGAAAAAATATTATTCTATATTATTTGGAATTAAATGAGTTTTATGATTTATGTGGTCAAAATTATAACTTTTAAAAGTTATTATACGTGCAATAAAACTAAGTTGCAACTAATAATTCATGGAGAAAGAGAGGGTTACTTAAAAAAAAAAATTATTTTATTACTTTTTTATGAGAGAAAAAATATTTATTATTTTGTTAAAAAAAATAATCATGGCCAGCATGTAGAACAAACACGTGGAACACAGCTATTTTGTTTTGTTAAGGGGCAATGAATCACTTTAGTACATTAAAATCTTTAGTGGATGACAGCTAGCAATTAAATTTTTAAAAAAAAAAGAGAGAAAAGGAACAAAAGTAGCTAGTTGGTGACAGCTAGAAGTCAAAAGGCACTTTATTCTTTCTTCTTCTTATGCCCCAGCCCGTTTCTTTTTCTTTTCAGCTCTTCATATCTTCTTCTTCTTCTTCTGGTCTTCTTTATATTTTTCCTTTTTCCTTATGCAACAGAAGTTTCCCTAATAGTTGTTGCGTGTGTGTCGCAACCATCGTCGAATGGTGCTGCGTGTGGGTCGGCAAGTCGAAGTGGGCAAAAGCTTTTAGGGTTGTCTTTCAATTTGACCAAGTTGCCTTGACCCTCGCCTTGGCAGCTAGGCAGCCAAGGCGTCGCCTCGACGACGACTTGTGGACGCTTAGCTACCAAAGCGAGCGCCTTGGCAGCTTACCCCAAGTTGAGTGTCGACTTGTTGCATGCTCTTGCGCCAGGACGCCAAGGCGTCGCATAGTCAACGCCGTGACAAATATGATTACAAAGTAACATGATATTCTTAATTTACGGATTTAGCTCGTCTCCAATACACTTTCCCTCCAATTGCATTCAATACACAAAAACTTATATTTTTAATATGTATAATTGATATCAACACCTATTATTTGATTTATAATATTGAGTTGTACCATTACTACAAAAATAAAAGTAATTCGACACTTTTTCACCATTTGATGATATGAGCACTTTTCATTTACAGTTTTAATGGTTAAAAGTTCATATTAATTTTAATGGTAAAAATGCATTCAATGATTCTAACTTTTTGTAGAATTTATCTCATTATCATGAAGTGTCTATCAACATACTTAATTCATTACTAACAAAAATGTTAAGATAAAACAAGTGGTGTATTTGATGGAATTAGGGAAAGTGTAATAGAAGGGAGCTAAAATCCCTAATTTACCAATACTTTTTTACTATCATTTCTATCATCACATCACCACTACTTAATTTTTAGCTAACATTTGGATTATATTTGAGAGCATAAAATTATCTTTAAAAGTCATCGTTTTAGACATGTATCTCTATTTTTGGAACAGAGGGAGTAATTGACATTAAAACAAAATCACTTTATTGTTTGCAGAAAAACTTCCTTCAAATTTAATTAATAAAACAAAGAATGGACTTCCATATAAACTAAGTGTTCTAAAAAGCGGCCTAGGCGACGCCTAGGCGCTAGGCCCCCCTGGGTGCCTCGCCTAGGCCCAAGGCGGCGAAAAAAACACTCCAGGAAATTAGGCGGCGCTTAGGCGGCCTAGGCGGGAAATGCGGGACCTAGGCGGGTCTAGGCGGGCAAGGCGGGGCCTAGGCGGAGTTTTTTTTTTTTTAATAACTACCCAAACCAGATCTTGATATATTTATTTTTCTAATGATTTTACCATAATCATAATGTAGGTTGTAACATATCAAATCACAACAAGAAGTGAACAAGATCAAGTCAAAATGGATAATTTTATTATAGTTGTAATTTTTTGAACTTGTACCAACTTCAAATTATATAAATGATGATACATTTATAATATTTAGTTTAATTCAATATAATTCTTAAATTTATGGTTAGTTTCTTAAGTTTTAATATTGAATTGAATTCTTGAAATTTTAAATTTATTATTTAATAGCAATCTTGTTTATGAATAAAACTAATACGTTAAAAATATGTTAGCCATACTTAGCATATGGTATTTGTCATTTTCTTTAAGTTCTCAATTTTGAAGATTACACAAATAAAAATAATTTCATAATTAATAATATCAAATGTCTCATTCAATAAACTTCACACTAATTTTTAAAAATAACATTTATTTAAATTTTTTAGAGAGAAGAAGTACGTATAGATATATATATATATATATGAAGATACTAGCAACACTAATTCTATAATTTAATTATTTCAAGTAATGAATATATATAGTTTGTTTTAATTCATTGAAGCATGATGATACAAGAATACTCTTAAAAATTCAATTTCAAACTCAAAATTAACATGAATTCATTTGCTTTATATCAATATGATTATGAATATTATTATAAATTACTTAAAAATACATTTATTAATTTTAAAAATTAAACAAATTAAGTGTTTGAACTTTGACATTGACAATATGGATATGTGTTTGAACTTTAAGCAAAAGCCTTTATTATCTTTATTATAGATTGTTTTGCTTTATATTATTGTTTTGTTTGGATAAATGTAAGATAAAATATTAAAATTGGCTTAAAATAAAAAATTCCGCCTAGGCCCCCTAGGCGCTAGCCCCCCCCCCCCCGGGCGCCCGCCTCCCGCCTAGCGCCTTTTAGAACATTGTAAACTATACAAAGAAACTGCCTAGAAAGGAAGCTTAGCTTTACTATTATATTTTTTTAAGATAAGTAGCTCACCTTTATTACAATTACCTAGATTGGTACATAAGAATATTTAAGAAACCGAAGGTCTAAAGCACAAAAAGACTAACATTTATATAACATTACCTTTATCTAACTTACCTTTCAACTAAAATTTCTACAAAACAACAGAAGTAAAAACTACAATATATAAACCCTCTAGTAAGCATAAGCCTTCAATACAATAACTTAGCAGAGTCCAACATGAATATACTTGAGAAAAATTCCATCTTTCTTTGTCCTTGGAGAAACCAACGGGATAGAAAGGAAAAGGAATTGGAAAATGAAAAGGAAAATGAAACAAAAGATATGAACTTTGTCAGCAATGAATTTCACTTAATTTAACAACAAACTTGGTACTGTAATACTGAAAAGAAATACAATTAATTTTGTGTGAATTAAGGATTTGTATAGCGCTACAAAATAGCAGGGAAAAAGAAAAGGAAAACAGAAAAAGAAAAAGAAAACATTGCATTGCACCTCATTTTTGCTTTCTAATTGTTTAATAGTATGAATAGTTATAAAATTGTATATATACACACACACACATGATTTACCATTATATTTGCTTTCTTAATAAGAAAGTTTTTCCTAATTTTTACTTTTCGTCCATTTTGTTTTCCTTTCCCTCATTCTTTCAAACTTTCCTTGGGATTGAAAAAGAACAAAGCTATGGACAAGGAAAATAAAATGTAAAAAAAATATAAAAGCTGTGTGAAAATTCCATCACCTAGTCAACAGTATTACTGGTATTATATATTGTATTATATATTCCGAAAGAATACATAATTGGAATTCTGTTCATTCAGAGTATTAATTCGCACTAATTCACCATTCGTTTTTTCATTTCCCTCCCTCTTCTGCAATACACTACAATAAACTTACTCCAATTTCATTCCACGAACCAAAGCAACATAAAGCCCAATAATTAAGTAATAATCATGGATATTAAAGTTATGGTTCTTTTTAATGTTTAGTTAATGTTGGAATGGTGATTCTTAATGCTGAACTAATCGTATTTTTTTATTAATATTCATTTAGTAATCTTTACAATTTATTAAACACCTTCGCAACTTGTTTTAACTTAATTTTTAAGTTAAAAGTCAGACCCGTACCGAACACTTTAATCGCAGCTTACATGACTTATAATTCATTTTAAATTTTAATTTATAAGTCGTTTTTAAAATAATTCATTGTCGAACGGACCCTAAAACTTTCAGACAATTTCTCATCAGTTTGACAAATTTTTTAAACAAATGCGTCAATTAATTATACCTGAGACCTGACGTAGTTAATGACCTTGAAAGAGGCATAGAAATCCAAGCCTAAACTTTTCCTGATGCCCTGAAAGTCAAAATTATGACTCGAACTACAGTGTTGAAAGAGCGCGTCGCTGGAATTGTACTTGGACTCGCAGAACAAACAGAGCATATATGAATCAAAATCATCGTCATCTTCCTCTTCCTCTTCATTCGCTTTCCAGTCCTCCCAGTTTTGATCTTCCGCATCTTCTTCTTCTAAACCATCCCATTCTTCTTCGTTTGCTTTCAGGTTATTGGCCATGGATATGGAGACTGTGTGTAGGGGCAAAAATGGTGGAGGTTGTGCTCTTAAACCCTATATGGCATAAAGCTAAACCTAAAACCCTCCACTTTATGTAAACGGGCCAAACGGCTAACTTCTCAAACTAGCTGGGACAACCCGACCCGAATTCCTAAAATCTCCCGGCTCCCATCTCCGCAATGCTTGTTTTTTTGAATAATGCTAGAGACACAAACTATTTTACAAACATTTTACAAACTTGCTGATGTGGCACTGTTGTATTGGTGATAGTTAAAAAAAACACCTCCCCACTACAACACTAAAAAACACCTCCTCACTACAACACTATCACCAATACAACAGTATATAATTTTGTCTGGACGTACTAAAAAAAATTAAATACAATATTCATTGTACAACAGATAAAAATAAATAATTCAAACAAATTATCAAATAAAATATTGATAATTCAAATAATTTTAATGCAAGTTTCATAGAAAATAAAAAATTTAATGAGTTAAACAAATGTGTCAACATAATAATAAAAGTACTAAAATTACATTAATTTAAATGAGTCGCTTTATAGTTCACGAGCAATTTGGTCACGTAGATTGTTCATATATTGTACGCCTTGAGGACCCCATTGGACTACATCTTGCTCTCCTTCGTGGTTCTCTTCATATTGTTCATCATCCCCTATCAATTGTAGTAGCTTGATCATACTGAGCAAATAACCTCGCGAATATATGCTACAAGAAAAGTTTTCATTGCGCTTTCATTTCTCCAACTTACTTTCGATTTCCTTTGATTTTGAGTTTCACTCGATTGTTCCATGCCTAACACAAATCCAAGGATGAATTTAGAAATTCTAATACTAACATGCATATTTAAAACAAACAAAACCAATAAAAAAAAACACATAGAAATGATTAGTCTATCCGGTTATTGAATTCATATTACTTTACCATAAATCCTTAGTAAAGTATCCAAACTGGATTCATTTCCACAACTCAAACTGGTTGGAACTTGGTACAAACATTCAGTTAGCTCTCTCTGTTCCAAGTTTCCAACTTAAAAAATCCTTTCCATATTGAGGCATCCCAAAAGAGACGGTCCAATTTGTAAATTTTAACCGCGAGACTACCTTCCATGGATACACACTCCTTACACAATGCATGCGGTAAATATACTCATTTTAGTGGACAGCAAGTATGTAATTGTATCACCTCACAATAAACAAATTAAAAAGGTATAAATTAAAAAGGTAAAAACAGATGTGTGTCTATCTTAGCATAATGTTCACCCAACTGAAGAAAAACTCGAATCAGTTTACTCTTAAACTGGGGAAATGTCCAAAAGAGGTAATCAAAAGCTATTGTTTCTATCCTTTAATGAGTTAAGAATTAAAGAACAACTAAGCTATTGCCACAAGGCATGTTTCTGGCTCCAACATACACTACTGAAATAATAGCTAACAACCAAGAAAATGAAATCACTGGTTCTACTGTTTTTTTTTTCCTCAATGTGTTTTGAGCTTCATCTCCTTTCATAAAGTTAGCAGTTATTTCCCATATAATTAAATCATTTAGTTGCGACTCCTTTGTTAACATGGTATTTGCAACTTTCAGAAAGTACGATTAGTTACTAGCTTGCAATAAAGTCCCGAATTGCATGGCTTATCTTTCTTTCAACATTGCTGTCAATTGTCAATCACTGATAACAATGTTGATTTTAGAATCAAGTGTTAGAGACTTCAATCAAGCAAACTATAAAACATATTCTTCTCATATACTAACTTTCATGTAATTGAAATCCTGAGGAATTGAAAAAAACCCAGTTAATCTGAGGGCAATCTTGCATTGAATTATTTTTTTAATCTCTTGTCTAACTGAAAAAGATCAAGAGTCGAGTCTTGATTTTTTTTCCAGACAACTCAGTTTGAATCACTAGCTTATTCAAAGAAATTAGACTCAAACAAGTTGGTTGAGATTTTTAAAGATCACTACCAATATGCCAATGACATTCCCAAACAAATATCTATACATATATATTAATATATATAATAAACATATATATTGAGACCAAAGGCAGGGGAAAAGGGTCTCCACTTGAGTTAACAAACCTTAAAAAGAACAGCAACACATTTGTCTATGCAATATAAACACGTGCAAAAAGTTCTCAAGAATACAACAGTGAGCACGAGTACCTCCTACTCCTCCTTGAATTTTTTATTTTTTATTTTTTTATTTTTTATTTTTTTTACATCAATGTTCATGGCCTTCTTGAATTATTCAATGTGGAAAATATTCATGATTCTTTCTCAACGAGGAATTACATATAGCTATAATTTGTAGAATGCAGAATTAGAACCAATTTTCAGAGGCTTGATCTGCCTATGAATATTTCTGACATTTGTCTTATGAAAGTTTGATGAACTCATTAATGTAGTACTAGTTGTTTATTGTTATTCTTGTACTTCTTGATCATATATAGGATTGAGATACTAAAATTAGGAATCGAATCAAATCTTGTAGCTTGACTACTTAGAACTACAAGATAGCAAAAAGAACATGGAAATATATACAGATAATTAACTGTATACATTTAATTAACTGCATGCTGAAAAGGCCAAAAGGGTTTAGATTCCACAAGACAATTTTTCAGCAGATTTGTGAAAATTTTAGGCACACTACAGTCCCATAATCCATATAGTACAATGCAATATATAGGAACAAAAATATGCTGAAAAATTTCATAATTCATCAAAAAAGAAATGGAGGGATCATAGTTTTTTAGATTATCATATTCTACCAAAATTTAGCAATCTATCAGTTTTCAAAATTTTCTTATGATGCCTCCTAATCTTCAATCACCCTACAATCCATGTACCAATTGCAATCACCATTTGATTTTCAGTGAGAAATTTTATCAAACAGTTGACAGACATAAAAGTAATTAGAAAAGATAAAGAAACACTCAACAAGGGCATGTATGTTTTTATGTCAATCCCTGGTAATTGAATGCCAATGAAATCTCAAGACTAGCATCAAAATAATTCTTTTATCAAAACTAATGAAGCTGAATCACATACCCACCATATACAGTGTAACACCCCAGTTCCATATCGAAAGATAAGGGAAAAGTTTGTCTGTATATAAGGAATTGAGTTACTAACAATAGTATCTTCAGTCATGACTTTTTGGGTGAGCCTGTGGTGGGCTAAGATGACCCAAAAAGATACTATTGGGCCAGTAATTTAAGGCCTTGTTTGAATAGATTTGATTCGATTCGGACTTGAGATTTGACCCAAGATTTGTTCTGGACTCGGGTTTTGACCCAAGTTGTTACATAAGTACAAATATGAGTTTCAAATATCAATGCGAAAATGAACTATCATAATAAATTTAACACTTTTATGTTATTAATGGTTAGATTTGTAATAAAAATTTATTTTATTTTATTAGATCGAATTGAAGGAGATTAGCATAATCTTATTTAAATTTCTGGGTATTACGTTACTTAATCCAGGTACAGATTCCGTACTCTTTCAACGAGACTCTTTTAATTTTAATTAGTTCGTTTTGTTCTCCATTTCGAAATTGGTGAATGTAACACCCTAGTCCCATATCGAAAGATAAGGGAAAAGTTTTTATATATATATAAGGAATTGGGTTACTAACCGTAGTACCTTCAGTTATGACCTTTTATGTGAGCCTGTGATGGGCTAAGATGACCCAAGAAGATACTATTGGGCCAGTAATTTAAAGCCTTGTTTGAATAGATTTGATTCGATTCGGACTTGGGATTTGACCCAAGATTTGTTCCGGACTCGGGATTTGACCCGGGTTGTTATATATGGTATTAAAGCTGACTCTCAAAAGCTTGGGTCAGGCCATCCGATCAAGTTGCCGGAGGTGGGGTCACGAAGGCTGGTGGTATTTTCCTACAATGGAGAGAGGGAGGTCTAGAGGTGGGGACACGAAGCCAGCCAATATTATCCCACAATGGCTAGAGAGGCAATGATCTGTGAACCGTGTGTGTGATCGGTTCTGACGGGGACGTCAGAAATTTAAGTGGGGGAGTTTGTAACACCCCAGTCCCATATCGAAAGATAAGGGAAAAGTTTGTCTGTATATAAGGAATTGAGTTACTAACAATAGTACCTTTAGTCATGACCTTTTGGGTGAGCCTGTGGTGGACTACGATGACCCAAGAAGATACTATTGGGCCGATAATTTAAGGCCTTGTTTGAATAGATTTGATTCGATTCGGACTTGGGATTTGACCCAAGATTTGTTCCGGACTTGGGATTTGACCCGGGTTGTTACATTTAATCCAACCCGTCAGAACCGATCACACACACGATCCACAGATCTTTGCCTCTCTAGCCATTGTGGGATAATACCGACTGACTTTGTGTCCCCACCTCTGGACCTCCCTCTCTCCATTGTGGGATAATACCACCAGCCTTCGTGTCCCCACCTCCGGCAACTCGATCGGATGACCCGACCCAAGCTTTCGAGAACCTGGCTCTGATACCATATGTAACAACCCGAGTCAAATCCCGAGTCCGGAACAAATCTTGGGTCAAATCTCAAGTTCGAATCGAATCAAATCTATTCAAACAAGGCCTTAAATTACTGGCCCAATAGTATCTTCTTGGGTCGTCTTAGCCCACCACAAGCTCACCTAAAAGGTCATGACTGAAGGTACTATTGTTAGTAACTCAATTCCTTATATACAGACAAACTTTTCCCTTATCTTTCGATATGGGACTGGGGTGTTACATACAGGAAGAAACAAAGATCAAATTCAAGATCAAATTAGGGTGATGGAGCGGCGATGCAGAGATGAGGGTTACCTGTCAGAGAAGCGATGGAGCAGTGATGCAGAGAAGTGATGGAGATGGAGATGACCAATGGAGATGAAGACGAGATCGACGATGGCTATTTAGGTTAAAAAATGTTGCTCAATTCAACCAATTTTTTTTAAAAGAATCGCTTAGACTTATTCAACCCAATTCAGATTTCAAAAGTAGTAAACAAACAGTCTTAATGGCTTATTCGCTCAGATTTTGACTCATTCAGGCTCATTCAGTCCTAAACAAACAACCCCTAAATGATGTGAAATGTACAAGGGGTATGTTGATTATATAACCGACTACAATTATACACATTGTTTTATAAGCAATTTATTGTAACAATTCTGTTCATCAAATTCTAGAATATCACTGATAGTCACTTAATCTACTGGTATGACTCACTTCTATAGATATATAAGTTGAGAGTTCGAATTTTAATGACAACAAATTATGAGCATAAACCCCTCCCCTAGGTTAGGATAAATTATCCTAATAAATTAGGATATTTAAAAAATAATAATAATCTAGAATATGTCCTATCTGTTGGTTTGTAATATCCATGAACATACAATCAAATTGCATATAAATAGCGGAAGTATGGTAAAATCAGAATTTAAAATTTTACAAACCATAACCAAGATCAATCTTTATGCGCAATTATCAATTAACAAAAGGATAACTACTTTTGAGCATTACCTGTTACCACACATCCGGTTAAGGCTACCCGCTTCGGTGGATCTATAACCCAATTTTTTACCGAGCTGGGGAGAATAGTCCGACTGCGGTTGGGAAACTCCACATTAGCAAAAAAAATAAAATTATACCCTTGTAGAACAAAGCTTCCTCAAGTACAAGTTCAACTCCAATTCCTTCGCGCTTTCATTGAATTCCACCGATCAGATTCCTTTGATCAACGTTAGCCACCCAAGTGTTTGACCTCTAGAGGGTGATCCACTAATGAATAATAAGGATTCAAGAAGTGGGTGGTGGCAAACCTTAGCTTTCTCTCTCTTAGGAAATTATTAATACTCTCTCAAATCTTATACAAGTGTGTGTGTGTGTGTCCCAATCCATAATAAGACTCCTCTTATTTATAGATATAGGCAACCCTCCTAAACTATTTAGGAGTAGGATTTTTTATTTATTTTTTGCTAAATTTGTATGTATATTAATTTGCAAAAATAAAAGATAGTACAATGAAGATCATACATTAGTCCCGTCTCCCGTGAGACTAAAGGCACCTAGACAAGTCTAGGAACAATCGGGTCCCTACATGTGTCCATTGATTGCACCTTGTTGATAACGGGGCTGCTAAATTTTCAGATTTGTGATCCTTTTGTTGTTGCTAAATATTGCATTTTATATTTTAGTTAGTGTTCTATTTTATTGTTCTCTTTTGCCTAACCTCGGGATGTAAGGAATATTTTAATTAGGTTAGGTGATTGGTTTCCTAGTTTATCTAGGTGTTTTAGTCCTCTCGGGAGAAGAGGACTATGCTATGATCTTCATTGTAATATCCTTATTTTTTACATTTTAATTTACAAAAAAAATGGTTTAAGAACAAAATCCTAACCTACAAATAAAGCCTCATACTCTGAGATTAGGAAATAAAGCATAGCCGTTTAAGCCTTAAATCTAAAGAGCTCCTAAACTAAATTCAACTAGAAAAAAGACCCATCATAATCAGCATATTGAAATTTGAATTTGAACATCCGTGGGCCTCAATGAACAACAAAAGAGACCCATTTGACTAGACTAGCACAACCCACGTGAGGCTGCAAAAGCAGGACAAAACCCACGTGGGAAGCACAAACCATCAGCAATTTGAAATCTGTGGGCCCCATTGCTAAACCCAAGACCAGCATCACTCTGCCCAAGTAACAGAGACCGACGAACTGCTGGGAAGCAGTCCAGCATAGCAAAACAATCCGACAGCATGGAAGTCACCGACAAACCTCCAACACAATCAAATCCAAGCCAAGGAAAATTAGAAGAAAAAACGGGCTTAGATTGAAAGAGATCATGGTTGCCAGCAACACAAAATCGGTACCATCAAAGACTGGAAACCAAAAATCCCAAATCTAAAATGAAAAGCAAGCAAAACAGAAAATGATATCCAGAAAGAAAACACACGGAAACAATCAAAGGACCACCACCGGAAAAATAGAACCCAATGGACCTAGATTCCGACAACCGAATACACATCATCAGTCGCTGACCCAAAACCAAAGAATCAGGCCAGAACTATAATGAAGCAACAAACAATCCCTCAAACAACAGCTGCAGAGCACGTGCGTGAACACACGCACTATCAATAGCCAGAATCACTGCAGTGAGATCAAACCTAGAGACCGGTGAAGGAGTAGGATTTTTAATTAAACTCTTAATCTAATTAGGAACTTACATGAGAGTATTCTTATTAATTAATTCCTAAACCATTTAGGAACTAAATAATAATAATGGTAATAATAATAATAAGACACCTCTTATTAATTTACAATTAATATTTTTAAAATACTAAATAATAAATATTAAGCTATTTAATTTATTCTATCACCATAGTATAAATTAAATAAACTTTTTTTTGCTAAGTAAATTAAATACACTTAACTTATTATTACAATTATGTCATTCACTTCTTAAATAAATATTTTTTTTGTGGTGTGACCCTTTAGGTTCTCTATATTAAACCGGTTGTAGAATAAATCAATTAGAACAATTCTAATCTTATTTAAATAAATAAATTAAATCATTTAATTCATTTAAATAATTAATATTTATTCCACAATAACGGTAAACCCCCTTAGCGATCAACGACTTTCCAGATAATATAACTTTTAACATTTAATCATAAAAGAACCTTTCAGCGAATAGTTACTATACAATTCAATCCTTCTACCATACAATGTCCCAATCAAATATAAGACATGATATTACTGTCAAGTCTTATTTTATTTGATTATATACATTTCGATTCTCAAATGTACAACGTCCCAAGGACTACTGAGTTGTCATTTATTGAATCACATAGGACATTCTCATCTTTTACTAGAAGTGGTAGATTCTTTGTTGACCATTCACCTATCTTCATGTACAACTTATTATACCCAAGCATACCCTTTGATATACCCTAAAGGTCTTAAGGGACATGTCAAAGCATAACTCATCATACATAAGATACTATGATGATCTCAAGTCTAAGGATCATTTGTACTACTATCACATTAGGAATTCCTATTGACAGGTAAGTAAAACTCCATTAGGTATTCCTTTCAGCGAGTCATGTTTAGTGAACTTATTCTCTAATAAGCACCTACATACTTGCTTTAGTGTCTCTATACAAATGATTATGAGATCAATCATCATCTTCATAAGAGCAAGCATAGTATGTACTAATCTATCCGGATTCACTAATCCCCTTCTTATCGATCCAACGATTAGGAACAATTTTGGTTTTGGGCTATCTTGAATTTAGATCTCATTAGCATGATCATCATCATGATTCTAAAAGCATTGCTCAAAACTATGAGTTTATCATAATTAATTCAACAGCACAATGTGGATAAAGAAAATGCCTTTAAATTATTTTATTAATAAACGAATAAGATTACAAAGTATATGCTACATCACATCAAATATGATTGACTTACCAAGCTCCTCTTGGCCCAATGGTAAAAGAACTACTCATAAGGCTTGGGTGCATGAGGTCTTGAGATCCATTCTTGCCAAAGATAAGAATGTTACAATTTCTGCTAAAATTAGCAAAAAAAATAAAATATGATTGACTTGTGTGCATACTACTTTCAATCTCCCACTTACACTAAAGTTAATTGCCATTGTATCTAATACTTATCTTCTCTAAGTGATGATCAAACTGTTTTTTTGCCAGTTTAGATGAAATTTAACATTCATACCTTTGGCAGGGATGGATCCCAAGACCTCCTATGTTAAGATAGGATTTTGATTCCAAATCAGTTACTATTTTCTTTATGGATTATAGGGTTTCATAGTTAGTATAAATAAATATTTGATTGTAATTCAAGAAACAATTCAATAATATTCTGAGTTTATTCATACTTGAGAGCTATTCTCTACTTTTGGTTCTTTGAAGGATTTCTAAGCGGTTTTTCTTAGTTTTTCTTTTGAGATTCATATTTAACTTATCATACAACAAACCATAGTTGTGTGTGGCATTATTCTATCGCATCATACAATCATACGGAGATTATCGTTTTCCATCTAAACGAGGGTCTAAGTGTTGTTGGTGTTCCATCCTACGTGATTTTAATTGCTTGATCAAATATATCAAGATTCTCGTCTTCAAATTAGACGTTGGGTTAAGATTTCAAAAGAGTCCATCAATTTGCTTACTAGAAACGATCCGGACGACGACCACCTCACGCAAGCGTGCCGTGGAGTCTATCATTTGGTATCAAAGCTGCGTTTTCTAGCTAAGTATCTATCTTTATTGTTTCGTTAAATTTGTGAGCAAAAAAAAAAAGAGTATAGAAAATTCTATTATTATTTTAGTTATTTCTATTTGTTCGTAGAATTCGTTTCCAATTCCGTAATCAAGATTGTTGATACTTCTAGTCATACCGACTATATTGTTCGTGATAAGTTATTTTGAATTGATTAGCAGAACTGAGAAATTTTGCTAGGTAAATTTAAAAAGAACCTATTAGAGAGAATAATTAGAGGTAAAAGGCTTAGTGGTGAGATCAATTGAGGGGAAAAGCCTATTGAGTGATACACGAGTGAAACATTAATCGAGCGAAAACACGTAAGGGAGTGGTGAGGGAAAATATTTTGCTACTAACCTTTGTTTTGCAGAAAATATGTCTAACTCAAAAGACAAAGGAACGTTTGCAGAACCTTCATTGTCAGCTAATATGAAGTTGATGATTGAAGCCACGAATAAGGAATGGGGTAGGAGGTTGGATATGGCAATGGAACAGGTGCATGAGCGCTTGGACCAATTAAGCGTTACTCGGGGAGAATCTTTTCAAAACCGCCAGGGACCTCAACAGAAAGGGGTAGCTCAGCAAAGAGGAGCTAGGGTGGAAGAAACTGATTTCAATGATGGAGGATTTAGTGAAGAGGATGATCGAGAGTCCGACTTCTTACATCGGAGACGACGAGGAGCTAGGGATAGAGGGTGTCGAGATAGAGAGGACAACAGCTTGGATAGTATAAAAATGAAAATTCTGACTTTCCAAGGAAGAAGTGATCCGGAGGCCTATCTAGAGTGGGAAAAGAAGATGGATTGGATATTTGAATGTCATAACTATTCAGGGATAAAGAAAGTAAAACTCGCCGCCACAGAATTCTCAGCTTATGCTGTTACTTGGTGGGATCAGTTGACGATCAGCCGAAGGAGGTGTGGAGAGCGTCCGATTGAAACTTGGGAAGATATGAAGGCAGTGATGAAAAAAAGATTCGTTCCAGATTACTATCACCGAGAGATAGTTAGGAGTTTGCAAAGCTTGAAGCAAGGTAGTAGAAGTGTAGAGGATTATTACAAGGAAATGGAGATGTTGATGGCTAGGGCAAACATCAATGAGGATGACGAATCAACAATGGCTAGGTTTTCGACGGGATTGAATTGGGAGATTGCAGATTTAGTGGAACGTCAACATTACTTGGTATTGGAGGATATGGTTCACATGGCTAACAAGATTGAGAAACAACTTAAGAGGAGAGGTAGCCAATGTTCGATACCTAATTCAGGATCATCATGGAAGTCTAATGTTGGGAAGCGAGAGGAGAAACCAGCCGTAAGCAAATCCAAGTTTGAGCCAAAAACGGAGACAATTAATAAGGGAGTGCAAGGTAAAACTGATCCTTCTTCCTTCAGTCGTAATCGAGATATTAAATGTTTTAAATGTCAAGGTAGGGGACATATTGCAAGTCAATGTCCGAATCAAAGAACGATGTTACTACTTGACAATGGGGAAGTGGAGACCGAAGGGGAAGATAGCGATACTGATTCTATGCCACCATTAGAGGAGGTAGAAGACAGGGAAGTTGCAATATGTGGGGAAGTTTTGGTGACGAGAAGGGTGCTTAGTGCACAAGTGAAGGAGGAAAGCAGCGAGCAGCGTGAAAATTTATTTCATACTAGGTGTCTTGTGAATGGGAAAATTTGTTGTGTCGTGATAGATGGGGGTAGTTGCACGAATGTGGCAAGTAAGGCTATGGTAGAGAAATTTGGGCTTCCTACAACCAAACATCCTCAACCGTATCGATTGCAATGGCTCAATGATAGTAATGAGATTAAAGTGACTAAACAGGTTTTGGTACCATTTACCATTGGGAAGTATGTGGATGAAATTTTGTGCGACGTGGTTCCGATGCAGGCGGGTCACATATTGTTTGGTCGTCCTTGGCAATTTGATAGACGTGTGAAGCATGACGGTTTTTCAAATGAGTATTCTTTTGTTCACAATAAAAGGAAGATTACTTTATGTCCTATGTCACCACAACAGGTGCATGAGGATCAACTTCATCTGCAGAGAGATCATGAAAAAAAGAAAGAGAGTGAAGAAAAGAAAAATCAAGAGGAAAAAAATAATGAGGGGAAAAATAAGAGAGAAAAAGAAAGAGAGAAGAGAAAAGATGAAGAGCGAAAAACAAATATCTATGCAAAAAAGAGAGATGTGAGGCGAGCTTTAGATGCTAAACAGTTGATGATTATACTTCGGTATAAGGAGGCGCTTTTGAATACTAACGCTAATGATTCTTATTTGCCTAGTATTGTTTCATCTCTTTTGCAGGATTACAAGGATGTGTTTTTCCTGAGGAGCTTCCACAAGGATTACCACCTATTCGGGGAATTGAGCATCAAATTGACTTCGTATCCGGTGCATCTATTCCAAATCATCCAGCTTATCGGAGCAATCCCGAGGAGACGAAGGAGTTGCAAAGGCAAGTTGGCGAACTCATGGAAAAGGGGTTTGTGAGGGAAAGCATGAGTCCATATGCGGTTCCAGTGATGTTAGTGCCTAAAAAGGATGGGAAGTGGCGCATGTGCATTGACTGTCGAGCGATAAACAATATTACGGTAAAGTATCGACATCCCATTCCACGGTTAGATGACATGTTAGATGAATTGCATGGTTCTTGTGTATTTTCAAAAATTGATTTAAAAAGTGGATATCATCAAATTCGCATGCATGAGGGTGATGAATGGAAAACAGCTTTCAAAACAAAATATGGGTTGTATGAGTGGTTAGTGTTACCTTTTGGTCTAACTAATGCTCCTAGTACTTTTATGAGATTAATGAACCATGTTTTGCGTCCGTTCATTGGAAAATTTGTGGTTGTGTATTTTGATGACATCTTGATATATAGCAAAAACTTGGGAGAGCATGCATTGCATTTAAAATCTATTTTAGATGTACTTCGTAAGGAGAAGTTATTTGCTAACATGGATAAGTGCACGTGTTGTACGGATAGAATTGTTTTTCTTGGGTTTGTTGTGAGTTCACAGGGAGTTCAAGTGGATGAGGAGAAAATACATGCGATCCGAGAATGGCCGAGTCCAACAAACGTGAGTCAAGTTTGTAGTTTCCATGGACTGGCAAGTTTCTACCGACGGTTTGTGAAGAACTTCAGCGACATCACAACACCATTGACGGAAGTAATCAAAAAGAGTGTGGGTTTTAAGTGGGGTGAAGAACAGGAAAAGGCATTTAAATTGATTAAAGATAAATTGACTAACGCACCTTTGCTTGTTTTACCTAATTTTACTAAGACTTTTGAGATTGAGTGTGATGCTTCAGGTTTAGGGATTGGAGCTGTGTTGATGCAGGAAGGGAAACTAGTGGCGTACTTTAGCGAGAAGTTAAGTGGGGCAGCTCTAAACTATCCTACTTATGACAAGGAGATGTATGCATTGGTTCGAGCGTTGGAAACGTGGCAACACTACCTTTGGACTAAAGAGTTCATGATTCACACCGATCATGAATCCTTAAAGTACTTGAAAGGACAACACAAGTTGAATAAGCGGCATGCTAGGTGGATGGAGTTTATCGAGATATTTCCATATGTCATCCGATACAAACAGGGTAAGGAGAATGTTGTTGCTGATGCTCTTTCGAGGAGGTACGTGTTATTAAATACTCTTGATACAAAATTGCTTGGTTTTGAACGAATTAAAGACTTATATGTTAGTGACCTTGATTTTTGTGAAGAGTTTAAATCATGTGAGAAGAATGCTGTAGGTAAATACTTTAAAGTTGATGGTTTTCTGTTTCGGGAAAATAAGTTATGTATACCTGCATGTTCTTTGCGTGAGTTGTTGATTAAAGAGTCACATGGGGGAGGTCTGATGGGTCATTTTGGTGTTGGAAAGACTTTATCTATTTTGAAAGAACATTTTTATTGGCCTCATATGAAACGAGATGTAGAAAGAATTTGTGATAAATGCATTACGTGTAAACAAGCTAAGTCTCGTGTTCAGCCCCATGGATTGTATACGCCATTGCATATATCTAGTGAACCTTGGATTGACTTATCTATGGATTTTGTGTTGGGATTACCTAGGTCTAAGCGTGGTCATGATTCTATATTTGTGGTCGTGGATAGATTTTCTAAGATGGCACATTTTATTCCATGTCACAAAACTGATGATGCATCCCATATTGTTGATTTGTTCTTTAGAGAAATTGTTCGTTTGCATGGCATGCCTAGAACAATTGTGTCAGATATAGATTCTAAATTTTTGAGTTATTTTTGGAAGACATTGTGGTGTAAGTTAGGGACTAAACTGTTAATTTCAACTACTTGTCATCCACAAACTGACGGTCAAACTGAGGTTGTAAATAAGACTTTATCTGCATTATTAAGGGCAATCATTAAGAAGAATATTAAGCATTGGGAGGAATGTTTACCACATGTTGAGTTTGCTTATAATCGATCTGTACATTCTGCTACTAATTTTTCACCGTTTGAGATTGTATATGGTTTTAATCCTTTAATACCGTTGGATTTATCACCGTTACCTGTTTCTGAGTATACTAACTTGGATGGAAAGCAAAAGGCTGAGTCTATTAAGCAGATACATGAGAAAACTCGACTCAACATTGAGAGGAGGACGGAGCAATACGCAAAACAGGCCAATAAGGGTCGACGTCAAGTTATTTTTGAACTGGGAGATTGGGTATGGTTACACTTGCGAAAAGAAAGATTTCCGGCTCAACGACGATCAAAATTGCTTCCTAGAGGAGATGGACCATTTCAAGTTCTCGAGCGCATTAATGACAATGCCTATAAATTGGATTTACCGGGTGAGTATAATGTTAGTGCATCATTTAACGTTTCTGACCTTAGTCCGTTTGATGTAGATGATGATTTGAGGACAAATCCTTTTCAAGAGGAGAGGAATGATGAGGACATGCTTAGCTTGGACAAGGGCGGGAGCTATGGAGCGGATCCGGTGCAAGTTCCAGTTGGACCAGTGACGAGAGCACGAGCAAAGCGCTTCAGGGAAGGGCTTATTGGGTTTATTCAAGGAGCTTGGAATGACAAGGATGCAAGTTCAAAGGCATTGGAGTTGGAACCTAGGTTTGTGAATGTGCTACAAGTGAGGGACCCAAGCCAAGAAGCAAAGGAGGAAAAATTTCAACTAAGTCTTGGTTCAAGCGCGTAAGGCGCTACATGCCTTGTGTTTCAAGCGCCTAGGGCGCTCGCCAAATATGGGCGATTCTGCAACTCAGCGCTTACAGCGCTCATCCCTTTGTATTTCCAGCGCCTAGAGCGTTGGCCAAATGTGGAGACACTGCAGGATAGCGCCTATAGCGCTGCATCAAGAAGCAACCTAGCGCCTAAAGCGCTAGGCTCTGTACACAGATTCCAAAGTCGCGTTTGATCAGATTTCTTTCCTTAATTTCAGCATATTTTCATAATTCTATTGTAATTAGGATATGTTAAGATAGGATCTTGATTCCAAATCAGTTACTATTTTCTTTATGGATTATAGGGTTTCATAGTTAGTATAAATAAATGTTTGATTGTAATTCAAGAAACAATTCAATAATATTTTGAGTTTATTCATACTTGAGAGCTATTCTCTACTTTTAGTTCTTTGAAGGATTTCTAAGCGGTTTTTCTTTTAAGATTCATATTTAACTTATCATACAACAAACCATAGTTGTGTGTGGCGTTATTCTATCGCATCATACAATCATACGGAGATTATCGTTTTCCATCTAAACGAGGGTCTAAGTGTTGTTGGTGTTCCATCCTACGTGATTTCAATTGCTTGATCGAATATATCAAGATTCTCGTCTTCAAATTAGACATTGGGTTAAGATTTTGAAAGAGTCCATCAATTTGCTTACTAGAAACGATCCGGGCGACGACCACCTCACGCAAGCGTGCCGTGGAGTCTATCACATAGAATCACTATCACTATCTTCCCCCTCGGTCTCCACCTCGCCTTTATCAAGTAACAACATTGTCCTTTGATTCGGACATTGATTCGCAATATGACCCCTACCTTGACATTTAAAACATTTAATATCTCGATTACGATTAAAAGAAGTAGGGTCAGTTTTGCCTTGCACTCCCCTATTAGTCGTCTCCAATTTTGGCTCAAATTTGGGTTTGCCTATGGCTGGCTTCTCCTCTCGGTTGCCAATATTAGGTTTCCATGATGAACTCGGATTTGACATTGATCGTTGGCTACCTCTCCTCTTAAGCTGTTTCTCAATCTTGATAGCCATGTGAACCATATCCTCCAATACCAAGTAATGTTGTCGTTCCACTAAGTCTGCAATCTCCCAATTTAATCTCGCCGAAAACCTGGCCATTGTTGATTTGCCATCCTCATTGATGTTTGCCTTAGCCATTTACATCTCCATTTCTTTGTAATAATCTTCTACACTCCTACTACCTTGCTTCAAGCTTTGCAAACTCCGAACTAGCTCTCGGTGATAGTAATCTGGAACGAACCTCTTTTTCATCACGGTCTTCATATCTTCCCAAGTTTCAATCGGACATTCCCCACATCTCCTTCGACTGATCATCAACTGATCCCACCAAGTAACAGCATAAGCTGAGAACTCTGTAGCGGCGAGTTTCACTTTCTTTAGCCCCGAGTAGTTATGACATTTAAATATCCAATCCATCTTATTTTCCCACTCTAGATAGGCCTCCGGATCACTTCTTCCTTGGAAAGTCAGAATTTTCATTTTTATACTATCCAAGTTGTTGTCCTCTCTATCTCGACCCCCTTTATCCCTGGCTCCTCGTTGTCTCCGATGCAAGAAGTCGGACTCTCGATCATCCTCTTCACTAAATCCTCCATCATTGAAATCAGTTTCTTCTACCCTAGCTCCTCTTTGCTGAGCTACCCCTTTTTGTTGAGTTCCCTGGCGGTTTTGAGAAGATTCTTCCTGAGTAACGCTTAATTGGTCCAAGCGCTCATGCACCTGTTCCATTGCCATATCCAACCTCCTACCCCATTCCTTATTCATGGCCTCAATTAACAACTTCATATCGGCTGACAATGAAGGTTCTACAAAAGTTCCCTTATCTTTTGAGTTAGACATATTTCCTACAAAACAGAGGTTAGTAGCAAAATATTTTCCTCACCACTCCCTTACGTGTTTCGCTCGATTAATGTTTCACTCGTGTATCACTCAATAGGCTTTTTCCCTCAATTGATCTCACCACTAAGCCTTTTACCTCTAATTATTCTCTCTAATAGGTTCTTTTTGAATTTACCTAGCAAAATTTCTCGGTTCTACTAATCAATTCAAAATAACTTATCACGAACAATATAGTCGGTATGCATAGAAGTAGCAACAATCTCGATTACGGAATTGAAGATGAAATCTACGAACAAATTGAAATAATTGAAATAAATTTTCTAAACTCCTTTTTTTTACTCACAAATTCAACGAGACAATAAAGATAGATACTTAGTTAGAGAACGTAGCTCTGATACCAAATGATAGACTCCACGACACGCTTGCGTGGGGTGGTCGTCGCCCGGATCGTTTCTAGTAAGTAAATTGATGGAACTCTCACGATATCTTAACCCAACGTCTATTCTGGAGACGAGAATCTTGATAATTCGATCAAGCAATTGAATTCGCGTAGGATGGAACACCAACAACACTTAGACCTTCGTTTAAGATCAAACGACAATCACACAACTATGGTTTGTTGTATGATAAGTTAAATATGAATCTCAAAAGAAAAACTAAGAAATTAGCTTAGAAATTCTTTAAAGAACCAAAGGTAGAGAATAACTCTCATGTATAAAACTCAGAATAATTGTTATGTGTTGTTGAATTACAAGCATAAAACTTATTTATACTAAATATGAAACCCTAGAATCCAAAAAGGAAATAACAATTGATTTGGAATCAAAATCCTATCTTAAAATATCCTAATTACAATAGAATTATGAAAATATACTGAAATCCCTAAAATTAAGGAAGAAATCCGCGTTCCAAATTGTCAAAAACGCGTCTGCCTCGAAAAACACGCCAACCAAAACTGACTATTCTCGCCGGGGCGAGATATTTGTACTGAAGTTCTCGTCGGGGCGAGAATGGACAGAGAGATCTTGGCCGGGGCGAGAATGGATTAGGCCGGGGCGAGAATGGACAGAGAGGTTCTCGTCGGGGCGAGAATTTTGGCCCTGATTTTCTCGCCAGGGCGAGAACTCTGCAGTTTGGAAATTCTCGACTTCTCTTGTTTCCATTGTTCCCAACCTTGGCGTGTTTGCTTGTATCATCATGACCAAATGCAAAGCCTTAGAATCCTGCTCCTCGAACTCTACACTTGATCTATCCTCGCTCCACATGCCTTGTATCAACCCATGAAGGCCCTCCTTGAAACGTTTAGCCTGAGCTCTTGTCACAGGTCCATCCGGCATGCACATAGGATCCGCTCTATGATTGTCATTCGTTCCCGAACCAAGGATGCCCTCATCAGTGGTCCAGGTCTCTGGTTTGGATAACCAGGAGTTGTTCAGGGCTGTCCATTATTTCTCCCATAAGGATAGGGAGGAAGCTGTTCAGGAGCGTAAAAGGAACCAAACTCTTTCGAATTTCATTATTGCGCTTGGATTATCTCTTGAGGACGTCAATCATTTTGCTCATACTGGTGAAATTGGGGCTAAGTGTTTGAAGAAAGTCCTGAGCTAGGTGATGCTTGTATTTCTGCTCAGCCGAGAAGGGTTATACCATCCGGGGGGGATCTTGTGTCGGTGGTGTGTGTGGGGGAGGATTGCTTGTCGGAGCATGGTGGTCAAGCGCCAGTGTCATCCCCTGTACCCGGTGGGACCCGTAAGGATATCAGTAAGGAAAATTCAAATTCAAATTTCAAAAGGGAGAGCGGGCCATTTGAGGTAGGTGTAAGTCCGTGTCAGGTTACTGGACCCACAAAGTCCTGGAGCGATGTTGTCTCTAACCCTGTTGGTAAGAATAATTTGGTTCTCTCTTACCACCCTCCTTCTATGGTGGGTGGTAGAATTCTTGTTAAGCCTCCTTTGGAAGTGCTTCAAAAAGGTAATCAAATTTGGTCTTCCAGTCTAGTAGGATACTTCCTGCATTCTAAGCTCCCGTATAAGGTGGTTGAGCCAATTGCTAGGTAGCTTTGGGGTAATTTGGACCTCTCTTAGGTTCTTCTTCATGATAAGGGATATTATATCTTTAAGTTTCAGTCTATTTCTGACAGAGATAATGTATTAGCATCTAGTCCTTGGCATTTTGCTTCGAAAGTCATTATTTTGAAGCCTTGGAAGGAAGGTGCGGAATTCACAAAGGATGAATGCACAAAGATTCCAATTTGGGTTAAATTTAGTCAAATTCCTCTTTCTTATTGAACTTCGGAAGGCATAAGTTTCTTGGCTAGTGCCATTGGCAAACCTCTTTTTGCTGATGATATGACTTCTAGGTTGGACCATGTGAATTTCGCTAGAGTTTGTATTAAGGTTAATGCTGATTTTGCATTTCCTTCATCTATTGATGTGGCTGTTTATGATGCGGACAAATATGAAAATATAGCTGTCCCAGTTGTGGTGGAATATCAGAGTAGACCTCCTACATGCCCGGTTTGTAAAGTTTTTGGGCATTCCCCCCCTAAAATGTCCTAAGGCTTCTTTCAAGTGGGTTCCTAAGGGTACGCTTGGTGAGGGTTCTGCGGTTCAAGATAAGGAAGCTGATAGTATTTCTGCTCCAAAGGCTGTGTCTACGTACTATGCTTGTCTCACAACATGTTTATGCTAGTCTCCCAGAGGATTCAATAGCCCCTTGGCCATGATTGGATTACTGTTCATAGATGGGTTAAATCCCAGACCAAGGATGTGGGGGTTAAGTCTCCGAAACTGTTATCATCTAATTATTTCTCCCCAATTGACCAGGATATTTCTTTACCAGTGGGTGGTTCTGATATTGAATCTCCAATTGCAGCAAACCCCTGGTGGATAAGCTCAAAGTAGTTGATGAGAAGGAGGGCAAAGATTTAAAACAGAAATCTAGAGGGGGTAGGGATTCTCTCAAAGAAGCCAAATGCAGGAATAAGGGCAAGGGTAGTAAATCTCCCCATTAGTGTCTTAATGTTAGTCTCTTATAATGTTAGGGGTTTAAATAAAAAGCCTAAGCAGGCTTATGTTAGGCAGTTTATTGCAGACAATAATATCTCTTTTGTTGGGTTGATTGAAACTAGAGTGAAAGAACACAAGGCTGCTCGTATTTCTAAAGCTGTCTGTGTAAATTGGAAGTGGTTGTTTAATTATGATGCCCATTATAATGGTAGAATATGGATAGGGTGGAACACTGCTATATGGAATGTGGAGGTTCTTTTTGTCTCTTCTTAAGTAATGCACTGTAAAATTCAGCAGATGAGTAACAATGATAGCCCCTTTTTGGTTTCTGTTGTCTATGGCCTCAATACTATTGCTAAAAGAAGGTTTTTGTGGATGGATCTGCTGTCTATTAACCAAAGTTCCTGCTGGTGTATTATGGGTGATTTCAATGAAATAAAGGGCCTGGCTGAATCTGATAACAATAATGATTCTTGGGATATTGACATGTTGGACTTTAAGGAGTGCATTAAGTCCTTGGGGGTTGATGATATTCGAGGGATTGGCCTATTTTTACTTGGTGGAACTGCCAGATTGAACGACCTATTCACAGGAAGCTTGATAGAGCACTTGGGAATGCAGAGTGGTTTTTTAGGTACCCTCAGGCTCAGGTTCAGTTTGGCCCTAGAGGTATGTCGGACCACTCCCCTGTTACTTTAAAGCTAGGCAGTGATCAAGCTCGGTACAAGAAACCGTTCCAATTTTTTAATTTCATGATTAAGGTGGATGTGTTTAAAGATTATGTGGCTTCTGCCTGAGGTGATTTTGTTCAAGGGAACCCTTTTAAGGTCTTTTCCGAAAAACTAAAGAGAACTAAAAAAGCTTTAATTGGCTTGAATCATAATGTGGGGAACCTCTCAAATTCTATCCGTGTTGCCTCTGACATCCTCCATTGTACTCAATTGCTTTTACAAGAGTGCCCAAATGATCAGGAACTTATTGCTAGGGAGAATTATTGTCTCCACTCTCTATGGACTGCATTGGAATTGGAAGAAAATCTGCTCCAACAGAAATCAAGAGCTACATGGCTTAAGGAGGGTGATGGGAATTCGAAGTTCTTCTTTTATTTTGTGTAGAGTAGGTGGAACTCCAACAAAATTTTATCTATCAATAGTGACATGGGTGAGATTGTGCATGGGCAGGAAGCTGTTGAAGCAGTAGCAGTGAAGTATTTCAAGGATTTGTTTAACCCGGTGGGCCTTCAACCTTATTCCTGTTGGGAGGAGGCTGATGGTTTTTTCTCTAAGCATATCAGCCATGGCCAAGCTTCCCGACTGATTATGCCTGTGTCAGATGAGGAAATTTTTGCTGTATTGAAGTCTATGAAGCGAAATAAGAGCCCGGGCCCCGATGGCTTTAACGTTAACTTCTTTATTCAATGCTGGGATATAGTACGAGTGGATTTCACAAGGGCTGTCAAATATTTTTTCTCTTCTAGACATATGCCCCGTGGGATAAATTCCACAGCTATTACTCTTGTCCCAAAGTCTGAGTTTCCGTCGTGTATGGCTGATTTAAGGCCAATTGCTTGTTGTAATATTATATATAAATGCATCTCGAAAATTATAGCTAACAAGTTGAAGGGAGTGCTTCCGACTGTTGTTGACTAAGCTCAGTCAGCCTTTATCCATGGGAGAAGCATCAACGATAATATTCTTCTTGCCCAAGAACTTCTTAGGAATTATCACAGATCCTCGGGGCCTCCTAGATGTGCAATTAAGATTGACTTGAAGAAGGCCTATGACAGTGTTTGTTGGTTTCAATTCCCAGGCATTTTTATTAACTGGATTTGGGCTTGTGTTACGACGACCATGTTCTCGGTTAAAGTGAATGGGTCGCTGGCTGGGTATTTTGGGGGCAACAGAGGTTTGAGACAAGGAGATCCTTTATCTCCTTATCTGTTTGTGCTTGTTATGGAGGTGTTATCCATGAGGCTCAATTGGGGTACTTTGCAAAATGGGTTCAAATTTCATTGGAGAGCTAACGAATGCAAAATATCCCATCTGTTTTTTGCTGATGATATTCTCATTTTCTCCCATGGTAATGTTCAATCAGGTAACATTATTAATTCTTGTATTCAATATTTCTCCTTATACTCTGGGCTGATACCAAATGCTCAAAAGAATCAGTGTTTTATGGCCAATGTTGATTCTGAGACTGCTCAACTTATTCTCTCTTCTGTGGGTTTTATTGTTGGATCCTTGCCAATCAGATTTTTGGGAGTTCCGCTTATTTCGACTAAACTGTCTTATCAGGACTGTCTTCCCCTTATTCATAAAATTACTAAGAGAGTTGCCTCATGGACTTCTATTGCTTTATCTTATGCAGGGAGGTTACAATTGATTAAGTTTATTCTGTCTGCTATGTCTTCTTTTTGGTACAGACATTTTATGTTTCCCAAATCTGTTATTAGATGTGTTTAATCCATTTTGGGCAGATTTCTTTGGAAAGGACCATCGTTAGCCAAATTTGGAGCAAAAGTGACATGGAAATCCTTAGCTCTACCAGTTAAAGAAGGAGGGTTGGGTATAAAGAACCTACTGGAATGGAACAAATCTTTAATCATGATGCATCTCATTAATGTTATTAAATTTGAACCTACTTTTTTCTGGGCCAAATGGGTACAAGCTGCTGTGCTTAAAAGGAGGAACTTCTGGCAGATTACCATTCCAACTGATTGCTCGTGGATCTGGAGGCATGTTCTGAAACTTAGACCGGCTACTCTGCTTTATATTCAGTACATTATTGGGACGAACGAGGAATAAGGTAAATCTATGGTTTGATCCTTGGTTATTGGGCTCTCCTATCAATCCGTCTGCCTCTCTGATTCAGAACTCTGGGCTACCTTATTCGGCTACTGTGGCTAATATTCTGCAGAATGGGGCGTGGCAACTTCCTCAAAGTAATCACCATGACGTTATTCTTCTGCGCAGGAAGTTTGAAGACCTGCCTATTCCGACGACTACTAATGACAGAATCAGCTGGTGTTCAATGGATATCAATGGTATCAAAGTTTCTCACATTTGGGAATCCATTAGGAACCGGCAGCAGGTTGTGAACTGGGATGGGCTGCTATGGAACAAGCTTCACGTTCCTAAGTACTCTTTTATTATTTGGTCGGGTTTACTGCGAAAACTTCCTACGAGTGATAGAGCCATGTTCTATTCAGTTGGGCCAAGAATTGGATGCCCGTTATGTAATTTACATGCTGAAAGTTTTGAACACCTTTTCTTTAAGTGTGACTATTCTAGTAACATTTTCTATGTTGCTTTGAACCTTAGTAATTGGCAAAATTTTCCTTTGGAATGGGCTGATCTTATTGATAGTATTTTAGCTTTCAAAGGCAGGAGGCTAACCAAAAACATTATCAGTCTTACTTTGGCGACGACTTTTTATAAAGTATAGGAGGCAAGAAATAAGAAGCTTCATCAGAATGTGTTCACCCATCCAACGGTCTTAGGCAGAAAAGTTGTTAATATAATCAAATCTAGATTATCTCAGTCTAGGTCCTTTATTAAAGCTACTCATGTTAACCAATACTGCTGTAATTGGCTTTTCTAATTCCCTTGTTGTGGATGAGATTTCCGATAGTTGTTTCATCTTTTGGTTTGTCTCTAGATGACACAACTATAGACCTGGGGTATGCCCCTTAGCCATTGTATTTTTGGTTCCTTTTATATTATTCCAAATTTAGCAACAAAAAAAAAAGGCGCCGTCTTGTACGAATGTACAGTCATTGACTTTTCAAAATACAACTCACTTTCCTCTCTTTTTTCACTCTTACTCTCCACTGTTTCTTTCTCTCGTTTATTTTCACTCTCATTCTTTTTATTCTCTCGTTTCTTTTCATTCTCTTTTTCACACTCAATCTTTTTTTCAATTTCTTTTTGTCGTTCACTTTCTTGCCCTTGATCATAATCTTTCCGTACAATCGCTAGATCTTAACAGACTTCGTCATGTACGCTGGAACCTAACAATTCTCCTTGGATGTCATACTCTATTCCATCTTCTTCCTTTCTTGGCTGATCTTGACCCTTTTGTTCCTTAGAGATGTCTTGTCGCCGCTTCAAATAACCATCCCTTATCTCATTATATGATCTCATGATGTCCTCAAATGATGCCGATTCAATATACGCCCTAGGAGTTTCTCGTGGTTGTCTCCGATGCGAATCTCCATGCCTATCTATCTGTCTATGAATCTCCTTGTCATCATCCCACGTTGATCGCCTTAAAGGTTGCTCTACATGTTGCGAGAATGCATGTTCATTCCTCCTGCTAGGCTATACGGGGGTATACCGCTTTCTCATCATGGTTTTCAATTCTTCCCACGTCTCGATCGGACGTTCTCCATACCTTTTCCCGCTACGCACAAATTCAGCCCACCATGTAGCTGCATGACCTGAAAAATCTAAAACTGCAAGTTTAAACTTCTTTTGCTCAGAATATTCATGATAGCCAAACTCTCGTTCCTTCCTTTCCTCCCAACTCAAATAAGCTTCAGGATCTCGCCTACCTTGAAAAGACCTCTTTTGCAACTCATAATTATTTTCACAATTATATCCATACATAATTGCTGCAAAACAAATATTAATACATAAAGAAAGATTTTCTCACACACTCCCTTACGTGTTTCGCTCAAACAATGTAACACACAATTATGAAAACGCTCGTGTATCACACAATTAGGCTTTTACCCTCAATTGATCTCACACTCTTGCCTTTTACCACTCTAATTCCCTCTTATAGGTTCTTTTTGAAGTCACCAAACAAATATCAGAAATTTTTTATTTTTTTTGTCAATGTGGAGTTTCCGACCCACGGGTCGACTAATCTCCCCAGCCTGATACCAGAGCGGTTTGCTACCCGACTTGCGCCGGGGGTACCGTGGCCACAGTAGAGCATTTTTA
The DNA here is from genome assembly GCA_034770075.1 of Aralia elata. NCBI lineage: Eukaryota > Viridiplantae > Streptophyta > Magnoliopsida > Apiales > Araliaceae > Aralia > Aralia elata. The sequence goes on along the minus strand of CM068383.1, from coordinate 39,979,925 downwards.
GTGCCTTCCAAATGTTGCTAGTGGGAGTCGATCCTGAGTCGTCCGGGTTTACAGTTCTTTTCCAGGGCGGCTTGCACCACTGCGCCAAATGTTGTGGTTAAATATCACAATTTTCTACTCAATTCAATAAGAATTTATCACAAAACAAAATATAGCAAGTGTAACGTACGATAACCACCAAAATTTCACGATCACCAATTAAAATCCTCTTGAGTGAATGATGAGATCCTGACCAGGCTCGCATCAAGCAATCAAGAGTCAACTCATGTTCTGGTTGTAGAACAAATGATCGTGAGTGATTGGGCTGAAAACTACTCCAGAATACTTAATTTGAGGCTCAATTCAAGTGAATCGCGAGTAGAGGATAAATTCTATGATTTGGGATTACTAGACACAATATATTTAGTGAGACCAAATCAACGCAAGCCGATTCATCATGCATTGCGCGGAATGAAAGAAAGAGATTCAAGCTTCGTGGCAAAGTATTCATCATTAGATATGATTCTAAGTTCATTCATTATGTTCATCCAAAGATTCAAGTTCAATGTAGGGAACGAAAGAGGAGCAAAGAATCACGTTCGGGATGTAAAAGGGCAAAATGGTCAAATCTGCCAGAGCAGCGCGCCCCGCGCCGGTTTTGTACTAGCAACAGCGCGCCTCGCTCTAAGGAGGTTTGAGGGTTCTGCAGGTGTAGCGCGCCCCGCGCCAGGGCGTTAGAAAGTTCAACGTGTTTTTCGAGGCAACGCGTTTTTTTTAGATTTTTCAAGATTTCTTTCCATATTTTTAGAGATTGTTCATATCTTTTAGATTCCTAATGTAATTAGGATATTTATTAGATATGATTTGATTTCCATATTAATTAGTTAGGTAGAATTTGATTTCCAATTGGATTTCTATTCCTTTTAGGATTTAGGGTTTCTTTAGAGTTTATTCTATTAGTATAAATAGAATACATGGGTTGTGTAATTTGAGATCAGATTTATTCAATACAATTATTTGTGAGGTTTCTCATCTTTTGGTTCTTTAAGAATTTCTAGATTAATTTTTTAGTTTTCTTGATATTCAATTATCGACTTATCATACAACAAATCACAGTTGTGTGTGGCGTTATTCTACTGCATTATTCAATCATACGGAGATTATCGTTTGAATTAAACGAGGGTCAAAGTGTTGTTGGCGTTTCATCCTTCATACATTCAAATTGCTTGATCGACTATTCCAAGGTTTATCGTCTATATTCAGGCGAGGGATTAAGGATTCGAACGAGTTCCACCTTTATAAGTTGCTGAAAACGATCCGGGCGACGACCACCTCACGCAAGCATGCCGTGGAGTCTATCATTTGGTATCAGAGCTAAGTTCCTAGCAGGTTACTTATCCTTTATTTTTTCTTGTTGAAGAGTAAAAAAAAGGTACAAAAAAGAAGAAAAAAATATTATTATTGTTGCAATTGCCTGGGTTTCATAAGTTCGTGATTATTGGGATCGTATTGAAGAAGTTATTATTTGATTCTATTATTGGAATTTGTGAATTTTGAGGATATTAGGGTTTCACTCAAGAGGATCTTAATTGGTGATCGTGAAAATTTGGTGGTTATCGTACGTCACACTTGCTATATTTTGTTTGTGATAAGTTCTTGTTGAATTGATAGAAAAGCTGAGATATTTATTTGGTGAATTCAAAAAGAATCTATAAGAGGGAATTAGAGCGGTAAAAGGCAAGGGTGTGAGATCAATTGAGGGTAAAAGCCTAATTGTGTGATACACGAGTGTTTTTATATTTATGTGATACATTGTTTGAGCGAAACACGTAAGGGAGTGTGTGAGGAAATTTTTTTTATCTACTAACCTTTATTTTGTAGCAAATATGTATGGTTATAATTATGAAAGTGCTTATTGGTCTCGAAGGAATACTTTCCAAGGCAGGAATGATCTAGATGCTTATTTAAGATGGGAGGAAAAGATGGAGCGAGAGTTTTACTATCATGACTATTCCGAGCGGAGGAAGTTCAAACTGGCGATTCAAGATTTTTTTGATCATGCGGCTACATGGTGGGATCAATTTGCGATTAGCAGGAGAAGATATGGAGAGCATCCGATCGAGACATGGGAAGAATTAAAAATTATCATGAGGAAGTGGTTTGTTCCAAGACAACTTAATCGGAGTAATGAATATGCAACTCTAAGATATGACGATCAACCTTCAAGACATTCAAATTGGGATGATGAAAGAAAGGATCATATGCATGGAGATTCGCATCGGAGACAACCACGATAAACTCCTAAAGTGTATAGGGAATCGGTATCAATTGAGGACATCATGAGAACATATAATGAGATAAGGGACGATCATTTGAAGCGACATCAAAACATCTCTAAGGCACAAAAGGAGCAAAATCAGCCGAGGGAGGTGGACGATGGAGTAGAATATGCAATCCAAGGAGAATTGTTAGGTTCTAGTGTATATGATGAAGTCCATGAAGATTTAATGATTGTACAAAAAGATTGTGGGCAAAAGCAAGAAAGTGAACGACAAAATGAAATTGAAAAAGAAATTAAAAAAAGAGATTGAGTGTGAAAAAGAAAAGTGTGAAAAAGAGAATGAAAAGAAACAAGAGAATAAAAAGAATGAGAGTGAAAATAAACGAGAGAAAGAAACAGTGGAGAGTAAGAGTGAAAAAAGAGAGGAGAGTGAGTTGGAAAGTGAGTTATATTTTGAAAAGCCAATGACTGTACATTCGTACAAGACGACGCTTTTAAATACTAACAAGAGTAACTCTTCTTTGTCTAGTTCTGTTTTGTCTCTTGTACAGGTTGTTCATCACATACCCCGAGCTATCATTCCGTATCAGCCAGCTTGTAGTATTCTCGAGGAGACGACGGATTTACCAAGGCGGGTTGGAGAGTTGATGGAGTTCAACTTCATCAAAGCGGGTATCGTGGATGAAGTCATTAGTGCATGTGCTATTCATGAGATCATAGTACCTAAGGAAGATAGTATGCTGAGCTTGTTCGTTGATTTCGAATTGGTAAACAAGTATCGATATGTTTTTCTTTTCTTAGATAATATGTTTGATAAATTGCATAGTACTTGTGCTTTATCTACATGTGTTGATGATCATGTGATGATATTGCCTAGTCAAGTTAGCTTAAGAGAATGTGATGAATGGAAAATTGTGTTAACATGTGGATTGTATAGGTGGATAGTTATTTCTATTAGATTAACTAATGCATCTAGTATATTCATGAGTTTATTAAAACATGTTTTGCATATTTCCATTGATAAATTTGTTGTTAGCTATTTTGATGGTAGAATCGTCTTTATCATAAACTATGGAGGATATTTGATATTTGTCGAGTTAGTTTATGAGCATGCGTTATATTCTCGTTGTCAATATTCCTACTATCATTTGGTAAATTCTCATTGTCAAAGTGCATATCTTTGTAGAATTTATTCTAGTGATTATTGTGGGTATTTTCGTTTTCAACATTTGTACTTGCATGAAACTCATTCTAGGGTTTTTCATTCACATGTTGAATTAGGATTTGGTGTTAGTCAATCTTTACATGACATGTCGTTAATTGATAATGGTAGTGATCATGATTCTTCAGTAGAGAAATCTTCATTGCATGATTTGCTATCATTTGGTAATGTCTTTCCATTAGAGTTGTTATCATTGCATCATTTTGAGAATGTTGTTTTGAATGGGAAAGAATTACTGTCATTTGGTATTGAATTGGAAAGTGATTATCATCGGATTGGATTAAGATATGGTTTACATACATGTTTAGTTAAATCGCTGGGATTAACTAATGCATTAAAAGTTTTTATGTTAAATCATGTGTTACATTCTTTCATGGGAAAATTTGCTAATATCTATGTTGATGATACTTCGACTTTTGTTAACACTTGGGGAAATTCTTTAGCACTAGGTAAGTTTAAATGTGATCATCGTATATATGCTAATGAGTTTTTATCTTGTGTTGTTGGTTTTGATCTTTCAATTCCATTGATGTCGTTATTTGATTTTGCATTGGTTAATGTCAATGGGAAGGGAAAGGTTGAATTTGTTTTGCAGATTTATGTTTGGTTCATACTCATCGAGGAGAAAGGTTTAATTCGATTTGCAAATGAGTTCGAACAATGCATGGAAAGTCTAAAGGGAAGTTATTTGGATTTTATTCTAGTAGACTTTGCATGTGATTTTGAGTTATTTGATTTCTTTGTGATTAAACAAAAGGAACTTGTTGATTTGTTTGGTTTTGTGTTTAATCCAGGAATTCAAGAGCGCTTGCTAATGCAACGTGTCGAGTTTCAAATTTTGGTATTTGACCCGGGTGCATTGGAATGGAAGTTAGTACAAATGATCGAGATCATAAGGTTCACTTTTGATCCGGGAATTTGTCATTGGGTTTATCTACGAATGGGCAAGATCATCAGACTGGGTTTTGATCCAGGAATTCGTGGATGGGAGATTATGCATCTTGGAGAGTTCTACATAATGAAATTTGATCCAGGAGGATATAGGACTTTTCGTAGTTTTATTTGCGTTTATTTTGTTTATGCATTTGATTTCTTAGATAGAAATTTTGATTGCTTTTTAGCTTTAGTTGTTTATTTAGTTTGTTTTGGTGTAATTAATACTTTGGCAGTATCTGGAATATGTGTGGAAGAGCATCGTATTGATGTGGACAAGATCATGCGTAAAGGAGTTCGAAAGTTTGAGTTTCCAAGTTGTGTTACGAGGAGCTTGCAGGGTGTTATGTCGATTCGATCACTGCTTGGAAAGAGATGTATACAAGATGTTCATGTCATTTCGAGAGAGTTGCCAGATGTTGTTGTGTTCTTTGCAGGAGTTGGAGTTTTTGATGATTATCTTCATATTCTTACTTTTTGTTTTGCTAAATTTGTTTGTATATTAAAAATGCAAAAAAACTAAAGATATTACAATGAAGATCAGGACATAGACCTCTTCTCCCGAGAGGACTAAAACACCTAGAAAGAACTAGGAAACCAATGCCTAACCTAAATAAATTTCCCTCACAACCCGAGGTTAGGCAAAGAAACCAGCTAAAAGCATTATCAAAAATAGATCATAAAATAAAGCAAGAACAAGTGTGATCACAAGCAGGGAATTAGTCGTAACGTCCTAAAAAGGCTAATAATCACACCAAATTATGCTGCGTATGAGGCCCACTTGTTAATATCCACCATCATAGAACGGACCACAAGATAAACTTTAAATAATAGACCAAATCCCCATGATGTAAAGGACTCGAATGAATTTTCCAACATCAGTCAGCTGGAAGAACCCACAACGCCCACATGGGCCCAAAGTCAGCATAACCAACCGTGGCCCAAAACAGAGAACCCGGTAGAGCAAATGGATCCGAAAGAAAGCAGCAAGGAATCTGCATATTTGAAATTTGAAACCCATGGGTCCCACTTGCTCAACCAAGAAATCAGCACACTGCCCCAAACCAGGGGACTCGCCACAGACTTTCGCCAGAAAAACCAGAGCACAAATCTGGAGCAGTTATGCAGCGGAAGCCCTTTTCAGATCCAATCATACAATGGCAATAACATTACAGATCTAGAAAAAGGAATAACAGACCAAAAATGGCCAAGAACAATTCAACCAACAAACCCAGATTTCGGCGGCGGTGGGTCGGCAACTGATGAGCCGGAAAATCCAAGACACCCATCAACATCACCAAGTCCAGCCGAATAAAAGACCCGCCCGAAAGTCGAAAGACAGCCACAATAACCATGAAGCACAGCAGAGCCACCATGGAAGCCGACAAACATACCGACACAACACCATAGAGCCCAACCCAAACAGAGCCTCTAATCCAAGATCCGGATAATCAATAGGCACAAGATTAGATTAAAGGACATGGAACCAAACCAAAACCGGTCCAAATCATATCACCGAAACAGAAAACCAAAATGATGCTCCGGCGACAATCACCCCAACAAACAGAGATAACAACGAAAAAAAACCAAATCAGACAAACTGATAACATCAAAGAACACACGATTTGACAAATCATCCGTGAAATCACCGGAAAGAAAACCTATAGTCAGACCCAGGTTTCGGCGAGACAAGCCAGTAAGTGGGCCAAAGCATCACAGCCATCCGAATCTGAACAATAGAATAGATAAACAGAGAATCCATAAAGTCAGACCGAAAATCAGCACCCGACTAAGCAAGCAAGGCGGTAGGGCGACTTGGTGGAGGATAGAAAGTCGGGTGCCCAGAGAAAAAAGTCGTCGCCATGGACGCCTTTGACGCCGCCATAGACAAGCTGTCGCACGACTTGATACGTTGGGCTGCTGGATTAAAAAAAAAATAAACAAAACGACGTCGTTTGGTCAAGCAGGTGGCCCTAAATCTAATGACGAAGAGCAGAACTATAGAAGCAGAAGAGAGAAAGGGCCAAGGAGGAGAGCGAGCGAGCGAGCTAGCAGAGAGAGAGAGACTAAGAGATTACCCGGTACCGGGCGACGACCGACGACTGACGACGAGGCGAGTAGGCGACACAACTCCGATCGTTTCTTCCTCTTTCAGGTATGCTCTTCTCTTTCTTATCTTTCTTCTTCGCAGTTCGCAGCTCGATCGTTTCTTTCTTCTTCTTTTTTTTGGGTTCGCTGCTGTCTTCTTTGCTTCTGGCCTTCTGCTTCTCTGTTTTCGTTGGTACTTGGTATCTGTTTTATCTTATCATGCTGCTTCTTTTAAACTTTAGTACTTTACAGTCTCCACACTCCACAAGTTACGTACACAATTATAAATATATATATTTATATAATATAATTATATATATATAAATTTATTTATATATATTTTATATAATTATATTATATATATATATATATAAATAAATTTATATATATATATATATATATTTATGTTTTATATATGTACAATGTACATGGTTTGTTTTTTTCAATGTATAATTGTATAGATAAAATGCACGGGATATTATTTGAGTTTCATAATTGTGCTTTGTGCAGTGCACTGATTACTGAATGTTTTTTTTCAATGTATAGATAAAATGCTAGATGTTTTTTTTTTCAATGTATAGATAAAATGCACGGGATATTATTTAAGTTTCATAATTGCAATGTATAGATAAAATATATATATTTATATAATATAATTATACATATATAAATTTATTTATATATATTTATATAATTATATTATATATAAATAAATATATATAAATAAATATTTATATATATATATATATTTATGTTTTATATATGTATAGTGCACATGGTTTTTTTTTTCAATGTATAATTGTATAGATAAAATGCACGGGATATTATTTGAGTTTCATAATTGTGCTTTGTGCAGTGCACTGATTACCGAATGTTTTTTTTCAATGTATAGATAAAATACACAGGATATTATTTAAGTTTCATAATTGTGCTTCGTGTAGTGCACTGAATGTTTTTTTTCCAATGTATAGAAGGAATGCACTGGATGTTCAGTATATATATTGTATATATGTATAAATTTATATATTTATATATATAAATTTATATATATATATATAAATTTATATATACATGCTACTGAACTACTAATATATTTATTTATGTACTGAACTACTGATACATAGAAATTTATATGTTGGTGTGATTAATAATTTAATATATTTTTATTTGATTGTATTGTGTAGAAACTACAAAGTAAAATGGCGAAAAGTTCGGGGGCCGATAGTTATGATATAACGAAGGACCCTAAAAGAAAAGCTAAATCGAACGATCCGGGTTGGAAATATGGATATTGGCCGGATTTAAGTAATAAGGATGTCGTGCAATGTATACTTTGCGGGAAGAAATGTCATTCGGGCATCAAGAGACTCAAGCAACATCTAGCTGGAAATTTTGGAGATGTAGCGAAGTGTCCCAAAACAACAACAGAAATTATGAGGGAAATACAAGCGGCTTTGAATAGTAAAAAGAGGAACAAGCCAGTTGAGCTAGATGATGATGAGGATGATGTAGTAGAAGTGCAAGAAGAACAATCATCTGCTCCTTCAACCATGGCTTCCAATGCTTCTTGTAACACTATTCCAAGTTCTGGGATGGCTTCCAAAAGAAAGAAAGCTGTTTTTCAATTCCAAAAGCCACAATCAAAAGCTCCAACAAAGAAGGTTGAAGCACTTCTAAGGAAGACTCCCGAAGAAGTTGTACAGGAGAGGCATAGCAAGGGGTTGAGGCAGTTGAGTATTGAAAGTCGTTTGAGGACACCGGAGGAAAAGGAGAGAGTCGAAATGCACGTTGCTGACGTTTTCTATGAATGTGACATACCATTCAATGCTGCAAATTCAAGGAGATTTGAAATAATGGTCGAGTCTATTGGGTAATATGGGTCGGGTTTTAAGCCTCCAACGTATCATGAATTGAGGGTTCCTTTACTTGAGAAGGCAAAGAAGAAAACTGATGACTTAAAGAAGAAACATGAAGTTGCTTGGAAGGAATACGACTGCTCACTCATGTCGGATGGTTGGACAGATAAGAGGGGAATGCATTTGTTGAATTTTCTTGTTAATAGTCCGGAGGGGAGGGTTCTGTTAATGCCTCCAATCAGTCTCAAGATGCCACAATGTTGGCAAATCTACTTGATAGCAAGATCGAAGAAATTGGCCCCGAGTATGTTGTTCAAGTGATCACGGACAATGCCTCTAATTACAAGGCAGCGGGGCATATACTAATGGAGAGGAGACCTTTATGTTTTGGACACCTTGTGCTCACTACCTTGACCTTATGCTAGAGGACATAGGAAAGTTGAAGCAATTCCAGCCTATAATCATAAAGGCAAGAAGAATAACAACATTCATTTATAGGCATGGTCGTCTTCTTAGTGCGATGAGGGAGAAAACCAATGGGAGGGATCTTGTGAGACCCGTAGTTACTAGATTTACTACAACTTTCCTCACCTTGCAGAGTTTGTACAAGAATAAAGATGCATTGAGGCAGTTGTTCGTCAGTGAGGATTGGTCAACATCAAAGTTGTCAGCTACTGAAGCGGGGAAGAAAGTATGTGAGACTGTTATTTCAACAACATTTTGGCATACTGTTGAGGATTGCATTAGGGCCTCACAACCACTTCTTATAGTCTTGAGGATAGTTGATAGTTATGAGAAGCCTGCTATGCCAGAAGTTATTGCTGCGATGGAATGCGCGAAGAAAAAAATCAAAGATGCATTTGATAACAAACAAAGACTGTATAAGAAGGTGATTGAAATTGTTGAGCGGCGATGGGAAAATCAGATGGAGCAAAAATTATATGGGGCTGCGTTGTTTCTCAATCCGAGCAAATACTTTGATATCAAAGAAGAACGTCGGTTGTTTGCTAATGCTTTACGAGATGACTTCAATGACATTCTTGCAAAGATGATGCCCGAGATTGATTTGTTAGACAAGATAAGCAATCTAGCCGACAAATATGATGCTCCTCGAGATACTTTTGCAAGGGAAATGGTGTTTAGGCAACGGAAATTAAAGAATCCTTGTAAGTATATAATAACATATATATATATATATAAAGCTATAAAAGTTATATAATAAGTTAATAACATATATATATAAAGCTATAAAAGCTAAATTATGATTATAATTTATATACATTCTTCCTTTCCTCCCTTTAAAAATATTTATATTTCTTTCTAGTTGATTGGTGGAATGCTTTTGGAGCGCGGGCTATTGAGCTATCCTCGTTTGCAAAAAGAATTCTAGGCCTCTATGCTTCTTCTTCCGGTTGCGAGCACAATTGGAGTACATTTGAGTTTGTAAGTACTTTCTATTATTAGTTTAAATTTCAAAAGTACTAACTATTTTTTATATAATTAAAATTGTATCTTTAATATTATTATTTTTTGTTCTATTTATTTTAGATTTATACGAAGAAGAGGAATAGATTGGAACACAAACGATTGAGTGACTTGGTGTATGTCCAGTACAATCGAAAGATCGACTCAAGGTTCCAAAAGAGGCGTGAACTTGGAAATAATTTTGATCCATTAGTCATTGATGACTTTGAATGGGGTAATGAATGGATCGATAATGAGGCCGATGTTGTTCATCTCGGGGAGGATCTTACATGGAAGGATGTGGATCGAGCAACTGATGCATCCAATATGCTTGAGGGTCGCAATCTTTCAAGGAGGGCTCGTGCCAATAATAGTGATAATCTCATGACGTACTCTCGACGTGGTGGTGGTTCAACTTCAAGGGAATCAAGATTGATGGATTCCGACTCCGATAATGAAGTTGATGAAGAAGAGACAATTTCAAATGATGATGAAGATGTGGAGGATGATTATAGAGAAAAACCACCACCTACGCCTTTGAATGAGAGTAGTTCTCGTGGAAGAGATGGAGATGACCTTTTCTACGATGATTTTGATTGAACAATGTTTTTAGACTAGTGTAAAGAGTCTAGACATTATTTTGGCTTGCTATGGTGGTGTTTTATTAGTTATTAGACTACATATTTGTAATGGTTAGTTGCAACTTTATTTTTTATGTGGTGTTTATTGAATTCTTCGTTTCTTTTACTAATTTTTAATATCAAGTGTTTTGTTTTTGGATTGTTATTGCTAAGTATTTACATAATTATGCATTTAATGTTATTCCATTGTGTTATGTTTTGAGTTTTAATGTTTATGAAATTTTATTGTCAATATACTTGCTAAGTAAAATAAATAATATATAAATTGCACATTGTAAACGACTTGTCGCCTTACGGATGCCTAGGCGGTCGCCTTGTCGCCTAGGCGTCTAGGCAGTCGACTACCGCCATAACTCGCCGTGGCGCCGTGACAACTATGATCGTGAGTGATTGGGCTGAAAACTACTCCAGAATACTTAATTTGAGGCTCAATTCAAGTGAATCGTGGGTAGAGGATAAATTCTATGATTTGGGATTACTAGACACAATATATTTAGTGAGACCAAATCAACGCAAGCCGATTCATCATGCATTGCGCGGAATGAAAGAAAGAGATTCAAGCTTCGTGGCAAAGTATTCATCATTGGATATGATTCTAAGTTCATTCATTATGTTCATCCAAAGATTCAAGTTCAATGTAGGGAACGAAAGAGGAACAAAGAATCACGTTTGGGACGTAAAAGGGCAAAATGGTCAAATCTGCCAGAGTAGCGCGCCTCGCGCCGGTTTTGTACTAGCAACAGCGCGCCCAGCTCCAAGAAGGTTTGAGGGTTCTGCAGGTGTAGCGCGCCCCGCGCCGCGGCCAGACCAATTTCAGCGCGCCCCGCACCATGGCGTCAGAAAGTTCAGCGCGTTTTTCGAGGCAACGCGTTTTTTTCGGATTTTTCATATCTTTTAGATTTCTAATGTAATTAGGATATTTATTAGATATGATTTGATTTCCATATTAATTAGTTAGGTAGAATTTGATTTCCAATTGGATTTCTATTCCTTTTAGGATTTAGGGTTTCTTTAGAGTTTATTCTATTAGTATAAATAGAATACATGGGTTGTGTAATTTGAGATCAGATTTATTCAATACAATTATTTGTGAGGTTTCTCATCTTTTGGTTCTTTAAGAATTCCTAGATTAATTTCTTAGTTTTCTTGAGATTCAATTATCGACTTATCATACAACAAATCACAGTTGTGTGTGGCGTTATTCTATTGCATTATTCAATCATACGAAGATTATCGTTTGAATTAAACGAGGGTCAAAGTGTTGTTGGTGTTTCATCCTTCATACATTCAAATTGCTTGATCGACTATTCCAAGCTTTATCGTCTATATTCAGGCGAGGGATTAAGGATTCTAACGAGTTCCACCTTTATAACTTGCTGGAAACGATTCGGGCGATGACCACCTCACGCAAGCGTGCCGTGGAGTCTATCAGTGAAATCCCAATATCCTCAAAATTCACAAATTCAAACAATAGAACCAAATGATAGCTTCCTTAATAAAATCTCAATATTTACAAAACTTATGAAACCCAGCCACTTGTAACAATAATAATTTTCCCTAACAAAAGAAACCGAACGAAATAACTAATTTTTTTATACTCGTTTTTTTTGCTCAACAATTTAAACCTGTAAATAAAGATAAGTAACTAGCTAGAAAACGTAGCTTTGATACCACATGATAGACTCCACGGATTGCTTGCGTGAGGTGGTCGTCGCCCGGATCATTTCCAACAAGTTATGAAGGTGGAACGCTCACAACACTTTAACCCTTCACCTATATTGAGACGAGAACCTTGGTATAATTGCTTTGTGCTAGGAAGCTTGCGTTGAATGGACACCAACGTGCTTATAAGAAGCAGGAACTGAAAGTAGTATGCACACAAGCCAATCATATTTGATATGATGTAGCATATACTTTGTAATCTTAATCATTTATTAATAAAAGAATTGATTTTCTTAAAAGGCATTTTATATTATCTACATGGTGCTGTTATATTAAATGTGATAAACCCATAGTTTTGAGCAATGCTTTTAGAATCATGATGGTGATCATGCTAATGAGATCTAAATTCTAGATAGCTCACAAACTAAAATCGTTCCTAATCGTTGGATTACTAAATAGGGGATTAGTGAATCCGGATAGATTAGTACATACGTTGCTTGCTCTTAAGAAGAGGATGATTGATCTCATAATCATTTGTGTGGAGACACTAAAGCAAGTATGTAGCTGCTTATTGGAGAATAAGTTCACTAAACGTGACTCGCTAAGGAATACCTAATGGAGTTTTACTCGGCTGTCAATAGGAATTCCTCTAGTGATAGTAGTACAAGTGATCCTTAGACTTGAGATCATCATAGTATCTTGTGTATGATGAGTTATACTTTGACAAGTCTCTTAAGACCTTTAGGGTATATCAAAGAATATGATTGGGTATAATAAGTTGTACATGGAGATAGGTAAATGATCAACAAAGAATCTACCACGTCTAGTAAAAGATGTGAATGTCCTATGTGATTCGATAAATGACAAATCAGTAGTCCTTGGCCAAGGCAGAATGAAATTAGAAAGGAGTTTCTAATTTGCATTATTTAGAGTTGTGCATTTGGGAATCAAAATACATATAATTAAATAAAATAAGACTTGACAGTAAATCCATGTCTTATATTTAATTGGGACATTGTATGGTAGAAGGATTGAATTGTACGGTAACTATTCACTGAAAGGTTCTTTTGTGATTAATGTTGAAATCTATATTATCTGGAAAGTCGTTGATCGCTAAGGGGGCTTACCCTTATTGTAGAATAAATATTATTTATTTAAATGAATTAAATAGTTTAATTTATTTATTTAAATAAAATTAGAATTGTTCTAATTTATTTATTCACAATCGGTTTAATATGGATAACCTAAAGGATCACACCACAAAAGAAAAATATTTATTTAAGAAGTAAATGGCATAATTGTAATAATAAGTTAAGTGTATTTAATTTAATCTATGGAGATAAAATAAATTAAATAGCTTAATATTTATTATTTAATATTTTGAAAATATTAAATATAAATTAATAAGAGGAGTCTTATTATTATTATTACTATTACTATTATTTAATTCCTAATAGGGATTGGGAATTAATTAATAGAAGTACTCTCCTATGAATTCCTAATTGGATTAGGAGCATAATTAATTAAAGGAGTTTAATTATAATAGAAACTCTAATCCTAAATAGTTTAGGGAAGGGTTATTTCTACATCTATAAATAAGAGGAGTCTTATCATAGATTAAGGTTACACACTCTTGCATTAGATTATGGAGAGTATTTGCAATTTCTATAGAGATAGAAACTAGGGCTTTGCCAACACCCAACTTCTTGAATAACTATTCTTCCTTGGTGGATCACCTCTAGAGGCCAAACACTTGGGTGGCTAACGTTGATCAAGCAAAGGAATTTAGTCGGTGGAATTCAAGGAGAACACGAAAGAATTGGAGGTGAACTTGTACCCGAGGAAGCACGATTCTACGAGGGTATAATTTCTTAATCTCTATCTCTTTCGTTTATATCGTTAATTGAGCACATAGATTGATCATGGTGATGGTTTGTATAAAATTTTAAAGTCCGATTTTATCGCGCTTCCGCTTTATTTATGTAATTTGATTGCATGTTCGCGTCATATACAAACCTAACAGTGGTATCTGAGCCTAATCTTGTGCTAATTATCGATTTTGATGATTCCATGTGTGTGTGGTATGCGATTAGATCAAAATTTTTGGGCAAAATCCGTTTTTTCTGAATCTACTACGCGGCGCAGCTGCGTCGGCTCCAGTTCATTCTGGAGCGCAGCTGCGCCCAAACCCAGAAAGTCGTTTCTGGGGTTCTGTGCAGCTGCGCCGTGTTCCAGTTCATTCTGGGCGCAGCTGCGCCGGACTGCCGAATCCGAAAAATAATTTTTTCCTTCAATTAAAATAAATGGTTTATTTAATTGATATAAGTTTAAAATAAAGATGTTTATTTTATCTGGAATAAGATTTCAGATTGCTAAAATTAAAAGGGTTTAATTTGGATTTGGTTTTTGATTAAAATAAAAAAGTTTATTTTGTTTCAAAACTAAATATTAGCAAAACTTTTGCCCATTAATTGATATCAATGCATATATGGAATAGTTTTATTATTAATGAGATGAATGTTATTTATTGATACATATAGAGATATGTATGATAATAAATAGGGATTGATTATGGACTATTGACCAATGTGTGATTGGATTTATTTTAGAGGATGCTTGAATGTATGGGTTTTTATAAATGGGGTTTGCGTACCTCGTCTTCTCTAATTTTTCTTAATGTAAATTCTATCTCCCTCCTATGTACTTCTGCTTGACTGCTGATCAATGTTTCTATTTATTGTAAATAGTTTATGTAATAAGACTAGTTAGAATTAATTTTGAAGAATTGGAGACAAAGGAGCAAGAAGCGCTTGAAGACCCGTTTGTATTGGAGCCCGGGTTTAAATGTAATAGTTATATTTAAATTTTATTCTTGCACCCTAGGTTTGACGTTTTTGTTCACTTGGTGGCTCTAGTGAACCAAACTAGAATAAAAGTTTATAATCAATCCGGGTAGAATATAGTATTCTATATGTGCATGTTTACTATATATATTATATATTATACAACATGCTTCACATGTTAAATAATATGACGCGTATTATATATATATATGTGTGTGTGTGTGTGTGTGAATACGCGCTAAACAAGATGAGACTAATAATTACAAACCTCTCAAAGAAATTATATTAAGTCCTAAGCGTTCAAAGATATTTGGAATATCGAACGTCGCCTTCTAGCATGATAAAGCGATAAAGTATTAAATATTTAATATGAGTTTGTTGTGTCACACAAGGCAAGTATTAAATATTTAAGATGTTGCTTTATCACATTTGATGCTTATAAATAGACTGAACGATGCTGTTTTGTTGTGTCACACAAGGATAGTGTTTTTCTTTCGAATATATGGAAGTGCTAGGTTGGACTTAACTTAGATAATTTTGATTCGGATATGTCACACTTGATCAAAAATAATCTAAGAGGCAAAATACAAGGAGTTACATAGTGATGTAATTGACAATAGTTGTCTACCTATTTATTTATATATAGTTTGTTGTGTCACACAAGGCTATATACATTTGAAATGGGATCCTTATTCTCACTAGCAAATCTTTAATTAGATTTGCCGAACTATATATATTGAGGGTAATATAGTTTGATGAAAAAAGTGAGAGATACCAATTTAAAATAAAGACTTAATTTATTTTGGTAATTAATTAAATGAATGTATGCTAAAATGTTGTCTATTTCACATGCAGAATTTAAAAATGTCAAACTCACTATCACTGCGTAGCATACTTGATGCTAACAAACTGACCGGACCAAATTACACGGACTGGTTAAGGAATCTGAGAATTGTTCTCACTGCTGAAAAGATTTCTTATGTCCTAAATTTGCCAGCCCTGCAAGTGTTGCAGAAACAGCCTCTGAGGAAGAGATTGCTACTTTCAGAAAGTGGCAAGATGATGCAATCCTGGCTCAATACATCATGCTCGCATCCATGAGTAACGAGCTTCAGCGTTAGCATGAAACTATGGATGCTCCTACTATATTGCTACACCTCAAAGAGTTGTATGGTGAGCAAAGTAGGACTGCTAGATATCAGATATCTAAGGAGCTCTTTCGATCTTGTATGACTGAGGGCACTGCTGTTGAGACTCATGTCCTTAAGATGATCAATCTGATTGAACAACTTAGACAGCTTGGGTTCGTGATGGATGGGGAGTTAAGCCAAGATTTGATCTTGCAGTCACTCCCGGACACCTTCTCATAATTTGTTATGAATTTTCACATGAATAAGTTGGACGCCAGCTTGCCTGAGTTACTTAACATGCTGAAAACTGCTGAAGGTCACTTCTCATCCAACAAGAACCAAGTCTTACTAGTGGATGATTCTTCCAAGAAAAGGAAGAGGCCCAAGGTATCTTCTGAAAAGAAGAAAAACAAGAAGGCTAAGGGCAAGGCGAAGAGAAAGGATAAAAAGAAACCTGATCCAGATAGCAAAGGAATTTGCTACCATTGCAATAAGCCGGGACACTGGAAGAGGAACTGCAAGGAGTATCTTGCGGACCAGAAGAAGCTTAGAGAAGCTTCGACTTCCGATCTAGGTTTGTTCATGATTGAAATTAATTTTTCTGAAAGTCAAAATTCTACTTGGGTATTGGATACCGGCTGTAGTTCTCACATATGTAATAATGTGTAGGGACTAAGCAGAAGTAGAAAGCTGAACAAGGATGAAGTCGTCCTACGAGTGAGAAATGGAGCAAAGGTTGCTACATTAGCTGTAGGGACTTATTGTTTAGCGCCTTCGGGAAAGTTCATTAGTTTAAATAATTGTTATTATGTTCCGACACTCATTAGAAACATTATTTCAATTTCTGTATTAGATATGGATGGTTTTGATATTATAATAAAGAACAACAGATGTTCTATTTATAATAAAAATGTTTTATATGGTGTTGGGAACCTACTGAATGGACTTTACATACTTGACTTGCATGAAAATATACTTCAAATTGAACAAACTAAGAAAAGAAAAAGAGATGATGTTAATTATACCTTTATGTGGCACTGTAGACTCGGTCATATCAATGAAACAAGATTAACCAAGTTGCATAAAGATGGGCTTTTAGAGCTATCTGATTATGAATCATATCCAACTTGTGAATCTTGTCTCATGGGTAAGATGACTAAATCTCCTTTTAGTGGAAAAGGAGAAAGAGTTACAGAGTTGTTAGCATTGGTATACACAGACGTATGTGGACCTATGACAACGAATGCACGAGGAGGGTATTCTTATTTTATTACTTTCACTGATGATCATTCTAGATTTGGATATGTGTATTTAATGAAATACAAATATGAATCGTTTGAAAAGTTCAAAGAATTCAGAAGTGAAGTAGAGAAGCAAACTGGTAAGAGTATTAAGATTCTTCGATCGGATCGAGGAGGGGAATACTTGACCAATGAGTTTCTCAATTGTCTCAAAGAAAATGGTATAATCTCACAATGGACTCCACCAGGGACGCCACAGTTGAATGGTGTATCTGAAAAGAGAAATCGAACATTGTTGGACATGGTTCATTCCATGATGAGTTTTACCGACCTTCCAGTATCCTTCTGGGGTTATGACCTAGAAACGGCTGCATATCGATTTAACAAGGTACCTACCAAATCCATCCCAAAGACTCCATATGAGTTATGGACAGGGAGGAAACCAAATCTTAAGTATGTTAAGACTTGGGGTTGTCCAGCTTATGTCAAAAGGTTTGAGCAAGATAAGCTAAAGACTAGATCCGACAAGTGTAGATTTGTGGGTTACCCTAAAGAAACTGTAGGGTATTATTTCTATCATCCTACTGATCAAAAGGTGTTTGTAGCGAAACACGCTGCCTTCTTGGAAAAGGAGTTTATCCTTGAAGGGGTCAGTGGGAGTAAGATATATCTTGAAGAAGTTCAAGAACCACAAAATACTCCGGATCAAAGTCAGGTACCTAACCAAGTAGAAGAACCTACTGTACCACAACCTATTCGTAAATCTGGAAGAGTACCGAAGATACCTGAAAGGTATGGATTCATCATAGAGGATGATGATGAGGTACGCATCATAGATGATGATGATCCATTGATTTATGAAGAGGCGATGAGTAGTGAAGACTCAGAGAAATAGCTAAAAGCCATGAAATCCGAGATAGACTCCATGTATGAAAACCAAGTATGGACTTTGGTTTCACCACCTGAGGGCATTAAGCCTATTAGGTGTAAATGGATCTTTAAGAGAGACTGGAGCGGACGGCAAGGTAGAGACCTATAAGGCCCGACTGGTTGCAAAAGGTTTCAAACAAAGATAAGGAGTTGACTATGATGAAACCTTCTCACCAGTAGCTATGCTCAAGTCCATTCGGATTTTGCTTGCAATTGCAGCTTATTATGACTACGAGATCTGGCAAATGGACGTGAAAACGGCCTTCCTCAATGTAGAGCTTGAGGAAAATATATATATGATATAGCCAGAGGGTTTTGTTTCAACGGTTGGAACAAACCAAGTCTGTAAGCTACAACGATCCATTTATGGATTGAAGCAAACTTCTCGAAGATGGAACATCCGTTTTGATGAGATAATCAAAAGGTTTGATTTTATTAAAAATGAGGATGAACCATGTGTGTACAAGAAGGTTAGTGGGAGCGCTGTTTCATTCCTTGTATTATATGTTGATGACATATTACTGATAGGGAATGATGTTCCTATGCTACAGTCGATCAAAATTTGGTTATCTAAACACTTCTCCATGAAGGACTTGGGTGAGGCATCCTATATTTTGGGGATAAAGATCTATAGAGATAGATCTAAAAGGATGCTGGGCCTGACCCAAAGAAAGTACATTGACTCGATGCTAAAGAAGTTTAGCATGGAAGATTCCAAGAGAGGTCTCATGCCGATGAGCCATGGAATACATCTCTCCAAGAAACAGGCCCCAAAGACACCTGAGGAGAGAGACCGAATGAGTAAAATTCCTTATGCTTCCGCAATAGGATCTATCATGTACGGTATGATATGTACTAGACCAGATGTCGCTCATGCACTTAGTGTAACGAGTAGATATCAGTCGAATCCAGGAGAAGAGCACTGGAAGGCAGTGAAAAACATCCTAAAGTACTTGAGAAGAACTAAGGATGTATTTCTTGTCTACAGTTGGTCTGAATTGAAACTAGACGGCTATATAGACTCAAGTTTTCAAACAGACCAAGATAACAGTAAATCCGTTTCAGGGTATGTGTTTACCTTAAACGGTGGCGCGGTGAGTTGGAAGAGTTCCAAGTAGCAAACAGTTGCTGATTCAGTGACAGAGGCAGAGTACATAACTGCAAGTGAAGCTGTTTGGATGAAGAAGTTAATAACCGAACTTGGAGTGGTTCCTAGCATTAGAGGAGCTGTACCTTTATTCTGTGACAACAACGGAGTTGGTGCGCAGGCTAAGGAACCCAAGTCTCATCAGAAATCCAAACACGTATTGCGGCGGTTTTATTTGATTAGAGAGATCATTAGACGGGGAGATGTCACCCTGGAGCGTGTGGACTCTCAAGATATCATTGCAGATCCATTTACTAAAGCTTTAACACAACATCAGTTTGATCGTCACTTAGAGAAGATGGGTATTAGATACCAAGGCGATTGGCTTTAGTGCAAGTGGGAGATTGAAAGTAGTATGCACACAAGCCAATCATATTTGATATGATGTAGCATATACTTTGTAATCTTAATCATTTATTAATAAAAGAATTGATTTTCTTAAAAGGCATTTTATATTATCTACATGGTGCTGTTATATTAAATGTGATAAACCCATAGTTTTGAGCAATGCTTTTAGAATCATGATGGTGATCATGCTAATGAGATCTAAATTCTAGATAGCTTACAAACTAAAATCGTTCCTAATCGTTGGATTACTAAATAGGGGATTAGTGAATACGGATAGATTAGTACATACGTTGCTTGCTCTTAAGAAGAGGATGATTGATCTCATAATCATTTGTGTGGAGACACTAAAGCAAGTATGTAGGTGCTTATTGGAGAATAAGTTCACTGAACGTGGCTCGCTAAGGAATACCTAATGGAGTTTTACTCGCCTGTCAATAGGAATTCCTATAGTGATAGTAGTACAAGTGATTCTTGAACTTGAGATCATCATAGTATCTTGTGTATGATAAGTTATACTTGGACATGTCCCTTAAGACCTTTAGGGTATATCAAAGGGTATGATTGGGTATAATAAGTTATACATGGAGATAGGTGAATGATCAACAAAGAATCTACCACGTCTAGTAAAAGATGTGAATGTCCTATGTGATTCGATAAATGACAACTCAGTAGTCCTTGGCCAAGGCAGAATGAAATTAGAAAGGAGTTTCTAATTTGCATTATTTAGAGTTGTGCATTTGGGAATCAAAATACATATAATTAAATAAAATAAGACTTGACAGTAAATCCATGTCTTATATTTAATTGGGACATTGTATGGTAGAAGGATTGAATTGTACGGTAACTATTCACTGAAAGGTTCTTTTGTGATTAATGTTGAAATCTATATTATCTGGAAAGTCGTTGATCGCTAAGGGGGCTTACCCTTATTGTAGAATAAATATTATTTATTTAAATAAATTAAATAGTTTAATTTATTTATTTAAATAAAATTAGAATTGTTCTAATTTATTTATTCACAATTGGTTTAATATGGAGAACCTAAAGGATCCCACCACAAAAGAAAAATATTTATTTAAGAAGTAAATGGCATAATTGTAATAATAAGTTAAGTGTATTTAATTTAATCTATGGAGATAGAATAAATTAAATAGCTTAATATTTATTATTTAATATTTTGAAAATATTAAATATAAATTAATAAGAGGAGTCTTATTATTATTATTACTATTACTATTATTTAATTCCTAATAGGGATTGGGAATTAATTAATAGAAGTACTCTCCTATGAATTCCTAATTGGATTAGGAGCATAATTAATTAAAGGAGTTTAATTATAATAGAAACCCTAATCCTAAATAGTTTAGGGAAGGGTTATTCCTACATCTATAAATAAGAGGAGTCTTATCATATATTAGGGTTACACACTCTTGCATTAGATTGTGGAGAGTATTTGCAATTTCTATAGAGATAGAAACTACGACTTTAATTTGCCAACACCCAACTTCTTGAATAACTATTCTTCCTTGGTGGATCACCTCTAGAGGCCAAACACTTGGGTGGCTAACGTTGATCAAGCAAAGGAATTTAGTCGGTGGAATTCAAGGAGAACGCGAAGGAATTGGAGGTGAACTTGTATCCGAGGAAGCACGATTCTACGAGGGTATAATTTCTTAATCTCTATCTCTTTCGTTTATATCGTTAATTGAGCACATAGATTGATCATGGTGATGGTTTGTATAAAATTTTAAAATCCGATTTTATCGTGCTTCTGCTTTATTTATGTAATTTGATTGCATGTTCGCGTCATATACAAACCTAACAAGAACCTCAGTACAATCGACGATTGATGGTTCGGTAGAATGACACCACAAACAACTATGATATGTTGAATGATAAGTCGATAATTGAATCTCAAGAAAACTAAGAAAATAATCTAGGAATTCTTAAAGAACCAAAAGATGAGAAAACCCTAGCAGTTGGCGCAGTGGTTCAAATGACGCCCCGGGATTAGCCGTAGACCCGGACATCTTGGGATCGAATCCCACTTGCAATAATTGTTAAGGCAGAAATGCGCATGGGGCCACGGACCCCCAGCGCAAGCTGGGAAGCAAACCCGCACCGGTCCGGGCTGGGGAGATTAGTCCGACTGCGGTTGGGAAACTCCACAATATCAAAAAAAAAAGATGAGAAAAATCTCACAATAATTTTTATTAATCTGAATTGTAGTCTCCTATTACATAAGCCATGTATTCTATTTATACTAATACATAGAAACCCTAATTCTATAAGGAATAAGAAACCTAATCCTTTAAGGAATAACAAAACAATTGAAATCAAACCCTAAATCCTAAAAGGAATAGAAATACTAACTAACAAGTAATTAGTAAGTAAATCCATCTAACAAATATCCTAATTACATTAGAAATCTAAAGATATATAAAATCCCTAAAAATAAGGAAGAAATCTGCCAAAAACTACGTGCCTCAAAAAACGTGTCAGGCAAATTCCGCTGACCTCGCCGAGGCGAGAAAAATGAACTAAAGTTCTCACCGAGGCGAAGATGGACAGAGCCGAATGGGCCGCGGCGGCTTCAAAGTTGGCTGGGGCGAAGATGACCTGAAAGGTTCTCATCGGGGTGAGAAAATTGGCCTTGGCAAGCTCGCCGGGGAGAGCTTCCTATTCAGCAACCCGAACTTCTTTCTTCGTGCAATCCAATCTCGTAATGCCTCGTGATGTCTTGTGATAGAACATAACCTCTTCAGCTTTCTTGGACATCCATAATGCCGTATGAATGCAAATCCTTCCATTAAATGACAAATATCTTCATTAATGATTAGACGATACAAACGAACATAACGAACACGACTCAAACGCATGACTTGCATTGATTTGGTCTTACTACATAGATCGTATCTAGCAATCCCAAATCACATGAATGACCCTCTGATGAGGACATGCCTAGCTTGGGCAAGGATGAGAGTTATGGAGTGAATTCGGTGCAAGTTCTAGTTGGACCAGTGTCGAGAGCTCGGGCTAAACGCTTTAAGGAGGGGATTAACGGATTGATTCAAGAAGCTTGGAAGGATGAAGATTCCAGGATGAAGGCTTTGGAGTTAGAGTCCAAGATCGTGAACATGTTACAATTGTGTATTCCAAGCCAAGAATTGGGAACTAGTCAAAAGGGCCAAAAATTCCAGCCCGGCGCGCCCCGCGCCAGTTTTATGCCTAATCCGGCGCGCCCCGCGCTAGTCATACAGGAGTATAGTGCGCCCCGCGCCATTTGTAGCGCGCCCCGCGCCAGTCACGCGGTACGGAATCCGAGGAACGCGTTTTTGAAGATTTTATCAGTTTTCTTTCCTTATTTTTAGGGATTTATCATATCTATCATACTTCTAAGTTGACTAGGATGTTTGTTAGATGGAAATTACTTTCTAATTAATTATTTACTAGTATTTCAATTCCTTTTATAATTAAGGTTTATTTCTACTAGTATAAATAGGTTACATAGTTAATGTAATTGATGATCAACAATAATATACTGAGTTTATTCATACTTGAGAGCTAATCTCTACTTTTGGTTCTTTGAAGGATTTCTAAGTAGTTTTCCTTAGTTTTTCTTTGAGATTTGAAACTAACTTATCATACAACAAACCATAGTTGTGTGTGGCGTTATTCTATCACATCATACAATCGTACGAAGATTATCGTTATACTTAAACGAGGGTCTAAGTGTTGTTGGTGTTCCATTTTGCATGAATTCAATTACTTGATGGAATTTATCAAGATTCTCGTCTCAAAATAGACGTTGGGTTAAGATATCGTGAGAGTTTCATCAAAGTTTGTTACTAGAAACGATCCGGGCGACGACCACCTCATGCAAGCGTGCCGTGAAGTCTATCATTTGGTATCAGAGCCGCGTCTAAGTATCTATCTTTATTGTATCGTTAGATTTATGAGTAAAAAAAAGTATAAAAAATTTTATTTCAGTTATTTCAATTTGTTCGTAGGTTTCATCTTTAATTCCGTAATCGAGATTGTTGGTACTTATATTCATACCTACTAAAGTTGTTTGTGATAAGTTATTTTGAATTGATTAGTAAAACCGAGGATTTTGCTAGGTAAATTCGAAAAGAACCTATTAGAGAGAATAATTAGAGGTAAAAGGCTTAATGGTGAGATCAATTGAGGAAAAAAGCCTGTTGAGTGATACACGAGTGAAACATTAATCGACCGAAACACGTAAGGGAGTGGTGATGACAATATTTTGCTACTAACCTCTGTTTTGCAGGAATTATGTCTAACTCAAAGGATAAGGGAACTTTTGTATAACCTTCATTGTCAGCTGATATGAAGTTGATGATTAAAGCCATGAACAAGGAATGGGGTAGGAGGTTGGATATGGCAATGGAACAGGTGCATGAGCGCTTGGACCAATTAAGCGTTACTCGAGGAGAATCATCTCAAAACCGTCAAGGAACTCATCAAAAAGGAGTATCCCAGCAAAAAGGAGCTAGGGTGGAAGAAACTAATTTTAATGACGGAGGATTTAGTGAAGAAGAAGATCGAGAGTCCGACTTCTTACATCGGAGGCATCGAGGAGCTAGAGATAGAGGAGTTCGAGATAAAGAAGATAACAACTTGGATAGTATTAAAATGAAAATTCCAGCTTTCCAAGGGAGGAGTGATCCTGAAGCATACCTAGAGTGGGAAAAGAAGATGGAGTGGGTTTTTGAATGCCACAACTATTCAGAACTCAAGAAAGTCAAACTTGCCGCTACGGAGTTTTCAGCTTATGCAGTTACTTGGTGGGATCAGCTGATGATCAGCCGGAGAAGGTGCGGAGAATGGCCAATTGAAACTTGGGATGAGATGAAGACGGTTATGAAAAAGAGATTTGTACCAGACTACTATCACCGTGAGTTAGTTCGGAGCCTACAAAGTCTGAAACAAGGTAGCCGGAGTGTAGAGGACTATTACAAGGAGATGGAGATGTTGTTAGCTAGGGCAAACATCAATGAGGATAACGAAGCAACAATGGCCAGATTTTCGACGGGACTAAATTGGGAGATTTCAGATCTAGTAGAACGACAACATTATGTGGTATTGGAGGATATGGTACACATGGCTATCAAGATTGAGAATCAGCTTAAGAGGAGAGGTAGCCAATGATCAATGTCAAATCCGAGTTCATCATGGAAACCCAATATTGGCAAGCGAGAGGAGAAACCAGCCGTGAGTAAACCCAAATTTGAGCCAAAACCGGAAACGACTAATAAAGGAGTACAAGGTAAAACTGACCCTACTTCTTTTAATCGTAATCGAGATATTAAATGTTTTAAATGTCAAGGTAGGGGACATATTGCAAATCAATGTCCGAATTAAAGAACGATGTTGTTACTTGACAATGGAGAGGTGGAGACCGAGGGGGAAGATAGTGATAGTGACTCTATGCCACCGCTAGAGGAAGCAGAAGATAGGGAAGTTGCGGTATTTGGAGAAGTTTTGGTGACTAGAAGAGTACTTAGTACACAAGTGAAGGAAGAAAGCACCGAACAGCGAGAAAATTTGTTTCATACTAGGTGCTTAGTGAATGGGAAAATTTGCTGTGTCGTGATAGATGGGGGTAGTTGCACGAATGTGGCAAGTAAGGTTATGGTAGAGAAATTGGGGCTTTCCACAACCAAACATCCTCAACCTTATCGATTGCAATGGCTCAATGATAGTAATGAGATTAAAGTGATTAAACAGGTCTTGGTGCCATTTACTATTGGGAAGTATGTGGATGAAATTTTGTGCGATGTGGTTCCAATGCAGGCGGGTCACATATTGTTTGGTCGACCGTGGCAATTTAACAGGCGTGTGAAGCATGATGGCTTTACAAATGAATATTCTTTTGTTCACAATAAAAAGGAGGGTTACTTTATGTCCTATGTCCCCACAACAGGTGCATGAGGATCAACTTCATCTGCAGAGAGATCATGAAAAAAGAAAAGAGAGTGAAGAAAAGAAAAATAATGAGGGAAAAAATAAGAGAGAAAAAGAAAGAGAGAAAAGAAAAGATGAGGAGCGAAAAACAAATATCTATGCTAAAAAGAGTGATGTGAGGCGAGCTTTAGAGGCTAAACAGCCGATGATTATACTTCGGTATAAGGAGGCGCTTTTGAGTACTAACGCTAACGATTCTTCTTTGCGTAATGTTGTTTCATCTCTTTTGTAGGATTATAAGGATGTGTTTCTCGAGGAGCTTCCACAAGGATTACCACCTATTTGGGGAATTGAGCATCAAATTGACTTCGTACCCGGTGCAACCATTCTAAACTGTCCAGCTTATCGGAGCAATCCTGAGGAAACGAAGGAGTTGCAAAAGCAAGTTGGCAAACTTATGGAGAAGGGGTTCGTAAGAGAGAGCATGAGTCCATGTGCAGTTCCGGTGATCTTAGTGCCAAAAAAGGATGGGAGATGGCGCATGTGCATAGATTGTCGAGCGGTGAATAATATTACGGTAAAATATCGACATCCCATTCCACGATTAGATGATATGTTATATGAGTTGCATGGGGCATGTATATTTTCTAAAATTGATTTGAAATGTGGGTATCATCAAATTAGAATGCAAGAGGGTGATGAATGGAAAACTGCTTTCAAAACAAAATATGGTTTATATGAGTGGTTAGTGTTACCTTTTGGTTTAACTAATGCACCTAGTACTTTCATGAGATTAATGAACCATGTTTTGTGTCTGTTCATTGGAAAATTTGTGGTAGTTTATTTTGATGATATTTTGATATATAACAAAAACTTGGGAGAACGTGCATTGCATTTAAAATCTGTTTTAGATGTTCTTAGAAAAGAGAAGTTGTTTGCTAACATGGAAAAGTGCACGTTTTGTACGGATAGAGTTGTGTTTCTTGGCTTTGGTGTTAGTTCACAGGGAATACATGTTGATGATGAAAAGATATGTGCAATCCGTGAGTGGCCGAGTCCGACAAATGTGGGTCAAGTTCGTAGTTTTCATGGACTCGTGAGTTTCTACAGACGCTTTGTGCGGAACTTTAGCGACATCACAGCACAATTGACTGAAGTGATCAAGAAAAGTGTAGGATTTAAGTGGGGTGATGAACAGGAAAAGGCATTTAATTTAATTAAGGATAAATTGACTAATGCGCCTTTGCTTGTTCTGCCTAACTTTGCTAAAACTTTTGAGATTGAGTGTGATGCTTCAAGTGTAGGAATTGGAGCGGTGCTGATGCAAGAAGGAAAACCAGTAGCATACTTCAGTGAGAAATTGAGTGGAGCATCTTTGAACTATCCAACATATGATAAGGAGTTGTATGCATTGGTTCGAGCGTTGGAGACGTGGCAACACTACCTTTGGCCTAAAGAGTTCGTGATTCACACTGATCATGAATCTTTGAAGTACTTGAAGGGACAACATAAGCTGAACAAAAGACACGCAAGGTGGATGGAGTTCATTGAGACATTTTCGTATGTCATCCGTTACAAGCAAGGTAATGAGAATGTTGTTGCTGATGCTCTTTCGAGGAGGTACGTGTTATTAAATACTCTTGATACAAAATTGCTTGGGTTTGAACGAATTAAAGAGTTGTATGTTAATGACCTTGATTTTTGTGAAGAGTTTAAATTATGTGAAAAGAATGCTGTAGGTAAATACTTTAAAGTTGATGGTTTTCTATTTCGAGAAAATAAGCTATGTATACCTGCATGTTCTTTGCGTGAGTTGTTGGTTAGAGAATCACATGGGAGAGGTTTAATGGGTCATTTCGGTGTTGAAATGACTTTATCTGTTTTGAAAGAACATTTTTATTGGTCTCATATGAAACGAGATGTAGAAAGAATTTGGGATAAATGCATTACATGTAAACAGTCTAAGTCTCGTGTTCAACCTCATGGATTGTATATGCCATTGCCTATATCTAATGAACCTTGGGTTGATATATCTATGGATTTTGTGTTGGGTTTACCTAGGTCTAAGCGTGGTCATGATTCTATATTTGTGGTCGTGGATAGATTTTCTAAAATGGCACATTTTATTCCATGTCACAAAACTGATGATGCATCCCATATTGCTGATTTGTTCTTTAGAGAAATTGTTCGGTTGTGTGGCATGCCTAGAACAATTATTTCAGATAGAGATTCTAAATTTTTGAGCTATTTTTGGAAGACATTGTGGTGTAAGTTAGGTACTAAATTGTTATTTTCCACTACTTGTCACCCACAAACTGATGGTCAAATAGAAGTAGTTAATAGAACTTTATCTGCATTGTTAAGGCCAATCATTAAGAAGAATATTAAACATTGGGAGGAATGTTTACCACATGTTGAGTTTGCATATAATCGGTCTGTTCATTCTGCTACACAATTTTCACCATTTGAAATTGTTTATGGTTTTAATCCTTTGACATCGTTGGATTTATTGCCATTACCTATTTCTGAATTGACTAACATGGATGGAAAGAAAAAGGCTGAATTTATTAAGCAGATACATGAAAAGGCAAGGCTTAACATTGAGAGGAGGACATAGAAATATGTTAAATGTCGACGCCGGTTTTTTACGTCCTCTTCCGATTTTAGTCTTTTGATTAGATGATTTTGGGGAAAAGGTCGGCATAGATGTCGACGGGGTTTTGAAAGATTTATTTTTTTATGATGAGCCAATTAACCAGAGTCGTCAGTTGGTATACTTGAAATGGATGTACCAACTCATCCAAGTTTTCGTTTTTTATAAATCGCTGGCTCATATGTGACTCCGAATTAATTGGTCGGCCAACCGAGATTCATAGAGTTCGGGGGCTTGCTTAAGCGAGGGGAAGGTGTTAGGCACCCCCCGACTTCCGTGAAGCACGGTTACCGCAACCTTGATGTTTTCCTATCCTTTAATTCATGAAATGTATATGTGTGCGTGTGTGTGTGGGTGCCTAATGAATGTTGTGGTGAGTTTTGTATAAAAAAGGAATTCTTTTTGGTGTTTTATGAAAGAGACGTGTTTTATTTTGAGAATGCTTTAGAATGTCTTTTGGCCTATTCGAGAAAGTTTTATTTCTTTATGAGAAAGATTTGATTTTAGTTGTCAAAGCTGTGAGATTTTTCATTAAGTGTTGTTTTGGTAAAACATCACTACAAGAAATTATGGATATAGTGAAGGAAATTTTGTGAAGGAATTCATTCCTTCACATGAGGAGTTTTCTAGCGAAGGAACTGTGAAGGAAAAAAATGTAGTGACAATATAGTTATTAGCGAAAGAAACATCCTTCACAATTTAAATTTTTTCTTTCGCAAAACTGAGGTGGTAGAAGGATATTTGGCGCCAATTTATGATGAAAAATTGCGAGGAAAAAAATTATTAATGAAGGAATTATTACTCACTATATATAATTGTTCAGAGGTTTTTTGCGAGAGATAAAATTGGTCACTATTTTGTTTTTAATAAAGTTTTTAGAATTAATTATGATGAATATAAATTGTAATATAAATACAATTAATTTTTTATAGTAACAAATTTATGTTTAATAATACTTTTTAAGTAACTTACAATATCGACTATTTGTGTAATCAAAGTAAATAAATTTACAATAATTTAAACTTTAAAATTTCATACATTGACCATGAAAAAAATGAAAAAAAATACAAGGCTTTCTATGGAATAGACCACAAATGCTAAAAAAAATTACTCATTTATTCTGCAGAAAAAGTTAAGTTGGAGTTTATTCTTAGCTAATTTATGGTATTCTACAACTCAAATTGTAATGATAAAATTTTTTAAAATAGAATTTTATTATGAATAATACTTTTTAAATAATTTATAATATTAAATATTTTATTAATTAAAATATTAAGTTACAATAATTCAAAATTTAAAATATTGTAAATTGACAATAAAAAATTATAATAATTAAGACTCTTTCTGTGGAACAAATCACAAATGTGTTAAATTATTACTTTTTCGTTCTACAAAAGAGTTATATTTTAGTTTATTATTAACTAATTTATGACATCCTAAAATTTAAATTTAAATCTTTTTAAATTTTTGAAATAATAATTTTATTTCAATTATTATTTTTTAAAGAGTTTATAATATTAGTTGTTTTTATAAGTTAAAATCAAACTCTGTTTTTTTTGAAACAAGTCCCTAATTTACGAGTTGTGTACTTTGGTCTGGAAAAGGATTTAAGACGTGAAACACCAATTTAGGTTTCTCCTCTCCCCCTTAGCCAAAATTCATATACGGATATATCAATCAGAGAGGTGCATGCACAGATGTTTCAATTAGGGAAGTGTGGGTTAGGTTTCTTCTTTACCTATAATTTATGCGGGACAAATGAAAATCTTAGCGCCAAATTTTGCAGCAATTAGCGAGATTGATAATTGATTTTGTGAAGAATGCTTCCTATAGCTAAAGGTATTAACATTAATCCCAAATTCCCCCCACCCCCAACTTCATCTCTACGCCAAAAAAATTGTTCTTTCTATCTCAATTGCAGAAACCCTAGATGCAAAGGCCCAAAAGACCCGTCTATTTGTTCACAGGTATTTGTTCCAACAACTTTGTCTCTACTTAATAATATAGCTTGAACACCTATAAGTACTTCAATTGTTTGATGAAATGATCTGTACGACACCTAAATTCTAGACAAAGTACATGTATACACCTATATCCATGGCTAGAGACACAGTTTCTTAAGAAAAAACAGCCAATTTTAGAGGGATTGTTGTTGTTTTGAATTTTATGAGTCTTGTTGTTACAGTTTGTGGGGTTTTTGGGTTTTTGGAAGTGTGGATTGAATTGATGATGTGAGCTAGTACAGAGTATAATTGCGTTTTTATTTTTCAGTTATGAACATAATTAGAATTGAAATTCAATTTTTAATTCTTTGGTTCTTAAACTTGGAAGGAAATAGGAGCTGAATTGAATTGGGTTTGTTTGAAAATACATCACTTAGCCAAAAAAGATGATATCTTCAGGGATAAATTTGGTTATGACAGTGATTGGATTTGCTGTGAGTACCATGTTTATTGTATTTGTATGCACCAGGCTCATTTGTGCTCGAATTCAATTGAATGTGCCGCCGCGCTCCTTCCATATATAGTCTAGATCTGATCTTAGCATTGTAAGCTCTATTTCAATGCATTCAGTTCCGAATTATTATTCAAAAGTTAATTTAATTATGTCTCTGTTCTCTCTATTTTTTCTGTACTTGTTTGCATTTGGTCAATTAAATTACATCCTAAGTGGATGTAATTAGATTGGTTTGGTTATTTGGTATGTGTTAGTTATTACCTGTAAAGGTGTCACTACAATTTAGCAATAAAAACATGAAAACAGAGTGTACTATGCAAGTTGCGGACTCTAGTGTAACAAAATATATTGTTATCATATTTAGTATGTATGTTTGTGTGTACACAAATGTTCTGGTTATATTTTTCAAGGAAATCTTCAAAAATTCTCACAATTTGTATACTATTGTATTGAAATTTTGTTAACCTGGTTATCAAAATTTGTTTCTCTAATTTCATAATATCAAAATAAATAAATAAAATTTTGCCACTACTTTATGCTTAAACTTTTTTTTTTGTCCATTTCTTCACGTTCTATTTGCTTGTGCCCCTAAAACCAACTTGTAGTAGGTAACTAGGCTACTAGCAATGCCAAATTTGTGCAGATTTACTTTTTTATTTGTTTGATATTTTTTTCTTATGGGTTGCTTTCATTTTGATGTTTTGTTGGTTTGTACTTGAGATTGACCTAATTCTTTACCCTCTTTTTATTATACTATTTCTTATGACTTTTGTTTTTTATTTATAAATCACTTTTTCATTTGAACCATGTATGATGGTTGACTTTTGCGTGGTACAGCTGGAACGGGGTAGCATGGACTTGAGCCCCTTGTTGTGGCCAACTTTTCGACAAAGAAGTATAGTAATCCCTTTTTTAACTTCGCAGAAGATGCTCAGTAAGTTTAAGTGAACCCCTCTAGTTAGTTGATACTTTGTTATTAGTCTGTTTTGTGAGAATAGATTACCTTATGTTTACTCTAGCAGATTTTTAACTTTTATGAGGTCATAAATCACTGATACAATCTGTTGATTATATTGCAGTTAAAAGAGAAGCAGAAACGGTACATACACATCCTTTATTTAGTACGCAATGTCATTATGCATCATATCTTATTAGTAGTTTGGGCAACAAATTATATCCTTTTTCACTATCCTATTTTGGCATGTCTATGTGGGTTGGAGCTTTGTTTTAGATTTCAGTCAATAATTGTGGTGTTTCCTTTGTCATCATTCTACTTTTTGTTTGTGTGGATATTTTAGGAGCAAAACCAAGTAGAGTACAAGTGATATGGTAGAAAGGCCAAACCAGAAGACTTCTGGAAAGTTCTCGCAAGAGGATTCTGATGATGAATGACTAAGCTCTCTTGTGGGGTAAGTTTCAATTCTTTCATATGATAATGGGTGATATAACTTGATTTTGGATACAGAAAAATGTTGTGGTCTGTTTACCTATCATTGTTTCTTACCTCTGCTTTTGACTAAACACAAATTGGACGAACAATATCATATAGGTTCCAGGTAGAGAATAAATTTGTGAAACATTAAAATAGAGCCATCTTCTTTTATCACTTCTGTAACTATGATTAATGGGTTATAATACCTTGTTACAATATGAATGCCTTGCATGCAATAATAATATGCTAACCTAACAAGTCGGGGAGAAGTGGAAGAAGCACTGTTGACTTTGAGTACATATGCACACACATTTACCTGCATGTTTGTAACTTCAGCCAAATAATTGAATCAATTAGTCATTGTAAATAAACTTTTGCAAAGGTTTCATCTCTTTGTGAAATTGAAGAAATTTATATAACTTTAGCAACCAGCTTACATTGCAAACATGTCATCTAATTCATTAATGGCCCAAGATTGCCCAGCACACACACATCCTGGTATGTACTGAGGATTATTCATCTTTTTCTTCCTGGTACTAATTGTGGAGTAAAACTTAAATGGAAAGCAAGAAATAATTTAGGTTGACTAAGGAACCTTGGCCTTCAGAAACAACACAAGGTTGAAAAGATAATTGATTCGTTGGTTTTATTTATGACTGCTGCCGACTTATATAAGCCTGCAATACATAACTAATACCACAAAAATAGGGAATAAACATAATCTACAACTACCCACTACTAACAAAATAATATAAAACTAGTTCTCCCTTATCCTAACTAATCTACTAAACTAATTAAAATTAACACAGTACATTTATTTAAACAAAAACTAAACAAGTATGTAACACATCCTTTCTTTATTAAGCAATGTCATTATGCATCATATCTTAGTAGTTTGGGCAACAAATTATATCCCTATTCACCTATCCTACTTTTGGCATGTCTACGTGGATTAGAGCTTTGTTTTATATTTCAGTCAATAATAGAGGTTTTTTCTTTGTCATCATTTTATGTTTTGTTTGTATGGATATTTTAGGAACAAAACCAAGCAGAGTACAAGTGATATGGCAGAAAGGCCAAACGAGAAGACTTCTAGAAGGTTCTCGCAGGAGGATTCTGATGATGAATTACTAAGCTCTTGTATGGAGTAAGTTTGTTTTAACTCTTTTATATGATAATGGGTTATATTGGTCTGTTTGCCTATCATTTTCTCTTATCTATACTTTTTAATAAATACAAATTGGTACCACTACTAGTTCCAGGAAGAGAATAAATTGTTGAAATATTATCATACAACCGTCTTCTTTTATCACTTTTCAAACTATGATTAATGGGTTAAATAATATCTCATTACAATATGAATGCCTTGTATGTAATAATATGCTAGCCTAACGAGTCAGGGAAAAGTGTAAGAAGCATTGTTGACTTTGAGTACATATGCATATATCTTTACGTGAAAGCTTGTAACTTTAGCCAAATAATTGAATCAATTACCCATTGTAAATACTTTTGCAAATGTTGACATCTCTTTGTGAAATTAAAGAAATTTATACAACCTTGGCTACCAGCCTACGTTGTAAACGTGTCATCTAATACATAATGGCCCAAGATTGCTCAAACTTTAAATTTTCAAGATGTAATAATTTGTTTGTTTACTCATTAGTTCAGTCTAAAATATTGGGCCTTGCAACCTGAGATGGTGCAAACTTCAGTTAATTATCCACACACTGGTAATAAGTTCAAATTAAATTACACACAATTGCATATAGATTATATGAGTTGAAGTGCCGTTGGTGCTCTCTAGTGTTATTCCAGTTTGTATACATGGAGCTATGCAATTTACTTAACACATTGGAGTTTGTAAACAAATGCATATTGTCTCATTATAATATATATTTTGTTGTTCCAATTTTTGTTGGGAACGAAGAAATAAAATGTTGCACAATTTCTTACATATATAGCCTTAAATTTTGAAAACATTTTGAAATTGTTGGATCCACAAATTCCTTAGTCTCCATTTTCTAAAAGGTTAACATGGTCTATCTAGTAGTAGTTCATTGTTTCATGTTTTTGTGTTTTTGACAAACATTTTGAGGCATGCAGAAATGGAAAATGCCACATAAAATGGGATGGAGTATTCCCTCATGATACTGTAAATTCAGTGTTATAGTTTTCATGAACTTACAGAGTTAAATAATTTAGATTTCTGGTTTCATGGATCTCATAGAAAACTTAAATTTCCTTGAAAATTTTGCAGTCCAAGAAATATATTGATCCACCATGAATGTGTGATACTAAATCATATACTAAATAATATGTATTCGTGTCTATTATATTAAGTTTTATTCGTGGCCTTCTTTTTGATGATTGGATGCTTTCTTTCAGGCATAAACATGAACAACCCACTTATAGATAGTAGATGCAGAAAATGATGATGTTTCTTTGCACCAAGACGACGATGCAGAAGCCAAAGCAATTGGAGTTAGTGGGGAACACGTAGCTTTTCCAACTACGGGCGGTGCTGATCAATTGCAATATTAGTACCTGCATGACAAGTTAGCTGATGAATTATCCGAATTTAGGGATAATAGATGTTGTGCCAAGAAGGAAGCTAAAGATGATAATAGACGGTGATGATGACTAACATTATGGTGGATCAGTTTTACTTCTTGTTCTTTTAGTTTTCTTATGTTAGTTAATAAATATTGTAGGTAGTCTTTGAGAGACTAAGATACAATAACAAATTTTGTAGTTATCGTGAGTCGATCATTATCTATTTTTATGTGGAGTATTGGTTTTATTAGCGCTTTATGTATTAGTTTATCAATTAGTTTGAAACAAGTATGGCAATATTTATATTTACTTGAAATATTATTTTAATATTTCTTATAGAGATTAATAATAATAATAATAATAATAAATATGAAATTGTTAATTTAAAAATCAATTATAATTTCCAATGAATTTTGGTTATTTAGCAATTAATTTTTTATTTACAAATTTATAATTTGTGAAGAAATTTTTCTCTCACTAAATTGAAGAAAGATTCTCAATTTATAGTTAGTGAAGGAAAATCTTCTCTCGTCAAATAAATTTGTTCGTCACAATATATTATTTGTGAGGAAATAAAGCTATTCACTAATTTCAAATAGTCCTTAAAAAATTATTAATGAAGGAAACCATTCTTTCACTAAATAACAATATTCCATTACCAAATATAATTTGTGAATAAAAAATTACTCACAATATATCCTTCACAAAAAACATTTAGTTACTACTTAGCGAAGGATACCCTATTGCGACGAGGTCTTATGCGAGCAATCGTGTGAAGGAAAAATTTATTCGCAATAAATCTGTTGTGAGTGATATATTATATCTTGTGAAGGATTTGTCCTTCACTAGATGTCATTTTTGGTGTAGTGCATGAATTTATTAAACCTTAGCCAAAATAGGAATCGAGATTTATACGTTGCTTTCATAAATGATGGGCAATTTCTAGGATCTCTTTCGCCCTATGTATCAAGGTTTAGTAAAACGTTTATTTCTTTTTATACAAACCATTTTTCGTGACATTTAAAAACAACTTCTCTTTAGCTTTCTCGTAGAATAGGAATCGACTTTCATCAGCATTTCCAATTTTTAGCCTCGTGATGCTAATATCCTACTTTGATTGATTTTAGAAAAATCTTTATTGTTTTGGCTTTGAAATCCTTTGTTTGGTATTACAAATCAAATTAAACATCAAAACACGTAGGGGGCTATTCACGGGCATGTAAGCCATCAAAATACCCCGAACGCCAACAATCACATATTTCACTACTACGGGGCCTTACACCCGATTCTCGCCTTGGCGTCGTTTTAAGGCCCGACGGTTACATGTTACAAAAAACGAGCACCTTAAATCTATTACATACATCGAAAACGTCCATCATCGGATTTGGACCACGAGGTCGCGTTCCTAGGCTCACACCCGAGATTACTACATGCCCACAAAATGAATACTACGAAACTAACCAACACGGATTTGCCTAATACACCATGATATCCGAAAATGATAATCTAAATAAATTACACCCAATAAATCACCATAAACAAGCTAGAAATTTCACCAATTGGATATCCTCGGGTTATTAGGAAGAATTTTGTTCCGATGGAACCCTCACTAATAATCCCTAATCCATGATTGTTCAACAACATATAGAAAAATTACATTTAATTTAATCAAATGATATGATAGAAATTGCAAAAATAAGGAGATTTTCACCTTGCAAATGAGATCAAAGTGGATGTAAACTTGTGTAGTTTGAATAGAAGAAAAAGTATATGTGATACAATCAAATCAAAAGAGTATTATTCCTCTCTTTTTTCCTCTCTTTCTTTCCTATTTTGTTGCAAAATTTAGCTATTTTTCTCTCAATTTCCGTGCTGCTGCTGTGCTGAATTCTCTTCTTCTTCCAATCTGTCGAACCTCCTGTATGCTGAAGCGGAAATGAGCTGAAATAGGCTGGCTGGCCGCCTGCCTTCCACTCACCTGGTTTCGAGTTCCGTGTTTCGAGATCCGTGTTTTCAAAAGGCGCACTTATTGGCCGCAGATTAATTCGCAGCTGGACGGTTTGACTTTCTCGATTTTCGTGCCGTAATGTCGGTTTTCGCTGACAGGCCTGTATTTTGCAGTCCGGGAATTACCGGGAGACGTGCCACCTCATTCGGGAATGCTCGTTTCGGACGGCCTTATTGTCACGTCAACTTTGGTCGCCAATCGTCGCGGTGGTGTTGAGCGTTCGTGCTTGTGCCCATCCTTTGCTCTCGCAGGCCGGTTCAATTGACGATTTTGCCCTCCTGTCACGGTTAGTATAGGGAACGCAAAATTTGGGTGTCTACAGCTGCCCCTCTTTATCATGTTTATGCAATGTTAAATGAAATGAACAGGATAAAGAATAGACACCCGATGCAGGAATGACAGTGCAGAAGAATGACAATACAGATGAGATGCAACACATATAATTTATGATGCAATGCAAGATGTAAGACATTCAAGATATTCGCAAAAAGGTGTCAATGCGGATGATCGCCTCGTCGGGGCCGGGTTTCGTCGCCGGTCACCCATCTCGTAATCGCCGGTTATCGTCGCCGGTCGATTGTCTCATCGGGGCCGGTTTTCGTCGTCGGTCACCCATCCCGTGATCGCCGGGTATCGTCGCCGGTCGATCGTCTCGTCGGGGCCGGGTATCGTCGCCGGTCTCCCATCTTGTAACCCCCGGGTATCGTCGCCGGTTGGTTGTCTTGTCGGGGCCGGGTTCCGTCGCCGGTCACCCATCTCGTGATCGCCGGGTATCGTTGCCGGTCGATCGTCTCGTCGGGGCCGGGTACCGTCGCCGGTCACCCATCTTGTAACCCCCGGGTATCGTCGCCGGTTGGTTGTCTTGTCGGGGCCGGGTATCGTCGTCGGTCACCCATCTCGTGATCGCCGGGTATCGTCGCCGGTCGATCGTCTCGTCGGGGCCGGGTATCGTCGCCGGTCACCCATCTTGTAACCCCCGGGTATCGTCGCCGGTTGGTTGTCTTGTCGGGGCCGGGTATCGTCGCCGGTCACCCATCTCGTGATCGCCGGGTATCGTCGCCGGTCGATCGTCTCGTCGAAGCCGGGTATCGTCGCCGGTCACCCATCTTCTAACCCCCGGGTATCGTCGCCGGTTGGATGTCTT
The DNA here is from genome assembly GCA_034770075.1 of Aralia elata. Classification (NCBI taxonomy): domain Eukaryota; kingdom Viridiplantae; phylum Streptophyta; class Magnoliopsida; order Apiales; family Araliaceae; genus Aralia; species Aralia elata. Next base: position 39,941,985 of record CM068383.1, on the reverse strand, counting down.
GTCAGGGCCGGGTATCGTTGCCGGTCATCCATCTCGTGATCGCCGGGTATCGTCGCCGGTCGATCGTCTCGTCGGGGCCGGGTATCGTTGCCGGTCACCCATCTCGTGATCGCCAGGTATCGTCGCCGGTCGATCGTCTCGTCGGGGCCGGGTATCGTCGCCGGTCACCCATCTCGTGATCGCCGGGTATCGTCGTCGGTCGATCGTCTCGTCGGGGCCGGGTATCGTCGTCGGTCACCCATCTCGTGATCGCCGGGTATCGTCGCCGGTCGATCGTCTTGTGAATGCCGGGTCTTGTATCCGGTCACTCGGTTGAATTGAGAAGCCGTGCTTGACACCTGTTTCATCAAAATCTCGTATTTTATTATCACATTATGAGTTAAATGGGTTTTAGAATCGATTAAGCTTGCAATGGACCAAGGGGGGAGCACTGGGCCCAGCCGCAGATCCATCTGCGGCTAAGATCGGGCATATAGGCGGCCAGCCGCCTCCCAGATCTGTCACTTTCATTCGTACCCCACGCGATTTTCAAACCTTTGCACTCCCTTTTGCTGAGTTTTCCAACCTTTTTTGCAAAAACCGCTCCGGTTAGATCGATCTACGCGTTACAGGTAACACTTTGACCGATCGTTTTTCAATTTCGTCAATGTTTTGCTGTACATTTGGCTATTTGCATGGTTAGAGATAGAAATGTATGCTTTACAATGCTATGCCATGTATTATCCTATATACATGCTATGTATCAACTATGTGAGTCCTATTTTATGCTCATGATGCGGTCCCACATACTTGTAGTTTCTTTTTCGAAGAAAAATCATGCATTAGGGTCTTTTCATGCTGCAATTATCCATATAAATGCAATTTTGATCTGTTGTGGCTTGGGTTCTTTGAAAAACATGCTTGGATATGCATGGGATGTCCATTTTACAGACGGAACTCTGCCGATTTTTTTTTTTCATTCATGCACACATAATAAACATGCATCATGCTGCATTAATTCTATGATGACGATTAGAATGTTTATGACATAATTCAAAATAAAATTTACTTCCCCTTTCGCCTGCTCTATTCCAACTATGGATCCTGACACTCCCAGTAGCTCCACCGCGTCTCGGACTTCGGGCGTTCGCCGCCGTAGGGCTGCACCTGCCCCTGCCTTGCCTCGGACCCGCCAGGCTCGCCGATTGGCGGAGGCTGTCATTCGGCCTGATCACCCTGATGTTGAGGAAGTTGTTCTTCCGGAGGTTGCGGCAGAGGGGCCATCCTCCAGCACACCGGCCCCATCTCCTCACCGCGCCCTTTCTGGCGCCTCCGTGCAGATACCCGATCTATTGGGTCGGGATCTCAGTCGTCACCCCTCGGCATCTCTTGTAGCTAATGAGGTATGCTTAAAGTACTCCTCTGAACTTATTCCCAAATTTTGTTTAGATCTGGACTGATCCATTCATTTTCTGTCACATGTGCCCGAGTTTACCCAGCCGAGGGGTAACTAGTTCAACATTTACTCCCTTTATACCGCTTTGCATAGCGACTACCGGGCGGTGGTGGATTCCTGGGGCTTCCGTCACTTTTTCACTATCATCCCCCGTCAGTACCCCTGGGGTTACATGAGGGCCTTATCCGAGCGATGGTTCCACCAGACGTAGTCTCTTCATCTTCTCGACTGCGAGGTTGTGCTGACCCCCTGGGATTGGAGGTACATCACGGGTATAGAGTTTACCGTGTCCCGTGTCCCTCTGGATCTTGACATTACTCCAGCGGAGGTCCGGGCTTTATTGGGCTTCGCTGCTGAGGACCGGGTCTTTAAGGCCCGTAGTATTCGGTCCGGTGCTTTGGCTGTCGATGCTGTCGGGGGTTATACGCACTGCCTATTCCAGCGGATCAGGGCACTCGTGACATTCTGCTACGTCACTTGTTCCTGACCATTATGAGGGGTTGTTTCCTAGGGAACAACTCCTCTACCATTCATTTCAGCGTCGTAGGAGCTGTCAGAGACGTAGACCAGATCGGTGACTACGATTGGGGGTCGTTCACCTTTGCTTATTTCCTCCACGGTCTGCGTCTACGTTCGGAGGGACAGACAGACGCTTGGCTCGGATTCTATCACTTTTTGCTGGTGAGGTTTCTCTTCCTCTCTTCTTACTGGACTTTCCTTCATTTATTTCTCTTTTCTGTATTTGTCGGGTACTCATGCTTTTCACTGTTTCTGTTCGTAGTTCTGGGCCTACGAGCGTCTTCCATGCCTGAGGCCCGTCACTACTCTTGGCCTGGACACTTATCCCTGGGGTCGACGGTGGCATCACAGCACTCTGGAGGAGGTCCCAGTGTCGGGCAGCTTTGCACATTGTCGTATTCAGCTGGAGCTGATCACGGCCGCTGATGTCGTCTGGGTTCCCTACCTCTCTGAGCATCTGACTGTGAGGTTTGCCGATGGGCATCCTTCTGGCCCAGAGTTCAAGCTTTCCACCCGTCGCCTCACCTTGTAGAGTGTTAGAGGATGGGTGATGTACCTAGGAGAGCGCGCATTCAGATGCGTTACTGGAGAGATCCGCATCCCGCACTCCCTTCCCTTCACTACCTCCTGGCCGTTGGACTCTCAGCCTTCGGAGATCATGCTAGCCGGGGAGGACGGTCGGATGCTGTCTATGGGTCCCAGTACGAGCGAGGCTTTCCGGACCTGGTGGGTGCCTCGCACCATCGGTCCTCAGACCCGAGCCACTTTCTTTCTTGGAGACATGGTTTCCGGCTCGGTGATGATGACTGATTGGGCTACCTGCGTTCGGACTCCCACTCATACCGAGCAGATTGCTACTTTGACCCGCCAGGTGGAGCAGCTGTCGCTGTATCTTCGGGTGTTAGGCCGGACCCCAGAGGATGCTTACGCCTACGATCCTGACAGTGCGGGTTATGATGCAGGCCCGAGCTCATCTGATGCCACAGCGCAGCCATACATTCTTGACATGAATTTTGGTCCTCCGACTTCGACGACCCCAGGGGATCAGTTCGAGGATCCCGCTTTCATAGATGACATTGACTTTGTTTAGATCATGATAGGATAGGGCTTTTGTACCTGCACCTGTTTAGATTTATTTTTCCCCTTTTTTATCATTATTACATGCACTATGTACTGAACTCATTTATTTTATTTATGCACAGTTTTTATCTTTTATCTCTATGAAATTCATTTGCTTTATTATTAACTGTATGATGCATGCCTTTTTATTCATGGATAGAGAAATGACCCCTGTACAGTCTTTTTGATACTATTTTGTTACAGATGTCGTGGTACGTTTGGATCCCATTCCTTTCGCAGGTTTGGTCGGCAGTCTCCTCCGCTGGTTGGACAGTTTGTCGCCGGCCGACAAGGTTGTCGCAGATGGTCTCTTGGGACACTCTTGGTACTTGTTATCCTTTCAGGTGCCAGCGGGCTTTGTGGAGGGTATTCTGAGCTATTGGGCCCCTGACCGTCAGGTGTTCAGATTAGGGACAGTAGAGCTGACCCCCACTCTCGAGGAATATGCTCGCTTTACCGGCCTGCCTTTGGACGGTCATTGTGCCAGGGTCACAGCTGGTTCCATGCGCCGTCAATTCTTAACTTTCACCGGTTTGCGGAGGACAGTTTTGTTATCGGTGATCACATCAGACCATATGGTTCCCCTTCAGTTCTTGATTGATCGATTTGGCTCACCCGACAGTTTTCGTCTTTTCTTCGGTGATTTTTCCGTGTCCGAGGAGGTCTGGGGTGCTTTGAGATTAGACGTTTTGATGGCCTGTGTCATCTCAATTTTGTACTTGCCTGCAGGACCCGATCAGTTGGACATGCGGGTTGTCGCGGCCGTTAGAGCCCTTCAGGAGGATCACACCATTCTTCCCATGATATTGGCGGATACCTACATGTCAGCCTCCTATTGCCAGTCTTTCCGAGGTAGAGTATTCAGAGGGAGCTCGACTTTGTTATACGTGTGGTTCATGAGTCATCTCAGTCCCATCGGCCATTTCCGTCGCCAAGGGTTTTACTTCAGCCATGATATAGCCACACAGTTTTCGTTTCGTCCCGTGAGCTGTACTGATGTGGCCTCCTGGACATCATTTTTGTCGGTCATTGAGGATCCCTTTCATCTCCTGGTCTATTCGGGTTATTGCTCCTTCATGAGCTTCTTGACTCACGTGCCCAACCTGGATTTCATCCCTATTGCTGGCTTGAGGGGCGTGACGACCTATCATCCCTTGGCAGTTACAGGGCAGTTTGATCAGACACAGGATTTTCACCCTTTCACGGGTGCAACCGCCTACCGATTCCTTATATCATCCTAGACAGAGAGGGATCTACTGCGGGTATACGATCTTTGGTCTCGCAGGATCTTTGCCGAATACAGTGAGAGCTGCCACATCCAGACATTTGCTTACGTGCAGTGGTTGCGCGGAGACTCGGATTCGGTTGTTTTGAGTCAGACTGGTGCCTTTGATGACTCTGAATTGATTTTCCCAGATGATGCCACAGATCATTCCATCTCAGCTAATTCTGCCCCAAGTCGGGCTACTGAGGATACCCGACTCTGCCTGGCTTTGATTACTACTGAAGCTGAGAGGGATGCCGCTCTTGTTGAGAGAGACGATGCCATTCTGGCTAGAGACGCTGCCATTGCTGACAGAGATGCCATCGTATTTCAGACCAGGGCAGTTATAGATGCTCATTCTGGGACTGTCAGTCGAGCCACTGCTTTATTGGACCGTATCAACATGATGGGGCAGCAGACTGCAGGGGATGTTGATGCTTCAGACCTATCCACCACTTTATCCATCCTGCTTCAGCTAGTTTCAGATTTGTAGATTATTTTATTTCCTGCATAGACTATGTTAGTTTCATCGATTATCGAAAGAGAAATCTTGTAATAAAATGACTTATATATACAGACGTGTATTTAAATTTAGTCATTTTCCCTTTTTGTCGTATCGTTGCCTTTCATTGATCCTCATTTTATCCAGTTGACCATGATTTTGACATTTCGCTTTCTTTCTCTTCTCAAGTCTTGATGGAGATTTGACAGATATTACCGCACACCCTGTCGATTTCATCGGACTAGGCCTTAGATCTTGGCCGACTGTTTGGTTGGATCAGGGTTATGTCATTGGGGATGAAACTGATTAGGCGGCTGGTTTCGGGAAGGTTTTGAGGGTGTAGGAAGGTTTATCTGGCTGTTGGGAATTGGTTTTGTTTAGGGAAAAGATTATTTTTAAGGGATCGGACCGTGCCGTGATGGCTGCCTACGTACCCCCACAAGTTGGGAGATCAGGTCCTACGTAGTTCGTTCCTCAAAGATAAAAGGAGAAATCGATTATTCAAGCGTAGAACCGCTTCACTGAGTCGGAATTGAGGGGCTGTGGAAATACCTTCCCATCCATTTCTTGCAATATGAGGGCTCCTCCGGATAGCACTTTCTTAATCACAAATGGTCCTTCCCAGTTTGGGGCAAACTTCCCCTTGGCTTCGTCTTGACAAGGCATGACTCTTTTTAGCACCAAATCATTTTCCTTGAACTTCCGAGGTCTTATCCTTTTGTCGTATGATCGAGAGATCCTTTGTTGGTATAACTGACCGTGCCAAACAGCAGCCACCCTCCTTTCATCAATTAGGGCCAATTGGTCGTATCGACTTTGCATCCAATCCTCCTCGCTTATCTGAGCATCGATCATTATTCTGAGGGACGCCATCTCAACCTCAATTGGCAGAACGACCTCCATTCCATACACCAAAGCGTAAGGGGTTGCCCCTATGGAAGTACGCGTTGACGTTCGGTATGCCAGCAGGGTGAGGGGTAGCAGATCCGGCCATCCCCGATGATTAGCTGACATTTTCGCCATGATCTTCTTGATGTTCTTATTTGCAGCCTCCACTGCCCCATTCATCTTAGGACGGTAAATGACGGAATTGAGGTGTTTGATCTTAAACTGGTTGCACAATCCCTTCATGAGGGCGTTGTTCAAATTCTTGGCATTGTCGGAGACCAAGACCTCAGGTTGCCCGTATCGACAAATGACATTATTCTTGATGAAACCGACGATGACCTCCTGAGTTACTTTGGGGAAAGAAGCTGCTTCTACCCATTTGGTGAAGTAATCGATCATGACGAAAATGAATCGGTGTCCGTTGCTTGCTTTGGGCTCTATTGGTCCGATTACATCCATTCCCCACGTTGAAAACGGCCACGGGGAGGTCATACAGTGCAGTTCATTGAGAGGCGTATGGATCACATTACCGTGCGCCTGGCATTGGTAACACCGTTTGACATGATCGTCGCAGTCGGCTTTTAGTGTTAACCAATAATGCCCCGTTCTCAAGATCTTTTTGGCCAGCATCGGTCCACTCATGTGTGGCCCACACACTCCACCATGTATTTCGTTCATAATCCTTTGGGCCTGCGTCTCATCTACGCATTGTAACAGTCCCAAACCAGCATCCCTCTTGTAGAGTGAATCCCCACTCAGGTAAAACTTCATTGCCATCTTTTGAAATCTCATCCACTCAGCTCGGCTTGCCTGGTCAGGAATGGATCTATCCCTCAGGTACTCTCTTATGTCGTGATACCAAGGCTGCTTTGGCAGAACCACCTCGTCTGATAATACTGCAACATGTTCCTCGTATGCCGGGGTACTCTATACTGCTATCTCAATCTGTGGAACATCCCTTCTTTTGATTATATGGATTAAGGAAGCCAGGGTTGCCAACGCATCCGCAAAATCATTCCGTCCCCGGGGAATATGGCGGAAAGCGATATCTTCGAACTCCCGCATCAATTGGATAACACATCGATGGTATGGAAGCAACCGGAGCTCCTTCGTGCTATACTCCCCGATCGCCTGTTTGATTACCAGTTCTGAATCCCCAAACACCGCTAATCTCTTCACTCCCATATCGCGGGCAAAACGGAGTCCCAATATACACCCCTCGTATTCAGCGGTGTTGTTTGAATTGCTGAACTACAATTTAGTGGCCACAGGGTATTGCTCTCCGGTGATAGAGACTAGGACCGCTCCGGCTCCTGCCCCCTCAGCATTCATGGCACCATCAAAATACAGCTTCCAGAACTGCCCCTCGTCATCACATTTCGAGTGTGATACCCAAAATATATCTTCGCCCGGCAGAGGAGTTTCTAACGGCTCCATCCCTCCTGATGGGGTTTCTGCCAACTGATCTGCAATTCCCTGCCCTTTCAGGGCTTTCTGAGTTACGTATACCATGTCGAACTGTTGTAAGATTAACTGCCATCTTGACAGTCGACAGTTCAGCATGGGTCTTTCAAAGATATATTTCAAGGGATCCATCCTCGATATCAGGTACGTGGTATGCCCATGGAGGTAGTGCTGTAATCTCCCTGCAGCCCAGGCCAGAGCACAACAGGTCTTCTCGATGGGAGTGTAATTCTGCTCACATTGGCTAAATCTCTTGCTGAGGTAATAGATGGCCTGCTCTTTACCTGCTTCATTTTTCTGTCTCAGCATACATCCCATCGCGATGGCATTGACCGATATATACATAAACAGAGGGATTCCGTCCTTCGGGGGTACCAGCACTGGTGCCTCTGTCAGCTGCTTTTTAATGGTCTGAAAAGCCTTCTGACATTGCTCATTCCATTCTTGGGAAGCACCTTTCCTTAACAGTTTGAAAATCGGCTCGCATGTAGTTGTCAAGTGGGATATGAAGCGGTTGATGAAGTTTATTCTCCCCAGGAATCCTCTTATCTCCTTCTCCGTGTGAGGTGCCGGCATATCCACAATGGCCTTAATCTTCGCTGGATCCAACTCAATGCCCCGATCACTAACCAGGAATCCCAAGAGCTTGCCCGACTGCACTCCGAAAGCACACTTGGCTGGATTGAGTTTCAGATTATATTTTCTGAGTCGGTCGAATAGCTTTTTGAGATGGGTTATATGGTCAGATTCTACCCTTGATTTCACGATAATGTCATCCACGTAGACCTCTATCTCCTTATGCATCATGTCATGGAATAGGGCCATCATGACTCTCTGATAAGTAGCCCCCGCGTTTGTGAGACCAAAAGCCAATCGTCTATAGCAGAAGGTGCCCCAAGGGGTGATGAACGCGGTCTTTTCCCGATCTTCTTCCGCCACCATTATCTGATGATACCCCGCGAAGCAATCAACAAAGGAGTACATCTCGTACTGGGCTGTGTTATCCACCAGGATGTGTATGAAAGGCACCGGGAAGTTATCCTTGAGACTGGCCTTGTTTAGATCTCTGTAGTCTACACATACCCTCACCTTCCCTCCAGGCTTAGCCACTGGGACCACATTGGACAGCCATTCTGGGTAAGTGGACACCATAATGATACCCGCCCTGAATTGTTTGATGATCTCTTCCTTCACTTTTAAGCTCCACTCCGGTTTCAACTTTCTTAGCTTCTGCTTGACAGGCCTGAAACCCTCCTTGATGGGCAACCGGTGTACCGCAATGTCGGTGGACAATCCGATCATATCCTCATGAGACCAAGCAAAGACATCCTCATATTGGCTTAGCAACTCAGTTATTTCTGCTTTCTGGCTAGGGGTAAGGTCCGTCCCTATCTTGAGTTCTTTTGGCTTGTCAGGGGTTCCGATATCTATAGTGATGGTTTGGTCCAAGTTGGGTTTGGGTTTATCCTCGACCCATCCTTTGATCTCGTCAGGCGCATCGTCGTAATCTGTCTCGTCTTGCTCAATGCCCATTAAATCGAAATCCAGCTCAATGTCAAAATCATAATCATCATTCAAATTTGAAAGATCGTTTGTTAGGCAAGGATTACTCGAATTGGTACACCTGACATGAAACAAAATACTTGTCATATATAAGTTATTTTCCAAAACGATCACATTTTCAGATAACATGAAGAAACGACATAATCATGCAAATATAAAACAACAACAAAAAATAAACTTCTTCCTCCTCCCATCCTCTGGGGTCTACCACCCTGATGTCGGGTTTTACCCTTGTTTAGATATCACTGGCCTCATGGTCCAGTTGTCGACGGTCATATCAGATGAAATGCGCTGGATGAAAGGTGGCTTCACATCGGACACTTCCCCGATGATTACGGCTACGTCGCCTGAGTCCTCCTTTCTACCTTCCTTAGGAATAATTAGCCCTGCCCAGTCGATGACAGGCACACCTTGTTGGGCTCCCGGTGGCGTGACAACATCCGTCCCCTCTCCATTGCTTGTTAATTGTCCGAGGGTATAGCACCTGGTTTCAAATTTTTGCGCGACCTCCTGTAGGAAACTTTCCCTCTTAGTCGACTCATCACTTGCGGGGGTTAACTCTTCGTCCCCTGACTCAATCATAGGCTCGCTAGTCCCCTGCTCTTTGTTGACCTTGGTCACCGGACTGCCAGTCAGTCGAATCGGGGCCACGCCCTGCCGGTGTTTCCTTGTTATGCCTTCATGATATCCCAACCCTGCTTTACCTATCTGATGGGGTAGTTGAATGGGCTCGGTGATTCCTTGGCTACTCTTTCCTAACCCCTGTCCAGGCTGGAATTTCATTTTCATCATTTCTTTTGCAACGAAGGTAAGTTCTGGAGAGACCTTAGGTTTCACGGCTGGGGCTCCCAGGCATCTGTAGTGGGGAGTGCTGATTTCCAGCGCCTGAAAACTGGCAGGTGCCGCCGACTCGTCCACATTAATCACTGGCAGGCCATTCCTGGGAGGAGAAGGGTTATCAGATTCTGCCGAGATCGTTACCAGGTTCCCGTCGATGATTAGTTTGATTTGTTGGTGTAGCGTGGAAGGAACTGCCCCGGCCATGTGTATCCACGGCCTCCCAAATAACAAGTTATAACTGGCCGCAATGTCTAGGACTTGGAAAGAGATATCAAAAGTACAAGGTCCTATTTCCACCGGCAATTCTATCTCTCCAATTGTATCCTTCCGGGAACCATCGAAGGCTCGCACCACCACATGACTAGCCCGTAGGCGCTTGGGATTGATGTTCATCTTCTGCAATGTACTGAGGGGACATATATTCAACGTCAATCCCCCATCAATCAGCACCCCATTCATGACATAACCTGAGGAGATTACCGCAATATGCAACGGTTTCCGATGCCCCCTTCCCTCCTTGGGGATATCGTCATCTGTAAATGATATTACATCACTCTCCAACAGGTGGTCCACCAGATGGCCGAAACTTTCTTTGCTAATTTCTTTGGGAACGTAGGCCTCCTCTAGGACTTTCGCCAGGGTTTTACAGTAATCATTGGATGATAACACCAAGTCCATGATTGATGTCAGGGTCGACTCCTCACTTAATATCTGGACCCCTCTTGTTTCCGGGTGATCCATCCTTTTCAAGAATTCTATGGCTTTCTCATCGGAGATCTCTTCATTTTTCTTCGTTTTGTTCTCAAGGACTCGCCCAGGCAGATACAAAGGATTCCCCCTTGTTGTCACAGAAGCACAACTGGCCGCTTCCTCTGACACCCCCCCATAATTCCATGGTACCGTCTTTAGACTGCTGACAGGGATTTGCGGCCTCGCTGCAAGGATGAGGGGTTTCGGAGCTGCTAACTTGACAGGTCCCTCCGTGGTATTTCTACTTACACCCATCAACCTAATGGGCGCTCCCCGTGCACTTCCGTGATCACTTATCATGTTGATCATTTCTTCAATTTTCTTCACATAGTTCAGCCTTGACGGCCCCTCGGCTTCACTGGCCTCCGCCACATTGACCCCCCCCCTCCATCATGCCTTGGCAGGGGATTGACCTTAACATTTGGGGAGTCTGGCTGTTCCACCACAATTTCCCCATTATCAATCAAGTTCTGGATTCTGTGCTTCAACGTCCAACAGTCCTGCGTATCATGACCAGGCGATCCGGAGTGGTATGCGCATCGCTTGCTTGGGTCAAACCTTCTTCCCTTCGGGTCACTTGGGGGTGCCAAATCGACTATCTTCTTTTGAGCTATCAATACCGCTAAAATTCGCTCAAGAGGATCCCCGAGTGGGGTGAATACTCGATTTTGCGAGGCCTCGAATCTCCTTCGCCCTTCCGCCCTCTGATCAGTGAAATTAGGCTGTTGGGATGGCCCCACCCTCTGCACTTGTACTGGAAGATGGTTTTCTGCCTTTCTATGTGACCCTGAAGGATGAGGGAAACATCCTCCTCCTTTTTCTTTTGCACCCTACGGGAAGTGCTGCCATAATTTCCACTCTGTATTTGTTCTGCAGCCGTTTCCAAAGCCGTGAAATCCCGAATCTTACCAGACTTCAAACCCATATCCACCATTTCTCCGTGTTTAATCATCTCGGCAAAAGGCCTACCAATCCCTGATATAACCCGCTCATAATAAGGGGCCTTTTGAATATCTACGAAGGTCATCACCATCTCCGACTCGCTCATCGGGGGATTCACCTGTGCGGCCATACCCCTCCATCGTTGTGCATAATCCATGAAGGATTCCCTGGGTTGCTTCTTAACTTTTGTCATTTGGTATCTATCAGGGACCATTTGTGCCTGGAAGCTATACTGTGTTAAGAAGGTGTGGGTCAATTTCTCCCAATTGTGAATCCGGGCATTGTCAAGACGGGCATACCAGATTCTCGCTTCTCCCGTCAAACTCTATTGGAAAAGTTGCATCCTTAGACCCTCGTCTTCTGCATAAGATCCCAGCTCCCCAATGTAGATTTTTATATGGGTATAAGGATCCCCCTTACCATTGTATTTCTCAAATTCAGTGATTTTAAATTTCTCCGGATATCTGGTTCCGGGGAAGACACAGATCTGAATAGTTCACCCTGCCTAGGGACCCTATGCCCTTCATAGATTGGATAGTTTCCTCCATTTGTTTCATTTTCTTTCGCAGGTCATCCGTATCTCCCTCTTCCGAGATAGTAATCACTGTTTTGTTAGGTACGAGAATGGCCTTTGGGACGACTGGCTCGCCCTTAGGTTGGGGTGGGTCCTCTTTAGGTGGATCTTGTTGAGGTGTCAATTGTTCCTTCAGCATTATGGCCATCTCCAACATCTGTTTTTTAAAGTCATCAAATTCCTCCCTAGATATGGAACCAGGATTAGTAGGTGGGAGATCAGCCATTTCAAATGTAGAGTTTTGAACCCGCTTAGATTGCGAACGCGTTTGAGGAGCAATCCTTTAGAGACAATGGTTCGAAGTTTAGTCCTGGGAAAATAAAAAGTGGATGCATGCTAAAGTTGTAACTTTTGAATTTTTTGGGTTTTTTAATCTTTCCCTGTAAAACAGAAAGTTAGTAGTCCTTTAATGCAATAACAAATGCTAAACATGACTTTATTATGCTTCCCCAGCTGTTCCCTGCAAAACATAGAGGTCAGTAATTTCTTTTGATAGAAAGGGAAGCATATATGAATGGGATCATGACATTTTATACGCGTGAACGTAAAAGGGCATGAAGAGACTTTTCCTACGTTGGGTTAATCTGAGGCTGACCTATCCTAGGGTTACTCTCACGGGCTTTTCGGCATGAAGGTCCCCAAATATTCGCAATCTACTCGTCTGAGTCCTTTCGATTGGAGCGGATTTGGGTGGTGCGTTTCCTGAGCCATCTCCGGGGAGCAGCCCCTTCGAGTCCAGTAATAAGCAACCGACAGGTTCGCCTCAGGAGGAGGTACAATCTCAACATACATTCACATTCATCGTCCTCACCGTATGCAAATGAATACTTTAAAGTAAAGCAATTCCATTCAATAATTCATTTATTTGGACAAAACACACATTCACACAACAAAAGTACAAAAGATCAAAATATCGCATACACACACATATTCATGACTTTTTTAAAGGATAGGATAGCATCAAGATTTGAAAGCGGCTTAAGCCCTCTGATTATCCCCAGCAGAGTCGCCAGCTGTCGACGCCGGTTTTTTACGTCCTCTTCCGATTTTAGTCTTTTGATTAGATGATTTTGGGGAAAAGGTCGGCATAGATGTCGACGGGGTTTTGAAAGATTTGTTTTTTTATGATGAGCCAATTAACCAGAGTCGCCAGTTGGTATACTTGAAATGGATGTACCAACTCATCCGAGTTTTCGTTTTTTATAAATCGCTGGCTCATATGTGACTCCGAATTAATTGGTCGGCCAACCGAGATTCATAGAGTTCGGGGGCTTGCTTAAGCGAGGGGAAGGTGTTAGGCACCCCCCGACTTCCGTGAAGCACGGTTACTGCAACCTTGATGTTTTCCTATCCTTTAATTCATGAAATGTGTATGTGTGCGTGTGTGTGTGGGTGCCTAATGAATGTTGTGGTGAGTTTTGTATAAAAAAGGAATTCTTTTTGGTGTTTTATGAAAGAGACGTGTTTTATTTTGAGAATGCTTTAGAATGTCTTTTGGCCTATTCGAGAAAGCTTTATTTCTTTATGAGAAAGATTTGATTTTAGTTGTCAAAGCTGTGAGATTTTTCATTAAGTGTTGTTTTGGTAAAACATGAATTTATTAAACCTTAGCCAAAATAGGAATCGAGATTTATACGTTGCTTTCATAAATGATGGGCAATTTCTAGGATCTCTTTCGCCCTATGTATCAAGGTTTAGTAAAACGTTTATTTCTTTTTATACAAACCATTTTTCGTGACATTTGAAAACAACTTCTCTTTAGCTTTCTCGTAGAATAGGAATCGACTTTCATCAGCATTTCCAATTTTTAGCCTCGTGATGCTAATATCCTACTTTGATTGATTTTAGAAAAATCTTTATTGTTTTGGCTTTGAAATCCTTTGTTTGGTATTACAAATCAAATTAAACATCAAAACGCGTAGGGGGCTATTCACGGGCATGTAAGCCATCAAAATACCCCGAACGCCAACAATCACATATTTCACTACTACGGGGCCTTAAACCCGATTCTCGCCTTGGCGTCGTTTTAAGGCCCGACGGTTACATGTTACAAAAAATGAGCACCTTAAATCTATTACATACATCGAAAACGTCCATCATCGGATTTGGACCACGAGGTCGCGTTCCTAGGCTCACACCCGAGATTACTACATGCCCACAAAATGAATACTACGAAACTAACCAACACGGATTTGCCTAATACACCATGATATCCGAAAATGATAATCTAAATAAATTACACCCAATAAATCACCATAAACAAGCTAGAAATTTCACCAATTGGATATCCTCGGGTTATTAGGAAGAATTTTGTTCCGATGGAACCCTCACTAATAATCCCTAATCCATGATTGTTCAACAACATATAGAAAAATTACATTTAATTTAATCAAATGATATGATAGAAATTGCAAAAATAAGGAGATTTTCACCTTGCAAATGAGATCAAAGTGGATGTAAACTTGTGTAGTTTGAATAGAAGAAAAAGTATATGTGATACAATCAAATCAAAAGAGTATTATTCCTCTCTTTTTTCCTCTCTTTCTCTCCTATTTTGTTGCAAAATTTAGCTATTTTTCTCTCAATTTTCGTGCTGCTGCTGTGCTGAATTCTCTTGTTCTTCCAATCTGCCGAACCTCCTGTATGCTGAAGCGGAAATGAGCTGAAATAGGCTGGTTGGCCGCCTGCCTTCCACTCACCTGGTTTCGAGTTCCGTGTTTCGAGATCCGTGTTTTCAAAAGGCGCACTTATTGGCCGCAGATCAATCTGCGGCTAGACGGTTTGACTTTCTCGATTTTCGTGCCACGCCTCGACTTTCGTGCCGTAACGTCGGTTTTCGCTGACAGGCCTGTATTTTGTAGTCCGGGAATTACCGGGAGACGTGCCACCTCATTCGGGAATGCTCGTTTCGGACGGCCTTATTGTCACGTCAACTTTGGTCGCCAATCGTCGCGGTGGTGTTGAGCGTTCGTGCTTGTGCCCATCCTTTGCTCTCGCAGGCCGGTTCAATTGACGATTTTGCCCTCCTGTCACGGTTAGTATAGGAAACGCAAAATTTGGGTGTCTACATTAAACAAGCTAACAAGGGCCGACGTCAAGTGATCTTTGAACCAGGAGAGTGGGTTTGGCTTCATATGAGGAAGGAAAGGTTTCCGACTCAAAGATGATCGAAATTTCTTCCAAGAGGGGATGGTCCATTTCAAGTGCTTGAACGCATCAATGACAATACTTACAAATTGGATTTGCCTGGTGAGTATGCCATTAGTGCCACATTTAACGTTTCTGATCTAAGTCCGTTTGATGTAGGTGATGATTTGAGGACAAATCCTTTTCAAGAGGAGAGGAATGATGAGGACATGACTAGCTTGGGCAAGGATGAGAGTTATGGAGTGAATTCGGTGCAAGTTCCAGTTGGAGCAGTGACGAGAGCTCGGGCTAAATGCTTCATGGAGGGGATTAACGGATTGATTCAAGAATCTTGGAAGGATGAAGATTCCAGGATGAAGGCTTTGGAGTTAGAGTCCAAGATCGTGAACATGTTACAATTGTGTATTCTAAGCCAAGAATTGGGAACTAGTCAAAAGGGCCAAAAATTCCATCCCGGCGCGCCCCGCGCCAATTTTATGCCTAATCCGGCGCACCCCGTGCTGGTCATACAGGAGTATAGCGCGCCCCACGCCATTTGTAGCGCGCCCCGCGCCAGTCACGCGGCACGGAATCCAAGGAACGCGTTTTTGAAGATTTTATCAGTTTTCTTTCCTTATTTTTAGGGATTTATCATATCTATCATACTTCTAAGTTGACTAGGATGTTTGTTAGATGGAAATTATTTTCTAATTAATTATTTACTAGTATTTCAATTCCTTTTGTAATTAGGGTTTATTTCTACTAGTATAAATAGGTTACATGGTTAATGTAATTGATGATCAATAATAATATACTGAGTTTATTCATACTTGAGAGCTAATCTCTACTTTTTGTTCTTTGAAGGATTTCTAAGTAGTTTTCCTTAGATTTTCTTTGAGATTCGAAACTAACTTATCATACAACAAACGATAGTTGTGTGTGGCGTTATTCTATCACATCATACAATCATACGAAGATTATCATTGTACTTAAACGAGGGTCTAAGTGTTGTTGGTGTTCCATCTTACGTGAATTCAATTGCTTGATCGAATTTATCAAGATTCTCGTCTCAAAATAGACGTTGGGTTAAGATATCGTGAGAGTTTCATCAAAGTTGCTTACTAGAAACTATCCGGACGTCGACCACCTCACGCAAGCGTGCCGTGGAGTCTATCACTCTCTCCTTGATGTTCATATGAATTGAGCTCCAATGTAAGCATCATTGAGTATATTCTAGCGTAATTACTTGAATTCGTTTTTTGAACCCTCGAAGCTTGAGTTGAGTCGATGACGCTTGATGCGAGCCTGGTCAGGATCTCATCACTACCTTTTGGTCTAACTAATGCTCCTAGTACTTTCATGAGATTAATGAACCATGTTTTGTGTCCATTCATTGGAAAATTTGTAGTTGTGTGTTTTGATGATATCTTGATATATAGCAAAAACTTGGGAGAGCATGCATTGCATTTGAAATCTGTTTTAGATGTTTTTAGAAAAGAAAAGTTATTTGCTAACATGGATAAGTGCATGTTTTGTACGGATAGAATTATTTTTCTTGGATTTGTTGTGAGTTCACAGGGAGTTCAAGTGGATGAGGAGAACATACGTGCAATCCGAGAATGGCTGAATCCATCAAATGTGAGTGAAGTTCGTAGTTTCCATGGACTGGCAAGTTTCTACCGACGTTTCATGAAGAACTTCAGCGACATCACAGTGCCATTGATGGAAGTAATCAAAAAGAGTGGGTTTTAAGTGGGGAGAAGAACAGGAAAAGGCGTTTAAATTGATTAAAGATAAATTGACTAACGCTCCTTTGCTTGTGTTACCTAACTTTCCTAAGACTTTTAAGATTGAGTGCGATGCTTGAGGTTTAGGGATTGGAGCTATGTTGATGCAGGAAGGGAAACCAGTGGCGTACTTTAGCGAAAAGTTAAGTGGGGTAGGTCTAAACTATCCTACTTATGACAAGGAGATGTATGCATTGGTTCGAGCATTGGAAACGTGGCAGCACTACCTTTGGCCTAAAGAGTTCGTGATTTACACGGATCATGAATCGCTGAAATACTTTAACGGACAACATAAGTTGAACAAAAGACACGCAAGGTGGATGGAGTTCATTGAGACATTTCCATATGTTATCCGATACAAACAGGGTAAGGAGAATGATGTTGTTGATGCTCTTTCGAGAAGGTACGTGTTATTAAATACTCTTGATACAAAATTGCTTGGTTTTGAACGGATCAAAGAGTTATATGTTAGTGCCTTGATTTTTGTGAGGAGTTTAAATCATGTGAGAAGAATGTTGTAGGTAAATACTTTAAAATTGATGGTTTTCTGTTTCGAGAAAATAAGCTATGTATACCTGCATGTTCTTTACGTGAGTTGTTGATTAGGGAGTCACATGGGGGAGGTCTGATGGGTCATTTTTTTTTTTTGCTAAATTTGATTGTGTATTAGAAAACATAAATACCTTTACCCCAGAGAAAGAAAGTCAACATGAGACAGGCCTCATGAGGAACATATAAAGACACTATTCAACAAAGGAAATTTAATTTAAGCATAAAAGCAACCAAACAACCAGTTACACCGCTTACAACCAATTACAACAAATTACAACATGTTACAACCAGTTATAAAACAGATGACATTTGAGAACAGCCTGCTGAAACTTTGTAGAGCTTGAAAGCCGAGCTTTAATCAAATTAACGATCTCCTTAGTTAAAGCATGAGGTGGCAACATAGACCCATCATGGAGCATAGCGTTTTGGGATCCCCAAATTTTATAAAGGGAGGTGGCAAGAATGAGTTTCAAAATATCACAATGCATTTTTCTCCCTTGAAACTGCTGAATATAGGCAATTAAATTATCCCAGTCAGTTGGAATGTTGGGCCAATTTCCTACTACCAAGACATTAGAAATCACAACATTGGAATAAGGACAGTTAAAAAATAGGTGATTAAATGTTTCATTGGCAGAAGAACACAAGGGGCACCTCATCGGGGTGAAACTAGAGAAAGACATGAAAGCATCATTAGTTGGGAATCTTTTATGCAATGCAAGCCAAAGAAAGAAAGAGTACCGAGGAACATAATGCTTGTGCCAGAGGATATTGGCCCAAGAGACAACACTACCTCAGTGATGGATGGAATCCCAAATTTTGTTTGCTTTTAATAGTCGGATATCAACCGAATCCCAAGTGATAGAATCATCATTTGCAGAAGGTGATGGAGCAGTTGTAAAAAGGCTACGAAACTGGACAACATCGTGATGATTACTCTGGGGAAGCACCCAATATGAGCGGGAAATAATGGTAGAAAGGAGAGCAGATTTTGGGATCCCTGAGTTAGACAGCAGAAAATTATTTGGAGATAAGGATCGGCCATGCAACCAAGGATCATACCAGAGGCTAAAGTGGTTCCCCCGACCTACTCGATAAGATAGAAAATGTTGAGCTAGGGGGCGGAGCTTAAGCACTTTGTGCCAGATCCAAGAGCAGTCAGTTGGAATATTGATATGCCAAAAATTGTTATGCTTGAGAACTGAGGCCTGGATCCAGGAAGCCCAAAGGGAGGAGGGTTTAAATTGGATAACCTTGGTTAAGTGCTGGATAATGAGAGCCTTGTTCCAGTCCTCAAGGTCTTTAACCCCCAAACCACCTTCACTATATGGCAAAGAAATTACCTTCCAAGAGATTTTAGCCCCATGTTTCCCAAGAGAAGGTCCCTTCCAAAGAAATCTAGTGAGAATAGATTGGATTGTTCTAAGAACTGATTTGGGCAGAATGAAATGAGCTGACCAAAAAGATTGAATAGAAATGAGCATAGATTTAATCAACTGCAATCTGCCAGAATAAGAGAGAAACTTAGCAGTCCAAGAGGAGATCCGCGAAGTTATCCTTTGGATAAGAGGCATGCAATCATTGTGAGAGAGCTTCGAGGATATTAAAGGGACACCTAGGAATCGGATTGGCAGGGAGCCGACAGGAAACCCAAGTAAGTCAAAGATGGCATGTTGACAAGATTCGTCAACGTTTGAAAAGAAACACTGACTCTTCTGAGCATTAGGGATGAGTCCAGAGAATAAGGAAAATGATTGAATGCAAGAATGGACAATAGCAACAGAGGCCAAATTACCATGGCAGAAAATGAGAAGATCATCAGCAAAGCATAGGTGAGTAAGATTGCTGTCCTTGGCTCTCCAGTGATATTTAAAGTCAGAATGAAGCGTTTCTTTGTGAAGAATTAGGGATAAGACTTCCATGGTCAACACAAATAAATAAAGAGACAGAGGATCCCCCTGCCTCAAGCCACGAGCACCCTTAAAGTATCCAACCAGAGAACCATTAAGTTTAACTGAGAACATGGCAGTAGTAATACAAGCACGAACCCAATTAATAAATGTAGTTGGGAACTTAAAAAGCCCAAGCAAGTCAAAGAGGAAATCCTAGTTAACCATGTCAAAAGCCTTCCTGATATCAATTTTAAGGGCACATCTAGCTGACCCAGAGTTCCTGTGATAATTCCTTAAAAGCTCTTGGGCTAGAAGAATGTTGTCAGTGATGCTATGACCAGAGATGAAGGCAGATTGAGCTCTGTCAATAAGAGAAGGAAGAACCATCTTTAGATGATTTGCAAGTAGTTTAGAGATACACTTGTAGAGAGTGTTGCAACAAGAAATAGGTCTAAAATCAGACATGAAGGATGGGTTATCCGTCTTAGGAATAAGCGCAATGGCAGTGGCATTGATCCTGCTGGGGAGATGACAGGTATTGAAGAAGTAGTGAACAACAGCAGTGAAGTCAGCACCAATGATGTCTTAACAATGGAGGAAAAAATTAACATTGAAACCATCAGGACCAGGACTTTTATTCTTCTTCATAGTATTGAGCACTGAATAGATTTCAGCATCAAGAATAAGAGCTTCCAAAGCAGAGGCATGCATCAGATTGATGTGCTTAGTGATATAAATGGAAAGATCCTCATGCCCAGGATAATCATTATCTGAGGTGCCCAGAAGATCCTAAAAAAATCCACAGCCACTGGTTGAATAGAAGATTGGTCCTCCACCAACTCACCATTGCTATTGTTGATAGCCATGATTTTGTTGTGGTTCCATCTACATTTGATAAAATTGGCGAAATATTTTGAGTTTTTGTCAGCTTGGGAGATCCATAGAGCCCTAGATTTTTGTTGCAGCAGAGATTCCTCCAAGGATAAAGCCCTCCATAAAGAAGTCGAGCAAGAAGATTCCTGGCTTCTCAAGGAGGCATTATGGGGATCAGAATGAAGGGACGTCTGAATAGAATGGAGCTGACCTTGGAGAGCTTTTTTTTTTTTTGCTAAATTTGTTTCTGTATTAGAAAACCATAAATACAATGGCAAAGGGGCATACCCCAGAGAAAGAGTGCCAACATGAGACAGACCCCATGAGGAACATATAAAGAAAACTATTCAAACAAGGAAATAGAATCAAAGCATAAAAGCGACCGAATACAACCAATTACCACCAGTTATGATATGTATGACATTTTTGAACAGCCTGTTGGAACTTCGTAGAAGTTGAGAGCCGAGCTTTGATCAAGTTGATGATTTCCTTAGTCAAGGCATGGGGAGGCAACATAGACCCTGCATGAAGCATAGAGTTCCAAGATCCCCAAATTTTATACAAGGAGGTGGCGAGAATGAGTCTCAGAATTTCAGAATGCATTTTCCTTCCTTGGAACTGCTGAATATAATCAATCAAATTATCACAGTCAGTTGTAATATTTGACTAGTTTTCAACCGCCAGGACATTAGAGATCACACCACTAGAGTAAAAACAATTAAAAAATAGGTGGTTAAAAGTTTCATTAGCAGAATTGCACAAGAGACACCTTATTAAAGAATAGCTAGAGTAAAACATGAAAGCATCATTAGTAGGGAATCTGTTGTGAAAAGCAAGCCAAAGAAAGAAAGAGAATCGAGGAACATAATGCTTGTGCCATAAGATATTTGCCCAAGAGATAATACTGCCATGGTGACGGATGGAATCCCAAATTTTGTTAGCTTTTAAGTGCCGGATATCAACAGAATCCTAAGAGAGGTTCCCATTAGAGGCATTAAGAGAGATGAGAGCCATCTTTAAATTCCTTAACTTTTCAGCAAAGATAAACATAGTGATGAGGACAAGCCTAGCTTGGGCAAGGATGAGAGTTATGGAGTGAATTTGGTGCAAGTTCCAGTTGGACCAGTGACGAGAGCTCGGGCTAAACTCTTCAAGGAGGGGATTAACGGATTGATTCAAGAAGCTTGGAAGGATGAAGATTCCAGGATGAAGGCTTTGGAGTTAGAGTCCAAGATCGTGAACATGTTACAATTGTGTATTCCAAGCCAAGAATTGGGAACTAGTCAAAAGGGCCAAAAATTCCAGCCCAGCGTGCCCCGCGCCAGTTTTATGCATAATCCGGCGCGCCCCGCGCTGGTCATATAGGAGTATAGCGCGCCCCGCGCCATTTGTAGCGCGCCCCGCGCCGAGCCGCTTTGAAGACCTGCATACCTAGCGTGCCCCACGCCATTTGTAGCGCGCCCCGCGCCAGTCACGCGGCACGGAATCCGACGAACGCATTTTTGAAGATTTTATCAGTTTTCTTTCCTTAATTTTAGGGATTTCAGTATATTTCATAATTCTATTGTAGTTAGGATATTTTAAGATATGATTTTGAATCAAAATCAATTGTTATTTCCTTTTAGGATTATAGGGTTTCATAGTTAGTATAAATAAGTTTTATGCTTGTAATTCAAAAACACATTACAATTATTCTGAGTTTATTCATACTTGAGAGTTATTATCTACTTTTGGTTCTTTGAAGAATTTCTAAGCTAATTTCTTAGTTTTTCTTTTGAGATTCATATTTAACTTATCATACAACAAACCATAGTTGTGTGTGGCGTTATTCTATTATATCTTACAATCATACGGAGGAGATTATCGTTTTCCATCTAAACGAGGGTCAAAGTGTTGTTGGTGTTCCATCCATCACGCATTCAAAATTGCTTGATCGACTATTCCAAGGTTTATCGTCTAAATTCGGGCGAGGGATTAAGAATTCGAAAGAGTTCCATCAAACTTACTTACTAGAAACGATTCGGGCGACGACCACCTCACGCAAGCGTGCCGTGGAGTCTATCATTTGGTATCAAAGCTACGTTTTCTAGCTAAGTATCTATCTTTATTGTATCATTGGATTTGTGAGTAAAAAAAAGAGTATAGAAAATTTTATTTCAGTTATTTCAATTTGTTCATAGGTTTCATCTTCAATTCCGTAATCGAGATTGTTGGTACTTATATTCATATCTACTAAAGTTGTTTGTGATAAGTTATTTTGAATTGATTAGTAAAACCAAGGATTTTGCTAGGTAAATTCGAAAAGAACCTATTAGAGAGAATATTTAGAGGTAAAAGGCTTAGTGGTGAGATCAATTGAGGGAAAAAGCCTATTGAGTGATACACGAGTGAAACATTAATCGAGCGAAACACGTAAGGGAGTGGTGAGGAAAATATTTTGCTACTAACCTCTATTTTGCAGGAAAAATGTCTAGTACCAAAGATAAAGGTGTTATGGAAGATCATCCAGCAAAGTTTAATCCAAAATTTGTGATGGAAGCTATGATGAAAGAATTCACTAGAAAGTTGGATATGGCGATGGAGCAAGTGAATGAGCGTTTCGACCAAATGAGTGCGTCCCAAGGACCCCAGTTTCAACATCCTCATGGGGCACGTCAGCACGGAAGAACGCATCAAAGAGAAGCTAGACAAGAGGAAAATTACTATGAAGGGGGATTTAGTGAAGAAGAGGACCGTGAATCTGACTTTATCCATAGGAGGCGAGGAGCAAGGGATAGAGGCGGTAGGAATAGAGAAGATGGCAATTTGGATAGCATCAAAATGAAGATTCCAGCTTTCCAAGGGAGGGTGATCCTGAGGCATACCTAGAGTGGGAAAAGAAGATGGAGTGGGTTTTTGAATGTTACAACTATTCAGAACTCAAGAAAGTCAAACTTGTCGCTACGGAGTTTTCGGCTTATGCAGTCACTTGGTGGGATCAGCTGATGATCAGCCGGAGAAGGTGCGGAGAACGGCCGATTGAAACTTGGGATGAGATGAAGACGGTTATGAAAAAGAGATTTGTACCAGACTACTATCACCGTGAGATAGTTCGGAGCCTACAAAGTCTGAAACAAGGTAGCCGGAGTGTAGAGGACTATTACAAGGAGATGGAGATGTTGTTAGCTAGGGCAAACATCAATGAGGATAGCGAAGCAACAATGGCCAGATTTTCGGCGGGACTAAATTGGGAGATTTCAGATCTAGTAGATCGACAACATTATGTGGTATTGGAGGATATGGTACACATGGCTATCAAGATTGAGAAATAGCTTAAGAGGAGAGGTAGCCAACGATCAATGTCAAATCCGAGTTCATCATGGAAACCCAATATTGGCAAGCGAGAGGAGAAACCAGCCGTGAGTAAACCCAAATTTGAGCCAAAACCGGAAACGACTAATAGAGGAGTACAAGATAAAACTGACCCTACTTCTTTAAATCGTAATCGAGATATTAAATGTTTTAAATGTCAAGGTAGGGGACATATTGCAAATCAATGTCCGAATCAAAGAACGATGTTGTTACTTGACAATGGAGAGGTGGAGACTGAGGGGGAAGATAATGATAGTGATTCTATGCCATCGCTAGAGGAAGCAGAAGATAGGGAAGTTGCGGTATTTGGAGAAGTTTTGGTGACTAGAAGAGTACTTAGTACACAACTGAAGGAAGAAAGCACCGAACAGCGGGAAAATTTGTTTCACACTAGGTGCTTGGTCAATGGGAAAATTTGTTGTGTCGTGATAGATGGGGGTAGTTGCACGAATGTAGCAAGTAAGGTTATGGTAGAGAAATTGGGGCTTTCCACAACTAAACATCCTCAACCTTATCGATTGCAATGGCTCAATGATAGTAATGAGATTAAAGTTACTAAACAGGTCTTGGTGCCATTTACTATTGGGAAGTATGTGGATGAAATCTTGTGCGATGTGGTTCCAATGCAGGCGAGTCACATATTGTTTGGTCGACCATGGCCATTTGACAAGCGTGTGAAGCATGATGGCTTTACAAATGAATATTCTTTTGTTCACAATAAAAAGGAGGGTTACTTTATGTCCTATGTCCCCACAACAGGTGCATGAGGATCAACTTCATCTGCAGAGAGATCATGAAAAAAGAAAAGAGAGTGAAGAAAAGAAAAATAATGAGGAAAAAAAATAAGAGAGAAAAAGAAAGAGAGAAAAGAAAAGATGAGGAGCGAAAAACAAATATCTATGCAAAAAAGAGTGATGTGAGGCGAGCTTTAGAGGCTAAACAGCCGATGATTATACTTCGGTATAAGGAGGCACTTTTGAGTACTAAGGCTAACGATTCTTCTTTGCCTAGTGTTGTTTCATCTCTTTTGCAGGATTATAAGAATGTGTTTCCCGAGGAGCTTCTACAAGGATTACCACCCATTCGGGGAATTGAGCATCAAATTGACTTCGTACCTGGTGCAACCCTTCCAAACCGTCCAGCTTATCGGAGCAATCCCGAGGAAACGAAGGAGTTGCAAAAGCAAGTTGGCGAACTTATGGAGAAGGGGTTCGTAAGAGAGAGCATGAGTCCATGTGCAGTTCCGGTGATTTTAGTGCCTAAAAAGGATGGGAGATGGCGCATGTGCATAGATTGTCGAGCGGTGAATAATATTACGGTAAAATATCGACATCCCATTCCACGATTAAATGATATGTTAGATGAATTGCATGGGGCATGTGTATTTTCTAAAATTGATTTGAAAAGTGGGTATCATCAAATTAGAATGCAAGAGGGTGATGAATGGAAAATTGCTTTTAAAACAAAATATGGTTTATATGAGTGGTTAGTGTTACCTTTTGCTTTAACTAATGCACCTAGTACTTTCATGAGATTAATGAACCATGTTTTGCGTCCGTTCATTGGAAAATTTGTGGTAGTTTATTTTGATGATATTTTGATATATAGCAAAAACTTGGGAGAATATGCATTGCATTTAAAATCTGTTTTAGATGTTCTTAGAAAAGAGAAGTTATTTGCTAACATGGAAAAGTGCACGTTTTGTACAGATAAAGTTGTTTTTCTTGGATTTGTTGTGAGTTCACAGGGAGTTCAAGTGGATGAAGAGAAAATACGTGCAATCCGAGAATGGCCGAGTCTGACAAATGTGAGTCAAGTTCATAGTTTTCATGGACTCGCGAGTTTCTACCGACGCTTTGTGCAGAACTTTAGCGACATCACAGCACCAGTGACTGAAGTGATCAAGAAAAGTGTAGGATTTAAGTGGAGTGATGAACAGGAAAAGGCATTTAATTTAATTAAGGATAAATTGACTAATGCGCCTTTGTTTTTTCTGCCTAACTTTGCTAAAACTTTTGAGATTGAGTGTGATGCTTCAGGTATAGGAATTGGAGCGGTGCTGATGCAAGAAGGAAAACCAGTAGCATACTTCAGTGAGAAGTTGAGTGGAGCTGCTTTGAACTATCCAACATATGATAAGGAGTTGTATGCATTGGTTCGAGCGTTGGAGACATGGCAACACTACCTTTGGCCTAAAGAGTTCGTGATTCACACTGATCATGAATCTTTGAAGTACTTGAAGGGACAACATAAGCTGAACAAAAGACATGCAAGGTGGATGGAGTTCATTGAGACATTTCCGTATATCATCCGTTACAAGCAAGGTAAGGAGAATGTTGTTGCTGATGCTCTTTCGAGAAGGTACGTGTTATTAAATACTCTTGATACAAAATTGCTTGGTTTTGAACGAATTAAAGAGTTTTATGTTAATGACCTTGATTTTTGTGAAGAGTTTAAATTATGTGAAAAGAATGTTGTAGGTAAATACTTTAAAGTTGATGGTTTTCTATTTCGAGAAAATAAGCTATGTATACCTGCATATTCTTTGCGTGAGTTGTTGGTTAGAGAATCACATGGGGGAGGCTTAATGGGTCATTTCGGTGTTGAAAAGACTTTATCTGTTTTGAAAGAACATTTTTATTGGCCCCATATGAAACGAGATGTAGAAAGAATTTGTGATAAATGTATTACATGTAAACAGTCTAAGTCTCATGTTCATCCTCATGGATTGTATATGCCATTGCCTATACCTAATGAACCTTGGGTTGATATATCTATGGATTTTGTGTTGGGTTTACCTAGGTCTAAGCATGGTCATGATTCTATATTTGTGGTCGTGGATAGATTTTCTAAAATGGCACATTTTATTCCATGTCACGAAACTGATGATGCATCCCATATTGCTGATTTGTTCTTTAGAGAAATTATTCGGTTGCATGGCATGCCTAGAACAATTGTTTCAGATAGAGATTCTAAATTTTTGAGCTATTTTTGGAAGACATTGTGGTGTAAGTACGGTACTAAATTGTTATTTTTCACTACTTGTCACCCACAAACTGATGGTCAAACAGAAGTAGTTAATAGAACTTTATCTGCATTGTTAAGGGCAATCATTAAGAAGAATATTAAATATTGGGAGGAATGTTTACCACATGTTGAGTTTGCATATAATCAGTCTGTTCATTCTGCTACACAATTTTCACCATTTGAAATTGTTTATGGTTTTAATCCTTTGACACCGTTGGATTTATTGCCATTACCTATTTCTGAATTGACTAACATGGATGGAAAGAAAAAGGCTGAATTTGTTAAGCAGATACATGGAAAGGAAAGGCTTAACATTGAGAGGAGGACAGAGCAATATGTTAAACAAGCTAACAAGGGCCGACGTCAAGTGATCTTTGAACCAGGAGAGTGGGTTTGGCTTCATATGAGGAAGGAAAGGTTTCCGGCTCAAAGATGATCGAAATTGCTTCCAAGAGGGGATGGTCTATTTCAAGTGCTTGAATGCATCAATGACAATGCCTACAAATTGGATTTGCCTGGTGAGTATGCCGTTAGTGCCACATTTAACGTTTCTGATCTAAGTCCGTTTGATGTAGGTGATGATTTGAGGACAAATCTTTTTCAAGAGGAGAGGAATGATGAGGACATGCCTAGCTTGGGCAAGGATGAGAGTTATGGAGTGATTTCGGTGCAAGTTCCAGTTGGACCAATGACGAGAGCTCGGGCTAAACGCTTCAAGGAGGGGATTAACGGATTCAAGAAGCTTGGAAGGATGAAGATTCCAGGATGAAGGCTTTGGAGTTAGAGTCCAAGATCGTGAACATGTTACAATTGTGTATTCCAAGCCAAGAATTGGGAACTAGTCAAAAGGGCCAAAAATTCCAGCCCGGCGCGCCCCGCGTTGGTCATATAGGAGTATAGCGTGCCTCGCGCCATTTGTAGCGCGCCCCGCGCCGAGCCGCTTTGAAGACCTGCATACCTAGCGCGCCCCACACCATTTGTAGCGCGCCCTGCGCCAGTCACGCGGCACGAAATCTGAGGAACGCGTTTTTGAAGATTTTATCAGTTTTCTTTCTTTAATTTTAGGGATTTCAGTATATTTCATAATTCTATTGTAGTTAGGATATTTTAAGATAGGATTTTGATTCCAAATCAATTGTTATTTCCTTTTAGGATTCTAGGGTTTCATAGTTAGTATAAATAAGTTTTATGCTTGTAATTTAAAAACACATTACAATTATTCTGAGTTTATTCATACTTGAGAGTTATTCTCTACTTTTGGTTCTTTGAAGAATTTCTAAGCTAATTTCTTAGTTTTTCTTTTGAGATTCATATTTAACTTATCATACAACAAACCATAGTTGTGTGTGGCGTTATTCTATTCCATCTTACAATCATACGAAGATTATCGTTTTCCATCTAAACGAGGGTCAAAGTGTTGTTGGTGTTCCATCCATCAGGCATTCAAAATTGCTTGATCGACTATTCCAAGGTTTATCGTCTAAATTCGGGCGAGGGATTAAGGATTCGAAAGAGTTCCATCAAACTTACTTACTAGAAACGATCCGGACGACGACCACCTCACGCAAGCGTGTCGTGGAGTCTATCACATAGGATTCCCAGAGATTGGAGAGTTCCAAGATTCCTGGACAGTAGCATTAAACCCTTCCAAATTAAGCATATAATTGAAGAATTGAAAAGGCTTTGGAAATCTTTGGACATGGATGCCAGTTTTCAAAATAATAGGGCAATGATCAGACAAACCTCGAGGTTCAAAGCAGGCTTGGGAGTCAGTCATGCTACGGAACCAAGCAGGATTACCCAGAGACCTATCCAGCTTCCTATAAATGGGATTTTACACCTGAAAGTTCCACCAAGTGAAATAAGGACCAATAGCTCGGATGTCATCAACTCCAAGAGATTCAATACATTCATTAAAGTCAGTGATGCCACTGTCCCACGAGTTATTACCACCATCAGCTTCATGACAGCCCCTGATTGAATTAAAGTCACCAAGAATACACCAAGCAGAGTCAGATGAACAAAGAAGAAGGTCATTCCAAAGAGGCCTCCTATTAGAGACAGAGTTCATACCATAGACAATAGATACAAGAAAAGCGGAATTACTATCAATCAAATGCAGTTTACAATGGATAATCTGAGAAGACCGAAATAAGATATCAACCTTCCAGATTCTAGGATCCCACCCCACCTAGATTCTACCATTATAGTGAAACTCATAATTGAATTCCCAGTCCCAATTTCTACAGAGAGCGCGGGAGATTCTCGCAGCTTTATGGGCTTTAACTCTAGTTTCAATCAGACCAATAAAGGAAACATTGTTACTATTCAGAAGATTACGAACAAAAGCCTGTTGGTTTTTTATTAAGACCACGAACATTATAGGAACATAAATTGATCATAAAAAAAGAAAAAGATGGTTAGGAAGGGGATTTACCCCTGCCCCTGCTAGCTTTGGAAACACCCTTGGAATGGTCTTTTCCTTTTCCTGTATGGAAAGAGATTACCTTTTTTGATGTCACCTCATTGGAGGATAACTTGTTTGTGTATTCTTTTTTTTTGCTAAATTTAAAACTGTATAAAAATAAGAAGAATGTACAAACAACATGGGAAACCCCAATCAGAATATAGCATAGACGTCATAGGACAGGGCCTGTGATGTCATGACTATAAAGGATTACAAGACCAAATGCCTAAAAAAAAAAATTTACAATCAAGACATCAAAAACATAAGTAGCCAAACTGGAAAGAAAGACCAAAACAACAACAGCAATAAGAGATAAGGGCCCAGCCCAAAAGCAAAACCAGCCCCAAAAGGAAGGACCTGACCAAAGTCTGCACAAGACAAAGTCTGCACAGCCAGCAGCAACACAAAGACTACACAACCTGCACAACAAGGAAGGAGCAATAACCAGAACCAAGCACTCGCAACACCGACTAGCAGAAGCAGCAGCAAAGCTACCAACGAGCAGAAACAAAACCCAAGTAGCAGCATGAGCAAAAGAACCCAGCATCAGCAACCACAAAGCAGGAAGGCCAAGCCAAAAGCCAGCAAAACAGCAAGGTAACAAAGCCAACAAGCCCAACCAGTCCATGAGCAGACACGCTGGCCACAACAGCAACAAGCAGCAGCAGGAAAACAACTGAATAAAACATGCAGCAACAAAGGTACCCACAGTAGCGGAGAGAGAAAATCAACCCCAACAGCAAACCAGGAACAAAAAATTGAAAGGATAGCAAACAAGCAGCACCCAGAGCACCCAAAAGAGTAAACTGCAGAAGCATTGAAGAAACCCCCAAAATGCAGCAAATCAAGGATCAGCAGGCATAAGCCAACGAAAGACCACCCCATCAACCAAGGCACAAACCAAACTCCAACCTCGATCATGATCAAAACCAGCAGCCCAATGCAGCAACCAAAACCAACTGCAACAACAAGCTGCAACAAGCCAGCCAACCCGCACAAGCAGTACAAAGCAACTGCATTAGCCCCCAACAAAGAAGCCATGGCAGAAGCCCAGCAGAAAAAAGGAAGTGCAACAAACAGCAACAAGGAGAAGCAGTTGCCAGGAAGAGCAAAACTAGCACAGACAACCCAAGCCAGCTGCAAAGTAAACGAACAGCCCCAAACACGGACGCCCAAGCAGCAGCACCAACAAGAGAAAACCTGCCATTAACACAGAACCAACAGGTCCAGCCAAAGAGAGAAGGATCAGCACATGCAGGAGTAAACCGGGAGTCAACACACAAAACAGGGCCAAACCCATCCCCAGCAGAGCTAAACGACAACACAGCAGCAATACCCCACACAACCAGCCACCAAAACCAATAACAGCAACCGCCCCAAACAGCCAACCAAAGGGCAGCAGTAGTGAAAGCTGCAAACCGAACCAACAACTAGCCAACCAGCCAACCAGCTAGGGCGAAGCAGCCAAGGCATAGACAACCCAACAAGGCAGTAGCGAACACAAATCATCAAAATAAACCCAGCGGCACAAAGCAGACAGGGGCAACAGATCAACTCCAACCAGAACAGGGTTAACAACACCACACCAAACAAAAGGAAATTAAAGGAAATTACAAACTCCATTTAAGAAGGGATGGATCAGAAATTTTTGCTCTATGAAACTTTGCATAAGAGTGCAACCGACATTTAATAATATGTAAAATGATGTTGGCAAGAGTGTGGGCAGGGATGCTTGGATTGCCATGAAGCCGAGAGTTTCTTTCCTTCCAAATATAATAAACAGCAGTTGCAAAGCATAACTTGAGCAACAGCCTTTTTAGGCCCTTTTGGTTTCCAAAACTGGTCCAGTGGATAAACCCATCCCAGTCACACGGAAAGCCAACCCAATCACCATAGGCGAGCACAATAGAGAGAATAATATTAGAGTAAGTGCATACAAAGAAGAGGTGGTCATGGGACTCATTTTGCAGGTTGCAAAGCATGCATTTAGGGTCACAAGATCTAGAGAATTTCGAGATACGGTCCATGGTTTGGAGTCTCTTAAGGACAGCAAGCCATAAAATAAAGGAGAAACGAGGCACAGAGAGCTTTGGCCAAACAGTGTTGAACCAAAGGACAACAGGCTTTTTGGATCTTAAGGATTCCCAGATAGTGGAAGCTCTGACCAAATTGGAGGGGAGGTTATCCCACATGATGGAATCAGACATGTTAATATTGAAAGGGATGGCATAATCAAAATTTGTTCTAAACGTAATTAAAGTTAAATGGTTGCTTTGAGGGAGCTGTCAATGGTTTGAGGCAATGATGTCACTAACCTTAGCCTGAGCACCCAGCCTCGAGAGGAAAATAATGGGAGAATTTGGAGAGGAACAAATAGGCTCTGCCCATTGAGCCAGGGTCGAACCATAAACTAGTATGCTGACCATTGCCAATTTTATACTTTATAAGACGGCTAGCAGAAGAACGTAATTTGAGGACCTTCCTCCAGATCCAAGAGCAGTCAGAAGGAATTTTAATGCTCCAGAAGTTACTAGCCTTGAGAATGACCCGCTTAACCCAAATAGCCCAAAGGCTAGAGGGGGAAGGATGAATGACATTCCACAGATGGAGGGAAATTAAGGAGATGTTCCATTCATCAAGCTTCTTGATACCAAGCCCACCCTTAGACATAGGATAAGATAGATAGTCCCAAGAAACCTTATTGCCATATTTTGCCAAGCTACTCCCTTTCCATAGGAATCTCGAAAGAATCTGCTGGATAGTCTTGAGAACACCTTTAGGAAGGATAAAATGTGCAGACCAGAAAGATTGCATTGAAAAAAGAACAGACTTTATAAGTTGGAGTCTCCCCGCATAGGAGAGAAAGCAGTTAGTCCAAGAGGATACTCTTTTAGTAATATTCTCAATAAGAGGAACACAATCTTGAATAGATAACTTTGCCGCAATAAGAGGCACACCAAGGAACTTGATAGGGATGGTACCAAGGGGAAACCCAGGTAATCTAAGAAAAGATGTCTATCAAGGGGGCTAACATTTGCAAGATAGCAGCTGCTTTTTGCAGCGTTAGGGAAAAGCCCAGAAATACGGGCAAAATCCATGATCCCATAATGCAAGATTTCAACAGACTTGAGGTCCCCATTACAAAAAAAAGAAGGTCATCCGCAAAACAGAGGTGGGTGAGATCACACTCTTTTGTGTGCCAATGGTGCTTAAAGGACGGGTGGGCAGAGCCTTTGAGTAACATTAAGGAGAGAACCTCCATAGCGAGCACAAAGAGGTAGGGAGAAAGTGGGTCACCCTGCCTTAACCCCCTGGAACTGTTGAAATAACCACAGAGGCTGCCATTAACTTTAAGAGAGAACATAGATGTGCTGAGACAACCCTTAATCCAATCAATAAAAAAAGGGGGGAACTTGAAAAATTGAAGGGAGCAAAAGAGGAAGTCCCAGGAAATGGTGTCAAAAGCTTTTCGAAGATCAATCTTTAAGGCACATCTTTACGGGCCCGATTTTCTATTGTAGCCTCTAAACAACTCTTGAGCAAGAAGGATATTATCCCCGATCTTCCTTCCGGGCACAAAAGCAGACTGGAAAGGAGAAATAAGGTCTGACAAAATAATTTTAAGCCTAGAGGCAATGATCTTGGAGATGCATTTATAGGTAGTGTTACAACATGAAATAGGGCGAAAGTCATTCGTGGAAGAAGGGTTTAGGACCTTGGGAATAAGAGCAATAGCAGTTGCATTAACCTCCTTAAGCATACATCTATTCGAGAACAACCGCGACAGTTGGCGCAGTGGTTCAAATGAGGCCCTGGGGTGAACCGTAAACTCGGACGTCCTGGGATCGAATCCCACTAGCAACAATTGTTAGCGGCCATGGGTCGTACGTATCAGGGTGACGCCATGTCTTAGGCGAAGCCTGTACGCAAAGGCTGGCTTGGGCTCGGGGGATTTAGTCGGGTTGCGACCCGGAAACCCACGATTAACCAAAAAAAAAATCTATTAGAGAAGAAATTTTTTACCGCATTAGTAAAGTCATCACCGATAATGTCCCACGAGTTCAAAAAGAAGTTGACATTAAACCCGTCTGGGCCAGGGCTCTTATTTTGTTTCATGGATTTCAGAGTACCATAGATCTCCTCATTTGAGACAAGCCTAGTCAGATGAAGAGCATGCGTGGGCGAAACAGTTTTATCCCAATTCAGAGTAGAAAGGGTAGAAAACATGTCATTGCAAGGAGGAGGGGCATGAAGAATGTCCTTAAAGTAGTTAACAGCCACTTCCCGAATCTCAGAATGCTCCGAAACCATACAACCATCCTTATTCTTAAGAGAGAAGATTTTATTACGATTCCAACGACTTTTGGTATAACTGAAGAAAAACTTTGAGTTATTATCCCCATGGTTAAGCCATTGGACCTGAGACTTCTACCTGGCAAGACTTTCTTCTAAGATAAGAGCAGTCCAATATTTTTTGGTAGTCAACCTTTCCTCAATTCGCAAAGAGGCGATATCCGGACTAGAGGGGTTAGAATCAATAGAATGTTGAACAGAGTGAAGGGCAGATCTTAGAGATTGGACAGAAGTAGACAGGTGCCCATGATTTGAATTTAGAGCAATAAGGGCTTTTTTAACTCTACGTAATTTTGCAGCAAGAGTAAAGAGAGGGTTCCCAGAAATATGGCAGTCCCAAGCTTCCAAAACAGCAGACTGATACCCCTCAATATCCATTAAAAAATTAAAGAATTGGAAGGGTTTCCTGGCCTGGGGGAGAACAAAACCAGTATTCAGAATAATAGGGCAGTGGTCCGAAAGGCCCCTCGCACCAATGGAAACAGGCATTTGACATTCCATTAAACCAAGCAGGGTTCCCCAAAGCTCTGTCAAGTTTTTTGTGTATTGGGTTTGCAAGCCGCCCATCCCACCAAATGAAGAGAGGCCCTGTGGAATGAATATCATCAGCACAAATATCAGACAAGCATTCCTTGAAATCATGCATCCCAATATCCCAATTTTCCACTCCCCCCATAGCTTCCTCAAGACTTTTAATGATATTGAAATCACCTAAGAGGCACCATTTGGCAGAAGGAGAAGCGAGAGAAGATAGGTGAGACCAAAGAGGCCTCCTAGAAACAGCAGTGTGGAGACCATAAACAATGGAGACAAAAAATTCATCTTTAGAACTGATGAGCATAAGCTTACAGTGGATAAGTTGATCAGATTTGAAAATGTTAGCAACATTCCAAATGTTAGGGTCCCAACCAATCCAAATGTGCCCATTACAATGGTGTTCATAGTTGAATTCCCACGTCCAGTTTCTATAAATAGCAGCAGAAATTGATTTGGCCTTTACGCATTTTACCCTAGTTTCCACTAGCCTAACAAAGGAGATTTTGTTTGCAACCAGGAACGAGTTGACATCAGCCATCTTTAGCTTATTGTTGATACCCCTAATATTATAAGAGCATAAATTAACCATAAAGAAAAGGAAAAAGATTAAGAGGAAACTCCCCCAATATTTAACAAAAAGAAAAAAGAAAACTCCCCCAACAGTTTGGGTACGAGGAAGACAGCCCCCCTGCCCTTCCTTTCTAACCATAAGATCATTACAGATGGAATCCCTTTCTATTTGCACATCCACAGGTTTAACAACTGAATCCAGGGGGAAAGAGCTAACAGAATTTATTTCCGTCATTGGGTCATTAGCCTCAGCCAGCTTTTTATTTACCAACAACCTAACATCTTCATCTGCACCCAATTCATCCAAATTACCCGCAATGGGGGAGAAGGAATTACTCACAGAGGTGCCAACACCCCTAAGCTGGGGAGGGGGGAGTACTTTGAGCCCTTGAAACTTGAAACCCAGTCATGGGGAGGTTTTTGGGAGCCATTTTGAATGGGCACTAAAACACCCTCAGTTTCCATGATGCTTGGGAGGCTACCAGAAGAATGCTTAACTTTATCTCGATCTTTATGTTTCAAAATTGGGCACAGAGGTTTTGCAGCGGGGATGGATGCCTGAGCGGAGACCAGAACAGGACTGGGAAACTGAGCTGGACAATGGGGGGGAAGTCCCACCGAAGCCAAACATTCTATCTGCTCCTTATGAGGTTGAACAGGCAGAGGCTCAATAGAGGAGGCCTTTTTAACCCACATATAATTTGCTCTAGGGCATTTAAGGAGGGAGTGACCAAAAGAATTGCAATGAGAATAAGAAAGAGGTTTGTTCTGATATTCCACCCTAATAGCAACCAATTTTTCAGAGTTTGTTTCATTATCAACAACCACTTCCAATATATCAGGGAGAGCAGAGGATGTCTTAATTTCAATACATATTCTAGCAAAATTCATCGATTCAAGCTTTGCATTAATTTTATCAACAAACAGAGGCTTCCCAATCCCACTTGCTAAATAGCTCAAGCCCTTCGGTGCCAGGTTGGACATTGGGACATTATAGAATTTAACCCAAATAGGGGCAGCGCTGCAAGGCTCCGAGAGCGAGTCAATCTTCCTTCCATTATTTTAGAACAATAAGCCTATTTGAAAAATACCACGGACCTAAGGCCAGGACGTTTTCCCTCTCCGCAGGAGAAGAGAATTTAAAAACGAAAAAACCCTTTTCCTGCAAGAAGACTTTTTGGAGGCCATACTTGTTCCAAAGTTTGTGGGAAATATCATCGACAAGCTTAAAAGGCAGACGGGAATTCAAGAACCCCCCAACAAGACTGGAATTCCAAAGGTTGTTACCCATTTTCAATACCTCAGAGGGAGGCTTAATAATAACCCGACCATCAGCAGAGGAGGGGGGAGCAGGGGGAAGGTAATCGAGGGTAAAAAGGGCACGTTTCCACCATGAGAAACAACAGAGCTCCAAGATTTTGGAGGTTGACACGGTATCACAACATCAGGGGAATCAGATAATATAACCTCCACCTTCTGTAAACTAGAAGCAGCAACAATCTTTAGAGTAGGATCGATAGCCGGAACACTAGCGGGGAGGGATGGAACATCGTTTCTCTAGGGACTTTTGACAAGCAGATTGTGAGTGTTATCCACCCTTGCAATAGCCCCAGTTTTAACAAACGCATTAATATCTTGAATTGAGATGCCATGAGCAGCAAGGCAGTCCATGAGCTCAAGGTTCCTTTTCCTTTCGGCAATGGCATCAATTCGATCCTGGCGGGAAAAATGCATAGCTGCCTTTACAATATCTGGAGACGGGGAAGAAGGCCCAAGACCCTCAGTAACGTCACTGTCGGCAACTAATACATTAGGAGCAACCGATAAATCCAACGGTGACGGCTTAAGAACCACTAAATTTGAAAGGGAGGGCGAAACCCCCAGATCAGTAGGCGAATCCAAAGAAATAAAATTTGCTACGGATAGAAGGTTATCCATTGAAGAGAGAGAAAGGGATAAGAAGGGAGGGAAAAGATAACAAAGATGAAACTAGGGACAAAGGAACAGAAAAGAGGATCCAGGAGGAAAAGAAAGAGAGGAAGGAGACGCGAGAAGAGGGAGAGAGAAGCAGAAAAGAGAAGCCCTAGCTCGGGTAGAGGCTAGAGAGAGATTCCTAGAGAGAGAAACATTTTTTGACTTCACTCAAATTGGGTCTTGCCCCAGAGTAACCATCACATCTGACCCTTGTTTGTGGATTCCAGGGAGTCCTTTACAAGTATGACATTCTTCATCTGAACCAGTGAGCAAGGAACCTCCGGGTCAAGAGAGAAGTCAACAGCAAGAGGAGAGAAAGAGTTGGAAAGAAGGGGAGGAGGTTCAGATGAAGAAACTGGGCACTCATCATGAGGACCAGGAGAAGCAGTAGGAGAAGAAGAGATTATAGTTTTGGAGACAGTGACCCAGCTATCATCATTAGGAGAAACAAAACCCGATGAAGAAGGAAAGGCTTGTGAAGGAACTGCAGGGGGAGTAGCAAGGCACGGAGCATTGGAAGGATCCGCAGTAGAAACAGTGTGGAGAGGATCCTCCTTTAAAGATTTTTTCCTCCATTGGACATTTGCCTGGGGGCATTTGAGCAAAGAGTGCCCGAAGGTCTTACAGAGCTGGCAAAGAAGAGGTTTGTTTGGATATTCAACAGCCACTTCAACTAAGGTATGGGGTCTCCCCTCTTGACTAGGAATAGTCACCATTATTAAATCGGGAAGCTTAGAGTCCACTCCTATCTCCACACAAATACGTGCAAAAGGCATTGGCTCTAAAGTTTCAATTTGCTTATCCATAAACAGAGGTTTACCAATGCCACTGGCAAGTCGGCAGAGGCCTTCAGAAGTCCAGAAGGAGTAAGGAATCTGCTTAAACTTAACCCAGATTGGCGATGTCAAGCAAGGCTTAACATGGAAATTAACTCCCTCCTGCCATGGCTATAGAGAAACCAGTTTATTAGCCACATACCAAGGACCCAGAGCTAGAACATTATCTCTAGCATAAGAGGAAAGGAATTTGAAAATGAAGTAGCCCTTATCATGGCGATACACCTTTTGAAGCCCATACTTGCCCCAGATCTTAAAAGAATGAGATTCAACCAACTTAAAGGGTAGTTTAGAGTTAAAAATGCCAACCAGATTAGAGGACCAACGGTTGTAACCTTCCAAATAAACCTCCGAAGGGAGGCTGATGACTACGGAGCCATTCTCCTCGGCAGGAGGATAATAGGTCATAGGGGTTTTCCCCATATTTGGTTGAGGTTTAAGACCAGAGACGACTTGGCTCCAAGAAAGAGTGCCAATACCAGCTGGAGGGTCTGGGTTCGAACCAACTGAAGGACAGGAAGAAGGGACAGAGTTATGAGAGTGATTAGGAGAGAAAGCGAGAGACTCAGGCTGAGTGGGGTTAGGAGTGAGAGAGGGGATAGGAGGAGTTGAAGAGTGAAGGGGTGGAAAGAGGAAGGAGAGGAGGGATTAGTGCCAGCGGACCCGGGAGGGTAGAGAGGGGAGGTAACCAGCTGAGATTGAAGTGACGATGGGATAGAGCAGGAGGGCAGAAGAGCACCGGACGGGGTAGAAGGGTACAACGAGTCGGGAGCAGAGCTGATAGTATCGGGCAGTGCATAATTAGTTATGGGCAAAGGAATAAAGGAATAGTCAGAAGAAGGGTGCTTTAGAATGTCTTTGATAGGTAAGTTGACTGCAAAAGTAAGGGAGGCGGATGGGGGGATCAAATTATTATAATGACCTGGAGGAATAAAATTATCACGAGGAGAAAAGGTAGTATGGGCTACGACAAAGAAGTTTGAACTGGCTGAAAATACATGGGGGGGTCGGTAAAGGGGATGGGTTGACTGGATTAGAGAGGGAGTGCTGCATAAGGGAGTATGAGCACGGGAGACCGACCAGCATGGGTAGGGTGGGAGGAGTAACAACCATCTGAGAAGGAGGCACAGAAAGGGCTGCATGGGCAACATTAGGGTGAGCTGCCAGCTTCCCACTCTGTACTGGTGACTGGGAAAGGGGGGACAAAGAGAGAAGGGATTAGCAGGAGTAACGTGATCTTCATGGGAAGTCACACAATCAGTATGGGCAATGGTAATAATCGGTTTGATAGGGGAAGAATGGTGGGAGTATGGGTAAGAAGCATGAGGTAAGATAGAATACTCAAAAGCTGCAGAGGCAAGAGGGACAACATTTGACCGGGACAGCTGATCAGAAGCATTTTCCAAATTAAAACCCATATCGTCAGAGGGAAAAGACAAAGAGTGGGATGGCTTAACTGGAGGTTGCAGATGGATGACGTGGGGAGCATGGCCTGTAGAAGTGTGAAGCGTGGCGAGGACAAGGAGAGGTGGCATGACAGAATTGGTGGTATGGGGGGAAATAGGAAGCGGCAAAGCTGAAGGAGCGAGGCTAAGGGTTACATGAGGAGCACGTGGTGAAATGACGTCAACATGGTGGGAAGAATGATTAAACAAAGGAATGGCCTGAGTAAAAAGCTGGGAAGACTGAAGAGAGGGCTCGGGTGGAGTACTAACGGTTACCAAAAGGGAATGGGCTGCATGGGATGGGGGTGATGTCAACATGGTGGATGCCCGAGGTAAGACCAACTAATGTGGGCAAATTAGAAATAGAATTAAGGATAGCAGCCGAGTGTGGGAGAAAAGGTGTGGGACCGGGTGAGGTTGCCTCACTAATCAATTTAAAAGGATAACCCGGTGTTGAATAGAGGTAAGGGGAATTGGCTGCAAGCGGCCCACTAGGATAGAGAACATTAACCGGAGCATGAATGCCTTGATCAGAATCAAGGTCGGCATGGGGAAATGATGAGCATTCCGAAAGTGGGAAACCCCCAAAAGAAGAGACTCGTCATCCGAACTAGTGTCATCCAAAGCAGGAGCATCAAGAAGAACACTGAACCCAACAGGAGAGGGAACCACCAAGGAAGAGTCCTCAGATTCATTAAAAACAAAACTAGAATTACCTAAAACGGAGGAATGCATTTTAGGATTAAAAAAACAAAGAAGAAAACAATTGAAGAACCAAGGAGGAAGAGTCATTTTGGTGTTGAAAAGACTTTATCTATTTTAAAAGAACATTTTTATTGGCCTCATATGAAACGAGATGTGCAAAGAATTTGTGATAAATACATTACGTGTAAACAGGTTAAGTCTCGTGTTCAACCTCATGGATTGTATACACCATTGCCTATATCTAGTGAACCTTGGATTGATTTATCTATGGATTTTGTATTGGGTTTACCTAGGTCTAAGCGTGGTCATGATTCTATATTTGTGGTCGTGGATAGATTTTCTAAGATGTCACATTTTATTCCATGTCACAAAACTGATGATGCATCCCATATTGCTAATTTGTTCTTTAGAGAAATTGTGTGTTTGCATGGCATGCCTAGAACAATTGTTTCAGATAGAGATTCTAAGTTTTTGAGTTATTTTTGGAAGACATTGTGGTGTAAGTTAGGTACTAAACTGTTATTTTCAACTACTTGTCATCCACAAACTGACGGTCAAACTGAAGTTGTAAATAGGACTTTATCTGCATTGTTAAAAGTTATTATTAAAAAGAACATTAAAGTTTGGGAATAGTGTCTACCGCATGTTAAGTTTGCTTATAATAGATCTGTTCACTCTGCTACACAATTTTCACCATTCGAAATTGTATATGGTTTTAATCCGTTAACTCCATTGGATTTATCACCATTACCTGCTTCTGAATTTACTAACATGGATGGAAAAAATAAGGCTGAATTTGTTAAGCAGATACATGAGAAAGCGAGGCTCAACATTGAGAGAAGAACGTAGCAATACGTCAGACATGCTAACATAGGGCACCGTCAAGTGATTTTTGAACCGGGAGAATGGGTGTGGTTACATATGCGGAAGGAAAGATTTCCAGCTCAAAGACGGTCAAAATTGCTTCCAAGAGGAGATGGTCCATTTTAAGTTCTCAAGCACATCAATGATAATGCCTACAAATTGGATTTGCCTGGTGAGTATAACGTTAGTGCAACTTTCAACATTACTGATATAAGTCTGTTTGATGTAGGTGACGATTTGAGGACAAATCTTTCTAAAGAGGAGAGGTATGATGAGGGCATCCTTTGTTCGGGGACGAATGACAACCATAGAGCGGATCCTATGCACATGCCGGATGGACCCGTGACGAGAGCTCGGGCTAAACGATTCAAGGAGGGCCTTAATGGAATGATACAAGGCATTTGGAGCGAGGATAGATCAAGTGTAGAGTTCAAGGAGCGGAATTCTAGGGCTTTGCAATTGGTTATGTTGTTACAAGCAGACATGCCAAGGGTGGGAACGATAGAAATGAAAGAAGATAAATTCTCAAATAGCAGGGTTCTCGCCCCGGCGAGAAAAACATGCCCAGGGATCCCGCCACGGCGAGAACTCGCCCCAGCGAGAAAATCAGGCCCAGAAAACTCGCTCCGGCGAGAACTTCTCTGCCCATTTTCGTCCCAACCAACTTTGAAGCCGCCCCGACCCATTCCTTATAGACTCCACGGCACGCTTGCGTGAGGTGGTCGTCACCCGGATCGTTTCTAGTAAGCAAATTGATGGACTCTTTCGAAATCTTAACCCAACGTCCAATTTGAAGACGAGAATCTTGATATGTTCGATCAAGCAATTGAATTCACGTAGGATGGAACACCAACAACACTTAGACCCTCGCTTCGAAGGAAAACGATAATCTCCGTATGATTGTATGATGCGATAGAATAACGCCACACACAACTATGGTTTGTTGTATGATAAGTTAAATATGAATCTCAAAAGAAAAACTAAGAAAACTACTTAGAAATCCTTCAAAGAACCAAAAGTAGAGAATAGCTCTCAAGTATGAATAAACTCAGAATATTATTGAATTGTTCTTGAATTACAATCATCAACTTATTTATACTAACTATGAAACCCTAGAATCCTAAAAGGAAATAAGAATTGATTTGGAATCAAAATCCTATCTTAAAATATCCTAATTACAATAGAATTATGAAAATATATTGAAATCCCTAAAATTAAGGAAAAGAAATCTGATAAAATCTTCAAAAACGTGTCTGCCTCGAAAAACGCGCCAACCAAAACTGACTATTCTCGCCGGGGCGAGAAAGTTGTACTGAAGTTCTCGCCGGGGCGATAATGAACAGAGAGATCTTGGCCGGGGCGAGAATGGACTAGGCTGGGGCGAGAATGGACAGAGAGGTTCTCGTCGGGGCGAGAATTTTGGCCTTATTGTTCTCGCCGGGGCGAGAACTCTGCAGCTTGGAAATTTTTTGTCTTCTCTCGTTTCCATCATTCCCAACCTTGGCGTGTTTGCTTGTATCATCATGACCAAATGCAAAGCCTTAGAATCCTGTTCCTCAAACTCTACACTTGATCTATCCTCGCTCCACATGCCTTGTATCAATCCATTAAGGCCTTCCTTGAATCGTTTAGCCCGAGCTCTTGTCACAGGCCCATCCGGCATGCTCATAGGATCCGCTCTAAGATTGTCATTCGTTCCCGAACCAAGGATGCCCTCATCAATTCCTCTCTGGCCATTTTCACCCCGACGAGCTTCCTAGTTCATTTTTCTCGCCCCGGTGAGAACGGTCAGATTTTATTGGCGTATTTTTTGAGGCAGACGCGTTTTTGACAATTTGGGACGTGGATTTCTTCCTTAATTTTAGGGATTTCAGTATATTTTCATAATTCTATTGTAATTAGGATATAAATATTTTCATTATTTCCTTTATGGATTCTAGGGTTTCATAGCTAGTATAAATAAGTTTTATGCTTGTAATTCAAGAACAATTCAATAATTATTCAGAGTTTATTCATACTTGAGAGCTATTCTCTACTTTTTGGTTCTTTGAAGAATTTCTAAGCGTTTTTTCTTAGTTTTTTTTTTAGATTCATATTTAACTTATCATACAA
This sequence comes from Aralia elata, assembly GCA_034770075.1. Taxonomy (NCBI): domain Eukaryota; kingdom Viridiplantae; phylum Streptophyta; class Magnoliopsida; order Apiales; family Araliaceae; genus Aralia; species Aralia elata. Next base: position 39,899,654 of record CM068383.1, on the reverse strand, counting down.
CAAACCAGAGTTATGTGTGGCATTATTCTATCACATCATACATTCGTACGAAGATTATCGTTTGATCTTAAACGAGGGTCTAAGTGTTGTTGGTGTTCCATCCTACGTGAATTCAATTGCTTGATCAAAATTATCAAGATTCTCGTCTCAAAATAGACGTTGGGTTAAGGTATCGAGAGAGTTCCATCAAAGTTGCTTACTAGAAACGATCTGGGCGACGAGCACCACACGCAAGCGTGCCGTGGAGTCTATCATCTTCACTTTGGGCAAATTGGATCAAAACCACCATCCTGCGGGGGAAAAACTTCTGGCACATAAATATCTTATCTGACTGTTCTTGGATCTGGAGGAAAGTTCTAAGATTGCGGCCTTTGACTCTTAACCACCTGTAGTACCATGTTGGTCTTGGGGATTGCATCAGTCTTTGGTATGACCCCTGGCTCCTAAACAAACCTATAAATCCGAATGCCAGCTTACTTAGTAACTCTGCTATCCCTGCTCATGCTATAGTCAGAGACATCATTCTTGATCTTCGCTGGAACCTTCCTTCCAATAATCACCATGAGGTGACTGTCTTTATGAACCTTTTTAATGACATTCCCCCTCCTCCTAACTCTGCTGATAAAATCACTTGGGCCTAAATGGATATCTGCAACCTCAAAGCAAATGTTATATGGGAGTCCATCAGAAACAGTGGCCCTGTTAATATCTGGCATAAGCTTCTCTAGCACAAGCATCATGTTCCCCGGTATTCTTTCATTCTCTGGCTAGGCCTCAATCGCCGACTGCCAACAAATGATATCACTCAGCACTACTCACATACTAGACCCTCAAACTGCCCTTTATGCCAGCTTCACCCTGAAACCTTTGAGCATCTCTTCTTCTCCTGTACCTACTCTACTACTGTGTTCACCACCACTTTCATGAAGGGCCATTGGCAAACCGTTCCTCATGATTGGGACTCTACCGTCTCCTTTATTGCTCAGTACAAAGGCAGGAAAATGACCAACGACATTCTTTCCCTTTGTCTGGCCACTACCTTCTACAAAATTTAGGAATCCAGAAACCACAGTATTCATAGAAATGTTCTCATTCCGCCTCGTATCCTTGCAAATGAGGTTATTAACCTAGTTAAATCTAGACTTTCCTCCTCCACTTCCTTTGCAAAGGTTGCTACTGCCTGCCATACCTACTGTAATTGGTTGTAACGTTGCCTCCAGTTTTGTCTAGATCTGATATGATTTGGTTTTAGTTGTATTGGTCTGGCTTTGGATCTATTTGCACCGGGCTTTTTATTTCTTATAAACCGTGGTGTTGCTGGTGTTTTGCTGTTTGGTCTAATCCGAATTGGCTCTGCCTTGTTTTTCGTCCTATGGTTCTGTCGTTCTGATCCCTTTGGTGCTGCGCTGGTGGAGTTTTGTTGCTCTTTTGTGCTGGTGCAGCCTCATGCCTTGTTTCTGGTGTTGCTGGTGTTTTGTGCTGAAGCTAGTGTCCAATTTCTTGCTTCAGTACTTTCGTGTTGGTTCAATTGGTGCAGCAGGTTCTGTGTGCGATTTACTGCAGTTTTTGGGCTTCGTGTTGGTTCATTTGGTGCTGCTCTTCTGCCTTTGTTGCTTCAGGTTTTGGGCATCCCCTTCTTCTTCGTGTTTGCTGCAGGTTCTGCTTGTTGGGCGATGTTGTACCCCTGTCTTTGTTTTTCCCGGGGCTGCTGTTTTGGGTTGCTCTTTTGGTTTTGCTGCTTTATGTTGTGTCCTTGGCCCCACGGTCTTGCTGCTATTTTCTTTCTCTTTGGGCCTCGCCTGCTTTGATTTTTCAATGTAATCCACTTTGGTTTCCTTTTGGTCCTTGTTGTTTGTTACTGTTTTATGCCTTCCTCGGGTTGTGAGGCTTTCCGTTTTTATTATGTAGTTGTTCTTCTTTCTGATTTGGGTTTCCTTTGACTTTATAGGGATTGTCCTATGAGGGTCATGGTAACTGCTTGCTGGGGTATGCCCCTTGAAATTTGTTCATTCTTTTCCCTTTAATGCATTTTAAACTTAACAAAAAAAAAATAATTCGAGCAATGCATAGACCATCTACAGGGAAGTGATTTGATTTTTGACTATGCATGTGATTTTGAATTATTTGATTTCTTGGTGATTAGACAAAAGGAACTTGTTGATTCGTTTTGTTTTGTGTTTAATCTAAGAATTCAAGAACGTTTGTGTATGCGATGGAAGAAGTTTCAAAAGATGATATTTGACTCGGGCGCATTATAGTGGTGTATATACTACATGATGGGTTCTTCATTCTAAAGTTTGATCCAGGAATTCGTTATTGGGAGGATATGCATCGAGAAGAGTTATATATGATGATATTTGATCCAGGAGGAGATAGAACTTTTCAGATTTTCATTTGCGTTTATTTTACTACATATACATTTGTTTTCGTAGGTAGTAGTATTAATTGCATTTCAGTTTTAGTTGCTAACTTAGCTTATTTTTATGTAGGGATAGATTTGTGGACGAATCCTTTTTGAGAAGAGATGCCAGATTTGAGGACAAATCCTCTTGAAGAGGAGGGGAATGACACAAGCATGAGGGGGTTAGAATTTTATGACAATCTTCCGACTCTAGCTACAAAGGTTCAACAAATGATTTCAAGTGATTGGGCTGAAAATTACTCAAGAATACTTATTGTGAAGTCCAATTCAAGGGAATCGTCAAAGCATTCGTCGAGGCATTCATTGTGGAATACGAGTCTTAGTTCTTTTTTGACAATGTGGAGTTTCCTAACCGCAATCGGACTAAGTCTCCCCACCCCGGGCCAGGCTTTGCGTACAGGCTCCGCCTAAGACATGGCTTCACCTAGAAATGTACGACCCGTGGCTGCGTTGCCTTTGCAGGCTTAACAATTGTTGCTAGTGGGATTCGATCCCAGGACGTCCGAGTTTACGGTTCACCTCGGGGCCTCATTTAAACCACTGCGATAACTGTCGCGGTTATACGAGTCTTAGTTCATTAATTGGGTGTAAGGAAAAAGTCCAAACAAAACCAAGCCTCCCTTGATACAGTGGTTAAGTCCACTTCTTGAGCACCAGGAGGTCTTGAGATCCATCCTTGCCAGAGGCTGGAATGTTAAATTTCATCTAAACTAGCAAAAAAAAGTCCAAACAAAGAATACCACTCAGGATTTAAGAACAAGGAAGGAGCAACAAAGGAGAAAAATTCTGCACGGATAGACTTTCCGGGCCCGACGCTCAAGCATTTCCCAGCATTTTCTTGACGCGTTTTGTACATAGAATTTGCACGGGAATTTGATGTTTTTAGTTATATTTTCCAATTCTAATATATTTAGGATATTTATTGGATAAGATTTTGTTTCCAAATTAATTTCTATTTCCTTATGAGTTTAGGGTTTCTTTTGTATAATATAAATAAGAGATTAGCTGTGGGGTTTCGCCGGTTTGGTTCCCCTGCGCCGTTTGATTTCTGGTGGTGCATCGCCGGTTTCTTGGGCGTCTCTTTTGGTGGACTGTGCTATTGTGATGACCAGAATCATAATTTGATTTCTTTGTTGCCAGAGTTTGGTTGGTTCTGTACTGTTCTCTGGCACTTCACCGGTGGTAGGTCACGGGATCAGTATTTGGGGCAGTGTGCTTTTATGGTGGGGCCCACTTGGGCTGTCGGCTATTGCTTCCAAGATCATATGAAGGAGATGACGTGCGTGACCTAGTTTGGGCCCACGGATTCAAAATTCAAAATGCTGCTTGGTCACTTTTCTGATATTTGTTTTGGAGCTAGGGCTTGTTTGGTTTTTCCTATTTCCTTAACCTCAGGATGTGAGGCTTTATTTTTATGTTAGGATTTTGTTTCCTAGATTTGTCTAGGTGCCTTTAGTCTCATGGGAGATAGGACTAATGTACTGATCTACAATGTATTATCCTTAATTTTTGCAATTAATATACAAACAAATTTAGCAAAAAAAAATATTCTGAGTTTACTCAATATACTTGAGAGGTTTTCTCATCTTTTGGTTCTTTAAGAATTCCTAGACTAGTTCTTAGTTTTCTTGAGAATTTAATTTGACTTATCATACAACAATTTATAGTTATTTCTATTGTGCTAACCAAATTTGTAGCCCACCATCAAATCATCGAATTTCAACCAAGAGATCATTCCGTTCCCTCATCATCAATTCCGAAGCGAAGCTACAATTGACAAATTCAAAGCTTACTAGAAGTTCACCCGTGACACAACAAGGGTCACGATTGCTGGTATTTCGAGAATCACACCATCTATATTTGTTCTTGATAAGTTCTTATTGAATTGAATAGTAAACTGTGATTATTGTTTGGTGAATTCGAGAAGAACCTATAAGAGGGAATAATATAGAGGTAAAAGGTAAGAATGTAAGATCAATTGAGGGTAAAAGCCTATTGAGTGATACACGAGCGTAAAATTGAGTGATACATTATTTGAGTGAAACACGTAAGGGAGTGTGTGAGGAAAATTTTTATATACTAACCCTTGTTTTGCAGCAAATATGTATGGTTATAATTGTGAAAGTACTTATGGGTTTCGAAGGAATCCTTTCCAAGACAGAAATGATCTAGATGCTTATTTGAGATGGGAGAAAAACATGGAGTGAGAATTTGACTATCATGGCTATTCCGAGCGGAGAAAGTTCAAACTTGCAGTTCAAGACTTTTTCGGTCATGCAGCTTTATGGTGGGATCAATTTGTGCTTAGTAGGAGAAGATGTGGAGAGCATCCGATTGAGACATGGGAAGAGTTGAAAACCGTGATGAGAAAGCGGTTTGTTCCAGTACTAATGAGGGCATCCTTAGCACAGGGAGGAATGACAACCATAGCGATGATTCGGTACATGTTCTGGTTGGGCCTGTGACGAGAGCTCGGGCTAAACGCTTCAAGGAGGGGATTAACGGATTGATTCAAGAAGCTTGGAAGGATGAAGATTCTAGGATGAAGGCTTTAGAGTTGGAGTCTAAACTCGTGAATATGTTACAAATGTGTATTCCAAGCCAAGAATCGAGGACTAGCCAAGGAAGCCAAAAATTCCAGCCCGGCAAGCCCCGCGCCATTTTTGAGCTTGATACAGCGCGCCCCGTGTCGGTCCTAAAGAAGATAGCGCGCCCCGCGCCGGTCCTATAGAAGACAGCGCACCCCGCGCCGAGCACAAGTCAAGATCTTCATACCTAGCGTGCCCCGCGCCGTTCCTTTGCATTTTCAAGTGCCCCCCGCGCCAGTCACGCGGCACAGATTCGAGGAACGCATTTTTGAAGATTTTATCAAATTTCTTTTCTTATTTTTAGGGATTTATCAATATTTCATAATTCTAAGTTGACTAGGATGTTTCTTAGATGGAAATTACTTTCTAATTGGTTATTTACTAGTATTTCAATTCCTTTTATAATTAGGGTTTATTTCTACTAGTATAAATAGGTTACATGGTTATTGTAATTGAATAATCAACAATTTTTTGAGTTTTATACAATTGAGAGTTATTCTCTACTTTTGGTTCTTTGAAGGATTTCTAAGTTATTGTTCTTAGTTTTTCTTTGAGATTCATAATTAACTTATCGTACAACAAACCATAGTTGTGTGTGGCGTTATTCTATCGCATCATATAATCGTACAAAGATTATCGTTTTCATCCAAACGAGGGTCTAAGTGTTGTTGGTGTTCCATCCTACAAGAAATTAATTGCTTGATCAAAATTATCAAGATTCTCGTCTCAAAATAGACGTTGGGTTAAGGTATCGAGAGAGTTCCATCAAAGTTGCTTACTAAAAACGACCCGGGCGACGACCACCTCACACAAGCGTGTCGTGGAGTCTATCATTTGGTATCTGAGCTACGTTTTCTAGCTAAGTATCTATCTTTATTCTATCGTCGAATTTGTGAGTAAAAAAAAGTATAGAAAATTTCATTATTTCAGTTATTTTAATTTGTTCGTAGAATTCGTTTTTAATTCCGTAATCGAGATTGTTGGTATTTCTATTCATACCTACTATAGTTGTTCGTGATAGGTTATTTTGAATTGATTAGTAAAACCGAGAATGTTGCTAGGTAAATTCGAGAAGAACCTATTAGAGAGAATAATTAGAGGTAAAAGGCTTAGTGGTGAGCTCATTTGAGGGAAAGAGCCTATTGAGTGATACACGAGCAAAACATTTATCGAGCGAAACACGTAAGGGAGTGGTGAGGAAAATATTTTGCTACTAACATATGTTTGTAGGAAAAATGTCTAGTTCCAAAGATAAGGGTACTATGGAGGAATCCCCATCTAATTTGGATCCGAAATTCATGATGGAGGCTATGATGAAACAGTTTTTGAGGTAGTTGGGTATGGCAATGGAACAGATGCATGAACGTTTAGATCAAATCAGTGGGTCTAAAGGCAAGTCATCTCAAAATCGTCAGGGAACGAATCAAAAAGGAAGAACTCAGTAAAGAGGGCATCCTTGGTTCTGGAATGAATGACAACCATAAAGTGGATCCTATGTGTATTCCGGATGGTCCTGTGACGAGAGCTCTGGCTAAACGATTCAAGAAGGGCCTTAACGGATTGATACAAGACATGTGGAGCGAGGATAGATCGAGTGTAGAGTTCGGGAAGCGGGATTCTAAGGCTTTGCAACTAGTCATGATGTTACAAGCAAACACGCCAAGGTTGGGAACGATGGAAACAAAAGAAGACTAAAATTCTCAAACTGCAGAGTTCTCGCCCCGGCGAGAAAATCACGCCCAGAAAGCTCGCCCCGGCGAGAACCTCTGTGGCCATCTTCGCCCCGGCCAAGTCCTCTCTGGCCATTTTTGCCCCGGCGAGGTTTCCAAGTCATTTTTCTCGCCCCGACGAGAACAGTCAGATTTTGTTGGTGCATTTTTCAAGGCAGACGCGTTTTGACAATTTGGGACGCGAATTTCTTCATTAATTTTAGGGATTTTAGTATATTTTCATAATTTTATTGTATTTAGGATTTTCTAAGATAGGATTTTGATTCCAAATCAATTATTATTTCCTTTATGGATTTTAGGGTTTCATAGCTAGTATAAATAAGTTTTATGCTTGTAATTCAAATACAATTCAATTATTATTCAGAGTTTATTCATACTTGAGAGCTATTATCTACTTTTGGTTCTTTGAAGAATTTTTAAGCGATTTTCTTAGTTTTTCTTTTGAGATTCATATTTAACTTATCATACAACAAACCATAGTTGTGTGTGGCGCTATTCTATCACATCATGCAATCATACGGAGATTATCGTTTCCTATCTAAACGAGGGTCTAAGTGTTATTGGTGTTCCATCCTACGTGAATTCAATTGCTTGATCGAATTTATCAAGATTCTCGTCTCCAAATAGACGTTGGGTTAAGATATCAAGAGAGTTCATTCAAAGTTGCTTACTAGAAACGATCCGGGCGACGACCACCTCACGCAAGCATGCCGTGGAATCTATCATTTGGTATAAGAGCTGCGTTATCTAGCTAAGTATCTATCTTTATTGTTTCGTTGAAGTTGTGAGTAAAAAAAAAGAGTATAGAAAATTTTATTATTACAGATATTTCAATTTGTTCGTAGAATTCGTTTTCAATTCCGTGATCGAGATTGTTGCTACTTCTATTCATACCGACTATATTGTTCGTGATAAGTTATTTTGAATTGATTAGTAAAATCGAGAATTTTGCTAGATAAATTCAAAAAAAAACTATTAGAGAGAATAATTAGAGGTAAAAAGCTTAGTGGTGAGATCAATTGAGGGGAAAAGCCTATTGAGTGATACACGAGTGAAACATTAATCGAGCGAAAACACGTAAGGGAGTGGTGAGGAAAATATTTTGCTACTAACCTCTATTTTGCAGGAAATATGTCTAACTCAAAGGATAAGGAAACTTTTGTAGAACCTTCATTGTCAGCTGATATGAAGTTTATGATTGAAGCCATGAATAAGGAATGGGGTAGAAGATTGGATATGGTAATGGAATATGTGCATGAGCGCTTGGACCAATTAAGTGTTACTCAGGGGGAGTCATCTCAAAACTGTCAAGGAACTCAACAAAAAGGAATAGCTCAGCAAAAAAGAGCTAGGGTGGAAGAAACTATTTTCAATGACGGGGGATTTAGTGAAGAGGAGGATCAAGAGTTCGACTTCATCCACCGGAGGCAACGAGGAGCTAGGGATAGAGGAGGTCGGGATAAATAGGACAACAACTTGGATAGTATTAAAATGAAAATTCCAGTTTTCCAAGGAAGAAGTGATCCGGAAGCATATCTAGAGTGGGAAAAGAAGATGGATTGGATATTTGAATGTTACAACTACTCGGGTCTAAAGAAAGTGAAACTTGACGCCACAGAATTCTCAGCTTATGCTGTTACTTGGTGGAATCAGGTGACGATCAGCCGTAGGAGGTGTGGAGAACGTCCAATTGAAACTTGGGAAGTTATGAAGGCAGTGATGAAAAAGAGGTTCGTTCCAGATTACTATCACCGAGAGCTAGTTCGGAGTTTGCAAAGCTTAAAACAAGGTAGTCGGAGCGTCGAGGATTATTACAAAGATATGGAGATGTTGATGGCTAGAGCAAATAGAAATGAGGATAATGAATCAACAATGGCTAGATTTTCAGCGGGACTAAATTGGGAGATTGCAGACTTAGTGGAACGGCAACATTACGTGGTATTGGAGGATATGGTACATATAGCTATCAAGATTGAGAAACAGCTTAAGAGGAGAGGTAACCAACGATCGATACCTAATTTAGGATCATCATGGAAATCTAATGTGGGTAGGTGAGAGGAAAAACCAACTGTAGTCAAGGCCAAGGTGGAGTTTAAACCAGACACGACTAACCGTGGGGTGCAAGGTAAAGCTGACCTTACTTCCTTTAGTCGAAATCGAAATATTAAATGTTTTAAGTGTCAAGGCAAAGGCCATATTGCAAGTCAATGTCCAAATCAACGGAATATATTGTTACTTGAAAATGGTGAAATAGAGACCGAGGAGGAAGGAAGTGATACTGATTCTATGCCACCATTAGAGGAGGCAGAAGACAGGGAAGTTACAATATTTAGGGAAGTTTGGGTGACGAGAAGGGTGCTTAGTGCACAAGTGAAGGAGGAAAGCGGCGAGCAACATGAAAATTTATTTCATACTAGGTGCCTTGTGAATGGGAAGATTTGCTGTGTCGTGATTGACGGAGGTAGTTGCACGAATGTGGCAAGTAATGCTATGGTAGAGAAATTGGGGCTTTCCACAACCAAACATCCTCAACCGTATCGATTGCAATGGCTCAATGATAGTAATGAGATTAAAGTGACTAAACAGGTGTTGGTGCCATTTACTATTGGGAAATATGTGGATGAAATCTTGTGTGACGTGGTTCCAATGCAGGCGGGTCACATATTATTTGGTCGACCGTGGCAATTTTTTTTTTGTTAATCGTGGGTTTCCGGGTCGCAACCCGACTAAATCCCCCGTGCCCGAGCCAGCCTTTGCGTACAGGCTCCGCCTAAGATATGGCGTCACCTTGAAACGTACGACCCATGGCCGCTAACAATTGTTGCTAGTGGGATTCGATCCCAAGACGTCCGAGTTTACGGTTCGCCCCAGGGCCTCATTCGACCGTGGCAATTTGATAGACGTGTGAAGTATGATGGCTTTACAAATGAGTATTCTTTTGTTCACAATAAAAGGAAGGTTACTTTATGTCCTATGTCACCACAACAAGTGCATGAGGATCAAATTCATCTGCAAAAAGATCATGAAAAAAAGAGAGTCCCACCTGCAACAATTGTTAAAGCCTGTAAAGGTGACGCTGGCCACGGTCTACCTTAAGCACAAGCTGGGAAGCAAAAAAGCATTGGCACCGGGCTGGGGAGATTAGTCGGGTTGCGACCCGGAAACTCCACATCAAAAAAAAAAGAAAGAAAAAAAACGAAAAATCAAGATGAACAAAATCATGAGAGGAAAAATAAGAGAGAAAAAGAAAGAGAGAAAAGAAAAGATGATGAGAGAAAAACAAATATCTATGCAAAAAAAAGTGATGTAAGGCGAGCGGTGATTTATAAACAGCCGATGATTATACTTCGGTATATGGAGGCGCTTTTCAATACTAACGCTAACAGTTTATCTTTGCCTAATGTTGTTTCTTCTCTTTTGCAGGATTATGCAGATGTGTTTCCCGAGGAGCTTCCACAAGGATTACCACCTATTCGGAGAATTGAGCATCAAATTGATTTCGTACCCGGGGCAACCATTCCAAACCGTCCAGCTTATCGGAGAAATCCCGAGGAGACAAAGGAGTTACAAAAACAAGTTGGTGAACTAATAGATAAAGGGTTCGTGAGGGAAAGCATGAGTCCATGTGCAGTTCTGGTGATTTTAGTGCCTAAGAAGGATGGGAAGTGGCGCATGTGCATTGATTGTCAAGCAGTCAATAATATTATGATAAAATATCGACATCCCATTCCACGATTAGATGATATATTAGATGAATTGCATGGGTCTTATGTATTTTCAAAAGTTGATTTAAAAAGTGGGTATCATCAAATTCATATGCATGAGGGTGATGAATTGAAAACAACTTTCAAAACGAAATATGGGTTGTATGAGTGGTTAGTGTTACCTTTTGGTCTGGCTAATGCTCCTAGTACTTTCACGAGGTTAATGAACCATGTTTTGCGTCCGTTCATTGGAAAATTTGCAGTTGTTTATTTTGATGATATTCTGATTTATAGCAAAAACTTGGGAGAGCATGCACTGCATTTAAAATCTGTTTTAGATGTACTTCGTAAGGAAAAGTTATTTGCTAACATGGATAAGTGTAACCCCATGATAGACTCCACGGCATGCTTGCGTGAGATGGTCGTCACCCGGATCGTTTCTAGTAAGCAAATTGATGGAACTCTCACGATATCTTAACCCAACGTCTATTCTGGAGACGAGAATCTTGATAAATTCGATCAAGCAATTGAATTCACGAAGTAAGGAACACCAACAACACTTAGACCCCGTTTATGATCAAACGATAATCTTCGTATGATTGTATGATGCGATAGAATAACGCCACACACAACTATGGTTTGTTGTATGATAAGTTAAATATGAATCTCAAAAGAAAAACTAAGAAATTAGCTCAGAAATTCTTCAAAAAACCAAAAGTAGAGAATTCTCTCAATTGTATAAAACTCAGAATAATTGTATTGTTCTTGAATTACAATCATCAACTTATTTATACTAACTATGAAACCCTAAAATCCTAAAAGGAAATAACAATTGATTTGGAATCAAAATCCTATCTTAAAAGATCCTAATTACAATAGAATTATGAAAATATACTGAAATCCCTAAAATTAAGGAAAACAAATCTGATAAAAATCTTCAAAAACGCGTCTGTCTCAAAAAACGTGCCAACCCAAAACTGACTATTCTCGCCGGGGCGAGAAGTTTGAACTGGAATCCTCGTCGGGGCGAGAATGACTAGAGAGATCTTGGCCGGGGCGAGAATGGACTAGGCTGGGGCGAGAATGGACAGAGAGGTTCTCACCGGGGCGAGAATTTTAGCCTTGTTGTTCTCGCCGGGGCGAGAACTCTGCGGCTTGGAAATTTTTGTCTTCTCTTGTTTCCATCATTCCCAACCTTGGCGTGTTTGCTTGTATCATCATGACCAAATGCAAAGCCTTAGAATCCTGTTCCTCGAACTCTACACTTGATCTATCCTCGCTCCACATGCCTTGTATCAACCCATTAAGGCCTTCCTTGAATCGTTTAGCCCGAGCTCTTGTCACAGGCCCATCCGGGATGCACACAGGATCCGCTCTATGGTTGTCATTCGTTCCCGAACCAAGGATTCCCTCATCACCCCAGCAGTTGGCCAGTGGTTCAAATGACGCCCTGGGATAAGCCGTAGACCCAGAAATCCTGGGATCGAATCCCACTTGTAACAATTGTCAAAGGCAATGAAAATGCTAATGGGGCCACGGGGACACGGGTGCAAGCCCATATGAAAAGCCTGACCCGGGGTGGGGAGATTAGTCCGACTGCGGTTGGGAAACTCTATATTAACAAAATAAAAAAAATAAAAAAAATAACATGGATAAATGTACGTTTTGTACGGATAAAATTGTTTTTCTTGGATTTGTTATGAGTTCACACGGAGTTCAAGTAGGTGAGGAGAAAATATGTGCAATCCGAGATTGGCCGAGTCCATCAAATGTGAGTCAAGTTCGTAGTTTCCATGGACTGGCAAGTTTCTACCGACGTTTCGTGAAGAACTTCAGCGACATCGCAGTGCCATTGACGGAAGTAATCAAAAAGAGTGTGGGTTTTAAGTGGGGAGAAGAACAGGAAAAGGCGTTTAAATTGATTAAAGATAAATTGACTAATGCTCCTTTGCTTGTGTTACCTAACTTTGCTAAGACTTTTAGATTGAGTGTGAATGATGAGGACATGCCTAGCTTGGACAAGGATGAGAGCTATGGAGCGAATTCGGTGCAAGTTCCAGTTGGACCTGTGACGAGAGCTTGGGTTAAATGCTTCAAGGAGGGGATTAACAAATTGATTCAAGAAGGTTGGTAGGATGAAGATTCTAGGATGAAGGTTTTGGAGTTGGAGTCTAAGCTCGTGAATATGTTACAATTGTGTATTCCAAGCCAAGAATTGGGAACTAGTTAAGAATTGGGAACTAGTCAAGAAGGCCAAAAATTCCATCCCGGTGCGCCCCGCGCCAGTTTTGTGCCTGATTCGGCGCGCCCCGCGTTGGTCATACAGGAGTATAGCGCGCCCCGCGCCATTTTTAGCGCGCCCCGCGCCGAGCCGCTTTGAAGATCTGCATACCTGGCGCGCCCCGCGCCATTCCTTTGCATTTTCAAGCGCGCCCCGCGCCGGTCACGCGACACGGAATCCGAAGAACGTGTTTTTAAAGATTTTATCAGATTTTTTTCCCTTAATTTTAGGGATTTCAGTATATTTTCATAATTCTATTGTAATTAGGATATTTTAAGGTAGGATTTTGATTCCAAATCAATTGTTATTTCCTTTATAGATACTAGGGTTTCATAGTTAGTATAAATAAGTTTCATGCTTGTAATTCAAACAAGAATTCAATAATATTCTGAGTTTATTCATACTTGAGAGTTATTCTCTACTATTGGTTCTTTGAAGAATTTTTAAGTTAATTTCTTAGTTCTTCTTTTGAGATTCATATTTAATTTATCATACAACAAACCATAGTTGTGTGTGACGTTATTCTATCACATTATACAATCATACGGAGATTATCGTTTATTCTTAAACGGGGCTCTAAGTGTTGTTGCTGTTCCATCGTACGTGAATTCAATTACTTGATCGAATTTATCAAGATTCTCGTCTCCAAACAGACGTTGGGTTAAGGTATCGAGAGAGTTCCATCAAAGTTGCTTACTAGAAACAATCCGGGCGACAACCACCTCACGCAAGCGTGCCGTGGAGTCTGTCAGTGATGCTTCAGGTTTAGGGATTGGAGCTGTGTTGATGCAGGAAGGGAAACTAGTGGCGTACTTTAGCGAAAAGTTAAATGGGGCAGCTCTAAACTATCCTACTTATGACAAGGAGATGTATGCATTGATTCGAGCGTTGGAAACGTGGCAGCACTACGTTTGGCCTAAAGATTTCGTGATTCACACGGATCATGAATCGCTGAAATACTTGAAGGGACAACATAAGTTGAACAAAAAACACGCAAGGTGGATGGAGTTCATTGAGAGATTTCCGTACGTCATCCGATACAAACAGGGTAAGAAGAATGTTGTTGCTGATGCTCTTTCGAGAAGGTATGTGTTATTAAATACTCTTGATACAAAATTACTTGGTTTTGAACGGATTAAAGAGTTATATGTTAATGACCTTGATTTTTGTGAAGAGTTTAAATCATGTGAAAAGAATGTTGTAGGTAAATATTTTAAAGTTGATGGTTTTCTATTTCGAGAAAATAAGCTATATATACCTGCATGTTCTTTGCGTGAGTTGCTGATTAGAGAGTCACATGGAGGAGGTCTGATGGGTCATTTTGGTGTTGAAAAATCTTTATCTGTTTTAAAAGAGCATTTTTATTGGTCTCATATGAAACGAGATGTGGAAAGAATTTGTGATAAATGCATTATGCTAAGTCTCGTGTTCAACCTCATGGATTGTATACACCATTGCCTATATCTAGTGAACCTTGGATTGATTTGTCTATGGATTTTGTATTGGGTTTACCTAGATCTAAGCGTGGTCATGATTCTATATTTGTGGTCGTGGATAGATTTTCTAAGATGGCACATTTTATTCCACGTCATAAAACTGATGATGCAACCCATATTGCTGATTTGTTCTTTAGAGAAATTGTGCGTTTGCATGGCATGCCTAGAACAATTGTTTCAGATAGAGATTCTAAATTTTTGAGCTATTTTTGGAAGACATTGTGGTGTAAGTTAGGTACTAAACTGTTATTTTCAACTACTTGTCATCCACAAACTGACGGTCAAACTGAGGTCGTAAATAGAACTTTATCTGCATTGTTAAGAGCTATTATTAAAAAGAACATTAAAGTTTGAGAAGAGTGTCTACAGCATGTTGAGTTTGCTTATAATAGATCTGTTCACTCTACTACACAATTTTCACCATTCGAAATTGTATATGGTTTTAATCCGTTAACTCCATTGAATTTATTACCCTTAGCTTTGTCTGAGTATACTAACTTGGATGGAAAGAAAAAGGCTGAATTTGTTAAGCAGATACATGAGAAGGCGAGACACAACATTGAAAGGGAGACGGAGCAATATGCGAAACAGGCCAATAAGGGTTGACGTCAAGTGATTTTTGAACCGGGAGAGTGGGTGTGGTTACATATGTGGAAGGAAAGATTTCTAGCTCAACGACGTTCAAAATTGCTTCCGAGGGGAGATGGTCCATTTCAAGTTCTCGAGCGCATCAATGATAATGCCTATAAATTGGATTTGCCTGGTGAGTATAACGTTAGTGCAACTTTCAACGTTTACTGATTTAATTCCGTTTGATGTAGGTGACGATTTGAGGACAAATCTTTCTCAAGAGGAGAGGTATGATGAGGGCATCCTTAGTTCTGGAACGAATGACAACCATAGAGTAGATCCTATGTGTATGCCGGATGGTCCCGTGACGAGAGCTCGGGCTAAATGGTTCAAGGAGGGCCTTAACAGATTGATACAAGACATGTGGAGCGAGGATAGATCGAGTGTAGAGTTCAAGAAGCTGGATTCTAAGGCTTTGCAACTGGTCATGATGTTACAAGCAAACACGCCAAGGTTGGGAACGATGGAAACAAAAGAAGATGAAAATTCTCAAACTGCAGAGTTCTCGCCCCGGCGAGAAAATCACGCCCAGAAAGCTCGCCCCGGCAAGAACCTCTCTGGCCATCTTCGCCCCGGCCTGAGCTGAAGCCACCCCGACTAAGATCTCTCTGGCCATCTTCGCCCCGGCAAGGTGTCCATGTCATTTTTCTCGCCCCGGCGAGAACAGTCAGATTTTGTTGGCGCATTTTTCGAGGCAAACGCGTTTTGACAATTTGGGATGCAGATTTCTTCCTTAATTTTAGGGATTTTAATATATTTTCATAATTCTATTGTAATTAGGATTTTCTAAGATAGGATTTTGATTCCAAATCAATTATTATTTCCTTTATGGATTCTAGGGTTTCATAGCTAGTATAAATAAGTTTTATGCTTGTAATTCAAATATAATTCAATTATTATTCAGAGTTTATTCATACTTGAGAGCTATTATCTACTTTTGGTTCTTTGAAGAATTTCTAAGCGATTTTCTTAGTTTTTATTTTGAGATTCATATTTAACTTATCATACAACAAACCATAGTTGTGTGTGGTGTTATTCTATCGCATCATACAATCATACGAAGATTATTATTTTCCATCTAAACGAGGGTCTAAGTGATGAGGGCATCCTTGGTTCGGGAACGAATGACAACCATAGAGCGGATCCTATGTGCATGCCAGATATACCCGTGACAAGAGCTTGGGCTAAACGATTCAAGGAAGACCTTAATGGGTTGATACAAGGCATGTGGAACGAGGATAGATCAAGTGTAGAGTTCGAGGAGCGGGATTCTAAGGAGTTGCAATTAGTCATGATGTTACAAGTAAACACGTCAAGGGTGGGAACGATGGAAACAAAATAAGATGAAAATTCTCAAGTTGCAGTGTTCTCGCCCCAGCGAGAAAATCAAGCCTAGAAATCTGGCCCAGGCGAGAACTCCTTTGCCCATTTGCGCCCCAGCCTGAAATGATGTCTCCTCGGCGAAGACCTCTCTGGCCATTCTCGCCCCGACGAGGTTTACATGTCATTTTTCTCGCCCTGGCGAGAACTGTCAGATTTTAGTTGGCGCGTTTTTTTCGAGGCAGACGCGTTTTTAAAGATTTTTATCAGATTTTCTTTCCTTAATTTTAGAGATTTCAGTATATTTTCATAATTCTATTGTAACTAGGATATTTTAAGATAAGATTTTGATTCCAAATCAATTATTATTTCCTTGATGGATTCTAGGGTTTCATAGTTAGTATAAATAAGTTTTATGCTTGTAATTCAACAACAATTCAATAATATTCTGAGTTTTATACAATTGAGAGTTATTCTCTACTTTTGGTTCTTTGAAGAATTTCTAAGCTATTTTCTTAGTTTTTCTTTTGAGATTCATATTTAACTTATCATACAACAAACTATAATTGTGTGTGGCGTTATTCTATCGCATCATACAGTCATACGGAGATTATCGTTTTCCATCTAAACAAGGGTCTAAGTGTTGTTGGTGTTCTATTCTATGCGAATTCAATTCTTGATCGAATATATCAAGATTCTCGTCTCCAAATTAGACGTTGGGTTAAGATTTCGAAAAAGTCTATCAATTTGCTTACTAGAAACAATCCGGGCGACGACCACCTCACGCAAGCGTGCCGTGGAGTCAATCACTAAGTGTTGTTGGTGTTCCATCCTACGTGAATTCAATTGCTTGATCAAATTTATCAAGATTCTCGTCTCCAAATAAATGTTAGGTTAAGATATCGAGAAAGTTCCATCAAAATTACTTACTAGAAACGATCTGGGCGACGACCACCTCACGCAAGCGTGCCGTGGAGTCTGTCAACGAGGGAGGACTTAATGAAGAGGAAGATCGTGAATCCGACTTCATCCATCAGAGACAACGAGGTAATAGGGATAGAGGAGATAGACCTAAAGAGGATAATAACTTGGATAGTATAAAAATGAAAATTCCAGCTTTCCAAGCAAGAAGTGATCCGGAGGCATATCTATAGTGGGAAAAAAGATGGATTGGATATTTCAATGTCACAACTACTCGGGGCTAAAGAAAGTAAAACTTGCCGCTACAGAATTCTCAGCTTATGCTGTAACTTGGTGGGATCAGCTAACTATCAGTCGGAGAAGGTGTGGAGAACGTCTAATTAAAACTGGGGAAGATATGAAGGCAGTGATGAAAAAGAGATTCGTACCAAATTACTATCACCGGGAGTTAGTTCGAAGTTTGCAAAGTTTGAAACAAGGTAGTCGGAGCGTAGAGGATTATTACAAAGATATGGAGATGTTGATGGCTAGGGCAAACATAAATGAGGATAGCGAATCAACAATGGCCAGATTTTCGGCGGGACTAAATTGGGAGATTGCAGACTTAGTGGAACGACAACATTACGTGGTATTGGAGGATATGGTATATATGGCTATCAAGATTGAGAAACAGCTTAAGAGCAGAGGTAGCCAACGTTCGATATCTAATTCAGGATCATCATGGAAGTCTAATGCTGGAAGGCGAGAGGAGAAACCAGCTATGGTCAAACCCAAGGTGGAATTCAAACCAGATACGACTAACCGTGGAACACAAGGTAAAACTGAACTACCTACTTTTAGTCATAATCGTGATATTAAATGTTTTAAGTGTCAAGGAAAAGGCCGTATTACCAATCAATGTCCAAATCAACGGACAATGTTGTTACTTGATAATGGTGAAATAGAGACCGAGGAGGAATGAAGTGATACTGACTCTATGCCACCATTAGAGGAGGTAGAAGATAGGAAAGTTGCAATATTAAAGTAGCAAAAAAAAAGGTGCAATATTTGGGGAAGTTCTGGTGACGAGAAGGGTGCTTAGTGCACAAGTGAAGGAGGAGAGCAGCGCGCAGCGTGAAAATTTATTTCATACTAGGTCTTGTGAATGGAAAAATTTGTTGTGTCGTGATAGATGGGGGTAGCTGTACGAATGTGGCAAGTAAGGCTATGGTAGAGAAATTGGGGCTTTCCACAACTAAACATCCTCAACCATATCGATTGCAATGGCTTAATGACAGTAATGAGATTAAGGTGACTAAACAGGTGATGTTGCCATTTACTATTGGGAGATATATTGATGAGATTTTGTGCGACGTGGTTCCAATGCAAGTGGGTCACATATTATTTGGTCGGTCGTGGCAATTTGATAGGCGTGTGAAGCATGATGGCTTCACAAATGAATATTCTTTTGTTCACAATAAAAGGAAGGTTTATGTCTTATGTCACCACAGTAGGTGCATGAAGATCAAATTCACTTGCAGAAAGATCATGAAAAAAGAAAAGAGAGAGAAGAAAAGAAAAATAATGAGGGAAAAAATCATGAGGAAAAAAATAAGAGAGTAAAAGAAAGAGAGAAAAGAAAAGATGAGCGAAAAATAAATATCTATGCAAAAAAGAGCGATGTGAGACGAGCTTTAGATGCTAAGCAGCCGATGATTATACTTCGATATAAGGAGGCACTTTTGACTACTAACGCTAACGATTCTTTATTGCCTAGTGTTGTTTCATCTCTTTTGCAGGATTATAAGGATGTATTTCCCGAGGAGCTTCCACAAAGGCTACCACCAATTCGGGGAATTGAGCATTAAATTGATTTTATACCCGGGACAACCATTCCAAATCGTCCAGCTTATCGGAGCAATCCCGAGGAGACAAAGGAGTTGCAAAAGCAGGTAGGCGAGTTAATGGAGAAAGGGTTCGTGAGGTAAAACATAAGTCCATGTCCAGTTCCAGTGATTTTGGTTCCTAAGAAGGATGGAAAATGGCGTATGTGTATCGATTGTCGGGCGGTAAATAAC
This sequence comes from Aralia elata, assembly GCA_034770075.1. Taxonomy (NCBI): domain Eukaryota; kingdom Viridiplantae; phylum Streptophyta; class Magnoliopsida; order Apiales; family Araliaceae; genus Aralia; species Aralia elata. The sequence goes on along the minus strand of CM068383.1, from coordinate 39,880,505 downwards.
ATAACGGTAAAATATCGACATCCCACATGATTAGATGATATGTTAGATGAATTACATGGGGTCATGTGTGTTTTCAAAAATTGATTTAAAGAGTGGATATCATCAAATTCGAATATATGAGGGGGATGAATGGAAAACTACGTTCAAAACAAAATGTGGTTTATATGAGTGGTTAGTATTACCTTTTGGTTTAACTAATGCACCTAGCACTTTCATGAGATTGATGAATCATGTTTTGCGTTCATTCATTGGTAAATTTGTTGTTGTGTATTTTGATGATATCTTGATATATAGCAAAAACTTGGGAGAACATACATTGCATTTAAAATCTGTTTTAGATGTTCTTCGGAAAGAAAAATTGTTTGCTAACATGGATAAATGTACATTTTGCACGGATATAGTTGTGTTTCTTGGCTTTCTTGTGAGTTCACAGGGAGTTCAAGTGGACGAGGAGAAAATACGTGCAATCCGGGAATGGCCGAGTCCTACGAGCGTAAGTCAAGTTCGTAGTTTTCATGGACTCGCGAGTTTCTACCGACGATGCGTGAAGATTTCAGCGAGATCACAGCACCGCTAACGGAAGTTATCAAAAAGACTGTGGGATTTAAGTGGGGTGATGAACAGGAAAAAACATTTATTTTATTAGATAAATTGACTACTGCTCCTTTGCTTGTTTTGCCTAATTTTACTAAAACTTTTGAGATTGAGTGTAATGCTTCAGGTGTAGGGATTAGGGCGGTGTGATGCAGGAAGGAAAGCTAGTGGCATATTTCAGCGAGAAGTTGAATGGTGCAGCTTTGAATTATCCGACCTATGATAAAGAGCTGTATGCATTGGTTAGAGCGTTGGAGACGTGGGAACACTACCTATGGCCAAAAGTGTTCGTGATTCACACTGATCATGAATCTTTGAAGTACTTGAAGGGACAACACAAGTTAAACAAGTGACATGCGAGGTGGATGGAATTTATCGAGACATTTCCATATGTCATACGGTATAAACAAGATAAAGAAAATGTTGTTGCAAATGCTCTTTCAAGAAAGTATGTGTTATTAAATACTCTTTTTTTTTTTTGCTAAATTGTTATTAAACTCTTGATACAAAATTGCTTGGTTTTGAAAGAATTAAGAAATTGTATGTTTTTTTTGCTAAATTTGTTTGTATATTAAAAAAGCAAAAAATTAAGGATATTACAATGAAGATCAAAACATAGACCTCTTCTCCTGAGAGGGCTAAAATACCTAGAAAAGACTAGGAAACCAATGCCTAACCTAATTAAATATTCTTCAAAATCCGAGGTTAGGCAAAGAAAAACGGCTAAAAAGCACTATCGAAATAAGATAATGAAATTAAGCAACAGCATAGCGAGATCACAAGTAGAAAATTCGACGTCCTGAAAAGGTTGATAGGCACACCAAATTATGCTGCTAATGAGGCCCACTTGTAAAATTGCTAAAACAAAATGGACCATAGGATAAGCATTGAAAATTAGTCCAAATTTGTTGCAGCACATGAAAAGGTACTAGTTCTAGCAAGAACACAGATCCCACCGTCCGGATATAAGCCACAAAGCAAGCCATCCGGAAAAGCAAATTGAAAAGCAGTCCGAATTAATTTTTTGGAGACTGCAATTCAAAAAACCAAACAGCCAGCAACAATACACAAGTCCACGTGACTGCAAAAGCCACGCGACCTGCACCTGCCAGCAACACATCACATAGTTGTCAAACGTGGGCCACTCAATTACAGCAACACAACCGTCCAAACCAGCTGTAGAACAAGAAGCCATCATGCGCATCTAACATAGAGCATTACGGGCACATGAAACCAGCCCATGAGGGCAAACCAGCAAATTAAATACCCCACAAAGTCAATTTGGGGTAAAAAAAAATCAGAAATTCAGCTGTAGCACAACAACCCACAATTAACGTGGGGCTATGCAAAACAGCAACAAACAGCCCATCTGGGGCACACCAAAATACTCAAGCTCATGGGTTGGAATCCCCACGTGAGATATCAGCAATAAAACATAGCAAAACCAGCAAAAAATGAACATGCGCCGACGAGGAAGCCCATAAAACTGCAGGAAATCATATCAAGGAAACACCAAATTGACCGAACAAACGAAATCCAAACAGATCAATTTATGGAAAAGGCAGACCGCAAATCCGATCAGATCAAAATATCACCAAATAAATCAAAAGATCTGCCAACTCCTCAACGTGGGTCCCCAAAAACACCCACCCAATCAGATTTTCAGCAAAGTGCATGGAAATATGGATACCCATGCAGACCCCAAACCAGCAGACCAGCCTCCGTCACGAACACCCAGCGAGCAAAGAAAATCGCAGAAGGAGGAACGAGGCAAACACCACACCAACCATGAAGCATGGACATACATAGAAGCACGAAACAAAGAAGACCCAATAGCAACGCCACCTATCACGAACCCGTGTGCAGCAAACCCAATCAGAAATGGCTTTAACCCGTTAAAGCAAACCACACAAAATAAATCGAAAAGGTGGCTCATCGAAACAGGACCAGTCCACCCACACCAAACCAAATGAAACGTGGAGCTCATCCCTAACAGAACAAGGGAGGAACCAAGGAAAACCAAAAAGAGAGCCAAAAAACCCAAAACCATTAAATGTCCTGCACCCGCCATGAAGAATGCATGGGCGTGCATGGCCATGTAGCAAACGTTGCGCAAAGGCAAGGGATAACCCGCCAAGAACGACAACCAAAGAGCAACGGTAGAACAAACCAATATCGCCTACAGTGGAAGGAAAACAAGCGAAGAGCCTATAACCCATCACAGGTATGGTCCGGTGGTTTTGGCTCGATAGTCCTCACTGCTGGCCTAGCTGCAGTTATTGTTAAGCAAGACTTGAGAGAAGAAAGCGGAATAGAGGACATGGCAGCCATTTTGGTAAGACGAGCTTTTTCAAGCAATAACGTAGTCGCGTCAAAATGAACTCTCTTTGTAGCACTAGGCTTTGGAGTAGATGCATTACGGTTTAAAAGAACCAGATTACTAGCTACATTTGAAATAGAAATATGATCCGTTCCATAAGATAGAGGGTCAGGGGCCGGGAAAGCAGGAGAGGGAGTGTAATACTTAGGTTTTAGTCCCCAGGGACGAAACCAGGATTTGATCTTAGGGGGGGCCAAATTTTTTATCAAGTCATAAATAATTTGGTGGGGGTTCGGCGGCAGCGCCCCCGAGCCAATTTTTTTTAATACTTTTGTACTTTCGGGTCACACACACACATATATATATATAATATTATAGGGAGATATACATATATTGAGAGGATATGAGTCATATGTGGTTAAAATTTGACTGACAAAATTATAAATTTTTAATTTGACCCAGTATAATAGAAAATTTATATAATTTTAGTGGAGTCAATTTATATATAATACTTAAATTTTTTAAAATTTACCTTACATTATAAAGTAATTATTTTTTTAGTGCAGTACTATCCAAGTCTTTCTAGTGAGCTTCCATTTTCTTTTTCATTTAGTATGGAGGTAGGAGTTGCCATTTTTTATTTAAGAATTTTATGGGGCAGGTTATAGGCAAGAAGGACATGTCTACAATCTATTTATAAGTGTATGAATTTGGCTAGTTAAGATCAGAGTGAGACCGATGTGTAAACTTATATCTTGTTACAAAGAATGTGTTGTGATCGTTGGTTTGGTAATAAAGAAATTCATTTTCCTCTGAAGCATTGCATTTTTCTTGAGGGGGGCCAAAAATAATTTTTTTAAAACTTTGGGGTGGAACTTACAAAAGTTTCAAACCTTGGGGGGGGGGGGGGCGTGGCCCCCTCCAGTCCTATGGTAGTTTCGTCCCTGTCAGTCCCAAATCGCCCAACTACTCTTTAGCTTCCCCTTTCCTTACCTATATATATAATACTAATATTTTGTTTATTTTATTATTAAACAATAAGGTTTTCTTATTTTGAGAAAATCTTTTTGTGTGAAGTCCTTTTTAGTAAGGACCTCCTTAGTTAAAAATTTTCAGTATCGAGGGCGTAGGCAGACTGCGAACCTCATAATTTCGGGTACATTTTTTTTCTTTTGTATTTATTCAATTTAATTTTCTGTATTATTAGTTTATAACTTTAATTAGTATATTATAGTTAGTTTGTTAGTTAATATTTTGGTATTATTTTGGCTAGATATTATGTATCTCTTTAATTTATTAATTTAATTTGTAGGGTTCAATATATGCATAAAACAGTTAAATACTAATATTGTAGTATTTAATAAAATGTATTATTTTGGTGAATAGATTATATTGAGCGAGTCTAACCAATTGCATCTGTAATTGTGGGTATTGCATTACGTACTCCAGGTACGAATGTTTGTACTCTTTCAGCGATACTTCTTTAATTTTAATTTGTTCGTTTTGTTCCTCATTCAGAATTCAAATATTGTTTCGATATTTTGTTCATAGTTAAATTCATACGATAGATTTGTTTGATTTTAGATATTCGAAAATTCGTTATTTGTACTCTTTAGACTTATTGAGCATGTCTAGTATTTATTTTTGTAGAAACGTACATGCTAATATATTTTGGGAGATTTTGTGTCAATTCGTTTCGATTTAGCATGTGCGTATTAGAACCCTTTTGTTGGTATTATGTCGCTTATATTGTGACATGATATTTTTATTAGATGATATCGTAGGGTGTACCTTGAGCTAACCACCTGTGGGGGTACCACATGCATGTCATCTTGGCACGGGAGACATGACACTTCCGTGGCAGTGTGATTAGTCCACAACGTCTCTATTTTGTGCTCCGATGGGAGTTGGCCATTTGGTGATTTGTTGTGAGAGGCGTATGGGTCGGCCTTAGTTTTCTGTTATGTTCTGCGGATTGTTGATGTTGCGCCAAACACACTTTCCGATTTTGCATGCATTTGGATCTGCAGTCCAATGTGTGATTTGTCTATGTGGCATTATTTGACTTGTCTATGTGGCAAGCTATATTTCTGAGCTCGGTATGAAATAACCTCAGCCATTCGATTCAGCCTATTATGTTATTCAGTTCAGTTCAGCTATGTTATTCAGTTCAGTTCAGTTCAGTTATGTTATTGTGATATTTGTTATTCAGTTCAGTTCAGCTATGTTATTGTGATATTTATTGTTCAGTTCGGTTCAGTTAAGTTATTGTGATATTTGTTATTCAGTTCAGTTCAGTTCAGCTATGTTATTCAGTTCAGTTCAGTTCAGTTATGTTATTGTGATATTTGTTATTCAGTTCAGTTCAGCTATGTTATTCAGTTCAGCTATGTTATTGTGATATTTAATGTTCAGTTCAGTTCAGTTAAGTTATTGTGATATTTGTTATTCAGTTCAGTTCAATTCAGCTATGTTATTGAGTTCAGTCCAGTTCAGCTATTTAAGTTCAGTTCAGTTCAGTTCGACTATGTTATTGAGTTCAGTTCAGTTCAGCTATGTTATTGAGTTCAGTTTAGTTCAGTTCGACTAATTAAGTTCAGTTCAGTTTAGCTATGTTATTGAGTTTAGTTGAGTTTGATTTCGTTATTCAGTTCAGCTTTGTTATTCATTTCGGTTCTCATTTCTGTACTTTATATTCGTACTGGGCAATTGGCTCATGCTGTGTTTTTCTTTCGACACGTATTCAAGGGGTTCAAGGGCAATTGTGAAGAGATGTTCCTTTTAGTTTAATATTCTGCTTAGAGTTTGTTCGTGCGTGACCTCTCTTTCCTATTTCGAGAATGGGGTGTTATAGAGTTGGTATCAGAGCTTAGGTTTCTTTCTTGTAGAAAACTTATTTAGGTTTGACCTGTGAGTTATGGGTAGACTTTTGGGTTAGGTTTTTAGTCTGTTTGATACTCTATTCAGTTGTCACATCAATTTGTATTTGAATTTGTCGTTAATCAATTTCGTTTTCATCTGTTATTTTATTTCATCAATAAATCATTCGGAACGAGAGGCAACTTGGGAGATGGAGGAGTCTATCCGGGCAGAGTATCCGCATCTTTTTGATAATTAGGCACGTTCCTTTTGTTTTGATTCCGGGGACGGAATTCTTTTTAAGGAGGAAGTAATGTAATACTTAGGTTTCAGTCCCACATCGCCCAACTACTCTTTAGCTTCCCCATTCCTTACCTATATATATAATACTAATATTTTGTTTATTTTATTATTAAACAATAAGGTTTTCTTATTTTGAGAAAATCTTTTTGTGTGAAGTCCTTTTTAGTAAGGACCTCCTTAGTTAAAAATTTTTAGTATCGAGGGCATAGGCAGACTGCGAACCTCATAATTTCGGGTACGTTTTTTTTCTTTTATATTTATTCAATTTAATTTTCTGATTTATTAGTTTATAACTTTAATTAGTATATTATAGTTAGTTTGTTAGTTAATATTTTGGTATTATTTTGGCTAGATATTATGTATCTCTTTAATTTATTAATTTAATTTGGAGGGTTCAATATATGCATAAAACAGTTAAATACTAATATTGTAGTATTTAATAAAAATGTATTATTTTGGTGAATAGATTATATTGAGCGAGTCTAACCAATTGCATCTGTAATTGTGGGTATTGCATTACGTACTCCAGGTACGAATTTTTGTACTCTTTCAGCGATACTTCTTTAATTTTAATTTGTTCGTTTTGTTCCTCATTCAGAATTCAAATATTGTTTCGATATTTTGTTCATAGTTAAATTCATACGATAGATTTGTTTGATTTTAGATATTCGAAAATTTGTTATTTGTACTCTTTAGACTTATTGAGCATGTCTAGTATTTATTATTGTAGAAACGTACATGCTAATATATTTTGGGAGATTTTGTGTCAATTCTTTCGATTTAGCATGTGCGTATTAGAACCCTTTTGTTGGTATTATGTCGCTTATATTGTGACATGATATTTTTATTAGATGATATCGTAGGGTGTACCTTGAGCTAACCACCTGTGGGGGTACCACAGGCATGTCATCTTGGCACGGGAGACATGACACTTCCGTGGCAGTGTGATTAGTCCACGGCGTCTCTGTTTTGTGCTCCGATGGGAGTTGGCCATTTGGTGATTTGTTGTGAGAGGCGTATGGGTCGGCCCTAGTTTTCTGTTCTGTTCTACGGATTACTGATGTTGTGCCAAACACACTTTCCGATTTTGCATGCATTTGGATCTGCAGTCCAATGTGTGATTTTTCTATGTGGCATTATTTGACTTGTCTATGTGGCAAGCTATACTTCTGAGCTCGGTATGAAATAACCTCAGCCATTCGATTCAGCCTATTATGTTATTCAGTTTAGTTCAGCTATGTTATTCACTTCAGTTCAGTTATGTTATTGTGATATTTGTTATTCAGTTCAGTTCAGCTATGTTATTGTGATATTTATTGTTCAGTTCGGTTCAGTTAAGTTATTGTGATATTTGTTATTCAGTTCAGTTCAGTTATGTTATTGTGATATTTGTTATTCAGTTCAGTTCAGCTATGTTATTCAGTTCAGTTCAGTTCAGCTATGTTATTGTGATATTTATTGTTCAGTTCAGTTCAATTAAGTTATTGTGATATTTGTTATTCAGTTTAGTTCAATTCAGCTATGTTATTGAGTTCAGTTCAGTTCAGCTATTTAAGTTCAGTTCAGTTCAGTTCGACTATGTTATTAAGTTCAGTTCAATTCAGCTATGTTATTGAGTTTAGTTCAGTTCAGCTATTTAAGTTCAGTTCAGTTCAGTTCGACTAATTAAGTTCAGTTCAGTTCAGCTATGTTATTGAGTTTAGTTGAGTTTGATTTCGTTATTCAGTTCAGCTATGTTATTGAGTTTAGTTCAGCTTGATTTTGTTATTCATTTCGGTTCTCATTTCTGTACTTTATATTCGTACTGGGCAATTGGCTCTTGCTGTGTTTTTCTTTCGACAGGTATTCAAGGGGTTTAAGGGCAAGTGTGAAGAGATGCTCCTTTTAGTTTGATATTCTGCTTAGAGTTTGTTCGTGCGTGACCTCTCTTTCCTATTTCGGGAATGGGGTGTTACAGAGTTGGTATCAGAGCTTAGGTTTCTTTCTTGTAGAAAACTTATTTAGGTTTGACCTGTGAGTTATGGGTAGACTTTTGGGTTAGGTTTTTAGTCTGTTTGATACTCTATTCAGTTGTCACATCAATTTGTATTTGAATTTGTCGTTAATCAATTTCGTTTTCATCTGTTATTTTATTTCATCAATAAATCATTCGAAACGAGAGGCAACTTGGGAGATGGAGGAGTCTATCCGGGCAGAGTATCCGCATCTTTTTGATAATTAGGCACGTTCCTTTTGTTTTGATTCCGGGGACGGAATTCTTTTTAAGGAGGAAGTAATGTAATACTCAGGTTTCAGTCCCATATCGCCCAACTACTCTTTAGCTTCCCCATTCCTTACCTATATATATAATACTAATATTTTGTTTATTTTATTATTAAACAATAAGGTTTTCTTATTTTGAGAAAATCTTTTTGTGTGAAGTCCTTTTTAGTAAGGACCTCCTTAGTTAAAAAATTTCAGTATCGAGGGCATAGGCAGACTGCGAACCTCATAATTTCGGGTACGTTTTTTTTCTTTTGTATTTATTCAATTTAATTTTCTGATTTATTAGTTTATAACTTTAATTAGTATATTATAGTTAGTTTGTTAGTTAATATTTTGGTATTATTTTGGCTAGATATTATGTATCTCTTTAATTTATTAATTTAATTTGGAGGGTTCAATATATGCATAAAACAGTTAAATACTAATATTGTAGTATTTAATAAAAATGTATTATTTTGGTGAATAGATTATATTGAGCGAGTCTAACCAATTGCATTTGTAATTGTGGGTATTGCATTACGTACTCTGTGACGCCCCCAAATTCTCTACACTCCCTGTAGCAGATTTGGTGCTCACGTGAAACTATTCAACTATAAATATTCTATCATATATAACTTCTATCTATCCAAGGTTCACAGTATCCCATAACAATTAATAGTTCTGGCCAGAACTTCAACTGTGTTTGGATACCCTCACTTGGATGTATAGATTTATAACTGATGAATATCTCTTTCATATCGATAGTTCCTATCTATCTGACATTCACAGTATTAATGATAAGATTGTTCCTAGAACTGAGGGGCGCATTCCGGTAAAGATGGCACCTTACCGGCGCTCATTAAGTGTAACCCCAGAGCTTACAGAACTCTCAATATCATCCAATACCCTCATTCAGATGTATAGTTCATATGGATACTGTACTAACTTAGTACAACCATTCTAAACAATTTAAAGATTAGAGTATAACGTAATTAACATAATAAAAGGTGATAATATATTACAATATTATTAAGTTCAGTTACATCATTCTCAATATTGTGTCTTTATTACAACAAAAGTCATATAAGACTTGAAATCATTCACAACAGTAAAATAAAACTAGTTAACATGGCCTTTTCCCTTGTCTGTCCCTGAAGTTCCGGGATTACTATCTAAAACTGCAAAGAAAGATGTACGCAAGAATGAGCTACAAATGCTCAACAAGTTTATTTGAAAATATAAACACAAGGTGTTTGAGTTGAAATATGTCAAAAGATGTATAACTGAGGGTTCTGTACATGAACCAAATATTTCAATCAGTTCTATCAGTCTTCAATGACTTAGAAAAGCTTGATTTCGGATATCTGGTAGGGGATCAGCCTAACCAATATCCTAGGAGTATGCATATCATCCTACCATTTTATGTTGATATAAAATCAACTGTTCGTCACCTTATCTTAAGGGAATTTTCGTCACCTTATTTTAAGGGAAATTTTCCAGTTCACCTTACATCAAGGTGTTCCATTTCTCAAGTATAAGATGTCGTACCAAAACAATTTGGCCTGACACAACAATTTTAAGCTCGAACAAGCAATATATGAATAATGATTCATTTCTTAAGTTATGCTGAACAAGAAGCAATAACTTCACAACAATTGATAGCAAGATATAGTACTTGCATAAAGATAACAAAGTTAGAAGACTTGCATAACATAGGAAACTTGCACAAATAAGAATATTGTACATGTTAGAAAACTTGTATTCAATACATAAATCGAATGAGAGTTAGAAACTTGCTCAAGATAAGGAATATAAAACTTGCACAATATAAAGTTGTACAAGTTAGAAAACTTGCTCAATATCAAATTAAACAAGAGTTAGAAAACTTGCTCAATATCAAATTAAACAAGAGTTAGAAAACTTGCTCAATATCAAATTAAACAAGAGTTAGAAAACTTGCCTTGGTGTTTAGGATAATAAACACTAAACTCAAACTTGATAAAATAACCCTACACAATCATTTAGTGCATAAGCGGTTAGATTTATCATATTATATTACTTCATATGTCATATAATAACTTGACTTAACTATTTTCATAGGTGTTATAGGCTCCATAACATCCTAGCTCAAAAACTCATTTTTAAGTCCTTAAACCCGAGAGCCTCTAAGAAATTTTCAGCTTTGACGTCCTTTACGGAAACTGTCATAACTTCTTCGTTTCAAAACATTTTTGGGTGATTCTTGAGTCTAAATTCATTAGAATTTCCCCCTCTACAACTTTCTTTATATTACAGAAGCAGATTTGGACTTTAAAATTTCGGAAAATGGGCAGAAGGGTCTATGAGTCTACTTTGATCAAAATATCTTGGGTTAACCATGTGAAACATGGTACCACTAGCATTAATTTGTTAAGATAACATGTTCTAAGACTCAATAACACTTCATAACATAAAAATACCAAAATCATAAACCTACTTATATTAGATTTATGACTTTTACTCAAGAACACACACGAAGAACACGAAGAACACTTTAAAAATTTTGAACATGATAACTACTTACGATTTGATCATTTCTTCACTATAGTTGTAATGATTTAGACATTATAACTACTAGTGATCATGATATATACTACACTAGCTATAAAATAAATTTTGACATTATAACTACTAGTAAAATGTATAATTAGTTATAACTACGAATTGAAATCGAACATTATAACTACTAAGATGAGTACCTTTTGAAATTGGAAGTTTTAACTATTTATTGGCAACTATCAATACTTGAAATATATCTAGAGAGTAATTTTGCTCTTTGATTTTGTGAATTGGTGAGAAATGAAGATGGGATGGGCTTCTATTTATAGGATTTCCTAAGTTAGGGCATAATGGTCTTTTCGCATTAATCCACGACATCATCGCTTGCATCATCGTCCTTTGTGACATCACTGCTTACCTCATCATCCAACGTGACATCATCGCTTGCATCATCGTCCATTATGACATTATTATGACATCATGATGACATCATCTTTGTGCTACTTTGAAGATGATGTCATGATTGCATCATGCTTGTATCTGATTGGTCGATTCAAGTTCACATGGATTCTTAGTTATATATTCGTATATACATCGTATTTTACGCGTATTATACCTCGTATTAATCTCATATTCTATCGTATAATATTTCGTATTATACTCGTATTTATTCTTGCATTCTTCGTTTTTAACTTCTATAATTTATCCCACAGTCGAAAAACTACGTTTTTCGTTTTCTAATTTTATTGGATATTCCATCTTTCTTCGTAATATTAACATTCGTGTATTCTTCGAAAAATTGAAAAGACGCAAAAGCGTTTTTAGGTGAATAGTATTTTCGATGACTATTTCTCAGAAAATGGTTAGACGATCAAAAAGTAACAAAAATATTTCTTTTTGTCTTTTTCCCTATTTTGTCTTATTACCGTGAATAGTAATTTACACGTTTTTCGAGAAAAAAACTTTTATCGGTTATTACGTGTTTTCTCATCATATTACCGGTAAATCTTAAAACAGAATGTTATTATGATGTGCACATTTCGCTAGAAAACCTAGGTTATTTCTAGGGTTTATCCCTTAGGGTTTAGGTTTTAACCTTTTTCCCAATTTAGGTTTTAGCCTAAATTAACTTCTTGATTTTAATAAGTGCTAAGGTTAACTACTTAAACCAAAACACAAAATACTACACATAGCAGAAAGCATATAACACATTTGAAGTTCAATACAAGCTTATTTATTCATATAGCACATAACTTAGGTTATAGTTATAACCTCTAATTGTATACGAATCTACGAATCATTTTTAGTCTTTTAAATAGCTCAACGTATACTTGAGCAGTTATTCTTAGGTTTTAAATTGACAATATTTATTAGATCTTGTCAGATCACATTTGAAATTTTTGGGATATTACATTCTACCCAACTTACAAGAATTTCGTCCTCGAAATTAACTTTACAAAAGAAAAAAAAACTTTAGTCATTCAATATTATATTTATAAGTTCTATAAATATTCAGGATATTACATTCTCTCCTCCTTATAAGAATTTCGTCCTCGAAATTATTTTACAATCAACTTTAGTCATTTAATATCATATTTATAGGTTCTATAAATATTCAGGATATTACATTCTCTCCTCCTTATAAGAATTTCGTCCTCGAAATTATCTCTAACTTAGTCTTCAATATGAATTTTCTGAATTCTTTTCTCACGTGTTCACTTATCTATACACATTTCCTTTCTGCAAAGGAATTTATATTTGTAAGGATGAGCTATAAAAGACTGAAAAAGTTTAAACATTTAACAAGTTATACTCACACTATGTTTGAATTGAATGAACGCATAGTTCAAAGATTTTCCATATATATACTGAGGTTTATCTGTCAAACCACACATTTTCTAGATTCTGTCGGTCATAAAGACTTAGAATTCATAGGTTGTTCTGTTCAACCAGACATGGTAATCATTCTCAGAGGTCATATAAACTTAGGAATCATTAGTTCAGATATTTAATACTCTATCTCTTCCATTATTCTCTAAGCATAACACAAGTTTCAATCTATTATCAATATAGTGAACTGAGTGGTTCCCCACCCACGAACTAATGAATTAGCTCCCCGTCTCATCAACACTGCTACAATTGTATCAACAGTGTATATCACTTCTACGATACCTCTACACTGCGACAAATGTTACCTCAGTGAGTTAGATCGGTTTCAATTGTTCAATTGAAATTCAACAATCACTGTCATGTTGCATATAATAGATAACAAGCATGTTAATGCACGGGGTGCAAAAGAAACAATACTTGCATAACAATAAACTTCATAAATAAGACATGTTATTGCACGGAGTGCATTTCAACAAATAAGTAGACTTGCGTTTTTGCACAACAAATAAGTAGACTTGCTTAAGAATCTTTATGAGTCTATTCATTTCTTGACATTCTAGTGAAGAGTTATCTTTATTCAGTAGATTTTGTTCTTTCCTATCTATGATTTCAATAGAACTTTTTCATATGATAAATCTTTCTCGATCTGAATAGGCTCGTAATCTATAACGTGTTTATAATCGGATTTGTATGGTCGTAGCATGGACAGATGAAACACATTATGGATTTGTTCTAACTCAGGAGGTAAGAATACCTCGTTGTTTTATTACATTTTAATTTTTCTCGATTTATCGTATGTGATCTTCGTGCTACCATTTTGAGTAACTAAGTATAAATACGAATGCACTAAGTAAACAACTCGGTTTAACAAATAGAAATTTGTATTTCACATACAGAAAGTTAGATATTTGACTACTTATTTATATAATATCACTAGTTACACAAAAGGATTCCCTTATTTATTCACTAGTTTCTCCTTCCATTTTGATTCCTGGTCCTTGGGCAATTTCTAGCTAGATGATTCATTGACCCACAATTGAAACACGTACAAAAGAATTTTACTTATTTAATATTTTAGTAAAGCAAATTTACACATAATATAAAGCTTTTAAGATTATTTTATGTATAATTAAGTATTTTACGGACTCAGACTATATCCTAAGGTATTTCCTAACTACCTTAGAGCTATAATCTACGGCTTTGATACCAAATGTGACGCCCCCAAATTCTCTACACTCCCTGTAGCAGATTTGGTGCTCACGTGAAACTATTCAACTATAAATATTCTATCATATATAACTTCTATCTATCCAAGGTTCACAGTATCCCATAACAATTAATAGTTCTGGCCAGAACTTCAACTGTGTTTGGATACCCTCACTTGGATGTATAGATTTATAACTGATGAATATCTCTTTCATATCGATAGTTCCTATCTATCTGACATTCACAGTATTAATGATAAGATTGTTCCTAGAACTGAGGGGCGCATTCCGGTAAAGATGGCACCTTACCGGCGCTCATTAAGTGTAACCCCAGAGCTTACAGAACTCTCAATATCATCCAATACCCTCATTCAGATGTATAGTTCATATGGATACTGTACTAACTTAGTACAACCATTCTAAACAATTTAAAGATTAGAGTATAACGTAATTAACATAATAAAAGGTGATAATATATTACAATATTATTAAGTTCAGTTACATCATTCTCAATATTGTGTCTTTATTACAACAAAAGTCATATAAGACTTGAAATCATTCACAACAGTAAAATAAAACTAGTTAACATGGCCTTTTCCCTTGTCTGTCCCTGAAGTTCCGGGATTACCATCTAAAACTGCAAAGAAAGATGTACGCAAGAATGAGCTACAAATGCTCAACAAGTTTATTTGAAAATATAAACACAAGGTGTTTGAGTTGAAATATGTCAAAAGATGTATAACTGAGGGTTCTGTACATGAACCAAATATTTCAATCAGTTCTATCAGTCTTCAATGACTTAGAAAAGCTTGATTTCGGATATCTGGTAGGGGATCAGCCTAACCAATATCCTAGGAGTATGCATATCATCCTACCATTTTATGTTGATATAAAATCAACTGTTCGTCACCTTATCTTAAGGGAATTTTCGTCACCTTATTTTAAGGGAAATTTTCCAGTTCACCTTACATCAAGGTGTTCCATTTCTCAGTATAAGATGTCGTACCAAACAATTTGGCCTGACACAACAATTTAAGCTCGAACAAGCAATATATGAATAATGATTCATTTCTTAAGTTATGCTGAACAAGAAGCAATAACTTCACAACAATTGATAGCAAGATATAGTACTTGCATAAAGATAACAAAGTTAGAAGACTTGCATAACATAGGAAACTTGCACAAATAAGAATATTGTACATGTTAGAAAACTTGTATTCAATACATAAATCGAATGAGAGTTAGAAACTTGCTCAAGATAAGGAATATAAAACTTGCACAATATAAAGTTGTACAAGTTAGAAAACTTGCTCAATATCAAATTAAACAAGAGTTAGAAAACTTGCTCAATATCAAATTAAACAAGAGTTAGAAAACTTGCTCAATATCAAATTAAACAAGAGTTAGAAAACTTGCCTTGGTGTTTAGGATAATAAACACTAAACTCAAACTTGATAAAATAACCCTACACAATCATTTAGTGCATAAGCGGTTAGATTTATCATATTATATTACTTCATATGTCATATAATAACTTGACTTAACTATTTTCATAGGTGTTATAGGCTCCATAACATCCTAGCTCAAAAACTCATTTTTAAGTCCTTAAACCCGAGAGCCTCTAAGAAATTTTCAGCTTTGACGTCCTTTACGGAAACTGTCATAACTTCTTCGTTTCAAAACATTTTTGGGTGATTCTTGAGTCTAAATTCATTAGAATTTCCCCCTCTACAACTTTCTTTATATTACAGAAGCAGATTTGGACTTTAAAATTTCGGAAAATGGGCAGAAGGGTCTATGAGTCTACTTTGATCAAAATATCTTGGGTTAACCATGTGAAACATGGTACCACTAGCATTAATTTGTTAAGATAACATGTTCTAAGACTCAATAACACTTCATAACATAAAAATACCAAAATCATAAACCTACTTATATTAGATTTATGACTTTTACTCAAGAACACACGAAGAACACGAAGAACATTTTGAAAATTTTGAACATGATAACTACTTACGATTTGATCATTTCTTCACTATAGTTGTAATGATTTAGACATTATAACTACTAGTGATCATGATATATACTACACTAGCTATAAAATAAATTTTGACATTATAACTACTAGTAAAATGTATAATTAGTTATAACTACGAATTGAAATCGAACATTATAACTACTAAGATGAGTACCTTTTGAAATTGGAAGTTTTAACTATTTATTGGCAACTATCAATACTTGAAATATATCTAGTGAGTAATTTTGCTCTTTGATTTTGTGAATTGGTGAGAAATGAAGATGGGATGGGCTTCTATTTATAGGATTTCCTAAGTTAGGGCATAATGGTCTTTTCGCATTAATCCACGACATCATCGCTTGCATCATCGTCCTTTGTGACATCACTGCTTACCTCATCATCCAACGTGACATCATCGCTTGCATCATCGTCCATTGTGACATTATTATGACATCATGATGACATCATCTTTGTGCTACTTTGAAGATGATGTCATGATTGCATCATGCTTGTATCTGATTGGTCGATTCAAGTTCACATGGATTCTTAGTTATATATTCGTATATACATCGTATTTTACGCGTATTATACCTCGTATTAATCTCATATTCTATCGTATAATATTTCGTATTATACTCGTATTTATTCTTGCATTCTTCGTTTTTAACTTCTATAATTTATCCCACAGTCGAAAAACTACGTTTTTCGTTTTCTAATTTTATTGGATATTCCATCTTTCTTCGTAATATTAATATTCGCGTATTCTTCGAAAAATCGAAAAGACGCAAAAACGTTTTTGGGTGAATAGTGTTTTCGGTGACTATTTCTCAGAAAATGCTTAGACGATCAAAAAGTAACAAAAATATTTCTTTTTGTCTTTTCTTCTATTTTGTCTTATTATCGTAAATAGTAATTTGCGCGTTTTTCAAGAAAAAAAACTTTTATCGGTTATTACGTGTTTTCTCATCATATTACCGGTAAATCTTAAAACAGAATGTTATTATGATGTGCACATTTCGCTAGAAAACCTAAGTTATTTCTAGGGTTTATCCCTTAGGGTTTAGGTTTTAACCTTTTTCCCAATTTAGGTTTTAGCCTAAATTAACTTCTTGATTTTAATAAGTGCTAAGGTTAACTACTTAAACCAAAACACAAAATACTACACATAGCAGAAAGCATATAACACATTTGAAGTTCAATACAAGCTTATTTATTCATATAGCACATAACTTAGGTTATAGTTATAACCTCTAATTGTATACGAATCTACGAATCATTTTTAGTCTTTTAAATAGCTCAACGTATACTTGAGCAGTTATTCTTAGGTTTTAAATTGACAATATTTATTAGATCTTGTCAGATCACATTTGAAATTTTTGGGATATTACATTCTACCCAACTTACAAGAATTTCGTCCTCGAAATTAACTTTACAAAAGAAAAAAAAACTTTAGTCATTCAATATTATATTTATAAGTTCTATAAATATTCAGGATATTACATTCTCTCCTCCTTATAAGAATTTCGTCCTCGAAATTATTTTACAATCAACTTTAGTCATTTAATATCATATTTATAGGTTCTATAAATATTCAGGATATTTATCCCTTAGGGTTTAGGTTTTAACCTTTTTCCCAATTTAGGTTTTAGCCTAAATTAACTTCTTGATTTTAATAAGTGCTAAGGTTAACTACTTAAACCAAAACACAAAATACTACACATAGCAGAAAGCATATAACACATTTGAAGTTCAATACAAGCTTATTTATTCATATAGCACATAACTTAGGTTATAGTTATAACCTCTAATTGTATACGAATCTACGAATCATTTTTAGTCTTTTAAATAGCTCAACGTATACTTGAGCAGTTATTCTTAGGTTTTAAATTGACAATATTTATTAGATCTTGTCAGATCACATTTGAAATTTTTGGGATATTACATTCTACCCAACTTACAAGAATTTCGTCCTCGAAATTAACTTTACAAAAGAAAAAAAAACTTTAGTCATTCAATATTATATTTATAAGTTCTATAAATATTCAGGATATTACATACTCCAGGTACGAATTTTTGTACTCTTTCAGCGATACTTCTTTAATTTTAATTTGTTCGTTTTGTTCCTCATTCAGAATTCAAATATTGTTTCGATATTTTGTTCATAGTTAAATTCATACGATAGATTTGTTTGATTTTAGATATTTGAAAATTTGTTATTTGTACTCTTTAGACTTATTGAGCATGTCTAGTATTTATTATTGTAGAAACGTACATGCTAATATATTTTGGGAGATTTTGTGTCAATTCGTTTCGATTTAGCATGTGCGTATTAGAACCCTTTTGTTGGTATTATGTCGCTTATATTGTGACATGATATTTTTATTAGATTATATCGTAGGGTGTACCTTGAGCTAACCACCTGTGGGGGTACCACATGCATGTCATCTTGGCACGGGAGACATGACACTTCCGTGGCAGTGTAATTAGTCCACGGCGTCTCTGTTTTGTGCTCCGATGAGAGTTGGCCATTTGGTGATTTGTTGTGAGAGGCGTATGGGTCGGCCCTAGTTTTCTGTTCTGTTCTGCGGATTGCTGATGTTGTGCCAAACACACTTTCCGATTTTGCATGCATTTGGATCTGCAGTCCAATGTGTGATTTGTCTATGTGGCATTATTTGACTTGTCTATGTGGCAAGCTATATTTCTGAGCTCGGTATGAAATAATCTCAGCCATTCGATTCAGCCTATTATGTTATTTAGTTCAGTTCAGCTATGTTATTCAGTTCAGTTCAGTTCAGTTATGTTATTATGATATTTGTTATTCAGTTCAGTTCAGCTATGTTATTCAGTTCAGTTCAGTTCAGCTATGTTATTGTGATATTTATTGTTCAGTTCGGTTCAGTTAAGTTATTGTGATATTTGTTATTTAGTTCAGTTCAGGTCAGCTATATTATTCATTTCAGTTCAGTTATGTTATTGTGATATTTGTTATTCAGTTCAGTTCAGCTATGTTATTCAGTTCAGTTCAGTTCAGCTATGTTATTGTGATATTTATTGTTCAGTTTGGTTCAGTTAAGTTATTGTGATATTTGTTATTCAGTTCAGTTCAATTCAGCTATGTTATTGAGTTCAGTTCAATTCAGTTCAGTTCAGCTACTTAAGTTCAGTTCAGTTCAGTTCGACTATGTTATTAAGTTCAGTTAAATTCAGTTATGTTATTGAGTTCAGTTCAGTTTAGTTCAACTATTTAAGTTCAGTTCAGTTCGACTATGTTATTAAGTTCAGTTCAGTTCAGCTATGTTATTGAGTTTAGTTGAGTTTGATTTCGTTATTTAGTTCAGCTATGTTATTGAGTTTAGTTCAGCTTGATTTTGTTATTCATTTCGGTTCTCATTTTTGTACTTTATATTCGTACTGGGCAATTGGCTCATGCTGTGTTTTTCTTTCGGCAGGTATTCAAGGGGTTCAAGGGCAAGTGTGAAGAGATGTTCCTTTTAGTTTGATATTCTGCTTAGAGTTTGTTCGTGCGTGACCTCCCTTTCCTATTTCGGGAAGGGGGTGTTACAGGGAGGGTTGGCAGGATGAGCCTGTTCAAGCAATATCGCAGATGCATTAAGATTTGAGATACTAGATACATTTGAAACATAAACTAGTTCCCTTCCTATGGCCAAAGGGCCGGGGGCCGGGGTAGCAGGAGAGGGAGGACTAGAAACAATAGAAACAGAGCTTTTTCCGTTCCATTAAACACCGGGCTAGGGGCCGGTGTAGTAGTGGAGGGGGACTAGATGTGATGAGGACATCCTTAGCTTGGGAGTGATTGACACCCATACATCAAATTCGGTTCGCTTCCCGGTTGGACCCGTAACAAGAGCTCGGGCTAAACGCTTCAAGGAGGGACTCAATGGGTTGATTCAAATAATTTGGAACGAGGTTGAAATGACTTCAAAACCGAGTATGACAGATTCCAAGTTCATGAATTTGTTACAAATGGATGAGCCAATTTAGGAGCTAAATTCCAAGCCAATTGCTGAATATTCTGCATCAGCCAAATCATAAGCTAAATTTCAAGCCAATTGTGTTACAAAAGGATGAACCCATTGAGTCCCTGGGGCGAACCGTAAACTCGGACGTCCTGGGATCGAATCCCACTAGCAACAATTGTTAGCGGCCACGGGTCGCATGTTTCAGGGTGACGCCATGTCTTAGGCTCCCTATACGCAAAGGCTGGCTCGGGCTCGGGGGATTTAGTCGGGTTGCGACCCGGAAACCCACGATTAACAAAAAAAAAGAAAAAAAAAGAAAGGATGAGCCAATTCAGAAGCTAAATTCCAAGCCATTTGCTGAATTTTCTCCAGCACATTTTTGGCATGTGATTCCCTCATGTTTCAACACTTTCTTTTTATTCAGCACTTTGCAGCAGATTTCTATGTTACCTTGTAATAAAATTAATCCTAGATGGGATTTAACTCTAAGTTAATTGCTATTTCCTTGTTCAAATTTAGGGTTTCATAGCCACCACCCTAGCCTCCATATATAAGTCTTATGATTGTAATGGAGGCAGCAACATTTCATATATTCAGATTTTATCAAACTCTTTGAGTTATTCTCTACTATTGATTCTTTGAAGGATTCCTAAGTATTTCCTTAGTTTTCTTTGAGAATTCAGCTTGACTTATCACACAACATTCCATAGTTGTGTGTGGCGTCCTCTATCACATCAAGCGTCGATTGTACCAAGATTACCGTTTACATATAAGCGAGGGGTCAAGGTGTCGTTGGTGTTCATCTAACGCAGATTTCCAAACGTGAGAAATTGTACCAAGATTACCGTCTTCATATAGGCGAGGGGTTGAGGTGTTGCAAGCAATCCACCATTCAATTTTTGCTAGAAAATGATTTGGGCGACGACTACCTCACGCAAGCGTGCCGTGGAGTCTATCATTTGGTATCAAAGCTAAGTTCTCTAGCAAAATCTATCCTTAATTTTCGGATCTGAGTTATTCTCTAAAAAAAAAAGTGGCAAAAATTCTGCATTATTTCTAACTGTTGTTATCACTATATCCAGCAGCGATTAGCTCTTAAATTCATTGTCAATTCCTTAATCGTGATGTTAGTATTTGGAGGTTCACGCCTATTGTAATTGTTTGTTTTGAGGGATTCATTTGATTGTAATTGTTTGTGATAAGTTATTTTATTGAACTGAATTGGAAACTTTGATAGTATTTAGTGAATTCAAACAGAATTTGTTTAGAGAGAATATTGTGAGGTAAAAGGCAAAGTGTGAGTATAATTGAGGGTAAAAGCTTATTGAGTGCAAACACGAGCGGTACCTTAATTTGAGAGAAACACGTAAGGGAGTGGTGAGGAAATTGTTTTCTACTAATCTTTATTGTGCAGAAAATTATGTCTCATTCAAAGGATAAAACTGTTCTTGAAGAGCCAACATCTAATTTTGATCTAAAATTTATGATGGAGGCTATGATGAAAGAATTTTCTAGACAATTGGGAATAGCAATGGAACAAGTACACGAATGCATTGATCAATTAAGTGACACCCGAGGAGAATCCTCTCAAAACCCTATTGGTGGGAGACCGAAGGGTAGGACTAAGCAAAAGGAAATTAGAACAGAGGAGACTTACTTTGATTTTGAACTTAGCGAGGAGGAAGAACGTGAGGCTGATTCCATACATCGGAGACAAGGGGTGCTAGAGAAAGAGGAGGTCAAGATAGAGAGGATAACAACTTGGATAGCATTAGAATGAAAATTCCAGCTTTTCAAGAAAGGAGTGATCCTGAGGCTTACAACGAATGGGAACGAGAAATGGAGTGGGTATTTGATTGTCATAACTACTCGGAGCTTAAGAAA
The DNA here is from genome assembly GCA_034770075.1 of Aralia elata. Lineage (NCBI taxonomy): Eukaryota > Viridiplantae > Streptophyta > Magnoliopsida > Apiales > Araliaceae > Aralia > Aralia elata. The sequence goes on along the minus strand of CM068383.1, from coordinate 39,858,668 downwards.
GTTAAGCTTGCTGCCACCGAATTTTCAGATTATGCAGTTACTTGGTGGGATCAATTGATGACCAATCGAAGGAGGTGTGGAGAAAGACCGATTGTGACTTAGGGAGGAATGAAAGCAGCAATGAGAAAGCGGTTTGTGCCGAGCCATTATCATCGGGATTTGTTTCGTAATTTGCAGAATTTGAAGCAAGGAAGTAAAAGTGTAGAGGATTACTTCAAGGAGATGAAAATGTTGATGGCTAGGGCTAACATTGTTGAGGATAATGAGGCTACAATGGCTCGATTTTCAGTGGGGTTAAATTAGGAGATTGCAGATTTGGTGGAACGACAACATTATGTGGAGTTGGAAGATATGGTACACATGGCTATCAAAATTGAGAAGCAACTTAAGAGGAGAGGTGGCCAACGATCAAATTCTACTACAACTTCATCGTGGAAACCTAATGTTGGAAGGCGAGAGGAGAGACCAGCAATAAACAAGCCTAAAGTGGAGTTTAAACCAGAAACGACTAATCGTGGAACACAAGGTAAAATTAAAAAACCTTCTTTTAGTCGTAATCGTGATATTGTATGTTTTAAATGTCAAGGCAGGGGACATATTTCAAATCAATGTCCAAATCAAAGAACTATGTTGTTACTTGACAATGGAGAGGTGGAAACCGAGGGAGAAGATAGTGACATAGATTCTATGCCACCATTAGAGGAGGTAGATGATAGGGAGGTTGCTATACATGGAGAGATTTTAGTCACAAAGAGATCACTTAGTACACAGGTGAAAGAAGAAAGTAGTGAGCAACAGGAAAATCTGTTTCATACTCGTTGTATGGTGAGCGGGAAGATTTGTTGTGTTGTGATAGATGGAGGGAGCTGTACTAACGTGGCAAGTACTACCATGGTGGATAAATTAGGGTTGACTACATCCAAGCATCCACGACCATATCGTTTACAATGGCTTAATGACAGTGATGATATAAAGGTGACCAAACAGGTGTTGGTTCCATTTTCTATTGGTCGATATGTTGATGAGATATTGTGTGATGTGGTTCCTATGCAAGCGGGACACTTGTTACTTGGTAGGCCATGGCAGTTCGATAGAAAGGTTAAACATGATGGTTTTACTAATGAATATTCCTTTGCACACAATAAAAGGAAAGTTACTTTGTGTCCTATGTCACCACAACAAGTGCATGAGGATCAAATTCATTTGCAAAGAGATGTCCCAAAAAAAGAGAGCAAAGAAAAGAAAAATTCAGAGGGGAAAAACAAGAGAGAACAAGAAAGAGAGAAAAGAAAGGATGTTGAGAGAAAAACAAATATCTATGCAAAAAGGAGTGATGTGAGGAGAGCTTTGGTTTCTAAAGTGTCGATGATTATACTTCGGTATAAGGAGGCGTTTTTAACTACTAACGCTAACGATTCAGTTTTGCCTAGTGTTATTTCATCTCTATTGCAGGATTATGCGGACGTAATTCCCGAGGAATTACCACAAGGATTACCACCAATTCGGGTAATTGAACATCAAATTAACTTCATACCCGGTGCTACCATTCCAAACCATCTAGCTTATCGGAGCAATCCCGAAGAGACGAAGGAGTTGCAAAAGCAAGTTAGTGAACTAATGGAGAAGGGGTTCGTGAGGGAGAGCATGAGTCCATATGCGGTTCCAGTATTTTAGTGCCAAAGAAGGATGGAAGGTGGCGAATGTGCATCGATTGTCGTGCGATAAATAATATTACGGTTAAATATCGACATCCCATTCCTCGATTAGATAACATGTTAGATGAATTACATGGGTCATGTGTGTTTTCAAAAATTGACTTAAAAAGTGGATATCATCAAATTAGGATGAAAGAAGGTGATGAATGGAAAACTGTTTTTAAAACGAAATATGGTTTGTATGAGTGGTTAGTGTTACCTTTCGGTTTAACTAATGCTCCTAGTACTTTCATGCGTTTAATGAATCATGTTTTGCGATCATTCATTGGGAAATTTGTTGTGGTATATTTTGATGATATTCTAATCTATAGCAAAAACATGGGTGAGCATGCGTTGCATTTAAAATCTGTTTTAGATGTGCTTAGAGAAGAAAAGTTATTTGCTAACATGGAAAAGTGCACATTTTGTACGGATCGAGTTGTATTCCTTGGTTTTGTTGTTAGTATGCAGGGAGTACAGGTTGATGAGGAGAAAATACGTGCTATTCGAGAATGGCCGAGTCCTACGAATGTAAGTCAAGTGCGTAGTTTTCATGGGCTAGCAAGTTTTTACCGTCGATTCGTGAGGAACTTCAGCGACATCACCGCACCGATAACGGAAGTGATCAAGAAGAGTGTGGGGTTTAAGTGGGGTGATGAACAAGAAAAGGCATTCTAGCTAATTAAAGACAAATTGACTAATGCACCTTTACTTGTTTTACCTGATTTTACTAAAACTTTTGAAATTGAGTGTGATGCTTCAGGGTTAGGAATTGGAGCTGTGTTGATGCAAGAAAGGAAGCTAGTGGCGTACTTTAGCGAAAAGTTGAACAAGGCAGCCTTGAACTATCCTACTTACGACAAGGAGTTATATGCTTTGGTTCGAGTATTGGAGACATGGTAACACTACCTTTGGCCTAAAGAGTTCGTGATACACACAGATCATGAATCACTGAAGTACTTGAAAGGCCAACACAAATTGAACAAGAGGCATGCGTGATGGATGGAATTTATCGAAACATTTCCATATGTCATTCGATATAAACAAGGTAAAGAGAATGTCGTTGCTGATGCATTGTCTCGAAGGTATGTGTTATTGTCTACTCTTGATACAAAATTGCTTGGATTTGAGAGAATTAAGGAAATATATGTTGATGACCCTGATTTTTGTGAGGAATTCAAATCTTGTGAAATGAATGTTGTAGGTAAATACTTTAAAATTGATGGATTTCGAGCATGTTCTTTACGTGAGTTGTTGGTTAGAGAATCACATGGGGGCGGTTTGATGGGTCACTTCGGTCTTGAAAAGACCTTATTTGTTTTAAAAGAACATTTTTATTGGCCTCACATGAAGCGAGATGTAGAAAGAATTTGTGATAGATGCATTAATTGTCGTCAAGCTAAGTCTCGTGTTCAACCGCATGGATTGTATACACCATTGCCTATATCTAGTGGACCTTGGATTGATTTATCTATAGACTTTGTGTTAGGTTTACCTAGATCTAAGCGTGGTCATGATTCTGTATTTGTGGTCGTGGATAGGTTTTCAAAGATGGCGCATTTTATTCCATGTCACAAGACTGATGATGCATCCCATGTTGCTGATTTATTCTTTAAAGAAATTGTGCGTTTGCATGGCATGCCTAAAACGATTGTTTCTGATAGAGATACTAAGTTCTTGAGTTATTTTTGGAAGACATTGCGATGTAAATTGGGCACTAAACTGCTATTTTCAACTACTTGTCACCCACAGACTGATGGCCAAACTGAAGTAGTAAATAGGACTTTATTGGCGTTGTTACGTGCTATCATTAAAAAGAATATTAAGCATTGGGAGGAGTCTTTACCACATGTTGAGTTTGCATATAATAGATCTGTTCATTCTGCTACTAAGTTCTCACCTTTTGAGATTGTATATGGTTTTAATCCTTTGACACCGTTGGATTTATCACCATTACCTGTTTCTGAATTTACTAACATGGATGGAAAGAAAAAGGCTGAATTTGTTAAGCAAATACATGAGAAGGCGAGACTCAACATTGAAAGGAGGACGGAGCAATATGCCAAACAAGCCAACAAAGGTCGACGTCGAGTTGTCTTTGAAGCAGGAGATTGGGTATGGTTACACATGCGAAAAGAGAGATTCCCAGCTCAAAGACGCTCAAAGCTGCTTCCAAGAGGAGATGGGTCGTCTCAAGTTCTTGAGCGCATTAACGATAATGCCTACAAACTAGATTTACCTGGTGAGTATATTGTTAGTGCCACATTCAATGTTACTGATCTAAGTCCGTTTGATGTAGGCGACGATTTGAGGTCAAATCCTTCTCAAGAGGAGGGGAATGATGAGGACATCCTTAGCTCGGGAGTGATTGACACCCATACATCAGATTCGGTTCGCTTCCCGGTTGGACCCATAACAAGAGCTCGGGCTAAACGCTTCAAGGAGGGACTCAATGGGTTGATTCAAATAATTTGGAACGAGGTTGGAATGACTTCAAAACCGAGTATGACAGATTCCAAGTTCATGAATTTGTTACAAATGGATGAGCCAATTTAGGAGCTAAATTCCAAGCCAATTGCTGAATATTCTACATCAGCCAAATCATAAGCTAAATTTCAAGTCAATTGTGTTACAATAGGATGAGCCAATTCAGAAGCTAAATTCCAAGCCATTTGCTGAATTTTCTGCAGCACATTTTTGGCATGTGATTCCCTTATGTTTCAGCACTTTCTTTTTATTCAGCACTTTCCAGCACTTTCATTTTTTTGTTAATCGTGGGTTTTCGGGTCGCAACCCGACTAAATCCCCTGAGCCCGAGCCAGCCTTTGCGTACAGGCTCCGCCTAAGACATGGCGTCACCCTAAAACGTACGACCCGTGGCCGCTATCAATTGTTGCTAGTGGGATTCGATCCCAGGACGTCCGAGTTTACGGTTCACCCTAGGGCCTCATTTGAACCATTGCGCCAACTGCCGCGGTTTTTCTAGCAGATTTCTATGTTACCTTGTAATAAAATTAATCCTAGATGGGATTTAACTCTAAGTTAATTGCTATTTCCTTGTTCAGATTTAGGGTTTCATAGCCACCACCCTAGCCTCCATATATAAGTCTTATGATTGTAATGGAGGCAGCAACATTTCATATATTCAGATTTTATCAAACGCTTTGAGTTATTCTCTACTATTGATTCTTTGAAGGATTCCTAAGTATTTCCTTAGTTTTCTTTGAGAATTCAGCTTGACTTATCACACAACATTCCATAGTTGTGTGTGGCGTCCTCTACCACATCAAGCGTCGATTGTACCAAGATTACCACTTACATATAAGCGAGGGGTCAAGGTGTCGTTGGTGTTCATCTAACGCAGATTTCCAAACGTGAGCAATTATACCAAGATTACCGTCTTCATATAGGCGAGGGGTTGAGGTGTTGCAAGCAATCCACCATTCAATTTTTGCTAGAAAACGATTTGGGCGACGACCATCTCACGCAAGCGTGTCGTGGAGTCTATCAAGATGGTTTGACTTCCTTTCTTTTCCCCACCTCATTCCATTTAGATTTACACTTCACACAATTCGGCAATGATTTGGATGAGCAAGAGGCAGTGGAGTGGTCGTAAGTTTTGCATTTCAAGCATTTACGTGGTTTCCATGGGATTTCCACCTTGATTTTGTGAAGAGTATAAAAATTGTGAAAATAGTGCAGCAAGAAAGTACTTTAAAATGTCGTATAGTTCTTGGCCCAGCGGTAACCCTTGCCTTATGGTTTCCATAAGGTCAAGGGTTCGATTCTCTCAAATGTTGGCGAAATTGATAAACAGGTTATACTTGACTTACTTGGGTTTCATGTCGGCACCCTGCCAATCCGATTCCTTGGTGTTCCCTTAATATCTTTGAAGCTTTCTCATAGTGATTGCATGTCTCTTATCCAAAAGATTACTACGCAGATCTCCTCCTGGACTGCTAAGTTCCTTGCTTATTCTGGTAGGTTACAACTGATCAAATCTGTGCTTCTTTCTATCCAATCTTTTTGGTCAGCTCATTTTCTTTTGCCCAAATCTGTTCTTAGATTTATCCAGTCTATCCTAACCAGATTCCTCTAGAAGGGGCCTGCTCTTGGGAAACATGGGGCTAAAGTCTCTTGGAAGGTAATTTCTTTGCCTTATTCTGAAGGTGGTTTGGGTATAAAGGACCTTGAGGACTGGAATAAGGCTCTCATTATTCAGCACTTACTCAAGGTTATTCATTTTAAGCCCTCTTCACTCTAGGCTTCTTGGATTCAGACCTCAGTTCTCAAACACAATAACTTCTGCCATATCAATATTCCAACTGACTACTCTTGGATCTAGCGTAAAGTTCTTAAGCTTCGATCCCTTGCTCAAAATTTTCTCTCCTATCGTGTAGGTAGAGGGAACCACTTTAGCCTCTGGTTTGACCCTTGGCTGAATGGCCAACCTTTATCTCTGAATGTGTACTTGCTGTCCAACTCTGGGATCCCAAAATCTGCTCTTGTTTCTAGCATTATTTCCAACTCAACTTGGGGTTTAACCTAGAGTAATCATCACGATGTGGTCCAATTTCGTAGTCTTTTTACTACTGCCCCATCTCCGTCTATAAATGACGACTCTATAACCTGGGATTCCATTAATATCCGACACTTGAAAGCTAACAATATTTGGGATTCCATCCGATGCCGAAGTGCTCTTGTCGCTTGGGCAAACATCCTTTGGCATAAGCACTATGTTCCTCGGTACTCTTTCTTTCTTTGGCTTGCGTTGCACAAAAGATTCCCAACAAATGATGCTTTCATGTCCTACTCTAATTATATCCTGATAAGGTGTCCTTTGTGTAATACGGCCAATGAAACATTTAACCACCTCTTCTTTAACTGTCCTTATTCGAGTGGTGTGATTACTAATGTCTTGGCACTGGGAAGCTGGCCCAATATTCCAAAAAATGGGATAATTTAATTGCATATATTCAGCAGTTCCAAGGGAGAAAAATGCACTCTGAAAATTTAAAACTCATCCTTGCCACCTCCCTTTATAAAATTTGGGGATCTCGAAATTCTAAGCTACATGATGGGAATATGTTGCTGCCTCATGCATTGACTAAGGAAATCATCAACTTGATTAAGGCACGACTCTCCAGTTCAAAAAAGTTTCAACAGGCTACTCAAAAATGTCATACCTTTCATAACTAGTTGTAATTTGATTGTAATTGATTGATTGTATTTGGTTGCTTTTAATGCTTTGATTCTATTTCCTTTGTTGAATAGTTTTCTTTTATGTTCTCATGGGGCCTATTTCATGTTGACTTTTTTCTCTGGGGTATGCCCCTTTGCCATTGTATTTATGGTTTCTAATACACAAACAAATTTAGCAAAAAAAAAGGGTTCGATTCTTTCATTCTTGGGTGTGTGAGTGTGGAAATTAGCAAAAAAAAAGTACTTTAAAATTGATGGATTTTTATTTCGTGAGAATAAATTGTGTATTCCTGCGTGTTCATTGCATGAGTTGTTGTTAAGGGAGTCGCATGTGAGTGGTTTGATGGGTCATTTTGGAGTAGATAAAACTTTTGTGGTTTTGCATTCGCACTTTTATTGGCCACACATGAGACGGGATGTAGAAAGAATTTGTGATAGGTGCATCACTTGTCGTCAGTCTAAGTCTCGTGTTCAACCCCATGGATTGTATACACCATTGCCCACACCTAGTGAACCTTGGATTGACATATCTATGGATTTTGTGTTAGGATTGTCTATGTCTAAGCGTGGTAATGATTCAATTTTTGTGGTCGTGGATAGATTTTCTAACATGTCACATTTTATTCCAGACGATGCTTCCCATGTAGCGGATTTGTTCTTTAGGGAGATTGTGCGAATATATGGTATGCCTAGAACCATTGTTTCTGATAGAGATTCTAAATTCTTGAGTTATTTTTGGAAGACATTGTGGTGTAAGTTAGGAACTAAATTGTTGTTTTCTACTACTTGTCATCCATAAACTGACGGACAAACTGAGGTTGTTAATAGAACTTTATCTGCATTGTTGAGGACTATCATTAAAAAGAACATTAAATTTTGGGAAGAATGTTTACCGCATGTTGAGTTTGCATATAATAGATCTGTTAATTGTGCTACTAACTTTAGTCCATTTGAAATTGAATATAGGTTTAATCGTTTAACTCCTTTGGATTTATCCCCATTACCTACTTCTGAATTTACTAACATGGATGGAAAGAAAAAGGTTGACTTTGTTAAGCAGATACATGAGAAAACGAGGCTCAACATTGAGAAAAGGATGGAGCAATATATCAAGCATGCCAACAAAGGGCATCGTCAAGTGCTTTTTGAGCGGGCAGATTGGGTGTGGTTACATATGCGAAAGGAAAGATTTCCAACTCAAAGGCATTCAAAATTGCTTCAACGAGGAGATGGACCATTTCAAGTTCTTGAGCGCATTAATGATAATGCATACAAACTGGATTTACCGGGTGAGTATAGTGTTAGTGCAACATTCAATGTTACTGATTTAAGCCCGTTTGATGTAGGAGACGATTTCAGGACAAATCTTTCTCAAGAGGAGAGGTATGATGAGGGCATCCTTAGCACAGGGAGGAATGACAACCATGGCGATGATTCGGTACATGTTTCGGTTGGGCCTGTGACGAGAGCTCGGGCTAAACGCTTCAAGGAGGGGATTAACGGATTGATTCAAGAAGCTTGGAAGGATGAAGATTCTAGGATGAAGGCTTTGGAGTTGGAGTCTAAGCTCGTGAATATGTTACAAATGTGTATTCGAAGCCAAGAATCGGGGACTAGCCAAGAAAGCCAAAAATTCCCACCCGGCGCGCCCCGCGTCCTTTTTGAGCTTGATACAACGCGCCCTGCGCCGGTCCTACAGAAGACAGTGCGCCCCGCACCGAGCACAAGTCAAGATCTGCATACCTAGCGCGCCCCGCGCCTTTCCATTGCATTTTCAAGTGTGCCCCGTGCCAGTCACGCGACACGGAATTTGAAGAACACGTTTTTGAAGATTTTATCAGATTTCTTTTCTTATTTTTAGGGATTTATCATATCTTTCATAATTCTAAGTTGACTAGGATGTTTGTTAGATGGAAATTACTTTCTAATTGGTTATTTACTAGTATATTTTTTTTTGCTAAATTTTGTTTGTATACATATATGCAAAAAAACTAAGGATATTACAATAAAGTTCGAAACATAGTCCTCTTCTCCCGAGAGGACTAAAGAACCTAGATAAAACTAGGAAACCAATTACCTAACCTAATTATATTTATACCTCACAACCCGAGGCTAGGCAAACGAAATTATTTTTAAGGGTTTATTTACTAGTACTTCAATTCCTTTTATAATTAGGGTTTATTTCTACTAGTATAAATAGGTTACATGGTTATTGTAATTGAATAATCAACAATTTTCTGAGTTTTATACAATTGAGAGCTATTCTCTACTTTTGGTTCTTTAAAGGATTTCTAAGTTATCGTTCTTAGTTTTTCTTTGATATTCATAATTAACTTATCATACAACAAACCATAGTTGTATGTGGTGTTATTCTATCGCATCATACAATCGTACGGAGATTATCGTTTTCATCCAAACGAGGGTCTAAGTGTTGTTGGTGTTCCATCCTACAAGAAAGCAATTGCTTGATCGAAATTATCAAGATTCTCGTCTCAAAATAGACGTTAGGTTAGGCATTGGTTTCCTAGTTTTCTTTGCCTAACCTCAGGTTGTGAGGAATATTTTAATTATGTTAGGCATTGGTTTCCTAGTTTTTCTAGGTGTTTTAGCCCTCTCGGGAGAAGAGGTCTATGTTCTGATCTTCATTGTAATATCCTTAGTTTTTTGCATTTTTAATATACAAACAAATTTAGCAAAAAAAATAAATAGACGTTGGGTTAAGGTATCGAGAGAGTTCCATCAAAGTTGCTTACTAGAAACGATCCGGGCAACGATCACCTCACGCAAGCGTTCCGTGGAGTCTATCAAGTATAGCTTAATAGGAGGAATGAGTATGCATCTCCTAGACATGTAGAGCAACCTTCAAGGCAATCAAATTGGGATGATGACAAGGAGGTTCATAGACGGATAGATAGGCATGGAGATTCGCATCGGAAACAACCACGAGAAACTCCTAAGGTGTATAGGGAACCATTATTTTTTAAAGAGTTTTTGGAGGATTGTTGGATGCAACTACAAAACATCCATAAGGCACATGCGGAGCACATTCAACCGAGGGAAATAAAAGTTGAAGAAGATCATGAGATTCTTGGAGAGTCATTGGAGACTAGAAAATTACAAGTGTGCAAGCTAGCGGGGAAGAAACAATGCAGCAAAAGGATATGTTTTATAGTAGGTTTCTAGTACAAGAAAAGGTATGCGTTGTGAAAATTGATTGTGAAATTGGTTCTAACATTGCTAGCACTACAATGGTGGAGAAACTAGGTTTATCAACAGTTGCGCATCCTCAACCTTACAGGTTGCAAGGGATCATTGATTTTGAAGAGGTAATGGTGGCTAGACAGGTGTCAGTTTCTTTTCGCATTGGCAGATATGAAGATGAAATATTATGCGATGTAGTTCCAACACATACTTGCCATTTGTTACTTGGGAAGCCATGGCGACACAACAGGCGCGCAAAGCATAACAGTTGTACGAATAAGTATTCGTTGGTACACAATCGAAGAAGAGTCACGCTTCGTCCTATGGCATCCGAGCAAGTTCATGACGATCTAATGCACTTACAAAAAATCGTGATAAAAAATAAGGGGATGAACGAAATACTAGGATCCACACCAACAAAACTACCCCAACAAGGACTATCGTGCGTGACATTTTTCACCTCTTAAAAGGCTCCTTACATTCGAACAAAAAGTTTCAGAAAGTTATACATAGGCCTTGGTTTAGGCACCTAATTTTGTAAAGCAGATTCCCTGGTTGATGTTGCTGGATTTTTTGCGGTTAGGTGTTATTGTTGGGCCGGTTAGTCGCATACGGTTGGTGCTGTGCAGGAGGGTTGCTAGATGCAGATTTGTTGGGTGGGTTGGTGCTGGGGTTAGGCTGGGTACTATGCTGATGGCTGCTTGTCTGCTGCTTTATGCTATTTTCCAGTGCTGTTTGTAGTGTTTGTGTTGCTGTTTTGGGCATTATGTGCTGCAGTGTTAGGTTATAATGCTATGGTGGCAGTGCTAGATTATTGGGCTGCTGCTGCAGCTGATGTTGCTGCTGCAGCTGATGTTGCTGCTTCTGCTGCTTATGGTTATCTGCTGCTGCTGCTGCTGCTGCTGTTTGCTGGTTGCTGCTGGCTGTTGCTAGCTGCTATGTGTGACTGGTTGTGCTGATCTGCTACTGCTTGCTGCTGGATGTGCAGTTGCTGCTGATGGTCTTTATTGCTGTGGTTTCTTTTGTTGCAATACTGAGCAATACTGATAGTTCCTTGCTAGGTTTTGTGGTTGTTCTAGATTGTTTCTTAGCATGTATTCTCTTAAAGTTTAAAATGTTTGCTTTTATTTGGGCATCTGGCCTTGTTTTTTTTTTGTTTTTGCTAAATTTTGTTTGTATATAAATATGCAAAAAACAAAGGATATTACAATGAAGATCAGAACATAGTCCTCTTCTCCCAAGGGGACTAAAGCACCTATAAAAGACTAGGAAACCAATTACCTAACCTAATAATATTATACCTCACAACCCGAAGTTAGGCAAAAGAAAATAGCTAAAATAAAATTTAAGCAACAACAAATAGGACCACAAACCCGAAAGAAAAGCTAGAAAATATGTCTAAAAAGGTAGAAAATTTTCAGTAATTGCTCCAACTGGTGCGAGACCCAAGCCAAATCATTTCAGATTTTCGGAAAAACAGCAGCACAAACCCACGTGGGCCATGCAAAATCAGCAAACATGTAGCAATCAATATTAAACAGCCCATGTGCATATAAACCAGCCCCACGTGGGAAAAGCAAAACAGCGGCAAGGGCACCAAACCCCATTATTGACCAGCTGCAACAGAGCCCACGCGGAAAGCAACAAGAAAGCAAAATTTGCTCAAAGAATCAAGGACCAGCAGCAACCCAAAATCAAAAGAATTTGAAAATTGAATTCGTGGGCCCTAGTGCATCAGCCCATACCACACTCTGCCCAGAAGCACCAGTTTGCAGTGTCAGCCAATGCAAACCAGCAGCCATGAGGTACCACACCATTATCATCTCCTAAAACAAAGTTTAGCAGCATCACAATATGAAACGTGGGCCCCAAATGCACACTGCCCAAACAACATCACAATGTCCAAGACAAGCCGGACCAAACACCATACCGACGACAGCTCCAGCAATCATAGCAGTTCGACAAAGAAGAACCGCCCGTGCAGAACACCCATGAACAGAACAAACCCGCCAGAGACTGGTCAGAAGTCCATGAAAGTCGGCAGCACAACCGGCGACCATAACAGCCACCCAAAGCACAATGACTGAAACCAAAACAAACCCAAGCTGAACATGAACGGATAGACAATCGAGCATGATGTCAAGGATGGGAAAGCACACGGATCAAGAAGACCCCAGAAACAAGAAAACTGAACTGCAGGACAGCAACATGCAGTCGGGTAAGCAAGACAAAATGCCGGCAAAACCCCAAGGATGTTGGCAGAATAACAGCAGAACACCAAAACGGAATGAGTAGCAAGACCCAACTCAGACCCATTCAAAGCAATACTCCAAAGAACAAAATAAAATACCAACTTAAACAAATAAATCAGTATCAAAGCACAAATCTGATAACGAAGAACACATCCCAAGATTCTCAACCAAACCAGCCAAGCCAAACCAACACCGCCAAGGATCAGAAACAAACCGAGAACAACCAGCCACCAACCAAGAACATCCTCCATACCAGATCCAAAAACCCAAAACCAAACAACCCCAATGAACATACTCCCCTACTCACATAAACAATGAAAAGGACACAACCTAGAAGCCACTGGACTTAGCCGAAATAGGTGTAAAATAGATTTCAGGTTAGGTCACGCTTAAGATTGCCTGAAGAACCTCAAACAGAAATAAAGCATAACGATGGGCAGGAAGAGGGAGAGTAGGTGGGCCGGAGAAGGAGGAAAGATCGACAGCAGGATGACCACTGGAGGACAGAGACCAAACCCAACAATTTGCGACACTCCCAAAACAACGAACAACCCAAACCAACCCCAAACGACCATCCAGAACAGATCAAAACTCTCAGAGAGAGAGGATTGGTGGGCCGCAAGAAGGAGAGGAGTGAGATAGGTGCAAGAGATGAAAGATGACGGGAGATGGAAGGAGGCGATGAGGAAGGAGGGAAAGTAAACCCATGGGTGGCTGCATGGAACTACCGAGCCCAGACAACGAAGCTACCAGTAGCAAACATGAGCACACCAAACCAAACCGGCAGAACTCCGGCAAACTCCATGACTTCTGAATAAAAGAAACTCATGAACGCAGCGAACAAAAACACCACCATAACCCTAATCCTAGGACGCTAACCAGAGCCACGGTACCAAAAGAACACCCCCATAGAGGAACCGCGACACTCAAAAAAGGATCCAACGGCAGCCCTCTATCTGCCCAGAATAACTCCTTTGAAAGAAAGGAACCAAAAGGAAACAAGACCAAAGATACAAAAGGTCCAGCCAGCCGAGAAGGGAAAAGGAATAAAGGACGAGCATAATAGGAGAACGGAGAGGCAATCCAAGAAAACTAAGCAACTAACAAGAAGCCCCAATAAGACAAATGGCCCCTGTGAAGCCCACTAGGATCCCCACCCTAGTAAAATTATCTAGCCAAGGAGTCAAGAAGGAGAGGAAGGAGGGAGCCAAGCCAAGGAGGGGAGCCAACTCGACCCACCAACACAAGATCCCACTGCAACAACGGCAAGCAGGAACCCACTATAATAGAAAAGCAAGCCAAAGGGAAACAGTTCCAGACAGTACAAGGATCCTAACCCAAGAACTAGTAAAACAGGCTACTCACACATCTTCGGAGTAACCCACACCCTCTAAGTATATCCCCAAGCCCAGGAGAGTTCTGAGTGGGAAAGAATACTGAAGAAAATGAGACCAAGAGCAGAAAATGTCTATTATAGAGAAGAGAAGAACCAAGCCCCAATCCGGAAGCATTGCAACACCTATCAGCATAACAGGCCAAAACGGAAGCAACCAAACTCTTTCAGAACCAAAGAAATTCACAAATAGGATCCATGAAGCACAAGCCCCTCACTCCTCTTCGGAGAGACCCACATCCTCTAAGCACTAGCCCTCTGCTCAGGAGAGATCCTCAAGGTGAAAATGAGATGAATGAAAAAGAAGGTGAATCCATAATCACAAATACTCGTACTTGTTTATTTAGCAAAAAAAAGAAGAAGGTGAATCCATAAAGGAAACCCACTTAACAAGCATAAACAAAGAAGATCCAAAAGTAGTAAGTGGATCAAAGAATGGACAAAGTCCAAACAAACCAAAACTCCAGAGGAGGAGGTTCGGGAGGAGGAGGAGGGAGGGGAGGGTTAGGATCAGGCGAATCAATTCTAAAGAGAAGATGGAGCTTCTCTCTCATCACAACCTGATGTCCTCTTTTAGCTCCTCTGCATCTGGCCTTGTTATCTTTTATAGTCATGACATCATAGGGCCTGTTCTATGATGCCTATGCTATAATCTGATTACGGTTTCCCATGATGTTTGTATATTTTTTCTTTTTTAATATAGTCTAAATTTAGCAAAAAATAAAATAAAAATAAAGAGAGTGGAAAGATTGAAAACAAAAGAGAGATTGAGAAAAGTGAGAATGAAAAAAATAGAGAGATTGAAAAGAATGAGAGTGAAAATAAACGAGAGAAAGAAACAGTTGAGAAAGAAAATGAGCAAAAAGAAGAGAGAGAATTAAGTGACTATGAAAAAGAGAGTGGAAGCGAGAGAGAGTTGTATTTTGAAAAGCCAATGACTGTACATTCATACAAGACGATGCTTTTAAATACTAACCTAATTAACTTTATTTTATCTAGTTCTGTTGTTTCTCTTGTACAGGTGAAAGAGTGCATACCCAGTGCTATAATTCCATACCGATCAACTTATAGTGTTCCCGAAGAAACGACAGAGTGACCAAGGCGGGTTGGTAAGTTGATGGAGATGGGTATCGTTAGAGAAGATATGAGTTCATGTGCCATTGATGAGATCATAGTACCTAAGAAGGAAAGGATGTCGAGCTTGTGCATTGATTTTGAATTGGTAAACAAGTATCGTTATTATTTTCTTTCCTTAGATAATATATAGATTGCATATGATGAGGGCATCCTTAGCACAGGGAGGAATGATAACCATGGTGATTGATGAGGACATGCGTAGCTTGGACAAGGGTGGAAGCTATGGAGCGGATCCGGTGCAAGTTCCAATTGGACTAGTGACGAGGGCACGAGCTAAATGATTCAAAGAAGAGCTTAATGGATTGATTCAAGAAGTTTGGACTGACAATAGTATGACGACGGTTGCCAAAAAATAAGATTCAAAGCTTATTAATTTAGTGCAAATGATTGGAATGAGCGAGGAATCGAATTCGGGCTTAAAAATTGAAGAAAGGACAAAATTGTCAAATTTCCCAGACCGGCGCCGCAGCGCCGGAAATGACTTGCGACATGGTGCCGCAGCGCCTGTGATTTGAGGCGCATTCTGCATATGGGGCGCCGCAGCGCCGCTTTTGTACTAGAAACGGGCGCCGCAACGCTGGGACTTGGACACAGATTCCAAGGCACGTTTTCTGACGCGTTTTTGACCATATTTTGAATATTTTATTAGATCTTTTAGAGTTCTATTATAATTAGGATGTTTATTTAATAGATTTTACTTCCTAAATAGTTGTTAACTGGTAATTCAATTCCTTTTATAGTTAGGGTTTTAGTTCACTAGTATAAATAGATTACATGAATGATGTAAAGGATGATTAACAATTTTTATTCGAGTTTATCAATATTCTTGAGAAGGTTTTCTCATCTTTTGGTTATTTGAGAATTTCTAAGTTAAATTTTCTTAGTTTTTCTTTGAGATTGAAGTTTGACTTATCATACAACAATATATAGTTGTATGTGGCGTCTTCTACCGCACTAATCGTCGATTGTACCAAGATTACCGCTTACATATAAGCGAGGGGTCAAGGTGTCGTTGGTGTCCATTCAACGCAGATTTCTGAACGCGAGCAATTGTACCAAGATTACCGTCTACATATAGGCGAGGGGTTAAGGTGTTGCAAGCTATCCACCGTTCAACTTTGCTAGAAACGATCCGGGCGACGACCACTCACGCAAGCGTGCCGTGGAGTCTATCAGCGATGATTCGGTACATGTTCCGGTTGGGCCTGTGATGAGAGCTCGGGCTAAACGCTTCAAGGAGGGGATTAACGGATTGATTCAAGAAGATTGGAAAGATGAAGATTCCAGGATGAAGGCTTTGGAGTTGGAGTCTAAGCTCGTGAATATGTTACAAATGTGTATTCCAAGCCAAGAATCGGGGACTAGCCAAGAAAGCCAAAAATTCTAGCCCGGCGCGCCCCGCGCCATTTTTAATGAGGGCATCCTTGGTTCTGGAACGAATGACAACCATAGAGTAGATCCTATGTGTATGCCGGATGGTCCCATGATGAGACCTCAGGCTAAACGTTTCAAGGAGGGACTTAATGGGTTGATACAAGGCATTTGGAGCGAGGATAGATTAAGTGTAGAGTTCGAGGAGCAGGATTCTAAGCCTTTACATTTGGTCATGATGTTACAAGCAAACACGCCAAGGTTGGGAACGATGGAAACAAGAGAAGACGAAAATTCTCAAACTGCAGGGTTCTCACCCCGACGAGAAAATCAGGCCCAGAAAGCTCGCCCCGGCGAGAACTTCTCTGGCCATCCGCCCCGGCCTGAGCTGAAGCCGCCCCAGCCAAGACCTCTTTGACCATCTTTGCCCCGGCGAGGTTTCTAGTTCAATTTTTCTCGCCCCAGTGAAAACAGTCAGATTTTATTGGCGCGCTTTTCGAGGCACACACATTTTGACTATTTAGGACACGAATTTCTTCCTTAATTTTAGAGATTTCAGTATATTTTCATAATTCTATAGTAATTAGGATTTTCTAAGATAGGATTTTGATTCCAAATCAATTATTATTTCCTTTATGGATTCTAGGGTTTCATAGCTAGTATAAATAAGTTATATGCTTGTAATTCAAGAACAATTCAATTTTATTTAGAGATTATTTTTACTTGAGAGTTATTCTCTACTTTTGGTTCTTTGAAGAATTTCTAAGCTAATTTCTTAGTTTTTCTTTGAGATTCATAATTAACTTATCATACAACAAACCATAGTTGTGTATGGCGTTATTCTATCGCATCATACATTCAAACGAAGATTATCGTTTTGATCTTAAACGCGGGTCTAAGTGTTGTTGGTGTTACATCCTACGTGAATTCAATTGCTTGATCAAAATTATCAAGATTCTCGTCTCAAAAATAGACGTTGGGTTAAGGTATCGAGAGAGTTCCATTAAAGTTGCTTACTAGAAACGATTCGGGCGATGACCACCTCATGCAAGCGTGCCGTGGAGTCTATCATTTGGTAGGAGAGCTGTGATTTTTAGCTAAGTATCTATCTTTATTGTATCGTTGAATTTCTAAGTAATAAAAAAGAGTATAGAAAATTTTATTATTGCAGTTATTTCAATTTGTTCGTAGAATTCGTTTTCAATTCCGTAATCGAGATTGTTACTACTTCTATTCATACCGACTATATTGCTCGTGATAAGTTATTTTTGAATTGATTAGTAAAACCGAGAAATTTGCTAGGTAAATTCGAAAAGAACCTATTATAGAGAATAATTAGAGGTAAAAAGCTTAGTGGTGAGATCAATTGAGGGAAAAAGCCTATTGAGTGATACACGAGAGAAACATTAATCAAGCGAAACACGTAAGGGAATGGTGAGGAAATTATTTTACTACTAACCTCTATTTTGCAGGAAATATGTCTAACTCAAAGGATAAGGGAACTTTTGTAGAACCTTCATTATCGGCTGATATGAAGTTGATGATTGAAGCTATGAATAAGGAATGGGGTAGGAGGTTGGATATGACAATGGAACAGGTACATGAGCGTTTGGATCAATTAAGCGTTACTAGAGGAGAATCATCTCAAAACCGTCAAGGAACTCAATAAAAAGGAATAGCTCAGCAAAAAGGAGCTAGGGTGGAAGAAACTATTTTTAATGACGGAGGATTTAGTGAAGAAGATGATCGAGAGTCCGACTTCTTAGGTCGGAGGCAACGAGGAGCTACCGAGCTAGAGATAGAGGAGTTCGGGATAAAGAGAATAACAACTTGGATAGTATAAAAATGAAAATTCCAACTTTTCAAGGAAGAAGTGATCCGGAGGCATATCTAGAGTGGGAAAAGAAGATGGATTGGATATTTGAATGTCATATCTACTTGGGACTAAAGAAAGTAAAACTTGCTGCCAAAGAATTCTCAGCTTATGCTATTACTTGGTGGGATTAGTTGACGATCAGCCGGAGGAGGTGTGGAGAACGTCCAATTGAAACTTGGGAAGATATGAAGGCAGTGATGAAAAAGAGGTTCGTTCCAGATTACTATCACCGAGAGCTAGTTCGAAGTTTGCAAAGCTTGAAACAAGGTAGTCGGAGTGATTGACGGAGGTAGTTGCACGAATGTGGAAAGTAAGGCTATGGTAGAGAAATTAGGGCTTTCCACAACCAAACATCCTCAACCATATTGATTGCAGTGGCTTAATGACAATAATGAGATTTAAGTGACTAAACAGGTGTTGGTGCCATTTACTATTTGGAGATATGTTGATGAGATCTTGTGTGACGTGGTTCCAATGCAGGCGGGTCACATATTGTTTTGTCTTCTGTGGCAATTTGATAGACGTGTGAAGCATGATGGCTTTACAAATGAATATTCTTTTGTTCACAATAAAAGGAAAGTTACTTTATGCCCTATGTCACCACAACAAGTGCATGAGGATCAAATTCATCTGCAAAAAGATCATGAAAAAAAGAAAGAGAGTGATGAAAAGAAAAATCTAAAGGAACAAAATCATGAGAGGAAAAATAAGAGAGAAAAAGAAAGAAAGAAAAGAAAATATGATGAGAGAAAAACAAATATTTATGCAAAAAAAAGTGATGTGAGGCGAGCGTTGATGTCTAAACAGCCGATGATTATACTTCGATATAAGGAGGCGCTTTTGAATACTAACGCTAACAGTTTATCTTTACCTAGTGTTGTTTTTCTTCTCTTTTGTAGGATTACGAGGAGCTTCCACAAGGATTACCACCTATTCGGGGAATTGAGCATCAAATCGACTTCGTACCAGGTGCAACCATTCCAAACAGTCCAGCTTATCGAAACAATCCCGAGGAGACGAAGGAGTAGCAAAAGCAAGTTGGAGAATTGATGGAGAAAGGGTTCGTGAGAGAAAGTATGACAGTTCCAGTGATTTTAGTGCCTAAAAGGGATGGGAAATGGAGCATGTGCATTGATTGTAGAGCAGTCAATAATATTACGGTAAAATATCGACATCCCATTCCATGATTAGATGATATGTTAGATGAGTTGCATGGATCTGTTGTATTTTCCAAAATTGATTTAAAAAGTGGATATCATCAAATTCGTATGCATGAGGGTGATGAATGGAAAACGACTTTCAAAACAAAATATGGGTTGTATGAGTGGTTAGTGCTACTTTTTGGTCTAACTAATGCTCCTAGTACTTTCATGAGATTAATGAATCATGTTTTGCGTCCGTTCATTGGAAAATTTGTGGTTGTGTATTTTGATGATATCTTGATATATAGCAAAACTTGGAAGAGCATGCATTGCATTTAAAATCTGTTTTAGATGTACTTCGTAAGGAAAAGTTATTTACTAACATGGATAAGTGTACATTTTGTACGGATAGAATTGTTTTTCTTAGATTTGTTGTGAGTTCAGAGGGAGTTCAAGTAGATGAGGAGAAAATACGTGCAATCCGAGATTGGCCGAGTCCATCAAATGTGAGTCAAGTTCGTAGTTTCCTTGGACTGACAAGTTTCTACCGACGTTTCGTGAAGAATTTCAACGACATCACAGCGTCATTGACGGAAGTAATCAAAAAGAGTGTGGGTTTTAGGTGGGGTGAAGAACATGAAAAGGCATTTAAATTGATTAAAGATAAATATTTTTTTTTGATGATGTGGAGTTTCCGGGTCGCAACCCGACTAATCTCCCCAGCCCGGTACCAGTGTTTTTTTGCTTCCCAGCTTGCGCTTAAGGGGGACCGTGGCCAGCGTTACCTTTGCAGGCTTAACAATGGTTGCAGGTGGGACTCGAACCCAGGATGTTCGGGTTTACGGTTCATGCATGTTCTTTGCCTGAGTTGCTGATTAGAGAGTCACATGGGGGAGGTCTGATGGGTCATTTTGGTGTTGAAAAAACTTTATCTGTTTTAAAAGAGCATTTTTATTGGCTTCATATGAAACGAGATGTGGAAAGAATTTGTGATAAATGCATTACGTGTAAACAGGTTAAGTCTCGTGTTCAACCTCATGGATTGTATACACCATTGCCTATATCTAGTGAACCTTGGATTGATTTGTCTATGGATTTTCTATTGGGTTTACCTAGGTCTAAGCGTGATCATGATTCTATATTTGTGGTCGTGGATAGATTTTCTAAGATGACACATTTTATTCCATGTCACAAAACTAATGATGCATCCCATATTGCTGATTTGTTCTTTAGAGAAATTGTGCGTTTGCATGGCATGCCTAGAACAATTGTTTCATATAGAGATTCTAAATTTTTGAGTTATTTTTGGAAGACATTGTGGTGTAAGTTAGGTACTAAACTGTTATTTTCAACTACTTGTCATCCATAAACTGACGGTCAAACTGAGGTCGTAAATAGAACTTTATCTGCACTGTTAAAAGCTATTATTAAAAACAACATTAAAGTTTGGGAAGAGTGTCTACCGCATATTGAGTTTGCTTATAATAGATCTGTTTACTCTGCTACACAATTTTCACCATTCGAAATTGTATATGGTTTTAATCCATTAACTCCATTGGATTTATTACCATTACCTGTGTCTGAGTATACTAACATGGATGGAAAGAAAAAGGATGAATTTGTTAGGCAGATATATGAGAAGGCGACACTCAACATTGAACGGAGAACGGAGCAATATGCGAAACAGGCCAACTAGGTCGACGTCAGGTAATTTTTGAACCGAGAGAATGGGTGTGGTTATATATGCGGAAGGAAATATTTCCAACTCAAAGACGGTCTAAATTATTTCCAAGAGGAGATGGTCCATTTCAAGTTCTCGAGCGCATCAATGATAATGCGTACAAATTGGATTTGCCTGGTGAGTATAACGTTAGTGCAACCTTCAACGTTACTGATCTAAGTCCGTTTGATGTAGGTGACGATTTGAGGACAAATATTTCTCAAGAGGAGAGATATGATGAGGGCATCCTTGGTTCTGGAATGAATGACAACCATAGAGTGGATCCTATGTGTATGCCGGATGGTCCCGTGACGAGAGCTTGAGCTAAACGTTTTAAGGAGGGACTTAATGGGTTGATACAAGGCATGTGGAGCGAGGATAGATCAAATGTAGAGTTTAAGGAGCAGGATTCTAAGCCTTTGCAAATGGTCATGATGTTAAAAGCAAACACGCCAAGGTTGGGAACGATGGAAACAAGAGAAGACGAAAATTCTCAAACTGCAGGGTTCTCGCCCCGGCGAGAACTTCTCTGGCCATCTTCGCCCTGACGAGGTTTCTAGTTCAATTTTTCTAGCCCCGGCGAGAACAGTCAGATTTTGTTGGCGCGTTTTTCGAGGCAGACACGTTTTGACAATTTGGGATGCGGATTTCTTCCTTAATTTTAGAGATTTCAGTATATTTTCATAATTCTATAGTAATTAGGATTTTCTAAGATAGCATTTTGATTCCAGATCAATTATTATTTCCTTTATGGATTCTAGGGTTTCATAGCTAGTATAAATAAGTTTTATGCTTGTAATTCAAGAACAATTCAATTTTATTCAGAGGTTATTTTTACTTGAGAGCTATTCTCTACTTTTGGTTCTTTGAAGAATTTCTAAGCTAATTTCTTAGCTTTTCTTTGAGATTCATAATTAAGTTATCATACAACAAACCATAGTTGTGTGTGGCGTTATTCTATCGCATCATACATTCGAACGAAGATTATCGTTTTGATCTTAAACGAGGGTCTAAGTGTTGTTGGTGTTCCATACTACGTGAATTCAATTGCTTGATCGAAATTATCAAGATTCTCGTCTCAAAATAGACGTTGGGTTAAGGTATCGAGAGAGTTCTATCAATTTTTTTTTGCTAAATTAAAATTTAATTAAGAGAGAGAATGTACAAACTAGGGGAAACCGCAATCAAATATACCATGACCATCAGAGGACAGGCCCAATGATGGCAAAAGTATACCGAAAACAGAGACACAACAAAAGACAACAGAAGACATACTCATTGGGCGAAAACCCAACAAAAAAAACAAAAAACGACAAAAGAAAAACAAGCAGCAGCTGCTGCAAATAGGGCCAGCAGCTAACACAAACAAGACGCAACGAGACGCAGCAGCGCAAGCACAAGTAGAAGCTGCACAAACAGCAGCCAGACAAAGCAGCTGGAGCAGTAGAAACTCCGCCCAACCCTTAGCAGCACCAGCAGGCAATAGAACCAGCGCAAAAAGGAACTCACATCAGCGAGACAAACAGCAAGCCTGCCAGACACAACAGCCCGCAGTAGCAACAACAAGACACAACAACCAGACTAGCAACAACCAAACAGCAGTCACAGCATAAAGCCCAACGAGGAAACAACAAACTGAATCAGTAGGCTAACCCAAAGACAAAACAAAAACCAGCCCAGCAAAGCAAAAAGCTGACCCAACAATAACAACAAGTCCCAGACAAGAAAACCATCAGAGCATCAAAACGAGAAAGAGCTTAGCGAACCCAAAAGCCAACCAGCCCAAAGCAACAGAAGCAAGCCAGTCCAGTAGCAAGAATAGCCTAGCAGCAAGGAGCAAGCTACAGCAGACTGTAGGTGGCAGCAAGCATCACAGACGCCCAGAAGCAACGTGGCACAACAAGAGCACAGACGTTGCCATGGCATGGCAGTAAACTAAAGCACACCAACAGTAGCAGGAAGAGAAGGAACCCAGCGCCAGCAGCAACCTAGAACAGAACCAAGCACGAGGCTAAACCAAAAGCGAACCCAAGCAGACAAACTGGCCAACAACCCGCCACAAAGACAACAACCAGCGGGAAAGCCCAGCAACATCCAAACAGAACCAGAACTAAACCCAATGCCAGCAATCCAGTAGCCCAACATGAGCATGAGCTGGAAGGAAACAGAGCAACCAAGGGAGCAACACCAATCCTGAACCCAACACTAGCAGACCCACAACACGAGAAGCCACCAAAGCAGCAGCAAGAAACAGGCAGCAATAGACACAGTAGTAGAGAGCAAAAACTGCCAACTGCAAAGACCGCAACCAAACCAGAGCCCTAACACTGAAAGCAACCATGAAGACAGCGAAGCATTAGAACACCCCAAGCAACCAAGAAAACAAGAAACCAAGCCCAGCCATAAATAAACCAGACCCACAGCAGATCCTAAGCCCAACTAGTGGCGAGACAAAGCTGCCACCAAGCAGAGAAGGAAAACACCCACCAACAACAACAAGGGCAACCAAAAGCAGCTGAAGGCCCAAACTGAGCAGCAGGAGCAAACCCGCAGCAGATCAGTAGCAAAGTAGCAGCACAAACCCAACAATACACAGCGAAGCAGCAGCACAAACCCAACATTACCTCTAGCAACAACCCAAGGACAGAGCCAAGGAAACCAACAGAGCCCAGCCAACCAAAAACTGAAGTAGCCGAACCAAAGACAAATGGCAGGAATAACAACCATTGCGAGTCCCCACTAAACCAGCAGAACCAAACTGATGAGGATATCCCTAGCTCGGGAGTGATTGACACCCATGCATCAGATTCAGTTCGCTTTCCGGTTGGACCCGTAACAAGAGCTCGGGCTAAACGCTTTAAGGAGGGACTGAATGGGTTGATTCAAATAATTTGGAACGAGGTTGGAATGACTTCAAAACTGAGTATGACAGATTCCAAGTTTGTGAATTTGTTACAAATGGATGAGCCAATTTAGAAGCTAAATTTCAAGCCAATTGCTGAATATTCTGCATCAGCCAATTTAGAAGTTAAATTCCAAGCCAACAGTGTTACAAATGGATGAGCCAATTTAGGAGCTAAATTCCAAGCCAATTGCTGAATATTTTGCATTAGCCAAATCATAAGCTAAATTCCAAGCCAATTGTGTTACAAAAGGATGAGCCAATTCAGAAGCTAAATTCCAAGCCATTTGCTGAATTTTCTGCAGCACATTTTTGGCATGGGATTCCCTCATGTTTCAGCACTTTCTTTTTATTCAGCACTTTCCAGCAGATTTTTATGTTACCTTGTAATAAAATTAATCTAGATGGGATTTAACTCTAAGTTAATTGCTATTTCCTTGTTCAGATTTAGGGTTTCATAGCCACCACCTTAGCCTCCATATATAAGTCTTATGATTGTAATGGAGGCAACAACATTCATATTTTCAGATTTGATCAAACTCTTTGAGTTATTCTCTACTATTGATTCTTTGAAGGATTCCTAAGTATTTCCTTAGTTTTCTTTGAGAATTCAACTTGACTTATCATACAACATTCCATAGTTATGTGTGGCGTCCTCTACCACATCAAGCGTCGATTGTACCAAGATTATCGCTTACATATAAGCGAGGGGTCAAGGTGTCGTTGGTGTTCATTTAACACAGATTTCCAAACGTGAGCAATTGTACCAAGGTTACCGTCTTCATATAGGCGAGGGGTCGAGGTGTTGCAAGCAATCCACCATCCAATTTTTGCTAGAAAACGATTTGGGCGACGACCACCTCACGCAAGCGTGCCGTGGAGTCTATCATTTAGTATCAGAGCTAAGTTCTCTAGCAAAATCTATCCTTAATTTTTGGATCTGAGTTATTCTCTAAAAAAAAAGTGGCAAAAATTCTGCATTATTTCTAATTGTTGTTATCACTATATCCAGCAGCGATTAGCTCTTAAATTCAATGTCAATTCCTTAATCGTGATGTTGGTATTTGGAGGTTCACGCCTATTGTAATTGTTTATTTTGAGGGATTCATTTGATTGTAATTGTTTGTGATAAGTTATTTCATTGAACTGAATTGGAAACTTTGATAGTATTTAGTGAATTCAAACAAAATCTGTTTAGAGAGAATATTGTGAGGTAAAAGGAAAAATGTGATTATAATTGAGGGTAAAAGCCTATTGAGTGCAAACACGAGCGGTACCTTAATTTGAGAGAAACACGTAAGGGAGTGGTGAGGAAATTGTTTTCTACTAATCTTTATTGTGCAAGAAATTATGTCTCATTCAAAGGATAAGTTGTATGATTTTTTATTGGTTTGGTAATGGGTTCCTAGCTATTGGCTAGGTGGTTTTACTTCGGCTGATTTGGATGGAAATCTGGCAGAGGTGATAATCTTGGTTCTGATCTTTTATAAGCGGGACTCACATACAGCTTACTTTGGCGTGACTATCAGCCTTTTCAGGACGTTATGACGAATTCTCTACTTGTGATCCCACTTTGTTGCTGCTTATTATCATTATCTAATTAAATAGTGCTTTTAATTTAGCTGTTTTCCTTTGCCTAACCTCGGGTTGTGAGGAATATTTATTTAGGTTAGGTATTGGTTTCCTAGTCTTCTAGGTGTTTTAGTCCTCTCGGGAGAAAAGGACTATGTTCTGATCTTCATTGTAATATCCTTAGTTTTTTGCATTTTTAATATACAAACAAATTTAGCAAAAAAAAAGAAAGAATTTTCTAGACAATTGGGAATAACAATGGAACAAGTACACGAATGCATTGATCAATTAAGTGACACCCGAGGAGAACCCTCTCAAAACCCTATTGGTGGGAGACCAAAGGGCAGGACTAAGCAAAAGGAAATTAGAATAGAGGAGACTTACTTTTGATAGACTCCACGACACGCTTGCGTGAGGTGGTCGTCGCCCGGATCGTTTCCAATAAGTTATGAAGGTGGAACGCTCACAACACCTTAACCCTTCGCCTATATTGAGACAAGAACCTTGGTATAATTGCTTTGCGCTAGGAAGCTTACGTTGAATGGACACCAACGACACCTAAACCCCATGCATATAAGAAGCAGGAACGTTGGTACAATCGACGATTAATGGTTCGGTAGAATGACACCACAAACAACTATGATCTGTTGAATGATAAGTCGATAATTGAATCTCAAGAAAACTAATAAAATAATCTAAGAATTGTTAAAGAACCAAAAGATGAGAAGAATCTCACAATAATTTCATTAATCAAAAAGTGTATATCTCTATTACATAAGCCATGTATTCTATTTATACTAATAGAATAAAACCCTAAAAAATCCTAAATCCTAAAAGGAATAGAAATCCAATCGGAAATCAAATTCTACCTAACTAATTAATATGGAAAACAAATCATATCTAATAAATATCCTAATTATAATAGAAATCTAAAAGATATGTAAATCCCTAAAATAAAAGAAGAAATCTGCTAAAAACCGCGTGCCTCGAAAAACGCGCCAATAAAATCTGGTTGTTCTCACCGGGGCGAGAAACTTGTACTAGAAACCTCGCCGGGGCGAGAATGGGCAGAGAGGTCTTGGCCGGGGCGGCTTCAGTTTGGGCCGGGACGAAAATATCCAGAGGAGTTCTCGACGGGGCGAGAAAAATAAGCCTGCGATTCTCGTTGGGGCGAGAACTCTGAATCCCAACTTCTGAGTTTTGTTTTCCGTCCAATCCAACCTCGTGTTGTCCCATGATATAACATAACATCTTCACCTTTCTTGGACATCCATAACGTCGTAAGAACGTTAATCCTTGCATTAATTGACACATATCTTCATTAATGATTAGACGATAGCAACGAACATGATGAACACTATTTCAAATGCCTGACTTGCATTGATTTGGTCTCACTACATAGATCTTATCTAGCAATCTCAAATCACATGAATGACCCTCTCCTCGATGTTCATATGAATTGAGCTCCAATGTAAGCATCCTTGAGTAGATTTTAGCCCAATTACTTGAATTTATTTGTTGAACCCTCGAAGCTTGAGTAGAGCCGATGACGCTTGATGCGAGCCTGGTCAGGATCTCATCATTCCCCTCCTCTTGAAAAGGATTTGCTCTCAAAACTGACATCCCCTCCTCTGGAAAAAGGAGTTACCCATAAATCTGATCCTACATAAAAAAAAATAAGTTAGTAGCATCAAACAAATCATAATCCCAAAACTCATCTTGCAAATAAAATATATAAGCAATATCAACAATGCAAGTAAAGTAATGAAAATAATCATCTAAAACTCCAACTCCTGCAAAGAACATAGCAACATCTGGAAACTCCGACGTATCGACATGAACAACTTGTAAACATCTCTTTCCAAGCAGTGATCGAATCAGCATAACACCCTGCAAGCTCCTCGTAACACAACTTCGAAACTTAATCTTTCGATCTCTTTTACTCAAGAACTTGTCCACATCAACACGATGTTTTTCCACACGTAAACCAAATTTTTCCAAAATGCTAACTAAAACAAAACCAACTAAATTAGCAACTAAAACAAAAACACAATCAAAGTTTCTACCTAAGAAATCAAATGCATATATAGTAAAATAAAAGCAAATAAAACTATGAAAAGTCCTATATCCTCCTGGATCAAATATCAGCATGTAGAACTCTTCATATAGCATAATCTCCCATCCACGAATTCCCGGATCAAAAACCAGTCTGATGATCTTGACCATTCGTAGATAAACCCATTGACAAATTCCCGGATCAAAAGTGAACCTTATGATCTCGATCATTTGTACTAACTTCCATTCCAATGCACCCGGGTCAAATACCAAAATTTGAAATTCAACTCGTTGCATTCGCAAGTGCTCTTGAATTCCGAGATTAAACACAAAATCAAACAAATCAACAAGTACCTTTTGTTTAATCACAAAGAAATCAAATAAATCAAAATCACATGCAAAGTCTACTAGAATAAAATCCAAATAACTTCCCTTTAGACTTTCCATGCATTGTTCGAATGGATTTACCCAACGATCCATGCTTTTCTCCTTAATAAGTAAGGATCCATCTCGAATCTGCAAAATAAAATTAACCTTTCTCTTCCCATTGACATTACCCAATGCAAAATCAAATAACGACATCAATGGAATTGAAAGTTTAAATCCAACACCACAAGATAAAAACTCACTAGCATACTTATGATACTCACAATCAAACTCAACATATGCCAAAGAATTTTTCCAAGTGTCAACAAAAGTCGAAGTATCATTAACACAGATATTAACAAATTTTCCCATGAAAGAATGTAACACATGATTTAACATGAAAACATTTAATGCATTAGTTAATCCCAACGATTTAACTAAACATGTATGTAAACCATATCTTAACTCAATCGGATGATAATCACTTTTCAAATCAATACCAAATAACAGTAATTCTTTCCCATTCAAGACAACATTCTCAAAATCATGCAATTATAACAACTCTAATGGAAAGACATTACCAAATGTTAGCAACTCATGCAATGAAGATTTCTCTACTGAAAAATCATGATCACTACCATTATCAATTAACGACAAGCCATGTAAAGATTGATTAACTTCAAAACCTAATGCAACATGTGAATGAAAAACCCTAGAATGAGTTTCATGCAAGTACAAACGTTGAAAACGAGAAAACCCACAATAATCACTAGAATAAATTCTACGAAGATATGTACTTTGACAATGAGAATTTACCAAATGATAGTAGGAATATTGACAACGAGAATATAACGCATGCTCATAAACCAACTCAACAAATATCAAATATCCTCCATAGTTTATGATAAAGACGATTCTACCATCAAAATAGCTAAACACAACTTTACCAATGGAAGCATGCAAAACATGTTTTAAATAACTCATGAACATATTAGATGCATTAGTTAATCTAATCGAAATAACTATCCACCTATACAATTCACATGTTAATAAAACTTTCCATTTATCACAATATCTCATGCTAATTTGATTAGGCATAAACATCACATGGTCATCACCCAATGTAGATAAAACATAAGTACTATGCAATTTATTAAACATATTATCTAAGCAAAGAAAATAAAATCGATACTCGTTTACCAATTCAAAATCAACGAACAAGCTCGGCATTCTATCTTCCTTAGGTACTATGATCTCCTGAATAGCACACGCACTAATGCTTTGTCCCACGATACCCGTTTTAATGAAGTTGGACTCCATCAACTCTCCAACCCGCCTTGGTAACTCCGTCGTCTCCTCGGGAATACTACAAGCTGGTTGATATGGAATGATAGCTTGGGGTATGACATCAACAACCTGTACAAGGTATAAAACAGAACTAGACAAAGAAGAGTTAATCTTGTTAGTATTTAAAAGCGCCGTCTTGTACGAATGTACAGTCATTAGCTTTTCAAAATACAACTCACTTTCCAACTCACTCTCCTCTCTTTTTTCACTCTTACTCTCTACTGTTTCTTTCTCTCGTTTATTTTCACTCTCATTCTTTTTATTCTCTCGTTTCTTTTCATTCTCTTTTCTTTTTCACAATCAATCTTTTTTTCAATTTCTTTTTCAATTTCTTTTTGTCATTCACTTTCTTGCTTTTGCCCACAATCTTTTTGTATAATCACTAAATCTTCATGGACTTCATCTTGCACACTAGAAGCCAACAATTCTCCTTGGACTGCATGTTCTCTTACATCTTTTTCCTCCTGCGCCTGATCTTGCTCTTTTTGTGCCTTAGGAATGACTCGTTGTGGTTTCAAATGCTCATCCTTTAACTCATTAAACATTCTTATGATGTTCCCAAATGATGCCGGTTCAATATATACCCTAGGAATTTCTCTTCGCTCTCTCCACTGCAAATCTTCATTCCTACGAACCTTCTTTTCATTATCACAAGTTGAACGCCTTGAAGGTTGCTTTACATGTTTCGGAGATGCATGTTCATTCCTCCTACTAGGTTGTCCTGGAGCATACCGCTTTCTCATCAAGGTTTTCAACTCTTCCCACGTCTCGATCGGACGCTCTCCATACCTTTTTCTGCTACGCATAAATTCAGCTCACCATGTAGCTGCATAATCAGAAAAATCTTGAACTGCAAGTTTGAACTTCTTGTACTCAGAATAATTATGATAGAAAAACTCTCGTTCCTTCCTTTCCTCCCAACTTAAATAAGCTTCAGGATCGCGCCTACCTTGAAAAGATCTCTTTTGCCACTCATAATTATTTTCATAACCATAATTATACATGTTCGCTGCAAAATAAAGGTTAGTAGATAAAGAAAATTTTTCCTCACACACTCCCTTATGTGTTTCGCTCAAACAATGTATCCCACAATTATGAAACGCTCGTGTATCACACAATTTAGGCTTTTAACCTCAATTGGTCTCACACTCTTGCCTTTTACCTCTCAAATTTCCTCTTATAGGTTCTTTTTGAATTCACCAAATAAATATCTCAGTTTTTCTATCAATCCAACAAGAACTTATCACAAAACAAAATATAACAAGTGTGACATACGATAACCACCAAAATTTCATGATCACCAATAAAATCCTCTTGAGTGAAATCCCAATATCCTCAAATTTCACAAATTCCAACAATAGAATCAAATAATAACTTCTTCAATACGATCCCAATAATCACGAACTTATGAAACCCAAGCAATTGCAGCAATAATAATTTCCCTCTTTTATTTTTTTACTCGCAAATTTTTTTTTTGACTCACAAATTCAAAGAACAATAAAGATAGATACTTAGCTAGAAAATGCAGCTCAGATACCAAATGATAGACTCCACGGTACGCTTGTATGAGGTGGTCGTCGCCCGGATCGTTTCCAGCAAGTTATGAAGGTGGAACGCTCACAACACCTTAACCCTTCGCCTATATTGAGACGAGAACCTTGGTATAATTGCTTTGCGCTAGGAAGCTTGCGTTGAATGGACACCAATGACACCTAAACCCCGTGCTTATAAGAAGCAGGAACCTTGGTATAATCGACGATTGATGGTTCGATAGAATGACACCACAAACAACTATGATCTGTTGAATGATAAGTCGATAATTGAATCTCAAGAAAACTAAGAAAATAATCTAAGAATTCTTAAAGAACCAAAAGATGAGAAGAATCTCACAATAATTTCATTAATCAAAAAGTGTATATCTCTATTACATATGCGATGTATTCTATTTATACTAATAGAATAAAACCCTAAAAAACCCTAAATCCTAAAAGGAATAGAAATCCAATCGGAAATCAAATTATACCTAACTAATTAATATGGAAAACAAATCATATCTAATAAATATCCTAATTACAATAGAAATCTAAAAGATATGTAAATCCCTAAAATAAAAGAAGAAATCTGCCAAAAACCGCGTGCCTCGAAAAATGCGCCAATGAAATCTGGTTGTTCTCGCCGGGGCGAGAATGGGCAGAGAGGTCTTGGCCGGGGCGGCTTCAGTTTGGGCCGGGGTGAAAATATCCAGAGGAGTTCTCGCTGGGGCGAGAAAAATAAGCCTGCGATTCTCGCTGGGGCGAGAACCCTGAATCCCAACTTCTGAGTTTTGTTTTTCGTGCAATCTAACCTCGTGTTGTCCCATGATATAACATAACCTCTTCACCTTTCTTGGACATCCATAACGTCGTAAGAACGCTAATCCTTGCATTAATTGACACATATCTTCATTAATGATTAGACGATACCAACGAACATGCTGAACATAATTTCGAACGCCTGATTTGCATTGATTTGGTCTCACTACATAGATCGTATCTAGCAATCTCAAATCACATGAATGACCCTCTCCTCGATGTTCATATGAATTGAGCTCCAATGTAAGCATCCTTGAGTAGATTCTAACCCAATTACTTGAATTCATTTGTTGAACTCTCGAAGCTTGAGCAGAGCTGATGACGCTTGATGCGAGCCTGGTCAGGATCTCATCAACTTTGATGTTGAAATTAACGAGGAGGAAGAACGAACCGTAAACCCGGACGACTCAGGATCGACTCCCACTAGAAACATTTGGAGGGGCACTAATAATGCTCCGCTGTGGCCACGGGCCCCCCTTAAGCACAAGCTGGGAAGCAGACCGCCTGGGCTCGAGCTGGGGAGATTAGTCGGGTTGCGACCCGAAAACTCCACATTATCAAAAAAAAAAGAATGTGAGGTTGATTCCATACATCGGAGACAAGGGGGTGCTAGAGAAAGAGGAGGTCGAGATAGAGAGGATAACAACTTGGATAACATTAGAATGAAAATTCCAGCTTTTCAAGGAAGGAGTTATCCTGAGGCTTACAACGAATGGGAACGAAAAATGGAGTGGGTATTTGATTGTTATAACTACTCGGAGCTTAAGAAAATTAAGCTTGCTGCCACCGAATTTTCAGATTATGCAGTTACTTGGTGGGATCAATTGATGACCAATCGAAGGAGGTGTGGAGAAGACCTATTGTGACTTGGGGAGGAATGAAAGCAGCAATGAGAAAGCGGTTTGTGCCGAGCCATTATCACCGGGATTTGTTTCGTAATTTGCAGAATTTGAAGCAAGGAAGTAAAAGTATAGAGGATTACTTCAAGGAGATGGAAATGTTGATGGCTAGGGCTAACATTGTTGAGGATAATGAGGCTACAATGGCTCGATTCTCAGCGGGGTTAAATTGGGACATTGCAGATTTGGTGGAACAACAACATTATGTGGAGTTGGAAGATATGGTGCACATGGCTATCAAAATTGAGAAGTAACTTAAGAGGAGAGGTGGCAAACGATCAACTTCTACTACAACTTCATCGTGGAAACCTAATGTTAGAAGGCGAGAGGAGAGACTAGCGATGAACAAGCCGAAAGTGGAGTTTAAACTAGAAATGACTAATCGTGGAACACAAGGTAAAATTGAAAAACCTTCTTTTAGTCGTAATCGTGATATTGTATGTTTTAAATGTTAAGGCAGGGGACATATTTCAAATCAATGTCCAAATCAAAGAACTATGTTGTTACTTGACAATGGAGAGGTGGAAATTGAGGAGAAGATAGTCACACAGATTCTATGCCACCATTAGAGGAGGTAGATGATAGGGAGGTTGCTATACATGGTGAGATTTTAGTCACAAGGAGAGCCCTTAGTACACAGGTGAAAGAAGAAAGTAGTGAGCAACAGGAAAATCTGTTTCATACTCGTTGTATGGTGAACGGGAAGATTTGTTGTGTTGTGATAGATGGAGGGAGCTATACTAACGTGGCAAGTACTACCATGGTGGATAAATTGGGGCTGATTATATCCAAGCATCCACGACCGTATCGTTTACAATGGCTTAATGACAGTGCTGATATAAAGGTGACCAAACAGGTGTTGGTTCCATTTTCTATTGGTCGATATGTTGATGAGATATTGTGTGATATGGTTCCTATGCAAGCGGGACACTTGTTACTTGGTAGGCCATGGCAGTTCGATAAAAAGGTTAAACATGATGGTTTTACTAATGAATATTTCTTTGCACATAATAAAAGTAAAGTTACTTTGTGTCCTATGTTACCACAACAAGTGCATGAGGATCAAATTCATTTGCAAAGAGATGTCCCAAAAAAAGAGAGCAAAGAAAAAAAAATTCAGAGGGGAAAAACAAGAGAGAACAAGAAAGAGAGAAAAGAAAGGATGTTGAGAGAAAAACAAATATCTATGCAAAAAGGAGTGATGTGAGGAGAGCTTTGGTTTCTAAAGTGCCGATGATTATACTTCGGTATAAGGAGGCATTTTTAACTACTAACGCTAACGATTCAATTTTGCCTAGTGTTATTTCATCCCTATTGCAGGATTATGCGAACGTATTTCACGAGGAATTACCACAAGGATTACCACCAATTCGGGGAATTGAACATTAAATTGACTTCGGACCCGGTGCTACCATTCCAAACCATCCAACTTATCGGAGCAATCCCGAGGAGACGTAGGAGTTGCAAAAACAAGTTGGTGAACTAATGGAGAAGGGGTTC
Source organism: Aralia elata (assembly GCA_034770075.1). NCBI lineage: Eukaryota > Viridiplantae > Streptophyta > Magnoliopsida > Apiales > Araliaceae > Aralia > Aralia elata. The sequence continues at coordinate 39,824,688 of CM068383.1, read as the reverse complement.
GTGAGGGAGAGCATGAGTCCATGTGCGGTTTCGGTGATTTTAGTGCCAAAGAAGGATGGAAGGTGGCGGATGTGCATCGATTGTCGTGCGGTAAATAATATTACGGTTAAATATCGACATCCCAATCCTCGATTAGATGACATGTTAGATGAATTACATGGGTCATGTGTGTTTTCAAAAATTGACTTAAAAAGTGGATATCATCAAATTAGAATGAAAGAAGGTGATGAATGGAAAACTGCTTTTAAAACGAAGTATGGTTTGTATGAGTGGTTAGTGTTACCTTTCGGTTTAACTAATGCTCCTAGTACTTTCATGCGTTTAATGAATCATGTTTTGCAATCATTCATTGGGAAATTTGTTGTGGTATATTTTGATGATATTCTAATCTATAGCAAAAACATAGGTGAGCATGCGTTGCATTTAAAATCTGTTTTAGATGTGCTTAGAGAAGAAAAGTTATTTGCTAACATGGAAAAGTGCACATTTTGTATGGATCGAGTTGTGTTCCTTGGTTTTGTTGTTAGTACGCAGGGAGTACAGGTTGATGAGGAGAAAATACGTGCTATTCGAGAATGGTCGAGTCCTACGAATGTAAGTCAAGTGCATAGTTTTCATGGGCTAGCAAGTTTTTACCGTCGATTCGTGAGGAACTTCAGCGACATCACAGCACTGATAACGGAAGTGATCAAGAAGAGTGTGGGGTTTAAGTGGGGTGATGAACAAGAAAAGGCATTTCAGCTGATTAAAGACAAATTGACTAATGCACCTTTACTTGTTTTACCTGATTTTACTAAAACTTTTGAAATTTATGATGCTTCAGGGTTAGGAATTGGAGCTGTGTTGATGCAAGAAAGGAAGCCAGTGGCGTACTTTTGCAAAAAATTGAACGGGGCAGCCTTGAACTATCCTACTTACGACAAGGAGTTATACACTTTGGTTCGAGCATTGGAGACATGGCAACACTACCTTTGGCCTAAGGAGTTCATGATACACACAGATCATGAATCATTGAAGTACTTGAAAGGCCAACACAAATTGAACAAGAGGCATGCGCGATGGTTGGAATTTATCGAAACATTTCCATATGTCATTCGATATAAACAAGGTAAAGAGAATGTCGTTGCTAATGCATTATCTCAAAGGTATGTGTTATTGTCTACTCTTGATACAAAATTTCTTGGATTTAAGAGAATTAAGGAAATATATGTTGATGACCCTGATTTTTGTGAGGAGTTCAAATCTTGTGAAAAGAATGCTGTAGGTAAATACTTTAAAATTGATGGATTCTTGTTTCGAGAAAATAGATTGTGTATACCTGCATGTTCTTTACGTGAGTTGTTGGTTAGAGAATCACATGGGGACGGTTTGATGGGTCACTTCGATGTTGAAAAGACCTTATCTGTTTTAAAAGAACATTTTTATTGGCCTCACATGAAGCAAGATGTAGAAAGAATTTGTGATAGATGCATTACTTGTCGTCAAGCTAAGTCTCGTGTTCAACCGCATGGATTGTATACACCATTGCCTATATCTAGTGGACTTTGGATTGATTTATCTATGGACTTTGTGTTAGGTTTACATAGGTCTAAGCGTGGTCATGATTCTGTATTTGTGGTCGTGGATAGGGTTTTAAAGATGGCACATTTTATTCCATGTCACAAGACTGATGATGCATCCCGTGTTGCTGATTTATTCTTTAAAGAAATTGTGCGTTTGCATGACATGCCTAAAACGATTGTTTCTGATAGAGATACTAAGTTCTTGAGTTATTTTTGGAAGACATTGTGGTGTAAATTGGGCCCTAAACTGCTATTTTCAACTACTTGTCACCCACAGACTGATGGCCAAACTGAAGTAGTAAATAGGACTTTATCGGCATTGTTACGTGCTATCATTAAAAAGAATATTAAGCATTGGGAGGAGTCTTTACCACATGTTGAGTTTGCATATAATAGATATGTTCATTCTTCTACTAAGTTCTCACCTTTTGAGATTGTATATGGTTTTAATCCTTTGACACTGTTGGATTTATCACCATTACCTGTTTCTGAATTTACTAACATGGATGGAAAGAAAAAGGCTGAATTTGTTAAGCAGATACATGAGAAGGCGAGACTCAACATTGAAAGGAGGATGGAGCAATATGCCAAACAAGCCAACAAGGGTCGACGTCAAGTTGTCTTTGAAGCAGGAGATTGGGTATGGTTACACATGCAAAAAGAGAGATTCCCAGCTTAAAGACGCTCAAAGCTGCTTCCAAGAGGAGTTGGGCCGTTTCAAGTTCTTGAGAGCATTAACGACAATGCCTACAAACTAGATTTACCTGGTGAGTATAATGTTTAGTGCCACATTCAATGTTACTGATCTAAGTCCGTTTGATGTAGGCAACGATTTGAGGTCAAATCCTTCTCAAGAGGAGGGGAATGATGAGGATATCCCTAGCTCGGGAGTGATTGACACCCATGCATCAGATTCGGTTCGCTTCCCGGTTGGACCCGTAACAAGAGCTCGGGATAAACCCTTCAAGGAGGGACTGAATGAGTTGATTCAAATAATTTGGAACGAGGTTGGAATGACTTCAAAACCGAGTATGACAGATTCCAAGTTCGTGAATTTGTTACAAATGGATGAGCCAATTTAGGAGCTAAATTTCAAGCCAATTGTTGAATATTCTGCATCAGCCAATTTAGAAGCTAAATTCCAAGCCAATGGTGTTACAAATGGATGAGCCAATTTAGGAGCTAAATTCCTAGCCAATTGCTGAATATTCTACATCAGCCAAATCATAAGCTAAATTCCAAGCCAATTGTGTTACAAAAGGATGAGCCAATTCAGAAGCTAAATTCTAAACCATTTGCTGAATTTTCTGCAGCATATTTTTGGCATGGGATTCCCTCATGTTTCAGCACTTTCTTTTTATTCAGCACTTTCCAGCAGATTTTTATGTTACATTGTAATTGTAGACACCCAAATTTTGCACTTCGTATACTAACCCTGACAGGAGGGCAAAATCATCAAGTGAACCGGCCTACGAGAGCAGAGGATGGGCACAAGTACGAACACTCGACGCCACCGCGACGATTTACAACCAAAATCGACGTGACAACAAGGCCGTCCGAAATGAGCATTCCCGAATGATGTGACACGTCTCCCGGTAATTCTCGGAATGCAAAATACAAGCCTTTCGGCGAAAACCGACGTAACGACATGAGAATCGAGGCATGGTGCGAAAACCGAGAAAGTCAAACCGTCCAGCCGCGGATTGATCTGCGGCCAATAAGTGCGCCTTCTGAAAACACGAAACTCGAAACACGGAACTCGAAACCAGGCTGAGTGGCTGGTGGGCGGCCAGCCAGCCGCAGATCAATCTGCGACCAGCCTCAGATCAATCTGTGGCTGCCCTTGGCAGCCTATTTCAGTTCATTCCTTCATTCAGCATACATGAGGTTAGCAGGCGGAGAGAAGAAAAAGAATAGGCAGTAGCAGCTCAGAAAAGAAGGAAGAAATAGCAAGAATTTGCAAGAAAATAGAGAGAAAAGAGGGGGAAAGTGAGGAATTATATCTTTTGTGTAAGATTATATATCATATATTTTCTACTCTACTCAATATACAAGTTCATACACATTGTGAGGATTATTTGCAAGGTGAAAAGACCATTTCTATAGCAATTTTTGTATATCATTTTGTTAATCTTCTTGTCAATTGGGTTATGTGAAATGTAGTTTTTCTTGTACATTGTTGTGGATCCATGGATTGAGGACTATTAGTGAGGGTTCCAAATGGAACGAAATTCTTCCTAATGGCCCGATGATATCCATTTGATAATTTTTAGCTCATTATAGTAATGTAGCAATTTTGGATGTGAGCCTAGGAACGCGACCCCGTGGTCCAAATCCGATGATGGACATTTTTGGATGTATGTAATAGGGCCGATGTACCCTTTATTGTAAATATGTAATTGTCGGGCCTTAAAACGATATCAAGTCGAAAATCGGGTTTAAGGCCCCGTAATAGTGAAATATGTGATTGTGGGCGTTGGGGTTATTCAGATGGCTTACATGCCCATGAATAGCCCCCACGCATTTTAATGTTTGGTTTGATTTGTGACACAAAAATTGATTTCAAGTTAAACGATGAAGATTTCTATAAAATCAATCAAAGTAGGTTATTAGCACCACGAGGCTAAAATTTGGAAATGCTAATGAATTTCGATTCCTATTTAGCGAGAAGGCTAAAGGAAAAATCGTTTTCAAACATCACAAAAATGATTTTATAAAAATAAGTACCGTTTTATTAAATCTTTGTGCATAGGGTTAAAGAGATCCTAGAAGTTGCCCATCATGCTATTTACGAAAGCAACGTATAGATCTCGATTCCTATTTTGACGAAGGTTTAGAAAACTCTTGTTTTTGCCAAAACGACACCTAATAAAAATCTCATGGTTTTTGACAATTAAAATCAAACATTTCTCATAAAGCTTTCCCGTATAAGCCGAAGGACATTCTAAAGCATTCTCAAAAGAAACACGACTTTTCATAAAAACCCTAAATGGTTTCTTCATGCAAACTCACCACGACATTCACATAGGCACACACACGCGCGCACACACATTCAAGAATTAAAGGATAGGAAAAGCATCAGGATTGCGGTAATCGTGTTTCACGAAAGTCGGGGGGTGCCTAACACCTTCCCCTCGCTTAAGCAAGCCCCCGAACTCTATGAATCTCGGTTCGTAGACCAATTAATTCGGAGTCACACATGAGCCAGCGATTTACGAAAATGAAACTCGGATGAGTTGGTACATCCATTTCAAATATACCAATTGGCGACTCTGGTTAATTGGCTCATCATAAAAACGATCTTTCGAAACCCCGTCGACATTTATGCCGACCTTTTCCAAAAAATCATCTAATGAAAAGGCTAAAATTGGAAAGGATAAACCATCGCGAAGGAAGCGATTCCTCCCGACGTCGACAGCTGGCGACTCTGCTGGGGACATTAAATGGCTTAAGCCGCGTTCAAATCTTGATTCTATCCTATCCTTTAAAAACAATTTCATGAATATGTGTGTGCATGCGATAGTTTGATCTTTTTTTACTCGTTGTTGTGTGAATGTGTGTTTTGTCCAATAAATGAATAATTGAATGGAATTGCTTTACTTTAAAGTAATCATTTGCATACGGTGAGGACGATGAATGTGAATGTATGTTGAGAGTGTACCTCCTCTTGAGGCGAACCCGTCGGTTGCTTATTACTGGACTCGAAGGGGCTGCTCCCCGGAGATGGCTCAGGAAACGCACCACCCAGATCTGCTCCAATCGAAAGGATTCAGACGAGTAGATTGCGAAGATTTGGGGACCTTCATGCCGAAAAGCCCGCGAGAGTAACCCTAGGGTAGGTCAGCCTCTGATAAACCTAACGAAAGGGAAGCTTCTTCATGCCCTTTGATCGTTCAGTCAAATAAATAAATGTCATGTAAATGGCATACAACTGTCATACCGGCATCATCGTAATAAATATGTCCTATATCATGTGATTACATCACTCACACATATAAAGAGAATACTGACATGGTTTTGCAGGAAGGCAATCCGTGCCACGTACCAAGGTTTTCTAAAACTTCTAAATACTATCCTGTCATCAAATAGTGACCTTGTTTTGCAGGATAAGATTAGAGAACCGTGAAAGCGTGGCATAACGATCACAAAGAACCCGGAGTAGGGGCATATTCGACCACCAAAAAAAAAAAAAGAAAAGAAAAAATAATAATCATGCATCAGTGTTGACATGCATCTACCAACTTGTAACTGGCACAGTACTAAACTACGGCCCTTGTTTGTTTTGCGAGATTGCCCCTACGACCCAACTAAGAGGCCGTAAAGTCCATACTCCATCCATCCAAATGGCAGAGGCCGATAGCCATGAAATTATAGTTCTGCCACTCCAGCAATATGGCCGAATACGAGGGATTCATCCTAGGACTGAGATTAGCCCTGGGAATGGGAATCAAAAAAAGATGATAGTAGTTGGAGACTCGAATTGGTCATCCGGCAGGCCATGGGAATATACAGCACCAAAGGGCATAAATGGGACCTAGCTACGGGACTGCTGAGATATCTGGGAGCCGAAGAAGCCCACAGACAAATGAACGATGTGTGTGGAGCCCATATGAGCAGAACATTTTTGGCAAAGAAAATCATGTGAACGGGTCACTACTGGCTAACCATGAAAACTGACTGCGATGCTCATGTCAGGAAATGCCATCAATGCCAGATCCATGCCAATGCGATCCATGCACCTCCTAATGAGCTCCATTGCTTGACCTCACCGTGGCCACTTGGACCGTGCAACAGGTGGTATCCAGGAAGGGGTAAATCCAGGAGTATGGCAGTGAATCCCGACCAGTAGAAGATCAATGGGTTTTAAAATTCGGAGTTTTATTTCAAATCCCTGCACGCTCATGTCATTTTGTCATGTTATCCAAAAAGAAGATCATGTGCTGAAATGTTTTATATATATGACAAGCATTTTTGTTTTATGTCAGGTACCCCGATTTGAGGCATTCTAGCCTGACAAGCGATAGGCCAAATTTGAAGGAGGATCACGATTTTGGTATAGAGCTAGATTTCGATCTGATGGGGATTGAGCAGGACGAGACAGATATCGACAATACGCCTGACGAGATCAAAGAATGGGTCGAAGATAAACCCAAACCCGACTTAGACCAAACCATCGCCAGCAAACATCAGAACCCCTAACGATCATAAAGAACCCGGAGTAGGGGCATATTCGACCACCAAAAAAAAAACTCAAAAAATCAAAAATCCCCCAAACCTTTCAACAAGTCAAAGGACCGGATCTTTTGTCAGCCCAGCGAGATACCGATGCAACCAGTACGAGGGAGATCACAAGAAAAGCAACTTAACACTGGGCATTTGTCAACTACCCAGGTGTCGACGCCGGTTTCTCGCCTCTCTTTCGCGATGTTATCCTTTTCTGATTTTAGCCTTTGTTTTTAGATGATGTTTGGAAAAGGTCGGCATTGATGTCGACGGGGTTTTGAAAAATCGTTTTTATGATGAGCCAATTAACCAGAGTCGCCAGTTGGTATATTTTAAAATGGATGTACCAACTCATCAGAGTTTCGTTTTTGTAAATCGCTGGCTCATATGTGACTCCAAATTAATTGGTCTGCGAACCGAGATTCATAGAGTTCGGGGGCTTGCTTAAGCGAGGGGAAGGTGTTAGGCACCCCCCGACTTCCGTGAAACACGGTTACCGCAATCTCGATAATTTCCTATCCTTTGATTCATAAAATGTGTATACGTGCGTGTGTGTGTGTGTGTGTGCTTATGTGAATGTTGTGGTGAGTTCTTTCATGAGAGGTGAAACATTTGGCATTTTATTGAGAAATCGTGTTTTTTGTTTTGGGAATGTTTTAGAACGTCGTTTCCGTTAGTACGAGAGAGCTCCTTCATTCATGAGAAAGATTTGATTTTACTTGTCAAAACTATGAATCTTTATTAGGCGTCGTTTTGATAAAACGTGAATTCTCTCAAACCTTAACCGAAATAGGAATCGAGATTTATACGTTGCTTTCATAAATGATGGGCAATTTCTAGGATCTCTTTCGCCCTATGTATCAAGGTTTAATAAAACGTTTCGTTCATTCATAAAGCCGCTTTTGGTGATGTTTGAAAATGATTTCCTTTGGCCTTCTCTTTTAATAGGAATCGACATTTATTAACACTTCCAATTTTTAGCCTCGTGATTCTAATAACCTAGCTTGTTTGATTTTAATAAAAAAAACCCTTCATCGTTTAACCTTTGAAATCATTTTTGTGTCACAAAATCTAATCAAGCATAAACACGCGTCGGGGCTATTCGTGGGCATGTAAGCCATCAAAATATCCCCGAACGCCAACAATCACATATTCCACTAATACGGGGCCTTAAACCCGATTCTCGCCTTAGCGTCGTTTTAAGGCCCGACGATTACATTTTTACAATGAAGACTACATCGCTCCTATTACATATATCAAAAGATGTCCATCATCGGGTTTGGACCACGGGGTCACGCTCCTAGGCTCACATCCAAAATTGTTACATACCCACAATACACTAAAATAGCAATCTAAAACAATCTATGCACGATACATCATTACAAGGAGCTAAAAATTCACCAAATGGACATCATCGGGTCATTAGGAGGAATTTCATTCCATTTGAAACCCTCACTAATAGCCCTCAATCCATGGATTCACAACAATATACAAGAATAACTACATTTAATATAATTCGGATGACAAAAAGCTTAACAAAAATGGTATAACAAAATGCTATAACAAAGGGTTTTTCACCTTGCAAATGATCCTCACAATATGTATGAACTTGTATATTGAGTAGAGTAGAAAATATATGATGTCTAATCTCATAAAATGGATACAATTCCTCACTATTTTCTCTCTTTTCTCTCTTGATTTCCTCTTCTTTTCTGCTGTTTTCTTCTTCCTTTTCTAAAATTTCTTCCAACTCTCAACTCCCTGTATGCTGCACGAAACTGAGCTGAAATAGGCTGGCTGGCCGCCTGCCTTCCACTCGCCTGATTTCGAGTTCCGTGTTTCGAGTTCCGTGTTTTCAAAAGGCGCACTATTTGGCCGCAGATCAATCCGCGACTGGACGGTTTGACTTTCTCGATTTTCGTGCCATAACGTCGGTTTTCGCTGACAGGCTCGTATTTTGCAGTCTGGGAATTTCCGGGAGACGTTCCACTTCATTTGGGAATGCCTACTTCGGACAGCCTTATTACCACGTCAGCCTTGGTCGCCAATCATTGCGGTGGTGTTGGTCATTCGCACTTGTGCCCATTCCTTCACTCCCGCAAGCCGGTTCAATTGACGATTTTGCCCTCCTGTCATGGTTAGTACAGGGAACGCAAAAATTGGGTGTCTACAGCTGCCCCTCTTTATCATGTTTATGCAATGCTTAAATGAAATGAACAGGATAAAGAATAGACACTCGATGCATGAATGACAGTGCACAAGGATGACGATACATACGTGATGCAACACATATGACTTATGGTGCAACGTAAGATTGTACCAAGATTACCGCTTACATATAAGCGAGGGGTCAAGGTGTCGTTGGTGTTCATTTAATGCAGATTTCCAAAATAGAGCAATTGTACCAAGGTTACCGTCTTCATATAGGCGAGGGGTCGAGGTGTTGCAAGCAATCCACCATCCAATTTTTGCTAGAAAACGATTTGGGCGACGACCACCTCACGCAAGCGTGTCGTGGAGTCTATCATTAAGTTTCCAGGTTATGATTCGAAGAGCTTATATGGAGATATATCAATTCGATCATCATTTGGAAGGAGATCTTCACTAGCGGTTCATGTTAACTCGAGGAAGATGCTTGATATTGTGTTGTGTCTTGAGGGAGTTGGAAGTTCTATTGATTATTTTCATATTCTTACTTACTTTATTTATATATTTCATGTGATTGGTGAGAATTATGATTATGTTTTGTTTGACGCTTCTAACTTGGTTTGTTTGGGTGTAGGATCAGTTTTGTGGATATATCCTTTTCAAGGGGAGATGCTGGATTTGAGGACAAATCGTTTTGAATAGGGGGAATGATGAGATCCTGACCAGGATCGCATCAAGCGTCATCGACTCAACTCAAGCTTCGAGGGTTCAACAAACGAATTCAAGTAATTGGACTAAAATCTACTCAAGGATGCTTGCATTGGAGCTCAATTCATATGAACATCGAGCAGAGGGTTATTCATATGATTTGGGATTGCCAGATACGATCTATGTAGTAAGACCAAATCAATGCAAATCAAGCGTTCGAGATAGTGTTCGTCATGTTCGTTTGTATCGTCTAATCATTAATGAAGATATTTGCCATTTAATGGAAGGATTAGCGTTTATACGATGTTATGGATGTCCAAGAAAGCTGAAGAGGTTATGTTCTATCATAAGACTACACGAGGCATTACGAGATTTCATTGCACGAAGCAAGAAGTTCAGGTTGCTGAATAGGAATGTCGATGAGATTCTATGTGATATAGTTCCTATGCAGGCAGGTCACTTACTACTTGGGAGACTTTGGCAGTTCCATCGGCGGGTAAAACACGATGGGCTTTTTTTTTTGCTAAATTTGGTTTGTATAAATTGCAAAAAATTGGATTTTACAATAAAGCTCCAAGCATAGTCCCATCTCCCGTAGGGGCTAAAACACCTAGTTAAAACTAGGAAACACAAAACCTAACCTAATGAAATAGACCTCACAACCCGAGGTTAAGTTTAGGAAAAGAAACCAAAATACCTAACCTAAAAACACGATGGTTTTACTAATGTTCTTTTGTTCACAATCAAAGAAAGGTTACCTTGTGTCCTATGTCACCAAAACAAGTGCATGAGGATCAAATGCATTTACAGAGATATCATGAGAAAAAAAAAGTTCTATTGGATCTTTGTGTTTGATAGAATCTGATTTGTGTTCTCGAGCATGGCAATGAGTAAAAAAATCCTAGGCTTTCCTTTCATATTCCAATCCGATTCTTAGGTTTTTCCTAGTCTGTTTTTACCGGGGGGTTCTTTATTGTTGGTTCATGTTCTGAATCTGTCCCCATCTGTTGCTGTGCTCAGTACAGATCTATCTTGCGTTAAGTTTGATTTGTTCTCTCTTTGTTTCTTATGGGTAAACAAAAGAAATGTTCAAAATCAAATCATGGATCTAAGAAGCATCGACCAAAGTTGGTGCAGGGGTCCTTTGGGAAAGCTTGTGTCGAGGATTCCTTTGATTCTTCTCGTACTCGTTTTAAATCTGCTATTTCCAGCTTAAAGGATGTTGATTTTGATTTATCTGATCAGTTCAGCTCATCAGGTGAAGTCTTTTGTTTCTCCATCTCCTCTGATGTTGGCGAGTGTTCCCCAACCTCTCACTGCTGAGAGTGCGTCTGCTAGTGGGTCCCACGCGTTTGCTATCAGGGAACATAAGGTTGCTACCACCAATTTGCAATCTGATGGGATCCTTCTGTCACCCACTATCTCTTGTGCTGATAACCTTTCACCATGCCCAACGTCTTCGGTTGGTAATGTTTTACCGCTAGCACATGATGCCAAAAGTTGGCTGCTTCCTTCCGCCACTTTTGATGGAAAATTTTCAAACCTTGTGGGACCCTCCCCTCCAGCGCCTGGGTTGATTTCAAATTTTCCAGTCTGTGGGGTCCACTCATATGAAGGGAATTGTTCAGCTAGGTCCCCACCCACTCCAACTCATTTTGGGGATTTTGGCTCTACAATTAATAGGCATCCTCTCGGTTCTTCTCAGGCTGATGCCCCATCAAAATCCTCGGATCTTCTCAAACATCATAAGGTTAGGCTTCTTGATGATCTCTCTACAATTTCTATTCCTCCTGATATTTCACAAATTGGAGTTAACGCTTGGGCTGCCTCTATCGTGGGTTACTTCATTGGGGGAAAGAAATCTATACATTATGCTACTTTTTGGGCCAAGCGGCTTTGGGGTGATAAAGTAGCTAGAGTGTTCTATAATGGAAATGGTTTCTACATTTTTAGTTTTGCAGCTGAAAGTGATATCCCTCCTATTGTTGAATTGGGACATGCCTTCTTTGGCCACGCTCTTATTCTTCTTCAAAAATGGGAACCAAACATGAATCTGACCAAGCGGGTTCTTTCAAAAATTCCTATTTGGCTCAAACTCTATAATGTCCCACTGACTTTGTGGCATGAGGATGGTATTGCTTATCTTGCTAGTTATTTTGGTTGACCTCTTTATCTTGACGAGGCAACAAAATCGGGTAATAAGCTGTCCTTTGCACGAGTTTGTGTTGAAATTGAGGCTACAACCACTATTCCCAGTTCTATTAATGTTCAGGTCGCTGGTTGTGATTCTCAATCGATTACAATTGATATTCCTTGGAAACCTTCAAAATGTATGCATTGCAAGGTTTTTGGGCACTCAGATTCCAATTGCTTTTCAAAGCCGCGTGAACGGAATATTGGGGCAGCGAATTCCAAGGTTAAATCTCAGTTTGAATGGAAGGAGGTGACGAAAAGGAATGAGAAGTCATCTGACCCTATTCTTGTGGAACCAGTGGCTTCTAATCCCTTGGATCCTTGTTCTGGGAATGCGCAAGTTGCTTATCCTCCATTTTCAAGTGTGCCCCGTGCCAGTCACGCGGCACGGAATTTGAGGAACGCGTTTTTGAAGATTTTATCAGATTTCTTTTCTTATTTTTAGGGATTTATCATATCTTTCATAATTTTTTATTTTTATTTTATTTTATTTTTTTTACTAGTATATTTTTTTTTGCTAAATTTTGTTTGTATAAATATGTGCCAAAAAAACTAAGCATATTACAATAAAGTTCGGAACATAGTCCTCTTCTTCCGAGAGGACTAAAGCACCTAGATAAAACTAGGAAACCAATTACCTAACCTAATTATATTTATACCTCACAACCCGAGGCTAGGCAAAAGAAATTATTTTTAAGGGTTTATTTACTAGTATTTCAATTCCTTTTATAATTTGGGTTTATTTCTACTAGTATAAATAGGTTACATGGTTATTGTAATTGAATAATCAACAATTTTCTGAGTTTTATACAATTGAGAGCTATTCTCTACTTTTGGTCCTTTGAAGGATTTCTAAGTTATTGTTCTTAGTTTTTCTTTGATATTCATAATTAACTTATCATACAACAAACCATAGTTGTATGTGGTGTTATTCTATCGCATCATACAATCGTACGGAGATTATCGTTTTCATCCAAACGAGGGTCTAAGTGTTGTTGGTGTTCCATCCTATAAGAAAGCAATTGCTTGATCAAAATTATCAAGATTCTCGTCTCAAAATAGACGTTGGGTTAGGCATTGGTTTCCTAGTTTTCTTTGCCTAACCTCGGGTTGTGAGGAATATTTTAATTAGGTTAGGCATTGGTTTCCTAGTTTTTCTAGGTGTTTTAGCCCTCTTGGGAGAAGAGGTCTATATTCTGATCTTCATTGTAATATCCTTAGTTTTTTGCATTTTTAATATACAAACAAATTTAGCAAAAAAAATAAATAAACGTGTTGGGTTAAGGTATCGAGAGAGAGTTCCATCAAAGTTGTTTACTAGAAACGATCCGGGCAACGATCACCTCACGCAAGCGTGCCGTGGAGTCTATCAAGTATAGCTTAATATGAGGAATGAGTATGCATCTCCTAGACATGTAGAGCAACCTTCAAGGCGATCAAATTGGGATGATGACAAGGAGGTTCATAGACGGATAGATAGGCATGGAGATTCGCATCAGAAACAGCCACGAGAAACTCCTAAGGTGTATAGGGAACCATTATTTTCTAAAGAGGTTTTGGGGGATTGTTGGATGCAACTACAAAACATCCATAAGGCACATGCGGAGAAAATTCAACCGAGGGAAATAAAAGTTAAAGAAGATCATGAGATTCTTGGAGAGTCATTGGAGACTAGAAAAGCTACAAGTGTGCAAGCTAGCGGGGAAGAAACAATGCAGCAGAAGGATATGTTTTATACTAGGTTTCTAGTACAAGAAAAGGTATGCGTTGTGAAAATTGATTGTGAAATTGGTTCTAACATTGCTAGCACTACAATGGTGGAGAAAGTAGGTTTGTCAATAGTTGCGCATCCTCAACCTTACAGGTTGCAAGGGATCATTGATTTTGAAGAGGTAATGGTGGCTAGACAGGTGTCAGTTTCTTTTCGCATTGGCAGATATGAAGATGAAATATTATGTGATGTAGTTCCAACACATACTTGCCATTTGTTACTTGGGAAGCCATGGCGACACAACAGGCACGCAAAGCATAACAGTTGTACGAATGAGTATTCGTTGGTACAAAATTGAAGAAGAGTCACGCTTCGTCCTATGGCATCCGAGCAAGTTCATGACGATCTAATGCACTTACAAAAAATCATGATAAAAAATAAGGGGATGAATGAAATACTAGGATCCACACCAACAAAACTACCCCAACAAGGACTATCGTGCGTGACATTTTGCACCTCCTAAAATGCTCCTTACATTCGAACAACAAGTTTCAGAAAGTTATACATAGGCCTTGGTTTAGGCACCTAATTTTGTAAAGCAGATTCCCTGGTTGATGTTGCTGGATTTTTTGTGGTTAGGTGTTATTGTTGGGCTGGTTGGTCCCATACGGTTGGTGCTGTGCAGGAGGGTTGCTAGATGCAAATTTGTTGGGTGGGTTGGTGCTGGGGTTAGGCTGGGTACTATGCTGTTGGCTGCTTGTCTGCTGCTTTATGTTATTTTGCAGTGTTGTTTGTAGTGTTTGTGCTGCTGTTTTGGGCATTATGTGCTGCAGCGTTAGGTTATAATGCTATGGTGGCAGTGCTGGATTATTGGGCTGCTGCTGCAGCTGATGTTGCTGCTTCTGCTTCTTATGGTTATCTGCTGCTGCTGTTTGCTGGTTGCTGCTGGCTGTTGCTAGCTGCTATGTGTGACTGGTTGTGCTGATCTGCTACTACTTGCTGCTGGAAGTGTAGCTGCTGCTGATGGTCTTTATTGTTGTGGTTTCTTTTGTTGCAATACTGAGCAGTACTGATAGTTCCTTGCTAGCTTTTGTGGTTGTTCTAGATTGTTTCTTAGCATGTATTCTCTTAAAGTTTAAAATGTTTGCTTTTATTTGGGCATCTGGCCTTGTTTTTTTTGTTTTTGCTAAATTTTATTTGTATATAAATATGCAAAAAACAAAGGATATTACAATGAAGATCAGAACATAGTCCTCTTCTCCCAAGGGGACTAAAGCACCTACAAAAGACTAGGAAACCAATTACCTAACCTAATAGTATTATACCTCACAACCCGAAGTTAGGCAAAAGAAAATAGCTAAAATAAAATTTAAGTAACAACAAATAGGACCACAAACCCGAAAGAAAAGCTAGAAAATATGTCTAAAAAGGTAGAAAATTTTCAGTAATTGCTCCAACTGGTGCGAGACCCATTTGCCAAATCATTTCAATTTTTCGGAAAAATAGCAGCACAAACCTACGTGGGCCATGCAAAATCAGCAAACATGTAGCAATCAATATTAAACAGCCCATGTGCATACAAACCAGCCCCACGTGGGAAAAGCAAAACAGCGGCAAGGGCACCAAACCCCATTATTGACCAGCTACAACACAACCCACGTGGAAAGCAACAAGAAAGCAACAATTTGCTCAAATAATCAAGGACCAGCAGCAACCCAAAATCAAAAGAATTTGAAAATTAAATTCGTGGGCCCAGGTGCATCAGCCCATACCACACTTTCCCCAGAAGCACCAGTGTGCAGTGTCGGCCAATGCAAACTAGCAGCCATGAGGGACCACACCATTATCATCTCCTAAAATAAAGTTTAGCAGCATCACAATATAAAACGTGGGCCCCAAATGCACACTGCCCAAACAACATCACAATGTCCAAGACAAGCCGGACCAAACACCATTCCGACGACAGCTCCGGCAATCACAGCAGTCCGACAAAGAAGAACCGCCCGTGCAAAACACCCATGAACAGAACAAACCCGCCAGAGACTGGTCAGAAGTCCATGAAAGTCGGCAGCACAACCAGCGACCATAACAGCCACCCAAAGCACAATGACTGAAACCAAAACAAACCAAAGCTGAACATGAACGAATAGACAATCGAGCATGATGTCAAGGATGGGAAAGCACACGGATCAAGAAGACCCCAGAAACAAGAAAACCAAACTGCAGGACAGCAACATGCAGTCGGGCAAGCAAGACAAAATGCGGGCAAAACCCCAAGGATGTTGGCAGAACAACAGCAGAACACCAAAACGGAATGAGCAGGAAGACCCAACTCAGACCCATTCAAAGCAATTAATGAGGACATCCTTAGCTCACAAGCCCTTGAAAAAACACAAGTGGATCCATTGCATATGCCACTTGGACCCATTACGAGAGCACGAGCTAAACGCTTCAAAGAAGGACTTAACGGGATGATTCATAAATTATGGACCGAGGTTGGATCGAGCATAGAGGTTATAGAGACGGGTTACAAGCGCGCAAAGATCATAAACACCTTGGAAGCAAGCATACCCAAACCGTTGCAAAAGATTCAGCATTTCCGCACTTTTGGACTAGTTTGATATCAGTTCTTATTTGGGCCATAACTTAAGTTTCCGAACTCCAAATGAGGTGATTCAAAAGCCTAAATTTATTAAAAACTCCAGGGCTATAATTTCATTCTTGGCCCAAGTCCAAATTCGGAACTTATCAGGTGTGAAAATAGCTTGTAATGTGCTGATCAGTTTATAGTTGTTTGATTTGGACTTTTAACACATCACATGTTTTTGGGTTGTTAAATTCTTTGGGTGGATGATACATGTGATGTGATTAGTTGTTAGATCTTGACTTATGATGATGGTTTAGCACACTAAGAGTTCCTATAAATACCAAGTGATGCTAGGCTTGTAAAACCATTCATTCATATCAATTTTCAGATTATCAATACTATTGTGAGTTTGTTTCTCTACTTGTGGTTTTTTGAAGAATTCCTAAGTGTTCCTTAGTTCTTCTTTTTAGATTCATAATTGACTTATCATACAACCATTCATAGTTGTGTGTGGCTTCTTCTACCGCATCAATCGTCAATTGTACCGAGATTACCACTTCAATATAAGCAAGGGGTTGAAGTGTCGTTGGTGTTCATCCTCCGCAAATTTCCTAAGCAAGCAATTGTACCAAGATTACCGTCTACATATAGGCGAGGGGTTAAGGTGTTGCAAGCTATCCATCCTATCAACTTGTTAGAAACGATCCAGGCAACGACCACCTCACGCAAGCGTGCCGTGGAGTCTATCATTTGGTATCAAAGCTAAGTTTCCTATCAAGTTACTTATCTTTACTTTTATTGTTGGATTATAAAAAAAAAAACTTCAGGAAATATATAGCAGAAAATTATTGTTGTTGATTGCTATTGTTGGGATTTCATTTGCAAAGAATCATATTTGACGATTGTAAAGTCTTGTTAGAGTTTCAAGAGTCGTCCTTTCTATATTGTATCTTGATAAGTTCTTATTGGATTGTAATTGAAAAATTGAGGTAATATTTGTGTGAATTCAAAAAGAACCTATTAGAGAGAACTACGAGCGGAAAAAGGCAAGAGTAGTGAGATTACTAGAGGGTAAAAGCCATAAGTGTGATACACGAGTGTTTCATATTTGTAATACATTGTTTGAGCGAAACACGTAAGGGAGTGGTGAGGAACTTATTTTCTACTAACCTTTGTTTTGCAGAAAATATGTCTAACACAAGAGATAAGGCAATTGAGAATGAACCTTCTTCATCGAATTTTGACCCATAACTCATGATGGAGGCTATGATGAAAAAATTTTCTAGACAGCTAGGGATGGCTATGGAGCAAGTGTATGATCGTATCGATCAATTGAGTGACACTCGTGGGGAACAAACTCAAATCCCTCTGGGTGGGCGTCCTAAAAGAAAAGCCCAACAAAAGGAAGCTATACTAAAAGAGGCAACTTACTATGATGGAAGGTTTAGCGAGGAAGAGGATCGAGAAACTGGCTTTATCCCTAGGAGACATTTTGCAAGGGATAGAGGCGGCCACAATCGAGAGGACAACAACCTTGATAGCATCAAAATGAAAATTCCCACTTTTCAAGGCAGAAGTGATCCCGAGGCATACTTAGAGTGGGAGAAGAAGATGGAATGGATATTTGATTGTCACAACTACTCGGATCTCAAGAAGGTTAGAATTGTAGCTACCGAATTTTCAGATTATGCCGTTACTTGGTGGGATCAATTGATGACCAGCCGAAGGAGGTGCAGAGAACGTCCAATAGAGACTTAGGCAGAAATGAAAGCTGTGATGAAAAAGAGGTTTGTACCAAGCCACTATTATCGAGATCTGTTTCGAAACTTACAAAACTTAAAACAGGGAAATAAGAGTGTGGAGGACTACTTCAAGGAAATGGAGATGTTAATGTCTAGGGCTGAAATCGACGAGGATAATGAGGCCACCATGGGCCGATTTTCAGCAGGGTTAAATTGGGATATTGCAGATTTGGTGGAGCGTCAACACTATGTAGTATTAGAAGATATGGTGCACATGGCTATCAAAATAGAGAAACAACTTAAGAGGAGAGGTGGCCAGCGAACAAATCCTACCACAGGGTCATCATGGAAATCCAACATTATGAAACGCGAGGAAAGACCAATTGTTTCCAAACCAAAGCCCGAAATCAAGCAGGGAACGACTACTCAAGGATGGCAAGGTAAAACTAATCAACCTACTACTAGTTGTACTCGAGATATTGTATGCTTTAAATGTCAAGGCAGGGGACATATTGCAAATCAATGCCCAAATAAAAGAACTATGTTATTGCTTGATAATGGAGAATTAGAAATCGAGGAAGAAGATAGTGACAATGACTCTATGCCACCATTGGAGGAAGATAGAGAGGTTGCTATGCATGGTGAAGTGTTGGTTACTCGAAGAATGCTTAATACACAGGTAAAGGAAGAAAGCAATGAACAAAGAGAGAATCTATTTCATACTAGATGCATGGTAAATGGTAAGATCTGTTGTGTTGTAATTGATGGTGGGAGCTGCACAAATGTGGCAAGCATCACTATGGTGGAGAAATTGGGACTTACAACATCCAAACATCCCCATCCATACCGATTGTAGTGGCTCAATGACAGCGGCGACATAAAAGTTACCAAGCAAGTATCAGTGCCATTTACAATTAGGAAATATGCCGATGAGATTCTATGTGATGTAGTTCCTATGCAGGCAGGTCACTTATTACTTAGGAGACCATGGCAGTTCGATCGGCGAGTAAAGCACGATGGTTTTACTAATGAGTACTCTTTTGTTCACAATCAAAGAAAAGTTACCTTGTGCCCTATGTCACCAAAACAGGTGCATGAGGATCAAATGCACTTACAGAGAGATCATGAGAAAAAAACAAAAGAGAGAGAGAAAAAGAAAGGTGAAGAGAGAAAAATAAACATTTTTGCAAAAAGGAGTGATGTGAGGCGAGCTTTGGATTCTAAAAAGCCAATGATTATACTTCGGTATAAGGAGGCACTTTTAAATACTAACACTAATAATCCTTCTTTGCCTAGTGTTGTTTCTACTCTTTTGCAGGATTATCAGGTTGTCTTCCCTGAGGAACTTCCACAAGGATTACCTCCAATTCGGGGAATTGAACATCAAATTGATTTTGTCCCTGGCGCAACCATTCCAAACCGACCAGCATACCGAAGCAATCCCGAGGAGACAAAGGAATTGCAAAGGCAAGTTGACGAACTAATGGACAAGGGGTTTGTGAGGGAAAGTATGAGTCCATGTGCGATTCCAGTTATTTTAGTGCCTAAAAAGGATGGGAAGTGGCGTATGTGCATTGATTGTCGAGCGGTAAATAACATCACGGTAAAATATCGACATCCCATTCCTAGGTTAGATGATATGTTAGATGAATTGCATGGATCTTGTGTGTTTTCTAAAATTGATTTAAAGAGTGGTTATCATCAGATTAGAATGCATGAGGGAGATGAATGGAAAACTGCTTTTAAAACAAAATATGGGTTATATGAGTGGTTAGTCTTACCTTTTGGTTTAACTAATGCTCCTAGCACGTTCATGAGATTAATGAACCATGTTTTACGTCCCTTCATTGGGAAATTTATAGTTGTGTACTTTGATGATATCTTGATCTACAGCAAGGATTTAGGTGAGCATGCATTGCATATAAAATCTGTCCTAGATGTGCTTCGAAATGAAAAATTATATGCCAATATGGATAAATGCACATTTTGTACGGATCGAGTTGTGTTTCTTGGCTTTGTTGTCAGTGTACAGGGAGTACAAGTTGACGAAGAGAAAATAAGGGCAATTCGAGAATGGCCAACTCCTACGAATGTCAGTCAAGTTCGTAGCTTTCATGGACTCGCAAGTTTCTATAGACGGTTTGTAAGAAACTTCAGCGAAGTTACAGCACCACTCACCGAAGTAATCAAAAAGAGTGTAGGATTCAATTGGGGTGATGCACAGGAAAAGGCGTTTGATTTGATTAAAGAAAAATTAACTAATGCTCCTTTACTTGTATTGCCTAATTTCACTAAAACCTTTGAAATTGAATGTGATGCTTCAGGTTTAGGAATTGGAGCTGTACTAATGCAAGAAGGAAAACCAGTGGCCTATTTCAGTGAAAAATTGAGTGGAGCAGCTTTGAACTATCCCACTTATAACAAAGAGTTGTATGCCTTGGTGCGATCATTGGAGACTTGGCAACATTACCTGTGGCCTAAGGAATTTGTGATTCACATAGATCATGAATCGTTAAAATATTTAAAAGGCCAACACAAGTTGAATAAGAGACATGCACGATGGATGGAGTTCATCGAGACATTTCCTTATGTCATTCGGTATAAGCAAGGTAAGGAAAATGTCGTGGCTGATGCTCTTTCGCGAAGGTTTTTTTTGTTAAATACTCTTGACACAAAATTACTTGGTTTTGAACAAATCAAAGAATTATATGTTAATGACCATGATTTTTGTGAAGAGTTTAAAAATTGTGAAGAGTTTAAAAATTGTGAAAAGAATGTTGTAGGTAAATTCTTCAAGATGGATGGATTCTTATTTCGTGAGAATAGATTATGTATACCTGCATGTTCTTTGCGTGAGTTATTGGTTCGAGAATCACATGGAGGTGGTTTGATGGGACATTTTGGTGTTGATAAGACCTTATCTGTGATAAAGGAACATTTCTATTGTGTAACGAGCGAGAATTTTAATTCCCTTGTAACCCGAGTTTATGTATGAATGATATGAATTTTTATTTTTATGTATATTATTATGTGTTATGTGCTTAAAGGTTGTGTGATAACCTAATATGTGTGCTTGTATTGAATTTTATGTGTTGTAGTGCCGTTAGGGTGAATACTTTGACATCGCGAAAAATCGCAAATTCACTATTCACGGGGCACGCTTATCAAGGCACTATTAACGCCATAATATTTTTGCGTCTTTTTCGACTTTAATAAATTTCATAAATATGTATATACGTACGAATAATTTTTCAAGAGTCGGATTTTCGTTTTGAGCCCGTTCATGTTTTATTCGGTATCCGAAACATATGATAAGGCTGTTCCGAATAAATGGGCAAACCCCGTAATAATTATTTTTTATATGTCCCAATAATTTATGGGAGTACCCAGTTTAATTTTGGGTAGAGTTATTTACCAGTTTTGGTACAAAAGTGGGAGTTTTCGGATATATTTTTGTGTATTTGGGTATTTATTTTGGCTTGTTACTCCAAGAGGGAACCAACCCCCAAATTTGGACCAATCAAAATTGAGCAAGGGAGGAGGTTGTCGGCAAGCTCCTTGAGCAACCAACCCCATTTTCATTTTTTCTCCCACTTCTCCTAAATTCACTCCTCTACTCTCCCAAATCATTCAAACTTTCATTCCTTCCCTAAACCATCAGCTGATAGAGAGAGAGAGAGAGAGAGAGAGAGAGAGTGAGAGAGAGCTGCAAAGAGGAAGAAGAAAGAAGGAGAAGGCCGCCGGAAAAGTCGCCGGAAAAGAAGAAGTCTCGCCGGAAAAAGGAAGGAGGAAGAAGAAGGCACGGGTGGAAGAAGAAGAGAGTCCAAGTAAGAAGAACTCGAGCCAAGAAAGCCTAGCAAGCTTCTAAATCATCTAGGAAGGATTTACAGAGGTAAACACCAACAAAATCCATTCCATTCGATTTGTTGTAAAGATTTTCAAGTTTTCTTAGTTTTTGAGCTCTTGAGCTTGTGGATTGATTTCCTAGCGATTCTGGATGTTTTTGCTTGTTCTAGATGTTTATATATGTTGTTAAGAGACTATAGAAGCCATTAATAACATCAAAATGGAACAAAATAGAAGAAATCCACACCTATGCTTAAGGAGGATGAAGAACATGAAGAACAATGGACTTTTGGACATTTGGACTTTTTAGAGGACTATAAATGCTAGATTTCGTGTTTGTTAATTTTATTTGTTGCTATGGTGTTGTCGTTCCATGGGTTACGAAGCTAACCCAATTGGAATGGAGTAAAAAGGAGTTAAAACGAGTTCGTAGGAATGATTTTCGTAAAACTTGTCAAGAACTCTAAGAACAGAGTATGAACTTTACACTTTGGCTTTAGATTTGACCATGTTAATGTTAATGGGTAGCTCTGTATTTTTGATATGTTGTAGCCCTATGAGTCAGGAATCCATAGAGTCCGGAATGGACCAATTTGCTTGTGTATTGAAGGAGTTATGGAGGTTGGAGTGGCCGGAGGTCGGAGTCGCGTTCTGGAAACAAACCCAGAATCCGGCTACTGCAGAATGGCGCCGCAGCGCCACCCATATGCCCTGCAGCTCACGCTGCAGCGAGGGGCAAGTGGGGAAAAACCGGGACTCGCGCCGCAGCGTGAGGCCCAAGCTTTAAGGCTCACGCCGCAGCGTGAAGCCCGGTCATGGAGAAGACACGGGACTCACGCCGCAGCGTGAGGTCCAGTGCTTGGGCTCGGCGCCGCAGCGCCAGCTCCGTGTTTGGGCCAGGTTGGGTCGGTCAGGCGGGTCAAGTCGGGTCTGACCTAATGAAACCTTTTCAATGGATCCAACACTTATATTTTTCCTTGGATTAAATGATTAGACAAGTTAACTAAGCATATTCTGTTAAACCCTAAATGCTTAATTATTTCTCAAATGTCAACCAGATTGGTATTATTTTAAGGCAGAAATTAAATAATCTAATTGCAATTTAGGCTTGGTTTCCAAGGGGCGCTGCCCCCCCGACCCCCGCCAGCTCACCGGGGAGCGAGACCCCCAACTGGGTAGTCGTAGGGAAATCAACGTGTTTTAATGATGCAACGTCTGTTTTGAACTTAGTCTTTATGTGACTAATTGTTATGTGAATATATATTTACATGTGTAGGATATTAAGGAGCGTGTGTTGTAATATTGTAGCAGCGCTTCAGGCAAGTTCTTCTTTAACCCTTGTCTAACCCTTGTGTTGGGCAAGTTTTTAAACCGTATGCACTACTTTTATTTCGTGCAAACAGGTACATTGTTGCAAGTTTCATTAATCAAATCGAGTTATTACTAATTTTTGTCAATTACTCCACATCAAAGATAAATTATTGATATTCACCGCTTGTATATTTGAATTCATTATCTGTTGTTGGACTGTGAGACGTTTAGTTTTTCATTTATGAACTGTTTAAGGAAATAGTTTACGCCACTTGTTTCGGCTAGACGTATGTTTAATCATCATTGTTGTTAAGTAAAGCTATCCAATCAAATTGTTTGGTTTGGATTCCTATGTAAAGCTGAGATGAACAACCCTCTTATCAGGGGAAACAGTATGTATGTCGGGAGACCGACACGCACGCGAACAATATGTTAAAGGGGTTATGCATAACACCGGGTACATTAGGCTGATCACCTATTGTATTAGTATGTCGGATTATCGGATGAATTTCTGGTGATTCTAGTAAAAGTTCAGTGTCATGATGACCACTCAGTATAGAATATTTTCCTCCATTTGGAAACCTTGAAATCATTCGGCCCATAGAGGCCCTACAATTGTGATAATGAGATCATTCATTGAGATTATGCAAATTCTTGAGCTATCTTTTATTCTCTTGATCCTTGTAAGATATAAAGTCTTCATTGGATGAATCGCAATTATTGTTATTATACTTGCTGAGCAAATTTGTTGCTCACCCTTGCTTTTCTTAAAATATTTCAGTTAGTGGAGCTCGTGGTGAAAGTTCTGGGAAGGATAAAGGCAAAGGCAAAGCTACGGATTAGCTTTGTACCATTAAGATCACCATTTTGATTATGTATTAAGACTCGTTGACTTTTGTGATGTATTAAGACTTAATTACCCTTATGTATTAAGCTACGTTGTAGAAGTTTTGGTTTCGAGACTTGGGACAGGATTATTTGTATTATATCAATATGAATATTCCTTTATTTCCGCTGTAAGTTATCAATAGTTGATGCAGGTATGAGATAGTGACGAACCAGGTCCGCGGTTCGGGTGACCCGGATTTGGGGGCGTCACAGGTTGGTATCAGAGCCAGGTTATAAACCTTTAGAGAGAGGTCTCTAGGCTATAACCTTAGGAAGTGTATAGAGAATAAGAGTAGATAAAACTCATGTAGAGTTTTGGGGCGATCTTAGATAGACACATCCTAGATAGTTGTGAAAGGTATTTACATTCCTTACAAGAAGCTATATTTCATTACAAGCTGCTAATAGAGTGTGTCGCTTTGTGGTCTGCTTGTAGTACTCATGATAGATATTCTCGTAGTATGATAAGATGATGACATTAAGCTTTCTTACGTTTAGCAGAGAATGCCGCCCAGACGCAACGTACCACCCCCAGCGACACCTGAGGGATCGGTTAACAATGGAGGAGGTCCGACGGACCCCATGCAACGGTTAGCAGACATATTGGAGAGGATGGAAAGAAGAAGTGCGGGAATTGTGAATCCTAACCCACCGGCAGCACCCACAACAAGTTTCAAGGACTTCAAAAGCGTAGGACCCCCGGAGTTCAGGGGAACGACTGATCCGATTGAAGCCCAGTCTTGGGTGAAGGAAATGGAGAAGGCTTTCATTATCGCACGCGTGGGGGATGACCAGAAAACAGCATTCACCACCTATATGATGAAAGGGGAAGCAAATTATTGGTGGGAAGCTAACCAACAACGAGCAGGCGAAGGAGTGATACCGTGGGACAAGTTCAAGGAATTATTTTTCGGGAATTATTTCCCAAAGAGCATGGAAAGACAAATGGTAGTGAAATTCTTGGAACTGAAGCAGGGAGACATGACGGTGGCTCAGTACGCCGCCAAATTCAATGAACTTGCACGTTTTGCACCGCTTCAAGTAAGTACTGAAGAGCTGAAGGCGCAAAGGTTTGAACAAGGGCTGAAACCGTGGATATATAACAAGGTAGCCGTTCTTCAGATCGAAACCTTTAGTGCACTGCTAGAAAAAGCCATTATCGCCGAGGGAGGGATTGAGGCCCTGAATCAACACAAGAAGAATAAGAACAGCGGAGGAGACTACCGTGGAGGTGGCAGTAGTGGTGGAAGCAATTCGGGAAAGAGGAAATAAGAGTTTGAAATATATCTTCACACAGAAGGAGTTGAACATGCGACAGAGAAGGTGGTTGGAATTAATCAAGGATTACAACTGCGAAATTCTTTATCACCCGAGAAAAGCAAACGTGGTAGCAGATGCATTGAGTAGGAAGGGGAACGAGAAATTGTTTATGTTGACAACTCACGATGAGTTAATACTGGAAATGGCAAGATTGGAAATCGAAGTAAAAAGTCCGGCAGAGGCAGCAGAGAAGTTATTCATAATTGAAGCTCGTCCGACGTTACTCGACAAAGTGAAAGAAGCACAGGAAAAGGATGAGGAATGTGAAAGGATACAGAAAAGGATCATAGAGAATGAGGAAGAGAAGTTCCGAATGGATAAGAATGGTATCTTGAGATACGAGGAACGAGTGTGGGTGCCAGCCGTGACTGAATTAAGAGATGAAATCTTACATGAGGCACATAATTCAGCATATTCTGTTCACCCAGGAAGCACGAAAATGTACCGTGATCTTCGTCAATATTTTTGGTGGCCCAACATGAAGCGGGACGTAGCAGAGTACGTCAGCAGGTGTCTCACCTGTCAACAAGTCAAAGCAGAACATCAGAGACCGAGTGGGTTGCTTCAACCATTGACTATATCGGAATGGAAGTGGGAGCATATCACTATGGACTTCGTGGTAGGACTTCCAGTCACACAGAAGGGCTATGATGCCATTTGGGTTATCGTGGATCGATTGACAAAATCAGCACACTTTCTACCGATAAAGATCCGATTTAATTTAAACCAATTAGCCAAGTTGTACATTAAGGAAATTGTTTCACGACATGGAGTGCCAGTGTCAATTGTCTCAGATCGAGATCCGCGCTTCACATCAAATTTTTGGAAGAGCTTGCAAGAGAGAATGGGAACACAGTTGCGACTAAGTACTGCTTACCATCCTCAAACTGACGGACAAAGCGAACGAACAATTCAAACACTAGAGGACATGTTGAGAGCTTGTGTGATGGATTTCAAGGGAAATTGGGATGACCACTTACCACTGGTGGAATTCGCCTACAATAACAGCTATCATGCAAGTATCGGTATGCCGCCATATGAAGCCCTCTACGGAACGAAGTGCAGGACACCATTAAGCTGGGATGAGGTTGGCGAACGACGACTGTTGGGACCAGAATTGGTGCAGCAGACAGCAGAAGTGGTCACAGTGATCAGGGCAAGATTAGTTGCAACCCAAGACCGACAAAAGAAGTATGCAGATCAACATCGCCAGACGAGAGACTTCGACGTCGGCAATTACGTGTTTCTGAAGGTATCTCCCTGGAAAGGGAAGATACGTTTTGGGAAGAAAGGAAAGTTAAGCCCGAGGTTCGTAGGACCGTTTGAAGTATTAAGAAGAGTTGGTGAAGTGGCGTACGAGGTAGCCTTGCCTCCTGAACTGGAGCATATCCACAATGTGTTCCACGTCTCAGTGTTACGACCATATAAGCCCGATTATAAACACGTGATATCCTATGAGCCCGTCCAAATAGAGAAAGACCTTACGTATGAGGAAATTCCTATTCAGATAATCGATAGGAAAGAACAAGTATTAAGAAATAAGGTTATACCTTCTGTGAAAGTAGTTTGGCGAAACCACAATGCCGAGGAGGCTACGTGGGAATTAGAAGATAAGATGAAGGAGAGTTACCCTCAACTTTTTGCTTAACCTTGTATTGTGATTCTGGGGACAGAATCCTTATAAGGAGGGGAGAATGTAACGATCGAGAATTTTAATTCCCTTGTAACCCGAGTTTATGTATGAATGATATGAATTTTTATTTTTATGTATATTATTATGTGTTATGTGCTTAAAGGTTGTGTGATAACCTAATATGTGTGCTTGTATTGAATTTTATGTGTTGTAGTGCCGTTAGGGTGAATACTTTGACTTCGCGAAAAATCGCAAATTCACTATTCACGGGGCACGCTTATCGAGGCACTATTCACGCCATAATATTTTTGCGTCTTTTTCGACTTTAATAAATTTCATAAATATGTATATGCGTACGAATAATTTTCTAAGAGTCGGATTTTCGTTTTGAGCCCGTTCATGTTTTATTCGGTATCCGAAACATATGATAAGGCTGTTCCGAATAAATGGGCAAACCCCGTAATAATTATTTTTTATATGTCCCAATAATTTATGGGAGTACCCAGTTTAATTTTGGGTAGAGTTATTTACCAGTTTTGGTACAAAAGTGGGAGTTTTCGGATATATTTTTGTGTATTTGGGTATTTATTTTGGCTTGTTACTCCAAGAGGGAACCAACCCCCAAATTTGGACCAATCAAAATTGAGCAAGGGGGGAGGTTGCCGGCAAGCTCCTTGAGCAACCAACCCCATTTTCATTTTTTCTCCCACTTCTCCTAAATTCACTCCTCTACTCTCCCAAATCATTCAAACTTTCATTCCTTCCCTAAACCATCAGCTGATAGAGAGAGAGAGAGAGAGAGAGTGAGAGAGAGCTGTAAAGAGGAAGAAGAAAGAAGGAGAATGCCGCCGGAAAAGAAGAAGACTCGCCGGAAAAAGGAAGGAGGAAGAAAAAGGCACGGGTGGAAGAAGAAGAGAGTCCAAGTAAGAAGAACTCGAGCCAAGCAAGCCTAGCAAGCTTCTAAATCATCTAGGAAGGATTTACAGAGGTAAACACCAACAAAATCCATTCCATTCGATTTCTTGTAAAGATTTTCAAGTTTTCTTAGTTTTTGAGCTCTTGAGCTTGTGGATTGATTTTCTAGCGATTCTGGATGTTTTTGCTTGTTCTAGATGTTTATATATGTTGTTAAGAGACTATAGAAGCCATTAATAACATCAAAATGGAACAAAAATAGAAAAAATCCGTACCTATGCTTAAGGAGGATGAAGAACATGAAGAACAATGGACTTTTGGACATTTGGACTTTTTAGAGGACTATAAATGCTAGATTTCGTGTTTGTTAATTTTATTTGTTGCTATGGTGTTGTCGTTCCATGGGATACGAAGCTAACCCAATTGGAATGGAGTAAAAAGGAGTTAAAACGAGTTCGTAGGAATGATTTTCGTAAAACTTGTCAAGAACTCGAAGAACAGAGTATGAACTTTACACTTTGGCTTTAGATTTGACCATGTTAATATTAATGGTTAGCTCTGCATTTTTGATATGTTGTAGCCCCATGAGTCAGGAATCCATAGAGTCCGGAATGGACCAATTTGCTTGTGTATTGAAGGAGTTATGGAGGTTGGAGTGGCCGGAGGTCGGAGTCGCGTTCTGGAAACAAACCCAGAATCCGGCTACTGCAGAATGGCGCCGCAGCGCCACCCATATGCCCTACAGCTCATGCTGCAGCGAGGGGCAAGTGGGGAAAAACCGGGACTCGCGCCGCAGCGTGAGGCCCAAGCTTTAAGGCTCACGCCGCAGCGTGAAGCCCGGTCATGGAGAAGACACGGGACTCACGCCGCAGCGTGAGGTCCAGTGCTTGGGCTCGGCGCCGCAGCGCCAGCTCTGTGTTTGGGCCAGGTTGGGTCGGTCAGGCGGGTCAAGTCGGGTCTGACCTAATGAAACCTTTTCAATGGATCCAACACTTATATTTTTCCTTGGATTAAATGATTAGACAGGTTAACTAAGCATATTCTGTTAAACCCTAAATGCTTAATTATTTCTCAAATGTCAACCAGATTGGTATTGTTTTAAGGCAGAAATTGAATAATCTAATTGCAATTTAGGCTTGGTTTCCAGGGGGCGCTGCCCCCCCGACCCCCGCCAGCTCACCGGGGAGCGAGACCCCCGACTGGGTAGTCGTAGGGCAATCAACGTGTTTTAATGATGCAACGTCTGTTTTGAACTTAGTCTTTATGTGACTAATTGTTATGTGAATATATATTTACATGTGTAGGATATTAAGGAGCGTGTGTTGTAATATTGTAGCAGCGCTTCAGGCAAGTTCTTCTTTAACCCTTGTCTAACCCTTGTGTTGGGCAAGTTTCTAAACCGTATGCACTACTTTTATTTCGTGCAAACAGGTACATTGTTGCAAGTTTCATGAATCAAATCGAGTTATTACCTTCAATTATTTTGGTGGACTAATTTTTGTCAATTACTCCACATCAAAGATAAATTATTGATATTCACCGCTTGTATATTTGAATTCATTATCTGTTGTTGGACTGTGAGACGTTTAGTTCTTCATTTATGAACTGTTTAAGGAAATAGTTTACGCCACTTGTTTTGGCTAGACGTATGTTTAATCATCATTGTTGTTAAGTAAAGCTATCCAATCAAATTGTTTGGTTTGGATTCCTATGTAAAGCTGAGATGAACAACCCTCTTATCAGGGGAAACAGTATGTATGTCGGGAGACCGACACGCGCGCGAATAATATGTTAAAGGGGTTATGCATAACACCGAGTACATTAGGCTGATCACCTATTGTATTAGTATGTCGGATTATCGGATGAATTTCTGGTGATTCTAGTAAAAGTTCAGTGTCATGATGACCACTCAGTATAGAATATTTTCCTCCATTTGGAAACCTTGAAATCATTCGGCCCATAGAGGCCCTACAATTGTGATAATGAGATCATTCATTGAGATTATGCAAATTCTTGAGCTATCTTTTATTCTCTTGATCCTTGTAAGATATAAAGTCTTCATTGGATGAATCACAATTATTGTTATTATACTTGCTGAGCAAATTTGTTGCTCACCCTTGCTTTTCTTAAAATATTTCAGTTAGTGGAGCTCATGGTGAAAGTTCTGGGAAGGATAAAGGCAAAGGCAAAGCTACGGATTAGCTTTGTACCATTAAGATCACCATTTTGATTATGTATTAAGACTCGTTGACTTTTGTGATGTATTAAGACTTAATTACCCTTATGTATTAAGCTACGTTGTAGAAGTTTTGGTTTCGAGACTTGGGACAGGATTATTTGTGTTATATCAATATGAATATTCCTTTATTTCCGCTGTAAGTTATCAATAGTTGATGCAGGTATGAGATAGTGACGAACCAGGTCCGCGGTTCGGGTGACCCGGATTTGGGGGCGTCACAGGTTGGCCCCATATGAAACGAGATGTGGAAAGAATTTGTGATAAATGCTTTACATGTCGTCAAGCTAAATCTCGTGTTCAACCTCATGGGTTATACACACCATTGCCTATTTTAAGTGAACCTTGGGTTGATTTGTCTATGGACTTTGTATTGGGTTTACCTAGATCTAAGCATGGTCATGATTCTATATTTGTGGTCGTGGATAGGTTTTCAAAAATGGCACACTTTATCCCATGCCACAAAACTGATGATGCATCCCATGTTGCTGATTTATTCTTTAGAGACATTGTGCGTTTGCATGGCATGCCCCGAACCATTGTTTCGGATAGAGATGCTAAATTCTTGAGCTATTTTTGGAAGACCTTGTGGTGTAAATTAGGAACTAAACTGCTATTTTCAACTACTTATCATCCACAAACTGACAGTCAAACAGAAGTAGTTAATAGAACTCTATCTGCATTACTAAGGGCTATCATTAAAAAGAATATTAAGCTTTGGGAAGAATGTCTACCACATGTTGAGTTTGCTTATAATAGATTTGTTCACTCTGCTACTAAATTCTCACCTTTTAAAATTGTGTATGGCTTTAATCCTTTAACACCCTTGGATTTTTCACCATTACCGGTTTCCGAGTATACTAACATGGATGGCAAAAATAAAGCTGATTTTGTTAAACAGATACATGAGAAGACAAGACTCAACATTGAAAAGAGGACGAATCACTATGTCGAACAGGCCAACAAGGGTCGCCGTCAAGTAATCTTCGAACCCGGGGATTGGGTTTGGCTACACATGCGTAAGGAAAGATTTCCTGCTCAAAGGCGTTCGAAATTACTTCCAAGAGGAGATGGACCATTTCAAGTGCTTGAACGCATTAACAACAATGCTTACAAATTGGACTTACCTAGTGAGTATAATGTTAGTGCAACTTTTAATGTTCCTGATCTAAGCCAGTTTGATGTAGGTGAAGATTTGAAGACAAATCCTTTTCAAGAAGAGAGGTATGATGAGGACATCTTTAGCTCACAAGCCCTTGAAAAAACACAAGTGGATCCATTGCATATGCCACTTGGACCCATTACGAGAGCACGAGCTAAACGCTTCAAAGAAGGACTTAACGGGATGATACATAAATTATAGACCGAGGTTGGATCGAGCATAGAGGTTATAGAGATGGGTTACAAGCGCGCAAAGATCATAAACACCTTGGAAGCAAGCATACCCGAACCGTTGCAAAAGAATCAGCATTTCCGCACTTTTGGACTAGTTTGATATCAGTTCTTATTTGGGCCATAACTTGAGTTTCCGAACTCCAAATGAGGTGATTCAAAAGTCTAAATTTATTAGAAACTCCAGGGATACAATTTTCATTCTTGGCCCAAGTCCAAATTCGGAACTTATCAGGTGTGAAAATAGCTTGCAATGTGCTGATCAGTTTATAGTTGTCTGATTTGGACTTTTAACACATCACATGTTTTTGGGTTGTTAAATTCTTTGGGTGGCTGATACATGTGATGTGATTAGTTGTTAGATCTTGACTTATGATGATGGTTTAGCACACCAAGAGTTCCTATAAATACCAAGTGATGCTAGGCTTGTAAAACCATTCATTCATATCAATTTTCAGATTATCAATACTATTGTGAGTTTGTTTCTCTAGTTGTGGTTCTTTGAAGAATTCCTAAGTGTTCTTTAGTTCTTCTTTTTAGATTCATAATTGACTTATCATACAACCATTCATAGTTGTGTGTGGCGTCTTCTACCGCATCAATCGTCAATTGTACCGAGATTACCACTTCAATATAAGCGAGGGGTCGAAGTGTCGTTGGTGTTCATCCTCCGCAAATTTCCTAAGCAAGCAATTGTACCAAGATTACCGTCTACATATAGGCGAGGGGTTAAGGTGTTGCAAGCTATCCATCCTATCAACTTGTTAGAAACGATCCGGGCGACGACCACCTCACGCAAGCGTGCCGTGGAGTCTATCAGCAATGCTCCAAAGAACAAAATAAAATACCAACTTAAACAAATAAATCAGTATCAAAGCACAAATCTGATAACGAAGAACACATCCCAAGATTCTCAACCAAAACTAGCCGAGCCAAACCAACACCGCCAAGGATCAGAAACAAACCAGGAACAACCAGCCACCAACCAAGAACATCCTCCATACCAGATCCAAAAACCCAAAACCAAACAACCCCAATGAACATACTCCCCTACTCACATAAACAATGAAAAGGACACAACCTAGAAGCCACTGGACTTAGCCAAAATAGGTGTAAAATAGATTTCAGGTTAGGTCACACTTAAGATTGCCAGAAGAACCTCAAACAGAAATAAAGCATAACGATGGGCAGGAAGAGGGAGAGTGGGTGGACCGGAGAAAGAGGAAAGATCGACGGCATGAAGACCACTGGAAGACAGAGACTAAACCCAATAATTTGCGACACTCCCAAAATAACAAACAACCCAAACCAACCCCAAACTACCATCCAGAACAGATCAAAACTCTCAAAGAGAGAGGATTGGTGGGCCGCAAGAAGGAGAGGAGTGAGATGGGTGCAAGAGATGAAAGATGACGGGAGATGGAAGGAGGCGATGAGGAAGGAGGGAAAGTAAACCCATGGGTGGTTGCATGGAACTACCGAGCCCAGACAATGAAGCTACCAGCAGCAGACATGAGCACACCAAACCAAACCGGCAGAACTCCGACAAACTCCATGACTTCTGAACAAAAGAAATTTATGAACGCAGCGAACAAAAACACCACCATAACCCTAATCCTAGGACGCCAACTACAGCCACGGTACAAAAAGAACACCCCAATAGAGGAACCGCGACATTCAAAAAAGGATCCTACGGCAGCCCTCTATCTGCCCAGAATAACTCCTTTGAAAGAAAGGAACCAAAAGGAAACAAGACCAAAGATACAAAAGGTCCAGCCAACCGAGAAGGGAAAAGGAATAAAGGACGAGTAGAATAGGAGAACAGAGAGGCAATCCAAGAAAACTAAGCAACCAACAAGAAGCCCCAATAAGACAAATGGCCCCAGTGAAGCCCACTAGGATCCCTACCCTAGTAAAAGATATCTAGCCAAGGAGTCAAGAAGGAGAGGAAGGAGGGAGCCAAGCCAAGGAGGGGAGCCAACCCGACCCACCAACACAAGACCTCACTGCAACAACAGCAAGGAGGAACCCACTATAATAGCAAAGCAAGCCAAAGGGAAACAGTTCCAGATAGTACAAGGATCGCAACCCAAGAACCAGTAAAACAGGCTACTCACACCTCTTCGGAGTAACCAACACCTTCTAAGCATATCCCCAAGCCCAGGAGAGTTCTGAGTGGGAAAGAATACTGAAGAAAATGAGACCAAGAGCAGAAAACGTCTATTATAGAGAAGAGAATAACCAAGCCCCAATCCGGAAGCATTACAACACCCATCAGCATAACAGGCCAAAACGGAAGCAACCAAACTCTTTCAGAACCAAAGAAATTCACAAATAGGATCCATGAAGCACAGGCCCCTCACTCTTCTTCGGAAAGACCCACATCCTCTAAGCACTAGCCCTCTGTTCAGGAGAGATCCTCAAGGTGAAAACGAGATGAATGAAAAAGAAGGTGAATCCATAATCACAAATACCCGTACTTGTTTATTTAGCAAAAAAAAAGAAGGTGAATCCATAAAGGAAACCCACTTAACAAGCATAAAGAAAGAAGATCCGGAAGCAGTAAGTGGATCAAAGAATGGATAAAGTCCAAACAAACCAAAACTCTAGAGGAGGAGGTTTGGGAGGAGGAGGAGGGAGGGGAGGGTTAGGATCAGGCGAATCAATTCTAAAGAGAAGATGGAGCTTCTCTCTCATCACAACCTGATGTCCTCTTTTAGCTCCTCTGCATCTGGCCTTGTTATCTTGTATAGTCATGACATCATAGGGCCTGTCCTATGATGCCTATGCTATAATCTGATTACGATTTCCCATGATGTTTGTACATTTTTTCTTTTTTAATATAGTCTAAATTTAGCAAAAAATAAAATAAAAATAAAGAGAGTGGAAAGATTGAAAACAAAAGAGAGATTGAGAGAAGTGAGAATGAAAAAAATAGAGAGATTGAAAAGAATGAGAGTAAAAATAAACGAGAGAAAGAAACAGTTGAGAAAGAAAATGAGCAAAAAGAAGAGAGAGAATTTAGTGACTATGAAAAAGAGAGTGGAAGCAAGAGAGAGTTGTATTTTGAAAAGCCAATGACTGTACATTCGTACAAGACGACGCTTTTAAATACTAACCTAATTAACTCTGTTTTGTCTAGTTCTGTTGTTTCTCTTGTACAGGTGAAAGAGTGCATACCCAGTGCTATAATTCCATACCAATCAACTTATAGTGTTCCCGAAGAAACGACGGAGTTACCAAGGTGGGTTGGTAAGTTAATGGAGATGGGTATCGTTAGAGAAGATATGAGTTCATGTGCCATTGATGAGATCATAGTACCTAAGAAGGAAAGGATGTCGAGCTTGTGCATTGATTTTGAATTGGTAAACAAGTATCGTTATTATTTTCTTACCTTAGATAATATATAGATAGCATATGATGAGGGCATCCTTAGCACAGGGAGGAATGATAACCATGGTGATTGATGAGGGCATGCGTAGCTTGGACAAGGGTGGAAGCTATGGAGCGGATCCGGTGCAAGTTCCAATTAGACCAGTGACGAGGGCACGAGCTAAACGATTCAAAGAAGAGCTTAATGGATTGATTCAAGAAGTTTGGACTGACAATGGTGTGACGACGGTTGCCAAAGAAGAAGATTCAAAGCTTATTAATTTAGTGTAAATGATTGGAACGAGCGAGGAATCGAATTCGGGCTTAAAAATTGAAGAAAGGACAAAATTGTCAAATTTCCCAGACCGGCGCCGCAGCGCCGGATATAACTTGCGACATGGTGCTGCAACTCCTGTGATTTGAGGCACATTCTGCATATGGGGCGCCGCAGCGCCGCTTTTGTACTGGAAATGGGCGCCGCAGCGCCGAGACTTGGGCACGGATTCTAAGGCGCATTTTCTGACGCGTTTTTGACCATATTTTGAATATTTTATTAGATCTTTTATAGTTCTATTATAATTAGGATGTTTATTAAATAGATTTTACTTCGTAAATAGTTGTTAACTGGTAATTCAATTCCTTTTATAGTTAGGGTTTTATTTCACTAGTATAAATAGATTACATGAATGATGTAAAG
This sequence comes from Aralia elata, assembly GCA_034770075.1. Classification (NCBI taxonomy): domain Eukaryota; kingdom Viridiplantae; phylum Streptophyta; class Magnoliopsida; order Apiales; family Araliaceae; genus Aralia; species Aralia elata. The sequence continues at coordinate 39,789,204 of CM068383.1, read as the reverse complement.
GATGTTTAACAATTTTTATTCGAGTTTATCAATATTCTTGAGAGGGTTTTCTCATCTTTTGGTTCTTTGAGAATTTCTAAGTTAAATTTTCTTAGTTTTTCTTTGAGATTGAAGTTTGACTTATCATACAACAATACATAGTTGTATGTGACGTCTTCTACCAAACTAATCGTCGATTGTACCAAGATTACCGCTTACATATAAGCGAGGGGTCAAGGTGTCGTTGGTGTCCATTCAACGCAGATTTCTGAACACGAGCAATTGTACCAAGATTACCGTCTACATATAGGCGAGGGGTTAAGGTGTTGCAAGCTATCCACCGTTCAACTTTGCTAGAAATGATCCGGGCGACGACCACCTCACCTAAGTGTGTCGTGGAGTCTATCAGCGATGATTCGGTACATGTTCCGATTGGGCCTGTGACTAGAGCTCGGGCTAAACGCTTTAAGGAGGGGATTAACGGATTGATTCAAGAAGATTGGAAGGATGAAGATTACAGGATGAAGGCTTTGGAGTTAGAGTTTAAGCTCGTGAATATATTACAAATGTGTATTCCAAGCCAAGAATCGGGGACTAGCCAAGAAAGCCAAAAATTCCAGCCCGGCGCGCCCCGCGCCATTTTTAATGAGGGCATCCTTGGTTCTGAAACGAATGACAACCATAGAGTGGATCCTATGTGTATGTCGGATGGTCCCGTGACGAGAGCTCAAGCTAAACGTTTCAAGGAGGGACTTAATGGGTTGATACAAGGCATGTGGAGCGAGGATAGATCAAGTGTAGAGTTCGAGGAGCAGGATTCTAAGCCTTTACATTTGGTCATGATGTTACAAGCAAACACGCCAAGGTTGGGAACGATGAAAACCAGAGAAGACAAAAATTCTCAAACTGCAGGGTTCTCGCCTCGACGAGAAAATCATGCCCAGAAAGCTCGCCCCGATGAGAACTGATAGACTCCACGGCACGCTTGCGTGAGGTGGTCGTCGCCCGAATCATTTCTAGTAAGCAAATTGATGGACTCTTTCGAAATCTTAACCCAACGTCCAATTTGAAGACGAGAATCTTGATATGTTCGATCAAGCAATTGAATTCACGTAGGATGGAACACCAACAACACTTAGACCCTCGCTTCGAAGGAAAACGATAATCTCTGTATGATTGTATGATGTGATAGAATAACGCCACACACAACTATGGTTTGTTGTATAATAAGTTAAATATGAATCTCAAAAGAAAAACTAAGAAACTACTTAGAAATCCTTCAAAGAACCAAAAGTAGAGAATAGCTCTCAAGTATGAATAAACTCAGAAAATAATCGTATTGTTCTTGAATTACAATCATCAACTTATTTATACTAACTATGAAACCCTAGAATCCTAAAAGGAAATAACAATTGATTTGGAATCAAAATCCTATCTTAAAATATTCTAATTACAATAGAATTATGAAAATATACTGAAATCCCTAAAATTAAGGAAAAGAAATCTGATAAAAATCTTCAAAAATGCGTCTGTCTCGAAAAACGCACCAACCAAAACTGACTATTCTCGCCGGGGCGAGAAAGTTGTACTGAAGTTCTCGCCGGGGTGAGAATGGACTAGGCTGGGGCGAGAATGGACAGAGAGGTTCTCGCCGGGGCGAGAATTTTGGCCTTGTTGTTCTCGCCGGGGCGAGAACTCTGCAGCTTGGAAATTTTTGTCTTCTCTCGTTTCCATCATTCCCAACCTTGGCGTGTTTGCTTGTATCATCATGACAAAATGCAAAGCCTTAGAATCCTGTTCCTCAAACTCTACACTTGATCTATCCTCGCTCCACATGCCTTGTATCAATCCAAGCCCGAGCTATTGTCACAGGCCCATCCGGCATGCTCATAGGATCCGCTCTAAGATTGTCATTCGTTCCCGAACCAAAGATGCCCTCATCATACCTCTCCTCTTGAGAAAGATTTGTCCTCAAATCGTCACCTACATGAAACGGACTAAGATCAGTAACGTTGAAGGTTGCACTAACGTTATACTCACTAGGCAAATCCAATTTGTAGGCATTGTCATTGATACGTTCAAGAACTTGAAAAGGACCATCTCCTCTTGGAAGCAATTTTGAACGTCGTTGAGCTGGAAATCTTTCCTTCCGCATATGTAACCACACCCACTCTCCCGGTTCAAAAATCACTTGACGTCGGCCGTTGTTGGCTTGTTTAACATATTGCTCCGTCCTCCTTTCAATGTTAAGTCTTGCTTTTTCATGTATCTGCTTAACAAAGTCAGCCTTTTTCTTTCCATCCATGTTAGTATATTCAGACAAAGGTAATGGTAATAAATCCAATGGAGTTAACGGATTAAAACCATATACAATTTTGAATGGTGAAAATTGTGTAGCAGAGTGAACAGATCTATTATAAGTAAACTCAACATGCGGTAGACACTCTTCCCAAACTTTAATGTTCTTTTTGATAATAGCTCTTAACAATGCAGATAAAGTTCTATTTACTACCTTGGTTTGACCGTCAGTTTGTGGATGACAAGTAGTTGAAAATAACAGTTTAGTACCTAACTTACACCACAATATCTTCCAAAAATAACTCAAAAATTTAGAATCTCTATCTGAAACAATTGTTCTAGGCATGCCATGCAAACGCACAATTTCTCTAAAGAACAAATCAGCAATATGAGATGCATCATCAGTTTTGTGACATGGAATAAAATGTGTCATCTTAGAAAATCTATCCACGACCACAAATATAGAATCATGACCACCCTTAGACCTACGTAAACCCAACACAAAATCCATAGATAATTTAATCCAAGGTTCACTAGATATAGGCAATGGTGTATACAATCCATGAGGTTGAACACGAGACTTAGCCTGTTTACACGTAATGCATTTATCACAAATTCTTTCCACATCTCGTTTCATATGAGGCCAATAAAAATGCTCTTTTAAAACAGATAAAGTCTTTTCAACACCAAAATGACCGATCAGACCTCCCCCATGTGACTCTCTAATCAACAACTCACGCAAAGAACATGCAGGTATACATAGCTTATTTTCTCGAAATAGAAAACCATCAACTTTAAAGTATTTACCTACAGCATTCTTTTCACATGATTTAAACTCTTCACAAAATTCAAGGTCATTAGCATATAACTCTTTAATTCGTTCAAACCCAAGCAATTTTGTATCAAAAGTATTCAATAACACGTACCTTCTCGAAAGAGCATCAGCAACAACATTCTCCTCACCCTGTTTGTATCGGATGACGTACGGAAATGTCTCAATGAACTCTATCCACCTTGCGTGTCTTTTGTTCAACTTGTGCTGTCCCTTCAAGTATTTCAACGATTCATGATCCGTGTGAATCACGAACTCTTTAGGCCAAAGGTAGTGCTACCACGTCTCCAACGTTCGTACCAATGCATACAACTCCTTGTCATACGTCGGATAGTTCAAAGCGGCTCCACTCAACTTCTCACTAAAGTATGCTACTGGCTTTCCTTCTTGCACCAGCACTGCTCCAATCCCTAAACCTGAAGCATCACACTCAATTTCAAAAGTTTTAGTAAAGTTAGGCAAAACAAGCAAAGGCGCATTAGTCAATTTATCCTTAATTAAATTAAATGCCTTTTCCTGTTCATTACCCCACTTAAATCCTACACTTTTCTTGATCACTTCAGTTAATGGTGTTGTGATGTCGCTAAAGTTCCGCACAAAGCGTCGGTAGAAACTCGTGAGTCCATGAAAACTACGAACTTGACTCACATTTGGCGTGTTTTTCGAGGCACACGCATTTTGAATATTTGGGACGCGGATTTCTTCCTTAATTTTAGAGATTTCAGTATATTTTCATAATTCTATAGTAATTAGGATTTTCTAAGATAGGATTTTGATTCCAAGTCAATTATTATTTGTTTTATGGATTCTAGGGTTTCATAGCTAGTATAAATAAGTTTTATGCTTGTAATTCAAGAACAATTAAATTTTATTCAGAGATTATTTTTACTTGAGAGCTATTCTCTACTTTTGGTTCTTTGAAGAATTTCTAAGCTAATTTCTTAGTTTTTCTTTGAGATTTATAATTAACTTATCATACAACAAACCATAGTTGTGTGTGGCGTTATTCTATCGCATCATACATTCAAACGAAGATTATCGTTTTGATCTTAAACGTGGGTCTAAGTGTTGTTAGTGTTCCATCCTATGTGAATTCAATTGCTTGATCGAAATTATCAAGATTCTCGTCTCAAAAATAGACGTTGGGTTAAGGTATCGAGAGAGTTCCATCAAAGTTGCTTACTAGAAACGATTCGGGCGACGACCACCTCATGCAAGCATGCCGTGGAGTCTATCATTTGGTATCAGAGCTGCGTTTTCTAGCTAAGTATCTATCTTTATTGTATCGTTGAATTTTTGAGTAAAAAAAAGAGTATAGAAAATTTTATTATTGCAGTTATTTCAATTTGTTCGTAGAATTCGTTTTCAATTCCGTAATCGAGATTGTTACTACTTCTATTCATACCGACTATATTGTTCTTGATAAGTTAGTTTTGAATTGATTAGTAAAACCGAGAAATTTGCTAGGTAAATTCGAAAAGAACCTATTATAGAGAATAATTAGAGGCAAAAGGCTTAGTGGTGAGATCAATTAAGGGAAAAAGCCTATTAAGTGATACACGAGAGAAACATTAATCGAGCGAAACATGTAAGGGAGTGGTGAGGAAATTATTTTACTACTAACCTCTATTTTGCAGGAAATATGTCTAACTCAAAGGATAAGGGAACTTTTGTAGAACCTTCATTGTCAGCTGATATGAAGTTGACGATTGAAGCCATGAATAAGGAATGGGGTAGGAGGTTGGATATGGCAATGGAATAGGTACATGAGCGTTTGGATCAATTAAGCGTTACTCGAGGAGAATCATCTCAAAACCGTCAAGGAACTCAACAAAAAGGAATAGCTCAGCAAAAAGGAGCTAGGGTAGAAGAAACTATTTTCAATGACAGAGGATTTAGTGAAGAAGATGATCGAGAGTCCGACTACTTAGATCGAAGGCAATGAGGAGCTACCGAGCTAGAGATAGAGGAGTTCGGGATAAAGAGGATAACAACTTGGATAGTATAAAAATGAAAATTCCAACTTTCCAAGAGTGATCCGAAGGCATATCTAAAGTGGGAAAAGAAGATGGATTGGATATTTGAATGTCATATCTACTCGGGACTAAAGAAAGTAAAACTTGCTGCCACAGAATTCTCAGCTTATGCTATTACTTGGTGGGATCAATTGACGATCAGCCGGAGGAGGTGTGGAGAACGTCCAATTGAAACTTGGGAAGATATGAAGGAAGTGATGAAAAAGAGGTTCGTTCCAGATTACTATCACCGAGAGCTAGTTCGAAGTTTGCAAAGCTTGAAACAAGGTAGTCGGAGTGATTGACGGAGGTAGTTGCACGAATGTGGCAAGTAAGGCTATGGTAGATAAATTGGGGCTTTCCACAACCAAACATCCTCAACCATATCGATTGCAGTGGCTTAATGACAGTAATGAGATTAAAGTGACTAAACAGGTGTTGGTGCCATTTACTATTTGGAGATATGTTGATGAGATCTTATGTGACGTGGTTCCAATGCAGGCGGGTCACATATTGTTTGGTCGACCGTGGTAATTTGATAGACGTGTGAAGCATGATGGCTTTACAAATGAATATTCTTTTGTTCACAATAAAAGGAAAGTTACTTTATGCCCTATGTCACCACAACAAGTGCATGAGGATCAAATTCATCTGCAAAAAGATCATGAAAAAAAGAAAGAAAGTGATGAAAAGAAAAATCTAGAGGAACAAAATCATGAGAGGAAAAATAAGAGAGAGAAAGAAAGAAAGAAAAGAAAAGATGATGAGAGAAAAACAAATATTTATGCAAAAAAAAAGTGATGTGAGGCGAGCGTTGATGTCTAAACAGCCGATGATTATACTTCGGTATAAGGAGGCGCTTTTGAATACTAACGCTAACAATTTATCTTTGCCTAGTGTTGTTTCTTCTCTTTTGCAGGATTATGTGAATGTGTTACCCGAGGAGCTTCCACAAGGATTACCACCTATTCGGGGAATTGAGCATCAAATCGACTTCGTACCAGGTGCAACCATTCCAAACAGTCCAGCTTATCGAAGCAATCCTGAGGAGACGAAGGAGTTGCAAAAGCAAGTTGGAGAATTGATTGAGAAAGGGTTCGTGAGAGAAAGTATGACAGTTCCAGTGATTTTAGTGCCTAAAAAGGATGGAAAATGGCGCATGTGCATTGATTGTAGAGCAGTCAATAATATTACGGTAAAATATCGACATCACATTCCATGATTAGATGATATGTTAGATGAGTTGCATGGCTCTGTTGTATTTTCTAAAATTGATTTAAAAAGTGGATATCATCAAATTCGTATGCATGAGGGTGATGAATGGAAAACGACTTTCAAAAAAAATATGGGTTGTATGAGTGGTTAGTGCTACCTTTTGGTCTAACTAATGCTCCTAATATTTCATGAGATTAATGAATCATGTTTTGCGTCCGTTCATTGGAAAATTTGTGGTTGTGTATTTTGATGATATCTTGATATATAGCAAAACTTGGGAGAACATGCATTGCATTTAAAATCTGTTTTAGATGTATTCGTAAGGAAAAGTTATTTGCTAACATGGATAAGTGTACATTTTGTACGGATATAATTATTTTTCTTAGATTTGTTGTGAGTTCACAGGGAGTTCAAGTAGATGAGGAGAAAATATGTGCAATCCAAGATTGGCCGAGTCCATCAAATGTGAGTCAAGTTCATAGTTTCCATGGACTGACAAGTTTCTACCGATGTTTCGTGAATAATTTCAGCGACATCACAGCGCCATTGACGGAAGTAATCAAAAAGAGTGTGGGTTTTAGGTGGGGTGAAGAACAGGAAAAGGCGTTTAAATTGATTAAAGATAAATTGACTAACACTCCTTTGTTTGTGTTACCTAATTTTGCTAAGACTTTTGAGATTGAGTGTGATGCTTTAGGTTTAGGGATTAGAGCTGGGTTGATGCAGGAAGGGAAACCAGTGGCGTACTTTAGCGAAAAGTTAAGTGGGGCAGCTCTAAACTATCCTACTTATGACAAGAAGATGTATGCATTGGTTCAAGCGTTGGAAACATGGCAGCACTACCTTTGGCCTAAAGAGTTCGTGATTCACACGGATCATGAATTGCTGAAATACTTGAAGGGACAACATAAGTTGAAGAAAAGACACGCAAGGTGGATGGAGTTCATTGAGACATTTTCGTACGTCATCCGATACAAACAGGGTAAGGATAATGTTGTTGCTGATGCTCTTTCGAGAGGGTACGTGTTATTAAATACTCTTGATACAAAATTGCTTGGTTTTGAAAGGATCAAAGAGTTATATGGTAGTGACCTTGATTTTTGTGAAGAGTTTAAATCATGTGAAAAGAATGTTGTAGGTAAATATTTTAAAGTTGATGGCTTTCTATTTCGAGAAAATAAGCTATGTATACCTGCATGTTCTTTGCGTGAGTTGCTGATTAGAGAGTCACATGGGGGAGGTCTGATGGGTCATTTTGGTGTTGAAAAAACTTTATCTGTTTTAAAAGAGCATTTTTATTGGCCTCATATGAAACGAGATGTGGAAAGAATTTGTGATAAATGCATTACGTGTAAACAGGTTAAGTCTCGTGTTCAACCTCATGGATTGTATACACCATTGCCTATATCTAGTGAACCTTGGATTGATTTGTCTATGGATTTTGTATTGGGTTTACCTAGGTCTAAACATGGTCATGATTCTATATTTGTGGTCGTGGATAGATTTTCTAAGATGACACATTTTATTCCATGTCACAAAACTGATGATGCATCCCATATTGCTGATTTGTTCTTTAGAGAAATTGTGCGTTTGCATGGCATGCCTAGAACAATTGTTTCAGATAGAGATTCTAAATTTTTGAGTTATTTTTGGAAGACATTGTGGTGTAAGTTAGGTACTAAACTGTTATTTTCAACTACTTGTCATCCACAAACTGACAGTCAAACTGAGGTCATAAATAGAACTTTATCTGCATTATTAAAAGCTATTATTAAAAAGAACATTAATGTTTGGGAAGAGTGTCTACCGCATATTGAGTTTGCTTATAATAGATCTGTTTACTCTGCTACACAATTTTCACCATCCGAAATTGTGTAACAAGATTCTTGCTATTAATAACTTTTTTGGGATCATGGTCCATGGTCAAGAGGAGATCCAACTGGTGGATGTGCAATACTTCGAGGAACTGCTTGGGACTCCTTCTTCTCCTGATTACCCGGGAATTGATGAGATTTCCCATCCCCTGTCTTTCAGAAGCATATTACCCCTGCCCAAGCCCTTTCTCTTAATTCTCCAGTTACAGCTGAGGAAGTCCTTAAGGTTCTTAAATCCATGAAGAAAAATAAAAGCCCCGGGCCTGACGGTTTCAATGTCAACTTCTTCCTTCACTGCTGGAACATTGTGGGCAATGATTTCACCAAGGCTATTCTTTTCTTCTTCAATACAGGCTTCATGCCCAAAGATATTAACTCTACTGCCATTGCTCTTATCCCTAAATTTCCAAATCCAACGTCAATGGATGACTTTATACCTATCTCTTGCTGCAATACTATTTCTAAGTGCATCTCAAAGATCCTCGCTCTTAGGCTCAAGTTGGTCCTTCCTGACATCATTAATATTTCTCAATCAGCTTTTATTGCTGGTAGATCCATTAGTGACAACATCTTGATTGCTCAGGATCTCTTTAGGAATTATCACCGGAATTCTGGCCCCCCCTAGATGTGCTCTTAAAATTGACATTAAAAAAGCCTTTGACACTGTTAGATGGCAGTTTATTGCAGACATTTTGGCCTTATTCAAGTTCCCTCCAACCATTATTCTTTGGACTATGAAATGCATTACCACTACTATGTTCTCTATCAAGGTTAATGGGGCTCTCTGTGGATTTTTCCCTGGAGAAAAGGGTCTTAGGCAGGGTGACCCCCGTTCCCCGTATCTTTTCGTGATTATTATGGAAGTTCTTTCCCTAATTCTGCATGATAAGGCAACTCATCCTGATTTCTTGCATCACTGGCGAACCAAAGAGACTAACCTTCTCAATCTTACCTTTACTGATGACCTCTTGGTTTTTTGTCATGGCAACTTACCCTCTGTCAGGATCATTATGTCCTGTATCCAATCCTTTTCTCTCTTCTCAGGCTTAATTCCAAATGCTCTTAAGAGCCACTGTTTCCTTTCTAATGTTGTGTTGCCTCTTTTTAAGTCTTTAATAAAAGAGCTCTACCTCGTGCAAGTGTACACGGTCAACAAGTAATACAGAGGAAGTAGAGTATCGTCCCACGGAGAAAAGATTAAATTAAATCACTATGCATCAATTCTATCACTATACTTATTTGCCTAAACTATTGACTTACTTTTGGTGACAAAATTATTTCTATATCAATTAATAACTCAATATGCAAATACTAACGAAATATATCAAGCTTAGAAATTAATGGGATCCTAACTTCATTTAATAGTTCATCTAATTACCACTATCAAGCTAGAAGGTTTACATATCACAGGAAAATAGCCAAGGACACTAATATAGACATAACCATTTGCCAATGCATTATGACCTATTTACATAACATCCATATTCGATAGACACCATGTAATCACCACTATAACCAAAATCACTATATTTCTATGTGAAATTGCAATTATACTGATTTTAAGCACAAGCCCTTATTTTTGACTCTTACGGTGAAACAGTATATTTCTATCTGGTCCACAAAATATTAAGCTATTCAATTAAGCCTTATATTTGCAAGCTATCATGATTACAATCCAAACTTATATGTTATTTTTCAATTCCATATAAGTACTAAAATCGAATGGTGATCAAGCATTCACACATGCAAAACAATCATGATAGAAATTCCTTATGATAAATAAATCAATCTAGCAATCAAGACTGTAATTAAACTACATATTACAATTCGTTAGAATCCCATAATGGATATTAGTTCATGTCTGAACCAAAAGCCATTATGGGATCAATCTTAAACATGGAGATTAATCAAGCAATTGAAATAAGAAGAAATAGATTAATCAAACCCAATTGTGAATGAAATCCAAAGTAAGCTTACACCCACATCAAAATCCAAAGCTTCAATAAAAGTAATCCACACAATATCTCTAAGTTCTCTCTAAAGAAAAATAGATTAATCCTCCAAAAAAACCACCGAAAAAGAAAAACTAAAGTCTTCCCTTCATAAATCTCTATCCCCATTCCCTGTTGCCCTAATTACATAAGATAAGCCTTAAGTCCTTTTCCATATCCAATTTTGCTTGTTGCAAACCTCTCAACCGCACAAAAACTGCTTTCAGCGCCCCGACGCTATACCTGGTTCATTTTCAGCTCCCCGGCGCCATATTCCAAAATTACCAAGTTACCCCCAGCTTCAAGTTTAGTTCCCAAGCACCTGAATTGACCTTGTTACCCTTTCAATTCCCTCCTGCATAACATAAACACAAAAACGAATAAAATGATAATAAAAACACTCAAAGATAGCAATAAATTAAGCTCAAAAGCACTAGATTCGTAGGTATAAAACCCACTCATCAAATACCCCCAAACTTAACCAATTGCTTGTCCCCAAGCAATGCAATATTCAAATCACCCTACTATATGAATCCAAATCAAACAACAAATAATGAAATGTCCAACTTTGGCCTCAAAGATAATACCACTATTCAAATAGAGTATTCAACTAATGCAAGAGTTCCAACACAAACCAGTTAGCCAAATCTCACTTGTCAACACCCATGCTATGTGTGAACCAACAACTTCAGTCAATCTTAACTCAAATCACAAACTTAATCAATTTCTTAGAAAGAACTCCAGTTTTACTTAACTCTACCAGTGAACACAACCAATCTACCTACTGTAAGCAATTACTAAGCACAGGATCGTCACCAAGGTTTATTTACCACATTTAAATCCTTTTTTTTAACCCTTCCCCAATTTTTTAACTTTTTAGTGAGTGCATTTTATGCTCCGTCTCACTTTCTTTTGAACGAGTGCGTTTTACGCTCCATCTCGTTACATGTGTTTATGAATGAGTGCATTTTACGCTCCATCTCAATCCACCACATGTTCCATTCTTTAATCGGGAAAAGTTCAAAATTTTCCATTTTTTTTCTTGGACTCCCCCAAACTTAGGTCCTTGCTTACACTAGCCTTCAAAGAGGATTCACCGATTTCATCACATTATTCCCAAAGTTCTTACCAGAAATAAAGTATGTAAGGATTTGAATTAGATTAACCAATACATCAATTCTTTAGATTGCTAACATGAGTATTAAACTAGCCAAATTAACTCACTGGTTACATCATCACTTCCATCAGTTTTCAACTCTAAGGGAATCTCAAATTATCAATCAATTCTCATCATTGGCCCAAAATTAAAGGACTACATCATTTATCGCTCGATTCATGCAGCTAAATGCAAAACACGACCTAAAATGCAATCCTAATCTATCAATGTCAAGCAAACATAAGTATAACGAAACATAAATGAGTGCATCAATAACAACGTGCACCTACTCTATATGCATTAACTATCAACAAGTCAAACAAAAAACAAAAGGAAACATTATACTCGTACATGGTATCTTGTCGCTCAGCCAAACGAACATTTTGGGCTTCGATATTGTAGAACCACCGATCAATCTCACGTTGGACCTCAAAAGGGACTTCAAAACGAGGCGGTGCAGTATACGAACTAGATGATGCAGGGTTAGGCGCTGGATGAGCTGCAGGATCTGGCTGTGAAACTATAAATCCTAACCCACGCGGATGATTTTTACCTCCTGTCCATTTAACGGTATAGCGTATAATCATCTTGTGGTCCAGAACAGGCATAGGCAGCTGCATCATCTCATCATCCTTCCATTTGACCCCCGCCCGTGCACAGAGAGCACAAATAAGAGAGGGATGTGGTAACCCACCAGTGGTACCACCCTCTGTAGCACGGATAATGGAATTCCTAATAATAAGGCCAACGTTCATGGTCTTCCCAGTCACCAAACAATACAAAAGCACGGCTCTTTCCTTTGTCACATCGCTCACGTGAGTAGACGACATTAGTTTAGCACACAAGAAAGCATACCACGCCTTTCCATACTGACTGAGCCTGGATTGCAGAAAGTTCATGCTACCGCGCCCACGAGCTTTCCATGTTGTACCCGGCTGACACAAATCTTGAATTATCTGATCATAGTCAGGTCCATTACGCACAAAAGCTGTGTACTCATTTCGAGAACCCGAATCTGCCAAGTCATAGATGTGATTAATCTCCGGCCAATCAAAATTCATAGTCTTTCCTCGCACTCGCATTGTAAACCCGTCACGGTCCTTAACATGCGCATAAAATTCCTTTACCACGGCTATAACTGTTGGATCCGATTGTGCCGTGAACAAACCCCATCGACGCTCAGCAATCATTAAAACCATCTCGCCATCTTGTGCAGTTGGTTGCAACCCCCGTTCTGGAACTAATGGCCGCTGTGCGAATTTAAGATATCTATCTTGCGCTTCTTGTCAAAGGTCTTAGTTGGAGTAGAAGTAGATCCTTCCCCACGTTGTCTTTCGGATGCCATGGTTACCTAAAAGCCAGAAATAGCGAAATTCAGTCCAGTATACCATAAAAAATATTTTTTTTTACAACACGATAGTCAACTAGGAACTAGTGCATGAACATACAACAAGTGCATAGTTGAAACCCCCAAACTTAAGGTCTATAGCAATTTCATAGTAAATCACGCCACATACGTGTCATCATGCCCATAATTGCTACAAGAACCAAACTAGAAAGCAATGACAATGCCCAACATTGAAACAAACATGCAAAGAGTATCAAACATATACCACTCAAGTTATACCATATTGCTCAGTTACCATGATGCCAAACTAGTGTCTAAACTTGTATAAACTTAATTGTAAACGAACATCATGAGGGTTTCCCAAAACGAGTGTGGCAATGCAATTCCATAGGCAATCTAATCAACTGGGAGTCATGAATAGTCAGCAATGCGAGTTAATTATGAATCATGAGCCATCAAGCATGCAATTTCATATTATCTCCAAGAAAATTCGTTCAAGCATATTATCAAACACCTTGTGGGCGACATGTAAATTTCAATATGTGATGCTTCAATAAGTGCAAGAATGAAACCCAATCATAGATAAGGCACTCCCAAAAAAGGTATCATATCAAACAAACAAGATTTATTGATAATTTAGCCTCATACCTTGCATAACTAACTCAATTTTAATCAACAAAATAAACTTACCTTGATGTATCGTTGAAAGAGAGAAAAAGTAGGGAGAGAGTGCTTAATCCAGACCCTAAATCCGTGCTAGCAAAATTGCTTGTGTGCAAGTAACCAACTTGGGAACAAGAATCGTAGGAGAAGTTGAGATAAATGGAAGAAAAGGGAAGAAACAAGCAAACAAGGGCTGCTAATGTGTTATGCTATACCTGTTTAGGGCTGGAAGCCCTAATTTTTTTCTAAATTCCGATCATAGCGCCGGGGCGCTATGTTTTGACTTACCTTCAGAGCCGGGGCGCTATAAGCAGTACCTGGGCAATGGCTTCAGCGTCGGGGCGCTGAACTTCTTTCTTTTCTAGCGTCAGGGCGCTATAAACAGAACCGGAGTGATGTTCTCAGCGCCGGGGCGCTGAACTTATTCATTGTATAGCGCGGGGGCGCTGGACCTTGTCGTGGCATTCTGCTTTGGGCGCCGGGGCGCTGGCTTTTGTGCTTGATGACCACTTTAGTCCCATACTTAATCAATTTTCTTCCTTCTTACTGCAAAGAAAGTACCCAACATCCCAAGTTAGTAACAAAAACCCTTTTTTTTTTAGATTGAATAATTAACTAAACAAAGGAAAAACACAAAATTAAAACGCTGGGTTGCCTCCCAGATAGCGCTAAGTTATAGTCAATTAGCTTGACTTTCTCTGAAGATCATGTTGTAGAAAGGACTAAGGTGACTTTCTGTCTGTCCACCTCATCCCCAAAGTAATGCTTCAACCTCTGTCCATTCAACTTGAACGATTGATCCGAAAATTTGTCGTATACTTCAATCGCGCCATGTGGAAAAACTGTCTTCACTGTGAATGGTCCTGACCATCTTGATTTCAGCTTCCCGGGAAAAAGTTTGAGTATGGAGTTGAAAAGTAAAACCCTTTGACCCGGTTCAAATGTTCTTTCTATGATCTTACGATCATGCCATTTCTTCACCTTCTCCTTGTACAGCTTCGAGTTTTCATATGCCCGTAATCGAAATTCGTCCAACTCATTGATTTGAAGTAGTCGTTTTTCCCCTGCAGCTGTTGAATCAAAGTTCAATTTACGAATTGCCCAATATGCCTTGTGCTCGAGCTCCATAGGAAGATGACAAGCTTTTCCATAAACAAGCTGAAATGGTGACATGCCCAACGGAGTTTTGTAAGCAGTCCGATAGGCCCACACAGCATCATCCAGTTTCAAGGACCAATCCTTCCTCGTCGGATTCACAATTTTTTCGAGGATTCTTTTTACTTCTCGATTGGATACTTCAGCCTGTCCGTTCGTCTGGGGGTGATAAGCTGTAGCAATATGATGATTTACCCCATACTTGGCCAGCAACGCTGTGAACTGCCTGTTGCAGAAATGGCTACCTTCATCGCTAATAATGGCCCTAGGAGTCCCAAATCTAGTGAAAATACTTCGATGCAAAAACTTTAGGACTACCTTGGCATCATTTGTCGGGAGTGCTGCCACTTCTACCCATTTAGACACATAGTCAACGGCTAACAAGATGTAGAGATTACCGCACGAAGACACGAAAGGGCCCATGAAATCAATCCCCCAAACGTTGAAAACTTCTACTTCAAGGATTGTGTTCAAAGGCATTTCATTCCTCTTTGAAATATTTCCAACTCTCTGACATCTATCACACCGCTGAACAAAACTGTATGCATCTTTAAAGATTGTCGGCCAGTAGAATCCTGCTTGAAGTACTCTAGCCGTTGTTCTCTCTCCGCCATAATGTCCTCCATACACAGAAGAATGGCAATCATGTAAAATCCCTTCGGTCTCACTATACGGGATACACCTTCTTATCATTTGATCCGCACACTGTTTAAACAAATACGGCTCATCCCATATATACCATTTAACATCATGCAGGAACTTTTTCTTTTGGTGTCCCACCAAGTCAGAAGGTATCATCTTACTCACCAAGTAATTTGCGTAATCCGCAAACCATGGCACTTCCAATTGCACCACAAATAACTGCTCATCCGGAAAGGATTCATTAATTTCAACTTTGCCGTCTACCTCCCTTTCTGGCTGCTCTAGTCGAGACAAGTGGTCTGCCACTTGGTTTTCGGTACCCTTCCTATCCTTGATCTCCAAATCAAATTCTTGCAAAAGCAATACCCACCTGATTAACCTGGGCTTTGCATCCTTCTTCGCCACTAGGTGTCGAATTGCCGAGTGATCCGTATACACTATCACCTTTGTGCCTATCAGATATGACCTAAATTTATCAAAGGCGTACACCACTGCCAATAACTCTTTCTCTGTGGTGGTGTAGTTTAGCTATGCATCTGTAAGGGTCTTGCTGGTATAGTATATCACATGAAACATCTTTTCCTTCCTTTGCCCTAAAACAGCCCCTACTGCGTAATCACTGGCATCACACATAAGCTCAAACGGTAACTCCCAATCTGGTGCTGTGATAACTGGTGCTGACGTTAACTTATTCTTTAAATGCTCAAATGCCTGCATGCAAGCCTCATCAAAATTAAACTGTGCATCCTTCTCCAATAAACTGCACAATAGTTTAGTTATCTTGGAGAAGTCCTTGATGAATCTGCGGTAGAAGCCTGCATGTCCAAGAAAACTGCGGACACCTTTTACTGACGTAGGTGGAGGTAAATTTTCAATAGTTTCCAGCTTTGCCCTATCCACCTCAATCCCTTTCTTTGAAACTTTGTGTCCCAGTATGATTCCTTCTTGTACCATAAAATGGCACTTCTCCCAATTCAGTACTAAGTTTGTCTCAACACATCTCTTTAAAACCATTACCAAATTTTCAAGACATAGATCGAAAGAATCACCAAATACCGAGAAGTCGTCCATAAATACCTCAACATTATGTTCGACCATGTCTGAAAAAATCGCTGTCGTACATCTCTGAAAAGTGGCTGGAGCATTGCACAACCCGAAAGACATCTTTCTAAAGGCAAAAGTGCCGTATGGACATGTAAAAGTAGTCTTTTCCTGGTCTTCTGGAGCTATCATAATCTGATTGTAGCCTGAATACCCATCCAGAAGGCAATAGTACTCATGACCCGCCAATCTATCCAACATCTGATCGATAAACGGAAGTGAAAAATGGTCCTTCCTGGTAGCTTTGTTTAGCTTGCGGTAGTCCATGCAGATTCTCCACCCTGTTACTGTTCGCGTTGGGATCAGCTCATTATTCTCATTGGTGACCACGGTCATTCCACCCTTCTTTGGTACGCACTGCACAGGGCTCACCCATGAACTGTCCGAAATTGGGTAGATTATTCCCGCATCCAGCCATTTTAGAATCTCTTTCTTAACCACTTCTTTCATAATAGGATTGAGCCTTCTTTGCTGTTCAACTGTCGACTTACTACCATCTTCCAGCAGGATCTTATGCATGCAAAAAGAAGGGCTTATGCCCTTGATATCGGCTATGGTCCATCCAATAGCTGATTTAAACTCTCTAAGCATTCGTAGCAATTCTTCCTCCTGAAAAGATGTTAGTGCAGAAGAAATAATCACAGGTAGCTTTGAATATTTGTTTAAAAATGCGTACCTGAGATGTTCTGGAAGTGGTTTTAACTCAAGCTCGGGAGGTGTCTCAAGAGATGGTTTCAACTTTACCGATGTCTCCCCCGCTTTCGTAAGTGGCTCGATAGGAGTTCTGAATTTTTCGAATTTGGGGGTGGTATCCAGATATTGCACAAGTTCAGCGCAATCTTCATCCTCCAAATCTGAATTTTCAGTAATCACTCTTTGCAGTGGTTCATAGCCCAACAAACTCTCAACTTCATCACGCACTATACTATCCACCAAGTCAACTCTGAAGCATTCTTCTTCATCGGTTGGGAGCTTCATTGCCTTGAAAACGTTGAACGTCACCTCCTGATCATGTACACGCATTGTAAGCTCCCCTTTCTGGACGTCTATCAAAGTCCTCCCCGTGGCTAGGAATGGTCTCCCTAGTATGATTGGTATATTTTTGTCTTCCTCATAATCCAGAATAATGAAGTCCGCCGAAAAGATGAATTTGTCCACTTTCACAAGTACGTCCTCCACTATCCCCCGTGGATATGTGATAGATCTATCAGCTAGCTGTAGGGAAATATTTGTTGGCCTTGGTTCTGGTAATCCTAACTGACTGAATACTGACAACGGCATCAGGTTGATACTTGCCCCAAGATGAAACAAACATTTATCGAAGCTCATCTTTCCGATCGTGCATGGAATTGTGAAACTGCCCGGATCTTTCAGCTTTGGAGGTAGTTTACGCTGAAGCACTGCACTGCATTCCTCCGTCAAGGCCACTGTTTTAAATTCATCTAATCTTCTCTTCCTTGACAATATACCCTTCATGAACTTTGCATAACTTGGCATTTGTTCCAATGCCTCCGCGAAAGGTATGTTGATCTGCAGTTTCTTAAAAACCTCCAAAAACTTTCTTAACTGATTATCATCCCTCTGCTTGTTCAATCTCTGAGGATATGGAACTTGAGGGTGAACTTGTGGTACTGTAGTCACGGGCTTCTTATCTGAACTCACTTTATCCTTCTCTATTTTCTGTGACTCGGACTCATCCTTCTTCTCTTTCTGTTCGGCTTTAATTTCCTTCTCAGTTTCTACCCCAGTATCATTCCCTTGTAAATTCGGTGCTGCTGTGTCTGGTGAATTTCCTAAATATTGCTTTCCCGATCTGAGTGTTATGGCCTGACACTGTTCTTTACCCTCTCTCCGTGGATTTGCTTCAGTATTACTTGGCGATGAACCCTGAGGCCTGTTGTTAAGCATGCTCGCCATTTGCCCTATTTGATTTTCCAGATTTTTAATAGCTGCTGCTTGGCTTTTAAACATAACCTCTGAGTTTGCCATGTACTTCATCATCATCTCCTCCATTTCTAATTTCTTTTCTTGCTGAGGTGCATATGGAGTAGGATGTTGTTGTTGAGAATATCCCGGTGGAAAAGGTGGTCGTGGAGCGAACTGTTGCTGCGCTGGCTGAGATGGAAACTATTGATTTTGCTGAAACTGTTGCTGCTGATTTCCTTGATTATTTGACCAACTAAAGTTTGGATGATTGCGGCTGTTGGGATTGTATGTGTTCTGAAATTGACCTTGGTCTTTCCTATAAGTGTTCACATACTGAACTGACTCCGAGCTGATAGCACATTGATCTGTTGAGTGCGACCCCGCACAAATCTCACATACGAACGCAACTGACTTGGCTTTGCTGTCTGACAATGAATCTATTTTCTTTGCCATAGCTGCCATCTGTGCTGATAACTGGGTAATAGCATCCACTTCCAACACACCTGCAACTCTGGGCTGTTGCATTCTGGCTGTAGAATTCTGAAAATCATTAGCTGCCATAATCTCAATAAGGTTATAAGCTTCGTCATAGCTCTTCGCCCCTAAAGCTCCACCTGCAGCTGCATCTACCATTTGCCTCGATTGCCATCCCAATCCACTATAAAATGTGTTGATCACCATCCAATCTAGCATCCCATGGTGTGGACATTTCCTTAGCATCTCTTTATATCTATCCCAAGCTTCGTATAAGGACTCACCCTGTTGTTGCTCGAACTGGGAGATTGCTGTCCTCATTTTTGCAGTTTTAGCCATTGGGAAAAACTTGGCTAGAAACTTCTGTGCTAGGTCCTCCCATGTAGTAATTGATCCTAAAGGCAAAGAATGAAGCCAACTTCTCGCTTTATCCCTCAATGAGAATGGAAACAATCTTAGTCGGATGGCATCCTCCGTCACCCCATTGTACCTGAATGTATCGCATATTTCAATGAAGCTCAATAGGTGCTCATTAAGATCGTCTGTAGCAGAACCCCCAAACTGGACCGAATTCTGCACCATTTGAATGGTGCCCGGTTTTATCTCAAAAGTGTTTGCTGCTATCGCCGGTCTGACTATGCTAGACTGTAATCCATTAATATTCGGCATAGAATAGTCCCGCAAAGCTTTGTGCTCCTCTCTTTGTTCATCCGCCATATTCGGTATAGTTTCTTCCAACTGTGCTTGTAAATTCCTACGCACTCTTGCTTTCCAACTCTTCCGTCAATATTATCCTGAGCTGGTGTCAATTCTGAGTTGGATGATCGTGTGTGCATAAAAATTTTACAAGTACCTGAAACCAAAACAAAAATAAAAATAGAAATGAGAAAAGATTAGATTTGTCTAAGTCAAACAATATAGCTTAAAACTGATGATAATATTAAAAATCTAACGCCTTTCCCCGGCAACGGCGCCAAAAACTTGTTGCCTCTTTTTAAGTCTTTAATAAAAGAGCTCTAACTCGTGCAAGTGTACACGGTCAACAAGTAATACAGAGGAAGTAGAGTATCGTCCCACAGAGAAAAGATTAAATTAAATCACTATGCATCAATTCTATCACTATATTTATTTGCCTAAACTATTGACTTACTTTTGGTGACAAAATTATTTCTATATCAATTAATAACTCAATATGCAAATACTAACGAAATATATCAAGCTTAGAAATTAATGGGATCCTAACTTCATTTAATAGTTCATCTAATTACCACTATCAAGCTAGAAGGTTTACATATCACAAGAAAATAGCCAAGGACACTAATATAGACATAACCATTTGTCAATGCATTATGACCTACTTACATAACATCCATATTCGATAGACACCATGTAATCACCACTATAACCAAAATCACTATATTTCTATGTGAAATTGCAATTATACTGATTTTAAGCACAAACCCTTATTTTTGACTCTTACGGTGAAACAGTATATTTCTATCTGGTCCACAAAATATTAAGCTATTCAATTAAGCCTTATATTCGCAAGCTATCATGATTACAATCCAAACTTATATGTTATTTTTCAATTCCATACAAGTACTAAAATCGAATGGTGATCAAGCATTCACACATGCAAAACAATCATGATAGAAATTCCTTATGATAAATAAATCAATCTAGCAATCAAGACTGTAATTAAACTACATATTACAATTCGTTAGAATCCCATAATGGATATTAGTTCATGTCTGAACCAAAAGCCATTATGGGATCAATCTTAAACATGGAGATTAATCAAGCAATTGAAATAAGAAGAAATAGATTAATCAAACCCATTTGTGAATGAAATCCAAAGTAAGCTTACACCCACATCAAAATCCAAAGCTTCAATAAAAGTAATCCACACAATATCTCTAAGTTCTCTCTAAAGAAAAATAGATTAATCCTCCAAGAAAAAACCACCGAAAAAGAAAAACTAAAGTCTTCCCTTCATAAATCTCTCTCCCCATTCCCCTGTTGCCCTAATTACATAAGATAAGCCTTAAGTCCTTTTCCATATCCAATTTTGCTTGTTGCAAACCTCTCAGCCGCACAAAAACTGCTTTCAGCGCCCCGACGCTATACCTGGTTCATTTTCAGCGCCCCGGCGCCATATTCCAAAATTACCAAGTTACCCCCAGCTTCAAGTTTAATTCCCAAGCACCTGAATTGACCTTGTTACCCTTTCAATTCCCTCCTGCATAACATAAACACAAAAACGAATAAAATGATAATAAAAACACTCAAAGATAGCAATAAATTAAGCTCAAAAGCACTAGATTCGTAGGTATAGAACCCACTCATCATGTTGCCCCTCCCTAACATCAGGATATCATTGACTGTCTTGGTTTTACTCAAGGATCTCAACCTATTAAATTTTTGGGAGTCCCGCTCATTTTGTCTAAAATGACTGCCCGCGATTGTGCTCCTCTGATAGAGAAAATTACTAGCAAAGTCACCTCTTGGGCAAACATCTCTCTCTCATATGCTAGGAGGGTTCAACTTATAAAGTCGGTTCTCTTCTCTATCCAAGCATTTTGGTCATCCCATTTTATCCTTCCCAAATCTGCTATGGTCAGGATTCAACAGATTCTGTGTAGATTTTTGTGGAAGGGGTCCTCTCTTGAGAAACATGGTGCTAAAGTTGCTTGGAGTCAGGTTGCCAAGCCCAATGATGAAGGAGGTTTGGGAATTAAGATGTTATCCGAATGGAATCAAGCTCTTATCCTTACCCATCTCTGGAAACTAATTAAGAGGCAAGTGACTTCCCATTGGGCAATCTGGATCCATTCTACTGTCCTTAAAGGGAAAAATTTCTGGTCGGTTCCTATTCCCACTGATTGCTCCTGGATATGGAGAAAGGTCCTTCAACTTCGCCCCAAGGCTAATCCTTTTATTCACTATCTCATTGGTAATGGGCTGCACACCAGCCTCTGGTTTGACCCCTGGCTGGATGGTTCTCCCCTTGCAACCTCTTCTTATGATTATATTATCTCTAACTCTGGTGGACTGGGTCCTAAGGCCACTGTTAGCATCATCATTTGTGGTTCTTCTTGGTCCCTCCCTACCTCAAATCATTCTGACATTATTCACCTCAGGGAGAGATTTCATAGAGCAAATCCTCCTTCGCCCAACCCCTACTCTAATGACTCAGTATCTTGGGGTGTTTTCTCTAAAGGCCTCAAAGCCTCTCATATTTGGGCATCTACCCGCCAGCAACTCCCGGTGGTGTCCTGGCACTCTCTTGTGTGGCACCGGCTTACTATCCCCAGATTTTCTTTTATTCTTTGCCTTAATTTTTTGGGAAAGCTATACACCGCCGACCGATTGCTCCAGTTTTCTTGTCATATTAATCTTAAATGCCCATTATGTAAATGTTGCAATGAAACTGCTAACCACCTTTTCTTTGATTGCTCTTAGTCGTCTCAGGTTCTTTGCATTGTCTTAGCCCATGGGGGTTGGCTTCTAAATTCTTTTCGTTGGACTGAAGTCATTCTTTTCATCTCATCCTTTAATGGGTTGAAAATACAGTCCCTTATTTTGAAGCTTAGCCTTGCTTCAACAGTTTATAAAATCTGGAGTGAAAGAAACTCTCGAAATCATCAAATTCATGACATTCCTCCTAACATTCTGAGTTCTGAGGTCATTAATATCA
The DNA here is from genome assembly GCA_034770075.1 of Aralia elata. NCBI lineage: Eukaryota > Viridiplantae > Streptophyta > Magnoliopsida > Apiales > Araliaceae > Aralia > Aralia elata. The sequence goes on along the minus strand of CM068383.1, from coordinate 39,766,838 downwards.
TCAAGTGCAAGTTAGCTTGATCCAAAAAATTTGCCAAAGATTCCATTAGGCACCCATCCTTGGCTATCTGGATTCTTTAGGTTCTGGTTTGTGGCGGTGGGGGTTGGGTCCTATGGTTTGGTCTGGTTATGCCCAGCTGGTTTGTCCTTTCCATCTGCTACTTTTCGTGGTTGTAGCTGTTTATTTGTGGCTGCTGTTGCCGCTGCTTTTTGTTGTGCATGTTGATGGCTTCTTGTTGCTGTTGGGTTCTTGTTGGTTTGGTTTCCTGCTGGATTCTCTGGCCACTGTTGTGTTTTCCAGCATTGTGGGGCTCGGTTGGTGCTTTGTTTTGCAGCACTGTTGGCTTCGTTTTTGGCTATTCTATTATCTGCTACAGGTTTGCCCCTAGCTTCTACTATTTGGGCTTCTGCTGTGGGTTGTTGTTGTGGTTGGATTTGTTGTTGTTGCCAGCTTTCTTCTTCTGGTCTGTTGCTTCCTTTTTTTGTTGCTTTTGTGCTGTTGGGTCCTCCTTTTGTTTGCTTTGTGCTGTTGGTGCCTCCTTTTGCTTGCTTTTGCCGCTGTTTTCTTGTGGCTGCTGGTGTGGGCAGCAATCTGCGGGTGTGTACAGCGGTCTGGTGAACTCTTGCTTCATGGCTGTTTTGGTTGCTCTCCAGCTTGCTTTTGGGGCTTGTTTTGTTTGGTGCTTGGGGCCCACGGCTGTTCTCAGCTTGGTCTCTTTGTGTTTCTTACTGTGGTGGGCCATCTTGGCTTCACTTGCTTGCCCACATTCTGGTTATTTGGTGGTCTGGTTCCATTTCTTGGTAGTCAGCTTTGGTATTCTTGGGTTATTGCGTCCATCCCGTGACGCGCATGATTCTTTTGGTTGGGCTGCTTGTGGGTTTTTGCTCAGCATTTCCATGCATAAATTTGCTGCTGGTTTCCATGCTTTTGCTGGAGTCTTGCTGCTACTGTATTCCTTTCCACTTGCAAATCATTCATAAAGGCTGCTGCTTGTTGTAACTTTGATGTTTGTATTTGATTTTAAGCAATGTATTTTCTTGTATAGTTACCTCATCTATTGGATTTGTCAATAGATGAATTAACTATAGTCTGGGGTATGCCTCTTTGCCTTTGTACATTTTGGGCCATTTTTGGCGTTTTATACATTCAAAAATTAAGCAAAAAAAATAACATGGATGGAAAGAAAAATGCTGAATTTGTTAGGCAGATACATGAGAAGGCGAGACTCAACATTGAACGAAGAACGGAGCAATATGCAAAACAGGCCAACTAGGTCGACGTCAGGTAATTTTTGAACCGAGAGAATGGGTGTGGTTACATATGCGAAAGGAAAGATTTCCAGCTCAAAGACGGTCTAAATTATTTCCAAGAGGAGATGGTTCATTTCAAGTTCTCGAGCGCATCAATGATAATGCGTACAAATTGGATTTGCCTGGTGAGTATAGCGTTAGTGCAACGTTTAACGTTACTGATCTAAGTCCGTTTGATGTAGTTGACGATTTGAGGACAAATATTTCTCAAGAGGAGAGATATGATGAGGGCATCCTTGGTTCTGGAATGAATGACAACCATAGAGTGGATCCTATGTGTATGCCAGATGGTCCCGTGACGAGAGCTTGGGCTAAACGTTACAAGGAGGGACTTAATGGGTTGATACAAGGCATGTGGAGCGAGGATAGATCAAATGTGACGCCCCCAAATTCGGGTCTCCAAATACCCGGATCCGGTCATCACGATCCAATACAAACATTCACCTCTAACAACATATGGTAACTAAAATGCGGAATAAAATAAACATACGTTGTTCATTACACGATGTTACTAGTCCCAGAATACAAATAACCTTAAATACATACACAATCCGTACCCTAATAACTATCAGGGATTATATTACATTACAGTAATTAACTACACATAATTTTATTTTCTGCTACATGAAGTCTATCACTTCATCTTTTCCTTCCCTTTGTTCTTCCCTGACGTCTCGAGTTTAGCTGCAATGAGATCATGATATAGCAAGAATGAGCAACGAGTTTGCCCAGCAAGTTTAAAGTATGACAATAAGGATATATCATGATGAAGGGATATTAAGGAATTTCAACATTAGAAAAATCAGAAGCAAGAACAATAATTGCTTTTAGAACAATTGATAGTCCAATAGACTTTGAACAATAACTTCCAAAGGAGTCAATAGCTGGTTGACCCTCTGGTTACTGGCTACAGAATAACGTACTTGAGGGGATCAGTCTCGCGTACCCTATATATATGCATAACATTTAATTCTTCTATTTGTACCTTATATACGTTACGTGGGGTACTCCCCTATAAATAAAGGAGTGTTCATACAGTCTAAGAATCCTTACAATTGATTGGTTCAGATAGCTTTTATAAATTCTCACATATTTGTCTGACCGAACAAGGGTTCAGACTTAACCATGAATGGTTTATAAATTCCTGAATTTAAATATACGAATTTCGAATGCACGAGTGCGAATGTCAATAAATATACAGATGTGGAATAATTTTGAAAGTAATTAGACCGCTTAAGGCATGCTTGGAGATAAAAACTCAAGTTTAAAGAATAACTTGCAACAGTATATATATACCTTTTTGCACGAATTAGAAATAGTGCATAAGGCTTAGAAATTTGCTCAATGTAAAAGTTGAGTAAAGAAGAACTTGCAATAATGTAAGAAGTTTAGGGTTAGGAACTTGCCTGTTTGCTCAGCTACAGATAAATTTTAGCTTTACTTAATTGATCTTGAGTGACCTATCATTGGATAAAATCGACTTATCAATTAATATGACATGGTGGCATATTGGCACACCTTGCTATATCTTTTACTTAGCAGGTAAAAATTCACCACCTACATTTAGTTACCATAAATGATAGCTAATTAGGATTGTTTATCATTTGAGTACTCAACTATTACCTGTGTTTGTCTCAGCATATGGGCTAAAAATCTTTCATTTATTATTTATAAAATAAATAATGAATTTATTCTGACTTAATGACAACTAAGTAACAATTAATCACTTATCAATTTCCATTCACCTTAGAGGTAATTGAGTAATCATTAATCTTGTTCCATATCTAGCATTAATTAAATACTTAACGTATTAATTCTACACACTCTTAATTACTATTCACTATTAGTAAAATAATCTTTAAGTGTTTATCCTCATTATTTAGTAAGGACCAAAATAAATAATTAGCTTATTAATCCCCCTTATACTTAATCATTATTTCAGCAATGATTAAGTAATTATCATCCTTATTATTTAATAACTTTATTCATGCTTAATTATTACTTAATAATAATTAAATATTTATTATCTTTATTTATTATTAATAATTATTTCCTTCACATTATTCATACCTGATTATTACTATAAATTAAGTATTTATTTTCTTTATTATTTAATGTTAAATAATAAATAATTATTAACCACAATTTATTGTTGTTTTAAATAACCCAATGAATTATATAACCAAACTGCCGACATAATTTCCAAAGTGAAGAATGGTTTTTCGTTCAAACATTTTAACAATCCCTTGTTGGGCAACTAAGGTCGATGCTAGCCTAAAACCTGCATACGATCCTACTGTCCGAACCCTGGGGTTCACCAAAATGCCAACTCAAAGAACAACTCAATGCAGCCCAACCAGAACAACACAGTAATGATTTCCCAGATTAAAACAAATCAACAAACAATTGTAATTTAAAACCAGAACTCTTAACCAAATTAAACCAACACAATCCAGTACTGTGGAAACAAATATCCCAATACAATACAAATTTCCCAATTCAGAGGAATATTTCCATACAAAACCCAGAATAAGATACCCAATGCGTTCACACAATTAAATACCAGATTCTGAATCAATTGGCCCAACACAGTGTAACCACACAACACATTTGGCAATACCAATCCAGGTACAGAGAAAAATTTTGTACAGGAAAAGGAACTTATACAAAACCCCTAAGAAACTATCACAGACGCTTGTTGGTATACCTGTGTGTGGTTCGAATTGCCGTCCTTCGTCGTCGTCCACAATACTCAACCCAGCCGGACATTCACAATGGCCTTCCCTTGTATCCCTCTTCTCTCTGTATCTCCTCACTAATTTAAAACCCTAGTTTCTAATTGGGAACTCACAAACAAAAGAAAATCGGCAGCTTGGGGTTCAATTTATAGAAAAAAAAAATTTACCTAAATATTGGGCAATACCCTACCTGACCCAGTTATTAACCGACGGTAGGGAGAGGGGACGAGCTGTCAATTGACCCCCATCAGCCGACTGAACTCGCCGGCAATCTCTCGAGCATCGCACCCCTCACTGGTCCAATCGCCGAATTTGAGGGACCCTTGGTTCCTTCGATGGCCGTTCCTGTCGTCGTTCGTTTGCCTGCTGGTCGCCGCCCGTTTTCCAACCCACGCCGCCGGTCCTTTCGTTTATTGTCTCTGATCGATTGGAGATTTGAGGGTTTGACTGATTGAGGGCTAGGCTTAGATTTTCCCGTCGTTGCTTGGCTGTCGATCTGAGGGTTTGAGGATTTTGGTTCCTCTCGGTTATCCCCAAATTGGTTTCTTCGTCGATATGAACCCCCTCCTCCAATTGAGTTTGCCGGTTATCCTAACCCAAAGGAAATGGATCCCACCCGGTTGCTAGTCCCAACCCGACTGGAATGGTATAGAATGGGTTGACCCGACATGGAAGAGAATTAGAATGGGCTCAATCCAAATAGGGTTGGGCCGGCGGTTTTAAATAAGAGGTGGCCCAAACGGAAAATAAAAGAAGGAAATTGGAATTGACCAACTAATTTAATTTGACCAGCCCACTCGTTTGACCCAATCAGAAAAATAAAAGGAATTTGGCCCAATTCGGAAATAAAAAGAAATGGGCCATCCCAAATAAAAGAAAAGTGGACTAAATTAATTTAACTGCATTGTATTCCTAGTATTTTAAATTAAATAGCTAACCCAATTAGTTATTTGTTTAAAATATTTATTGGAACCATAATTCTTTATTCGAATGATTTAATCTGATAATGAAATTATTTATTAAATCTCCCAAATTTTCTTGCAAATGAATTCTTAGGGCTAACTCACTAATTTATTTAAACTACCAGTGACTCCCTTTAATGCACAGAAAATTATTGGATCACATATTTATATAATTAAATAATAATACCCACATGGATCCAATTAAATTCGCAAAATTAAATAAAACGAATTTCATATGTTAAAATAAATTGTACAAGATTTAAAAAAAAAAAAAAATCCTGGGCATTACATCCTCTTCCCCTTAAAAAAATTCCGTCCTCGGAATTTCAATCTAAGGTTACTCGAATAACTGAGGGTAATTTGCTCTCATCTTTTCTTCGAGCTCCCACGTGGCCTTTTCCACCGCGTGATTTCTCCAGAGAACTTTCACCGAGTGAATGATTTTATTCCTCAGCTTCTGCTCTTTTCTATCCAGTATTTGTACAGGGATCTCCTCGTACGATAAATCCCTTTCGACTTGAATTGGTTCATAGGAAATAACATGTTTGTAATCTGGCTTATACAAACGCAACACTGACACATGAAACACGTTGTGAATGTGCTCAAGTTCAGGAGGTAAGGCTACCTCTTACGCCACTTCGCCGATCCGCCTCAAAATTTCGAACGGTCCTATGAACCTACGACTCAATTTACCCTTCTTCCCAAAACGGATCTTCCCTTTCCAGGGTGATACCTTCAGAAACACAAAGCTACCAACTTCAAAGTCTCGTTTCTGGCGATGTAAGTCGGCGTACTTCTTTTGGCGATCCTGGGCTGCTACTAACCGTTGTCTTATTACTTTAACGATTTCCACGGTTTGCTGTACCAATTCCGGTCCCAACAATCTCCGTTCACCAACTTCATCCCAACACAACGGCGTTCGACACTTCCTTCCATATAGCGCTTCGTACGGTGGCATACCAATGCTAGCATGATAACTGTTGTTGTAAGCGAACTCTACTAGTGGCAAGTGATCGTCCCAGCTGCCACTTAAGTCCATCAAAACTGCCCGGAGCATATCTTCTAGAGTCTGAATTGTTCGCTCACTCTGACCATCAGTCTGAGGATGATATGCCGTACTCATTCTTAATTGTGTTCCCAGTCTCTCCTGCAGACTTCTCCAAAAATTTGACGTGAAGCGCGGATCCCTGTCAGACACAATAGATACCGGCACTCCATGTCATGATACTATTTCCTTCACGTAAAGTTTCGCCAGCTGTTCTAATTTGTACCTGATCTTGATCGGTAGAAAGTGGGCAGACTTGGTCAACCGATCTACGATCACCCAGATGGCGTCTAAACCTTTTTGGGTTGTCGGGAGTCCTACCACAAAATCCATAGTAATGTGCTCCCACTTCCACTCGGGAATCTCTAAGGGTTGCAACAATCCGCTCGGCCGCTGGTGCTCAGCCTTGATCCTTTGACAAGTTAAACACCGACTGACGAACTCTGCAACTTTCCCTTTTAAATGCGGCCACCAATAATGTTGACGAAGATCTTGATACATCTTGGTGCTACCCGGATGTACCGAAAATCTTGTATTATGGGCCTCCTGCAAAATTTCTTCCCTTAAGTCTGGTACGTAGGGTATCCAGATCCTTCCCTCGAATCTTAGCAGCTCTGTACTGTCAACTTTGAACTTCAGCATTTTTCCCTCCAGTAGTTGTTTTTTTAATGTCAATGCATTCTTCATCGAACTCTTGAGCCTCCTTTATCTTATCCAGTAGAGTCGGACCTGCGGTTATGGTACACAATTTTTCGTCCGTCTCCATCGGATACTTAACCTCCAGTTCCAGGCGTTCAAAGTCCCGTATCAATTCCTCCTGGACTGTCAGCTGCATCAATTTCACCTTGCCCTTTCTACTCAAGGCATCAGCCACTACATTCGCTTTGCCTGGACGGTACAGAATTTCACAGTCATAGTCCTTGATCAATTCTAACCATCGGCGCTGCCTCATGTTCAGCTCCTTTTGAGTGAAGATATATTTCAGACTTTTGTGATCTGTATATATCTCGCACTTCTCCCCATATAGGTAGTGCCTCCAAATCTTCAAGGCGAAAACTACCGCTGCTAACTCCAAGTCATGAGTCAGGTAACCCTTCTCATAATCCTTCAGCTGACGTGATGCGTACGCCACTACCTTGCCGTGTTGCATCAACACACAGCCAAGACCCTTGTGTGACGCGTCGCTATACATTACGAAACCCCTAGTGTTGTCGGGTAAGGTCAACACCGGTGCTTGACTAAGTCTCTTCTTCAGCTCCATAAAACTTTCCTCACATTTCTCCGACCAAACAAACTTGACTGTTTTCCTAGTGAGATTGGTCAATGGCGATGCTATCTTTGAAAAGTCCTGGATGAATCTCCGATAGTATCCCGCTAATCCCAAGAAACTCCGGATCTCCGTTGGCGTCTTCGACTGTTCCCAGTTGATAACTGCTTCTACTTTTGCTGGGTCCACCGAAACACCATTCTTGTCTATGACATGACCCAGAAACTGCACTCTCTGCAACCAAAACTCACACTTAGAAAACTTTGCATACAATTTCTCCCTCCTGAGAGCTTCTAATACAATCTTTAAATGTTCAGCATGCTCCTCCTCTGTTTCTGAATACACCAAGATGTCATCGATGAATACGACTATGAATTTATCCAAGTACTGCTTGAACACTCTGTTCATCATATCCATAAATGCTGCTGGTGCATTCGTCAATCCAAATAACATTACTAGGAACTCAAAATGCCCATAACGAGTCCTGAATGCAGTCTTCGGGATATCTTCCTGCCTCACCTTCAGCTGATGGTAGCCTGTTCTTAAGTCGATCTTTGAAAAGTACTTCGCTCCCTTGAGTTGATCGAACAGATCGTCAATTCTAGGAAGTGGATACCTATTCTTAATCGTAACTTTGTTCAACTCCCGATAGTCGATACAAAGCCTCATTGAACCGTCTTTCTTCTTTACAAACAGAACTGGCGCTCCCCACGGGGACACGCTCGGTCTGATATAACCTTTATCTAACAGTTCCTGCAGTTGCACCATCAACTCTTTCATTTCTACAGGTGCCATTCGATATGGCGGCTTCGATATTGGTGCGGTTCCCGGTGCCAAATCGATAACGAACTCGATTTCCCTGTCCGGTGGCAGTCCCGGAAGCTCTTCGGGAAAGACATCGGTGAAATCTTTCACGACTGGTATTTGAATCATCTCATCCCTTACTTGACGGGTATCAACCACATGGGCCAAATAACATACACAACCTTTCTTAAGCAATCTTCTCGTCTGCATCATAGTAAGACAACAAGATTGTCTTGGTGACTTACTGTCGTAAAATACCACCTTCGACTTATTAGGAGTCTTCAGGTGTACACACTTTTCCTTACAGTAAATAACTGCTTCGTGGGTTGATAGCCAATCCATTCCCAGGATTACATCAAACTCTCCCAGCCGAATTGGTATCAAATCCACATTGAGCTTAAATCCTCGCAATTCAACACAACAATTCCTATGAATGTGTTCTACAGGAACAATTTCTTTGTTTGCTACTTCTACGTTCATAGGGTGTTCTAATTTTTCACGAGGTAAATTCAACTGACTAGCAAATTCTTCGGAAAAAAAAGAGCAAGTAGCACCCGAATCAAATAACACATATGCATTTATATCATTGATTGGGATGATACCTGACACCACGTCTTTGGATTCCATGGCATCCTGAACAGTCATGTTGAACGTGCGGGCTGTCGGCCTGTTAGCTTGACTGGCTGGTGTCCCATAGCTCAGCCGGTTATTGTTCCCGCTGTTGTTGTTGTTCCGGTTGCCGCTCCCGGCGTCACCCTTCTTCTTCGGACAATCCTTGATTTGGTGGTCGGGTGCTCCACATGAAAAACACCCTCCCTTTGGCTTATTCTGACATTGGGGTGCCATGTGCCCCGGTTGTCCACACCGGTAACAAACACTGTTTCCCTTCATGCACTCCCCCGTGTGGTTCTTACCACAATTACTGCACCTACCTGGCTTCTTCACCTCCCCTCCTGATTTGTTTCCCCCGGATGACTGACTCTCAGTCCACTTGCGTTTATTGGGGTTACTGCCCCCGCTGCTCCACGCTTTTGGGCCCTCATGTCCCTTTTTCTTTTCTTGATTGTATTTGGCCAGGGCCTCACTGCCCCCCTCTGCAATGACCGCCCGTTCCAACAGTTCTGCAAATGTTTTGATTTTCAGTACCGCAACAGAACGGTATAACCATGGTTTCAACCCTTGCTCAAACCTACGAGCTTTCCTTTCCTCAGTGCTGACCTGGTGAGTTGCAAACCGTGCCAACTCATTAAACTTAGCCGCGTACTCAGCCACAGACATGTTCCCTTGTTTTAGTTCCAGGAACTTGATCTCCATCTCTTGCTTCATGCTCTCTGGAAAGTAATTTTCCAAGAACATCTCCTTGAAACGATCCCAGGCGACAATGCCTCCTTCCACTCGGCCCCTATTGGCCTTCCACCAGTAGTTTGCCTCGCCCTTTAACATGAAGGTAGCAAAGCTTGTTTTTTGTTCCTCTGCCACCCTTGCTACCTCGAAGACCTTTTCTATCTCTTCTATCCAGGTCTGTGCTTCTATTGGGTTAAGAGTTCCCTTGAACTCGGGTGGTCCGACCAATTTGAAATCCTTAAAATTTGTCAGATGATGCACTGGCTCGGCTGCTGCTTGGGTCCCTACAGGTGGCGGCCTTGATTGCATGGCTTCTGCCAGCATTTTCGCAAACATTCTCATTGGGTTGGATTGGTTCCCAACCTCACTTTCTGATTCTTCAACCTGTCGGTTTCGTGGTCGTCCTCTTGGCGGCATGTTTGGATAAGGAAAATCCGCTGACTTTTACCTATAGTTTTATATTTTACACAATATGTCATAAAAATTAGTAATCAAGGGCAAAATATCTATCAACACACTTAATTCAAATAAAACCATTGCATTTATATTGATATACCACTGTTTGTACAAAGACTAAACCTGTGGCATACTTCTATAAATGCGCCACTGTGTGCCCTATCCATCAATAACCTTTCCCCCTAGACAAAAGTGGGGAATCCTAACTTTTCATCCCTAAAGTCCACAAAAGTTGGGGTTTAACTGCTACCCCAAGCATAAATACAAATATAAAGCTTCACAAGACAACATAAATATGTCTCTAATATGACCAAAAAGTGGGACTGACTGTACTAAAGAAAATCAACTGCTCCATCAAGTCACTGCACATCACGACGGGTCCGTGCCTGCTGACCAGAAAAGAATGCTCCATTCCCTATCTTGCGACGAACAGAGCGGCTAGACTCACCTGCCTCAGACCGGGGCCTCCTGTAGGCTGCGTCTAGGGCATGTCCTAGGGTCTCTATCCTCACTGTGCTGGCCTCCAACCGATCCTCTAACTGATCAACCCTCCTGGCCTCCCTGACCCAGGCCTCTCTGGCATGCATCCTCGCAGACACCTCCAGCCCCGCCTCGAACCTCATAGCCTCCTGTTTCGCCCTCAGGTGGGCGATCTGTAAATCCCTCTGCTCCAGCCTCTCTCTCAGCTCAGCGTTCCGGGCCACTAACTGATGTAGCAGTGGTCCGACCTGCTGCGCTGAGGACTCATAGCCCTGCAGCTGTACCTTCGCCACCCCTAAGTCATGCTCGAGCTGGTAGGCCAGGTCTCTGTACTGGTCCTCCATAAACTGATGGGTCTGATTTTGCTCTTCCAGGTGAGCTACCCGATCCTCCAGCTCCTCATTCCTACTAGTCAACCCCTCGATGATATCATCGGCAGTGGACCCCATGCCATCAACATCAGCAGGTGGCTCCTCTCCCTCGGTCTCGGGGTCCTCCTCCTCAGCCTCTGGATCCTGACTGCCCGACCTCATGAATCTACCTATCACCAGCTCTGGTAGCTCCCTCTGGTAGTCCTCTTCCGGCTCGGACTCCTCCAGCGGTACCCCTGGGGCAGTAGGAGCATATCCCACCAGCTGCTCAGCAACCACTGGAATATCTATAAATACCTCCTCCTCCTCTCGGGCTCCACTGGTCTCCCCTACGGCAGCCATCCTACAACACACGAAAACTAACATTAGTACAGCAATAAAATATATTCATTGAAGAAATGAAATTATATTTGATTGGGTACTACTCGACTCGATGAATTCCCCAATTCATCAAAACCACATATAATAAATCTTCTCGATTTATCTCCTAAAACTCGATACGAGTTTACTATGAAGGTTATAACCTAGGTTTCGCGATCCTAAAGTGTATAACCTACAGCTCTGATACCAACCTGTGACGCCCCCAAATTCGGGTCTCCAAATACCCGGATCCGGTCATCACGATCCAATACAAACATTCACCTCTAACAACATATGGTAACTAAAATGCGGAATAAAATAAACATACGTTGTTCATTACACGGTGTTACTAGTCCCAGAATACAAATAACCTTAAACACATACACAATCCGTACCCTAATAACTATCAGGGATTAAATTACATTACAGTAATTAACTACACATAATTTTATTTTCTGCTACATGAAGTCTATCACTTCATCTTTTCCTTCCCTTTGTTCTTCCCTGACATCTCGGGTTTAGCTGCAATGAGATCATGATATAACAAGAATGAGCAACGAGTTTGCCCAGCAAGTTTAAAGTATGACAATAAGGATATATCATGATGAAGGGATATTAAGGAATTTCAACACTAGAAAAATCAGAAGCAAGAACAATAATTGCTTTTAGAACAATTGATAGTCCAATAGACTTTGAACGATAACTTCCAAAGGAGTCAATAGCTGGTTGACCCTCTGGTTACTGGCTACAGAATAACGTACTTAAGGGGATCAGCCTCGCGTACCCTATGTATATGCATAACATTTAATTATGCTATTTGTACCTTATATACGGTACGTGGGGTACTCCCCTATAAATAAATGGGTGTTCATACAGTCTAAGAATCCTTACCATTGATTGGTTCAGATAGCTTTTATAAATTCTCACATATTTGTCTGACCGAACAAGGGTTCAGACTTAACCATGAATGGTTTATAAATTCCTGAATTTAAATATACGAATTTCGAATGCACGAGTGCGAATGTCAATAAATATACAGATGTGGAATAATTTTGAAAGTAATTAGACCGCTTAAGGCATGCTTGGAGATAAAAACTCAAGCTTAAAGAATAACTTGCAACAATATATATATACCTTTTTGCACGAATTAGAAATAGTGCATAAGGCTTAGAAATTTGCTCAATGTAAAAGTTAAGTAAAGAAGAACTTGCAATAATGTAAGAAGTTTAGGGTTAGGAACTTGCCTGTTTGCTCAGCTACAGATAAATTTTAGCTTTACTTAATTGATCTTGAGTTACCTATCATTGGATAAAATCGACTTATCAATTAATATGACATGGTGGCATATTGGCACACCTTGCTATATCTTTTACTTAGCAGGTAAAAATTCACCACCTACATTTAGTTACCATAAATGATAGCTAATTAGGATTGTTTATCATTTGAGTACTCAACTATTACCTTGGTTTGTCTCAGCATATGGGCTAAAAATCTTTCATTTATTATTTATAAAATAAATAATGAATTTATTCTGACTTAATGACAACTAAGTAACAATTAATCACTTATCAATTTCCATTCACCTTAGAGGTAATTGAGTAATCATTAATCTTGTTCCATATCTAGCATTAATTAAATACTTAACGTATCAATTCTACACACTCTTAATTACTATTCACTATTAGTAAAATAATCTTTAAGTGTTTATCCTCATTATTTAGTAAGGACCAAAATAAATAATTAGCTTATTAATCCCCCTTATACTTAATCATTATTTCAGCAATGATTAAGTAATTATCATCCTTATTATTTAATAACTTTATTCATGCTTAATTATTACTTAATAATAATTAAATATTTATTATCTTTATTTATTATTAATAATTATTTCCTTCACATTATTCATACCTGATTATTACTATAAATTAAGTATTTATTTTCTTTATTATTTAATGTTAAATAATAAATAATTATTAACCACAATTTATTGTTGTTTTAAATAACCCAATGAATTACATAACCAAACTGCCGACATAATTTCCAAAGTGAAGAATGGTTTTTCGTTCAAACATTTTAACAATCCCTTGTTGGGCAACTAAGGTCGATGCTAGCCTAAAACCTGAATACGATCCTACTGTCCGAACCCTGGGGTTCACCAAAATGCCAACTCAAAGAACAACTCAATGCAGCCCAACCAGAACAACACAGTAATGATTTCCCAGATTAAAACAAATCAACAAACAATTGTAATTTAAAACCAGAACTCTTAACCAAATTAAACCAACACAATCCAGTACTGTGGAAACAAATATCCCAACACAATACAAATTTCCCAATTCAGAGGAATATTTCCATACAAAACCCAGAATAAGATACCCAATGCGTTCACACAATTAAATACCAGATTTTGAATCAATTGGCCCAACACAGTGTAACCACACAACACATTTGGCAATACCAATCCAGGTACAGAGAAAAATTTTGTACAGGAAAAGGAACTTATACAAAACCCCTAAGAAACTATCACAGACGCTTGTTGGTATACCTGTGTGTGGTTCGAATTGCCGTCCTTCGTCGTCGTCCACGATACTCAACCCAGCCGGACATTCACAATGGCCTTCCCTTGTATCCCTCTTCTCTCTGTATCTCCTCACTAATTTAAAACCCTAGTTTCTAATTGGGAACTCACAAACAAAAGAAAATCGGCAGCTTGGGGTTCAATTTATAGAAAAAAAAATTTTACCCAAATATTGGGCAATACCCTACCTGACCCAGTTATTAACCGACGGTAGGGAGACGGGACGAGCTGTCAATTGACCCCCATCAGCCGACTGAACTCGCCGGTAATCTCTCGAGCATCGCACCCCTCACTGGTCCAATCGCCGGATTTGAGGGACCCTTGGTTCCTTCGATGGCCGTTCCTGTCGTCGTTCGTTTGCCTGTTAGTCGCCGCCCATTTTCCAACCCACGCCGCCGGTCCTTTCGTTTCTTGTCTCTGATCGATTGGAGATTTGAGGGTTTGACTGATTGAGGGCTAGGCTTAGATTTTCCCGTCGTTGCTTGGCTGTCGATCTGAGGGTTTGAGGATTTTGGTTCCTCTCGGTTATCCCCAAATTGGTTTCTTCGTCGATATGAACCCCCTCCTCCAATTGAGTTTGCCGGTTATCCTAACCCAAAGGAAATGGATCCCACCCGGTTGCTAGTCCCAACCCGACTGGAATGGTATAGAATGGGTTGACCCGACATGGAAGAGAATTAGAATGGGCTCAATCCAAATAGGGTTGGGCCGGCGGTTTTAAATAAGAGGTGGCCCAAACGGAAAATAAAAGAAGGAAATTGGGATTGACCCAACTAATTTAATTTGACCAGCCCACTCGTTTGACCCAATCAGAAAAATAAAAGGAATTTGGCCCAATCCGGAAATAAAAAGAAATGGGCCATCCCAAATAAAAGAAAAGTGGACTAAATTAATTTAACTGCATTGTATTCCTAGTATTTTAAATTAAATAGCTAACCCAATTAGTTATTTGTTTAAAATATTTATTGTAACCATAATTCTTTATTCGAATGATTTAATCTGATAATGAAATTATTTATTAAATCTCCCAAATTTTCTTGCAAATGAATTCTTAGGGCTAACTCACTAATTTATTTAAACTACCAGTGAGTCCCTTTAATGCACAGAAAATTATTGGATCACATATTTATATAATTAAATAATAATACCCACATGGATCCAATGAAATTCGTAAAATTAAATAAAACGAATTTCATGTGTTAAAATAAATTGTACAAGATTTTAAAAAAAAAAAATCCTGGGCATTACATCAAATGTAGAGTTTGAGGAGCAGGATTCTAAGCCTTTGCAAATGGTCATGATGTTACAAGCAAACACGCCAAGGTTGGGAACGATGGAAACAAGAGAAGACAAAAATTCTCAAACTGTAGGGTTCTCGCCCTGGCGAGAACTTCTCTAGCCATCTTCGCCCCGGCTTGAGCTGAAGCTGCCCCAGCCAAGACCTCTCTGGCCATTTTCGCCCCGACGAGGTTTCTAGTTTAATTTTTCTCGCCCCGGCGAGAACAGTCAGATTTTGTTGGCACGTTTTTCGAGGCAGACACGCGGATTTCTTCCTTAATTTTAGGGATTTCAGTATATTTTCATAATTCTATAGTAATTAGGATTTTTTAAGATAGCATTTTGATTCCAGATCAATTATTATTTCCTTTATGGATTCTAGGGTTTCATAGCTAGTATAAATAAGTTTTATGCTTGTAATTCAAGAACAATTCAATTTTATTCAGAGATTATTTTTACTTGAGAGCTATTCTCTACTTTTGGTTCTTTGAAGAATTTCTAAACTAATTTCTTAGTTTTTCTTTGAGATTCATAATTAAGTTATCATACAACAAACCATAGTTGTGTGTGGCGTTATTCTATCGCATCATACATTCGAACGAAGATTATCGTTTTGATCTTAAACGAGGGTCTAAGTGTTGTTGGTGTTCCATACTACGTGAATTCAATTGCTTGATCGAAATTATCAAGATTCTCGTCTCAAAATAGATGTTAGGTTAAGGTATCGAGAGAGTTCTATCAATTTTTTTTGCTAAATTAAAATTTAATTAAGAGAGAGAGTGATAGACTCCACGGCACGCTTGCATGAGGTGGTCGTCGCCCGGATCGTTTCTAGTAAGCAAATTGATAGACTCTTTCGAAATCTTAACCCAACGTCTAATTTGAAGACGAGAATCTTGATATATTCGATCAAGCAATTGAATTCGCGTAGGATGGAACACCAACAACACTTAGACCCTCGTTCAGATAGAAAACGATAATCTCCGTATGATTGTATGATGCGATAGAATAACGCCACACACAACTATGGTTTGTTGTATGATAAGTTAATTATGAATCTCAAAAGAAAAACTAAGAAATTAGCTTAAAAATTCTTCAAAGAACCAAAAGTAGAGAATAGCTCTCAAATATGAATAAACTCTGAATAATATTGAATTGTTCTTGAATTACAAGAATAAAACTAATTTATACTAACTATGAAACCCTAGAATCCATAAAGGAAATAATAATTGATTTGGAATCAAAATCCTATTTTAAAATATTCTAATTACAATAGAATTATGAAAATATACTGAAATCCCTAAAATTAAGGAAGAAATGAAAGTAGTATGCACACAAGCCAATCATATTTGATATGATGTAGCATATACTTTGTAATCTTATTCATTTATTAATAAAGAATTGATTTTCTCAAAAGGCATTTTATATTATCTACATGGTGCTGTTATATTAAATGTGATAAACCCATAGTTTTGAGCAATGCTTTTAGAATCATGATGGTGATCATGCTAATGAGATCTAAATTCTAGATAGCTCACAAACTAAAATTGTTCCTAAT
Organism: Aralia elata; assembly: GCA_034770075.1. Lineage (NCBI taxonomy): Eukaryota > Viridiplantae > Streptophyta > Magnoliopsida > Apiales > Araliaceae > Aralia > Aralia elata. The sequence goes on along the minus strand of CM068383.1, from coordinate 39,750,287 downwards.
CGTTGGATTACTAAATTGGGGATTAGTGTATCCGGATAGATTAGTACATACGTTGCTTGCTCTTAGGAAGAGGATGATTGATCTCATAATCATTTGTGTGGAGACACTAAAGCAAGTATGTAGGTGCTTATTGGAGAATAAGTTCACTGAACATGGCTCACTAAGGAATACCTAATGGAGTTTTACTCGTCTGTCAATAGGAATTCCTCTAGTGATAGTAGTACAAGTGATCCTTGAACTTGAGATCATCATAGTATCTTGTGTATGATGAGTTATACTTTGACATGTCCCTTAAGACCTTGTGGGTATATCAAAGGGTATGATTGGGTATAATTAGTTATACATGGAGATAGGTGAATGATCAACAAAGAATCTACCTCGTCTAGTAAAAGATGTGAATGTCCTATGTGATTCGATAAATGATAACTCAGTAGTCCTTAGCCAAGGCAGAATGAAATTAGAAAGGAGTTTCTAATTTGCATTAATTAGAGTTGTGCATTTGAGAATCGAAATACATATAATTAAATAAAATAAGACTTGACAGTAAATCCATGTCTTATATTTAATTGGGACATTGTATGGTAGAAGGTTTGAATTGTACGGTAACTATTTACTCAAAGGTTCTTTTGTGATTAATGTTGAAATCTATATTATCTGGAAAGTCGTTGATCGCTAAGGGGGCTTACCCTTATTGTAGAATAAATATTATTTATTTGAATGAATTAAATAGTTTAATTTATTTATTTAAATAAGATTAGAATTGTTCTAATTGATTTATTCACAACCGGTTTAATATGGAGAACCTAAAGGGTCACACTACAAAAGGAAAACATTTATTTAAGAAGTAAATGGCATAATTGTAATAATAAGTTAAGTATATTTAATTTAATCTATGGAGATAGAATAAATTAAATAGCTTAATATTTATTGTTTAATATTTTGGAAATATTAAATATAAATTAATAAGAGGAGTCTTATTATTATTATTACCATTACTATTATTTAATTTCTAATAGGGATTGGGAATTAATTAATAGAACTATTATTTATTTCCTAATAGGGATTGAGAATTAATTAATAGAAGTACTCTCTCACGAATTCCTAATTGGATTAGGAGCATAATTAATGAAAGGAGTTTAATTAGAATATAAACCCTAATCCTAAATAGTTTAGGGAAGGGTTATTTCTACATCTATAAATAAGAAGAGTCTTATCATAGATTAGGGTTACACGCTCTTGCATTAGATTGTGGAGAGTACCTGAAATTTCTATAGAGATAGAAACTAGGGTTTTGCCAAACACCCAACTTCTTGAATACTTGTTCTTCCTTGGTGGATCACCTCTAGAGGCCAAACACTTGGGTGGCTAACGTTGATCAAAGGAAGGAATCACACTGTTTAATTCGAGGAGAACACGAAGGACTAGGAGTTGAACTTGTACCCGAGGAAGCTTTGTTCTACGAGGGTATAATTCTTATTCTCTTTCTCTTTCGTTAATATCGTTAATTGAGCACATTGATCGATCATGGTGATGGTTTGTATAAAAATTTTAAAATCCGTTTTATCGCGCTTCCGCACTATTTATGTAATTTGATTGCATGTTCGCGCTATATACAAACCTAACAGTGCTATCAGAGCCTAATCATGTGCTAATTATCGATCTTGATGATTCCATGTATGAATTGATATGCGATACGATCGGTTTTTGGGCTGAAGAAATTTTTTTTCTGAATCTGGGTCGCGACGCGGCCGATGCGCTTCCAGTTCATTCTGGAGCGCGGCCGCGCCGGTGTGCAGACTTTGAATTTTTTTTTTTGTTTTCTTAATTAACATAAATAGTTTATTTAATTGATAAAAGTTTAAAATAAAAGAGTTTATTTTATCTGGAATAAGATTTCAGATTGCTAAAAATTAAAGGAGTTTAATTTGGATTTGGTTAGTGATTAAAATAAAAGAGTTTATTTTGTTTCAAAACTAAATATTAGCAAAACTTTTGCCCATTAATTGATATCAATGCATATATGGGATGGATTTATTATTCATGAGATGAATGTTATTTATTGATACATATAGAGATATGTATGATAATAAATAGGGATTCATTATGGACTATTGACCAATGTGTGATTGGATTTATTTTAGTGGATGCTTGAATGAATGGGTTTTCATAAATGGGGTTTGCGTACCTCGTCTTCTCTAATTTTTCTTAATATAAATTCTATCTCCCTCTTATGTACTTTCCCTTGACTGCTGATCAAGGTTTCTATTTATTGTAAATAGTTTCTGTAATAGGACTAATTAGAATTAATTTTGAAGAATTGGAGACAAGGAGCAAGGAGCGCTTGAAGACCCGTTTGTAATGTAGCCCGGGTTTAAATATAATAGTTATATTTAAATTTAATTCTTGTACCCTAAGTTTGACCTTTTGGTTCACTTGATGGCTCTAGTGAACCAAACTAGAATAAAAGTCCATAATCAATCCGGGTGGAATATAGTATTCTATATGTGCATGTTTACTATATATATTATATATTATACAACATGCTTCGCATGTTAAATAATATGACGCGTATTTTATATATATATGTGCATGCGCGCTAAACAAGATGAGACTAATAATAACAAACCCCTCAAAGTAATATATTAAGTCCTAAGCGTTCAAAGATATTTGGAATATCGAACGTCGCCTTCTAGCATGGTAAAACAATAGAGTATTAAATATTTAATATGAGTTTGTTGTGTCACCACAAGGCAAGTATTAAATATTTAAGATGTTGCTTTATCACATTTGATGCTTATAAATAGACTGAACGATGTTGTTTTGTTGTGTCACCACAAGGACAGTGTTTTTCTTTCGAATATATGGAAGTGCTAGGTTGGACTTAACATGGATAATTTTGATTCGGATGTGTCACCACTTGATCAAAATAATCTAAGAGGCAAAATACAAGGAGTTACATAGTGATGTAATTGACAATAGTTGTCTGCCTATTTATTTATATATCGCTTGTTGTGTCACCACAAGGCTATATACATTTGAAATGGGATCCTTAATCTCACTAGCAAATCTTTAATTAGAATTGCCGAACTATATAATGAGGGTAATATAGTTTGATGAAAATAGTGGGAGATACCAATTTAAAATAAAGACCTAATTTATTTTGGTAATTAATAAATTGAATGTATGCTAAAATGTTGTCTATTTCACATGCAAAATTTAAAAATGTCAAACTCACTATCACTGCGTAGCATACTTGATGCTAACAAACTGACCGGACCGAATTACACGGACTAGTTAAGGAATCTGAGAATTGTTCTCACTGTTGAAAAGATTTCTTATGTCCTAAATTCACCAGTCCCTACAAGTATTGCAGAAACAGCCTCTGAGAAAGAGATTGCTACTTTCAGAAAGTGGCAAGATGATGCAATCTTGGCTCAATGCATCATGCTCGCATCCATGAGTAACGAGCTTCAGCGTCAGCATGAAACTATGGATGCTCGTACTATATTGCTGCATCTCAAAGAGTTGTATGGTAAGCAAAGTAGGACTGCTAGATATCAGATATCTAAGGAGCTCTTCCGATCTCGTATAACCGAGGGCACTACTATTGAGACTCATGTCCTTAAGATGATCAATCTGATTAAACAGCTTGGACAGCTTGGGTTCGTGATGGATGGGGAGTTAAGTCAAGATTTGATCTTGCAGTCACTCCCGGACACCTTCTCACAATTTGTTGTGAATTTTCACATGAATAAGTTGGACGTCAGCTTGCCTGAGTTACTTAACATGTTGAAAACTGCTGAAGGTCACTTCTCATCCAACAAAAACCAAGTCTTACTAGTGGATGATTCTTCCAAGAAAAGAAAGAGGCCCAAGGTATCTTCTGAAAAGAAGAAAAACAAGAAGGCTAAGGGCAAGGCGAAGAGGAAGGATAAAAAGAAACCTGATCCAGATAGCAAAGGAATTTGCTACCATTACAATAAGCTGGGACACTGGAAGAGGAACTGCAAGGAGTATCTTGCGGACCAAAAGAGGCTTGGAGAAGCTTCGACTTCCGATCTAGGTTTGTTCATGATTGAAATTAATTTTTCTGAAAGTCAAAATTCTACTTGGGTATTGGATACCGGCTATAGTTCTCACATATGTAATAATGTGCAGGGACTAAGCAGAAGTAGAAAGCTGGACAAGGATGAAGTCGTCCTACGAGTGGGAAATGGAGCAAAGGTTGCTACATTAGCTGTAGGGACTTATCGTTTAGCACTGCCTTCGGGCAAGTTCATTAGTTTAAATAATTGTTATTATGTTCCGACACTCATTAGAAACATTATTTCAATTTTTGTATTGGATATGGATGGTTTTGATATTATAATAAAGAACAACAGTTGTTCTATTTATAATAAAAATGTTTTATATGGTGTTGGGAACTTACTGAATGGACTATACATTCTTGACTTGCATGAAAATATACTTCAAATTGAACAAACTAAGAAAAGAAAAAGAAATGATGTTAATTATACCTTTATGTGGCACTGTAGACTTGGTCATATCAATGAAACAAGATTATCCAAGTTGCATAAAGATGGGCTTTTAGAGCTATCTGATTACGAATCATATCCAACTTATGAATCTTGTCTCATGGGTAAAATGACTAAATCTCCTTTTACTGAAAAAGGAGAAAGAGTTACAGAGTTGTTAGCATTGGTACACACAGACGTATGTGGACCTATGACAACGAATGCACGAGGAGGGAATTCTTATTTTATTACTTTCACTGATGATCATTCTAGATTTGGATATGTGTATTTAATGAAATACAAATCTGAATCGTTTGAAAAGTTCAAAGAATTCAGAAGTGAAGTAGAGAAGCAAACTGATAAGAGTATTAAGATTATTCGATCGGATCGAGGAGGGGAATACTTAACCAATGAGTTTCTCAATTGTCTCAAAGAAAATGGTACAATCTCACAATAGACTCCACCAGGGACGCCACAGTTGAATGGTGTATCTGAAAGGAGAAATTGAACATTGTTGGACATGGTTCGTTCCATGATGAGTTTTACCGACCTCCCAGTATCCTTCTGGGGTTATGCCCTAGAATCGGCTGCATACCTACTTAACAAGGTACCTACCAAATCCGTCCCAAAGACCCCATATGAGATATGGACAGAAAGTAAACCAAATCTTAAACATGTTAAGACTTGGGGTTGTCCAGCTTATGTCAAAAGGTTTGAGCAAGATAAGTTGAAGATTAGATCCGACAAGTGTAGATTTGTGGGATACCCTAAAGAAACATCAGGGTATTATTTCTATCACCCGACTGATCAAAAGGTGTTTGTTGCGAAACACGTTGCCTTCTTGGAAAAGGAGTTTATCCTTGAAGGGGTCAGTGGGAGTAAGATATATCTTGAAGAAGTTCAAGAACCACAAAATACTATGGATCAAAGTCAGGTACCTGACCAAGTAGAAGAACCTACTGTACCACTACCTATTCGTAAATCTGGAAGAGTACCGAAGATACCTGATAGGTATGGATTCATCATAGAGGATGATGATGAGGTACGCATCATAGATGATGATGATCCATTGATTTACGAAGAGGCTATGAGTAGTGAAGACTCAGAGAAATGGCAAGAAGCCATGAAATCCGAGATGAACTCCATGTATGAAAACCAAGTATGGACTTTGGTTTCACCACCTGAGGGCATTAAGCCTATTGGGTGTAAATGGGTCTTTAAGAGAAAGGCTGGAGCAGATGGCAAGGTAGAGACCTATAAGGCCCGACTGGTTGCAAAAGGTTTCAAACAAAGATAAGGAATTGACTATGATGAAACCTTCTCACTAGTAGCTATGCTCAAGTCCATTCGGATTTTGCTTGCAATTGCAGCTTATTATGACTACGAGATCTGGCAAATGGACGTGAAAACGGCCTTACTCAATGGAGAGCTTGAGGAGAATGTATATATGATACAGCCAGAGGGTTTTGTTTCAACGGTTGGAACAAACCAAGTCTGTAAGCTACAAAGATCCATTTATGGATTGAAGCAAGCTTCTCGAAGATGGAACATCCGTTTTGATGAGATAATCAAAAGGTTTGATTTTATCAAAAATGAGGATGAACCATGTGTGTACAAGAAGGTTAGTGGGAGCGCTGTTTCATTCCTTGTATTATATGTTGATGACTGATAGGGAATGATGTTCCTATGCTACAGTCGATCAAAATTTGGTTATCTAAACACTTCTCCATGAAGGACTTGGGTGAGGCATCCTATATTTTGGGGATAAAGATCTATAGAGATAGATCTAAAAGGATGCTTGGCTTGACCCAAGGAAAGTACATTGAATCGATGCTAAAGAGGTTTAGCATGGAAGATTCCAAGAGAGGTCTCATGCCGATGAGCCATGGAATACATCTCTCCAATAAACAGGCCCCAAAGACACCTGAGGAGAGAAACCGAATGAGTAAGATTCCTTATGCTTCAACAATAGGATCTATCATGTACGGTATGATATGTACTAGATTAGATGTCGCTCATGCACTTAGTGTAATAAGCAAATATCAGTCGAATCCAGGAGAAGAGCACTGGAAGGCAGTGAAGAACATCCTAAAGTACTTGAGAAGAACTAAGGATGTGTTTCTTGTCTACGGTGGGTCTGAATTAAAACTAGAGGGCTATACAAACTCAAGTTTTCAAACGGACCAAGATGACTATAAATCCGTTTCAGGGTATGTGTTTACCATAAACGGTGGCGCAGTGAGTTGGAAGAGTTTCAAGCAGCAAACAGTTGCTGATTCAGTGATAGAGGTAGAGTACATAGCTGCAAGTGAAGCTGCAAAGGAAGTTGTTTAGATGAAGAAGTTCATAACTGAACTTGGAGTGGTTCCTAGCATTAGAGGAGCCGTACCTTTATTCTATGACGACACCGGAGCTGTTACGCAGGCTAAGGAACCCAGGCCTCATCAGAAATCCAAACACGTGTTGCGACGGTTTCATTTGATTAGAGAAATCATTGGAAGAGGAGATGTCACCCTGGAGCGTGTGGATTCTCAAGATAACATTGCAGATCCATTTACTAAAGCTTTAACACAACAACAGTTTGATCGACACTTAGAGAAGATGGGTATTAGATATCATGGCGATTGGCTTTAGTGCAAGTGGGAGATTGAAAGTAGTATGCACACAAGCCAATCATATTTGATATGATGTAGCATATACTTTGTAATCTTATTCATTTATTAATAAAAGAATTGATTTTCTTAAAAGGCATTTTATATTATCTACATAGTACTGTTATATTAAATGTGATAAACCCATAGTTTTGAGCAATGCTTTTAGAATCATGATGGTGATCATGCTAATGAGATCTAAATTCTAGATAGCTCACAAATTAAAATTGTTCCTAATCGTTGGATTACTAAATTGGGGATTAGTGAATCCGGATAGATTAGTACATACGTTGCTTGCTCTTAGGAAGAGGATGATTGATCTCATAATCATTTGTGTGGAGACACTAAAGCAAGTATGTCGGTACTTATTAGAGAATAAGTTCACTGAACGTGACTCGCTAAGGAATACCTAATGGAGTTTTACTCGCCTGTCAATAGGAATTCCTCTAGTGATAGTAGTACAAGTGATCCTTGGACTTGAGATCATCATAGTATCTTGTGTATGATGAGTTATACTTTGACATGTCCCTTAAGACCTTTGGGGTATATCAAAGGGTATGATTGGGTATAATAAGTAGTCCTTGGCCAAGGCAGAATGAAATTAGAAAGGAGTTTCTAATTTACATTATTTAGAGTTGTGCATTTGGGAATCGAAATGCATATAATTAAATAAAATAAGACTTGACAGTAAATCCATATCTTATATTTAATTGGAACATTGTATGGTAGAAGGATTGAATTGTACGGTAACTATTTACTCAAAGGTTCTTTTGTGATTAATGTTGAAATCTATATTATCTGGAAAGTCGTTGATCGCTAAGGGGGCTTACCCTTATGGTAGAATAAATATTATTTATTTAAATGAATTAAATAGTTTAATTTATTTATTTAAATAAGATTAGAATTGTTCTAATTGATTTATTTACAACCGGTTTAATATGGAGAACCTAAAGGGTCACACCGCAAAAGGAAAATATTTATTTAAGAACTAAATGACATAATTGTAATAATAAGTTAAGTGTATTTAATTTAGTCTATGGAGATAGAATAAATTAAATAGCTTAATATTTATTGTTTAATATTTTGGAAATATTAAATATAAATTAATAAGAGGAGTCTTATTATTATTACTATTACTATTATTTAATTCCTAATAGGGATTGAGAATTAATTAATAGAACTATTATTTATTTCCTAATAGGGACTGGGAATTAATTAATAGAAGTACTCTCTCACGAATTCCTAATTGGATTAGGAGCATAATTAATTAAAGGAGTTTAATTAGAATATAAACCCTAATCCTAAATAGTTTAGGGAAGGGTTATTCCTACATCTATAAATAAGAAGAGTCTTATCATAGATTAGGGTTACACACTCTTGCATTAGATTGTGGAGAGTACTTGCAATTTCTATAGAGATAGAAACTAGGGTTTTGCCAAACACCCAACTTCTTGAATACTTGTTCTTCCTTAGTGGATCACCTCTAGAGGCCAAACACTTGGGTGGCTAACGTTGATCAAAGGAAGGAATCACACTGTTGAATTCGAGGAGAACACGAAGGACTAGGAGTTGAACTTGTACCCGAGGAAGCTTTGTTCTACGAGGGTATAATTCTTATTCTCTTTCTCTTTCGTTAATATCGTTAATTGAGCACATTGATCGATCATGGTGATGGTTTGTATAAAAATTTTAAAATCCGTTTTATCGCGCTTCCGCACTATTTATGTAATTTGATTGCATGTTCGCGCTATATACAAACCTAACACGTGATTCACACGGATCATGAATCGTTGAAATACTTGAAAGGACAACATAAGTTGAACAAAAGACACGCAAGGTGGATGGAGTTTATTGAGACATTTTCGTACGTCATCCGATACAAACAGGGTAAGGAAAATGTTGTTGCTGACGCTCTTTCGAGAAGGTACGTGTTATTGAATACTCTTGATACAAAATTGCTTTGGTTTGAACGAATTAAAGAGTTGTATGCTAATGACTTTGAATTTTGTGAAGAGTTTAAATCATGTGAAAAGAATGTTGTAGGTAAATACTTTAAAGTTGATGGTTTTCTGTTTCAAGAAAATAAGCTATGTATACCTGCATGTTCTTTGCGTAAGTTGTTGGTTAGAGAGTCACATGGGGGAGGTCTGATGGGTCATTTTGGTGTTGAAAAGACTTTATCTGGTTTAAAAGAGCATTTTTATTAGCCACATATGAAACGAGACGTGGAAAGAATTTGTGATAAATGCATTACGTGTAAGTAGGCTAAGTCTCGTGTTCAACCTCATGGATTGTATACACCATTGCCTATATCTAGTGAACCTTGGATTAATTTGTCTATGGATTTTGTATTGGGTTTACCTAGGTCTAAGCGTGGTCATGCTTCTATATTTGTGGTCGTGGATAGATTTTGTGAGATGGCACATTTTATTCCATGTCACAAAACTGATGATGCATCCCATATTGCTGATTTGTTCTTTAGAGAAATTATACGTTTGCATAGCATGCCTAGAACAATTGTTTCAGATAGAGATTCTAAATTTTTGAGTTATTTTTGGAAGACATTATGGTGTAAGTTAGGTACTAAATTGTTATTTTTCACTACTTATCACCCACAAACTGATGGTCAAATAGAAGTAGTTAATAGAACTTTATCTGCATTGTTAAGGGCTATTATCAAAAAGAACATTAAAGTTTGGGAAGAGTGTCTACTGCATGTTGAGTTTGCTTATAATAGATCTGTTCACTCTGCTACATAATTTTCACCATTCGAAATTGTATATGGTTTTAATCCGTTAACTCCATTGGATTTATTACCATTACCTTTGTCTGAATATACTAACATGGATGGAAAGAAAAAGGCTGAATTTGTTAGGCAGATACATGAGAAGGCGAGACTCAACATTGAAAGGAGGACGGAGTAGTATGCGAAATAGGCCAACAAGGGTCGACGTCAAATGATTTTTGAACCGGGAGAATGGGTGTGGTTACATTTGCGGAAGGAAAGATTCCCAGCTCAAAGACGGTCTAAATTTCTTCCAAGAGGAGATGGTCCATTTCAAGTTCTCGAGCGCATCAATGATAATGCCTACAAATTGGATTTGCCTGGTGAGTATAACGTTAGTGTAACTTTCAACGTTACTGATCTTAGTCCGTTTGATGTAGGTGACGATTTGAGGACAAATCTTTCTCAAGAGGAGAGGTATGATGAGGGCATCCTTGGTTTGGGAACGAATGATAATCATAGAGCGGATCCTATGTGCATGCCGGATGGGCCTGTAACAAGAGCTCAGGCTAAACGATTCAAGAAAGGCCTTAATAGATTGATACAAGGCATGTGGAGCGAGGATAGATCAAGTGTAGAGTTCGAGGAGCAGGATTCTAAGGCTTTGCATTTGGTCATGATGATACAAGCAAACACGCCAACGTTGGGAACGATGGAAACGAGAGAAGACAAAAATTTCCAAGTTGCAGAGTTCTCGCCCCGGCGAGAAAATCAAAGCTAAAGTTCTCGCCCCGGCGAGAACCTCTCTGTCCATTCTCGCCCCAGCTGAAAGTAGTATGCACACAAGCCAATCATATTTGATATGATGTAGCATATACTTTGTAATCTTATTCATTTATTAATAAAAGAATTGATTTTCTTAAAAGGCATTTTATATTATCTACATGATGCTGTTATATTAAATGTGATAAACCCATAGTTTTGAGCAATGCTTTTAGAATCATGATGGTGATCATGCTAATGAGATCTAAATTCTAGATAGCTCACAAACTAAAATTGTTCCTAATCGTTAGATTACTAAATTGGGATTAGTGAATCCGGATAGATTAGTACATACGTTGCTTGCTCTTAGGAAGAGGATGATTGATCTCATAATCATTTGTGTGGAGACACTAAAGCAAATATATAGGTGCTTATTAGAGAATAAGTTACAACTGAGTAGTCCTTGGCCAATGCAGAATGAAATTAGAAAGGAGTTTCTAATTTGCATTATTTAGAGTTGTGCATTTGGGAATCGAAATGCATATAATTAAATAAAATAAGACTTGACAGTAAATTCATGTCTTATATTTAATTGGGATATTGTATGGTAGAATGATTGAATTGTACGGTAACTATTTACTCAAAGGTTCTTTTGTGATTAATGTTGAAATCTATATTATCTGGAAAGTCGTTGACTGCTAAGGGGGCTTACCCTTATTGTAGAATAAATATTATTTATTTAAATGAATTAAATAGTTTAATTTATTTGTTTAAATAAGATTAGAATTGTTCTAATTGATTTATTCACAACCGGTTTAATATGGAGAACCTAAAGGGTCACACCGCAAAAGGAAAATATTTATTTAAGAACCAAATGACATAATTGTAATAATAAGTTAAGTGTATTTAATTTAGTCTATGGAGATAGAACAAATTAAATAGCTTAATATTTATTATTTAATATTTTGGAAATATTAAATATAAATTAATAAGAGGAGTCTTATTATTATTATTACTAATACTATTATTTAATTCCTAATAGGGATTGGGAATTAATTAATAGAACTATTATTTATTTCCTAATAGGGATTGAGAATTAATTAATAGAAGTACTCTCTCATGAATTCCTAATTGGATTAGGAGCATAATTAATGAAAGGAGTTTAATTAGAATATAAACCCTAATCCTAAATAGTTTAGGGAAGGGTTATTCCTACATCTATAAATAAGAAGAGTCTTATCATAGATTAGGGTTGCACGCTCTTGCATTAGATTGTGGAGAGTATTTGCAATTTCTATAGAGATAGAAACTAGGGTTTTTCCAAACACCCAAGTTCTTGAATACTTGTTCTTCCTTGGTGGATCACCTCTAGAGGCCAAACACTTGGGTGGCTAACGTTGATCAAAGGAAGGAATCACACCGTTGAATTCGAGGAGAACACGAAGGACTAGGAGTTGAACTTGTACCCGAGGAATCTTTGTTCTACGAGGGTATAATTCTTATTCTCTTTCTCTTTCGTTTATATCGTTAATTGAGCACATTGATCGATCATGGTGATGGTTTGTATAAAAATTTTAAAATCCGTTTTATCGCGCTTCCGCACTATTTATGTAATTTGATTGCATGTTCGCGCTATATACAAACCTAACACCAGCCTAATCTTTTCTCACCCCGGCCAAGACCTCTCTGGCCATTCTCGCCCCGGCAAGAACTTCAGTACAAATCTCTCGCCCCGGCGAGAATAGTCAATTTTGGTTGGCGCATTTTTCGAGGTAGACGCGTTTTTGACAATTTATAACGCGGATTTCTTCCTTAATTTTAAGGATTTCAGTATATTTTCATAATTCTATTGTAATTAGGATATTTTAAGATAGGATTTTAATTCCAAGTCAATTGTTATTTCCTTTTTGGATTCTAGGGTTTCATAATTAGTATAAATCAGAGAGGTTTAGGAAGCTTAGAAACCCGTTCGAGATTTGTTAGATGGAAATACCTATTTGTGACTATTACATTTGCATATTTTCCATATAGTTTAGGAAGCTTAGAAACCCGTTCGAGATTCACTTAATAGAAGTGAATCTCGAATAGTCCCCATTTTGGGAGTGTTTCTGAATGTTTCGATCTCACTTAGGTCGGTGTTAACGGCTTGAGGACGTCTTCATATTTTAAGAATTTTCGTCAAATGTCTCTTCATGTTCTTTGAGTGGAGATAAAGTTTGGAACTTCATATGTATGTATAGACATTAACCATCATGTTTGTGTTTTGTTTTTCCTCATATGTAGCACCTTGTAGTGTATAGACCAAGATGTCTGTAGATCGAAGTTGGATGGAACGTAGGGTCGCCACTGATAAGAGTGGGCTTAGCTCTGAGTACCGTACTGGGGTTGAAGAGTTTCTCAATTTTGCATTTGAGCAAGTTAGCGGCGATGAGATTAGATGTCCTTGTAAGAGGTGTGTGAATGAAGTGTGGAAGGAAAGGAGTGATGTCATGTGCGACCTATTTGCGTATAGGTTCAAGCAGGGTTATAGTACATGGATCTATCATGGGGAAACCTGGATAAATGAACATGAATCTATGCCGGAATCCAGAGGTGACGAAACCTTTGACTGTAGTAACATGATAGTCGAAGCTGCTGGTTCATTCTTCCAGTGGAATACTCACAGGGATGACAGAAGCATTGAGCAAGAGCCGAATGACGGGGCTAAGGGTTTCTATCAGTTATTGCACAAATCAGCGACGCCACTGTATGAGGGACACGAAAAGCACACCGTCTTATCCGCAGTGACTAAGCTTTTACATTTCAAGAACGAGCATGACTGCAGTGAGAGGGGTTTTAACGAACTGCTTAACATTGTGCAGGAGTTCTTACCGGCTGGCAATAAGTTACCGGAATCATACTACGAAGTGAAGAAACTGGTCAAAAGACTCAATCTAGGGTATGAGAAGATTGATGCTTGTGAGAATGACTGTATGTTATATTACGGTGATGACAATAAATATAAGAGGATATGTGATATCTGCGGTACAAGTAGATACTATGAATAACGCAAGAAAAAGGGAAAAGACGTGCCCAGAAAGATCTTACGTTACTTTCCTATTGCACCGAGGCTTCAATGGTTGTTCATGTCAACACATACCGCCGAGTATATGAGGTGGCACTCAACACGGGAAATAGTCGAGGGTCAACTGAGGCACCCGGCAGATGGGCTTGAGTGGAAAAATTTTGACAACAAGCACCTCTCATTTGCTAAAGAGGTTCGGAATGTTAGGCTTGGACTTGCTACGGATGGCTTTAATCCATTTAATGGGTCTTACACCAAGCCTTACTCAACCTGGCCAGTGATTATTGTTGTGTATAACCTTCCACCTTCGATGTGTATGAAAGATCCTTATATGTTCATGCCTTTATTGATTCCGGGTGATAAGAGTCCAAGTAAAGACATCAATGTCTACCTCAGGCCATTAGTAGATGAGTTGAAGATGTTGTGGGATACAGGGGTTCAAACTTATGACGTATCTCTTAAAGAGAACTTTGACATGAGGGCAGCTTTACTGTGGACCATAAATGACTTTCCGGCGTTGGGAATGATCAGTGGATGGTCGACCCATGGGAGTTTGTCATGTCCCGTGTGCATGGGGTCAGTTAAAGCTATGCGGCTCAAACATGGGGGGAAATTTAGTTTATTTGCAACTTCCAGACAGTTTTTGCCGATTGAACATCGTTATCGAAGAATGACTAGACAATTTAATCAGAAATCAGAGAAACGTCAAGTACCTGACCGTCTTTCTGGTACATCAGTGTTGAGCTGGATTAATAGCTTGAATTTTCCACCTCCAGGGAAGAATCATAGATTAGAGCGAGCTCATGGGTATGGTAAGCTTCACAACTGGACACATCGGTGTATGTTCTTTGAGTTGCCGTATTGGGCTACACTCTGCATTCGTCATTGTCTAGATCCGATGCATACCGAAAAGAATGTATTTGATAATATTTTTTATACAGTGCTAAATGCCAGTGGTAGAACAAAGGACAACAACAAGTTGAGGCTTGATTTGGCAGAAATGAACATGAGGGAACATTTGTGGTTGTATGAGGAGGGTGGTAAGACAATTATGCCTAAAGCTGATTATACTTTGACCAGGGAACAATTGATATTGATATGTAATTGGATTAGTGGTCTGAAGCTTCCAGATGGATATTCTTCAAATATAGCAAGGTGTTGTAAAGTCGAAGAGCTGAAGTTTCGGGGTCTAAAAAGTCATGATTGTCATGTATTCATGCAGAAGTTGATCCCCGTGGCATTTATGGACTTTTTGCCGAAACGTGTGGTAGAAGCACTGACAGAGTTTTCTAACTTCTTTAGAGATCTATGCTTGACGGAGCTCCAATTCAAAGACATAGATAAAATGGAGAGGCAGATAGTGGAAATACTATGCAAGTTAGAAATGATCTTCCCTCCATCGTTTTTTGATTCAATGGAGCATTTGCCTATTCACCTTCCATACGAAGCCAAGTTTGGTGGTCCCGTGCAATATAGATGGATGTATCCATTTGAGAGGTAGTGACATTACTATTTTTTTACATATTGTTAAAACATTGCAAACCCGCATGATCAATGTATACGTGCCCTTAATATAGGTATATGCGTCGTCTAAAGCAAAAGGTGAAAAATAGAGCCCGTGTAGAGGGTTCAATTGCTGAAAGTTATGTCATGGAGGAGCTTGTTAATTTCTGCTCGTTGTACTTTGAGCCGAATGTTTAGAGGAGACACAATCGTTTACGTCGGAACGAGGCTGTTGCACCTGAGCTGAACACGGAAGATTTAACGGCCTTTAGTCATCCGGTACAACCATTCGGGGGAAAAAAAAGGCGATTCTTGACTGATAGTGAGTATGCAGCTGCCACATTGTATGCACTTGTAAACATAAATGAAGTTGCGCCATACATTAAGTAAGTAGCGACTACTATGTCGTTTGTACCTGTTAAAAGTTCTTTGCATAATAATGTCGTATATAATTGTACTGCAGTCAATATGATGCTGAGATACGTGAAGCAAATCCGAGTATATCGGACGGGGAATTAGAAAATTTGAGGAATAGAGAATTTGTGCAATGGTTTAAAGATGTAGTAAGTATCATAAATTGATTTCTAAATGCATTTACCCTCATTAATGAATCTTATGGCCTAATTAATTTTATAATATGTTGTGTTCCGGTACTTTAGGTCCTCATAGATGATAAAGCTGACATCCGGCTTAAGCTTATAGCCGACGGACCTGAAAGATCTGTAGATACTTATACATGCTGCATTGTCAACGGTTACAGATTTAAGTGTTGCGATATTGGGGAATTCACTTCATCTGATTCTGGAGTTGTGGTTAAAGGTAGCTGCTACGATAATCTTTGGGATGACTGGTATGGACGACTGCTAAAAGTAGTCGTTCTCAAATATTGGGGTAAAAAAGAGTTAGTTTGCTTCAATTGTCATTGGTTTGATGTCGAAAATGGAGTTAGAGTTGATAAAAATTCAGGACTGGTGACAGTAAATGTTAAGTCAAAACTAAACTCAAACGAGCCATTTATTTTAGCAAGTCAAGCAACGCAGGTATACTACGCACGGGGTGTTAAGAATCCTACAAGCTCATGGTATACTGTTATAACCACCAAAGCTCGTGGTTTTCAAGGCACATCTCCTCGTCCAGACGATGAACCATTACAAGTTGAGTCTACTAGTGTCACACTTACTGATGTGACTGTTATTAGTGAGTCTAGTGAAGATGAAGATGATGTCGTCGCTGTGGAAAGTGGAGACGATGTTGTTGATGATGAAGATATACATGAAGAGTTTGTTGAGGATGACGAGGATGGTGATGACAGCGAGAATGAAGAGCTACTGCGCGAAGATGACGATTCTGATATTGATGGATTTGATGATATAAATGATTAGGAGTATGTACTACTTATGTCTATTTACTTGTACCTATATGTAATAGTTTGTAGTATTGCAATCATGATGGTGTAACATATTCGATTCTATTAATTAAGTTGCAAAATTATTATGATTACAAAAGTCCTATAATATTTTGTTTTCCTATTTACAGTTACATATATGGCTCGTACACCACACAACGATCGTGGTGGGCGAGCTGGTAGTACAGGCCGTGGGGGCCGTGGAGGTAGAGGGAGTGATGATCAGCCCGGATCTTCATGTACAATTACTTGTTAAGTTCTTTTATGTCTTACTTTTTTCTTATATAGTATTGTCATGATATTCAGTTATATAAAAATGAACACATATTGCACTACATATAGGTGCGCGTCCTAGGCCTCCGCGGGGACTAGCACGTGGCTTGCTAGGGAATCCCCCCCAGGCGCCTCATATATGCCGTGTCGGGACTAACAGGTAATTTCATTATATGTTTATATCATTTTACAGTTGTTTTACATAAAATCCTGCATGTATATATACTTTAGAATTTACAAATGTATTAATTTCAATTGTAGTATCCTTGACGCGACGCCAAGGAACACGTTGCTTGGGATCGTGCGCAATCGATTCTCAAGCGCGTGGATGAGGTGGGCAGATGTGGATGACCGCACACGTCAGCTGATTATCGATGAGTTTCGGGTAAAATGTCATTATATTACATTTGCATGTTTTTTTTATATATTTCTTGGTTTATGTTGTATACTTAGCTTAATAATGTATAATGTGCAGAGATATTACCGATTTGAGGACGGTCAAGAAGCTCATGGCATGACTGTGCTTCAGAAATATCTAGAGATGAACTGGCACAAGTGGGTCCACGAGTGGAAGAAGAAAGCCTAGAACAGGATGATAGATGGACAGACGCTTAGAGATGTCCGCCCGGATTTTCTTGGTGCCGCGGTTTGGGAGCAGATGTGCAGTATCTGGGAGGGAGCTGATTTCCAGAAGAAGTCGGCACAGCGTACAGCAGCCCGCCAGCAGAGTCGCCTGCCCCATTGCACAGGCTCTCAGTCGTACGACCTTTTTCGGGAGAGGCTCAAGGATACTCTGCAGCGCCCACCTACCCGATTAGAGTTTTGGTGGCACGCCCATCAAAAGAAAGAAGATGGTGGTTATATCTCACCTGAGACAGAGGGCATTGCTGTAAGTGATGTTATCCTTTTAATTTAAGTGATATTTTTATTCATGAAATTCGTATTATAATTCTATAAACAATTATGCTTTTCATATTGTTATATATTCTTTTTCAGCGACGGTTCGAGACACTCGCAGCGGAGCGGAGCAGCCAGAGGACGGATGGCGTCATAGATGCCGAGACCCGCGAGGCTGAGGAGCTGGAGGACTGGCTGCAGGCTACAGGGGGACCGAAGAAGGGTAGAGTTGTGGGCATTCCACGGGTCCCGGCCTACACATTAGTGCCTGCTGCGCGAGCTAGGAGTCGCCCTCCCACCGGAGCAGGTGGTGCGAGTGGATCAGGTGCTGGCCCTTCATTATCCGACAGCTTCTTCCGGCGGATCGTCGAGGGGTGCATGGAGAGCAATGCTATACAATCAGGCGCACCATCCCGCCAGCGTATCTACCAGCTTGCTCAGGAGGTCATCCACGGCTCCATCGATCCGGATGCATCTGCCGACGAGATGATGGGTCTGGTCCGAGAGGAAGCCGTTCGTGTATGTGCGGTTGTCTTGGCCAACCTCTTTCCTTCACATATTCGAGAGGTAAATATAATTATTGATGTCTGTCTTTATTTAATTCACGGGTTTTCAAATTATATTGCTGATATAAACCCCCTTATACTTACGTTTGCCGAACTTGTATAAAATAAAGAAAAACTTAGAATAATAGTCGAAAAAGAGGCCAAAACCCACCTCGGGCGTATAACCAACACGAAACTGTAGACGTAGCACCTCATACATATTTGGGACACGTCAGAACTTACGGAACTCGATTCCGAGATCCGGAGGCCGAGTTATCAGCTAGTTTGCCGAAATTGTATAAAATAAAGAAAAACTTAGAACAATAGTCGAAAAAGAGGCCAAAACCCGCCTCGGGCGTCAAACCAACACGAAATCGTAGACGTAGCACCTCATAGATATTTGGGACACGTCAGAACTTACGGAACTCGATTCCGAGATCCGGAGGCCGAGTTATCAGCTCGTTTGCCGAACTTGTATAAAATAAAGAAAAACTTAGAACAATAGTCGAAAAAGAGGCCAAAACCCGCCTCGGGCGTCAAACCAACACGAAACCGTAGACCTAGCACCTCATAGATATTTGGGACACGTCAGAACTTACGGAACTTGATGAGTGTGTTTTATATACACAAATTGGGTACTTTTTAGCCTTAATAATTTGTAAGTCTTTAGCTATTTCGTATGGTTTTATGTGTTTTCATCTTATTGTTGTGTAATGTACTTTTGTAGTACTTTTATATGTATTTGTGTGCTTTTATGTGTTTTTACGTTGTTTTGTAGGTATTGAAATAAAGGCCCCTTGAACCGTTACGTTTTTGGCTCGAATCTAGCATTTCCGCTGCTTGTTTCTCAATTTGACTCATGATGCAATCCGAATCTCTCAAAACGCAAAGAACGAATGTTGTAGATTTTGATCTTAGCTTTCCAGAACGTCCGGAATCATCCAATTTGAAGTTCGTATGAGAGAGTTATGGTCCTTTTACCATCGGATTTCGCATGAATTTTACACAGCATCTGCTTCGGGGCCAATTTGCGCCATGCTCTGGCCATTATCTCGTCGAGCTCCAGTTATGGAAGTTGTAGGCTCCTTCTTAGCTTTCCATAGCCTCCTTAAACGCCTTAACCCGAGTTTGGACGAAGAAATTATGACCATTTTACCAACAGACATCGAAACTATCTCGCGGTACAGAGCGCCGCCGGGGCGAGCCCATCGTCGGGGCGACGGATTTTAGGCCAAAATCGTCGCCGGGGCGAGAAACGCTTCTGATTCAGCGAATCTTTTGGTCCAAAACTCGGGAAATGCTAGGGTTTTGCATAAGGCATTATAAATACAACATGTAGCCTCCATTTTAACATATCCTAGAGTTCCAAAATCAGATTTAGAGAGAGAGAGAGAGGAAGCTTGGAGCAAAAAGAGGGAGGCCATGGCCATTGGCCATGGTTCTTCTAAAGCTTGGAGGAGCTTCAATGGAGGTGCTTCAATGGAGTTTCATCCAACAACAATGGGGAAGCCATCCTTTATCTTTCTTTTTCTTTTTCCTCTATATAACTAGTTTTTAATCTAAGATTGTAATTGAACCCATTGCTTTGTTTGAATTGATTTTCTCTTCCTTTTGATTATTGTTGCTCATATGAATTGGTTATCATAACATATGCTTATGGATTAATTGCTTGGCTAGTAATTACCTTAAACCTATATGAACTTGACAAACTCATTATAGTGTTGAGACCTAGTTATGATATCATACGAAAGTTAAAGATTGTTGTGGGTGATTAATAAAGATTTAGTGACGTGCGTCTTGTTGATTATCCTCAATAATAGGTAACTTGATAGTATTTAGGATAGACCTATACCTAGATACCGTGTGCAACCAATGGAGAATCTAATCTTAATGACTTCCTTTGTGAAAGTTGGTAATTGAAAGGGTGGTTGATGAGATTTAGTGACATGTGTCTTGTTAGTTATTCTTGAAATTGGTCTCTTGATAGTGTGTAGGATAGACATATACCTACATGCCGCATTAGAAAGATTCGTAATTGACCATCGATAGAGGCTCTTACGTAATTGTGATTTCTCGGATGTCAATTCGATGTGATTAATTGATCTAAAAGGGGAGTTAAGATATTTGAACAAAGCATTGCACGCCAAGTGTTTGACAAAATGCTTGAATGGGGAAAATTATAATCATAGAACTTTATCTATCTATTTATCTTATTTATATGTCATGCAATTTAGTTGTAACCTCTATTTATCTCTCAAATCCAAGAGTTTGATTTAGATCGAGCCGATATTGAATTAGTCATTGGGCATACATTAGAGTTAATTCCCTGTGGGTTCGACAACTCTACTTACTCTTTATTACTTGTTGACCGCGTATACTTGCGCGTAAATTGTTCATATACAAATCGGACAACAAGTTTTTGGCGCCGTTGCCGGGGAATTATTCTTCTAATCTTTTTCCAATATTAATTTCAATTGATTTGATCTTAATTTGAACTTGTATTTATGTTTTAAATAAAGTCGAGTCGAGGACTATAAACCCAACGCTTCTTGGGAGGCAACCCAAGTTTTTTTTTGTTTTGCTTTTGATTTTGTTTGATTGCATTATAGGTTGTTTAATTGCATTTTAATTTCTTTAATTGTTTGTAGGTATCGAGCACTAAGCAATTTGGATTGCGCCCCAACTTTGAGCACTTGAAAGATGATATCAATGACGCTTGACACGTCCTCACAGAAGTTCTTTGTTTTACTTTTTCCTATCTTAGACATTGAGGACAATGTCCATTTTAAGTTTGGGGGTAGTACTTTGTATTTGTGTGTTTTTAATTTAGTTTTTATGTGACTTAAGATATGTATTTTTGTTCAAAAAAAAAAAATTTATTTTTAGGATGTGTCTCTTGAGCATTGTTTTAATTTGATTTGAACTACAATTCATGGTCGATGATAAAAACTTGATTGAATAGTTTCTAACTCATAGAAAATGGATAAATGTTGCTTAGTCCTTGTGCGTAATCGTTATTGTTGGTTATTATTTAGCTTATGCGTCCTTTCACTCTTTTGCACCTATCCATGAGTATTGAGCTAGTTGTATGCTTAGAGAAGGCTTTTATAACCAAATGCTTATGGGAAATATCTATAAACTCTTGAACTCGTTTAAACATCACTCGAAGCAAGGTGTCCAAATTTGTTGTGTTTGAATTGTTGGTCATGTGGTGAGTTGAGATGGAGCGTAAAACGCACTCACTCATGGACACATGCGTAGGAGAGATAGAGCGTAAAACGCACTCTCTTATAATTGTGATTAAAGAAAGAAAATTGTATATTTCAAATCTTGTGTTAAGTTGAGATGGAGCGTAAAACGCACTCACACACAAGAGTGGACTTAGGATAAGATGGAGCATAAAATGCACTTACCTAGAGTCTTTTGATTTTAAATTTTTGGAAATTGTGATTTGTATACCTTTGTATTGAGTGATGTGTTAAGCATGTAGTTTTTATGGTTTATTTTGATTATTTCATAAGGTAATGTGGTTGCATAGCGTCATCCGAGCTTGATTGGTTTAGTGCTATTGGGTACTCACACACACACGGAAGAGACCTAAAGCAAGCTATAACTAGCTAATTGTAAATCTAGACTTGCAACGTTTTGAAAGTTTCCTTGAGTTTTCACGTGTTTATGCTTTGAGACCATTGTTTAAACTTATTAACTCATTGCTCAAGATAGGTTTTATTTAGAAATGTTTAATTTTTATAGTTTGTGTGTTTTTCTTGAGGACAAGCAAAGGTTTAAGTTTGGAGGTATTTGATGAGTGTGTTTTATATACACAAATTGGGTACTTTTTAGCCTTAATAATTTGTAAGTCTTTAGCTATTTCGTATGGTTTTATGTGTTTTCATCTTATTGTTGTGTAATGTACTTTTGTAGTACTTTTATATGTATTTGTGTGCTTTTATGTGTTTTTACGTTGTTTTGTAGGTATTGAAATAAAGGCCCCTTGAACCGTTACGTTTTTGGCTCGAATCTAGCATTTCCGCTGCTTGTTTCTCAATTTGACTCATGATGCAATCCGAATCTCTCAAAACGCAAAGAACGAAAGTTGTAGATTTTGATCTTAGCTTTCCAGAACGTCCGGAATCATCCAATTTGAAGTTCGTATGAGAGAGTTATGGTCCTTTTACCATCGGATGTTGCATGAATTTTACACAGCAGCTGCTTCGGGGCCAATTTGCGCCTTTCTCTGTCCATTATCTAGTCGAGCTCCAGTTATGGAATTTGTAGAGATCCTTCTTAGCTTTCCATAGCCTCCTTAAACGCCTTAATCCGAGTTTGGACGAAGAAGTTATGACCATTTTACCAACAGACATCGAAACTATCTCGCAGTACAGAGCGCCGCCGGGGCGACGGATTTTAGGCCAAAATCGTCGCCGGGGCGAGAAACGCTTCTGATTCAGCGAATCTTTTGGTCCAAAACTCGGGAAATGCTAGGGTTTTGCATAAGGCATTATAAATACAACATGTAGCCTCCATTTTAACATATCCTAGAGTTCCAAAATCAGATTTAGAGAGAGAGAGAGGAAGCTTGGAGCAAAAAGAGGGAGGCCATGGCCATTGGCCATGGTTCTTCTAAAGCTTGGAGGAGCTTCAATGGAGGTGCTTCAATGGAGTTTCATCCAACAACAATGGGGAAGCCATCCTTTATCTTTCTTTTTCTTTTTCCTCTATGTAACTAGTTTTTAATCTAAGATTGTAATTGAACCCATTGCTTTATTTGAATTGATTTTCTCTTCCTTTTGATTATTGTTGCTCATATGAATTGGTTATCATAACCTATGCTTATGGATTAATTGCTTGGCTAGTAATTACCTTGGGAACCTATATGAACTTGACAAACTCATTATAGTGTTGAGACCTAGTTATGATATCATACGAAAGTTAAAGATTGTTGTGGGTGATTAATAAAGATTTAGTGACGTGCGTCTTGTTGATTATCCTCAATAATAGGTAACTTGATAGTATTTAGGATAGACCTATACCTAGATACCGTGTGCAACCAATGGAGAATCTAATCTTAATGACTTCCTTTGTGAAAGTTGGTAATTGAAAGGGTGGTTGATGAGATTTAGTGACATGTGTCTTGTTAGTTATTCTTGAAATTGGTCTCTTGATAGTGTGTAGGATAGACATATACCTACATGCCGCATTAGAAAGATTCGTAATTGACCATCGACAGAGGCTCATACGTAATTGTGATTTCTCGGATGTCAATTCGATGTGATTAATTGATCTAAAAGGGGAGTTAAGATATTTGAACAAAGCATTGCACGCCAAGTGTTTGACAAAATGCTTGAATGGGGAAAATTATAATCTTAGACCTTTATCTATCTATTTATCTTATTTATATGTCATGCAATTTAGTTATAACCTCTATTTATCTCTCAAATCCAAGAGTTTGATTTAGATCGAGCCGATATTGAATTAGTCATTGGGCATAGATTAGAGTTAATTCCCTGTGGGTTCGACAACTCTACTTACTCTTTATTACTTGTTGACCGCATATACTTGCGCGTAAATTGTTCATATACAAATCGGACAACAGAACTCGATTCCGAGATCCGGAGGCCGAGTTATCAGCTCATTTGTCGAACTTGTATAAAATAAAGAAAAACTTAGAACAATAGTCAAAAAAGAGGCCAAAACCCGCCTCGGGCGTCAAACCAACACGAAACCGTAGACGTAGCACCTCATAGATATTTGGGACACGTCAGAACTTACGGAATTCGATTCTGAGATCCGGAGGCCGAGTTATCAGCTCGTTTGCCGAACTTGTATAAAATAAAGAAAAACTTAGAACAATAGTCGAAAAAGAGGCCAAAACCCGCCTCGGGCGTCAAACCAACACGAAACCGTAGACGTAGCACCTCATAGATATTTGGGACACGTCAGAACTTACGGAACTCGATTCCGAGATCCGAAGGCCGAGTTATCAGCTCATTTGCCGAACTTGTATAAAATAAAGAAAAACTTAGAACAATAGTCAAAAAAGAGGCCAAAACCCGCCTCGGGCGTCAAACCAACACGAAACCGTAGACGGAGCACCTCATATATATTTGGGACACGCCAGAACTTACGAAACGCGATTCTGAGATCCCGAGGCCGAGTTATCTGCTCGTTTGCCGAACTTGTATAAAATAAAGAAAAACTTAGAAGAATTATTTAAATATGCTCTCTTTTGGACTTCGTAATTAATATTTTAATTTTGTAGGGACTTGTTGATGAACCTCGTGGGGGTGGAGGTAGTGGCGAAGGCGACCGTCAGGCTGATGCTGATGATGCTACGGATGGTGGGACCGGCGGTGGTACGGGAGATGGCGATGATGATACCGGTACTCCTAATCTGGGGATATAGCTAGTGTTTATATTTTTATTTTCATGTATGTACAGATACAATTTTTGCGTTGTATAAACTAGGGTTTTGTATGTAATTCGGTTGATGATTTTTGTATCTACTAATATTTGATGGTTGATAGTAAAAGATTTGATGGTTATTGATTTGCGTTTTTTGAGGATTTTATTTATTTTTTGGAGTTGATAATAGTTACAATTATAACAGGTATTTGTACTTTTTAAAAATTTTTTTTTAAAAATAACAGATATATTAGTACTTACTCATTACCGACGGCGGTCATTGCCGACGGGAAATGCCGTCGCCATTGACTATTTTATATATAATTTATTATACTCTTTAGCGACGGCTTCGTCGACGGCTTCCCCGTCGCTAATAACTCACTGCCGACGGACGTGCCGTCGCCAATGACCCTGTCGCTAATGAGTGCTTTATCGACGGTCATCGACGGGAGCCACTAGCGACGACCTGTGGGGCGACGGCGGGGGCGACGGGGGTTGCCGTCGGCAATGACTCATTGGCGACGGCTTATGCGTCATTGGCGACGGCAATGCCCGTCGGCAATGACCCTTTTTTTGTAGTAGAAACTAGGGTTTTGCCAAATACCCAACTTCTTGAATACTTGTTCTTCCTTGGTGGATCACCTCTAGAGGCCAAACACTTGGGTGACTAACGTTGATCAAAGGAAGGAATCACACCGTTGAATTCGAGGAGAACACGAAGGACTAGGAGTTGAACTTGTACCCGAGGAAGCTTTGTTCTACGAGGGTATAATTCTTATTCTCTTTCTCTTTCGTTTATATCGTTAATTGAGCACAAGGATTGATCTTGGTGATGATTTGTATAAAATTTTAAAATCCGATTTTATCGCGCTTCCGCACTATTTATGTAATTTGATTGCATGTTCGCGCTATATACAAACCTAACAGTGGTATCAGAGCCTAATCTTGTGCTAATTATCGATTTTGATAATTCCATGTATGCTTGATATGCGATTGGATCGAAATTTTTGGGCAGAATAAAATTTTTTGAATCAGCGACACGGCGCAGCTACGTTGCCTCCAGTTCATTCTGGAGCGCAGCTACGCCGAAACTCAGAATCGGTTTTTTCTGGGGAGCAGCGCAGCTGCGCCGTTGTCCAGTTCATTCTAGGCGCAGCGCGGCTAGCAGAATCCAAATTTTTTTTTCCTTCAATTGAAATAAATGGTTTATTTAATTGATATAAGTTTAAAATAAAGATGTTTATTTTATCTGAAATAGGATTTCAGATTGCTAAAATTAAAGGAGTTTAATTTGGATTTGGTTTTTGATTAAAATAAAAGAGTTTATTTTGTTTCAAAAACTAAATATTAGCAAAACTTTTGCCCATTAATTGATATCAATGCATATATGGAATGGATATATTATTCATTAGATGAATGTTATTTATTGATACATATACAGATATGTATGATAATAAATAGGGATTGATTATGGACTGGTGACCAATGTGTGATTGGATTTATTTTAGTGGATGCTTGAATGTATGGGTTTTTATAAATGGGGTATGCGTACCTCGTCTTCTCTAATTTTTTCTTAATGTAAATTTTATCTCCCTCCTATGTACTTCCCCTTGACTGCTGATCAAGGTTTCTATTTATTGTAAATAGTTCATGTAATAGGAATACTTAGAATTAATTTTGAAGAATTGGAGACAAAGGAGCAAGGAGCGCATGAAGACCCGTTTGTATTGGAGCTCGGGTTTAAATATAATAGTTATATTTAAATTTAATTCTTGCACCCTAGATTTGACCTTTTGGTTCACTTGGTGGCTCTAGTGAACCAAACTAGAATAAAAGTCCATAATCAATCCGGGTAGAATATAGTATTCTATATGTGCATGCTTACTATATATATATTATATATTATCCAACATGCTTCGCATGTAAAATAATATGACGCGTATTTTATATATATATGTGCATGCGCGCTAATCAAGATGAGACTAATAATAACAAACCCCTTAAAGGAATCATATTAGGTCCTAAGCGTTCAAAGATATTTGGAATATCGAACGTCGCCTTCTAGCATGGTAAAGCAATAGAGTATTAAATATTTAATATGAGTTTGTTGTGTCACCACAAGGCAAGTATTAAATATTTAAGATGTTGCTTTATCACATTTGATGCTTATAAATAGACTGAACGATGCTGTTTTGTTGTGTCACCACAAGGACAGTGTTTTTCTTTCGAATATATGGAAGTGCTAGGTTGGACTTAACTTGGATAATTTTGATTCGGATGTGTCACCACTTGATCAAAATAATCTAAGAGGCGAAATATAAGGAGTTACATAGTGATGTAATTGACAATAGTTGTCCAGCTATTTATTTATATATCGCTTGTTGTGTCACCACAAGGCTATATACATTTGAAATGGGATCCTTAATCTCACTAGCAAATCTTTAATTAGAATTGCCGAACTATATAATGAGGGTAATATAGTTTGATGAAAATAGTGGGAGATACCAATTTAAAATAAAGACCTAATTTATTTTGGTAATTAATAAATTGAATGTATGCTAAAATGTTGTCCATTTCACATGCAGAATTTAAAAATGTCAAACTCACTCTCACTGCATAGCATACTTGATGCTAACAAACTGACCGGACCGAATTACACGGACTGGTTAAGGAATCTGAGAATTGTTCTCACTGCTGAAAAGATTTCTTATGTCCTAAATTCGCCAGTCCCTGCAAGTGTTGTAGAAACAGCCTCTGAGAAAGAGATTGCTACTTTCAGAAAGTGGCAAGATGATGCAATCTTGGCTCAATGCATCATGCTCGCATCCATGAGTAACGAGCTTCAGCGTCAGCATGAAACTATGGATGCTCCTACTATATTGCTGCATCTCAAAGAGTTGTATGGTGAGCAAAGTAGGACTGCTAGATATCAGATATCTAAGGAGCTCTTCCGATCTCGTATGACCGAGAGCACTGCTGTTGAGACTCATGTCCTTAAGATGATCAATCTGATTGAACAGCTTGGACAACTTGGGTTCGTGATGGATGGGGAGTTAAGCCAAGATTTGATCTTGCAGTCACTCCCGGACACCTTCTCACAATTTGTTGTGAATTTTCACATGAATAAGTTGGACGTCAGCTTGCCTGAGTTACTTAACATGTTGAAAACTGCTGAAGGTCATTTCTCATCCAACAAGAACCAAGTCTTACTTGTGGATGATTCTTCCAAGAAAAGGAAGAGACCAAGGTATCTTCTGAAAAGAAGAAAAACAAGAAGGCTAAGGGCAAGGCGAAGAGGAAGGATAAAAAGAAACCTGATCCAGATAACAAAGGAATTTGCTACCATTGCAATAAGCTGGGACACTGGAAGAGGAACTGGAAGGAGTATCTTGCGGACCAAAAGAAGCTTGGAGAAGCTTCGACTTCCGATCTAGGTTTGTTCATGATTGAAATTAATTTTTCTGAAAGTCAAAATTCTACTTGGGTATTGGATACCGGCTGTAGTTCTCACATATGTAATAATATGTAGGGACTAAGCAGAAGTAGGAAGCTGAACAAGGATGAAGTCGTCCTACGAGTGGGAAATGGAGCAAAGGTTGTTGTATTAGCTGTAGGGACTTATTGTTTAGCACTGCCTTCGGGCAAGTCCATTAGTTTAAATAATTGTTATTTTGTTCCAACACTCATTAGAAACATTATTTCAATTTCTGTATTGGATATGGATGGTTTTGATATTATAATAAAGAACAATAGTTGTTCTATTTATAATAAAAATGTTTTATATGGTGTTGGTAATTTACTGAATGGACTTTACATACTTGACTTGCATGAAAATATACTTCAAGTTGAACAAACTAAGAAAAGAAAAAGAGATGATGTTAATTATACCTTTATGTGGCACTGTAGACTCGGTCATATCAATGAAACAAGATTATCCAAGTTGCATAAAGATGGGCTTTTAGAGCTATCTGATTACGAATCATATCCAACTTGTGAATCTTGTCTCATGGGTAAAATGACTAAATCTCCTTTTACTGGAAAAGGAGAAAGAGTTACAGAGTTGTTAGCATTGGTACACACAGACGTATGTGGACCTATGACAACGAATGCACGAGGAGGGTATTCTTATTTTATTACTTTCACTGATGATCATTCTAGATTTGGATATGTGTATTTAATGAAATACAAATCTGAATCGTTTGAAAAGTTCAAAGAATTCAAAAGTGAAGTAGAGAAGCAAACTGGTAAGAGTATTAAGATTCTTCGATCGGATCGAGGAGGGGAATACTTAACAAATGAGTTTCTCAATTGTCTCAAAGAAAATGGTATAATCTCACAATGGACTCCACCAGGGACGCCACAGTTGAATGGTGTATCTGAAAGGAGAAATCGAACATTGTTGGACATGGTTCGTTCCATGATGAGTTTTACCGACCTTCTAGTATCCTTCTGGGGTTATGCCCTAGAATCGGCTGCATACCTACTTAACAAGGTACCTACCAAATCCATCCCAAAGACCCCATATGAGATATGGACAGGGAGGAAACCAAATCTTAAGCATGTTAAGACTTGGGGTTGTCCAGCTTATGTCAAAAGGTTTGAGCAAGATAAGTTGAAGACTAGATCCGACAAATGTAGATTCGTGGGATACCCTAAAGAAACATCAAGCTATTATTTCTATCATCCTACTGATCAAAAGGTGTTTGTTGCAAAACACCCTACCTTCTTGGAAAAGGAGTTTATCCTCGAAGGGGTCAGTGGGAGTAAGATATATCTTGAAGAAGTTCAAGAACCACAAAATACTACGGATCAAAGTCAGGTACCTGACCAAGTAGAAGAACCTACTGTACCACAACCTATTCGTAAATCTGGAAGAGTACCGAAGATACATGAGAGGTATGGATTCATCATAGAAAATGATGATGAGGTACGCATCATAGATGATGATGATCCATTAACTTACGAAGAGGCTATGAGTAGTGATGACTCAGAGAAATGGCTAGAAGCTATGAAATCCGAGATGGACTCCATGTATGAAAACCAAGTACGGACTTTGGTTTCACCACCTGAGTTGCAAAAGGTTTCAAACAAAGACAAGCAGTTGACTACGATGAAACCTTCTCACCAGTAGCTATGCTCAAGTCCATTCGGATTTTGCTTGCAATTGCAGCTTATTATGACTACGAGATCTGGCAAATGGACGTGAAAACGGCCTTCCTCAATGGAGAGCTTGAGGAGAATGTATATATGATACAGCCAGAGGGTTTTGTTTCAACGGTTGGAACAAACCAAGTCTGTAAGCTACAACGATCCATTTATGGATTGAAGCAAGCTTCTCGAAGATGGAACATCCGTTCTGATGAGATAATCAAAAGGTTTGATTTTATCAAAAATGAGGATGAACCATGTGTGTACAAGAAGGTTAGTGGGAGCGCTGTTTCATTCCTTGTATTATATGTTGATGACATATTACTGATAGGGAATGATGTTCCTATGCTACAGTCGATCAAAATTTGGTTATCTAAACACTTCTCCATGAAGGACTTGGGTGAGGCATCCTATATTTTGGGGATAAAGATCTATAGAGATAGATCTAAAAGGATGCTGGGCTTGACCCAAGGAAAGTACATTGACTCGATGCTAAACAAGTTTAGCATGGAAGATTCCAAGAGAGGTCTCATGCCGATGAGCCATGGAATACATCTCTCCAAGAAACAGGCCCCAAAGACACCTGAGGAGAGAAACCGGATGAGTAAGATTCCTTATGCTTTCGCAATAGGATCTATCATGTACGGTATGATATGTACTAGACCAGATGTTGCTCATGCACTTAGTGTAACGAGCAGATATCAGTCGAATCAAGGAGAAGAGCACTGGAAGGCAGTGAAAAACATCCTAAAGTACTTGAGAAGAACTAAGGATGTATTTCTTGTCTACGGTGGGTCTGAATTGAAACTAGAGGGCTATACAGACTCAAGTTTTCAAACGGACCAAGATGACAGTAAATCCGTTTTAGGGTACGTGTTTACCTTAAACGGTGGCGCAGTGAGTTGGAAAAGTTCCAAGCAGCAAACAGTTGTTGATTCAGTGACAGAGGCAGAGTACATAGCTGCAAGTGAAGCTGCAAAGGAAGCTGTTTGGATGAAGAAGTTCATAACTGAACTTGGAGTGGTTCCTAGCATTAGAGGAGCAGTACCTTTATTCTGTGACAACAATGGAGCTGTTGCGCAGGCTAAGGAACCCAGGTCTCATCAGAAATCCAAACACGTGTTGCGGCGGTTTCATTTGATTAGAGAGATCATTGAAAGAGGAGATGTCACCCTGGAGCGTGTGGACTCTCAAGACAACATTGCAGATCTATTTACTAAAGCTTTAACTCAACAGCAGTTTGATCGTCACTTAGAGAAGATGGGTATTAGATACCATGGCGATTGGCTTTAGTGCAAGTGGGAGATTGAAAGTAGTATGCACACAAGCTAATCATATTTGATATGATGTAGCATATACTTTGTAATCTTATTCATTTATTAATAAAAGAATTGATTTTCTTAAAAGGCATTTTATATTATCTACATGGTGCTATTATATTAAATGTGATAAACCCATAGTTTTGAGCAATGTTTTTAGAATCATGATGGTGATCATGCTAATGAGATCTAAATTCTAGATAGCTCACAAACTAAAATTGTTCCTAATCGTTGGATTACTAAATTGGGGATTAGTGAATCCGGATAGATTAGTACATATGTTGCTTGCTCTTAGGAAGAGGATGATTGATCTCATAATCATTTGTGTGGAGACACTAAAGCAAGTATGTAGGTGCTTATTAGAGAATAAGTTCACTGAACGTGACTCGCTAAGGAATACCTAATGGAGTTTTACTCGCCTGTCAAAAGGAATTCCTCTAGTGATAGTAGTACAAGTGATCCTTGGACTTGAGATCATCATAGTATCTTGTGTATGATGAGTTATACTTTGACATGTCCCTTAAGACCTTTGGGGTATATCAAAGGGTATGATTGGGTATAATTAGTTGTACATGGAGATAGGTGAATGATCAATAAAGAATCTACCACGTCTAGTAAAAGATGTGAATGTCCTATGTGATTCGATAAATGACAACTCAGTAGTCTGTGGCCAAGGCAGAATGAAATTAGAAAGGAGTTTCTAATTTGCATTATTTAGAGTTGTGCATTTGCGAATCGAAATGCATATAATTAAATAAAATAAGACTTGACAGTAAATTCATGTCTTATATTTAATTGGGACATTGTATAGTAGAACGATTGAATTGTACGGTAACTATTTACTCAAAGGTTCTTTTGAGATTGATGTTGAAATCTATATTATCTGGAAAGTCGTTGATCGCTAAGGGGGCTTACCCTTATTGTAGAATAAATATTATTTATTTGAATGAATTAATCAGTTTAATTTATTTATTTAAATAAGATTAGAATTGTTCTAATTGATTTATTCACAACCGGTTTAATATGGAGAACCTAGAGGGTTTGATTTATTCACAATTCTAATTATATTTAAATAAATAAATTAAACTATTTAATTCATTTAAATAAATAATATTTATTCTGCAATAAGGGTAAGCCCCCTTAGCGATCAACGACTTTCTAGATAATATAGATTTCAACATTAATTACAAAAGAACTTTTCAGTGCATAATTACCGCACAATTCAATCCTTCTACCATACAATGTCCCAATTAAATATAAGACATGAAATTTCTGTCAAGTCTTATTTTATTTAATTATATGTATTTCGATTCCCAAATGCACAACTCTAAATAATGCAAATTAGAAACTCCTTTCTAATTTCATTCTGCTTTGGCCACAGACTACTGAGTTGTCATTTATCGAATCATATAGGACATTCATATCTTTTACTAGACGTGGTAGATTCTTTGTTGATTATTCACTTATCTCTATATACAACTTATTATACCCAATCATACCCTTTGATATACCCTAAAAGTCTTAAGGGACATGTCATAGTACAACTCATCATACACAAGATACTATGATGATCTCAAGTCCAAGGATTACTTGTACTACTATCACTAGAGGAATTCCTATTGACAGACGAGTAAAACTCCATTAGGTATTCCTTAGCGAGCCACGTTCAGTGTTCTTATTCTCCAATAAGCACCTACATACTTGCTTTAGTGTCTCCACATAAATGATTATGAGATCAATCATCCTCTTCCTAAGAGCAAGCAACGTATGCTACCAGAGCGGTTTGCTACCCGACTTGCGCCGGGGGTACCGTGGCCACAATAGAGCATTTTTAGTGCATTCCAACTGTTGCTAGTAGGAGTCGATCCTGAGTCGTCCGGGTTTACGGTTCTTTCCCAGGGCGGCTTGTACCACTGCGCCAAATGTTGTGGCTGATTAGGAACGATTTTAGTTTGTGAGCTATCTAGAATTTAGATCTCATTAGCGTGATCACCATCATGATTCTAAAAGCATTGCTCAAAACTATGGGTTTATCACATTTAATATAACAGCACAATGTAGATAAAGTAAAATGCCTTTAATAACCGAATAAGATTACAAAGTATATGCTACATCATATCAAATATGATTGTCTTGCGTGCATACTACTTTCAATCTCCCACTTGCACTAAAGCTAATCGTCATGGTATTTAATACCCTTCTTCTCTAAGTGACGATCATCCTACTGTTTGGATAAAGCTTCAGTAAATGGATATGCAATGTTGTTCTTGATAGTCCACTATCTCTATAGTGACTTCTCCTCTTTCAATGATTCTACTAATCAAATGAAAGTGCCGCAACACATGTTTGAATCCAAGATGAGACTTAGGAACTATTCCTAGTTCTGTAATGAACTTTTCATCCAAATAATCAACTTACAGCTTCATTTATGGCTATATACTTTGTTTTTATCACTAAACCAGCAACTCTTTGCTGTTTGAAACCTTTCCAATTCACTGCACCACCATTCAAGGTAATAATTTACCCTAAAGTGGATTTGTTATCGTCTTGGTCAGTCTGAAAAAAAAAACTTAAGTTTGTTTAACCCTCTAGTTTTAATTCAGACCCACCATGAATCATAATCACATCCTCAATACCGGTTAAGTACTTAAAGATGTTTTTCACTGTCTTACAGTGATCTTCTCCAGAATATAACTGATCAACATCAGGCCTTGTATATTCATTGCATACATGATAGTAACTCATGTGATCTCTCTTTCATTGGAGATAATTTTAGAGAGATACACCCCATGGCTCATCATCATGAGACCTCTCTTGGAGTTTGCCATGCTAAACGCCTTTAGCATCGAATGAATATACTTTCATTGGGTCAAGCCGAACATCCTTTTAAATCTATCTATATAGATTTATATCCCCAATAAATAGGATGCTCCTCCCAAGTTATTCATGGAGGAATGTTTAGACAATTTTATCTTTACTAATTGTAGCATTGGTGTGTCATTCCTTGTTAGTAGTATATCAACATATAATACTAGAAATGTCACAGTGCTCCCACTGACCCTTTTTGTACACACTAGGTTCATTCTCGTTTTTGATAAAATCAAACTCTTTTGATTGTCTAATCAAAACGAATGTTCCATCTTTGAGAAGCTTACTTCAATCCATAAATAGATCATTGTAGCTTACATACACGATTTGCTTCAACCTTTGAAACAAATTCCTCTGGCTATATCTTACATACATTCTCCTCAAGTCTTCATTGAGGAAGGGCGTCTCCACGTCCATTTGCCAGATTTAGTAATAATAAGCTGCAATCGCAAGTAAAATCCAAATGGACTTGAGCATTTCCCGTTAATAAGGTTTTATCACAGTCAACTCCTTGACTTAATTTTAAACCTTTTAAACAGGTCTGGTCTTATAGGTCTTCACCTTGCCATTTACCCCAGTCTTTCTGCTGCTTTCTGAGTGTCTACTACTCATGGCCTCATCGTATATAACTGGATCATCATCATCTATGATGCATACCTCATCATCATCCTCTATAATGAATCCATACCTTCTAGGTATGTTCGGTACTCTTTCAAATTTACAATTCGGTTGTGGTACAATAGGTCTATTTACAAATTGCTCGATTTGACTCAAAATGCTTTGTGGTTCTTGAAATCCTTCAAGATCTATTATCCTCCCACTAGCTCCTTCAATGATAAACACCTTTATCCAAGAAGGTAGCGTGTAGGATTATAGTAATAATATCCTAAACTTTCTTTAGGATATCCCACAAATCTGCACTTGTCAGATTTTGTCCCATACTTATCCTTTGAAACCTTTTCACATAAGTTGTACAACCCCTTATCTTAACATATTTAAGATTAGGAATCCTCCCTATCCATAACTTTTATGGAGTCTTGGGGCCGGATTTTGAGGTTACCTTATTTTGTAGATATGCAGCCGTTTCTAAGGCATAACCCCAGATGGATACTGGAATATCGGTAAAAATCATTATGGACCGCACCATGTCCAACAAGGTACAATTTCTTCTTTTTTTTTCTTTTTTTTTGTTAATCGTGGGTTTCCGGGTCGCAACCCGACTAAATCCCCCGAGCCCGAGCCAGCCTTTGCGTACAGGCTCCGCCTAAGACATGGCGTCACCCTGAAACGCACGACTCGTGGCCGCTAACAATTGTTGCTAGTGGGATTCGATCCCAGGACGTCCGAGTTTACGGTTCGCCCCAGGGCCTCATTTGAACCACTGCGCCAACTGCCGCGGTTGTACAATTTCTTCTTTTAGGTACATAAATCAACTATTGCGTATCATGAAGCGTCCACTATGAGAAAATACCATTTTGAGATGATCTTAAAACTCATTGTACAAGTATTCCTTCTTCGATCTGATCAAAGAATCTTAATACTTTGTCAATTTGTTTCACTTCTGAATTCTTTGAACCTTTCAAATGATTTAAACTTGTATTTTCATCAAATACACATATTCAACTCTTTGAATGACCATCTCATTTTTCTTTAACTAGTTTATTCAATTTGCAAAATTATTTTTCATGTAATTTAAAATTATTTTTCATGTAAGTCAAGTATACAAAGTCCATCAAGTGATCTTTCAGTTTCAAACAAAACATTATCATTATAAATAGAACAACAATTATTCTTAAATATAATACCAGAACCTTCCTTGTCCAACAACGGAAGTAATAATGTTTCTTAAGAGAACTGGAACATAATAACTACTTATTAACTTAATAGACTTGCCCGTAGGCAACGCTAAACTATAAGTTCCTACGGCTAATGTAGCAACCATTGCTCCATTCTCCACACGTAAGATTACTTACTCTTTGTTTAGCTTTTCACTTCTGCTTAGTCTCTGCATTGGATTGCATACATGAGAACTACAGCTGGTATCCAATATCCAAGTAGAACCTTGACTTACAGAAAGATTTATTTTAATCATGAACAAACCTAAATTTGTAACCGTAGCTTCACTAAGCTTCTTCTGGTTAGCCTCTGTAAGATGCTCCTTACAGTTTCCTTTCCAGTGTCCAGGCTTATTGTAGTGGAAGCAAACTCCTTTGCTATCTGCATCAGTTTTGTTCTTAGTGTCCTTAGTTATTTCCTTTCCTTATACCTTCTTTGAATTGTTCTTCTTTTAAGACGATCCTTTGGCCCTCTTCCGTTTCCTGGAAGAATTATCTACCAGTAAGACTTGGTCTTTCTTGGTTGAAAAGTGACTCTCTATAGTTTTCAACATGTTTAAGTAACTCAGGTAGGCTGACATATAGCTTATTCATGTGAAAATTCACAAACAAATTTAGCAAAAAAAAAAATTCACAACAAATTGTGAGAAAGAGTCCGGAAGTGATTGGAAGATCAAATCTTGGATCATCTCTCCATCCATTACAAAACCCAGTTATCCCAATTGTTCAATCAGATTGATCATTTTTGAGGATATTTGTCTATACTGTGGTGCCATCGGTTATTCTAGATTGGAAGAGCTCCTTAGATATCTAATATCTGGCATTCCTACTTTCCTCACCATTCAACTCCTTGAAGGTGTAGGAGTATAGTAGGAGCATCCATAGTTTCATGCTGACGCTGAAGCTCGTTACTCATGGATGCGAGCATGATGCATTGAGCCAACTGTGCATCATCTTGCCACTTTCTAAAAGTAGCAATCTCTTGCTCAGAGGCATTGTCTGCAACCATTGCAGGGATAGGCGTATAAGATAGCTTTTCAGCTTTGAGAACTATTCTCAGATTCCTTAACAAGTCCGTATAATTCGGTCCGGTTAATTAGCATCTAATATGCTACACAGTGATAATGAATTAGACATTGTAAAATTCTGTTAAATGAATTTGTAATTTAACAACATTTTAGCATATATTCATTTTATTAATTACCAAAATAAATTAGGTCTTTACTTAAATTGGTATCTCTCTTTTTATCAAACTATATTACCCTCATTATATAGTTCGACAATTCTAATTAAAGATTTGCTAGTGAGACTAAGGATCCCATTTCAAATGTATATAGCCTTGTGGTGACACAACAAACGATATATAAATAAATAGGTAGACAACTATTGTCAATTACATCACTATGTAACTCCTTGTATTTTTCCTCTTAGATTATTTTGATCAAGTGGTGACACATCCGAATCAAAATTATCTAAGTTAAGTCCATCCTAGCACTTCCATATATGTGAAGAGAAAAATACCGTCCTTGTAGTGACACAACAAAACAGTAATGTTCAATTCCTTAATAAACATCAAATGTGATAAGGTAACATCTTAAATATTTAATACTTGTCTTGTGGTGACACAACAAACTCATATTAAATATTTAATACTCTATTCTTTACCATGCTAGAAGGCGACGTTCGATATTCCGAATATCTTTTTTTTTTTAACCGTGGGTGTCCCGGACGCATCCGGACTAATCCCGCCGAACCCGGGTCAGTCTTTTCATACGGGCTTGCGCCCGCGTCCCTGTGGCCACAGCGGAGCATTATTAGTGCCCCTCCATGTGTTGCTAGTGGGAGTCGATCCTGAGTCGTCCGGGTTTACGGTTCGTTCCTAGGGCGGCTTGCACCACTGCGCCACTTGTTGTGGTTTTTTATTTTCCGAATATCTTTGAACGCTTAGGACTTAATATGATTTCTTTGAAGGGTGTGTTATTATTAGTTTCATCTTGTTTAGCGCGCATGCACATATATATATATATAAAATACACGTCATATTATTGGTTTGTTTCGTTTTAATCTAAGCTAGTTTATGCTCAATTTTATCCTCAAACTGGTTGGATTATGTTGTGCTTTTTACGTTGCTCTGCTGTTCTTTTGAGTTTCAGTGGGTTGTGTTGATTGTTCATATAACATCTCTGGCGATTTGTTCCCAGCTCGCCTTTTGGATCTTCATCCCCTCTCCGGCCCACCAATACCCACAGTTTTGGAGGGCTGTGATGGTTTTTGATCTGGATTGGTGTTATGTTTTATCTTGGGTTGCATGGGGGTCTTTTGGCCGGATTGTTCTTGTTCAGTTGGTTGTGCTGGTGTTGACTTTTGGGTTGTTGTCGGAGTTTGGTCGGCATCTATGGGGTCCGGTGAATTTGCCGGTGGTATTGCTCTGGCTGTTTTCGCCGGTTCTTTGCTGGCTGGGCCTATTTCCGATTTGGTGCTGCACATGGGTTCAATGTTTGGGGCAATGTGCGGTCTGGTCTGCTGGTATGGGCAGAAGATACGGGGCCCACGATTTCTTAGCTTATCATGTGGGTCTGCTGCTTTCCAGATGGTGCTGATTATTTTAGCATTTTTGGATGATGGCTGGCTCTGTGTGTGTTTTTTTTTGTTGGAGGGGGGGGGGCCAGGCTGCTGGTTTCGGGCTCAACAATTGTGGCGCATATTCTATGATTTGAATTGCTAATGCCTTTATTTTGTTGTCTCCCTCGTGGAGTTTCAACTGCATTCCTTTGCTACTGTTACTAAATATTTTAGTTTTGTGCTAAATATTTTAGTTAAATTTGTTATTTCCTTGTTTTTTCAAGGTGTCTGTTGTTGCTCAATATCATTATCTATCCTACATAGTGTTTATTCAGCTGTTTCCCTTTACCTAACCTCGGGTTGTGAGGAGTATTGTATTTAGGTTAGGTTTGGGTTTCCTAGTCTTTCTAGGTGTTTTAGTCTTCTCGGGAGAAGAGGACTATGTTCTAATCTTCATTGTAATATCTTTAGTTTTTTTTGCATTTTTAATATACAAACTAATTTAGCAAAAAAAAAACATACGAAGCATGTTGGATAATATATAATATATATATAGTAAGCATGCACATATAGAATACTATATTCTACCCGGATTGATTATGGACTTTTATTTTAGTTTGGTTCACTAGAGCCACCAAGTGAACCAAAAGGTCAAACCTATGGTACAATAATTAAATTTAAATATAACTATTACATTTAAACCCGGGCTCCAATACAAACGGGTCTTCAAGCGCTCCTTGCTCCTTTGTCTCCAATTCTTCAAAATTAATTCTAATTAGTCCTATTACATAAACTATTTACAATAAATAGAAACCTTGATCAGCAGTCAAGGGGAAGTACATAGGAGGGAGTTAGAATTTACATTAAGAAAAATTAGAGAAAACGAGGTACGCAGACCCCATTTATAAAAACCCATTCATTCAAGCATCCACTAAAATAAATCCAATCATACATTGGTCAATAGTCCATAATCAATCCCTATTTATTATCATACATATCTCTATATGTATCAATAAATAACATTTATCTCATGAATAATAAAACCATTCCATATATGCATTGATATCAATTAATGGGCAAACGTTTTGCTAATATTTAGTTTTAAAACAAAATAAACTCTTTTATTTTAATTAAAAACCAAATTCAAATTAAACTCCTTTAATTTTAGCAATCTGAAATCCTATTCCAGATAAAATAAACATCTTTATTTTAAACTTTTATCAATTAAATAAACCATTTATGTTAATTGAGAAAATAAAAAAAATTTCAAACTCTGCACACCGACACGGCCGCAGTCCAAATTGAACTAGGAACGGCGCGGCCGCGCTGCACCCCCAGAAACGTTTTCTGGGTTCAGGCGCGGCCGCGCTCTAGAATGAACTGGAAGCGGCGCGGCCGGGCCGCGACGCAAAATCAGAAAATTTTTTCAGCCCAAAAATCTGATCGTATCCCATATCAATTCATACATGGAATCATCACAATCAATAATTAACACAAGGATTAGGCTCTGATACCACTGTTGGGTTTATATATAACGCAAACATGCAATCAAATTACACAAATAGGGCAGAAGCGTGATAAAACAGATTTTAAAATTTTAATACAAACCATCACCATGATCTATCCTTCTGATCAATTATCAATTATATGAAAGAGAAAGAGAATAAGAATTATTCCCTCGTAGATCAAAGCTTCCTCGGGTACAAGTTCAACTCCTAGTCCTTCGTGTTCTCCTCGAATTCCACCAATGAGATTCCTTCCTTTGATCAACGTTAGCCACCCAAGTGTTTGGCCTCTAGAGGTGATCCACCAAGGAAGAATAGGTATTCAAGAAGTTGGGTGTTGGCAAAACCCTAGTTTCTATCTCTATAGAAATTACAAGTACTCTCCATAATCTAATGCAAGAGTGTGTAACCCTAATCTATGATAAGACTCCTCTTATTTATAGATGTAGGAATAACCCTTCTCTAAACTATTTAGGATTAGGGTTTCTATTATAATTAAACTCCTTTAATTTATTATTGATGAGATCATGACCAGGCTCGCACCAAGCATCATCGGCTCTGCTCAAGCTTCGAGGGTTCAACAAACGAATTCAAGTAATTGGGCTAGAATCTACTCAAGGATGCTTACATTGGAGCTCAGTTCATATGAACATCGAGGAGAGAGTCATTCATGTGATTTGGGATTGCTAGATACGATCAATGTAGTAAGACCAAATCAATGCAAGTCAAGCGTTCGAGATAGTGTTCGTCATGATCGTTTGTATCGCCTAATCAATAACGAAGATATGACATTGTGGATGTATAAGCAAGTTCAAGGGTTATGTTATATCACAAGACATCACGAGGCGTTACGAGATTGGATTGCACGGAAAGCAAATTCGAAAGAAGACGAAATTCTTGAGCAGCAAGGTTCTCGCCCCGGCGAGAATTTCATGCCCAGAAAGCTCGCCCCGACGAGAACTCCTTGATAGGTTTGTATATAGCGCGAACATGCAATCAAATTACATAAATAGTGCGGAAGCGCGATAAAATTAGATTTTAAAATTTTGTACAAACCGTCACCATGATCGATCAATGTGCTCAATTAACGATATAAACGAAAGAGAAAGAGAATAAGAATTATACCCTCGTAGAACAAAGCTTCCTCGGGTACAAGTTCAACTCTTAGTCCTTCGTGTTCTCCTCGAATACAACGGTGTGATTCCTTCCTTTGATCAACGTTAGCCACCCAAGTGTTTGGCCTCTAGAGGTGATCCACCAAGGAAGAACAAGTATACAAGAAGTTGGGTGTTTGGCAAAAACCCTAGTTTCTATCTCTATAGAAATTGCAAGTACTCTCCACAATCTTATGCAAGAGCGTGTAACCTTAATCTATGATAAGACTCTTCTTATTTATAGATGTAGGAATAACCCTTCCCTAAACTATTTAGGATTAGGGTTTATATTCTATTTAAACTCCTTTAAATAATTATGCTCCTAATCCAATTAGGAATTCGTGAGAGAGTACTTCTATTAATTAATTCCCAATCCCTATTAGGAAATAAATAATAGTTCTATTAATTAATTCTCAATCCCTATTAGGAATTAAATAATAGTAATAGTAGTAATAATAATAATAAGACTCCTCTTATTAATTTATATTTAATATTTCTAAAATATTAAATAATAAATATTAAGCTATTTAATTTATTATATCTCCATAGACTAAATTAAATACACTTAACTTATTATTACAATTATGCCATTTACTTCTTAAATAAATATTTTCCTTTTGCGGTGTGACCCTTTAGGTTCTCCATATTAAACCGGTTGTGAATAAATCAATTAGAACAATTCTAATCTTATTTAAATAAATAAATTAAACTATTTAATTCATTTAAATAAATAATATTTATTCTACAATAAGGGTAAGCCCCCTTAGCGATCAACGACTTTCCAGATAATATAGATTTCAATATCAATCTCAAAAGAACCTTTGAGTAAATAGTTACCGTACAATTCAATCCTTCTACCATACAATGACCCAATTAAATATAAGACATGGATTTACTGTCAAGTCTTATTTTATTTAATTATATGCATTTCGATTCCCAAATGCACAACTCTAAATAATGCAAATTAGAAACTCCTTTCTAATTTCATTCTGCCTTGGCCAAGGACTACTGAGTTGTCATTTATCGAATCACATAGGACATTCACATCTTTTACTAGACGTGGTAGATTCTTTGTTGATCATTCACCTATCTTTATGTACAACTTATTATACCCAATCGTATCCTTTGATATACCCCAAAGGTCTTAAGGGACATGTCAAAGTATAATTCATCATACACAAGATACTATGATGATCTCAAGTCCAAGGATCACTTGTACTACTATCACTAGAGGAATTTCTATTGACAGGCGAGTAAAACTCCATTAGGTATTCCTTAGCGAGTCACGTTCAGTGAACTTATTCTCTAATAAGCACCTACATACTTGCTTTAGTGTCTCCACACAAATGATTATGAGATCAATCATCCTCTTCCTAAGAGCAAGCAACGTATGTACTAATCTATCCGGATTCACTAATCCCCAATTTAGTAATCCAACGATTAGGAACAATTTTAGTTTGTGAGCTATCTCGAATTTAGATCTCATTAGCATGATCACCATCATGATTCTAAAAGCATTGCTCAAAACTATGGGTTTATCACATTTAATATAACAGCATCATGTAGATAATATAAAATGCCTTTTAAGAAAATCAATTCTTTTATTAACAAATGAATAAGATTACAAAGTATATGCTACATCATATCAAATATGATTGGCTTATGTGCATACTACTTTCAATCTCCCACTTGCACTAAAGCCAATCGCCATGGTATCTAATACCCATCTTCTCTAAGTGACGATCAAACTGTTGTTGAGTTAAAGCTTTAGTAAATGGATCTGCAATGTTGTCTTGAGAGTCCACACGCTCCAGGGTGACATCTCCTCTTCCAATGATTTCTCTAATCAAATGAAACCACTGAAACACGTGTTTGGATTTCTGATGAGACCTGGGTTCCTTAGCCTGCGCAACAGCTCCGGTGTTGTCACAGAATAAAGGTACAACTCCTCTAATGCTAGGAACCACTCCAAGTTCAGTTATGAACTTCTTCATCCAAACAGCTTCCTTTGCAGCTTCACTTGCAGCTATGTACTCTGCCTCTGTCACTGAATCAGCAACTGTTTGCTGCTTGGAACTCTTCCAACTCACTGCGCCACCGTTTAAGGTAAACACATACCCTGAAACGGATTTATAGTCATCTTGGTCCGTTTGAAAATTTGAGTCTGTATAGCCCTCTAGTTTCAATTCAGACCCACCGTAGACAAGAAATACATCCTTAGTTCTTCTCAAGTACTTTAGGCTGTTTTTCACTGCCTTCCAGTGCTCTTCTCCTAGATTCGACTGATATCTGCTTGTTACACTAAGTGCATGAGCGACATCTGGTCTAGTACATATCATACCGTACATGATAGATCCTATTAGGGAAGCATAAGGAATCTTACTCATACGGTCTCTCTCTTCAGGTGTCTTTGGGGCCTGTTTCTTGGAGAGATGTATTCCATGGCTCATCGGCATGAGACCTCTCTTGGAATCTTCCATGCTAAACCTCTTTAGCATCGAGTTAATGTACTTTTCTTGGGTCAAGCCCAGCATCCTTTTAGATCTATCTCTATAAATCTTTATCCCCAAAATATAGGATGCCTCACCCAAGTCCTTCATGGAGAAGTGTTGAGATAACCAAATTTGATCGACTGTAGCATAGGAACATCATTCCCTATCGGTAATATGTCATCAACATATAATACAAGGAATGAAACAGCGCTCCCACTAACCTTCTTGTACACACATGGTTCATCCTCAGTTTTGATAAAATCAAACCTTTTGATTATCTCATCAAAACGGATGTTCCATCTTCGAGAAGCTTGCTTCAATCCATAAATGGATCGTTGTAGTTTACAGACTTCGTTTGTTCCAACCGTTGAAACAAAACCCTCTGGCTGTATCATATATACATTCTCCTCAAGCTCTCCATTGAGGAAGGCCGTTTTCACGTCCATTTGCCAGATCTCGTAGTCATAATAAGCTGCAATTGCAAGCAAAATCCGAATGGACTTGAGCATAGCTACTGGTGAGAAGGTTTCATCATAGTCAACTCCTTGTCTTTGTTTGAAACCTTTTGCAACCAGTCGGGCCTTATAGGTTTCTACCTTGCCATCTGCTCCAGTCTTTCTCTTAAAGACCCATTTACACCCAATAGGCTTAATGCCCTCAAGCGGTGAAACCAAAGTCCATACTTGGTTTTCATACATGGAGTCCATCTCGGATTTCATGGCTTCTAGCCATTTCTCTGAGTCATCACTACTCATAGCCTCTTCGTAAGTTAATGGATCATCATCATCTATGATGCGTACCTCATCATCATTTTCTATGATGAATCCATACCTCTCAGGTATCTTCGGTACTCTTCCAGATTTACAAATAGGTTGTGGTACAGTAGGTTCTTCTACTTGGTCAGGTACCTGACTTTGATCCGTAGTATTTTGTGGTTCTTGAACTTCTTCAAGATATATCTTACTCCCACTGACCCCTTCGAGGATAAACTCCTTTTCCAAGAAGGGAGGGTGTTTTGCA
Organism: Aralia elata; assembly: GCA_034770075.1. Classification (NCBI taxonomy): domain Eukaryota; kingdom Viridiplantae; phylum Streptophyta; class Magnoliopsida; order Apiales; family Araliaceae; genus Aralia; species Aralia elata. Next base: position 39,705,640 of record CM068383.1, on the reverse strand, counting down.
ACAAACACCTTTTGATCAGTAGGATGATAGAAATAATAGCCTGATGTTTCTTTAGGGTATCCCACGAATCTACATTTGTCGGATCTAGTCTTCAACTTATCTTGCTCAAACCTTTTGACATAAGCTGGACAACCCCAAGTCTTAACATGCTTAAGATTTGGTTTCCTCCCTGTCCATATCTCATATGGGGTCTTTGGGATGGATTTGGTAGGTACCTTGTTAAGTAGGTATGCAGCCGATTCTAGGGCATAACCCCAGAAGGATACTGGAAGGTCGGTAAAACTCATCATGGAACGAACCATGTCCAACAATGTTCGATTTCTCCTTTCAGATACACCATTCAACTGTGGCGTCCCTGGTGGAGTCCATTATGAGATTATACCATTTTCTTTGAGACAATTGAGAAACTCATTTGTTAAGTATTCCCCTCCTCGATCCGATCGAAGAATCTTAATACTCTTACCAGTTTGCTTCTCTACTTCACTTCCGAATTCTTTGAACTTTTCAAACGATTCAGATTTGTATTTCATTAAATACACATATCCAAATCTAGAATGATCATCAGTGAAAGTAATAAAATAAGAATACCCTCGTCGTGCATTCGTTGTCATAGGTCCACATACGTCTGTGTGTACCAACGCTAACAACTCTGTAACTCTTTCTCCTTTTCCACTAAAAGGAGATTTAGTCATCTTACCCATGAGACAAGATTCACAAGTTGGATATGATTCGTAATCAGATAGCTCTAAAAGCCCATCTTTATGTAACTTGGATAATCTTGTTTCATTGATATGACCTAGTCTACAGTGCCACATAAAGGTATACTTAACATCATCTCTTTTTCTTTTCTTAGTTTGTTCAATTTGAAGTATATTTTCATGCAAATCAAGTATGTACAGTCCATTCAGTAAGTTCCCAACACCATATAAAACATTTTTATTATAAATAGAACAACTGTTGTTCTTTATTATAATATCAAAACCATCCATATCTAATACAGAAATTGAAATAATGTTTCTAATGAGTGTCGGAACATAATAACAATTATTTAAACTAATGAACTTGCACGAAGGCAGTGCTAAACGATAAGTCCCTACAGCTAATGCAGCAACCTTTGCTCCATTTCCCACTCGTAGGACGACTTCATCTTTGTCCAGCTTTCTACTTCTGCTTAGTCCCTGCACATTATTACATATGTGAGAACTACAGCCGGTATCCAATATCCAAGTAGAATTTTGACTTTCAAAAAAATTAATTTCAATCATGAACAAACCTAGATCAGAAGTCGAAGCTTCTCCAAGCTTCTTCTGGTCTGCAAGATACTCCTTGCAGTTCCTCTTCCAGTGTCCCGGCTTATTGCAATGGTAGCAAATTCCTTTGCTATCTGGATCAGGTTTCTTTTTATCCTTCCTCTTCGCCTTGCCCTTAGCCTTCTTGTTTTTCTTCTTTTCAGAAGATACCTTGGGCCTCTTCCTTTTCTTGGAAGAATCATCCACTAGTAAGACTTGGTTCTTGTTGGATGAGAAGTGACCTTCAGCAGTTTTCAACATGTTAAGTAACTCAGGCAAGCTGACGTCCAACTTATTCATGTGAAAATTCACAACAAATTGTGAGAAGGTGTCCGGGAGTGACTGCAAGATCAAATCTTGACTTAACTCCCCATCCATCACGAACCCAAGCTGTCTAAGTTGTTCAATCAGATTGATCATCTTAAGGACATGAGTCTCAATAGTAGTGCCCTCGGTCATACGAGATCGGAAGAGCTCCTTAGATATCTGATATCTAGCAGTCCTACTTTGCTCACCATACAACTCTTTGAGATGCAGCAATATAGTAGGAGCATCCATAGTTTCATGCTGACGCTGAAGCTCGTTACTCATGGATGCGAGCATGATGCATTGAGCCAAGATTGCATCATCTTGCCACTTTCTGAAAGTAGCAATCTCTTCCTCAGAGGCTGTTTCTGCAACACTTGCAGGGACAGGCGAATTTAGGACATAAGAAATCTTTTCAGCAGTGAGAACAATTCTCAGATTCCTTAACCAGTCCGTGTAATTCGGTCCGGTCAGTTTGTTAGCATCAAGTATGCTACGCAGTGATAGTGAGTTTGACATTTTTAAATTCTGCATGTGAAATAGACAACATTTTAGCATACATTCAATTTATTAATTACCAAAATAAATTAGGTCTTTATTTTAAATTGGTATCTCCCACTATTTTCATCAAACTATATTACCCTCATTATATAGTTCGGCAATTCTAATTAAAGATTTTCTAGTGAGATTAAGGATCCCATTTCAAATGTATATAGCCTTGTGGTGACACAACAAACGATATATAAATAAATAGGTAGACAACTATTGTCAATTACATCACTATGTAACTCCTTGTATTTTGTCTCTTAGATTATTTTGATCAAGTGGTGACACATCCGAATCAAAATTATCCAAGTTAAGTCCAACCTAGCACTTCCATATATTCGAAAGAAAAACACTGTCCTTGTGGTGACACAACAAAATAGAATCGTTCAGTCTATTTATAAGCATCAAATGTGAAAAAGCAACATCTTAAATATTTAATACTTGCCTTGTGGTGACACAACAAACTCATATTAAACATTTAATACTCTATTGCTTTACCATGCTAGAAGGCGACGTTCGATATTCCAAATATCTTTGAACGCTTAGGACTTAATATGATTCCTTTGAGGGGTTTGTTATTATTAGTCTCATCTTGATTAGCGCGCATGCACATATATATATAAAATACGCGTCATATTATTTTACATGCGAAGCATGTTGGATAATATAATATATATATATATATATATATATATATATATAATAAGCATGCACATATAGAATACTATATTCTACCCAGATTGATTATGGACTTTTATTCTAGTTTGGTTCACTAGAGCCACCAAGTGAACCAAAATGTCAAACCAAGGGTGCAAGAATTAAATTTAAATATAACTATTACATTTAAACCCGGGCTCCAATACAAACGGGTCTTCATGCGCTCCTTGCTCCTTTGTCTCCAATTCTTCAAAATTAATTCTAACTATTCCTATATTGTGTTTAATTAGGATTTCTATTTTCAAATTGGTTAGTTGATTCCTTATGGGATTTTAGGGTTTTATTCTATTAGTATAAATAGAATACATGGCTTATGTAACAGGGAACTACACTTTTTGATTAATGAAATTATTGTGAGATTCTTCTCATCTTTTGGTTCTTTAAGAATTCCTAGATTATTTTCCTAGTTTTCTTGAGATTCAATTATCGACTTATCATTCAACAGATCATAGTTGTTTGTGGTGTCATTCTACCGAACCATCAATCGTCGATTGTACCGCGGTTCCTGCTTGTTATAAGCACGGGGTTTAGGTGTCGTTGGTGTCCATTCAACGCAAGCTTTCTAGCGCAGAGCAATTATACCAAGGTTCTCGTCTCAATATAGGCGAAGGGTTAAGGTGTTGTGAGCGTACCACCTTCATAACTTGCTGGAAACGATCCGGGCGACGACCACCTCACGTAAGCGTGCCGTGGAGTCTATCATTTGGTATCAAAGCTAAGTTCTTAGCAGGTTACTTATCCTTTATTTTTTTTGTTGAAGAGTAAAAACAAAAAAAAAAACAAAAAAAATTATTATAATCGTTGCAATTGCCTGGGTTTCATAAGTTCGTGATTATTGGGATCGTATTGAAGAAGTTATTATTTGATTCTATTGTTGGAATTTGTGAATTTTAAGGATATTGGGATTTCACTTAAAAGGATTTTAATTGGCGATTGTGAAAATTTGGTGGTTATCGTACGTCACACTTGCTATATTTTGTTTTGTGATAAGTTCTTGTTGGATTGATAGAAAAACTGAGATATTTATTTGGTGAATTCAAAAAGAACCTACAAGAGGGAATTTGAGAGGTAAAAGGCAAGAGTGTGAGATCAATTAAGGGTAAAAGCCTAATTGTGCGATACACGAGCGAATTCATAATTGTGCGATACATTGTTTGAGCGAAACACGTAAGGAAGTGTGTGAGGAAATTTTTCTTTATGTACTAACATTTGTTTTGCAGCAATCATGTACGGATATAATTGTGAAAATAATTATGAGTGGCAAAAGAGATCTTTCCAAGGTAGACACGATTCTGATGCTTATTTGAGTTGCGAGAAAAGGAAGGAACGAGAGTTTGGCTATCATAATTATTTCGAGTATAAGAAGTTCAAACTTGCAGTTCAAGATTTTTCTGATTATGCAGCTACATGGTGGGCTGAATTTGTGCGTAGTGGGAAAAGGTATGGAGAACGTCCGATCGAGACGTGGGAAGAATTAAAAATCGTGATGAGAAAGCGGTATGCTCCCGTACAGCCTAACAGGAGGAATGAACATGCATCTTCTCAACATGTAGAGCAATCTTCAAGGCGTTCAAATTGGGATGATGAAAGGAAGGATCATAGGTATGGAGATTCACATCGAAGACAACCACGAGAAACTCCTAGGGCGTATATTGCACCAGCATCATTTGAGGACATCATGAGATTCTATATTGAGATAAGGGATGGTTATTTGAAATGGCGACAAGACATCTCTAAAGAGCAAAAGGGTCAAGATCAGCCGAGAAAGGAAGAAGATGGAATAGAGTATGCCATCCAAGGAGAATTGTTAGGTTCCAGTGTACATGACGAAGTCCGTGAAGATCTAGCGATTGTACGAAAAGATTATGATCACGAGGAAGAAAATACAAATGAAAGTGAACGACAAAAAGAAAGTAAAAAAGAAATTGAAAAAAAGAGCGAGTGTGAAAAAGAGAATGAAAAGAAACGAGAGAATAAAAAGAATGACAGTGAAAATAAACGAGAGAAAGAAACAGTGGAGAGTAAGAGTGAAAAAAGAGAGGAGAGTGAGTTGAAAAGTGAGTTGTATTTTGAAAAGCCAATGACTGTACATTCGTACAAGACGACGCTTTTAAATACTAACAAGATTAACTCTTCTTTGTCTAGTTCTGTTTTTTTTTTTGTTAATCATGGGTTTCCAGGTCGCAACCCGACTAAATCCACCGAGCCCGAGCTAGCCTTTACGTACAGGCTCCGCCTAAGACATGGCGTCACCCTGAAACGTACGACCCATGGCTGCTAACAATTGTTGCTAGTGGGATTCGATCCCAGGACGTCCGAGTTTACGGTTCGCCCCAGGGCCTCATTTGAACCACAGGTGATTGAGGTGATTGAGGATATACCCCGAGCTATCTTTCCATATCAGCCAGCTTGTAGTATTCCCAAGGAGACGATGGAGTTACCAAGGCGGGTTGGAGAATTGATGGAGTCCAACTTCATCAAAGCGGGTATCGTGGATGAAGTCATTAGTACATGTGCTATTTAGGAGATCATAGTACCTAAGGAAGATAGAATGCCGAGCTTGTTCATTGATTTTGAATTGGTAAACGAGTATCGATATTATTTTCTTTGCTTAGATAATATGTTTAATAAATTGCATAGTACTTATGTTTTGTCTACATTGGGTGATGACCATGTGATGATATTGCCTAGTCAATTTAGCATGAGAGAGTGTGATAAATGGGAAATTGTGTTAACATGTGAATTATATAGGTGGATAGTTATCTCTGTTAGATTAACTAATGCATTGTTGCCCGATTTCACAATCAACAACTACATACAAGTATACACGATCAACAAGTAATAAAGTGATAAGATAGAGTGTCGAACCCACAGGAATTACTATGTTTAAATCTCCAACTGTCAATTTAGATTATGGCTATTCTATTAAACAATCGCAATTTGAATATTGATTGAAACTAATTAAATTAACACTAATACTGACAATAATCACAAAGGTTGAAATTCAGATTTAAAAAGATTAAGACTACAATATCCCTAGTTTATATCATAAACCAATCTATCTACGCATTCCAATTATTCACTTCAATGGAGTTGTTAACAGAAATTCAATTGTATTTATAAGCCCTTTTCCAAGTGATCAAATAAATCTATCTAATCCAATTAACTCTGCGATATTCCTATGCAAAACCAAAGGATTAAATTCATTAAGCTTCAATTTCCAATTGTTACATGCAACAAAGAGATATCCCTATTCACTTCACAATCCTAATTATTCAACACATGCAAATAATTAAGAATACATGCTATCTCATCCAGTTCTAACCCTAGATTGCATCTCCCGAATTCACCTAGAATATTCCGCTAATTGTCGGCCAAACAATTAATCAATAAGCATATAATAAGAGAGACAACTCAAATTGATTGAATAACTGAAATCAAATAGATAGTTAATTCATAATTGTAACTGGTTCAATTGTAGCCTTAATTAAAGGTTTAGTTCATACTGACAATAAAAGCTAAAATTCCAAAATAAGTCATCATAATTAATTACAAATCAGGGATAAAGGATTAAAAGAAAACTCAATGTAATCTCTAGTCCTCAAATCTGAATTCCTCACGATGCTTGACTTGATCTTCAATCTCCTTGCTCAGCTCTGAAAACTCAATCTCTGTGTTCTCCTTATCAATGTGTTATCTCTTATTTATATCCTCATAAGCCTCCTCTAGTCTCCTCATCAGAGTGGTAGATAGAATACTTGTTAGCCTCAACCTTTCCAAAATAACTGATTGCTGACAAGCCTTTTAATTTCCATCAGCTGCATTCTCGCCCCGGCGAGAAGTTCTTCACAAAAGTCCTCGCCCCGGTGAGGTCTCGCCCCGGCGAGAAAAATAGACCATGGATTCTCGCCTCGGCGAGGTTGCCCTGCACCCAGCTATTGTTTTCTTCTTCTAACCTGCAGCCAGCCTCGACCTACAAAAGCAATACAAAAACAAATAAAAAGATACTAAAAACATTTAAAAACTGTAAAGAATTAAGCCAAAGACGTATCAAACTCGTAGGTTAAAACCTACTCATCAAATACCCCCAAACTCGAAACCTTACAAAAGCAATACAAAAACAAATAAAAAGATACTAAAAACATTTAAAAACTGTAAAGAATTAAGCCAAAGACGTATCAAACTCGTAGGTTAAAACCTACTCATCAAATACCCCCAAACTCGAAACCTTGCTTGTCCTCAAGCAAAAACACAAAACAAACCATAATAACATCTAAACTAACTACCTACATGAATGCATATGCATGACTGTCCATACTCAAGCAAATAATCAACAGACATCATAAAAATCCGGCCTCAGAAATCAGTAATAACAATTCAACAGAACTTCAACCTTTTGCACCATTAACAAGCCAACTATCATCAGTTATGACTTACTCTCACCCCTTTCATGTGTGTGTGCAAAATATATCAAACCAATCAGAATATGAATTCAACTCTTAGTATCACAATGCTCAGATAAAGATAAGTTCATAGATGTTACTATCAAGCTGAAATTGCTAATCACTCGTCTTCACATTTTCATTTTTCTTTCTGTTTTCCTTTTAAACGAGTGCGTTTTACGCTCCATCTCGTCATAGCATCTTGACTAGTGCAATGTTCATCTTTATTAGGCTATTCAATGTCACCCGTGTAACAAACTTTCAACCAACGACTCTCAAACCAGACGATTTTAGGGCACTGAGTGTAAAGACACATCCTAAGGGCATACTCATTCAAATGACACCGGCCACAAAGACAAACTAGTCAAGACCTGCTCTTATCTGTCTATATTCGTTAATTATTCTTTTTCTTGCACTTAGACAGACATTGAAGCAGTATTTATTCAACAACTTCTTTTTTTTTTTACTTCTTTTTTTATTTTTTTTTGATCCAACAAGTGATAACAGTTTATATCTTCATGCGAGCACGTAATACACCAAAGAAGAACCAACTCCTAATTACTTCAATACACATTCCTGAGCAATTAAAAACCAAGGGTCTCAAGTAAACATAACTAAAAACAGTCAAACTCCGGATTTAGCAATCATTATCCATCCCATTAAACTGAATTAGAACTGATCAAGTTTCATCATCGGCCATCCCTAAATGACTTCCATTAATGTATTGCTTGAATACCCCTACTAAATGCAATACTATATGATCTTACGCTGCTAATTTTTTGGGTTTTTGGATTTTTTATATATTTTTTTATATATATAGATGACTAATGCAATCTAAAATGAAACTAATACAAATAAAACTAAAATGCAACTAGATGAGCAAATTATAACCCCCCCAAACTCAAAAGATACAATGTCTTCATTGTGCGAAAAATAATGAAAGTAAAGAACAGAGGACTTCCCTGACAGGTCAAGCAGTAGGCCCGAACTCCTCATCATCATCTAGGCTTGGTGGTGGAAAAACTGGCAATGGCTGCGCCTCTGGAAAATGAACATAATCCATCAACGGTTGCATATTAGAATACATGTTTGCGATCGCTTGCGTACAACTCTGCTGGTAAGCGAACATATGTTCCTGTCGATCCGCCAACCATTGATTCTGCCTCAATATGGTTTTATGCTGAGAATCGATAAGGCGCTGCAACTCGCGAAATTGAATGCTGAACTTAGATTTGCCTATAGAAGTGGACGCCGAAGGACCCGCTACCTCTTCATCAGATTCCCGCTCCTCATCTTCAGAAGGAGAATGAATGATATACCCCAAACCACGGGGATGCGACTCACCTCCTTCCCATTCCTTATATCGTGCAATTAGACGGTGGTCCAAAAGTAGTAACGGTTGCTGGAAAGCTTCTTCAGCACCCCAACGAACACCCGCTCGAAGACATAATCCACAAATCATAGAAGGGTGTGGCAAACCACCCTGACTATGTAAGCTCCGTAATGTTCGGCGAATCGACGCCTCAATCACCTCCCCCACATTGATCTCAATTCCCATCACAATGGCATATAACAACAAAGCTTTCTCCTTGGGTACATCACTCACATGCTGTGATGGCTCAGTTTAGCGGAGAGGAAGGCATACCAAACCTTACCATAACGACTCAAATCCTTACTATGGAACGAAATTGCTGCACGTGGCCCTTTGGATATCCAAGTCGTCCCCAGTTTACATAAGTCAGTAACCACCTTCTCCAAATTCGGTCCCTCCGCAAGAAATTGAGTGTATCTACAGCGTACATCAGGCCTCAAGTTATAATATTCATTGATTGTATGAGCTCTGAATCAAACTTTCTTACCCCTGATTGTAACCTCGCATGAAGCTGCATCTTCTGCATTGGCATAAAATTCTTTGACAATGGCTATACATGCAGGTTCTGGATGGGCGGTGAATGTCTCCCATCCCCTCTCAATTATCTGTAGCATTATCTCACCATCTACCACTTCGTCAGGTGTGAGACCGCGCTCGGGAGTTAGAGCTTTACCCGATGTATACGAATCATATCTATCAGCTGCCTCCGCACTGACGAATTTCCTTCTATCAAATTTCCTGGATGGTGTTGATGATGAACCCTCACCCCGATGCCTTTTAGGAGTCATTACTGACCACTCAACAAGTAAACCCAAACGTAGATTCTGAAACAATAAGACTAACACTCCACAAACTCTGCTATGTAAAATTAGGAACAAAACTTCCCCCAAACTCAAACTCTACTAATTTCCAACTAGACTTAGCATAAGTGAAGACACTAAAATAAATTGACACCCAGATAATCCAACCAAAATTCAACGAAAATCAGAACTCAAGAGTAAAACATGGATACAAATTGCCCAATACCAATTCCAGATAAACTTGTCTCAAACGAAGCAACAAAACTATCCAATGTAGGATACCTGACAGAGGCACGGGATAATGGAACAGATTTTGTGAATGTTGAGCGGTTGAACTGGTTGACTTGATTCTTCAATTAGGTACAAACCTTAGGACTCGTTCATGCAAAGATATAGTGTATGTAGATTGTGAATAGAAAACAGAGTACTCCTCTTTTGAACGAGAGATGGACTTAGAGCCGTGTTAGGATTTCGTTTTGGGAGAGTAGTTTGATGTGTTTGAGATGGAATCCAAGTGTGGGTAGAATGAGGGATGAATTTAGAAGTGAAATTAGAGAGGAGAAGGTTTGCTCGGTATAGGAGAGGTAGAAATAAGAGTTAGAGGAAGTTGAATGGGTTTAGGAGTGAAAGAAACTGAATTGGGATCGGTTTTTAAAATTTGATTTCCGCGATTCTGGCCGGGGCGAGAATTTTATACCTTAGAATCTCGTCGGGGCGAGAATGGACAGAGAAGAATGGGTTGTGGCGAGAAATTTTCACGCTGGAGCGAGTTTTGGCAGAGAGGTTCTCGTCGGGGCGAGGATCTCTAGTGCATTTTTCTCGCCAGGGCGAGAATCCTCTTTTTTGAATTTTTTTTTTTGCTTTGTTCCCCTTTTCTTCAATTGGTACCATCCCAAGAGCATGTCTCTTCTTCTAATGCATTCCCCAAGTCTTTGTCCCTGTTCCAAAGAATAACAACATAAATGAGTCTAACTGCGAAAGATTTGAAGAATTATTTCAAAACAGGAACAATTTGAACTACTACTTTTACTAACTAGAAATAAAATTATTAACTACACTAAATCTACGAAAGCAATAAAGTAACATGATTGGGTTGCCTCCCATCGAGCGCTTGGTTTATAGTCGTCAGCCTGACTTTCTCTGCAGTATTAAGCATCAGTTTGATTGAGAGAAGAGAGATAAATCACTGATGCTTGTCGATCCACATCGCCTTCCTAATAATGTTTGCGTCGCTGACCATTGACCTTGAATGTGCGCTTTAAGTTTGGTTCTTCGACGTCAATTGCCCCTAGGGAGCTACAGCAGTGACAATGAAAGGACCTGACCATCTAGACTTCAACTTCCCAGGAAATAACCGCAATTTGGAGTTGAACAACAATACTGCCTGTCCCGGCTCGAATTTTCGATCAACTATCCATTTGTCATGCCACCTCTTGACTTTTTCTTTATACAGTTTAGCGTTTTCATAGGCTTGGTGACGAAATTCCTCCATCTCATTCAATTGAAGCAACCTTTTCTCGCCAGATGCTTGGAGATCAAAGTTCAATTTCTGAATTGCCCAATATACATTGTGTTCAAGTTCGACCGGTAAATGACACGCTTTTCCGTAAACCATGCGATATGGTGACATTCCAATGAGATTCTTATAGGCCATGCGATACGCCCATAAAGCATTGTCTAATTTCATTGCCCAATCCTTACGAGATGGGTTCACCACTTTCTCCAGAATTTGCTTAACTTCACGATTTAACACCTCCGCTTGGCCATTCGTTTGGGGATGATAAGCCCTAGCAATCTTGTGTTTGACTTCATATTTAGCTAACAACTTGGTGAACTGCTTATTGCAAAAATGGGCACCTTCGTCACTGATTATGGCCCTTGGTGAACCGAATCGAATAAAAATATTTTTCTGTAAGAACCGCAGAACCACTTTGGCATCATTTGTGGGTAGTGCAGTTGCTTCAAACCATTTTGATACATAATCCACAGCCAAAAGTATGTATTGATTGTTGAATGACGACGAAAATGGCCCCATAAAGTCAATACTGAAAGTAGTATGCACACAAGCCAATCATATTTGATATGATATAACATATACTTTGTAATCTTATTCATTTATTAATAAAAGAATTGATTTTCTTAAAAGATATTTTATATTATCTACATGATGATGTTATATTAAATGTGATAAACCCATAGTTTTGAGCAATGCTTTTAGAATCATGATGGTGATCATGCTAATGAGATCTAAATTCTAGATAGCTCACAAACTAAAATTGTTCCTAATCGTTGGATTACTAAATTGGGGATTAGTGAATCCGGATAGATTAGTACATACGTTGCTTGCTCTTAGGAAGAGGATGATTGATCTCATAATCATTTCTGTGGAGACACTAAAGCAAGTATGTAGGTGCTTATTAGAGAATAAGTTCACTGAACGTGGCTCGCTAAGGAATACCTAATGGAGTTTTATTCGCCTGTCAATAGGAATTCCTCTAGTGATAGTAGTACAAGTGATCCTTGGACTTGAGATCATCATAGTATCTTGTGTATGATGAGTTATACTTTGACATGTCCCTTAAGACCTTTTGGGTATATTAAGTGGTATGATTGGGTATAATTAGTTGTACATGGAGATAGGTGAATGATCAACAAAGAATCTACCACGTCTAGTAAAAGATGTGAATGTCCTATGTGATTCGATAAATGACAACTCAGTAGTCCTTGGCCAAAGCAGAATGAAATTAGAAAGGAGTTTCTAATTTGCATTAATCAGAGTTGTGCATTTGGGAATCGAAATACATATAATTAAATAAAATAAGACTTGACAGTAAATCCATGTCTTATATTTAATTGGGACATTGTATGGTAGAAGGATTGAATTGTACGGTAACTATTTACTCAAAGGTTCTTTTGTGATTGATGTTGAAATCTATATTATCTGGAAAGTCGTTGATCGCTAAGGGGGCTTACCCTTATTGTAGAATAAATATTATTTATTTAAATGAATTAAATAGTTTAATTTATTTATTTAAATAAGATTAGAATTGTTCTAATTGATTTATTCACAACCGGTTTAATATGAAGAACCTAGAGGGTCACACTGCAAAAGGAAAATATTTATTTAAGAAGTAAATGGCATAATTGTAATAATAAGTTAAGTGTATTTAATTTAATCTATGGAGATAGAATAAATTAAATAGCTTAATATTTATTATTTAATATTTTGGAAATATTAAATATAAATTGATAAGAGGAGTCTTATTATTAATATTACTATTATTTAATTCCTAATAGGGATTGAGAATTAATTAATAGAAGTACTCTCCCATAAATTCGTAATTGGATTAGGAGCATAATTAATTAAAGGAGTTTAATTATAATTGAAACCCTAATCCTAAATAGTTTAGGGAAGGGTTATTCCTACATCCATAAATAAGAGGAGTCTTATCATAGATTAGGGTTACACACTCTTGCATTAGATTGTGGAGAGTACTTACAATTTCTATAGAGATAGAAACTAGAGTTTTGCCAAATACCCAACTTCTTGAATACTTGTTCTTCCTTGGTGGATCACCTCTAGAGGCCAAACACTTGGGTGGCTAACGTTGATCAAAGGAAGGAATCACACCGTAGCATTCGAGGAGAACACGAAGGACTAGGAGTTGAACTTGTACCCGAGGAAGCTTGTTCTACGAGGGTATAATTCTTCTTCTCTTTCTCTTTCGTTTATATCGTTAATTGAGCACATTGATCGATCATGGTGATGGTTTGTATAAAAATTTTAAAATCCGTTTTATCGCGCTTCCGCACTATTTATGCAATCAGATTGCATGTTCGCGCTATATACAAACCTAACAGTGGTATCAGAGCCTAATCATGTGCTAATTATCGATTTTGATGATTCCATGTATGAATTGATATGCGATACGATCGGATTTTGAGCTAAAGAAATTTTTTTCTGAATCTGCGTCGCGGGGCGGCCGCGCCGCTTCCAGTTCATTCTGGAGCGCGGCCGCGCCCTAACCCAGAAAACGTTTCTGGGGGTGCAGCGCGGCCGCGCCGCTCGTAGTTCAAATTGGAGCGCGGCCGCGCCGGTGTGCAGACTTTGAATTTTTATTTTTTTTTCTCAATTAAGATAAATGATTTATTTAATTAGTAAAGTTTAAAATAAAAGAGTTTATTTTATCTGGAATGGAATTTCAGATTGCTAAAAATTAAAGGAGTTTAATTTGGATTTGGTTTTTGATTAAAATAAAAGAGTTTATTATGTTTCAAAAACTAAATATTAGCAAAACTTTTGCCCATTAATTGATATCGATGCATATATGGAATAGTTTTATTATTCATGAGATGAATGTTATTTATTGATACATATAGAGATATGTATGATAATAAATAGGGATTGATTATGGACTATTGACTAATGTATGATTGGATTTATTTTAGTGGATGCTTGAATGAATGGGTTTTTATAAATGGGGTCTGCGTACCTCGTCTTCTCTAATTTTTCTTAATGTAAATTCTATCTCCTTCCTATGTACTTCCCCTTGACTGCTGATCAAGGTTTCTATTTATTGTAAATAGTTTCTGTAATAGGACTAATTAGAATTAATTTTGAAGAATTGGAGACAAAGGAGCAAGGAGCGCTTGAAGACCCGTTTGTATTGAAGCCCGGGTTTAAATGTAATAGTTATATTTAAATTTAATTCTTGCACCCTAGGTTTGACCTTTTGGTTCACTTGGTGGCTCTAGTGAACCAAACTAAAATAAAAGTCCATAATCAATCCGGGTAGAATATAGTATTCTATATGTGCATGCTTACTATATATATTATATATTATCCAACATGTTTCGCATGTAAAATAATATGACGCGTATTTTATATATATATGTGCATGCGCGCTAAACAAGATGAGACTAATAATAACAAACCCCTCAAAGTAATTATATTAAATCTTAAGCGTTCAAAGATATTTGGAATATCGAACGTCGCCTTCTAGCATGGTAAAGCGATAGAGTATTAAATATTTAATATGAGTTTGTTGTGTCATACAAGGCAAGTATTAAATATTTAAGATGTTGCTTTATCACATTTGATGCTTATACACAGACTGAACGATGCTGTTTTGTTGTGTCACACAAGGACAGTGTTTTTTTTTCGAATATATGGAAGTGCTAGGTTGGACTTAACTTGGATAATTTTGATTCGGATGTGTCACACTTGATCAAAATAATCTAAGAGGCAAAATACAAGGAGTTACATAGTGATGTAATTGACAATAGTTGTCTACCTATTTATTTATATATAGTTTGTTGTGTCACACAAGGCTATATACATTTGAAATGGGATCCTTATTCTCACTAGCAAATCTTTAATTAGATTTGCCGAACTATATAATGAGGGTAATATAGTTTGATGAAAATAGTGGGAGATACCAATTTAAAATAAAGACCTAATTTATTTTGGTAATTAATTAAATGAATGTATGCTAAAATGTTGTCTATTTTCACATGCAGAATTTAAAAATATCAAACTCACTATCACTGCGTAGCATACTTGATGCTAACAAATTGACCGGACCGAATTACACAGACTGGTTAAGGAATTTGAGAATTGTTCACACTGCTGAAAAGATTTCTTATGTCCTAAATTCGCCAGTCCCTGCAAGTGTTGCAGAAACAGCCTCTGAGGAAGAGATTGCTACTTTTAGAAAGTGGCAAGATGATGCAATCTTGGCTCAATGCATCATGCTCGCATCCATGAGTAACGAGCTTCAGCGTCAGCATGAAACTATGGATGCTCCTACTATATTGTTGCACCTCAAAGAGTTGTATGGTGAGCAAAGTAGGACTGCTAGATATCAGATATCTAAGGAGCTCTTTCGATCTCGTATGACCGAGGGCACTGCTGTTGAGACTCATGTCCTTAAGATGATCAATCTGATTGAACAACTTGGATAGCTTGGGTTCGTGATGGATGGGGAGTTAAGTCAAGATTTGATCTTGCAGTCACTCTCGGACACCTTCTCACAATTTGTTGTGAATTTTCACATGAATAAGTTGGACGTCAGCTTGCCTGAGTTACTTAACATGTTGAAAACTGCTGAAAGTCACTTCTCATCCAACAAGAACCAAGTCTTACTAGTGGATGATTCTTCCAAGAAAAGGAAGAGGCCCAAGGTATCTTCTGAAAAGAAGAAAAACAAGAAGGCTAAGGGCAAGGCAAAGAGGAAGGATAAAAAGAAACCTGATCCAGATAGCAAAGGAATTTGCTACCATTGCAATAAGCCGGGACACTGGAAGAGGAACTGCAAGCAGTATCTTGCGGACTAGAAGAAGCTTGGAGAAGCTTCGACTTCCGATCTAGGTTTGTTCATGATTGAAATTAATTTTTCTGAAAGTCAAAATTCTACTTGGGTATTGGATACCGGTTGTAGTTCTCACATATGTAATAATATGCAGGGACTAAGCAGAAGTAGAAAGCTGAACAAGGATGAAGTCGTCCTACGAGTGGGAAATGGAGCAAAGGTTGCTGCATTAGCTGTAGGGACTTATTGTTTAGCACTGCCTTCGGGCAAGTCCATTAGTTTAAATAATTGTTATTATGTTCCGACACTCATTAGAAACATTATTTCAATTTCTGTATTGGATATGGATGGTTTTGATATTATAATAAAGAACAATAGTTGTTCTATTTATAATAAAAATGTTCTATATGGTGTTGGCAATCTACTGAATGGACTTTACATACTTGACTTGCATGAAAATAAAGTTCAAATTGAACAAACTATGAAAAAAAAAAGAGATGATGTTAATTATACCTTTATGTGGCACTGTAGACTCGGTCATATCAATGAAACAAGATTATCCAAGTTGCATAAAGATGGGCTTTTAGAGCTATCTGATTACGAATCATATCCAACTTGTGAATCTTGTCTCATGGGTAAGATGACTAAATCTCCTTTCAGTGGAAAAGGAGAAAGAGTTACAGAGTTGTTAGCGTTGGTACACACAGACGTATGTGGACCTATGACAACGAATGCACGAGGAGGGTATTCTTATTTTATTACTTTCACTAACGATCATTCTAGATTTGAATATGTGTATTTAATGAAATACAAATCTGAATTGTTTGAAAAGTTCAAAGAATTTAGAAGTGAAGTAGAGAAGCAAACTGGTAAGAGTATTAAGATTCTTCGATCGGATCGAGGAGGGGAATACTTAACCAATGAGTTTCTCAATTGTCTCAAAGAAAATGGTATAATCTCACAATGGACTCCACCAGGGACGCCACAGTTGAATGGTGTATCTGAAAGGAGAAATCGAACATTGTTGGACATGGTTCGATCCATGATGAGTTTTACCGACCTTCCAATATCCTTCTGGGGTTATGCCCTAGAAACGGCTGCATACCTGCTTAACAAGGTACCTACCAAATCAGTCCCAAAGACTCCATATGAGATATGGACAGGGAGGAAACCAAATCTTAAGTATGTTAAGACTTGGGGTTGTCCAGCTTATGTCAAAAGGTTTGAGCAAGATAAGCTAAAGACTAGATCCGATAAGTGTAGATTTGTGGGTTACCCTAAAAAAACTGTAGGGTATTATTTCTATCATCCTACTGATCAAAAGGTGTTTGTAGCAAAACACGCTGCCTTCTTGGAAAAGGAGTTTATCCTTGAAGGGGTCAGTGGGAGTAAGATATATCTTGAAGAAGTTCAAGAACCACAAAATACTACGGATCAAAGTCAGGTACCTGACCAAGTAGAAGAACCTACTGTACCACTACCTATTCGTAAATCTGGAAGAGTACCGAAGATACCTGAGAGGTATGGATTCATCATAGAGGATGATGATGAGGTACACATCATAGATGATGATGATCCATTGACTTACGAAGAGGCTATGAGTAGTGAAGACTCAAAGAAATGGCTAGAAGCCATGAAATCCGAGATGGACTCTATGTATGAAAACCAAGTATGGACTTTGGTTTCACCACCTGAGGGAATTAAGCCTATTGGGTGTAAATGGGTCTTTAAGAGAAAGACTGGAGCGGATGGCAAGGTAGAGACCTATAAGGCCCGACTAGTTGCAAAAGGTTTCAAACAAAGACAAGGAGTTGACTACGATGAAACCTTCTCACCAGTAGCTATGCTCAAGTCCATTCGGATTTTACTTGCAATTGCAGCTTATTATGACTACGAGATCTGGCAAATGGACGTGAAAACGGCCTTCCTCAATGGAGAGCTTGAGGAGAATGTATATATGATACAGCCAGAGGGTTTTGTTTCAACAGTTGGAACAAACCAAGTCTGTAAACTACTACGATCCATTTATGGATTGAAGCAAGCTTCTCGAAGATGGAACATCCGTTTTGATGAAATAATCAAAAAGTTTGATTTTATCAAAAATGAGGATGAACCATGTGTGTACAAGAAGGTTAGTGGGAGCACTGTTTCATTCCTTGTATTATATGTGGATAACATATTACTAATAGGGAATGATGTTCCTATGCTACAGTCGATCAAAATTTGGTTATCTAAACACTTCTCCATGAAGGACTTGGGTGAGGCATCCTATATTTTGGGGATAAAGATCTATAGAGATAGATCTAAAAGGATGCTTGGCTTGACCCAAGGAAAGTACATTGACTCGATGCTAAAGAGGTTTAGCATGGAAGATTACAAGAGAGGTCTCATGCCGATGAGCCATGGAATACATCTCTCCAAGAAACAGGCCCCAAAGACACCTGAGGAGAGAGACCGTATGAGTAAGATTCCTTATGCTTCCGCAATAGGATCTATCATGTACGGTATGATATGTACTAGACCAGATGTCGCTCATGCACTTAGTGTAACAAGCAGATATCAGTCAAATCCAGGAGAAGAGCACTGGAAGGCAGTGAAAAACATCCTAAAGTACTTGAGAAGAACTAAGGATGTATTTTTTATCTACGGTGGGTCTGAATTGAAACTAGAGGGCTATACAGACTCAAGTTTTCAAACGGACCAAGATGACAGTAAATCCGTTTCAGGGTACGTGTTTACCTTAAACGGTGGCGCAGTGAGTTGAAAAAGTTCCAAGCAGCAAACAGTTGCTGATTCAGTGACAGAGGCAGAGTACATAGCTGCAAGTGAAGCTGCAAAAGAAGCTGTTTGGATGAAGAAGTTCATAACTGAACTTGGAGTGGTTCCTAGCATTAGAGGAGTTGTACCTTTATTCTGTGACAACACTGGAGCTGTTGCGCAGGCTAAGGAACCCAGGTCTCATCAGAAATCCAAACACGTGTTGCGGCGGTTTCATTTGATTAGAGAAATCATTGGAAAAGGAGATGTCACCCTGGAGCATGTGGACTCTCAAGACAACATTGCAGATCCATTTACTAAAGCTTTAACTCAACAGCAGTTTGATCGTCACTTAGAGAAGATGGGTATTAGATACCATGGCGATTGGCTTTAGTGCAAGTGGGAGATTGAAAGTAGTATGCACACAAGCCAATCATATTTGATATGATGTAGCATATACTTTGTAATCTTATTCATTTATTAATAAAAGAATTGATTTTCTTAAAAGACATTTTATATTATCTACATGATGCTGTTATATTAAATGTGATAAACCCATAGTTTTGAGCAATGCTTTTAGAATCATGATGGTGATCATGCTAATGAGATCTAAATTCTAGATAGCTCATAAACTAAAATTGTTCCTAATCGTTGGATTACTAAATTGGGGAATAGTGAGTCCGGATAGATTAGTACATACGTTGCTTGCTCTTAGGAAGAGGATGATTGATCTCATAATCATTTGTGTGGAGACACTAAAGCAAGTATGTAGGTGTTTATTAGAGAATAAGTTCACTGAACGTGGCTCGCTAAGGAATACCTAATGGAGTTTTATTCGCCTGTCAATAGGAATTCCTCTAGTGGTAGTAGTACAAGTGATCTTTGGACTTGAGATCATCATAGTATCTTGTGTATGATGAGTTATACTTTGACATGTCCCTTAAGACCTTTTGGGTATATTAAAGGGTATGATTGGGTATAATTAGTTGTACATGGAGATAGGTGAATGATCAATAAAGAATCTACCACATCTAGTAAAAGATGTGAATGTCCTATGTGATTCCATAAATGACAACTCAGTAGTCCTTGGCCAAGGCAGAATGAAATTAGAAAGGAGTTTCTAATTTGCATTAATCAGAGTTGTGCATTTGGGAATCGAAATACATATAATTAAATAAAATAAGACTTGACAGTAAATCCATGTCTTATATTTAATTGGGACATTGTATGGTAGAAGGATTGAATTATACGGTAACTATTTACTCAAAGGTTCTTTTGTGATTGATGTTGAAATCTATATTATCTAGAAAGTCGTTGATCGCTAAGGGGGCTTACCCTTATTGTAGAATAAATATTATTTATTTAAATGAATTAAATAGTTTAATTTATTTATTTAAATAAGATTAGAATTGTTCTAATTGATTTATTCACAATCGGTTTAATATGGAGAACCTAGAGGGTCACACCGCAAAAGGAAAATATTTATTTAAAAAGTAAATGACATAATTGTAATAATAAGTTAAGTGTATTTAATTTAATCTATGGAGATAGAAAAAATTAAATAACTTAATATTTATTATTTAATATTTTGGAAATATTAAATATAAATTAATAAGAGGAGTCTTATTATTATTATTACTATTACTATTATTTAATTCCTAATAGGGATTGGGAATTAATTAATAGAAGTACTCTCCCATAAATTCCTAATTAGATTAGGAGCATAATTAATTAAAGGAGTTTAATTATAATTGAAACCCTAATCCTAAATAGTTTAGGAAAGGGTTATTCCTATATCTATAAATAAGAGGAGTCTTATCATAGATTAGGGTTACACACTCTTGCATTAGATTGTGGAGAGTACTTACAATTTCTATAGAAATAGAAACTAGGGTTTTGCCAAATACTCAACTTCTTGAATACTTGTTCTTCCTTGATGGATCACCTCTAGAGGCCAAACACTTGGGTGGCTAACGTTGATCAAAGGAAGGTATCACACCGTAGCATTCGAAGAGAACACGAAGGACTAGGAGTTGAACTTGTACCCGAGGAAGCTTGTTCTACGAGGGTATAATTCTTATTCTCTTTCTCTTTCGTTTATATCGTTAATTGAGCACATTGATCGATCATGGTGATGGTTTGTATAAAAATTTTAAAATCCGTTTTATCGCGCTTCCGCACTATTTATGTAATCAGATTGCATGTTCGCGCTATATACAAACCTAACAAATACCCCATACGTCGAAGAGTTCAACTTCAAGGATAGTGTTGAGAGGCATTTCATGCCGTTTCGAAATGTTGCCAACCCTTTGACATCTATCGCACTTTAGAACAAAAAGGTGGGCATCTTTGAACAACGAAGGCTAGAAAAACCCGGATTGTAGCACTTTTGTTACAGTTCTTTCTCCCCCATAATGTTCTCCATACTCTTATGAATGGCATCGAGTCAATATGCTCTCCATTTCTTCCTGTGGCACACAACGTCGTATCATTTGATCCGCACAAGTTTTGAAGAGAAATGGTTCATCCCAGAGGTACTGTTTGATATCATGGAGAAATTTCTTTCTTTGTTGAGAAGTGATAACCAGGCGAGAAGAGCTCATGTCTATAATACTGGTGGAAACGCTGGTAACGTACGAATGGTCACTGCCAAGTAGTTCAAAAATTTGTGACTGTTAGGTTTGTATATAACGCGAGCATGCAATCAAATTACATAAATAGAGCGGAAGCGCGATAAAACGGATTTTAAAATTTTATACAAACCATCACCATGATCGATCAATGTGCTCAATTAACGATATAAACGAAAGAGAAAGAGAATAAGAAATTATACCCTCGTAGAACAAAGCTTCCTCGGGTACAAGTTCAACTCCTAGTCCTTCGTGTTCTCCTCGAATGCTACGGTGTGATTCCTTCCTTTGATCAACGTTAGCCACCCAAGTGTTTGACCTCTAGAGGTGATCCACCAAGGAAGAACAAGTATTCAAGAAGTTGGGTATTTGGCAAAAACCCTAGTTTCTATCTTTATAGAAATTATAAGTACTCTCCACAATCTAATGCAAGAGTGTGTAACCCTAATCTATGATAAGACTCCTCTTATTTATAGATGTAGGAATAACCCTTCCCTAAACTATTTAGGATTAGGGTTTCTATTATAATTAAACTCCTTTAATTATTTACGCTCCTAATCCAATTAGGAATTCATGGAAGAGTACTTCTATTAATTAATTCCCAATCCATATTAGGAATTAAATAATAGTAAAAGTAATAATAATAATAAGACTCCTCTTATTAATTTATATTTAATATTTTCAAAATATTAAATAATAAATATTAAGCTATTTAATTTATTCTATCTCCATAGACTAAATTAAATGCACTTAACTTATTATTACAATTATGTCATTTACTTCTTAAATAAATGTTTTCCTTTTGCGGTGTGACCCTTTAGGTTCTCCATATTAAACCGGTTGTGAATAAAACAATTAGAACAATTCTAATCTTATTTAAATAAATAAATTAAACTATTTAATTCATTTAAATAAATAGTATTTATTCTACAATAAGGGTAAGCCCCCTTAGCGATCAACGACTTTCCAGATAATATAGATTTCAACATTAATCACAAAAGAACCTTTGAGTAAATAGTTACCATACAATTCAATCTTTCTACCATACAATGTCCCAATTAAATATAAGATATGGATTTACTGTCAAGTCTTATTTTATTTAATTATATGTATTTCGATTCCCAAATGCACAACTCTGATTAATGCAAATTAGAAACTCCTTTCTAATTTCATTCTGTCTTGGCCAAGGACTACTGAGTTGTCATTTATCGAATCACATAGGACATTCACATCTTTTACTAGACGTGGTAGATTCTTTGTTGATCATTCACCTATCTCCATGTACAACTTATTATACCCAATCATACCCTTTGATATACCCTAAAGGTCTTAAAGGATATGTCAAAGTATAACTCATCATACACAAGATACTATGATGATCTCAAGTCCAAAGATCACTTGTACTACTATCACTAGAGGAATTCCTATTGACAGGCGAGTAAAACTCCATTAGGTATTCCTTAGCGAGCCACGTTCAGTGAACTTATTCTCTAATAAGCACCTACATACTTGCTTTAGTGTCTCCACACAAATGATTATGAGATCAATCATCCTCTTCCTAAGAGCAAGCAACGTATGTACTAATCTATCCGGATTCACTAATCCCCTATTTAGTAATCCAACGATTAGGAACGATTTTAGTTTGTGAGCTATCTTGAATTTAGATCTCATTAGCATGATCACCATCATGATTCTAAAAGCATTACTCAAAACTATGGGTTTATCATATTTAATATAACAGCACTATGTAGATAATATAAAATGCCTTTTTAAGAAAATCAATTCTTTTATTAATAAATGAATAAGATTACAAAGTATATGCTACATCATATCAAATATGATTGGCTTGTGTGCATACTACTATCAATCTCCCACTTGCACTAAAGTCAATCGCCATGGTATCTAATACCCATCTTCTCTAAGTGACGATCAAACTGTTGTTGAGTTAAAGCTTTAGTAAATGGATCTGCAATGTTGTCTTGAGAGTCCACACGTTCCAGGGTGACATCTCCTCTTTCAATAATCTCTCTAATCAAATGAAACCGCCGCAACACGTGTTTAGATTTCTGATGAGACCTGGGTTCCTTAGCCTGCGCAACAGCTCTAGTGTTGTCACAAAATAAAGGTATGGCTCCTCTAATGCTAGGAACCACTCCAAGTTCAGTTATGAACTTCTTCATCCAAACAGCTTCCTTTGCAGTTTCACTTGCAGCTATGTACTCTGCCTTTGTCAATGAATCAGCAACTGTTTGCTGCTTGCAACTCTTCCAACTCACTGCGTCACCGTTTAAGGTAAACACATATCCTGAAATGGATTTATAGTCATCTTGGTTTGTTTGAAAACTTGAGTCTGTATAGCCCTCTAGTTTCAATTCAGACCCACCGTAGACAAGAAATACATCCTTAGTTCTTCTCAAGTACTTTAGGATGTTTTTCACAGCCTTCCAATGCTCTTCTCCTGGATTCGACTGATATCTGCTTGTTACACTAAGTGCATGAGCGACATCTGGTCTAGTACATATCATACCGTACATGATAGATCCTATTGCGGAAGCATAAGGAATCTTACTCATCTGGTCTCTCTCCTCAAGTGTCTTTGGGGCCTGTTTCTTGGAGAGATGTATTCCATGGCTCATCGGTATGAGATCTCTCTTGAAATCTTCCATGTTAAACTTCTTTAGCATCGAGTCAATGTACTTTCCTTGGGTCAAGCCCAGCATCCTTTTAGATCTATCTCTATAGATCTTTATCCCCAAAATATAGGATGCCTCACCCAAGTCCTTCATGGAGAAGTGTTTAGATAACCAAATTTTGATCGACTGTAGCATAGGAACATCATTCCCTATCAGTAATATGTCATCAACATATAATACAAGGAATGAAACAGCGCTCCCACTAACCTTCTTGTACACACATGGTTCATCCTCATTTTTGATAAAATCAAACCTTTTGATTATCTCATCAAAACGGATGTTCCATCTTCGACAAGCTTGCTTCAATCCATAAATGGATCGTTGTAGCTTACAGACTTGGTTTGTTCCAACCGTTGAAACAAAACCCTCTGGATGTATCATATATACATTCTCCTCAAGCTCTCCATTGAGGAAGACCGTTTTCACGTCCATTTACCAGATCTCATAGTCATAATAAGCTGCAATTGTAAGCAAAATCCGAATGGACTTGAGCATAGCTACTGGAGAAGGTTTCATCATAGTCAACTCCTTGTCTTTGTTTGAAACCTTTTGCAACCAGTCGGGCCTTATAGGTCTCTACTTTGCCATCTGCTCCAGTCTTTCTCTTAAAGACCCATTTACACCCAATAGGCTTAATGCCCTCAGGTGGTGAAACCAAAGTCCATACTTGGTTTTCATACATGGAGTCCATCTCGGATTTCATGGCTTCTAGCCATTTCTCTGAGTCTTCACTACTCATAGCCTCTTCGTAAGTCAATGGATCATCATTATCTATGATGCGTACCTCATCATCATCCTCTATGATGAATCCATACCTTTCAGGTATCTTCGGTACTCTTCCAGATTTACGAATAGGTAGTGGTACAGTAGGTTCTTCTACTTGGTCAGGTACCTGACTTTGATCCGTAGTATTTTGTGGTTCTTGAACTTCTTCAAGATATATCTTACTCCCACTAACACCTTCAAGGATAAACTCCTTTTCCAAGAAGGCAGCGTGTTTCGCAACAAACACCTTTTGATCAGTAGGATGATAGAAATAATATCCTAAACTTTCTTTAGGATATCCCTCAAATCTACACTTATCGGATCTAGTCTTCAGCTTGTCATGTTCAAACCTTTTGACATAAGCTGGACAACCCCAAGTCTTAACATGCTTAAGACTAGGTTTCCTCCCTATCCATATCTCATATGGGGTCTTTGGGATGGATTTGGTAGGTACCTTGTTAAGTAGGTATGCAGCCGTTTCTAGGGCATAACCCCAGAAGGATATTGTAAGGTCGGTAAAACTCATCATGGAACGAACCATGTCCAACAATGTTCGATTTCTCCTTTCAGATACACCATTCAACTGTGGTGTCCCTGGTGGAGTGCATTGTGAGATTATACCATTTTCTTTGAGACAATTGAGAAACTCATTGGTCAAGTATTCCCCTCCTCGATCCGATCGAAGAATCTTAATACTCTTACCAGTTTGCTTCTCTACTTCATTTCTGAATTCTTTGAACTTTTCAAATGATTCAGATTTGTATTTCATTAAATACACATATCCAAATCTAGAATGATCATCAGTGAAAGTAATAAAATAAGAATACCCTCCTCGTGCATTCGTTGTCATAGGTCCACAAACGTCTGTGTGTACCAACGCTAACAACTCTGTAACTCTTTTTCCTTTTCCACTAAAAGGAGATTTAGTCATCTTACCCATGAGACAAGATTCACAAGTTGGATATGATTCGTAATCAGATAGCTCTAAAAGTCCATCTTTATGCAACTTGGATAATCTTGTTTCATTAATATGACCGAGTCTACAGTGCCACATAAAAGTATAATTAACATCATCTCTTTTTCTTTTCTTAGTTTGTTCAATTTGAAGTATATTTTCATGCAAGTCAAGTATGTAAAGTTCATTCAGTAAATTGCCAACACCATATAAAACATTTTCATTATAAATAGAACAACTGTTGTTCTTTATTATAATATCAAAACCATCCATATCCAATACAGAAATTGAAATAATGTTTCTAATGAGTGTTGGAACATAATAACAATTATTTAAACTAATGAACTTTCCCGAAGGCAGTGCTAAACAATAAGTCCCTACAGCCAATGCAGCAACCTTTGCTCCATTTCTCACTCGTAGGACGACTTCATCCTTGTTCAGCTTCCTACTTCTGCTTAGTCCCTGTATATTATTACATATGTGATAACTACAGTCGATATCCAATACCCAAGTAGAATTTTGACTTTCAGAAAAATTAATTTCAATCATGAACAAACCTAGATCGGAAGTCGAAGCTTCCCCAAGCTTCTTTTGGTCTGCAAGATACTCCTTACAATTTCTTTTCTAGTGTCTCGGCTTATTGCAATGGTAGCAAATTCCTTTACTATCTGGATCAGGTTTCTTTCTATCCTTTCCCTTCGCCTTGCCCTTAGCCTTCTTGTTTTTCTTCTTTTCAGAAGATACCTTGGGCCTCTTCCTTTTCTTGGAAGAATCATCCACTAGCAAGACTTGGTTCTTGTTGGATGAAAAGTGACCTTCAGTAGTTTTCAGCATGTTAAGTAGCTCAGGCAAGCTGACATCCAACTTATTCATGTGAAAATTCACAACAAATTGTGAGAAGGTGTCCGGGAGTGACTGCAAGATCAAATCTTGGCTTAACTCCCCATCCATCACGAACCCTAGTTGTCCAAGTTGTTCAATCAAATTGATCATCTTAAGGACATGAGTCTCAACAGCAGTGCCCTCGGTCATACGAGATCGGAAGAGCTTCTTAGATATCTGATATCTTGCAGTCCTACTTTGCTCACCATACAACTCTTTGAGGTGCAGCAATATAGTAGGAGCATCCATAGTTTCATGCTGACGCTGAAGCTCGTTACTCATGGATGCGAACATGATGCATTGAGCCAGGATTGCATCATCTTGCCACTTTCTGAAAGTAGCAAACTCTTCCTCAGAGGCTGTTTCTGCAACACTTGCAAGGACAGGCGAATTTAGGACATAAGAAATCTTTTTAGCAGTGAGAACAATTCTCAGATTCCTTAACCAGTCCGTGTAATTCGGTCCGATCAGTTTGTTAGCATCAAGTATGCTACGCAGTGATAGTGAGTTTGACATTTTTAAATTCTGCATGTGAAATAGACAACATTTTAGCATACATTCATTTAATTAATTATTAAAATAAATTAGGTCTTTATTTAAATTGGTATCTCCCACTATTTTCATCAAACTATATTACCCTCAATATATATAGTTCGGCAAATCTAATTAAAGATTTGCTAGTGAGATTAAGGATTCCATTTCAAATGTATATAGCCTTGTGTGTGCAAAACAAACTATATATAAATAAATAGGTAGACAACTATTGTTAATTACATCACTATGTAATTCCTTGTATTTTGCCTCTTAGATTATAATGGTCAAGTTTGTGCACATCCGAACTAAAATAATCTAAGTTAAGTCCAACCTAGCACTTCCATATATGTGAAGAGAAAAAGACCGCCCTTGTGTGTGCACAACAAAGCAGTAATGTTTAATTCCTTAATAAGCATCAAATGTGATAAAACAACATCTTAAATATTTAATACTCGCCTTGTGTGTGCACAACAAACTCATATTAAATATTTAATACTCTATCGTTTTACCATGCTAGAAGGCGACGTTCGATATTCCAAATATCTTTGAACGCTTAGGACTTAATATGATTTATATGAGGGGTTTGTTATTGTTAGTCTCATCTTGTTTAGCGCGCATGCACACACACACACACACACACACACACATATATATATATATATATATATAATATACGCGTCATATTATTTTACATGCGAAGCATGTAAAATAATATATAATATATATAGTAAGCATGCACATATAGAATACTATATTCTACCCGGATTGATTATGGACTTTTATTCTAGTTTGGTTCACTAGAGCCACCAAGTGAACCAAAAGGTCAAACCTAGGGTGCAAGAATTAAATTTAAATATAACTATTACATTTAAACCCAGGCTCCAATACAAACGGGTCTTCAAGCGCTCCTTGCTCCTTTGTCTACAATTCTTCAAAAAAATTAATTCTAACTAGTCCTATTACATAAACTATTTACAATAAATAGAAACCTTGATCAGCAGTCAAGGGGAAGTACATAGGAGGGAGATAGAATTTACATTAAGAAAAATTAGAGAAGACGAGGTACGCAGACCCCATTTATAAAAACCCATACATTTCAGCATCCACTAAAATAAATCCAATCACACATTGGTCAACAGTCCATAATCAATCCCTATTTATTATCATACATATCTCTATATGTATCAATAAATAACATTCATCCCATGAATAATAAAACCATTTCATATATGCATTGATATCAATTAATGGGCAAAGGTTTTGCTAATATTTAGTTTTGAAACAAAATAAACTCTTTTATTTTAATCAAAAACCAAATCCAAATTAAACTACTTTAATTTTAGCAATCTGAAATCCTATTCCAGATAAAATAAACTCTTTTATTTTAAACTTTTATCAATTAAATAAACCATTTATTTTAATTGAGAAAAACAAAAAATTTTCAAAGTCTGGACACCGGCGCGGCCGCGCTCCATTTTGAACTAGAAGCGGCGCGGCCGCACTGCACCCCAGGAAACGTTTTTCTGGGTTCGGGCGCGGCCGCGCTCCAGAATGAACTGGAAGCGGCGCGGCCGCGCCGCGACGCAGAATCAGAAAAATTTTCTTGCCCAAAAAATTCGAACGTTTCGCATATCAATTCATACATGGAATCATCAAGATCGATAATTAGCACATGATTAGGCTCTGATACCACTGTTAGGTTTGTATATAACGCGAGCATGCAATCAAATTACATAAATAGAGCGGAAGCGCGATAAAACGGATTTTAAAATTTTATACAAACCATCACCATGATCGATCAATGTGCTCAATTAACGATATAAACGAAAGAGAAAGAGAATAAGAAATTATACCCTCGTAGAACAAAGCTTCCTCGGGTACAAGTTCAACTCTTAGTCCTTCGTGTTCTCCTCGAATGCTACGGTGTGATTCCTTCCTTTGATCAACGTTAGCCACCCAAGTGTTTGGCCTCTAGAGGTGATCCACCAAGGAAGAACAAGTATTCAAGAAGTTGGGTATTTGGCAAAAACCCTAGTTTCTATCTCTATAGAAATTGTAAGTACTCTCCACAATCTAATGCAAGAGTGTGTAACCCTAATCTATGATAAGACTCCTCTTATTTATAGATGTAGGAATAACTCTTCCCTAAACTATTTAGGATTAGGGTTTCTATTATAATTAAACTCCTTTAATTATTTATGCTCCTAATCCAATTAGGAATTCATGGAAGAGTACTTCTATTAATTAATTCTCAATCCCTATTAGGAATTAAATAATAGTAAAAGTAATAATAATAATAAGACTCCTCTTATTAATTTATATTTAATATTTCTAAAATATTAAATAATAAATATTAGGCTATTTAATTTATTCTATCTCCATAGACTAAATTAAATGCACTTAACTTATTATTACAATTATGCCATTTACTTCTTAAATAAATATTTTTCTTTTGCGGTGTGTGACCCTTTAGGTACTCCAGATTCACCCGGTAGAGAATAAAACAATTAGAACAATTCTAATCTTATTTAAATAAATAAATTAAACTATTTAATTTATTTAAATAAATAATATTTATTCTACAATAAGGGTAAGCCCCCTTAGCGATCAACGACTTTCCAGATAATATAGATTTCAACATTAATCACAAAAGAACCTTTGAGTAAATAGTTACCGTACAATTCAGTCCTTCTACCATACAATGTCTCAATTAAATATAAGACATGGATTTACTGTCAAGTCTTATTTTATTTAATTATATGTATTTCGATTCCCATGTTTATGCTACCTATGGTCCAAGAGGCTTATCTGACCATTCTCCGGTCATTCTTAACACTGGGCTGACCTTCTTGCTTCCAAAATGCCCCTTTCAATTCTTTAATCACCTTATTCAGATTGATGGGTTTAGAGATTGTGTCTTATCTGCTTGGAACCAAAACTCTCCTGGAAATCCTTTCCATATCTTCGCTGATAAGTTAAAGAGAACCAAAAGGGCTTTGATTAATCTTAATAGAGATGCTGGAAATCTTTCCACTCGGGTAAAAATTGCAAATGAGGATTTACATAATACCCAAGCTCTACTTCATGCTAATCCTTCTAACCCTGATCTGATAGCACTTGAAGATAGATGCTCTCACACCCTCTGGTCTGCTCTGGCTATGGAGGAAATTCTTTTGCAACAAAAGTCCAGATCAACATGGCTGGCGCTTGGGGACAAAAACTCAAAATTCTTTGCAAATATGATGAAATGTAGATGGAATGTAAATAAAATTCTCTCTATTTGCAACGCAGCAGGGGAAACAGTCCATGCTCAACATGAAATTGAAGAGGTTGCTGTCAATTACTTCAAAGACATGTTTAACCCCTCCACTTCTTCTCCTCCTGCTGATTATGGGAATATTAGATATCCTTCCAGAACTCTTAATTCATCTCAAGCTGCTGCTCTTACTACTCCAATCACTGATGCTGAAATCTACTCTGTTCTCTCCTCAATGAAAAGAAATAAGAGTCCAGGCCCGGATGGCTTTAATGTGAATTTTTTTATTCAATGTTAGGACATAGTTGGTCAGGATTTCACAAAAGCAGCTAAATTCTTTTTCTCTTCATGCCGGATGCCAAAAGGTATAAACTCTACTGCTGTTGCCCTCATTCCTAAATGTGATAACCCTACATCTATGGCAGATTTCAGACCAATTGCCTGTTGCAATACCATTTACAAGTGCATAGCAAAGATCTTATCAAACAGGCTCAAAGCTGTTCTTCCCTCTTTAATCGACAAAGCACAATCTGCATTTATAAAAGGAAGGAACATTAGCGACAATATACTATTGGCCCAAGAGCTATTCAGGAACTATCATAGAAATTATGGTCCTTCTAGATGTGCACTCAAAATTGACCTTCGCAAAGCATTTAACACTGTTAGCTGGGAGTTTCTTTTCAAAATTCTGGAAATCTTTAAATTTCCAACTATTTATATTGACTGGATCCATGCTTGTGTAACATCAGCAATGTTCTCTATCAAAGTTAATGGATCATTAGCAGGCTATTTTGGCAGTTCTCGTGGCCTTAGACAAGGCGACCCCCTATCTCCATTTCTCTTTGTTTTGATCATGGAAATGCTCTCTCTGGAACTGAATGCAGGATCTATGCAACAAGACTTCAAATTTCATTGGAGAACTAAGGAATGCCAAATTACCCACCTCTTCTTCGCGGATGATGTTCTCATTTTCTGTCATGGTAATTTACAAACTATCTCCATTATTCAGTCGTGCATACAATCCTTCTCTCTATACTCCGGCCTTATTCCGAATATTCAGAAGAGCCAATGCTTCATGGCTAACATTGATATGGACACAAAGCAAAGTATCCTATCTCTTCTTGGCTTTCCAATTAGTTCTTTACCAATAAAATTTTTGGGAGTCCCCCTTATCTCTTCCAAGCTCTCTTACAATGACTGCATCCCTCTATTGCACAGAATCACAAAGAAGGTCACTTCTTGGACATCAAAAGTGCTTGCTTACTCAGGAAGAATCCAGCTCATCAAATCAGTTCTTTTTTCTATTCAAGCTTTTTGGAGCTCTCACTTCCTCCTACCAAAAGCTGTCATTAGAGCCATCCAATCAATTCTTAGCAGATTTTTATGGAAAGGTTCTACTCTTGCAAAATATGGAGCTAAAGTTGCATGGTCTGCTATCTCTCTTCCTACAAATGAAGGAGGACTTGGTATCAAAAGCTTACTGGACTGGAATAAATCTCTCATGATTTTACAGCTCACCAAGGTACTTCAATTTAAACCTTCTTCCTTGTGGGCCAGTTGGGCCAAATCTACAATTCTTAAGAAACAAAACATCTGGCAGCTTGATATTCCAAATGATTGCTCTTGGATTATGGCGGCAAATTCTTAAGCTTAGGCCAATTGCTCTTGATCATATTACATACAAGGTGGGGAAGGGTGACCAAATAAACTTATGGTTTGATCCATGGCTCAATAGAGCCGCAATATGTCCCAGTAATACCTTGCTCTCAAACTCGGGGCTTTCTTCTTCTGCTACTGTAAGCTACATTCTGCAAAATTCTGCTTGGAAGCTACCTCAAAGTAATCACCATGAGGTCATTATGATGCGCAGACAAATTGAATCTCTTCCTGTTCCTCCTAATTGTGATGATATCCTCTTATGGAACTGCTTGGATATCACCACAATTAAAGTCAAGCATATATGGAATTGTCTAAGACAGAGAAACCAAGAAGTTGAGTGGCACAAAATTCTATGGAACAAATTGCATGTACCCCGGTACTCTTTTTCTCTTTGGTTGGGATTCCTACAGAAACTTCCTACCAATGATATCACAAAGCACTATGGAGCCGGCCATGAAATCCTTTGTCCTTTATGCCAACGATGTACTGAAAGCTATGATCATCTCTTCTTTAGTTGTGCATACTCCAGTGTCATAGTGAGAACTGCTTTTCATTTGGGGAATGGAACAACATCCCTACGGATTGGAGTGGGATTACTACGTTTATCATTAACTTCCAAGGTAGCCGCCTCACCAAAAATATTCTGTACTTGACTCTTGCTACCTCATTTTACAAAATTTGGGAAGCCCGAAACAACAAACTTCATAGAGATACTCTTATTCCTGTTATGAGACTTGCAAATGAGGTGGTTAACATTATTAAATCTAGACTTTCCACTGCTCAGTCCTTTCATAAGGCTACTTCAGTTTGTACTTATTACTGTAACTGGATTTTGTAATATGCTTGTTGTTACCTTCCTATAGTTAGCTCCTCTCTTGGCTTGTCTTGAGATGACCTACCTATAGTCTGGGGTATGCCCCTTTGCCATTGTATATTTGGTCACTTTAATACAAACCAAACTTAGCAAAAAAAAAAAAAAAATTCATTCTGCCTTGGCCAAGGACTACTGAGTTGTCATTTATCGAATCACATAGGACATTCACATCTTTTACTAGACGTGGTAGATTCTTTGTTGATCATTCACCTATCTCCATGTACAACTTATTATACCCAATCATACCCTTTGATATACCCTAAAGGTCTTAAGGGATATGTCAAAGTATAACTCATCATACACAAGATACTATGATGATCTCAAGTCCAAAGATCACTTGTACTACTATCACTAGAGGAATTCCTATTGACAGGCGAGTAAAACTCCATTAGGTATTCCTTAGCGAGCCACGTTCAGTGAACTTATTCTCTAATAAGCACTTACATACTTGCTTTAGTGTCTCCACACAAATGATTATGAGATCAATCATCCTCTTCCTAAGAGCAAGCAACGTATGTACTAATCTATCCGGATTCACTAATCCCCTATTTAGTAATCCAACGATTAGGAACGATTTTAGTTTGTGAGCTATCTTGAATTTAGATCTCATTAGCATGATCACCATCATGATTCTAAAAGCATTACTCAAAACTATGGGTTTATCATATTTAATATAACAGCACTATGTAGATAATATAAAATGCCTTTTTAAGAAAATCAATTCTTTTATTAATAAATGAATAAGATTACAAAGTATATGCTACATCATATCAAATATGATTGGCTTGTGTGCATACTACTATCAATCTCCCACTTGCACTAAAGTCAATCGCCATGGTATCTAATACCCATCTTCTCTAAGTGACGATCAAACTGTTGTTGAGTTAAAGCTTTAGTAAATGGATCTGCAATGTTGTCTTGAGAGTCCACACGTTCCAGGGTGACATCTCCTCTTTCAATAATCTCTCTAATCAAATGAAACCGCCGCAACACGTGTTTAGATTTCTGATGAGACCTGGGTTCCTTAGCCTGCGCAACAGCTCTAGTGTTGTCACAAAATAAAGGTATGGCTCCTCTAATGCTAGGAACCACTCCAAGTTCAGTTATGAACTTCTTCATCCAAACAGCTTCCTTTGCAGTTTCACTTGCAGCTATGTACTCTGCCTTTGTCAATGAATCAGCAACTGTTTGCTGCTTGCAACTCTTCCAACTCACTGCGTCACCGTTTAAGGTAAACACATATCCTGAAATGGATTTATAGTCATCTTGGTTTGTTTGAAAACTTGAGTCTGTATAGCCCTCTAGTTTCAATTCAGACCCACCGTAGACAAGAAATACATCCTTAGTTCTTCTCAAGTACTTTAGGATGTTTTTCACAGCCTTCCAGTGCTCTTCTCCTGGATTCGACTGATATCTGCTTGTTACACTAAGTGCATGAGCGACATCTGGTCTAGTACATATCATACCGTACATGATAGATCCTATTGCGGAAGCATAAGGAATCTTACTCATCCGGTCTCTCTCCTCAAGTGTCTTTGGGGCCTGTTTCTTGGAGAGATGTATTCCATGGCTCATCGGTATGAGATCTCTCTTGAAATCTTCCATGTTAAACTTCTTTAGCATCGAGTCAATGTACTTTCCTTGGGTCAAGCCCAGCATCCTTTTAGATCTATCTCTATAGATCTTTATCCCCAAAATATAGGATGCCTCACCCAAGTCCTTCATGGAGAAGTGTTTAGATAACCAAATTTTGATCGACTGTAGCATAGGAACATCATTCCCTATCAGTAATATGTCATCAACATATAATACAAGGAATGAAACAGCGCTCCCACTAACCTTCTTGTACACACATGGTTCATCCTCATTTTTGATAAAATCAAACCTTTTGATTATCTCATCAAAACGGATGTTCCATCTTCGACAAGCTTGCTTCAATCCATAAATGGATCGTTGTAGCTTACAGACTTGGTTTGTTCCAACCGTTGAAACAAAACCCTCTGGATGTATCATATATACATTCTCCTCAAGCTCTCCATTGAGGAAGACCGTTTTCACGTCCATTTACCAGATCTCATAGTCATAATAAGCTGCAATTGTAAGCAAAATCCGAATGGACTTGAGCATAGCTACTGGAGAAGGTTTCATCATAGTCAACTCCTTGTCTTTGTTTGAAACCTTTTGCAACCAGTCGGGCCTTATAGGTCTCTACTTTGCCATCTGCTCCAGTCTTTCTCTTAAAGACCCATTTACACCCAATAGGCTTAATGCCCTCAGGTGGTGAAACCAAAGTCCATACTTGGTTTTCATACATGGAGTCCATCTCGGATTTCATGGCTTCTAGCCATTTCTCTGAGTCTTCACTACTCATAGCCTCTTCGTAAGTCAATGGATCATCATTATCTATGATGCGTACCTCATCATCATCCTCTATGATGAATCCATACCTTTCAGGTATCTTCGGTACTCTTCCAGATTTACGAATAGGTAGTGGTACAGTAGGTTCTTCTACTTGGTCAGGTACCTGACTTTGATCCGTAGTATTTTGTGGTTCTTGAACTTCTTCAAGATATATCTTACTCCCACTAACACCTTCAAGGATAAACTCCTTTTCCAAGAAGGCAGCGTGTTTCGCAACAAACACCTTTTGATCAGTAGGATGATAGAAATAATATCCTAAACTTTCTTTAGGATATCCCTCAAATCTACACTTATCGGATCTAGTCTTCAGCTTGTCATGTTCAAACCTTTTGACATAAGCTGGACAACCCCAAGTCTTAACATGCTTAAGACTAGGTTTCCTCCCTATCCATATCTCATATGGGGTCTTTGGGATGGATTTGGTAGGTACCTTGTTAAGTAGGTATGCAGCCGTTTCTAGGGCATAACCCCAGAAGGATATTGTAAGGTCGGTAAAACTCATCATGGAACGAACCATGTCCAACAATGTTCGATTTCTCCTTTCAGATACACCATTCAACTGTGGTGTCCCTGGTGGAGTGCATTGTGAGATTATACCATTTTCTTTGAGACAATTGAGAAACTCATTGGTCAAGTATTCCCCTCCTCGATCCGATCGAAGAATCTTAATACTCTTACCAGTTTGCTTCTCTACTTCATTTCTGAATTCTTTGAACTTTTCAAATGATTCAGATTTGTATTTCATTAAATACACATATCCAAATCTAGAATGATCATCAGTGAAAGTAATAAAATAAGAATACCCTCCTCGTGCATTCGTTGTCATAGGTCCACAAACGTCTGTGTGTACCAACGCTAACAACTCTGTAACTCTTTTTCCTTTTCCACTAAAAGGAGATTTAGTCATCTTACCCATGAGACAAGATTCACAAGTTGGATATGATTCGTAATCAGATAGCTCTAAAAGTCCATCTTTATGCAACTTGGATAATCTTGTTTCATTAATATGACCGAGTCTACAGTGCCACATAAAAGTATAATTAACATCATCTCTTTTTCTTTTCTTAGTTTGTTCAATTTGAAGTATATTTTCATGCAAGTCAAGTATGTAAAGTTCATTCAGTAAATTGCCAACACCATATAAAACATTTTCATTATAAATAGAACAACTGTTGTTCTTTATTATAATATCAAAACCATCCATATCCAATACAGAAATTGAAATAATGTTTCTAATGAGTGTTGGAACATAATAACAATTATTTAAACTAATGAACTTTCCCGAAGGCAGTGCTAAACAATAATTCCCTACAGCCAATGCAGCAACCTTTGCTCCATTTCTCACTCGTAGGACGACTTCATCCTTGTTCAGCTTCCTACTTCTGCTTAGTCCCTGTATATTATTACATATGTGATAACTACAGTCGATATCCAATACCCAAGTAGAATTTTGACTTTCAGAAAAATTAATTTCAATCATGAACAAACCTAGATCGGAAGTCGAAGCTTCTCCAAGCTTCTTTTGGTCTGCAAGATACTCCTTACAATTTCTTTTCTAGTGTCTCGGCTTATTGCAATGGTAGCAAATTTCTTTACTATCTGGATCAGGTTTCTTTTTATCCTTTCCCTTCGCCTTGCCCTTAACCTTCTTGTTTTTCTTCTTTTCAGAAGATACATTGGGCCTCTTCCTTTTCTTGGAAGAATCATCCACTAGCAAGACTTGGTTCTTGTTGGATGAAAAGTGACCTTCAGTAGTTTTCAGCATGTTAAGTAGCTCAGGCAAGCTGACATCCAACTTATTCATGTGAAAATTCACAACAAATTGTGAGAAGGTGTCCGGGAGTGACTGCAAGATCAAATCTTGGCTTAACTCCCCATCCATCACGAACCCTAGTTGTCCAAGTTGTTCAATCAAATTGATCATCTTAAGGACATGAGTCTCAACAGCAGTGCCCTCGGTCATACGAGATCGGAAGAGCTTCTTAGATATCTGATATCTTGCAGTCCTACTTTGCTCACCATACAACTCTTTGAGGTGCAGCAATATAGTAGGAGCATCCATAGTTTCATGCTGACGCTGAAGCTCGTTACTCATGGATGCGAACATGATGCATTGAGCCAGGATTGCATCATCTTGCCACTTTCTGAAAGTAGCAAACTCTTCCTCAGAGGCTGTTTCTGCAACACTTGCAAGGACAGGCGAATTTAGGACATAAGAAATCTTTTTAGCAGTGAGAACAATTCTCAGATTCCTTAACCAGTCCGTGTAATTCGGTCCGATCAGTTTGTTAGCATCAAGTATGCTACGCAGTGATAGTGAGTTTGACATTTTTAAATTCTGCATGTGAAAATAGACAACATTTTAGCATACATTCATTTAATTAATTATTAAAATAAATTAGGTCTTTATTTAAATTGGTATCTCCCACTATTTTCATCAAACTATATTACCCTCAATATATATAGTTCGGCAAATCTAATTAAAGATTTGCTAGTAAGATTAAGGATTCCATTTCAAATGTATATAGCCTTGTGTGTGCAAAACAAACTATATATAAATAAATAGGTAGACAACTATTGTTAATTACATCACTATGTAATTCCTTGTATTTTGCCTCTTAGATTATAATGGTCAAGTTTGTGCACATCCGAACTAAAATAATCTAAGTTAAGTCCAACCTAGCACTTCCATATATGTGAAGAGAAAAAGACAGCCCTTGTGTGTGCACAAACAAAGCAGTAATGTTTAATTCCTTAATAAGCATCAAATGTGATAAAACAACATCTTAAATATTTAATACTCGCCTTGTGTGTGCACAACAAACTCATATTAAATATTTAATACTCTATCGTTTTACCATGCTAGAAGGCGACGTTCGATATTCCAAATATCTTTGAACGCTTAGGACTTAATATGATTTATATGAGGGGTTTGTTATTGTTAGTCTCATCTTGTTTAGCGCGCATGCACACACACACACACACACACACACACACATATATATATATATATATAAAATACGCGTCATATTATTTTACATGCGAAGCATGTAAAATAATATATAATATATATAGTAAGCATGCACATATAGAATACTATATTCTACCCGGATTGATTATGGACTTTTATTCTAGTTTGGTTCACTAGAGCCACCAAGTGAACCAAAAGGTCAAACCTAGGGTGCAAGAATTAAATTTAAATATAACTATTACATTTAAACCCAGGCTCCAATACAAACGGGTCTTCAAGCGCTCCTTGCTCCTTTGTCTACAATTCTTCAAAAAATTAATTCTAACTAGTCCTATTACATAAACTATTTACAATAAATAGAAACCTTGATCAGCAGTCAAGGGGAAGTACATAGGAGGGAGATAGAATTTACATTAAGAAAAATTAGAGAAGACGAGGTACGCAGACCCCATTTATAAAAACCCATACATTTCAGCATCCACTAAAATAAATCCAATCACACATTGGTCAACAGTCCATAATCAATCCCTATTTATTATCATACATATCTCTATATGTATCAATAAATAACATTCATCCCATGAATAATAAAACCATTTCATATATGCATTGATATCAATTAATGGGCAAAGGTTTTGCTAATATTTAGTTTTGAAACAAAATAAACTCTTTTATTTTAATCAAAAACCAAATCCAAATTAAACTACTTTAATTTTAGCAATCTGAAATCCTATTCCAGATAAAATAAACTCTTTTATTTTAAACTTTTATCAATTAAATAAACCATTTATTTTAATTGAGAAAAACAAAAAATTTTCAAAGTCTGGACACCGGCGCGGCCGCGCTCCATTTTGAACTAGAAGCGACGCGCGGCCGCACTGCACCCCAGGAAACGTTTTTTCTGGGTTCGGGCGCGGCCGCGCTCCAGAATGAACTGGAAGCGGCGCGGCCGCGCGCCGCGACGTAGAATCAGAAAAATTTTCTTGCCCAAAAAATTCGAACGTTTCGCATATCAATTCATACATGGAATCATCAAGATCGATAATTAGCACATGATTAGGCTCTGATACCACTGTTAGGTTTGTATATAACGCGAGCATGCAATCAAATTACATAAATAGAGCGGAAGCGCGATAAAACGGATTTTAAAATTTTATACAAACCATCACCATGATCGATCAATGTGCTCAATTAACGATATAAACGAAAGAGAAAGAGAATAAGAAATTATACCCTCGTAGAACAAAGCTTCCTCGGGTACAAGTTCAACTCTTAGTCCTTCGTGTTCTCCTCGAATGCTACGGTGTGATTCCTTCCTTTGATCAACGTTAGCCACCCAAGTGTTTGGCCTCTAGAGGTGATCCACCAAGGAAGAACAAGTATTCAAGAAGTTGGGTATTTGGCAAAAACCCTAGTTTCTATCTCTATAGAAATTGTAAGTACTCTCCACAATCTAATGCAAGAGTGTGTAACCCTAATCTATGATAAGACTCCTCTTATTTATAGATGTAGGAATAACTCTTCCCTAAACTATTTAGGATTAGGGTTTCTATTATAATTAAACTCCTTTAATTATTTATGCTCCTAATCCAATTAGGAATTCATGGAAGAGTACTTCTATTAATTAATTCTCAATCCCTATTAGGAATTAAATAATAGTAAAAGTAATAATAATAATAAGACTCCTCTTATTAATTTATATTTAATATTTCTAAAATATTAAATAATAAATATTAGGCTATTTAATTTATTCTATCTCCATAGACTAAATTAAATGCACTTAACTTATTATTACAATTATGCCATTTACTTCTTAAATAAATATTTTTCTTTTGCGGTGTGACCCTTTAGGTTCTCCATATTAAACCGGTTGTGAATAAAACAATTAGAACAATTCTAATCTTATTTAAATAAATAAATTAAACTATTTAATTTATTTAAATAAATAATATTTATTCTACAATAAGGGTAAGCCCCCTTAGCGATCAACGACTTTCCAGATAATATAGATTTCAACATTAATCACAAAAGAACCTTTGAGTAAATAGTTACCGTACAATTCAGTCCTTCTACCATACAATGTCTCAATTAAATATAAGACATGGATTTACTGTCAAGTCTTATTTTATTTAATTATATGTATTTCGATTCCCATGTTTATGCTACCTATGGTCCAAGAGGCTTATCTGACCATTCTCCGGTCATTCTTAACACTGGGCTGACCTTCTTGCTTCCAAAATGCCCCTTTCAATTCTTTAATCACCTTATTCAGATTGATGGGTTTAGAGATTGTGTCTTATCTGCTTGGAACCAAAACTCTCCTGGAAATCCTTTCCATATCTTCGCTGATAAGTTAAAGAGAACCAAAAGGGCTTTGATTAATCTTAATAGAGATGCTGGAAATCTTTCCACTCGGGTAAAAATTGCAAATGAGGATTTACATAATACCCAAGCTCTACTTCATGCTAATCCTTCTAACCCTGATCTGATAGCACTTGAAGATAGATGCTCTCACACCCTCTGGTCTGCTCTGGCTATGGAGGAAATTCTTTTGCAACAAAAGTCCAGATCAACATGGCTGGCGCTTGGGGACAAAAACTCAAAATTCTTTGCAAATATGATGAAATGTAGATGGAATGTAAATAAAATTCTCTCTATTTGCAACGCAGCAGGGGAAACAGTCCATGCTCAACATGAAATTGAAGAGGTTGCTGTCAATTACTTCAAAGACATGTTTAAAAACCCCCTCCACTTCTTCTCCTCCTGCTGATTATGGGAATATTAGATATCCTTCCAGAACTCTTAATTCATCTCAAGCTGCTGCTCTTACTACTCCAATCACTGATGCTGAAATCTACTCTGTTCTCTCCTCAATGAAAAGAAATAAGAGTCCAGGCCCGGATGGCTTTAATGTGAATTTTTTTATTCAATGTTAGGACATAGTTGGTCAGGATTTCACAAAAGCAGCTAAATTCTTTTTCTCTTCATGCCGGATGCCAAAAGGTATAAACTCTACTGCTGTTGCCCTCATTCCTAAATGTGATAACCCTACATCTATGGCAGATTTCAGACCAATTGCCTGTTGCAATACCATTTACAAGTGCATAGCAAAGATCTTATCAAACAGGCTCAAAGCTGTTCTTCCCTCTTTAATCGACAAAGCACAATCTGCATTTATAAAAGGAAGGAACATTAGCGACAATATACTATTGGCCCAAGAGCTATTCAGGAACTATCATAGAAATTATGGTCCTTCTAGATGTGCACTCAAAATTGACCTTCGCAAAGCATTTAACACTGTTAGCTGGGAGTTTCTTTTCAAAATTCTGGAAATCTTTAAATTTCCAACTATTTATATTGACTGGATCCATGCTTGTGTAACATCAGCAATGTTCTCTATCAAAGTTAATGGATCATTAGCAGGCTATTTTGGCAGTTCTCGTGGCCTTAGACAAGGCGACCCCCTATCTCCATTTCTCTTTGTTTTGATCATGGAAATGCTCTCTCTGGAACTGAATGCAGGATCTATGCAACAAGACTTCAAATTTCATTGGAGAACTAAGGAATGCCAAATTACCCACCTCTTCTTCGCGGATGATGTTCTCATTTTCTGTCATGGTAATTTACAAACTATCTCCATTATTCAGTCGTGCATACAATCCTTCTCTCTATACTCCGGCCTTATTCCGAATATTCAGAAGAGCCAATGCTTCATGGCTAACATTGATATGGACACAAAGCAAAGTATCCTATCTCTTCTTGGCTTTCCAATTAGTTCTTTACCAATAAAATTTTTGGGAGTCCCCCTTATCTCTTCCAAGCTCTCTTACAATGACTGCATCCCTCTATTGCACAGAATCACAAAGAAGGTCACTTCTTGGACATCAAAAGTGCTTGCTTACTCAGGAAGAATCCAGCTCATCAAATCAGTTCTTTTTTCTATTCAAGCTTTTTGGAGCTCTCACTTCCTCCTACCAAAAGCTGTCATTAGAGCCATCCAATCAATTCTTAGCAGATTTTTATGGAAAGGTTCTACTCTTGCAAAATATGGAGCTAAAGTTGCATGGTCTGCTATCTCTCTTCCTACAAATGAAGGAGGACTTGGTATCAAAAGCTTACTGGACTGGAATAAATCTCTCATGATTTTACAGCTCACCAAGGTACTTCAATTTAAACCTTCTTCCTTGTGGGCCAGTTGGGCCAAATCTACAATTCTTAAGAAACAAAACATCTGGCAGCTTGATATTCCAAATGATTGCTCTTGGATATGGCGGCAAATTCTTAAGCTTAGGCCAATTGCTCTTGATCATATTACATACAAGGTGGGGAAGGGTGACCAAATAAACTTATGGTTTGATCCATGGCTCAATAGAGCCGCAATATGTCCCAGTAATACCTTGCTCTCAAACTCGGGGCTTTCTTCTTCTGCTACTGTAAGCTACATTCTGCAAAATTCTGCTTGGAAGCTACCTCAAAGTAATCACCATGAGGTCATTATGATGCGCAGACAAATTGAATCTCTTCCTGTTCCTCCTAATTGTGATGATA
Source organism: Aralia elata (assembly GCA_034770075.1). Classification (NCBI taxonomy): domain Eukaryota; kingdom Viridiplantae; phylum Streptophyta; class Magnoliopsida; order Apiales; family Araliaceae; genus Aralia; species Aralia elata. The sequence continues at coordinate 39,662,912 of CM068383.1, read as the reverse complement.
TCCTCTTATGGAACTGCTTGGATATCACCACAATTAAAGTCAAGCATATATGGAATTGTCTAAGACAGAGAAACCAAGAAGTTGAGTGGCACAAAATTCTATGGAACAAATTGCATGTACCCCGGTACTCTTTTTCTCTTTGGTTGGGATTCCTACAGAAACTTCCTACCAATGATATCACAAAGCACTATGGAGCCGGCCATGAAATCCTTTGTCCTTTATGCCAACGATGTACTGAAAGCTATGATCATCTCTTCTTTAGTTGTGCATACTCCAGTGTCATAGTGAGAACTGCTTTTCATTTGGGGAATGGAACAACATCCCTACGGATTGGAGTGGGATTACTACGTTTATCATTAACTTCCAAGGTAGCCGCCTCACCAAAAATATTCTGTACTTGACTCTTGCTACCTCATTTTACAAAATTTGGGAAGCCCGAAACAACAAACTTCATAGAGATACTCTTATTCCTGTTATGAGACTTGCAAATGAGGTGGTTAACATTATTAAATCTAGACTTTCCACTGCTCAGTCCTTTCATAAGGCTACTTCAGTTTGTACTTATTACTGTAACTGGATTTTGTAATATGCTTGTTGTTACCTTCCTATAGTTAGCTCCTCTCTTGGCTTGTCTTGAGATGACCTACCTATAGTCTGGGGTATGCCCCTTTGCCATTGTATATTTGGTCACTTTAATACAAACCAAACTTAGCAAAAAAAAAAAAAAAAATTCATTCTGCCTTGGCCAAGGACTACTGAGTTGTCATTTATCGAATCACATAGGACATTCACATCTTTTACTAGACGTGGTAGATTCTTTGTTGATCATTCACCTATCTCCATGTACAACTTATTATACCCAATCATACCCTTTGATATACCCTAAAGGTCTTAAGGGATATGTCAAAGTATAACTTATCATACACAAGATACTATGATGATCTCAAGTCCAAGGATCACTTGTACTACTATCACTAGAGGAATTCCTATTGACAGGCGAGTAAAACTCCATTAGGTATTCCTTAGCGAGCCACGTTCAGTGAACTTATTCTCTAATAAGCACCTACATACTTGCTTTAGTGTCTCCACACAAATGATTATGAGATCAATCATCCTCTTTTTAAGAGCAAGCAACGTATGTACTAATCTATCCGGATTCACTAATCCCCTATTTAGTAATCCAACGATTAGGAACGATTTTAGCTTGTGAGCTATCTTGAATTTAGATCTCATTAGCATGATCACCATCATGATTCTAAAAGCATTGCTCAAAACTATGGGTTTATCAAATTTAATATAACAACACTATGTAGATAATATAAAATGCCTTTTTAAGAAAATCAATTCTTTTATTAATAAATGAATAAGATTACAAAGTATATACTATATCATATCAAATATGATTGGCTTGTGTGCATACTACTATCAGGGACCACCTGAATTTCTCGGCAAGCTAGACCCACTTAAGGCAGAGGCGTGGCTCAAACAATTGACTAAGATATTTGATGTACTGCGTTGCACTGATGAACAAAAAGTTCCTTTTGCTACCTTTATGCTGCGTGATGAGGGTATCCTTGGTTCGGGAACGAATGACAATCTTAGAGCGGATCCTATGAGCATGCCGGATGGGCCTGTGACAAGAGCTCGGGCTAAACGATTCAAGGAAGGCCTTAATGGATTGATACAAGGCATGCGGAGCAAGAATAGATCAAGTGTAAAGTTCGAGGAACAGGATTCTAAGGCTTTGCATTTGGTCATGATGATACAAGCAAACACGCCAAGGTTGGGAATGATGGAAACGAGAGAAGACAAAAATCTTCAAGCTGCAGAGTTCTCGCCCCGGCGAGAACAACAAGGCCAAAATTCTCACCCCGGCGAGAACCTCTCTGTCCATTCTCGCCCCAGCCTAGTCCATTCTCGCCCCGGCCTAGTCAGTTTTGGTTGGCGTGTTTTTCGAGACAGACGCGTTTTTGAAGATTTTATCAGATTTCTTTTCCTTAATTTTAGGGATTTCAATATATTTTCATAATTCTATTGTAATTAGGATATTTTAAGATAGGATTTTGATTCCAAATCAATTCTTATTTCCTTTATGGATTCTAGGGTTTCATAATTAGTATAAATAAATTTTATGCTTGTAATTCAAACACAATTCAATAATATTCTGAGTTTATTCATACTTGAGAGCTATTCTCTACTTTTGGTTCTTTGAAGGATTTCTAAGTAGTTTTTTAGTTTTTCTTTTGAGATTCATATATAACTTATCATACAACAAACAATAGTTGTGTGTGGCGTTATTCTATCGCATCATACATTCGTACAAAGATTATCGTTTGATCTTAAGCGAGGGTCTAAGTGTTGTTAGTGTTCTATCCTACGTGATTTCAATTACTTGATCGAATATATCTAGATTCTCGTCTTCAAATTAGACGTTGGGTTAAGATTTCGAAAGAGTCCATCAATTTGCTTACTAGAAACGATCCGGGCGACGACCACCTCACGCAAGCGTGCCGTGGAGTCTATCATTTGGTATCAGAGCTGTGTTTTCTAACTAAGTATCTATCTTTATTGATTCGTTGAAGTTGTGAGCAAAAAAAAAGTATAGAAAATTTTATTTCAGTTATTTCAATTTGTTCGTAGATTTCATCTTCAATTCCGTAATCGAGATTGTTGGTGCTTATAGTCATACCTACTATAGTTGTTTGTGATAAGTTATTTTGAATTGATTAGTAAAACCGAGGATTTTGCTAGGTAAATTCGAAAAAAACCTATTAGGGAGAATATTTAGAGGTTTTTTGGCTTAGTTGTGAGATCATTCGAGGGAAAAAGCCTATTGAGTGACACACGAGCGGAACATTGATCGAGTGAAACATGTAAGGGAGTGGTGAGGAAAATATTTTGCCACTAACCTCTATTTTGCAGGAAAAATGTCTAGTACCAAAGATAAAGGTGTTATGGAAGATCCTCCAACAAAGTTTGATCCAAAATTTGTGATGGAAGCTATGATGAAAGAATTCACTAGAAAGTTGGATATGGCGATGGAGCAAGTGAATGAGCGCTTCTACCAAATGAGTGCGTCCCAAGGACCCAGTTTCAACATCCTTATGGGGCACGTCAGCACGGAAGAACGCATCAAAGAGAAGTTAGACAAGAGGAAAATTACTATGAAGGGGATTTAGTGAAGAAGAGGACCGTGAATTTGACTTTATCCATAGGAGGCGAGGAGCAAGGGATAAAGGCAGTAGGGATAGAGAAGATGGCAATTTGGATAGCATCAAAATGAAGATTCCAGCTTTCCAAGGGAGGAGTGATCTTGAGGCATACCTAGAGTGGGAAAAGAAGATGGAGTGGGTTTTTGAATGTCACAACTATTCAGAACTCAAGAAAGTCAAACTTGGCGCTAAAGAGTTTTTAGCTTATGCAGTTACTTGGTGGGATCAGCTGATGATCAGCCGGAGAAGGTGCGGAGAACGGCCGATTGAAACTTGGGATGGGATGAAAACGGTTATGAAAAAGAGATTTGTACCTGACTACTATCACCGTGAATTAGTTCGGAGCCTACAAAGTCTGAAACAAGGTAGCCGAAGTGTAGAGGACTATTACAAGGAGATGGAGATGTTGTTAGCTAGGGCAAACATCAATGAGGATAGCGAAGCAACAATGGCCAGACTTTTGGCGGGACTAAATTGGGAGATTTCAGATCTAGTAGAATGACAACATTATGTGGTATTGGAGGATATGGTACACATGGCTATCAATATTGAGAAAAAGCTTAAAAGGAGAGGTAGCCAACGATCAATGTCAAATCCGAGTTCATCATGGAAACCTAATATTGGCAAGCGAGAGGAGAAGTCAGCCGTGAGAAAATCCAAGTTTGAGCCGAAAACGGAGACGATTAATAAGGGAGTGCAAGGTAAAACTAACCCTACTTCTTTTAGTCGTAATCGAGATATTAAATGTTTTAAATGTCAAGGTAGGGGACATATTGCGAATCAATGTCCGAATCAAAGAACAATGTTGTTACTTGACAACGGCGAGGTAGAGACCAAAGGGGAAGATAGCGATATTGATTCTATGCCACCACTAGAAGAAGTAGAGGATAGGGAAGTGGCAATATTTGGGAAAGTTTTGGTGACGAGAAGGGTGCTTAGTGCACAAGTGAAGGAGGAAAGTAGCGAGCAGCGTGAAAATTTATTTCATACTAGGTGTCTTGTGAATGGGAAAATTTGTTGTGTCGTGATAGATGGGGGAAGTTGCACGAATGTGGCAAGTAAGGTTATGGTAGAGAAATTGGGGTTTTCCACAACCAAACATCCTCAACCGTATCGATTGCAATGGCTCAACGATAGTAATGAGATTAAAGTGACTAAACAGGTGTTGGTGCCATTTACTATTGGGAAGTATGTGGATGAAATTTTGTGCGATGTGGTTCCAATGCAGGCGGGTCACATATTGTTTGGTCGACCATGGCAATTTGACAAGCGTGTGAAGCATGATGGCTTTACCAATGAATATTCTTTTGTTCACAATAAAATGAAAGTTACTTTGTGTCCTATGTCACCACAACAAGTGCATGAGGATCAACTGAATCTGCAGAGAGATTGTGAAAAAAGAAAAGAGAGTGAAGAAGAGAAAAATAATGAGGGAAAAAATAATGAGAAGAAAAATAAGAGAGAAAAGAAAAGATGAGGAGCAAAAAAGAAATATCTATGCGAAAAAGAGTGATGTGAGGCGAGCTTTAGATGCTAAACAGCCGATGATTATACTTCGGTATAAGGAGGCACTTTTGAACATTAACGCTAACGATTCTTCTTTGCCTAGTGTTGTTTCATCTCTTTTGCAGGATTATAAGGATGTGTTTCCCGAGGAGCTTCCGTAGGGATTACCACTTATTCAGGGAATTGAGCATCAAATTGACTTCGTACCCGGTGCAACCATTCCAAATCGACCAGCTTATCGGAGCAATCCCGAGGAGACGAAGGAGTTGCAAAGGCAAGTTGGAGAACTCATGGAGAAGGGGTTCGTGAGGGAAAGCATGAGTCCATGTGCAGTTCCAGTGATCTTAGTGCCTAAAAAGGATGGGAAGTGGCGCATGTGCATAGATTGCCGAGCGGTGAACAATATTACGGTAAAGTATCGACATCTCATTCCTCGATTAGATGACATGTTAGATGAATTGCATGGGTCTTGTATATTCTCAAAAATTGATTTAAAAAGTGGTTATCATCAAATTAGAATGCAAGAGGGTGATGAATGGAAGACTACTTTCAAAACAAAATATGGTCTTTATGAGTGGCTAGTGTTACCTTTTGGTTTAACTAATGTTCCTAGTACTTTCATGAGATTGATGAATCATGTTTTGCGACCATTCATTGGCAAATTTGTGGTAGTTTATTTTGATGATATCTTGATATATAGCAAAAACTTGGGAGAGCATGCATTGCATTTGAAATCTATTTTAGATGTTCTTAGAAAAGAAAAGTTATTTGCTAACATGGATAAGTGCACGTTTTGTACGGATAGAGTTGTTTTTCTTGGATTTGTTGTGAGTTCACAGGGAGTTCAAGTGGATGAGGAGAAAATACGTGCAATCCGAGAATGGCCGAGTCCATCAAATGTGAGTCAAGTTCATAGTTTCCATGGACTGGCAAGTTTCTACCGATGTTTCGTGAAGAACTTCAGCGACATCACAGCACCATTGACGGAAGTAATCAAAAAGAGTGTGGGGTTTAAGTGGGGTGAAGAACAGGAAAAGGCGTTTAAATTAATTAAAGATAAATTGACTAACGCTCCTTTGCTTGTTTTGCCTAACTTTACTAAAACTTTCGAAATTGAGTGTGATGCTTCAGGTTTAGGGATTGGAGCGGTGCTGATGCAAGAAGGGAAGCCAGTAGCATACTTCAATGAGAAGTTGAGTGGAGCCGCTTTGAACTATCCAACATATGATAAGGAGTTGTATGCATTGGTTCGAGCTTTGGAGACGTGGCAACACTACCTTTGGCCAAAAGAGTTCGTGATTCACAATGATCATGACTCTTTGAAGTACTTGAAGGGACAGCATAAGTTGAACAAAAGACACGCAAGGTGGATGGAGTTCATTGAGACATTTCCGTACGTCATCCGATACAAACAGGGTAAGGAGAATGTTGTTGCTGATGCTCTTTCGAGAAGGTACATGTTGTTGAATACTCTTGATATAAAATTGCTTGGGTTTGAACGAATTAAAGAGTTGTATGTTAACGACCTTGAATTTTGTGAAGAGTTTAAGTCTTTTGAAAAGAATGTTGTAGGTAAATACTTTAAAGTTGATGGTTTTCTGTTTCGAGAAAATAAGGTATGTATACCTGCATGTTCTTTGCGTGAGTTGTTGGTCAGAGAGTCACATGGGGGAGGTCTAATGGATCATTTTGGTGTTGAAAAGACTTTATCTGTTTTGAAAGAACATTTTTATTGGCCTCATATGAAACGAGATGTGGAAAGAATTTGTGATAAGTGCATTACGTGTAAGCAGGCTAAGTCTCGTGTTCAACCTCATGGATTGTATACACCATTGCCTATATCTAGTGATCCTTGGATTGATTTGTCTATGGATTTTGTATTGGGTTTGCTTAGGTCTAAGCATGGTCATGATTCTATATTTGTGGTCGTGGATAGATTTTCTAAGATGGCACATTTTATTCCATGTCACAAAACTGATGATGCATCCCATATTGCTGATTTGTTCTTTAGAGAAATTGTGCGTTTGCATGGCATGCCTAGAACAATTGTTTCAGATAGAGATTCTAAATTTTTGAGTTATTTTTGGAAGACATTGTGGTGTAAGTTAGGTACTAAACTGTTATTTTCAACTACTTGTCATCCACAAACTGACGGTCAAACCGAGGTAGTAAATAGAACTTTATCTGCATTGTTAAGAGCTATTATCAAAAAGAACATTAAAGTTTGGGAAGAGTGTCTGCCGCATGTTGAGTTTGCTTATAATAGATCTGTTCACTCTGCTACATAATTTTCACCATTTGAAATTGTTTATGGTTTTAATCCTTTGACACCGTTGGATTTATTGCCATTGCCTATTTCTGAATTGACTAACATGGATGGAAAGAAAAAGGCTGAATTTGTTAAGCAGATACATGAGAAGGCGAGACTCAACATTGAAAGGAGAACGGAGCAATATGCAAAACAGGCCAACAAGGGCCGACGTCAAGTGATTTTTAAACCGGGAGAGTGGGTGTGGTTACATATGCGGAAGGAAAGATTTCCAGCTCAACGACGTTCAAAATTGCTTCCAAGAGGAGATGGTCCATTTCAAATTCTTGAACGCATCAATGACAATGCCTACAAATTGGATTTGCCTGGTGAGTATAACGTTAGTGCAACCTTCAACGTTACTGATCTTAGTCCGTTTGATGTAGGTGACGATTTGTGGACAAATCTTTCTCAAGAGGAGAGGTATGATGATGGCATCCTTGGTTCGGGAACGAATGACAATCTTAGCGCGGATCCTATGAGCATGCCGGATGGGCCTGTGACAAGAGCTCGGGCTAAACGATTCAAGGAAAGCCTTAATGGATTGATACAAGGCATGTGGAGCGAGAATAGATCAAGTGTAGAGTTCGAGGAACAGGATTCTAAGGCTTTGCATATGGTCATGATGATACAAGAAAACACGCCAAGGTTGGGAATGATGGAAACGAGAGAAGACAAAAATTTCCAAGCTGCAGAGTTCTCGCCCCGGCGAGAACAACAAGGCCAAAATTCTCGCCCCGGCGAGAACCTCTCTATCCATTCTCGCCCCAGCCTAGTCCATTCTCGCCTCGACCAAGATCTCTCTGTTCATTCTCGCCCCGTTGAGAACTTCAGTACAAATCTCTCGCCCCAGCGAGAATAGTCAGTTTTGGTTGGCGTGTTTTTCGAGACAGACGCGTTTTTGAAGATTTTATCAGATTTCTTTTCCTTAATTTTAGGGATTTCAATATATTTTCATAATTCTATTGTAATTAGGATATTTTAAGATAGGATTTTGATTCCAAATCAATTCTTATTTCCTTTATGGATTCTAGGATTTCATAGTTAGTATAAATAAGTTTTATGCTTGTAATTCAAACACAATTCAATAATATTCTGAGTTTATTCATACTTGAGAGCTATTCTCTACTTTTGGTTTTTTGAAGGATTTCTAAGTAGTTTTCTTAGTTTTTCTTTTGAGATTCATATTTAACTTATCATACAACAAACCATAGTTATGTGTGGCGTTATTCTATCACATCATACATTCGTACGAAGATTATCGTTTGATCTTAAGTGAGGGTCTAAGTGTTGTTGGTGGTCCATCCTACGTGATTTCAATTGCTTGATCGAATATATCAAGATTCTCGTCTTCAAATTAGACGTTGGGTTAACATTTCGAAAGAGTCCATCAATTAGCTTACTAGAAACGATCCGGGGGACGACCACCTCACGCAAGCGTGCCGTGGAGTCTATCACTGCGAGGAGAAGCGGATCGTTGGTGGGAATCCGTGAAATGTATCCGTCACTCGGCACTCGAGATGTCTTGGGTCGAGTTCCAAGAATTATTCAACGAGAAGTATTTTCTGGAGAGTATTCGCCATATGAAGGAGGTAGAATTCATCAAACTAGAGCAGAACAACATGACGGTGTCGCAGTACGAAGCCAAGTTTAACGAGTTATCTCGATTTGCGTCCCATTTGGTGGACACTGAGGAACAGATGACGCGGATGTTTTTACGAGGTTTGAAACCAGAAATTCGTAAATATCTCTTTTCTCACAAAATTTGTTTATATTCAGATGTCGTGGATAGGGCTCAAGTAGTGGAGCAAGAGAAAGAAATACTACAACCAGGAAGCAACACCCAACAACGAGAGAAAAATTACGATAATAATCGTAATGGTGGCAACAATCATCGAAATAGTGATAACCAGCGAGGAGGGAATCATCACGTCGGAAATGGTAACCACTTCGGTGGTAATCCTGGCCCAGATAACAGGTGGAGTGAGTCCAGCGGCAACAATTCTAAGAAGAAGAGATTCAACAACAACCATGGAAAGGCACCAACATCAGCACCAACACCAGTACCAGTTTCGAGGGGAGGAGAATGACCACCAGTTAGATATTTCATGTGTGAAAAAAGGGACACATCAGTCCAAATTGTACACAGTTGTCATCCCAAATGTGTTACAATTGTGGAAAAGTAGGTCACATAGCTCGATTTTGTCATGCAGCAAAATCAAGTTCAGCTGCAATTGTAACAACCCGGATCTTTCAAGAAGGATAATTATAATAAGAACTTAATAAATAAAATTCTTATTATGAGGTGTAGAAGGTTGAATGTAAAATATATATGTGTTATATATATATATATATATATATATATATATATATATACACACACACGTAAGTTATGTGATAAGTGAATAAATATATGTGCATTGTATATTTATTATAGATTAAGTGATGAGATGAAGTCTAATAGTTGGTCAAAGCTAATTAATTTAATTAGTATGGACTAACTGAAGAAGTGTATAATAGTATAGAAGTAAGATTATAACGATCGCGAATCGAGAGCACCCTTGTAACTTGGGTTTATTAGTACTATGGGATGTATTGAATTTTTATTTTTATATGATGCGTTTAAAGGTTATATTATGACCTAGATTATGTTAGCACATGGATTTTATGTGTCGTAAGTTTCACATAAGCGAATAAATTGATTTCGCTTAATATCGCCAAATCATTATTCACGAGGCACTATTCACGACAAGAACACTATTTATTGAATAAAATAAATAGTTTGATGAAGATTATTATTTGAATAATTTATTTAGTGTAAACTGTTAACCAAATAAATGTGGGTTACATGTACATTTAGGTACATAGTTTTGGTAAGCTAATTGGTTAGTAAATAGCTAACCTATATTAAATGAGTCCATTAATGGATTAAATTAGTAGACTAATAAATGACTAAATAAAATGTTATATTATTGTTAAAATCCAAGTGTAGGATTTTGTAAGAGTCCATTAAGGATTTAATTAGTAGCCCAAATGTTTATTATGGGTGACCCATATAAATGACATAATCCAAGATTTATTATTTTTACCCAACACATGACCCATTACTTGACCCATGTGATTTATGGGTAGAGAAAGAAACCAATTTGGTTTATTAAGGAAGGAAGTATTCGGGTATATATATGTGAAGAGAGAGAGAGAGAGAAGGTAAAATGGGTGGGAGTATTTTTATTAACAATGAAGGAGAAGGAGGAGAAATGTAAACATTTCTAACCAATTAGAATTAAGGAGAGGAAGAAGTTGCCGACAAGTTAGCCATTTGTTGGATTCTAGGCATTGAGAAACCAAAATGAGAGACATTCTCCTCAAAGACCAACAAAGGAGCTTGGGTATTACAACCTTATTCCTCCCACACCATTTACATCTGTGTCTTGCTCTCCCTTATTCTCAAAGCATCAGCTCATTGTTAGCAAGAGAAGAGAGAAGAAAGTAGAGGATATTGCAAAGGAGAGGAGAGAGAATACATTTTCATCTTCATCTTCTTCTTTAAAGCTTCAACCATTCTAGAGAGAGAAAGAAGTGGGTGTGAACTAAACTTGAAGGAAATGGTTCGGGAGTACTCAAGAAGGCGAGGAAGGATTCTAGTAAAGCTCTAACAAGTTTTCTAGCATCCAAGAAGGAGGAAAGTCAAGAAGTAAGTGTCTAAAACCCTAAAACTCCATTTATCTCTGTAAAGCTTCATATTTTGTTAGAAGTTGTATTATTTTGAGTTTATGGGTTGAGGAACATCTTAGGAATGATGTTCAGAGGTTAAGTAAACCACTAATAACACGAAAGTGGAACAAGAATGAAAGAAATCCAAACCCATGCGTAAAGGATGAAGAACATGGACATTTTGGACAAACATGGACATTCAGACTGTTTTAAAAAACTTGTAGCTTCGATTTTATGTTTGTTTGCTTTATTTGTTATTGTGGTATTATAGCTCCATGGGTTATCTTCATAACCTAGTTAGAACGGAGTAAAAAGCTTTTAAAACGAATTTGTGGCGAAGATTTTAATAAACTATGTCAAGAACACGATTAGTTTGTGCGAACAGTGACCTTATAATCAAATCTGGTATTCATGCGTTGCTTGTAAAATTATGAGCTTCTGGGGTAGTGTAGTACACTGAATTAGGAAGCCAGGGCTTTGGAATGAACGCATTTCGACCTCGGATGAGGGAGATATAGCAATTTTAAGAAAATGTGTTAAAGCTGTCAAGAACACAGAAAATTGGTGCGACTAGGCTCTTTGGAGCCGCTGTTTTGATTTGTTAATGAATCTAAAAAGTTATGATTTTTAGATATGTTGTTGTTCAGGTTACAAGCTTTTCATATCCTTAAGAACGAACTAATTCCGATTTAAAATGAAGAAGTTATGATGTTTGATAGAAGGTGCTACGAACCTGTCAAGTATGAAATCGTAGATTGGAAATTTGGCTAAGTATGAGGTCATAGAGTTATCCCGACCATCGTAGAGTTGAGGTCGTAGAGTTGTCTCGACCATCGTAGAGTTCAGGTCGTAGAGTTGTCTCGACCATCATAGAGTTGAGGTTGTAGAGATATCTCGACCATCGTAGAGTTTAGGTCGTAGAGTTGAGGTCGTAGAGTCGTCTTGACCATCGTAGAGTTGAGGTCGTAGAGTTGTCTCGACCATCGTAGAGTTGAGGTCGTAGAGTTGAGGTCGTAGAGTTGTCTCGACCATCGTAGAGTTAAGGTCATAGAGTCGTCTTGACCATCGTAGAGTTGAGGTCATAGAATCGTCTCGACCATCGTAGAGTTGAGGTCGTAGAGTTGTCTCGACCATCGTAGAGTTGTCTTGACCATCGTAGAGTGTAGTCGTTGAGTGGCATCGTAGAGTGCCATCGTAGAGTGGTCTCAGCCATCGTAAAGTGGAAAAATCGCAGAGTCTGCACAGCTTCGGCACCCTTTAGTAAAATGAGCATAACTTTCTCATACGAACTCCGATTTGGATGATTCAAGATGATTCGGAAAGCTAAGGAGTAGACCTATAACTTCCACTATTAAGAATTAAGATTTGTTGCCTGGATCAAATTCTAATTTGGACAGTTTGGTGATGTTGTGCTTGTCGGGCATTCGAATCGTTGCAACGTGCAATGTTTTCAACTCTAAAATTATATTGTTCTATGTTATAAGCTCTAAAACCTAATTAGCATGATTTATAATGATGGTTAGCCTTAAGAAATGATGAATTAGGTAAATGTATGAGCATGCTAAGCATATACTAAGGAGGCGAATTGGGCGTGTGACGTATGAACGTCGAAACGTCGTGCGAAGTGTTAATGAAGTTAAATAGTGTATCAATTTAAATGAAATGGACATTATAAGATATAAAGTGGGGTTTTATAAACCAATGAATATAGATGATGACGATGATGATGGTCGTAACGTTCTCAAACGACGCGATGCCGAGATATGTTTTAGAGCGAATCGCGGTTATTAATCTATAATGCACGAACAATATGAAATAAGAATTATTATATTGTGAACCAATATATGTGAAGCCTTTTTGTGGCTAATTGGTATTTTTATTATTAAATAAATTGTGTAGGATATGTGAAGGACGAATGATCATAGCTTAGCAAGGAGCACTTAAGGCAAGTTCTTTCAGTAACTTGTTGACTTGTTTAAATGTATTGATGTACATGACTTGATTACTAAATCTTTCACTATTATGTGGATTATATGCGAGCATGATCAAAGTGTGCACAATGTGCAATTATGTGACTATATAGTTCTATGTGGAACTTGAAATATTGTAATTATACAATGTGAGATGTATGAGGTATGCTATGAGATGCATGATGCATATATATATATAGATGAATTGCATAAGATTTATAATGCATAGTATGAGAATCATGATGCATGGATAAAATGCAAACTTATATGTTACGTGAAGCATGAAATGTGAAAACTGTTAGTTCTTGCTGAGCCGTCGTGCTCATTCTTGCAAAAATAAAACTTTTGCAGACTTATGATGCAATGCAATTATCTTGATATCGTGATGATAAGGATTAGAAGCGCATGGAAACAGGAAGGTTGCTAAATGTTTCTCTATTGTAATTAATTAGTCATGATGACGGTATATGATGTACGTGAATTTGACTGTGTAGACCTTGAGTCAAGAATGAAGGTTACCCATTATAGTATGTAAGATGTGATTATGTTAGTTACTTGTTATAGTAAACTAGAAGGATGACGATGATGTATAAATGACATTTTTATAACAAATGTATAGTTGCTGAATAACTTTGCAAATATTCAGGGATTGACTAAAGTCAAAATTTGAACCTTGCGTTCACACATGAGATATCGTAGAGGATCATGGTATTTATTCAACCTTGATCATAAGTGTATTATTAAAGGTCTTCGTGTCTGGGATTAGATGAGGATATGTTGTAATATTATTGTAATTACATTCATGTAGTAAGCCTATGTTGCATGGGTTGTACCGTGATACACCGGACACGGGTTCAAGGTAAGACCCGAGTTTCGGGGGCGTTATAGCAATAATGACACCAAAGGCTGTCACGGGCAAGTCAAAGTTTGTGGTTCAGGGGAGAGCTTTTGTCGTGACATCCCAAAAAGCGCAGAACCCAAACGAGGTTATCACGGGTAAACTACTTATTAACTCTTGTGAAGTCTATGCCCTACTAGATACTGGTTCTACCCACTCTTTTATTTCACCTACATGTGCTCAACGTCTGAACTTGACTTCTGAGAAATTAAATTTTGACTTAACTGCTGAAACACCATTAAGACAAACATTCGTTACATTTACAGTCTATAAATCTTGTTTTGTTCAAATCAACACCCTCACATTACCTGTTGATCTTATCTCCTTGGACATGCATGAATTTGATGTGATTTTAGGAATTAATTGGTTAACTACTCATCATGCTAAAATTGATTGTTTTCGTAAGGTCATTAGTTTTCATACTCCTAATCAACCAGTTATGCGAATTTAAGCAACCAAACCGTTGAAATCAATAACCGTCATTTCTAGTCACAAAGTCATTCGTTTATTGAAAAATGGATGTCAAGCTTTCTTATTCCATGTAACTGATTTAAACAAAAGTACTTCAGATTTGAATAGTATTTCTGTTGTTAATGAGTTCCCTGACATATTTTCCGAAGAACTTCTTAGCCTACCCCCAGACCGTGAAATCGAATTTTGTATCAACCTTGAACCCGGTAAAAAACCCATTTCCAAAACCCCATATCGTATGGCTCCTATTGAACTTCAGGAGTTAAAAGTCTAACTACAGGAGTTGTTAGACAGCGGTTTCATACGTCTGAGTACATCGCCTTGGGGTGCTCCTATTTTATTCGTAAAGAAGAAAGACGGGAGTATGAGATTTTGCATTGACTATCGGGAGTTAAACCATGTTACCATCAAAAATAGGTACCCGTTACCTCGCATTGATGACATGTTCGACCAGTTGCAAGGTGCTCAATTTTTTTCAAAGATCGACCTCCGTTCTGGATATCATCAGTTAAAAGTTAAAGCTGATGACATTCCTAAGACTGCCTTCATAACTCGATACAGGCATTATGAATTCCTAGTCATGTCTTTTGGATTGACTAATGCTCTTGTTGCTTTCATGGATATGATGAACCGAATATTCAAGGAATATTTGGATCATTTATGGTTGTCTTTATTGATGACATCCTCATATATTCCAAAAGTCGTGAAGATCATGAGCAACACTTGAGGCTAATACTCTAAAAGCTTCGTGAAAACAAGTTATATGCTAAGTTGAAGAAATGTGAGTTCTGGCTTGAGGAAGTTGCATTCCTTGGTCACATGGTTTCTAAACAAGGAATCTCGGTTGACCCGGCGAAGATTGAAGCGGTATCAAATTGGGAGCAGCCTAAGTCAGTAACCGAAGTATGAAGCTTCCTAGGTCTAGCTGGTTATTATCGGAGATTCGTAGAAGGATTTTCTCGAATAGCTATTCCATTAACTCAACTGACTCGGAAAAGCACAACATTCAAGTGGAACGAGGAATGCGAGAAGAGTTTTCAAGAACTCAAAAGAAGACTTATTTCAGCACCTGTATTGGCAATACCATCAGGATCGGAAGGATTTGTTATTTACAGCGATGCTTCAGGCAAAGGATTAGGTTGCATTCTCATGCAACATGGGAAAGTTATAGCCTATGTGTCTCGGCAACTCAAGGAATATGAGAGGAATTATCCTACTCATGATCTAGAGTTGGCAGCAGTCGTTTTTGCATTGAAGATTTGGAGACATTACTTGTATGGAGAGAAAGTGGAGATCTATACAGACCACAAAAGTCTCAAATATTTCTTCACCCAAAAAGAACTCAACATGCGACAACGACGTTAGCTCGAGCTGTTGAAAGATTACGACCATACCATCCAATACCATCCTGGAAAGGCGAACGTAGTAGCTGACGCATTGAGTATAAGATCATATGCAAGTACGAGTGCGTTACTGACATCGCAAAGGCCCATTTTGGATGATTTACAAAAGATGGAGATAGAGTTAAAGACTATAGGAACCCACGTGAAGATTGCACATACGAGTAGAACCGGCTTTAATCGACAAAATTAAAGCTGCTCAAGTTACAGACCCAGAGTTGGTAATCGGAAAGGACTATTCAAACCCTCGAAGATCTGTTAAGACTCTGCGTACTAGACTTCAAAGGAAGTTGGGACAAATACTTGCCATTGGTGGAATTCTCCTACAACAATAGTTATCAAGCAAGTATAGGCATGGCTCCCTTCGAGGCGCTGTATGGACGAAGGTGTCGATCTCCAGCATGTTGGGATGAAGTAGGCGAGGCAAAATTATTAGGACCAGAGTTGATACGTTTGACTACAAAAAAGATCCAAATGATCCGGCAACGTATACAAACAACACAAGATCGACAAAAGAGTTATGCTGATCTTCATCGAAGAGACGAGGAATTCAATGTCGGAGATCATATATTTTTACGTGTTGCTCCGTGGAAAGGAGTTACGAGATTCGGAAAGAGAGAAAAGCTTAACCCTCGATTTATCGGTCCATTTGAAATCCTCGACCAAGTAGGAACTGTGGCCTACATACTCGCTTTACCGCCAAGCATGTCTCGTGTTCATAATGTTTTTCACATATAAATGCTACGTAAATATGTGAAAAATCCAAACCACATTATTGAATTAGAACCAAACGAGATAGCAGAGGATTTAATGTATGAGGAGATACCTGTCAAGGTATTAGATAAGAAGGAGCAGATTCTATGCTCAAAGGTTATACCTCAAGTCAAAGTTTTGTGGAGAAACCATGATACAGAGGAAATAACTTGGGAGTTAGAATCTGAAATGAGAGCAAGGTATCATCACCTCTTCGAAATGCCAAGTACGTACGTCAATTTCGAGGACGAAATTTTATAAGGAGGGGAGATTGTAAGACCCCGACTTTATGAAATAAAAGTTTATTATTTTCTTTATGATTATTTTTCTAAATAGTGAAGTGTTTAATTGTTATAAATGAGTTAAGGGTGTTATATGCAAATTGTCTGATAAACAGTATGTCGGAAAATATTCCTTTTATCGAGGAATATTCTTTCTGTCGGGGAATATTATATTCGGTAACATACGACGACGCCGAAATAACAAAATATTGGTAAGCCCCACAGCGACTAATTGTCGGATACGAAAAACGACAGTATTTTGTCAACAGTATTATCACCTGCAACTGTTAAAATACCCGGTAATAAAAAGAACAGTAAAACGCGTTATTCCACAGTAGTACGCGGTATTCTACAGTAGTACACGGTGTTGCACAATATTTTATATTATTGATTCAATAATTGATAAAGTAGCAATTGCACAGTATTTTGATTCAATAATTGTTACAGTAGCATCTGCATAGTACTTTTTATTATTTGTCACGACACTGTAACTCATATTATTTGATATGATATTTTAGCATTATTGACAATGTTTAGAAATTCTGTCAAGGAAAAAGGTTATTTAATTGCGCGTCGTTTATACGGAAGACCCCCCTTTTCTTGGGAATGATCTAGTTGTCAATATTATAAGTTTATAATATTAATGGTGAATAATTGTTGAAAGTCTAAAATAGTGTTGATTAAATATACGTGAAGCGTTTGTTGTAAGTTAACTTATATTTATGTGGGACCCACACTTTATTCCGTGGGACCCACAACTATTTGATCGGTGGGACCCATAATTTATTTTTCTTGAAATAATTTCTTCAGATTTTGTTTCTTTCGTGGGATCCACATGTCATTCAATAGTGACTTACCGTCAGTAAATAGTTAATTCAGTTTTTATTTTACCTTAGGGTTAAAAACCTAAGAGAAAGCATATTCTAAGAATATACTAAGGTATAAACTATATTAAAAGAATATGCCAAGGTTATAAGTGTAATAAATCAAGAAAAGTTAGGAAAAAGACCAAAATGCCCTCACCTTGATTTTCCTATAAATAAGAAGGGTTATCTTAAGAAAATTTCACACCTTCCTTACTTATACTTCCTCTCTCTCTCTCTCTCTCTAAATTTCTTAAGTTCTCTAAGTGTGCTAGGCTATTGTGAGTATTTGTGAGAATACTAGTATTATCCAAGTTAGTAAACTTCATAGAAAGCAACATCCAGTCACTTGTTAACTAAGGTAGGGGATATCATTTATTTCATACTCGTATGTAATATTATTTGCTTTCATGTTCGCGAGTGATATTATTTTACTTCATACTCAGAAAGGTTGTTATTCATTCCGTATTAATTTGTGGGGATAACCTGTCCGTGCGGATTGACGCATGCCTGGTGAATAACCTTTTGTATTCATTCATTATTATTCTGTGGGAATAACCTGTCTGTACGGAGAAACGTACTTGGTGAATACCCCTTTTGTATTCGTTTGTGGGTATAACCTGTCCGTGCGGATTGACGCATGCCTGGTGAATAACCCTTCGTATTCATTACTTATTAATTTTTTGTGGAAATGATCTGTCTACGCGGATTATCGCATGACAGGTGAAAATCCAATTGCAGTTTCGTATATTCTTTCATACTCGTATAAAATATCATTTCTTTTGTACTCTTCAAGGGATATCGTTTTCTTTCATATTTCTCCATTTATGATATAAAAAAAAATTGTTTGCTTCCAAAACCTTATTCTTAAATGGTGAAAATCTCTGAAATTAGTAGAATATCCTTAATAGTTTGTGATTCAGCTAATATATTTTCACCTGAATCTTTCTATTTAGTTTTATACGTTATACTTGAATCGTGAACTTTATTTTATTCTTGAATATCATTCTTGAATTTGACTCCACAATTTGGTCATCGTGTTGGCAATACGGACAATCTTCGATGCTGGATAAATTAAATTACAAATCTGTAATATTTATTCTTATTCTTGATCTCACTGTATTTAGTTTATATTATTGTCATCATCTTCATACTTAAATTATGGCGATAGTTCTCTTTGGGCCGTAGTGCAAAGATGAACTAGCGTGGCATGATTATAACCAAACTGTGTATTGGTATAATCTTGACTTTTGGTGTTACAAACAAAGGCGGATGGTGAAAGTTCTCTTTGGCCCGTAGTGCAAAGATGAACCGGCGTTTGACATGATCATGACAGGTGGTGTTATAAATAAATATCTTTGGCACGTAGTGCAAAGAGAGGCTGTTGAATATCAACTATTGATTCGGATGTTCATAAACAGGAACTGTTGATTAGTGTTACAGGGATAAAATATTGGTGGTGAACCTTTAACTTATAGAAGATGGTAGATATTATAATCTACTTAACTCTTCTAATGGATTGTTCGTTCCGCTGCAGTTATTATTGAACAATTAAAATATCTTTAAATCTCTGATTTATTTCTGTTAAAGGTTAAAGATAATTTTATTCTTCATTATCTTAGTCATGATACTTCTTACTGGGCTATTTGTGCTCACCCTTTTCCTTTTTGTTCTATTGTTCTCCTCAGGAAATGAGAGTGTAGCAGGGACTAGTCGAGGAATGGAGTGATGTTCCGAGATAGTAGAAATATCTTAACACATTATTATTAGTGTGACAATAAGTGTATTGAGAACTTAAGTTGTATTTGTATTAAAAGTCACA
The DNA here is from genome assembly GCA_034770075.1 of Aralia elata. NCBI lineage: Eukaryota > Viridiplantae > Streptophyta > Magnoliopsida > Apiales > Araliaceae > Aralia > Aralia elata. Next base: position 39,643,714 of record CM068383.1, on the reverse strand, counting down.
ATTTGTGTGTTGTCGTATTTTGTACGGCAATTATTAGTTGTAAATAAAAAAATTCGTATTTGTATTTGTATTTTGTAGAATGTAATTGGCGGCTCAAAATGGGTTGTGTGGACCTATTTTGGGGGCGTCACAACGAGAATTCAAATCCAAGAACGACTTATCAAGTACAAAGCTGAAACTCTGCCAAAGCAAAAAAAGACTTACTCTACGATAATAGAATTACTTGTTCTACTACTAAGTACATCAGAAGCTAAGCTTAACGCCGCTTAGTAACACCTCAAACAACAATCTCAACTATTGTGATTCGACTGTCTTAATGACATAATTCCAAGTCTAAATGACTTGAAGAAATCTTAATGATCTGGATGAAGTGTCCCCTGTCTGAATGACATATGCCGAGACTTAGTGACTTGAAGGAATCTGAGTGATTCATTGTAATAGATCTTAGTGATCTGGTCTTCGTGACCCTGCATCCTCAGTGGATTTCCTACTCGTAGAATAGAAAAATGGACTAGGAGTTATTTGTACTCCGAACCACTTAAAACATCTTGTGTCATTTACTTATTGCATTTACATTCTGTTTATTTACTACTATATCTACTGTGACTTAATCCATAAGAACTAAATTCAAAGCCGTGATTTCATTATAACTTTAAGGGAATTTTAAACTAATATTCCGTTGTGCTTAATTAACTCTGATTAATTAATTATCTGGTAATACATCCTTAATATCAAGTGAAAAAGTTTTAAAGGATTTATTCAACCTGTTGTCCAAATATGATATTGACAATTTGCATGCAAGTATACACGATCAACAAGTAATATAGTAATAAGTAAAGTGTCGATCCCACGAGGAATAAGCAAATAATATTAACCAACTACTAATTTTATATCAATTCGATTTTATCTAAACAAATGAACTGAAGAGGATAAATTATTAAATTAAAATTAACCTAAATGCTTTAACAAAGATTAACGAAGACTAATATCAGATTTAACGACTGAGATTACAATTTCCCCCAATACCTCACCTAAATCTCCATACTCTCTTTTGACTAATGGACCATAACAAGTTGTTAACTGATAATTAAGAATTATTTACCAAACCTCTTCCGAAAATTAGATAAAAATATTTATCCTAATTAATCCACTATATTCCTATGTGAAATAATTAAAACAGAGTCATTAAACGCTAATTCTCATCCAAGTTACATGCAACATATAAATATATTTCTATCCTATACACAAATCATGCTATTCACTCCTACGAAGAACATCCATGATACACATTATCATATTCAAAACTAACCTCTAAATTTTATTTTCCAATATCATCCAGGAGATCAAATTAATTACTGGCCAAAAATAACCTAAATTCTTTTAATATTAGTCTATAAAATTTATAAACTATCTAAAACATACTACTCAACCTAGGGTCTTGGCCCAATGATTAAGAGTTCAAATCTTTACGGTGACAACGTAGTGAGGGTGAGTTTAAATTCTATCTTAAATTAAAAAAAAAATACTACGATTTATTATTTTATAAATAAATTATCTTAATTTTAAATTTAAAAATATTTCAAATTATATTGCAACGGAAGCATCAACCGTACGGGAGAGGGAATAACTAGTCAAGGCCGCCTTTCACAGTTTCACTCCACTCGTCACAGACCCTTATGAAATAATTTTCACCACCTCTTCCTCCCTTCCCTCGCTCTATTTTCTCTCTCCAAAAACTGTGTGGCGTAACTAAGAATGGCGTCTGGAGCTGGGAACGCGGCAGTAGAGTGGCACCAGAGGCCACCAAACCCTAAAAACCCAATCGTTTTCTTTGATATAACCATCGGTACTATTCCCGCCGGTCGAATCAAGATGGAACTCTTCGCCGACATTGCCCCAAAAACCGCCGAAAACTTCAGGTTCAATCATCTACATTAACCATCTATATTACTTCATGTGTGATTGTCAATTTATCATTCATTACATACACATACATGTAATTTTACACTTGCTTGAGATAATGCTAGTGATTTTGAACTTGGTTTGCTTGTGATAATGCTACTAATTGTCAGATTGTCATCAAATTTGTTAATAACTAGTTCTACAGTGACATGGTAGCGGAACTGAAATTGGCTTAGTATATGAAGTGGTTGTGCTTTGATATTATTAGTGATTATTTCATATCGGATATTTCTGGTTTGGGAGAAAATTCTTGTTAACTGTTTGGATTTTTGCGGGCTTTATTTGTACATAGAATAATTATTTTTATGTAGTCAGAGTCCAACTGTCCGAGTTGTTGGGATAAGGTTTTGTTGGGTGGAGCTTTAACTAACGCTTAATGCAAATTTTTGGTCACAAATGGGTCTCAAATGATATACCTATATAGCATGCATAACCAATCACAATAAATATACCTAAACAACAATGTAATGAGGACACATCATTTGAGACACTTTGAATCAAAAATTTGAGAACCTAAGAAGTACAGATCCAGGGTGCGGAGATCATACGGGGACACGACGATTTATCAAATTTTAAAAGATGGGGATTCGGTTGCTCGGGGGGGGGGGGTTTCGGCACATATTTTAGTAATTCATATGTATATATTTACGTGTACAAGTATACATGTATATATATATGATAATACATTCAAAAAAATAGATACTGAAATAGAAAAACTACAATACCCAACAAAGAATAGAAGTTTCAAGTTTCTAAAACATGAAGTCATAAACAATACCAACAACTAATCATAGATAATTGAAAACACATAGGTTATAAAGGAGGGGAGAATTCCCAAGAGCCCCTGAGAATTGGAGTATCCATTGTGGGGATACAACAGTTCGTCGGAATAATAAAGAATCTTTGGTTCCTAGTTGAGCATTACACTTGAGCTTTTATTAAGAAGTCCTAGGGTTTTATGTTCTACAAGAACCCTTCTTCGGCCTGAGGAGTTCTAATGACTCAATGGAAGAATGAGAAGAAGCAAAATTGAAAATTCACAAAGCGGCTGATGGGATCCTGACCAAGCTCGCATTAAGCATTCAAAACACAACTCAAGTTCAAGGGATAATTCAAATTATCGTGAGTGATTGGGCTGAAAACTACTCAAGGATACTTAATTTGAGGCTCAATTCAAGTGGATCACGAGTAGAGGATAAATTCTATGATTTGGGATTGCTATATACCATCTATCTGGTAAGACCAAATCAACGCAAGCCAAGTCGTCAAAGCCGTGTTCGTTTGTATCGTTTAATCATCGACAAAGCTACATTTCATTTCATGGGAAGATTAGTGTTCACGCGACATTGTGATTGTTCAAGCATAATCAAGAGTTTACATTCTATCACGCGACAATTCAAGTTTGGATTACACGGAACGAAAGGAATGGTTTCAAACTACATGGCAAAACATTCATCATTGGATATGATTCTAAGTTCATTCGTTTGTCCCATACAAAGATTTATGATTGGTGGAGGATATAAAGGATGGACAAAGGATCAAGTTTGGGGCTTGAAAACAAAGAAGAATCAACTCTGCCATACCCGCGCGCCCCGCGCCAGATTTGGCCTAGAGTTGGCGCGCCAGACAAGCAGAAGTTCTGCAAGACTAGCGCGCCCCGCGCCAGTTCCTTCACTATTCAGGCGTGCCCCGCGCCAGTTACGCGGCACAGATTCCAAGGAACGCGTTTTTGTCCAGATTTGGAAGATTTTGTTAGATCTTTTAGATTTCTATTTTGATTAGGATGATTATTAGATAGATTTTACTTCCTAATTAGTTGTTAACTAGTATTTCAATTTCTTTTGTAATTAGGGTTTTATTTCACTAGTATAAATAGATTACATGAATGATGTAATTGAATAATCAACAATTATTCTGAGTTTATTCAATATACTTGAGAGGTTTTCTCATCTTTTGGTTTTTTAAGAATTCTTAGACTAATTCTTAGTTTTTTTGAGATTCAATTTGACTTATCATACAACAAGACATAGTTGTGTGTGGCGTCTTTCTATCATGCATCAATCGTCGATTGTACTTTTGGTTCTTGTCTCTTTATAGACATTGGGTCAAGGTGTCGTTGGTGTTCCATTCAACGCAAGTTTCCTAGCGCAAGAAAATTGTACCAAAGTTCTTGTCTCAATATAGGCGAAGGATTGAGGTGTTTTGAGCGTTCCACCTTCATAATTTGCTGGAAACGATCCGGACGACGACCACCTCACGCAAGCGTGCCGTGGAGTCTATCAGAGGCACTAAAAGAATTTTAATGTTTAACATTCTTGAGTCATGAATTCTCCATTGGCAATAACTTTGAGGGTTTAAGAGTAGGTACCATTCAGTTCTCTGATTCCCCCGAAGAACTTTATTAAGTAATTGTGAATAGATCGTAATCTATTATGAAGAAACATAGACAACCTGTCTATATATACTGTGATTTGCTCGATGCAAGACCTGTTTATGCGCACTATAAGCCTCATGTCCTGATCAAGGAACTCCAAAATCGATTGAATATAAGAATGGAAGAGAGAAAAAAAGAGCAGAATGCAAAATAAAAAGTGAGAGATAAATAGGAATTTTGATACATTTGCTTAAGTTATGGTTTGATGATTTGATCATTATTTTTAGCCATCCATCAGTCCTAGAAAGTATGTAGCCCTTGTTGGAGGGTTGCTTCGATTTCTGTATAATACAGATAATCTCACCAATGGTGCACCATATTTATGTTTTTTTTCCATAGAAAGTGCAGTATAGACTTGGCATAATAACATTATATTTTTGATCGGTTTAGGGAAAAATATATAAATAATTAGTAATATATATGTAGTGAAAAAGAGGTCGAGTCTTCAACATTATTCATGTTTATTTTTGGTACTCAGATTTGTGGTAAACCTTGCTTGTTGTTGGATAAGTTGCATTATGGAACTATGAGACTAGACCTTGTCAAGATGGCTCTATTAGTGAAGAGGGCCTATCCCGGCCACTCCAAAGAAGAGTTTTCACTTGGTCAATTTATGTTGGAAGTTTCAAGAACTTGCTTCCTCCTCTTCACACTTGCAGATGTTCTTTAGAGATGTTTTATCATCAGTGTTCTAAAAATCTCTGGCTTAGTCCGCTTAATGACTTAGGCGGTAGGTAGGTTCTCTATCGCCTAAATTTGGCTTGGCGCCTAGGCCTCTGCTTGGGCGGAATCGGACACCTACTGCATCAATTTAATAAAGGCTTTGAATCTCAACAATACTTGAAATGAATTTGTTAAGCCTTAGAAGATTTTATTTTTGGTAATTTTTTATGTAAATTTTTTTAAACCTCCAAGAGCACACGTCGGAAGCCTTTTTCCCATTACATCTATTATATGCTTTGTATAGTGTAACAAGTATATTTAATAGAAAAATAAATAAGTAAGACCGCTTAAGAAAACGCTTAGTCTACCTACAAAAACGCACGGCCTAAGCGCTAGGCGTCCCCTACGCCGCCTAAGTCCGTCTAGCGATTTTTAAAACACTGTTTATCACATAATTCCAGTAGCATTTTCATGCATAAACATAAAAACATCCATTCTGGTCATGGTCTCGTGCTGTCGATCAAATTTATCTTATTTTACTATACTTTATTGGAAAATTGAAGAAATCTTAGATCTATGAATAGCCTAAGCCTGCTCAGATTCCAAAGAGAAAAGGCAGCTGAGTCTAAAAAGGTCGTTTGCAAAGATCCCTTGCTGACTAACATGATGCTATTACCTGTTTGTATACTTTGCCAAGATTCCTTGCTGTGTTCGTGATGCTTTCATGCGTTTGTTTTTTTGCTGCTTTAATATCACATTTTGTAACTACTCTTTTTTGTATTTGGCAGGCAATTCTGCACCGGCGAGTACAGGTAATTATCTTCTATTTAACCCCTGAAATACGTTTATCTATGGCTACTATGCTGAGATCTCCATCCCCCTTCTTTTTCTTTGCATGTGTCTGTGCCATTTGCATAACCACTTATGTATATAAACCATCTAAATAGGTGTGAGAGTGGTTATTCAATATATAACTTTGACTTGTCACTTGTTGGCACATACTAGACATGATATTTGACTAGTCAAGAGTCAACTCATTAAGTTTTACTGGCCAACAGTCACTTGAAGGAACTTATTTGTTTCAACCCTGCCACCCCCCTTTAGTAAATATTTTAGGTTTTTTCACTTTAGAATTTTAATTTTTAAAAAGGTTTTGGCATTGAAATAATAAATATAGTTTTCTTGTGCGACTGTGTCCCAATTAGATTATTCCTGTGAAAACTCACCATCTTAAGACATTAAGGAGAAAAGTGTTAAGACTTTGTTATTGTTAAAAGGAATAGTCCTCCATGTATTAGGGAAAACAGGTTTCCCTGTTTCCCTCTCCATATTCTCCTCTCATTGTTTTCTTCCTAGAATTAGGACTTTATCTTGTATAATAAATGTAGCTCTATCAATCAGTAAATGTAAGAAATCTGTACATTTGTATATCATTACTGATTGATAGAGCTACATTTATATACAAGATAAAGTCCTAATTCTAGGAAGAAAACAATGAGAGGAGAATATGGAGAAGGAAACAGGGAAACCTGTTTTCCCTAATACATAGAGGACTATTCCTTTTAACACTCTCCCTCAAGTTGGTGTATAGATATCTTGCATACCCAATTTGAAATACAGTGGATGAAACACCTTACCACTAAGACCTTTAGTCAGAACATTAGCTAGCTGATGTTCTGTTTTTACAAAAGGTAAGCAAATAAGACTAATGATTAATTTTTCTTTGATGAAATGCATGTCAATCTCAATGTGCTTCGTTCTATCATGCTGTACTGGGTCGTTTGCAATACTAATGGCTGTCTTATTATCACAAAATAACTGCATAGGTCCTTTAATAGTAACACCCAAATCTTCTAACAGAGTTCGAAGCCACATTAATTCACATATACCCAGGGCGATAGCTCGATATTCAGCCTCAGCACTAGATCTTGCCACAACGGACTGTTTTTTACTACGCCAAGTGACAAGATTACCCCCAACAAATGAACAGTAGCCTGATGTAGATCGACGATCCTCTATAGAGCCAGCCCAATCTGAGTCAGAAAAGGATTCGACTCTCATATGACCATTTGGTGCAAACAATAAACCCTTTCGAGGAGCAGATTTGAGATACCTCAGAATTCTGTAAACAGTTTCCATATGACAATGTCGAGGATCATGCATATACTGACTCACTACACCCACAGCGTACGATATATCGGGTCTAGTATGAGAAAGGTATATCAGTCGTCCCACCAAACGTTGATATCTTTCTTTATCAACCGTAGGTCCTGTGCCTCCTTCTAGATGATAATTAACTTCAATAGGAGAATCAATAGGTTTACATACTAACATGCCAGTTTCTGTTAAAAGATCAAGGACATACTTCTGTTGAGATAGAAAGATCCCACTGGAAAATCTCGCAACTTCAATACCAAGGTAATATTTCAAAGGACCAAGATCTTTGATCTCAAACTCTTTGGCCAGACTTGCTTTGAGTTTAACTATCTCTTCTCTATTATCCCCTGTCACCACAATGTCATCAACATAAACAATAAGAATGACAGTTTTACCATTTATCTGTTTGACAAATAGAGTGTGATCAGCTCAACTTTGCTTGTATCCAAATCTTATCATTGCTTTGTGGAATCTACCGAACCAAGCTCTGGGAGATTGCTTCATACCATATAAAGCGTTTCGCAGTTTACAAACTTTACCCTTGGTGACTGATGAGGCAAAACCAGAGGGTATTTTCATGTATACTTTTTCTTCCAAGTCACCATGAAGGAACGCATTTTTCACATCCAATTGTTGAATATCTCAGCCGAAGTTCGCTGCACATGAGATTATGGTACAAACAGAGTTCATCTTTGCCACATGAGCAAATGTCTCCTGATAATCAATCCCATGAGTTTGAGTATACCCTTTTGCAACTAGCCTGGCTTTGAGTCTTTCAACTGTCCCATCTGGATTCTGTTTAACTGTATATACCCATTTGTACCAAACTGGTTTTTTGCCATAAGAAAGAGTAACTAGTTCCCATGTATCGTTCTTTTTCAGGGCATTCATCTCTTCTATCATAACATATCTCCAATTCTCGTTGCTAATTGCTTCTCTCCATCCTTGAGGAATAGATACAGAAGACAAGGAAGAGACAAAAGAATGGTATGATGCAGATATTTTATTATAGGCTACAAAATTCAAGATATGATGTTGGGTACAAGATTTTACCGCTTTTCTAAGAGCAATAGGAATGTTAGTATCATCAGGAGAACAAGAAGGATTAGGATTCTCACCTTTAGCATTATTAAGACTCAGTTTTGAGCAAGGTTGGTGTGGTGGTGCAGAAATGGTGACCTTATTTTTGCCTTTTCGAGCATAGGTCCTCAACTCAGGCTCAGGCTGTCTAGCACACGATTCTTGTAACTGTAACTCCCCGTGTGTAGAATTATTAGAATCAACAGGAGAAGATGGTATAATAGTACTTGTAATACCAGCCCCAGATGTAAGCCTTTCCTCATCAATGACATCCTCCCCCTGAGGAGAAGGTGAAGAAGAATAGAAGGGTTCCAATTCTCAAAAAGTTACATCCCGAGTAACATACTTTGTTAGAAGAAGGATGATAACATTTATAATCTTTTTGAGTTGGAGAATAACTAATGAAAACACACCGAAGAGCCCTGGGATCTAATTTTCCCCGAGTGGGAGATTTATCATGAACATAGCACACACACCCAAAAACTCGTGGCGAAGGAGAAGGACTGGTTATATGCTGGAGAAAGGAGATAGGACTTTTGTTTCCAAGGATCCTAGAAGGAAGGCGGCTGATAAGGAATGCAACAGTCAGAACTGCATCTCCCCATAAAAATTTAGGGGTTGTCATTGTAAACATAAGAGTGCGGGCGACTTTTATTAAGTGTCGATTTTTCCTTTCCGCTACTCCATTTTGTTCTGGGGTTTTGACACAGGAGGTTTGAAGAATGATCCCATGCTGAGAGAGGTAAGATTCAAAAGCATGATTATTACTGTATTCACGACCATTATCACAGACAAAATTTTGACTTTAGCGTTAAATTGAGTTTGAATCATTCTATGAAAGTCTTAAAAGCAATCAAAAACTTCATTTTTGGAACGCAAAAGGTAAATCCAAGTGACACGAGAATGACAATCAATAAAGCTAACAAACCATCTAAAACCAAAACGAGAAACAACTCGAGAGGGTCCCCATACATCGGTATGGATAATAGCAAAGGACTCAGAATGACGACTGTTAATAGCAGAATAAGTCGAACGTTTGTGTTTACCGAATTCACATGGTTCACACAAAAACTGAGTTTTGTTACATTGCTTAACTAAAGATGGAAATAAAGACTCCAATACTGAAAAGGAAGGATGACCCAACCGACGATGCCATTGATGGAGAGATGTCAGGCTGGAGTTTGAAGTAGAGTGAAGAGCCTGAGTAGGGACCATGTTAGATGAGGGAACATCTAAATAATAGAGGCCATCAGCTGCACTACCACTACCAATCTTCTGCCCCGTCACCAAGTCCTGAAAAATACAATGATTTGGAAAAAAGGTTACTGAACAGTGCATAGATTCAGAAAGACGTTGTACAGATAGTAAATTTGCAGTGAATGAAGGAATATGGAGAACAGATGATAATGTTAATGAAGGGGTACAAACTACAGAACCACTCCCGGAGATAGAAGACAGGGAGCCATCAGCAACTCAAACCTTGTCTTTTCTAGAGCGGGGTGTGTGAAGTAAAGAGGTTGGAGGACTCAGTCATATGCTCGGAGGCACCTGTGTCTATAATCTAACCAGGGCAAGTGGATGAAACATGAAAGGCACAAGAAGGTATACCTGTCTGTGATAATGATCGTGAATACAGTAATAATCATGCTTTTGAATCTTACCTCTCTCAGCATGGGATCATTCTTCAAACCTCCTGTGTCAAAACCCCAGAACAAAATGGAGTAGCGGAAAGGAAAAATCGACACTTAATAGAAGTCGCCCGCACTCTTATGTTTACAATGACAACCCTTAAATTTTTATGGGGAGATGCAGTTCTGACTGCTGCATTCCTTATCAACCGCCTTCCTTCTAGGATCCTTGGAAACAACAGTCCTTCTCGTTTGCTACGAGTTTTTGGGTGTGTGTGCTATGTTCATGATAAATCTCCCACTCGGGGAAAATTAGATCCCAAAGCTCTTCGGTGTGTTTTCATTGGTTATTCTCCATCCCAAAAAGGTTATAAATGTTATCATCTTTCTTCTAACAAAGTATATATCACTCGGGATGTAACTTTTTGGGAATTGGAACCCTTATATTCTTCTTCACCTTCTCAGGAGGAGGATGTCATTGATGAGGAAAGGCTTACATCTGGGGCTGGTATTACAAGTACTATTATACCATCTTCTCCTGTTGATTCTGATAATTCTACACAGGGGGAGTTACAGTTACAAGAATCATGTGCTAGATAGACTGAGCCTGAGTTGAGGACCTGTGCTCGAAAAGGCAAAAATAAGGTCACCATTTCTGCACCACCACACCAACCTTACTCAGAACCGAGTCTTGATAATGCTAAAGGTGAGAATCCTAATCCTTCTTGTTCTCCTGATGATACTAACATTCCTATTGCTCTTAGAAAAGGGGTAAGATCTTGTACCCAACATCCTATCTTGAATTTTATAGCCTATGATAAAATATCTGCATCATATCATTCCTTTGTCTGTTCCTTGTCTTCTGTATCTATTCCTCAGGGATAGAGAGAAGCAATTACCAACGAGAATTGGAGATATGCTATGATAGAAGAGATGAATGCCCTACAAAAGAACGATACATGGGAACTAGTTACTCTTCCTTATGGCAAAAAACCAGTTGGGTGCAAATGAGTATATACAGTTAAACAGAATCCAGATGGGACAGTTGAGAGACTCAAAGCCAGGCTAGTTGCAAAAGGGTATACTCAAACCCATGGGATTGATTATCAGGAGACATTTGCTCCTGTGGCAAAGATGAACTCCGTTTGTACCATAATCTCATGTGCAACGAACTTCAGCTAAGATATGCAACAATTGGATGTGAAAAATGCGTTCCTTCATGGTGACTTGGAAGAAGAAGTATACATGGAAATACCCTCTGGTTTTGCCTCATCTGTCACCAAGGGTAAAGTTTGTAAACTGCGAAAGACTTTATATGGTCTGAAGCAATCTCTCAGAGCCTGGTTCGGTAGATTCCACAAAGCAATGATAAGATTTGGATACAAGCAGAGTCGAGCTGATCACACTCTATTTGTCAAACAGATAAATGGTAAAACTGTCATTCTTATTGTTTATGTTGATGACATTGTGGTGACAGGGGATAATATAGAAGAGATAGTTAAACTCAAAGCAAGTCTGGCCAAAGAGTTTGAGATCAAAGATCTTGGTCCTTTGAAATATTTCCTTTGTATTGAAGTTGCGAGATTTTCCAGTGAGATCTTTTTATCTCAACGGAAGTATGTCCTTGATCTTTTAACAGAAACTGGCATGTTAGGATGTAAACCTGTTGATTCTCCTATTGAAGTTAATCATCATCTAGAAGGAGGCACAGGACCTACAGTTGATAAAGAAAGATATCAACATTTGGTGGGACGACTGATATACCTTTCTCATACTAGACCCGATATATCGTACGCTGTGGGTGTAGTGAGTCAGTATATGCATGATCCTCGACATTGTCATATAGAAACTGTTTACAGAATTCTGAGGTATCTCAAATCTGCTCCTCGAAAGGGTTTATTGTTTGCACCGAATGGTCATATGAGAGTCGAATCATTTTCTGACTCAGATTGGGCTGGCTCTATAGAGGATCGTCGATCTACATCAGGCTACTGTTCATTTGTTGGGGGTAATCTTGTCACTTGGCGTAGTAAAAAACAGTCCATGGTGGCAAGATCTAGTGCTGAGGCTGAATATCGAGCTATCGCCTTGGGTATATGTGAATTAATGTGGCTTCGAACTCTGCTAGAAGATTTGGATGTTACTACTAACTGACCTATGCAATTATTTTGTGATAATAAGGCAGCCATTAGTATTGCAAACGACCCAGTACAACACGATTGAACGAAGCACATTGAGATTGACAGGCATTTCATCAAAGAAAAATTAATCAGTGGTCTTATTTGCTTACCTTTTGTAAAAACAGAACATCAGCTAGCTGATATTCTGACTAAAGGTCTTAGTGATAAGGTGTTTCATCCATTGTGTTTCAAATTGGGTATGCGAGATATCTATACACCAACTTGAGGGGGAGTGTTAAAAGGAATAGTCCTCCATGTATTAGGGAAAACAGGGCCTGTTTTCCTCTCCATATTCTCCGCTCATTGTTTTCTTCCTAGAATTAGGACTTTATCTTGTATATAAATGTAGCTCTATCAATCAGTAATGATATACAAATGTACAGATTTCTTACAGTTATTATTATTATTATTATTATTATTTTTTTTTTTTTTTTCAGTTTTACTATTCATGGATGGACTTACTTCCATAGTTGAAGTCATATAAATTTAAGATGTTTATTGTGGTAAGCTTATGAGATTCTTGGTGTGCCTCCACTCATGTAAAATTATTGGGTAATATTGCAACTCTGCTTGTTACTGTACAACTGAAAAAAATCAAAGATGCAATTGTTTGGGACATTCAGAAAAGATTTGAACACATCTAAAATGGGATTGTGGCATTAGTATTCTTGGCTAGTTGCAACAGAGTGCTAGTAATTGTCTGTTTCTAGCAAAATGACATATGCAACATGAAATTAGATCAAAATGTAATTGGAGTTTGAAGGTATCAGGATGGTACCTTAAGAAATGTAACAGAAGTTATCCAGAAACTATGAAAATGGCAACTCAGTGGTACGAGTTTGTTGTCAACTGCTGGAATGAGAAGTTTCCAATGGAAAGAATTGATGACTACAGTCCAAATTTAGGCACTTCAGAGGATTATGAAAACAGATTGATTGATCTAAAATAATTAAAGAATATGAAATCTTAAAAGTCAAAGAGAGATCAATATATACATTGGAAAATTGTAAACATATTTTAGGAAATTGTTATGAATGCTAGTATGAACATGGTTAAAGAGATAGATGTTTAACGGAATATACTAAAGTTTCTTTCATATTTGCTAAGCAGTTTCTGAAATTTCCTTAAATGTTCAGTGGTAGTGTTTGAAACCTTTTTGGATAATTCTTATTACTGTTCATCAGAATTAGCTTAAGTTTTCACTTGCATTATAACGAAGTTTTCCCGGTTTTGGCCTCGAAATGTTCAGGAACTATTTAAAATTCGGTTCTGTTAAGAGTTTCTCTTTGTTTTTCTCATCCATCTACTAAATTGAATTCGCAGAAAATCAGGATTACCTGTTGGTTTCAAGGGATGCCAGTTCCATAGGGTGATTAAGGATTTTATGATTCAAGCTGGTGACTTTCTGAAGGTTTCTCTCTTTTTCTCCATCTCTCTTATGCATTCACCAAACACACAATGGAGCACTATTTTAGTTTAAATGTTACAAGAGTTATCTTGGTTTTGTGTAGTAGTGTGAAATATTATATGACTTGAAGTAATACTTCTCTCACCGACTTAAGGTGATGTTATCTACCCAACATTGATGACAACTGCTTTGTTTTCATGAATTTTTTAAAGCAAAGTAAGACGATAAAAGCTTTATAGCATATCAATAAAGGTGATTCATTTAAATGGATAATATTTCCTGAGGGTGGTACTATTAGTTTTTGTTTTACTTTATTTTTATTTTTACGTTCTTTCTACCTTTTCATTTGCAACCTACCCCAACTAGTGTGGGATAAAATGCGTAGTTGAGTTGAGATTTCCCGAGGGTTTGGCAGTCTTGAATGAAAAAGCTAAATGATATTTCATATGCAAGAGTAGCCTAGTATGAAAGCTTTGCTCCTCAGGAGCAGCAGAGTCTGTGCTATCTTATCCTTGTTACTAGTACTTACTACTAGCTACTGCTGCTGATTCAGTTAACTTTATTATATATATATATATATATATATATATATCTTTTTTTGTGCTAATTTGAACACACTCACACACCCACCCTTGGCATGCCAAGGCTCGATCCCCCAACCTCATGGATATCATGGGTTGAGTAATACCACTCGGGCCAAAGGCCTTCGGTTTTATATTTTTTTATTTCAGTGTCATTGTCAATTTCTCTTCTAGTTTCACATCTAAACCCATTTCACTGTATGGCTAATGTAGAATAATTCTCTTGGTTTGGTGGCTGTTTACAACTAATTGTGGTGGCAAATTATGCTCTGCATAAAGTGATCTCAAATATGTATTTTATTTGTTATCCTTTTGGACCTCTCCTTTGTGTCTCCTCTTGGGTGGCCCATTGCTTTGAATTTTGAAATTGTTGAATTAAGAAAGGCGGTGATGGTGTAATGGAAGTCAGAATCTTTAAGCTTAACAAGCAAAGGATTTTAAAGTTTTAGCTTATTGAGAGGAAGTGTAATATAGTTATTTATCAATTAATGTTACGATTTACAGCTCATACCAATTAGGAATGGATGGAGACTCCACGTAGTTTACATATATTCAGCGAGAAGGTTTAACTTTATTCAATGTAGAACGTTATATGCACAATACGTATGAAGCACCGATACGGATACATGATACAGATACGTGATACGGACACGTTACGACACGAAATGCGATACAGCATTTTGAGGAAAAGTAGGATACGATACATTGGGGATACGTTGAAATTTTACATATTTTTATAGATATACATAATACATATATGATATATGTATATAATAAATAGTTTATATTACATATTCATAGGTGAGCGATTAACTTTAAGTTTTAAGTTTGTTTAAAAAACTAGCCTATTACTCCCTCTGTTCCATAAGAAATGTCTTAAGTACATCTTTCACACCAATTAAGAAAAATCAAGGTAGAGGAGAAAGAATTAATAAGTTCCAATATTATCCACAATGGACCTTATGTAACTAATGGTTATTTCTTTTTCTTAAAAGACGTTGACGCTACTTAAGTACTTTGAGGGTCAAATAGGCTTTATATAACATTTGAATTTGATTTATGTACTCTAGACATCTTTTAGGGGACATTTTTTTTTGGGGATACTTTTACACATCTGTTGTGGGATGGAGGGAGTATAACATAACCAAAAAGGTAGGAACTCAACATTTGCATGAACGATCATCATTTCTTCCTAGTCCTGTGACTTATTACTAGCATCAAATTTATCATTCATAGCCAATGATAGGAGTCAAACATTACGTCTAAAAGACCATAATCATCTCCAGGTTATTAGATGCAAAGCAGTGTGTAAACTAAAAATAAGATTAAGCAAGCTAGTCCTATCACTGGAAAAGTCATAGCATAGCATCCAAGTCCCCTTGCTATCCGGAAGTATCCTTGGGGTATCTGGAAGTAATTGAAAGTAAAAAAAATTTAAAATTAATAAAGTTGAAGTATTCAAGAGTATTAGATACGTATCCAGAAGTCTGTGGAGTATCGGTCTCTGACATGTATCCAACACAGATAGCCGACCTCCAAGAAGTGTCTGTGCTTCATAGCTCACAACCAATTATAGGACAAGTTATATTTGGTGAAATGGAGCGTGCATGGTGTGATCAAACATGTGAATGAAACCTGTTAACTATGGTAATGATGAATTGCTCTAAAATCTTTAAGCTTGAGCTTATGAAGAGGGTGTAGCATATTTTTTTCTCTCTTTTCTTTTGGAGCCTTATGTTGTAAAATGTGGAAAGGTGTTTTTTTGTAAAAAGGAAATTGTGAAACAAATGCTAAAAGGTGCTGTACTATGACCCAGGCATCTGGAGTTGCCCCTCACCTAATTTGGAACTGGATTTCAGTCGTTCACACAATTCTACAAAACAGTTTCACTTGGGGACCTCAATTCATATCCTTATTAGGGGACAGTTTTTCTATAAAAACTTGTTTTTGATCTAATGTGTTGGAAATAAAACTATGCTTATGTGCTGAATTTCATGACTCATTTTACTCTTTAAAATCTCAAAATTCGACCTTCGACCTTGTGATTACTCCATCTATGGTAGTAGTTATATTATTCACTCGGTTTATGTAATGTATATTTCATTCATTGATGGTTTAGTCTTGACTGCAGGGTGATGGTAGTGGATGTGTATCGATATATGGAAGTCGCGAAGCACACTGGCCCGGGTCTATTGTCAATGGTATCTAATTCCGTCCTTCAATCAAATATATGTCATTTCCCTTTTTCTCTGCAGTCTAAGTTTATTTGAAAATGTTATTCTTTGTTTTGCTTGTGCAAGTTCTCTTTTACCTGCATATGCATGAAGTCACTTCTTCCTGTTGCTTTGCATTTTATTCTTATAACCGTTTAATTTTCTTTCTATGACAAACAAAAAAACTAATGTAGCGTTTGATGCTGATGTGATAAAAATTAGTAACTGTAAGTGCACAGTGTCAAATTGAAGAACTGACAAGTACAGGTCGAATCCACAGAGATTAGATTAATTTCAATGTATCTTTAATACCTATTTCAGGCAAATTAGAAATAACTATAGTGGAGATGATTAACAACTAAATTATGCAAACTAAAAATTAATAATGAAAACTAGTAATGGGAAAAACTACCTAGGAATCCGAATTCACTAAATATTAACATAATAAACAATTTCTTATTTTCTAAATTAATTCCCAAATTATTTTCCCTTCCCTTTAAAAATAACGATTCATATAATTAATATGGACAATCATAAGTTATGAAAAATTCACAGATTAACTATAACTTATCAAAACCTCGTAATCAATATAAGAATCGTATGCAATTTGTGAGAAGGTAAAAATGAAGGCGAAAACAATTAGGCATTAATATCATAACAGAAAGAAAATATTATTATGAAATACCTAGTTTCATCATCATCCTAGGTTAAAGAAATTAGCTAGACATTAAAAATAAATAAATAAACTAAGATAAAGAAGAAAAAGTAGAAGATTAAAAATAAAATAAGAAAACTCCCTTTTATTAACGATTATCCAACGAGCATACAATGAAGAAATAATTTATTCTTACTCCTATTCCTAACCTAAACTAATACATAAAAAATACCTAATATCTAATTCCTCTCTTTCCCTAAAACAAAAGACCTATTTATAGAGAAAAATAAATTGTAACTTAATCTAAGGTACATTGAACTTAGTCTTCCTTTTTCCTTTTATCTCTTTATTTCTAACTTGACTTCAACTTCTTCATAATAATCCTCCAAAAGTCCTTTTTCATCTTTAAAAACTGGAATAATTATCTTTTACTTATTTACCAAGATAAACAAGATAAATAATTCAAAACAAAATAAAATGTATTAGTTAAATAAAATAAACATATAAAATAATAAAGATGAGAATATTAAAATGTATAAAACATGTATATATCAAATGCCCCATACCTAGCTTTCACTCGTCCTCGAGTAAAATAAAATAAAAGAAAAGAAAAGAAAACTAGAACTACTCTATTTTCGTTGGAAACACGATTGCACTTAGCATGTGCAACAAGCCTTTAAACCCCAAAGTTATCCCAAGTGGACAAGTTGTGTCTCGTGAGGGTTTGCAGTGAATATACCCACAAAATTCAAAATTATTTTTGGGTTCAACAAGTTATGAAATTGAAAGAAAACTAATAAATAAACATGGACATTATACATAAGCAAGATTAAATTCAAAATTACATTTTCACCTTATCAAAAATAATTTTATCTTCATTTTACACACCATCCTTCATAAAATTAATTTCATGTGATTCATACATTGTGTATGGGATGCAACTCTTAGTTGGAATTTTGACCATGAAAATCAAGCAAATTTATTTTTTTGAATTTTTTTTCTTTTTTGATTTTTTTTTCTTGACTTGTGTAATGTTTCTTTTTCTTAGGCTTTTCAAAGTTACCCATGTAGTGAGCGTTGGACCAATGACTCCCGAACCAGTTGGCTATAGGGCACTAGGTGTAGAGACACCCCTAAGGGCTTACTAACTCGAGTAACAAAGGCCACAAAATTAGACTAGTCAAGCTGCTTATATCCATCACACTTTTCAACGTGAATATCGATGCGTCATGAGGTTTGGATACCCAGTTATTTCGTTCAATGGACATTGAAGCAGTTATTTCTTTTTTCAACTTTTTTTTTCTTGAAATTGTTTATGAGTAAGAGTTAGTGCAAACTTGTAGTGCAACAATGCTTATGAAATCAATTTTATTTCATATAGTATTTCAAACTAAGATTTCGTATCTAATCAAAGGTTCAAGAGTTCTAAATCTTTTAATCTTATTCATGAGTTTTGCTCCACAGATACTTATTAGTTTTAATTCAACTCATAACAAGTCAAAAAAATTGAAATTTTTTTTGATTTTTTTAATTTTTTTTATTATATTTTCCTAAAAAAAAATGAAATCTAATGCAATAATACAAACTTCCCCCATACTTAAATCATGCATTATCCTCAATGTATGCAAATGAAGAAAAGAGAATAAAGATGTGAAAGAATTGTACCTTGTATGCGGGGCATTTGTTTTGCAAGAAAATGCGGTGAGAAGTAAAACAAATGTACATACCTACGAATTTCATATATCCTAAAAACTATGTGACTATAAATGTGATACAAATGGGTAAGTGAGTGTGAACTTTTCATGACTTTCAGGAGGTCTAAAATAGTCAGAATTTTCATCAGAATTATATTTAGAGTTGACCTCGGGAAAGCATTCACTAACATGTTCAAAGGATGGAAGAATTGGTTCAAATGCATGTTCTAGTTTAGAATAGTGGATCTCAACATCTCATTGACCTTATCTAAGTATTCAGATTCATCCCAATTTGGGTCAAGGTGATTTAAGAAAAAATCAATTGGATCATCTTCAATCGTGTGTCTATTTTCAATTACCTTTTGGGTAACGGACAATTCTTGGATCATGTTTAATTCAATGGGTTGATCTAAAAAATCACTATGTGGTTTTCTAGGAATAAGTATTTCAAAATATGGAATTTTAGGCTTATAGATTTTTTCAACAGACTCATCAAATGCAACACGATCAATTTTGGGCATAGACTCAATTTTTAGACTCCTCAAATTGGCTTGACTCAAACTCTGAAGTAGATTTCTTGGCAAATGGCAACAAGATCACTAAACGAGAATTTTGTATTTGAAATTTATTCCTCTTTTGTTTGTAAGTCGTCACTCATCAGTGTTCATAGTGTATTCCCTCCGTTTCAAATTATAAGATCATTGTTGACTTTTGAAAGTCAATTTGAAAGATTTTTAAACTCAAAATTGATTTGATTCAACAAATTAAGTAACAATAAATCTTATAATTAGTAATACTTTTTTATATAGTTTCCGATATTCGTCATTGTATCGACTAATATCAGCTGAATCTATGTCTATGTCAAATCGCCAATTTTAAGTTTGAAAATGGCTTAAATTGACTTTGAAAAGTTTGATCTTATATTTTGGAATGAAGGGACTATTTTTTTGGTATGTTCGATCCTCATTTCTCCTTTTTCCATCTAAGAGATGTCCCTTTTTGGCATTTTTGCGCTTTAAGAATTTGAACTGAATGAAAAATTATATACATATTTACATGTCGTTTGAATTTGAGATTCTAAAAGTTTCATGTGGAAGGTGGAAAACAATCATTTGTCAAATATTTAATGGCATCTTACTGTTGAATCGTCGACTGTTTAGTTTAAGTACCTTTGATATGTTTTAACAGGTGGGTTGTAATGATCTGTTTGTTTACCTTTATTACTCCTTTTGAACTCGGTCTCTGCCAGTCTTCACACTCACTTCAGAAATCCTGTGATTAGCCTTTGTGATTAAATCTTTGAGTACGATATTGAGAACTTTTTCTGTTACTTACGACTCTCTTTTTCTTCTATTTGGCAGGCAAATAGTGGACCAAATGCTAATGGGTGTCAGGTATCACAATCCATATGTTCAAATTTATAAATACAGTTAAGTTGATATTTTATGCAAAAACATGGTCATTAATACCGAATTGGGTCCTGTGCCATTTGTTGGTAGTCGCTTGTGTGCCGAAATTTGTTTAAGCTCCACAAATCATATTCTTTGGGGGAAAACTTTGCGCATATATTTTAAACAGTAAGGGAGGTAGGTGGAGAGGAGGGGTTGCAAATTGTCAGGTTTG
The DNA here is from genome assembly GCA_034770075.1 of Aralia elata. NCBI lineage: Eukaryota > Viridiplantae > Streptophyta > Magnoliopsida > Apiales > Araliaceae > Aralia > Aralia elata. The sequence continues at coordinate 39,623,436 of CM068383.1, read as the reverse complement.
AAATGATATTTTTTCCCCCACTTTTATGGGGGTAGGGTCCGTTCTACTTTTTCAGCTTCCAGTTTTAAAATTATTGTTGGCTTACCAATATATCTTGGATTCTTTAGGAAATATTCATGTCCTGGTGAATCTTTTAACTTTTTTAATAGTATCTATGCGGTTCTTTGTGCTTTAATTGCAGTTTTTTCACACATGCGCGAAGTGTGATTGGCTTGACAACAAGCACGTAGTATTCGGGGTATGTCCCTTCATAGTATATTTTATTGTTCTTAATATATCCATTAATTTAATTATGAATAAGTTCCTTTGAACACCTGCCACTCGGCACATATAGTTTAGTTTGACATCTTCATAAACTATAAGGGGCTTGGGCTGGCATCAATCTAAGGCCTACAAATACCTGAACACCTACTTGAACTTTGAAGTAGTTCCACAGGTCCAAGAGCAAGAAATCAAACCTGAGATTTCTAATTCAGCTTCTAACGTTTTTATATAAAATTTTAAGTCACTGTTAAAGTTGGTTTACATAATTGTAAGTTTTATTAAGGGGCTCGGCTAAGCATCAATCTGAAGGTCTACAAATACCTGAGTGCATATATTAGCACTGAAGTAATTCCATTGAGGCATTGGCGGAAGAGCAAGAAACTGAACCTGAGATTTTCAATTCAGCTTCAAAGATTTTTATCTAAAATTTTAGGTCGAGGAAATGTTTATAAATTGCATGTATGAGTCATGTAGTCATTTCATGGAAATCTCTCTTGGTGGGGTGGGTAGCATGCCTGAGTTGCAATGCTATCCCCTTGTTGGTAATCCTAATCCTGACTTAATAGAAGTAATATTGTCATACTTGGTTAATAACTTAATATAGCTTCCATATTGCTGATGTTGAAACAGTTTTCGAAGATATTATCTAACTTTATTTGTATGTATATTCATACAGCGAGTGCTCGGAGATGGTCTTTTAGTTGCCAGGAAGATTGAGAATGTTGCTACAGGACCAAACAACCGGCCCAAACTGGCTTGTGTTATTGCTGAATGTGGAGAAATGTAAAGCATGAATGCTGAAGATCTGTATTCAGCATGTTTCTTTCTAGTTTTAGCTACTCATGGATTTACTGGTAGATTTTAGATGTACATTTACATTTACATACTCATTTTAGCTTCATCTGATATGTTAAGCCTGTTGATTTAATTTGAGGTTGAGATGATATAACTGGTAAACCGCTTGTTAGTTGTGTCCTCCATGAAACGTTTTCAGAAATACTCGTCTCTTGGCAGTAGTCGGTGCATAATTCCTTTGTAAATCTTATTTTAGGAGGGATGGATTAGTTAATATGTCGCTGGCTTCTTTTCTTATCTCTTTTTTTTTTCAGAAAAAAGAAAAGTATATTTCTGTGGAAACAATTGCAAAGATCCTGAAAGGTTAAAACAAGTAATTAGGTGCAATAAGAAATATTCCAAAAATAATTGAAGTTATTTGTTACAAAATTTGAGTCTTTCTGAATTTAGGATGAAGTGTTAGAATGAAACCCCAAGTATAATGAAAATTATAAATAAATAATGGTAATAATATACTAATAATATGTATTTCATAATGGAGGAAAGGTATTACATGATCAGCCTCAAACTATGCGAGTATTTTCCTAACTCGTTCACACATTTTCGAGTTAGACCAGGCAAAGAAACCATAATACTTATCACCTACGCACAAAATTTATACTGAATAAATGGGAATATAATTTCAAAGCAACTCAAGCATTGATTCATTGAAGATGTTTACGTTGTAAAAGTGACACCCCATAAGAATATTCGATAACAATTGCCAAAAAAAAATTATTAAGAATATTCAATAACAAAAAAATTGACAAAAAACTTAAACTACATGATAAAGATATATATTATACTTAATATAACATGTATTTAATTAGCAAAAAAAAAATATAACATGTATTTATATATTCATGTGTGTGTGTGTGTATATATATATATTTCATATAATAAAATTAATATACAAATAGCATATATTTTTATATTAATTTAATAATATATATTAATTGTATATAAAAATCATATACATTTATAAATAATTATATATTACTATATATTTATAATATTTGTATTTTTTTACATATATAAGTGTGTGTGTGTGTGTGTATATATATATATTATATTTTATTCATATATATTATATTAATAATATATATACATATATATTATATTAATAATATATATATATATATATATATTATATTTTAATATACATTAATATATACATATTAATATAAAATATATTAATAATAATTATATTAATATATATTATAAATAGTTACATATATAATATAAATTTATACTTTTAATATATATATATATATATATATATATATATATCTGTGTGTGTGTTTACAAATAATTAATATTATATATATTTTTGGAATATTTTAGTCATTTCATAAAATAACTTTCACCGAATGCATGAATGAAAGGTCTAATTTCAATTGCATTATAATTTAATTCCGATTCCAACTATAATTCCATTCTGTATTAAAACAATTCCCTCCGACCAAAGGCCCGTAATTTTACTCCTTACTCCTTACTCCTTTAAGATAAAGAGTAATTTGTTTTTTCTTTGTTCATTTGTTTCGCTATTAACAATTCGTGGTCAGAAGAGAGGTGAGAGGAGAGAGAATGGCGTTCACGCTGAGGAGTGTAAAGGTTCCACCAAACTCAGTGAGTCTAGAAGAAGCTCGGGCTCGAACCTTCGAGTTCTTCAAATCCGCTTGCAGATCCATTCCTACCATCATGGAAATTTACAACCTACACGATGTCGCTTCCCCTTCTCAGCTTCGCTCCACCATCGCCGCCCAAGTCCGCAAAAACGCCCACATTTCTAACCCTAAGGTAATGACACCCGATCTCAAATTACCCATCTAAATTATGTTTCTGTTTGTTTGTTTGTTTCTATGTATAATTGGTAAATTATGTTTCTGTTTGTTTGTTTGTTTGTTTGTTTCCATGTATAATTGGGTCGATGAAACCTGTAATTTTTTATCGATAAATTTGCTTCTTTTAGCACCAATATTACTCCACTTCTCTAAAAATTGCTAGGTGGCAAACTAGGCGGTTTCCTAGACCAGGCGTTATAGGCTGTTCGGGAGCAGCTTATAAGTTGGTCAAACCATTTTATAAGCTGCTTTTTACTGTTGCACTGTTCGGGAACTACTTAAATTGTAACTTATTTTTTGACTTATAAGTCAAAAATAATAACAATTTTTAATTTATTGAAAAATGACTTATAAGTCATTCTTAATAAGTTATTTTGACCAAATGTAAAGACTATTTTGCCCCCGTCTTGGTAAATTACGTCTCTACCCCCTCTTAACCTAAAAAGCCTTCTCTCTTTTCCTACCAAAACATACATAATTTCTTCTTCCATAATTTCTACAGGTCCTGCTAGTTCCTCCACAATTTCACTCCTATTTTCCATAATACCTGTAGCTGCAATATCTGGCTATCTTATCATCAGCTGCGGAATCGCAGGTATTGGACTTACCAAAGCCATTGAAATTCAGCACAAATTCCTTACCCCAATCAATTCCAAACTCTCTTTCTCAAACCAGATCAAACTTTCACTTGAATTTTAGAAAAAAAAACTCTCATTTTATCAATAATATCTGTCTCCCCAAATCGAAAATTTTCTCAATTTCCCTCCCATATGTACAAAATGGAAAAATAAATTAAAAAAATTAAGTTCTCTCTCTTTTCTATGTATGTTATGAATGAATTAATACTTCCTATAAAAATTTCAATTGGAACCCTAAAATATGAAAATTTGAGGAGAGAATGAAATTAGCTGAAATTGATACACAATCATATGAAATTGATGGAGAAGTTTTTGTAGCAATGATCAAACCTGAAAAAGGAGCTGCTTGAGCTATATAAATTAGTTTTACTACATTACAGTTGACAATGTTATAGTACTATTTATTTAATATTAATATATTATAAGTATGTATACATGTAATTGTATTCTAGAATTTTGGCGGAAATTACATGAACAGATTCATGGCGGGTTCCATCTTCACCGACCCTTAATAAGTTGTTTATAATTTCCTTTTTAAATAATAAGCTGGTTATCAATAATAAGCTGTTTACCAATAAGCTGTTTAAATAATAAGTTGTTTAAATAATAAGCTGTTTATCAATAATAAGCTGTTTAAATAATAAGATGTTTACTATTAATAAGTTGTTTACCAATAATAAGTTGTTTAAATAATAAACTGTTTAAATAATAAGTTGTTTACCAATAAGCTGTTTAAATAAGTTGCTTACCAATAAACTGGTTAAATAATAAGTTGTTTACCAACAAGATGTTTAAATAAGTTATTTACCAATAAGATGTTTAAATAATAAATTGTTTGCCAATAAGCTGTTTAAATAAGCTGGCTACCAATAAGCTGTTTAAATAATAAGTTGCTTACCAATAAGCTGTTTAAATAATAAGTTATTTACCAATAAGCTTTAAATAAGTTGTTTACCAATAATAACCTTCAATATGATATTGAATCAATGTATCTTTTTATAATGTCCTTTTTAGTAATCTTTACATTTTATTTTAACTTATAAGTCATTATCAGCCGAACACCTTAATAACTTATTTTAACTTAATTTGTGACTTATAAGTCATTATCAGCCGAACGCTTTTACTTATAAGTCACAACTTAAAACAACTTATAAGTCACAACTTAAAACAACTTATAAGTCACAACTTAAAACAATTTATAAGTCAACTTATATTTTAACTTATAAGTCATTTTAAAATAAGTCATTCCCGAACAGGTAAGAGGTTTCATTTATTTATTTTTGTATTGTATATACTTGTTATACCGTACAAAGCATATTACACGATAAGTTTCAAAAAAAAATCTTTTAAGGCTTAATAAATTCATTTCAAGTATCGTAGAGTTTTAAAGCCTTTATTAGATCGATATGGTAGAAGTTTGATTTTGCTTAGGCGGGGGCTAGGAGCCCGACCAAGTATAGGCGGTAGAGGACCCACTGAGCGCGTAGGCGGGGATGAAGTAGATCTAGGCGGGTATTTTATATATTTTTTAATAGTATTGGTTTGTTATATTACTCTTTGTTAATAAGTTTATTGCGTCAAACCCAATTGGGTGGATAGGAAAGTTTAGGTTCCATATGAATAAATATATGGGTTTGACAAATAATAAAGTGACTATTGAAAAACAAAAAAAGGAGGTGAGGCACACATGTTCTTGGTAAGATGTTGTGTATCCTTATGAGTATAATTGGTAAGTAACTCCATTAGTCATGTTATTTCAAAGCCATCTATCATACGGCTCTCAAATCCATTTCTTCTCTTAGCTCAAATTGTTACTATATGTATAATTCAGTTAATAATCTACAGTGCAAATATTAATTATATTTATTTCAATTTCTTGAATTCTGGATTTCGAATGCAGCTTATTATATTATGATGGGTGAAGACTGATTATACACCCACCCATACGCATACATACACAAGTATATGCATTCAAGTAGTTCACAATATTCGGATGTTTTTAATATGATTTTTTTTTTCTGTTTAAATGTAGAGTTGCTCTACATTGTCGTAGATATGTAATCACTAATCAGTATAGGAGATGTCATGAGGCAGGCCTGCAGCTGGCAGCTTTCCCTGCCCGCAAGCTTTTAGGGAGTATAGGGATATTAGTTTGTTATACTTAAGGTAATTGTTATATTTATATATGATGAAGTGCTTATTTTTAAATTTGAGATCTAATAATGTATTTCTATGCACCTTCGTAATGGTGTACCAAGTTCACAGAATGCTTACACCAAGTATCTATTAAGTGGCTCCACCTTTCTTTTTCTTTTCCAATTGGCGCTCAAAACTGCAGTCATTTCTAGAAGCATGATAAGTTTTGTTGCGTCTTCTTGTCTCTTGTTTAAGTGGCTGTGTCTTTTCAAAATTGTGCTCGGATATTATTATCTACTATGGTGGAGGCTTTCCCTTTGTCTTGTTGAAAAGGGACAGATTCCTAATTAATGCAGGACAACCATAGTAAATCAAGTGAATGGTTGTCTTGTCTTATAAGGGATCTTGAAAAAGAGATTTTTTGAGAATTATGTGAAAAAGAGAAATAAAATAGGAGATGAAATACATGAGAGGAAAGTACTTGTTAGAATAAGAAGAGTTAGGAAGAGGAATTCTTATAGATGCATCTTATAGGGATCGCCTCCTTTAAACCCAACTACTCTATATAACAACAAACTCACATTCCTAATTTCCTACAATTTTCATAACATTTATAAAATGAACAGTTTACATGCTTGCAGTGTTGTCTACAACAAAAATAAGGGGTTACTAATAGATGATATTTACCTCAGGTGGAGTAACATAAAAAGTGATAAGCAGCTGCAGGCTAGTTAACAGAGGAGCAATTACTTCAAGTCTTATTACTTCAAAGAGCATTAAAGAAAATTACCAATAGGAGTTTAGCACCCCCAATAACAGAACAACTAGTAAATATATCTTAAATGTTATCAAACATGTTAAACCTTAAAAAAAAAAAAAGGTTTCTTTCTTGAGGTTAGCTTATGTACACTTTTAAATGGGGTTAAAAGTGGTGTGGAATGGATTTTTTTTTTTATTTAAAAAAAAAAACTAAATAAAGAGTTGTGAGCCTTTGAATATGAAAGAGGTGCGCGTACGATAAAAAGAGGGGTGTGTGTTCAATGAGCGGACCCTAATGACCTAATTGAATAATCAAATTGCCCGAACAAGATAATCCAGAATGAAAAAGCCGAAAAAACGGACAAGTGTAGGAGAACCCCCTAGGTTCGCCCCCCTAGGGGTTCAACTTTATACTTGGTCCTGATTGGATTACTGAAAGAATTTCGAGCAAAGCTTGGACAAGATCGGTGAAAAATGACTAAGTGTTGGAAGACCCCCTTAGGTTCGCTTCCCTAGGGGTTCAATCTCCTGATTTGGTTCGATCGAAGATGTTTTCTTTCCTTGATCCGAATTACCAAGCGAAACAAAGGTGAAATGAATAAACTAAGCAAAATAAGATAACCCGACTAGGAAGTACCCCCCTTGGGTTCGGCTTTCCTAGGGCTCGCCCCATAGGGTTCGACCCCCCTAGGGGGTGAACGTCCTTAACTTGGTTCGATTGATGATGCCTTCTTGGTTTGATTTGATTTGAGTTAGCTAACGAAATGAAGACTAGATCAACAAAACTGGGCGAGAAAGGATGGCTACTTAGGGAGTGCCCTCCTAGGGTTCGACCCTCCCCGTAGGGTTCGCCCCCATAGGGGGCACACTCCTTACGAACCTCAAAATGATTTCACCGATCCAACTTTAGTTAAGCGCAATGACAACCCAAGGAGATTAAGAAAAGAGGTGAGAAATACATGGATACTTAGGGATGACCTCCTAAGTCCATGACATGAAAAACTACTCAAAGGGTTGGGAATCGTGACGAAAGGACGAGAAATAAGCAAAATAAACAAGAAAGCATGAAGAAAGTCAAAAGAGGCACGAACCTAAGGCTCACCTCCCTAGGGCTCGGCTCCTTAGGGCTTCGGTCACGCTTTTCTCGAGAAGTTTCTCCGTTTAATCTTTGAATCTGACCACGAAGATGGAGCGAAAGGAAAAAAAGATTTGATTCATGGAGCAATGATTAGATTTGAAGATTGAAAGGGCTTCCGTAAGTTCCTAGGTAGAAGACTTAGGGAGGTAACTTCAAGAGAGAAATGGTTGAGGGATTTGGATTGGAGGCTAGAAGAATGAGATGACTTGGGCATCACTTTTGACAACGAGGGGCATTTTTGGTATTTGACCTGAAGTCATATGCGAGGCATGTGACCACTGATCAGATATGTCACCTCTATAAATAGCCCTCTCATTTCAGAGTAAAGGACTTTTGATTCTTTGACACTTCAAGACACAAGAACGCTCTCTAGAGTTCTGCCACGTGTTGCCTTTGTGATTGCCTACCCGTTCTTCTCCCCTCTACAGACCGTAGATCATTTTCTATACTCTTTGTGGATTTCTCTCCTCCTCAGCCAATTCGAAATCCTAATCGAGTGAGGTACGATTTCCTCGTCTACAAGAGTTAAATTATGTAACTTGGAAAATATGCCAACAGATTTGATTGGAGTAAGATTGAGGTATGGTTGAAAGAGAGGATTGTCTAATGTGGGTCTGTCTGCAATTGGTTAGGTGAATAATGTTCTGCAGCAGTTTTATGATATAATCTTCTGAACAGCGTCATGCAATAGTGGACATTAATTACTTTGTCATTCTCGTGTTTGATGCCAATTTCACAGCCATCCCACTATGTAAAACTAATTCTCTTGACATGATATTTTAATAGAAATTTTGTGGTCAATCCCAGGCATTCCTCGTAGATGTTGATCTTACCACCCATCATTTCCACTACGCACCTGCGATATTTAACTAATATCATGATTATGCTGTTCTACAGTATTGAAATTATAAAATCATCTAAACCTCTTACTATTATTGGTTGAGAACTGCAATGACCTGACCAACAGAACTTTTATAGCTTAGGCACTCTTAATTATCAGCAGACTGAAAAGTCATCAACTCACCTTAGTCAAAAGTACCAAAGCTAACCAAACTACGGCAACTTACTAGCCAATATATGGTGGCGGCTTGCTCTGGTCTTAGTTTACCACCTTCTATAATATCATAACTCAATTATGTTACAATGGTACATAAATATTAATTTATCAGTTTGATGCAACACACGTGTTTGAAGTGGTCACATTGGTTTTGGAAAATGGTGGCCACCACTCACAGGACCGGGATGATTATCCTTGCCAAAGTCGGTGACATTTTTCACAAGTGACCAAAGGTGTTCAATTCATCCTATAGAGCATTTTGCTAGTCTTCAGGAGTAACTGGTTTGGAATAGTATGGTGACTAGTCTACTAGTCCCACAGGTGAATGCTGACTAGTATATTAAGGTTGTCCTTTAAGAAATGGAAGTGTCAATGCCTCTGCTCTCAATTTGTTTTAGGACTGCTGGAAATGCTTCGACTTTCAGTCAACATTAATCAATATATCTTGGATGTAGTAATAGGGTGCTGTCCAAAAAAAAAAACAAATCATTTCTTTCTTATTTCATAAATATATGTAGAACGATTTTGAGTAGATGGAGAAAAGAAGCAGAAAGTTGGAAATAAGTGACAGGCACTTTAGCTTAGAAGATTTTTGTCTCAAGGATTGGGGTCTATAGTAGGATTTACTCGGAACTCTTATTTCCTTGTGTTCCGTGTACCAGATACTGATTGTGATATGAGAACTAGAGATGCCTTATGCATTCTACCATAGGTAGCATTCCTCGTACCCAATTTTGTTCCGTGTACCCAATCAATTAGCATTCCTGGTAACCATGGTCTATAAGCCAACACTGAACTTAAAGAAGGATAGAGTCATCTAAGGGGAGATAGTGGATTTGAATGACTGAATTTCATCCAGGAAATGGGGACTTTTAGGCCATTTCTGAACTTAAAAAAGGATAGTCATCAGGGGAAATACTGACTGAATTACAGGGAGACTGGGGAGTTGAAGGTATGTGGTTTAGTGCTAGTGCTCTATCTGTCCTTTTCAGTGTAAGGAAATTTAAAAAGTTTTGCAGATAACTGATTAAGAGCTGTTTGAAATAAAAATTCATTTGTTTGTTATTTTATTTTATTTTATTTTAATTTTATTTTTTGGATACAAACCCATATCTTGGGGTGGATTTGTATCTTAATTGTAGAAGATTTTCATCCCAGGGAATGGAACCTATAGCCAATAGCCCAATACTGAACTTAAAAAAGGATAGAGTCATCTAAGGGAAAATACTGAATTTGAATGACTGAAATTGAATTACAGGGAGTTGAAGGTGTGTGGTTTACCACTAGTGCAATATCTTTCCTTTTCAGTTTAGAGAAATTTAAAATTTTTGCAGATCAGCCGTCCACATATAAATTGATGAAGAGCTGTTTGAAAATAAAAATTCATTTGTTTCTTATTTCTTCTGTTTCCCAGTGATGTCTTTTGTTTCAGATACAAAACCCACATCTTGGGGTGGATGTGAATCAACGCGAGTCCTCGATTTAGTGGTTTACTTCGAGGAAAACCAAGACTTCCATAGACAAAAGCTTAAGCTTTCTGTTAAAAATTCTCATAAAATCTTATAATACATCAAGCAAGATACATATAAGCTGTACAATAGAGACCCACTACACCCACTTAGCACTCAACATTAAAATTCAGTTTTTTAAAAGTCCTAGGACATCATGATTAAAGTTACTCACCGACTAAGCATTATAAAAGCACACAATAAACTCACCGCACCGCCACTTCATCAGTTCCAAATTCTAACAAACTTAAGGAGAAGAGAGAAAAATATTAGGAAAGAGAAAAGAGCAGAGATGCGACAAAGAAGGCCGATAGAGGAGAGAAAGAAAAAGAGGAGAGAGAGCTCTGTTCCGAAATAGCCTCCCCGTTGATTATCCAGTTGGTTGACTCCTCCAATCAATCGCCTCCTCAAGTCGATGCCGTAAAAGGTATACCTCGACTGTTCCGAAAAAACGAGCGTAATCCCCACTCTAATCACCACTCTGTTTTTCTTTTTGGGTGTTCATATTTACCAATCATGTCACCATCGCACCCCTAGACCGCACCCAAACAATGAAACGTGGGGATACAACTAGCGCCGCACCCCCGGACACCTGCACCCCGTGTGCGTAGCCTAAGGGATGCACCCCTGCTTCATAGATGATTACTGGTGCTATAAATGCTGAATGTTGGTGGTTATTATTAATGTTGACTGCTGGTGATATTATATTTGTTTTCAGATTATCTTTTTATGTTATAATATATATATATACATATATATATAGTACTTAATATTTTATTATGTGGTGTATTCCCGCCGCACCTGAATCCCCACACCCGAATCCTTGCTTCTTAGTGTCTCTCCCATTGGTAAAAAACAACCAACCTGATTATTCTTCTCATAGCTAGATTTGATTGCTTCCTTCATTAATGTATCTTTGTGATCTGAAGTTGTTTACGCAGTTGGGTTATGATTGTCAACTTCTGCTACAAAAATTTAAAGCCTTGAACTGGGAGTCGCATTGATAAAATTAATATGGGCCTTTTTTTTTTCACTTGTGAATAATCACTTGGTGTAGAATGTCTCTTTTTTCTTACCAACACATACTCCTATTGACTTAACATGTTAACATATTCTAAATTGATAACTCAACACAATTTCTCCATTTAATTACAATTTGTTCTGGCCTGATGGACAAACTTAGCAAGTCGTTGCTCCAATAACATAGTTGTTACGGTGTCGCCTAGGCGTCTTGGTGATGAGGAGAAGGCCATGTCGTGCGTCGACTTGAGGCAGGGCTACCAAGACGTGTGCCTTGGCGTCTCATGTCATCGCCTAGGTGACGCCATGAGGCGCCTTAGCTGCCAAGGCACACGCCTTGGTGGCTTTGGCCAAGGTGGGGTTGCAGATTAGGGTTTCAGTTTAAGAAGAGGGGAAGAAAAGAAAGAAGAGGAAAAAGAAAAAAATGGAAGAAGAAATACTAACCGCGAAGATTGGAGATGTTCACTATGTTGCCTTTTATTCTCTCCGTTCTCTTTCTCTCGCTTCTTTTTTCTTTGGGTGCAACTCTCTTTCTTAGCTGGAAGTCATTTGTACTCTAATATTTGTTGCTTCTTTTATTTATTAGTAAAATTACAGTCAAGTCCTTTAGGTTTTATTCATTTCAGATTGTAGTCCTATATTTTTATATTTTGGCACATCTGTCCCTACACTTTAGTTTTGTACAATTAACAAAGTACATATTTATATATTCTTATAATGTATCATTCTCAGCAACTGGGTTAAATGCTTTTTTGGTCACTGTACTTTAGGTCAACTTACAAATGGATAACTGAACTTTTTTTTCTTGCAGTCAACTCACTGTACTCTATTTTTCTTACAAACTGTTAAAAAAATGTCTAGACCGTTAATTGACTAACAAAGTAATGATGTGGCAGTGGTGACATGGTGCTCATTTCTGATGTGGCCATTCTTAAATGAAAATGAAGGAAATCTAGGAGTTGGTAGTATAAAAATTAAAATAATTCATGAACTTTAGGAAAAGAAGAAAATTAAAATAAATCATAAAATCTAGGAGTTGGCCATTCTTATTCTTATTCTTATTATTATTATCATTATTATTATTATTATTATCGTTATTATCGTTATTATTATTATTATTATCGTTATTATCGTTATTATTATTATTATTATTATTATTATCGTTATTATTATTATTATCGTTATTATTATTATTATCGTTATCGTTATCGTTATTATTATTATTATCGTTATCGTTATCGTTATTATTATTATTATCGTTATTATTATTATCGTTATTATTATTATTATTATTATTATTATTCCACGTTGGATCATTATTGCCATATCAGTCTTTTTTTTACAACTCAGCGTCATGTGTCAAATTCCGTTTAAAGTCAAAGTACTTAACGGTTTTTGTAACGGTTTGTAAGAAAAATAGAGTACAGTGAGTTGACTATAGGAAAAAAAAGTTCAGTTATCCATTTGTAAGTTGACCTAAAGTACATTGACCAAAAAAACATTTAACCCCTCGGCAACTAGTAGAATAATTAGTATAATATTATATGTAATACATATATTAAATAACTATTAATTAAATAAGTCGTATCCCTGCCGCACCCGAATTCCCAATTTTTAAGATTTGGCGAATCCACGTATTATAATTTGCAAACTTTACATAATATGTTTTGGATAGTGGGTGTTTTTTTGGACAGTGGGCAGTGTTTGATAAGACTCCACGGCACGCTTGCGTGAGGTGGTCGTTGCCCGGATCGTTTCTAGCAAGCTATGAAGGTGGAACAATCTCAACACATCAACCCAACGCCTATAAAGAGACGAAAACCTTGGTACAATCGATCTTATAAGGAAATTTGCGTTGAATGAACACCAACGACACCTTGACCCAATGTCTATATAGAGACAAGAACCACAGGTACAATCGACGATTGATGCGGTAGAAGACGACACACACAACTATGTATTGTTGTAGAGTAAAATGCAAAAGTGACCCCTGTACTATAGGAGTATTTGGATATTGCGCCCCTTTTTTTAGTCAATGCAAAACGAACCATTTATTATTTGAAAATTTGGATTGTGAATCTTATTGTGCCATGTGGCGTTGACTTGTACACATGGCATGTTGACATGTCAATTTAATACCTTCGGGTTAAAAATATCTATTTTCCCAAGATTTGAACTTAACACCTCATACTTCCAACACTCACAAAATATTGATTACCAACTAAGCTAAGAATTAATGTTATTTTTTAGAAAATTATTACTAACACTAATAGTATTAGTACAATTTTATTAGTTATTAGTAATATTATTAATAAGTTAGTAATTACTTATTAGTTATTAATAATTCTCTTTAACATGATGTTGCTTTCTTGGATAAATAGTTATAATATATTATCTTAATAACATTACTTATTAGATATTAGTATATATTAATGGTATTAGTAACATTAATATTCTAATAGCATTACTGTTATAGTCTACATTAATGTTAAAAAAATGAATCTTATTTTATTATTTTTTTAACAAAAATAATAATTGAAGTAATGTATGCTAATAAGAATAATTTATGATAATAACAATAATACAATAGTTAGAATAAATAAATAATTTAAGAGATAACATTAATATTCTTAACTTAGTTGGTAATCAAATGTTATGTTAGTTTTGGGAGTATGAGGTTTTAGGTTCAAGTCTTGAGAGAATAGATATTTTTAGCCCAAAGGTGTTAAATTGACATGTCAACGTGCCATGTGTACAAATCAACGCCACATGGCACAATAGGGTTCACAATCCAAATTTTCAGATAGTAAAGGGTTCGTTTTGCATTAACTAAAAAAAAGGGGCGCAATATCCAAATACCCCTATAGTACAGGGGTCACTTTTGCATTTTACTCTATTGTTTTATGATAAGTCAATAATGAATCTCAAAGAAAAACTAAGAAAATAGCTTAGAAATTCTCAAAGAACCAAAAGATGAGAAAATCCTCACAGTAATTTTATTGAATAAATCTGAATTGTATTTGGAATTACAATCAAAATGACTATTTATACTAGTAACAAGGAAACTCTAATTCTTATAAGGAATTGAGTTGCTAAATAGAAACCAAATTGTAATCAAATTCTAATTAACAAGCTTCTTAATTACATTAGAATTGAAAAGATATGAAAATCCTAAAAGTATGGTCAAAAACGCGTCAAAAATGCGTCCTCGGAATCCGTGTCGCGTCCGCAGCGCAGAGGCGCTGTGCATACAGAGAGTTGGCGCAGAGGCGCTAGCCTGGGTGCTGTCTTGGGCGCGCGGCGTGCTAATTCTTGACATGGTCCTCGTTGACATAACTTGCACCAAGTTAACAATCTTAGAACTTTCTCCCGTAGCAAACACCTTCGCATCATTTTCACTCCAGACTGCTTAAATTAAACCATTAAGTCCCTCCTTGAATCTCTTAGCTCGCGCTCTCGTCACTAGTCGAACAGGAACTTGCACCGGATCTGCTTCATGGTTCCCATCCATTCCCGGGCTTGGCATGTCCTCATCATTCCTCTCCTCTTGAAAAAGATTTGTTCTCAAATCATCACCTACATCAAACGGACTTAAATCAGTAACGTTAAATGTGGCATTAACAGTGTACTCACCAGGCAAATCCAGTTTGTAGGCATTGTCATTGATACGCTCAAGGACTTGAAAAGGACCATCTTCCCTCGGAAGTAACTTCGACCGTCTTTAAGCTGGAAATCTTTCTTTCCGCATATGTAACCACACCCAATCTCCTAGCTCAAAGATTACCTGACGACGCCTTTTGTTGGCATGCTTAACATATTGCTCCGTCCTCCTTTCAATGTTAAACCTCGCTTTCTCATGTATCTGTTTAATAAAATCAGCTTTCTTCTTTCCATTCATGTTGGTATATTCAGAAACAGGCAATGGAGATAAATCCAATGGTGTTAAGGGATTAAAACCACACACAATCTCAAATGGAGAAAAATTAGTAACAGAATGAACAGATTGATTATAAGCAAACTTAACATGTGGCAAATATTCTTCCCAAAATTTGATATTCTTTTTAATGATTACCCTTAACAAAGCAGATAAAGTTCTATTTACTACCTTTGTTTGACCATCGGTTTGTGGGTGACAAATAGTTGAAAATAACAATTTAGTACCTAACTTACACCACAATGTCTTCCAAAAGTAACTTAAGAACTTAGTATCTCTATCAGAAACAATCGTTTTAGGCATACCATGTAAACGCACAATTTCTCTAAAGAATAAATTAGTTACACGGGAAGCATCATCAGTTTTGTGGCATGGAATAAAATGTGTTATTTTAGAAAATCTATCCACGACCACAAAAATTGAATTATGACCACGCTTAGACCTAGGTAATCCTAACACAATCCATAGATATATCAATCCAAGGTTCACTAGGTATAGGCAATGGTGTATAAAGACCATGGGGTTGAACACGAGATTTAGATTGATGACAAATAATGCATCTATCACATTCTTTCTACATTCCGTTTCATATGTGGCCAATAAAAATGTTCCTTTAAAACCACAAAAGTTTTATCAACACCAAAATGACTCATCAAATCACCCTTATGTGATTCTCTAACTAACAATTCACGTAAAGAACATGCAGGTATACACAATTTATTCTCACGAAATAAAAATCCATCAACCTTAAAGTACTTGCCCACAACGTTTTTTCCACATGATTTAAACTCTTCACCAAAACCATGGTCATCAATATATATTTCTTTAATTCGTTCAAAACCAAGTAATTTTGTATCAAGAGTATTTAACAATACATACCTCCTTGAAAGAGCATCTGCAACGATATTCTTTTTACCTTGCTTGTATCTGATGAAATATGAAAATGTCTCGATAAACTTCATCTATTGTGCATGTCTCTTGTTTAGTTTATGTTGACCCTTCAAGTACTTCAATGACTCATGATCGGTGTGAATCACGAACTCCTTGGGCCGCAGGTACTGCTGCCATGTTTTCAACGCTCGAACCAATGCGTACAATTCTTTGTCGTAAGTAGGATAGTTTAAAGCCGCCCCACTCAACTTCTCGCTAAAATACGCCACTGGTTTACTTTCTTGCATCAACACAACTCCAATCCCTAAACCTGAAGCATCACATTCAATCTCAAAAGTTTTAGCAAAGTTAGGTAAAATAAGTAAAGGTGCATTAGTCAATTTAAGCCTTAATCAACTAAAACGCCTTCTCTTGTTCATCACCCCACTTAAATCCCCCACTCTTCTTGATGACTTCCGTTAATGGTGATGTGATGTCGCTAAAGTTCCTCACGAAATGTCAGTAAAAACTCGCGAGTCCATGAAAGCTACAAATTTGACTTACATTCGTAGGACTCGGCCATTCCCTGGGAACTAACAACAAAACCAATGAAAACAACTCTATCCGTGCAAAACGTACACTTTTCCATGTTAGCAAATAACTTCTCTTTTCTAAGTACATCTAAAACAGATTTTAAATGTAATGCATGTTCTCCCAAGTTTTTGCTATACATCAAAATATCATCAAAGTACACGACAACAAATTTTTCAATGAATGGACGTAAAACATTGTTCATTAATCGCATAAAAGTACTAGGCGCATTAGTTAAACCAAAAGGTAACACTAACCACTCAAATAAATCATATTTAGTTTTAAAAGCAGTTTTCCACTCATCGCCCTCTTTCATTCGAATTTGATGATACCCATTTTTTAAATCAATTTTTGAAAACACACATGATCCATGCAATCCATGCAATTAAATACCTGCTTAGTTACGTTTACATCTCCATTGTCGTTGAGCCACTGTAAACGGTATGACTATGGATGCTTGGTTGTGGACAACCCCAATTTCTCCACCATGGTAGTATTAGCCAATTTCTCCACCGTGTTTTACTCGAATTAATGTTTCACTCGTGTATACACTCAAAAATTGGCTTTTACCCTCAAATATTCTCACACTCTTGCCTTTTACCACTCACAAATTCTCTCTAATAGGTTCTTTTCGAATTCACCAAGCACCAATTCACAGTTAACTAATCAATTCAAAAATAACTTATCACGAACAAATATAGAGGGTATGAATATATACTAACAATTACGATTACGGAATTGACGATGAATTTATGGAACTAATCGCTGCTAAATTTAGGGTTAGCAACAATTGAATAAAACTGAAAATAATTTTCCACTCTTTTTTTTATATATTTTTTACTCAAACACAAAAATTAAGATAGATATAACTCGCTAGAAAGGCTTAGCTTTGATACCAAATGATAAACTCCACGGCACGCTTGCGTGAGTTGGTCGTCGTCTGGATTGTTTCTACCAAGCTATGAAGGTAGAACAATCTTGACACCTCAACCCAACGCCTATAAAGAGACGAGAATCTTGGTACAATCGATCTTGTAAGGAAATCTGCGTTGAATGAATACCAACGATACCTTGACCCAATGTCTATATAGAGGCAAGAACCACAGGTACAATCGGCGATTGATGCGGTAGAAGACGTCATGCACAACTATGTATTGTTGTATGATAAGTCAATAATGAATCTCAAAGAAAAATTAAGAAATTAGCTTAGAAATTCTCAAAGAATCAAAAGATGAGAAAATCCTCGCAAAGTAATTTTATTGAATAAATTTGAATTGTATTTGGAATTAAAATCAAAACGACTATTTATACTAGTAACAAGGAAACCCTAATTCCTATAAGGAATTGAACTACTAAAGTGAAACCAAATTGTAATCAAATCCTAATTAACAAGCTTCCTAATTACATTAGAATTGAAAAGATATGAAAATCCTAAAAATTTGGTCAAAAATGCGTCAAAAACGCGTCCTCGGAATTTGTGCCGCGTCCACAGCGCAGAGGCGCTGCATTATAGCGTAGAGGCGCTATGCATACAGAGAGTCAGCACAGAGGCGCTGTGATCGGGCGCGGAGGCGCTGGCCTGGGTGCGCGCTGTGCGCGGCGTGCTGATTCTTGACATGGTCCTCGCTGACATAACTTGCACCAAGTTAACAATCTTTGAACTTTCTCCCGTAGCAAACGCCTTCACATCATTTTCACTCCAGACTGCTTGAATTAAACCATTAAGTCCCTCCTTGAATCTTTCGGCTCGCGCTCGCATCACTGGTCCAACAGGAACTTGCACCGGATCCGTTCCATGGTTCCCATCCATTCCCGGGCTAGGCATGTCCTCATCAGTGTTTAACTACTAAAATATATTGTTTTGGATAGTGGGTATTACATAATTGTGCTTTTAATGGTATTCCATAGTGTTATGTTTTGGGTTTTAATGTATATGAAATTTGATTGTCTAATATACTTGTGAAGTAAAATAAATAATATATAAATTGTACATTGTAAATGACTTGTGCCATACGGATGCTATGGCGGTCGCCTTCCGCCATGCCTCGCCGTGGTGCCGTGATAACTATGTGCTCCATCGATGCTTGTGGTTGGATAATGCCTTTCTCTGATACTACATGATACGAATTTGTAGCTTAGGGTGGATTTGCATTGATGCAAGTCCATGAAATTGTTGTGTGGTGGGGTACCTCGAGGGAAACTAGGATTCCATTGATAAAAGCCTAAGCTTGCTGATAGAAATTCTCATGTGATCTTTTTGTTCAACGTAAAGCAAGATTCATGACTGACACAATAGAGATCCACTATGCCCACTTTCCTAAAAATTAGCTAATGATAAATCTCTACACAACCACTAATATTTGTAACCACTAGGAGCACTACTTCCCTACGACTAAAAATCTTCTTTCTACTACCTAAATCATAATAAATAAAAAAAACCTAAATCATAACAAAAAAAATAAAAGCTATATATAAATTAAAATAGAACGTAACAATTTTCTTATTTAGGGTATATATGTAGAAAGATTGAGTAGAGGGAGAGAAAAGAAAGGGAGGGAGGTGGATAAAAGGGTGATAGATACGGAAGTGTTGAAGATCTTCGTCAATCAAAGATGAAGTTGGTCTATTGGCCAACACTGAAGTTAAAGCTGGGATGTATTCATCTAAGGGCCAATTCTGTTGTAAATTAGCTAATGATAAATCTCTACACACCCACTAATATTTGTGACCACTAAGAACACTATTTCCCTACGACTAAAAATCTTCTTACTACAACCTAAATTATAACAAAAAAATAAACCGAAATCATAACAAAAAAATAAAAGCTATATATAAATTAAAATATAACAATTTTCTTATTTAGGGTATATATGTAGAAAGATAGTAAAGTGAGAGAAAAGAAAGGGAGAGAGGTTGATAAAGGGTGATAGACACGGAAGTGTTGAAGATCTTCGTCAATCAAAGATGAAGTTGGTATTAAATATTACATGTAGCTATTGATGGTATGGGGTTTAGCGCTTGTGCAATATGTGTCCTTTTGAGAGTAGAGAAATTTGCAATTGTTTATTGGGTTTACCCTATCTACTTGGGATCTTTTCTTTTTCTTTTCAATCTCTTTTTTAACAAGATGGTCAATATCATTACTTGATATATACATACCACTATTTATCATCTTTATAAAATTAAAATGGTCAATTGATGAACTACTGTTTTTACAGAACAACTCACAGTTGACACATCTGAATATATTCATCTCGCTTTGTAGAATTTGAACTTTGTGTACTGTCATTTGAATAGCATTTACAGATTATTGATTATTTGTATTTCATGGATAATGTTGATCAGACGTATAATAGAATTCAATTAGCATGAATTTACTAGCATTGTCATCATTATCATTGTTATAATTGTTATTGGTGGTAATGCATATATTCATGTCATTCAACAGATTCCATTTTGCAGTTTGTGTAAAATTGACTGCCCAGATTTGGTAATGGTCTTTATGCTTGTTTGAAAAGAGCTGGCTCCATTAGATTTATATCAATGTGAATGTGACTAAACATCTGGACGTTCAACAGGACCTTTGAAACTTCAGAGCTTTCAAAACTATGGTTTACGAACTGATGTTTGACTTAAAATAATAATTTCACTCAACTAATGGATGCTCTAAATTGTTTCAACATTCCTGATGGAGTTCTAATAAACTGGCAGGTAATTGACATGCTGCTCTTCAAGGCAATGGAAGAATTGGGAAACATTGTGGAACATGCAAAGCAGCGGCACCACATCATTGGCCAATATGTGGTAGGTCAGCATGGGCTCGTGCAGGATTTGTGCACGAAGGATGAGGGCAACTCTGATTTCTTAAAGAATTTCTACAAGACGAACTATTTCTGAGCCCTGGTTTCTTATGGATTGATCAGGCCTCCTGTGGGGGTTTTGGATTTGTGAGTAATGTCCCAAATAAAGATGAACTTCTTGTTGGATAATGATCTTTGTTTCTCAATTTTAGTGGGGTTCAACTATAGGCCATAGCTCATCATCTATATGTGAAATTTTCTTTTATTTTGCAGAATATAAAACAAGAATAGTTGTGTCAAAGCTTCTTGTTCTACTTTTGTGGTATACTTGAGTTTTTGGAATAATGCTTTGGTGACAAAACATGTATACAAAAAAGTGGATATAAAATGACTAGGCAAATTATAAATAGTTGATGTTTCAGCATTGGGGACCAAATAGTTATAACCAATTATAATCATCCACATAATTTTTTGTAACTCGCTTTTATATCCATTTTTTAGTCACCAAAGCACTACTAGAGATATTATTTTTATTTTTTTTGGTAAGAATAATACTATGTGAAC
Organism: Aralia elata; assembly: GCA_034770075.1. NCBI lineage: Eukaryota > Viridiplantae > Streptophyta > Magnoliopsida > Apiales > Araliaceae > Aralia > Aralia elata. The sequence continues at coordinate 39,602,479 of CM068383.1, read as the reverse complement.
AAATTATATACAAAATTGTGCAACAAAAGTAGGATATATGTATTGCATATTAATAAAAATGTGTAAAACATCTAATGGTAGGTCTTGTTTTCTATTCTCTCTTTTTGTTATACTGTTTGTACACATTTTTTTGTGTAGAGTTTGTGACCATTGTATTAAACCTTAGCTATTTTCCTCTCTTGTGCGGTTGAGAAATTATTGGTATACAATTAATTACCGGTGGTATCAAGTGAATTCCAACTAACAAACTCAAAATTTTACTTACCCAGCAGAGTTAACACTTAAAATTAAATGGGTAATACTTTCACAACTCCATTTGAATTAACTTTCCCTCGTTTGGATTTTTTCACATCTCTTATATATATTTCCACACTTGTTTAAAAGAACATGGTATATGAGCTCAATCAAAACCTGATGCTCAGTGCTCACCATGTCAAACTGAAGCTAATCAAATTGATTGGAAAAAGTATGACCTGAAAAACGCAAGGCTGCCCTTAACACAAGATAAAGCTAGTTATGACCCGAAATAAGGAAACTTCCTTGCAGTTCAAATTATGTCGATTTGAAGTGACAGAATGGAGCACACCTACACTCTCTTAGGGCCTCATTTTATTGCAATAACATAAGTACATAGGTATTACAAAGTGAAAATGATGATGCCAGTACAATTTTGTCCCTTAAAATGTAAAGCATCAGTTAGAACAATTATAATTAAAAATATCGTTAAATATATATTTGTTCTAAAATCATCATTTTTACTCTGATAATATCAACAGCCTAAAATAACGCTCCTTTTGCTCCAAAATATAAGATCATCATTGACTTATTGAACTCTGTAAGACCGAAAAATATAAAATACAATTAAACGACAAAATGAACAAGATTAACTAATAAATGATGTTTTCATTAATCATTGATCATTACAAACTTTAAGTACATTCCGTTGCAGTAGGGTTCGTTGATTGATCGAGTGAGGTAAGAATCCCACAAAAGCATGTGAAATTTGGCGGAGTGTTAGACGAGGGGAGAGATCATAGGTGGACTTTTCAAGGCAATATGGGCAGAACCTTTGGTGTTAGGGCTGTGTGTGTGTGTGGGCTTGGGACTTAGCTCTGTGGAGGGCTAAGTCCTTGGAGGTGATCTTGAGGCTTGTAAAGACTAAGTGACCTAGCAACTTGGTGTTTGTGATTCTAGAGAGAGAAAGTTGATTCTAGAGAGAGAAGCTCTCAATTCCTCTAGATTTCTCAAGGTTTCAACCTCCTCTCAAATGAGAAGAGGGGTATTTATAGGCCTCATAGGGGGTGCCCTCATGTGCCGTGCACATGACCAAATTTGTCATTTATAAACTATGACTACAATATCAGTTCTAGGTGTAAATACTGTCATTTCGGAAATCCGTTTTTTGTCCTACGTATCCATCCGTCAATCCAAAACCCTCACCGAATTCCACTTCTAGACAACCTTTCTAACCCTCTGCTAGAGGTTAGAAAGGTAATCTATCTGTCTGGAGTAATTATCTCTGACAGTTGTTCTTCATATTGGCTCGGAGACAGTCAGAAATGATCAGTCTTCTAGGCATGACATCATCGTGGTTTCTCATGACATCATTATTCTAACAAAAAACATCATCCTTGAAGCTCTGGCATGCACCTTGTGCTCATGGTGTCAATTGGTGGCTTGAAAGCTTGAGTTGTTGCTCAACTTGCTCACTTCGGGACTACTTGTGACACCCCTAAATTCGTGTACTCGCTACAATAAACTTGGTGCTCACTATCTATCCACATCTACAATATCTAACTAATAAATATAAACTAAGTTACATAAACATTTCATAATTTAGTCTTACATCCTGGATCTTAATTAAATTACATAAACTATTACATCCGTCCCAAAATATTACATCATTTATAATTATTAACTAATACATCATATTCTATTAATCTTCTTCATTTGCCTTGCCTTTTTCCTTGTCTTTTGTGCCTAACCCCTCGGGTCCCTTTACTTTAGCTGTAAATATGAGATTCGCAAGAGTGGGCAATTAATTTGCTCAGCAAGTATAAAAATATTTATATAACACAAGAATAACTATAACTGAATCAAATACTGATGATTTAGAAAAAAAGATAATGTAACATTTGTCAATTAAGGAATCAACAAAGATGTCTTCATAAAGTTTTGAACTTGCAATTTCGAATTATATTGAATTTCAAATCTCAAAGCTCATCATGTTCTCAAGGGTAATTGAAAGTCAATTGAGTGGTCGTAGGGAACATGAACTATCTAAAATGTTCTTCAATCGTGGACCGAGAACTCTCTGTTATTTCCTAGAGGCACAATAGAGATCTAGAAGGGGGGTTGAATAGATCTTTAAAACTTTTCAGTTTATTAAAGAAGTATTACCAAGTAGATCATTTAATCAAGATTGAACTTGCACAACGAAATATTAGTTTGAAAACTCCCCTTAAAGATTTGTTAAGATCTCAGTTCTGAATTTAGTTCATGTTGAAATTAACCATTCATCACATGCATTTAAACACATTAAATAAATGACAGAATGTAAAAGACATAAAGTAAATAACACATGAGAGTTTAAAGTGGTTCGGAGACTGAACAACTCCTACTCCACTCTTCTACTACAACAAGTAGAAAATTCACTATGAATTCGGTCACACTGGCCAGAACACTTTTCCCTCTTCAAGCCCAGTAGACTTGGATATTTAGTCCCTCAGACAAGGACACTCTTGCCCTCTTTAAGCCCAACAGACTTGGTATTTTAGTCACTAAGACAAGGACACTCTTGCCCCTATTCGGTCACTAAGACCAGGACACACTTTTTTTTGTGCTAAATTTGGAATAATATAAAAGAACAACATAATACAATGGCTAAGGGGCATACCCCAGGACTATAGTTATGTCATCTAGAGACAAACCAAAAGATGAAACAACTATAGGAGACCCAATCCACAATAATGGAATTACAGAAGCCAATTACAGTAGTATTGGTCAACATGAGTAGCTCTAATAAAAGACCTAGACTGAGATAATCTAGATTTAATAATATTAACAACTTCTCTGCCCAAGACCGTTGGATGGGTTATCACATTCTGATGAAGCTTCTTATTTCTTGCCTCCCATAATTTATAAAAGGTCGTCGCCAAGGTAAGACTGATAATATCTTTGGTTAGCCTCCTTCCTTGAAAAGCTAAAATACTCTCAATAAGATCAGCCCATTCCAAAGGAAAACTCTGCCAATTACTAATGTTCAAAGCGACATTGAAAATGTTACTAGAATAGTCACACTTAAAGAACAAATGTTCAAAGCTTTCAACCTGTAAATTACATAAAGGGCACCCAATTCTTGGACCAACTGAATAACCCATGGCCCAACAGACTTGGAACATCCTTGGTACACTAAGTACTCTTCAAGTCCATCAGACTTGGAATCAGGTTTGTTATTGATAGATGTTAGAGGTGCTGTTGAGATGTCATTTAAGCTCCGTTGTCTTCAGGTACTCAGCAGCTTGATATGATCATCCTTGAGATGTGATTGAGTGTTGCAATGATGCTCAGCTTCTTCAAGTACTCAATATCTTCTTGTGATCATCTGTTGTGTAGCTAAGATTGGCAATTCAGCTCTTTCTTATCCTTAGTACTTGACAATTGCTCTTGATGGACTCTTGAGATGACTGTGAAGCTTCTTCCTTTTGGTACTCAGTAGCTTCTCATGATTGATGTCAAGTTAACATTTATGCTCCTCTTCTTTTTGTGCTTAGCAGCTCTGAACACTTTTCTTGTAATAGAGTTAATCTTCTCTACTTCTTTATCCTTTCAGCTCTTTGTGTTCTTGGTGGATCGTAGAGTGTGCCTCTGCATGTTCTTTCTTGATCTTTCACTCTACGATTTTCTATGTCTGTCCATTGTCTCTCCAACCTCTCTTGATGTTTGAAAACCGGTGCTCTTATATAGTTGGTTGTTGATTTTTCGGTTGGAAAGTGTTCGTTGGAAGCATTTAATGTGTAGATTTTTTAGTATCCTTGGTGTTGACTTTCTGGGGCTTTTGTGTCAGCGTTCTCTTTCTGGCCTATGACTTGTCACATCAACCTGCAACTTTACTTGTTCATTTGATAAGTCGCTTTTTACAAACTAGTCGTTAGACACATCTTTGCTTTCTATCAAAGATATATGGCTGGACACTTTGTGATCTTCTAATTTGCAACGTTTCTCTGTCAGATCCCTTGTCAGACCTGATTTTACTCTACGATCTTGTTGTCTTGATAGAGTAGTAAGAATCATAGAATTAAGCTCTACGATTTGATCAACTGTCTGCTCTACGAATGAGTGCATTAAGAACCTTGGGCAGACTTGGCACCTCCACGTTGTTGGAGACATCTTTACGACCTTACTGTTTTTCTGAATCTTTACGAAGTAAGTTGTTGTTCTACGATTTTTGAGTGACTCTGTAAATTAACTTATCCTTTTCGATTAGGCAGAGTACCTTTACAACTTGACCTTTACTTGCTTATTCTTTATCTCATCTTCTTGATGTGTAGAAGAGCTTTATTATTCTTTTCTCGTTTAGTTCTACGATCTTCAAGGTTACTCTGCAATGCTAGCTTTACATTATGAATTGGCAGAGTAATCTACGAACCATTCTTAGTTCAACAATCCTTTACTTTACTGAACGATCCTTGAGTTATTTCAGCGATTGCTTAAACTACTCTACGTTCAGTCTTTGCTTAGATATCCTTCTATCACCTTATGACTAGATCTGCACTTTAAGAACTGAGGTGATCTTTATGTTAGGAACATAAATTCTAAGACGTACTTTTCTTTGTTTGTGAAGGAAGACTTTGTTAACTTCTATCTTTTCAACCATCTTAGTTATTTTATGATTCTGGAAGTAGCTTTACGATCTTGTCTGTACTGAACAGTCTCAGAGTTGCTTTACGATTTGACTTCTACTTTGTGATTCCCTGAAACACTTTACATTCAGTCTTCGCTTGATGAACTTTTGCTTGGCTTTGCGATCAATTTACTTTGCATGTTTGTCTCTGTGAATTGGGGTGAACTTTACGATAGATGCAAAAGCTCTGCGATCTGTCTGATGCTTTACAATCATTTGATTGATAAGTTAACTTTGCAATCCATCTTAACATTACGAACTGGCAGAGTGACTTTTACGAATACTGAATTCTTAATGACTATACATCAGATTTATTTAGTAAGATCAACCTAACATTCTTGATCTTTCTAGTCTAAGTCCTTGTACACATAATTCTTTGAAGGACTTTACAAAACTTGCTATACAAGTATACATTGGTCATTCAATCTTTGAATGTCTAGATTACTCTACTTATAATATTCACATTACGAACATGCAGAGTAACTCTACAATAGGATCAACCTACCATCCTTGATCTTTATACTCTAAGTCCTTGTACATGTATTTCTTTTGTAGGGACTTTACAACATTCAGAATCACTAGAGCTTTAATCTTACAATTCTTAATTCATCCGTTGAATATTATCAAACTATGTATAACAATGCAGTTCACAGTATTCGTTAATGTATCAATTTTCTAACACTTCACATTTATCACATAACCATGTAAGCACACAATCAGATAGTTCGTATATATCAATATGATCACCTAAAAGCGCATAATCACTTAACACATAAGCAACTAATCACTTAGATAATTAAGCACACAAGTACGTAGTCACATTAGCATATAAACATATAATCATTTAGACAATTAAGCACATAAGCACTTAGTCATATTAACACATAATCACATAAACATAATTTCATTTAAACAATCAAGATAGTCATCATCAAATCAAACAACCTTCAACAATCTTCCCCTATTTGATGATGACAAAACTACTAATCACTAACGGTAAAAATGTCTTAAAATACAGTGAGGCACTGTACTGCTAGTGCATAATGATGAATTGTATTACTTAAATAGAAATGCTTACAAATTCTTACAAGATTTGCCAAAGATAACCTAATGCTTACCTGAGCTTACTTACATTTTGATTCGCTTACCTGAGCTTACTTACATTTTGATTCTTTTTCTTCTCCTCCTGACTTTGTTATCTCCTTCTTGTTCTTGCTCTTGTGAGTTGTCTTTCCTGTTGCTTTGCTTTGTTGCTCCCCCTAACTTGCTGCTCCACTTCTCTTCACTTCTCCCTTTTCCTCTTCATTATCTGCTTCTTTTATTCTTCCCTTTACTGCAATCTTCTTCTGCTGTCTTCTTTTGCTGTCCTGCTCCACTTCTCCTTTTTATGTCTTTATATTTTCTACCCCTTTTTGTCATGATCACCTAGAGAGAGAGAGAGGCATTGCCAAGATTTGCTTTCACTTTCTTGGATTGTCTCGAAACGTAGAACTTAGTTCAAGAATTTTGTCTGTTATGATTTGGATGGGATCCTCAGTCTGCTGGCGAAGATGTTGGACAAACTGATGTTGTTCTTGGAATGTTCTTAAGAATCCTTCGGCAAGGAAAACATCTTCCAAGAATAGATTAATAGGAATAGGAATAGTTTCCGGAGGAGGTTGGGACAAGGATGATGCATCTGAGGAGTTGAATGAGATGGATCCTTGGATTGGTATTGGGAATGGAAAGGGAATGAGCATAAGACTTTATGATTGAGACGAAGTATTATCGTAATCAATCATAGAGTTTTGAGACTCTACGATCGGAAGAGTAGTGTTTTGATCATTGTTTGCAGAGTGTTGGGACTCTATGAACAGAGAGATGTGGTGAGTCTGAGATCGCTCGAGGATCGTAGGAGAGGACTCTACGATTTTTTCATTTTGATCAACCAAGGATGGAACAGATGAGTGAGAAATGGTTAGATTCCAGATGGAGATTTCCTGAGAGCTCCGATATTCGGGATAGAAGGGCTCGTTGCTAATTAACACAGTTGCAAATGACAGAACCCTTGGAAAATTTTGAGCGACAAAGGTGATATTTGGAAATGTAGAGTAGCTCCATCTTATTGAGCTTTGATCATTCAGATATATTGCCTTTAGCAGTGGCAACATAGGAATGAAATTTAACAAGTGTTTTGATTCCTTAAGTTTCCTCTCAATCTTCTTTCTTCTTTTCTTCTCCTTGCTGATTGGTTCTCCTTTCCTCGTGGCACCTTGTTTGGACCTTTTTCTTTTCTTTAAAGCCTTTGATCTAGAACTTGAGACTTCCATAGTAGGTTATTCTTCATTTCCTTGAGACTTTGGCTCAGTACCAGCCATCACAACCTCATTATCACCTTCTCTAGTTAGGCTCCTTTATGGCCTTTCCTTTTTCACTTTCTTCTTCTTCCTCGGGTTCTGCAGCTTCAATATCTTCATTGATTTGTTGCTTGGACATATCAGCTTCCTCAACCTAAACATTATCATCAAATTCAGGTTGGACCACTTCTTCCTTCTCATAACTTGATTCAAGAATTGGTGCTATTTCAGACATCTCACCTTCAGAACTTGGCTTAGGCATAGAGGTTATCTCAGCCATTTCATCATCATTGTCATGAGGCTCAGGGGAGTAAGCCTTCTCATTAATTTCATCTTCGCTAGGCTCAGGAATAGAACCTTTCACAGCCAAATCTGCTTCTTCGGACATACTATCTTCCTTGTTCTCTGATCCAGTTTCCGAGTTATTTGTTGAGGTTTCATCTTCAGAAGTGTAGGATTTTTTCTCCTCAAGACTTGGTGATTCTTCATCATTATCATCAATTTCAATGATTTGAGGCGGTCTAGTGTTGACTGGACCCTTCCATTGTTCTCTTAATCTCATGCTCATTCTTTTTGGAGCAGTCTTGATAGTTATTTTCTTTTTTACCTTCTTCTTTTTAGACTTCTTCTTCTTTCCCTTATTCTCTTTTTCTGGCTCAGGGCTTGACTCTTTCACAGGCACATAGTCCATTGGCTCATCAATATCTTCAGCACTTTTTACAGACTCTGTTGAAGGAACTTTCTCAGCTAATTCTTCTTCAGATGCAGACATCTTTTCTTTTCCTTTATTCTTCCTCATGAGTTCAGAAGACTCATCCTTTTCCTTGTCATTCAAATCGTCATTGTTGGGTGACATGGATTCTTTATTAAAGTTGGTAGGGGCTTCCTTCAACTGGTTTAGTCTTTCACTCCTTCTTCGTGAAACGATCTTTGAGACAAATGAGCTCTTCCGAGAGACTTTGGGGGATACCTTTTCAACCTTCTTCCCTTTCTCAAGCTTCCTTTTTCTTCTTAGAGGATGGATCATCATCGATGACAAGATTTCTATTTTCTGGATGAGTATCAGACTCTCGATCTTCCTCCATAAATTCCTCCATTTTCCTCTTTCCCTTGACTTTAGAGGATTTTTGCTCCTTGTTACTGTTGCTCTTAGATTCTTCTGCCTTATTAGCCTTCCTAGCTTGAGGATTCTTTTTCCAGTCTTCAAATAGCCTTGTAGTAATTCTTTTGTTGCAGTTTAAGGCTTCCCCTTCTTCATCTCCAATTCTATTTGAAAGTCTTTTCTTCAAAATGATGCTAATGAATCTCCCATAGAACATTCTGGGAGTTAGTTTTCCTACTTCGATTTTTGCTTTGGCATCTTCAATTCAGCTTTTCAGCCAATCCAAAAGAATAGCTCCAAAATTGGTTTTCTTTTTTAAAACAATAGCAGTCATGAATTTTAGTTGTAGTTCACTAACTATATCGTATGTTGTATCCTTGCAGATGATACATTTTCCAACTATGTCAGCCATGAATTCATAATGCTGAGAGAAATCTTTCTTCTTGATCCCCCTTAGGAGAGACTTCTTCTCGTATCTCATCAGTTGTAGTCCTTCTTCACCATCAATGTCGTTGAAGGAAGTAATTCATTGATTGAGAAACCCTAGGCCATGGTTGATTTTTGAAGCACCCATTTGCAAAGTGATTCCTTTAACTCTTGTAGTTAGAACACTGCAACGATAAACGACATTTAGGTAAAAATCCTTTACCAAGGCGGAGTAGATTCTGGTGCTAGTCTCCAAACATTATGTGAATCCAGCATCTTTGATAAGCTTAAGTATATCCTTGAACTTTTGCTCAACACCCTTGAATTTATCAAAACAAACTAGGTTTCCGGGAATGACTTGATGACTCGCCATTTGGTTTAGTCGAAAAGAAAGTAACACAAAGATGATTGAGATTTGTTTGCCTAATTCTATACTAGCACAAATACGCAAGTATACGCAGTCCACAAGTAATAAAGTGATAAGTAGAGTATCGTTCCCACGGAGAAAACTGAATTTATAATGATAAATATCACTTCTCTATTACCCCAATTTTATTAAACAGTTGATCAAAGGTTTGTGAATTTATGAAATTAATTAATTAATTCTAACAAAGCTAACTACCACAAGTTTGAAAAACAGATTTTTAAAGACTTAAGACTACAACTTCACTTATTGCTTCACTTTGCTCAACATACTTCCCATCAAATTATGCTAATTAACTTGAGATGTTAATCTAGAACTCATCAATATTTATGACCATCTCTCAATGTATCATAAACCAATCAACTCAAATCCACAGATGATAGACTCAAGATGAACACCCTAGTTAACTAATCCACTATATCTCTATGTGAATTACAATTAAAAAGGATTTAAAGTTCAGGTTCCCTATTAGATTACATGTGGTGAATAGGTATATCTCTATCCTAAACACAAATCATGATTTCCAATGACAAGTAGAAAACACAATCACACGCTATTATGGTCAGATCTAAATCTATACTTCATCTCTCAAATTCATATAGATTATCCCGGTAATTATTGGCCAAATAATTAAGCAATTAATCATAAACCATAATAGACAATCCAATATTAATCAACCATAATTATCCAAGAAGCATATCAAGCAAAGCTACACAATAAGATCCGTTATAGCCTTAAAAGAAATTTAGTTCATAATTAAACTAGAATCCATCATCCACAAATTTAATAGCATTCAAAAATTCAAAAGTAAAAGATAGAGAAAAGAACAAAAACTGATGAAGCAATCCTTGAATCTTTCTCTAGCTCTTGCCTTGATTTCCTCCTGCTAGCAATTTGCTCCCAAAACTAGGGTTTTCTAATAATAAGTTCAACAACCTTAAAACTAATTTAAAACAACTATTTATAGCGTCTGATATCAATCCTAAAAGATTTAGAAGTCTGAAAACTAATTACACATCAAATTGCTTTAATTTAAATGAAAAGTCAAAGTTGGTCAACTCCCGAACTGGCGCGGCCGCGCTGGAAATAAGCCTGAATTGGGCGCAGCCGCGCTGCACTGGCAGACAACTTTTTTTTTCTACTCTGGAGACCGGCGCGGCCGCGCTGCTCCTTAGTTCATTTTGGGCGCGGCTGCGCTGCTTGAGGCACTTTTTCATTCCTTCAGCTGCCGTCATGCTCAAGCCTCACCAAATCCATCCCCAACACATGCAATCCTACAAAAACACACAAAATGCATAAAAAGCAACTAAACACTAAGGAAATAAATATTAATCCACATTAAAAAGTATTTGATTCGTAAGTATAAAACCTACTCATCAAATACCCCCCAAACTTAAACTATTGCTTGTCCCCAAGAAACACAATGCAATACAATGCAACACAATGCCATGAATGCAACTATTAGCTACCGTGCCTACTAATCCAACCAATAGCTTGTATGAATCTTAACTTTTAGCCTCAGAGATATCAACAAACACTCAAGACAGTAAATCCAGTCAATATGAACTAATAATTCCAATCAATCAAACAATATACACCTGTCATTATCCAAGTTATGCGTGTGTGCTCATTAATTAATTCAACTGAACATAGTTCAAATATAGCCACATAACCAACTCTATAGCAAGAATAATCTGGTTTTACTTTAATTCACGCAAATATGACAATTCCAGCCAAAACTAAGCAATCACTAAGCATGAGGGTTCTTACAAGGTTTATTTCTATCCTTATTCTTTTACGAGTGCGTTTTATGCTCCATCTCGTATTTATGCTTGACTGTGCAATGCTAGGCTCTCTTAGGCTTTTCAAAGTCACCCATGTAGCGAGCGTTCAATCAGTGACTCCCAAACCAGTCGGCTTTAGGGCACTAGGTGTTAAGACACCCCGAAGGATCTAATTACCCGAGTAACCAAGGCCACAGACCCCAACTAGTCAATGCATTTATTCTTTTTTTTAAAAGTATTAAAAGATACCCCCAACTTCAGCTTTTAACCTTATTTAAGCCTTCATTGTCAATTCACTGTTCTTCTTTTATTCTACCCCAAACATTCTCATTTAAAAGTCAATTATGCAACCCTTTGAACTGCATTAGTTAAGCCAATCAAATCTTTCGTGCTATCCGGTAACTCAAGTTTTAGACAGGCATAACTACTCTCATGATCGAAATTACAATATCCATATCGACTATCAACACTGCCCAAGTTAACAATAAAAACTAATCTCATCATTGGCCGAGCCAAACTCAAACTACCCCATTAATTGAATTCATGCAAACAAGTATGATAATGCACTAACAACTATATGCAAATAAACCACAACAAGTGGCGTAGTGGTGCAAGCCGCCCTGGGAACGAACCGTAAACCCGGACGACTCAGGATCGACTCCCACTAGCAACATTTGAGAGGCACTAATAATGCTCCGCTGTAGCCACGGGCCCCCCTTAAGTGCAAGCTGGGAAGCAGACCGCTTGGGCTCGGGCTGGGGAGATTAGTTGGGTTGCGATCCGAAAACTCCACATTATCAAAAAAAAAAAACTATATGCAAATACACACGCCCACAGATATAATGCACTAAACTAACTAACATGCTAAACAAAAAAAACAGATAAATAACCACAATCACACAAAACCCCCCAAACTTAAAACAAACAATGCCCTCATTGAAAAATAGTAAAAAGAAAAGGAAAGAAGACTCCCCTAATCCAAGGCAACATCATCTACAGCCTCCCCATCATCATCTGAAGGTGTGTCCGGGGGAGGATAAGCTGGGGCAGCACTAAACATTGGAAATTGGACCTGGACGCCCAATTGAGAAAAAGCTTGAGAAAAACTGTCGGAAAGCTGTGTCGAGAAGGATCGAAGCTCAGTCATACTAGTGTGGATAGCATCCATCTGCCGGTTCATGCGGCTCTCCATTCAGTCCAACCTAGCCTGAGACATATTCAATGGCTGCTCAGGTTTGGCCATCGACTGATTGATTGCCTCTTCACTTTCACTTTGATCAACTCGAAAAAATCCCGCCCCATGCGAATGAGAAGGAGCGCCAGTCCAAACCTTATACTTCTCAATCGTTGCATGATCAATGGTATTCATAGGAAGCTGCACGGGCTCACTGTCATCCCACTGCACCCTAGCAACAATGCATATACGTGATATAACAGATGCATGCGGGATCCCTCCTGAAGTACCGCCCTGCAGATACCTGCGAATGGACTGATTGATAACATGCCCGACATCTATTTTTTGGCCTCACAATCCCGTATAGCAAGATCGCTCGATCCTTAGTCACATCATTCTGGTAGCGTGTTGGCATTAGATTGGCACAAATGAAATTGTACCAGGCCTTCCCATATCGACTTAAGGCCGTGTGTGGAAAATGCAACTTTTGATCCCTTCCCTACTTAGTCGTCCACACCGTGCCTGGCTTGCACAAGGCATTCATAATATCATCCAATTTCGTGTCCCATCTTGTGGCATATAACCAATCAGGATCGTTGGGTTGAACAGATGGCAAATGGTACAGCTCATTAATACTCTCTCTGGTATAGGACACTTGGCAACCCCCTCACAAAAGCAGTGCCATCCTTAGTGATTTTTGCATTGGCGTAAAATTCTTGCACTATTGATATTGGGGCTGCCAAAGGAGGTTCAACGAACAGCAACCAGCCCATGGCCCTAATCATACTCATCATCTGCCTATCCAGCCTAGGATCTGGCTTTAGCCCGCGTTCCAGAACAAACGTCTTCCCTAACAACACTCGCTGGTAAAACTCCTCAGCCTCAGCAGACACAAATCGACTACCATCGAAATTAACAGATTCAGTACGGGCTTGAGAACTTGAAGATTCACCACGTTGTCGTTTCGAAGCCATAAATATTCAGTCCAAACATTTAACTCACAATAAACTTGGTTACCCCCAAACTTGACCGAAATCAAATAACAATTTTCCAATTGCACACGCAGTAAGTATGTACTCTGTTTCTAAACAAACGCTCTCAAACCAATAAAAATCATATCCACAATACGATACAATATGGAAAGCAAAATAAACTTGAGCCTTAGAATCAGAAATCCCCAATACAGTGTATACCCAAGTCTAAAAGTCTTTCAATTGTAACTGTTACCTTGTGAAGAAGAGAATTTTCAAACCACAGTGTACTTACTCTGCTCTTATACGAAGCAATCCCATAGTATCCCAAAGTAATGCAATGAAAACCCAATTGACGATGATATAGATGAATAGGTTTAGGGTTTTGATTGGATGACTTTGATGTAGGAGGTGTAAGATTTGAAGAGAGAGAAGATGCAGGTAGAATGGTTCAACAGAGAGAAACCTAGGGTTTGAAAGTAGAAGGATTGATTTGGAATGGTATTGAGAAAGATAATTTATGGAATTAAGTGTTTGATTTAGTTTTGGTTTGGATTGGTAAGGATTTGATTTGGATTTGGAAAAGGAGAAGGAAAGTTGAAGTAACGGTTTCTAAGAGGAATAGAAGAATAAGAATGAGAGTCCAAGCGGGAAAGAAAGAAATAGTAAGCTGATGGGGACCTGTTTTAAAAAACTGGAAACCGATTGCGGCGCGGCCGCACTTGGAATTGGCTTGGATTGGGCGCGACCGCGCTGGTATGGCAGCAAAAAGCTTTGGATTTCTGGAGATGGGCGCGACCATGCTGCTTTCATTCGTAATTGGGGCACAGCCGCGCTGGTATGGCAGCACGAAAAAATAACTTCTGGAAGTGGGCGGCGCGGCCGCGCTGGTTGCCTTTGTAATTGGGGCGCGACCGCACTGCCTTATAGTCATGAAGCTGTAATTGTTTAGCTTTCCTGTTTGAACCATTGGATTGCAGCAATGAAGTGTAGCCTATAAAAACATAAAATAACTAATTACTACTATATAAAGACAAAACTAAAAATACTAGTTACTCCTAAAAATCACAAAAAATTCAACTTAATGGAATTAAAGTATGGGTTACCTCCCATCAAGCGCTTGAATTAAAGTCTTTCAGCCTGACTACTCTTTGTTTCAAGTTTAATCGGCAAGAGTGATTGAGGTTTTATGGCGATCAAAATCACCACCCCAATAATGCTTCAACCGTTGTCCGTTGACTTTAAACGACTCATCCGGATTATGACCAAAAACTTCAACGGCGCCATGAGGGAATGCTTGTTTGACGATGAAAGGACCAGGCCACCGAGATTTGAGCTTGCCTGGAAATAATCTCAATCGAGAATTGTATAAAAGCACTGCTTGTCTTGGCTCAAATTTCCTATTGACAATTTTCTGATCGTGCCACTTTTTGACTTTTTCCTTGTATAACTTCGAATTCTCATAGGCTTGCAGGCGGAATTCATCAAGTTCATTAAGCTAGAGAAGCCTCTTTTCCTCCGCAACTGTGATATTGAAATTCCGCTTTCTGATGTGATGAGATCCTGACCAGGCTCGCATCAAGCAATCAAGAGTTGATAGACTCCACGACACGCTTGCGTGAGGTGGTCGTCGCCCGGATCGTTTCTAGTAAGCAAATTGATGGAACTCTCACGATATCTTAACCCAACATCTATTCTGGAGACGAGAATCTTGATAAATTCGATCAAGCAATTGAATTCATGAAGTAAGGAACACCAACAACACTTAGACCCTCGTTTATGATCAAACGATAATCTATGTACGATTGTATGATGCGATAGAATAACGCCACACACAACTATGGTTTGTTGTATGATAAGTTAAGATTGAATCTTAAAAGAAAAACTAAGAAATTAGCTCAGAAATTCTTCAAAGAACCAAAAGTAGAGAATACTTTCAATTGTATAAAACTCAGAATAGTTGTATTGTTCTTGAATTACAACCATCAACTTATTTATACTAACTATGAAACCCTAGAATCCTAAAAGGAAATAATAATTGATTTGGAATCAAAATCCTAACTTAAAATATCCTAATTACAATAGAATTATGAAAATATACTGAAATCCCTAAAATTAAGGAAAAGAAATCTGATAAAAATCTTCAAAAATGCGTCTGTCTCAAAAAACGCGCCAACCCAAAACTGACTATTCTCGCCGGGGCGAGAAGTTTGAACTGGAATCCTCACCGGGGCGAGAATGACCAGAGAGATCTTGGCCGGGGCGAGAATGGACTAGGCTGGGGTGAGAATGGACAGGAGGTTCTCGCCGGGGCGAGAATTTTGGCCTTGTTGTTCTCGCCGGGGCGAGAACTCTGCAGCTTGGAAATTTTTGTCTTCTCTCGTTTCCATCATTCCCAACCTTGGCTTGTTTGCTTGTATCATCATGACCAAATACAAAGCCTTAGAATCCTGTTCCTCGAACTCTACACTTGATCTATCCTCGCTCCACATGCCTTGTATCAACCCATTAAGGCCTTCCTTGAATCGTTTAGCCTGAGCTCTTGTCACAGGCCCATCCGGCATGCACATAGGATCCGCTCTATGGTTGTCATTCGTTCCCGAACCAAGGATGCCCTCATCATACCTCTCCTCTTGAGAAAGATTTGTCCTCAAATCGTCACCTACATCAAACGGACTAAGATCAGTAACGTTGAAGGTTGCACTAACGTTATACTCACCAGGCAAATCCAATTTGTAGGCATTATCATTGATGCGTTCAAGCACGTGAAATGGACCATCTCCCCTTGGAAGCAATTTTGAACGTCGTTGAGCTGAAAATCTTTCCTTCCGCATATGTAAGCACACCCACTCTCCCGGTTCAAAAATCACTTGACGTCGGCCCTTGTTGGCCTATTTTGCATATTGCTCCGTTCTCCTTTCAATGTTGAGTCTCGCCTTCTCATGTATCTGCTTAACAAATTCAGCCTTTTTCTTTCCATCCATGTTAGTCAATTCAGAAATAGGTATTGGCAATAAATCCAACGGTGTCAAAGGATTAAAACCATAAACAATTTCAAATGGTGAAAATTATGTAGCAGAATGAACAGATCGATTGCATGCAAACTCAACATGTGGTAGACACTCTTCCCAAACTTTAATGTTCCTTTTGATAATAGCTCTTAACAATACAGATAAAGTTCTATTAACTACTTCTGTTTGACCATCAGTTTGTGGGTGACAAGTAGTGGAAAATAATAATTTAGTACCTAACTTACACCACAAGGTCTTCCAAAAATAACTCAAGAACTTAGTATCTCTATTAGAAACAATTGTTCTAGGCATACCATGTAATCTAACAATTTCCCTAAAGAACAAATCAGCTACATGGGACGCGTCATCAGTTTTGTGACATGGAATAAAATGTGCCATTTTCGAAAACCTATCCACGACCACAAATATCGAATCATGACCACGCTTAGACCTAGGTAAACCTAGCACAAAATCCATAGATATATCAATCCAAGGTTCATTAGGTATAGGTAATGGTATATATAACCCATGAGGTTGAACACGAGACTTAGACTGTTTACATGTAATGCATTTATCACAAATTCTTTCCACATCTCGTTTCATATGAGGCCAATAGAAATGTTCTTTCAAAACAGACTCCACGGCACGCTTGTGTGAGGTAGTCGTCGCCGGGATCGTTTCTAGTAAGCAAATTGATGGACTCTTTCGAAACAGATAAAGTCTTTTCAACACCAAAATGACCCATTAGACCTCCCCCATGTGACTCCCTAATCAACAAGTCACGCAAAGAACATGCAGGTATACATAGCTTATTTTCTCGAAACAGAAAACCATCAACTTTAAAGTATTTACCTACAGCATTCTTTTCACATGATTTAAACTCTTCACAAAATTCAAGGTCATTAGCATACAACTCTTTAATTCGTTCAAACCCAAGCAATTTTGTATCAAGAGTATTCAATAACACGTACCTTCTCGAAAGAGCATCAGCAACAACATTCTCCTTACCCTGTTTGTATCGGATGACGTACGAAAATGTCTCAATGAACTCCATCCACCTTGCGTGTCTTTTGTTCAACTTATGTTGTCCCTTCAAGTACTTCAAAGATTCATAATCAGTGTGAATCACGAACTCTTTAGGCCAAAGGTAGTGCTGCCATGTTTCCAACGCTCGAACCAATGCATACAACTCCTTGTCATACGTCGGATAGTTCAAAGCGGCTCCACTCAACTTCTCACTGAAATATGCTACTGGTTTCCCTTCCTGCATCAACACAGCTCCAATCACTAAACCTAAAGCATCACACTCAATCTCAAAAGTCTTAGTAAAGTTAGGTAAAACAAGCAAAGGAGCGTTAGTCAATTTATCTTTAATCAATTTAAACGCCTTTTCCTGTTCTTCACCCCACTTAAATTCCACACTCTTTTTGATTACTTCTGTCAATGGCGCTGTGATGTCGCTGAAATTCTTCACAAAACGTCGGTAGAAACTTGCCAGTCCATGGAAACTACGAACTTGACTCACATTTGATGGACTCGGCCATTCTCGGATTGCACGTATTTTCTCCTCATCCACTTGAACTCCCTGTGAACTCACAACAAATCCAAGAAAAACAACTCTATCTGTACAAAACGTGCACTTATCCATGTTAGCAAATAACTTTTCTTTTCTAAGAACATCTAAAACATATTTCAAATGCAATGCATGCTCTCCCAAGTTTTTGGTATATATCAATATATCATCAAAATAAACTACCACAAATTTGCCAATGAATGGTCGCAAAACATGGTTCATCAATCTCATGAAAGTACTAGGAGCATTAGTTAAACCAAAAGGTAACACTAACCACTCATACAACCCATATTTTGTTTTGAAAGCTGTTTTCCATTCATCACCCTCATGCATGCGAATTTGATGATATCCACTTTTTAAATCAATTTTCGAAAATACACAAGAACCATGCAATTCATCTAACATGTCATCTAAACGTGGAATGGGATGTCGATACTTTACCGTAATATTGTTCACCGCTCGACAATCTATGCACATGCGCTCTCTTCCATCCTTTTTAGGCACTAAGATCACCAGAATTGTACATGGACTCATGCTTTCTCTCACAAACCCCTTCTCCATAAGTTCGCCAACTTGCTTTTGCAACTCCTTCGTTTTCTCGGGATTTCTCTGATAAGCTGGACGGTTTGGAATGGTTGCACCGGGTATGAAGTCAATTTGATGCTCAATTCCCTGAATAGGTGGTAATCCTTGTGGAAGCTCCTCGGGAAACACATCCTTATAATACTGCAAAAGAGATGAAACAATACTAGGCAAAAAAGAATCGTTAGCGTTAGTGTTCAAAAGCGCCTCCTTATATCGAAGTATAATCATCGGCTGTTTAGCATCGAAAGCTCGCCTCACGTCGCTCTTTTTTGCATAAATATTGGTTTTTCGCTCATCATCTTTTCTTTTCTCTCTTATTTTTCCCCTCATTATTTTTTTTCTCATTATTTTTCTTTTCTTCACTCTCTTTTCCTTTTTCATGATCTTTCTACAAATGAAGTTGATCCTCATGCACCTGTTGTGGTGACATAGGACATAAAGTAACCCTCCTTTTATTGTGAACAAAAGAATATTCATTTGTAAAGCCATCATGCTTCACACGCCTGCCAAATTGCCACGGTCGACCAAACAATATGTGACCCGCCTGCATTGGAACTACATCGCACAAAATTTCATCCACATACTTCCCAATAGTAAATGGCACCAAGACCTGTTTAGTCACTTTAATCTCATTACTATCATTGAGCCATTACAATCGATAAGGTTGAGGATGCTTGGTTGTGGAAAGCCCCAATTTCTCTACCATAACCTTACTTGCCACATTCGTGCAACTACCCCCATCTATCACGACACAACAAATTTTCCCATTCACCAAGCACCTAGTGTGAAACAAATTTTCCCGCAGTTCGGTGCTTTCTTCCTTCACTTGTGTACTAAGTACTCTTTTAGTCACCAAAACTTCTCCAAATACCGCAACTTCCCTATCTTCTGCTTCCTCTAGCGGTGGCATAGAATCACTATCACTATCTTCCCCCTCGGTCTCCACCTCTCCATTGTCAAGTAACAACATCGTTCTTTGATTCGGACATTTATTTGCAATATGTCCCCTACCTTGACATTTAAAACATTTAATATCTCGATTACAACTAAAAGAAATAGGGTCAGTTTTACCTTGAACTCCTCTATTAGTCGTTTTCGGTTTTGACTCAACTTTGGGTCTACTCACGGCTGGCTTCTCCTCTCGCTTGCCAATATTGGGCTTCCATGATGAACTCAGATTTGACATTGATCGTTGGCTACCTCTACTCTTAAGCTGTTTCTCAATCTTGATAGCCATGTGTACCATATCCTCCAATACCAGGTAATGTTGTCGTTCCACTAAGTCTGCAATCTCCCAATTTAATCCGGCCGAAAACCTGGCCATTGTTGATTCGCCATCCTCATTGATGTTTGCCCTAACCATCAACATCTCCATTTCTTTGTGATAATCTTCTACGCTCCTACTACCTTGCTTTAAGCTTTGCAAGCTCCTAACTATCTCTTGGTGATAGTAATCTGGAACGAATCTCTTTTTCATCACTGCCTTCATATCTTCCCAAGTTTCAATTGGACGCTCTCCACACCTCCTTCGGCTGATCGTCAACTGATCCCACCAAGTAACAACATAAGCTGAGAATTCTGTGGCGGCGAGTTTTACTTTCTTTATTCCTGAGTAGTTATGACATTCAAATATCCAATCCAACTTCTTTTCCCACTCTAGGTAGGCCTCCGGATCACTTCTTCCTTGGAAAGTCGGAATTTTCATCTTGATGCTATCCAAATTGCCATCTTCTCTATCCCTACCGCCTCTATCCCTTGCTCCTCGCCTCCTATGGATAAAATCAGATTCACGGTCCTCTTCTTCACTAAATCCCCCTTTATAGTAATTTTCCTCTTGTCTAGCTTCTCTTTGATGCGTTCTTCCGTGCTGACATGCCCCATAAGGATGTTGAAACTGGGGTCCTTGGGATGCACTCATTTGGTCGAAATGCTCATTCACTTCCTCCATCGCCATATCTAACTTTCTAGTGAATTCTTTCATCATAGCTTCCATCACAAATTTTGGATCAAACTTTGCTGGAGGATCTTCCATAACACCTTTATCTTTAGTACTAGACATTTTTCCTGCAAAATAGAGGTTAGTAGCAAAATATTTTCCTCACCACTCCCTTAAGTGTTTCGCTCGGTTAATGTTTCACTCGTGTATCACTCAATAGGCTTTTCCCCTCAATTGAACTCACCACTAAGCCTTTTACCTCTAATTATTCTCTCTAATAGGTTCTTTTTGAATTTACCTAGCAAAATTTCTTGGTTCTACTAATCAATTCAAAATAACTTATCACGAACAATATAGTCGGTATGAATAGAAGTAGCAACAATCTCGATTACGGAATTGAAAACGAATTCTACGAACAAATTGAAATAACTGAAATAATAAAATTTTCTATTACGGAATTGAAAACGATTTTTTTTTTACTCACAACTTCAACGAAACAATAAAGATAGATACTTAGCTAGAAAACGCAACTCTGATACCAAATGATAGACTCCACGACACACTTGCGTGAGGTGGTCATCGTCCGGATCGTTTCTAGTAAGCAAATTGATGGAACTCTCACGATATCTTAACCCAACGTCTATTCTGGAGACGAGAATCTTGATAAATTCGATCAAGCAATTGAATTCACGAAGTAAGGAACACCAACAACACTTAGACCCCCGTTTATGATCAAACAATAATCTTCGTACGATTGTATGATGCGATAGAATAACGCCACACACAACTATGGTTTGTTGTATGATAAGTTAAGATTGAATCTTAAAAGAAAAACTAAGAAATTAGCTCAGAAATTCTTCAAAGAACCAAAAGTAGAGAATTCTCTCAATTGTATAAAATTCTTTCCTCTTATGAGGATCTCTTCTATCATCACATCCTAAAGTAAATTTTCCCTAAGGAATTCACACCTTCTAAACATTCAGGAGTCTTCACAAGTGTTCAATATTGTGAAGCAGCATGAATAACTAGGAAATAAAATTTCCTTTGAAACTTTTTATATCCTGCTGAGGGGTCATAAAAGACAGAATATTTAACAATCATGTAGAATAGTACTTTCTAACTATAATCCGACAGAATATTTAACAATCACCAGGACTGAAAATACTCTCTGCAGGTACTTTAGGTGATCAACCTATCGTACCACTACGTCATGCACAACGTATTACCTTCATAACAACTATATGTGTTAATAGGTTGAACAATGTTAACCAACCAATATATTCCTTTTTTTGGGGTTGTTCACCTCAGACTTAGCATAAGATTCCGCACCAAAATAATTTGACTTAGAAGATTTCAATTAACTTTCAAATTTCATCATTTCTTATAAAATGTGTCTAGCCGAAATAAATGACATGACTCTTCTTTAAAAAATTTTAAATACTAAAAATCATTTTATAACTTTGTCATACTACAACATACCATAGTGGGTTGACGATTCTATGATCACATCCACACTAGGTTAAACTACATTGATGACTTCATCATTTATCATTTCTACACCATGTTCAATGATGCACATGATTATATAAAATACATTTTGGTATTTTTAAAACATTTTTGCCTAGTCGAAACAATTAGCATAGACATGTGTACATAAGAACCTTTGTTTAAAAAAAAATTAACAGCTCAATCATTGAACAATTTTTTTAAAAAGCACATAAGTGCAAATACAAGCACGATTTGGAGATCTAACATAACTAGAAGATTTGGAATATCTACAATCCTCAATCATCTCCAATTTCTTTCATTCTTTCTATATCTAATTATTCATTCTTGATTCTGTTAATATTTGCCAAACATAGAGAATTTTTAAATCTCAATCTATGACCTTCCATCTAATCTAGACCACAACACTGTTCATCAGACTTGCCATACATTATGAGTTCAGAAACTTACCACAATAATATGAGTTTAAGAACTGGTCCTAGTAATGTGTAGTTTAAGAACTAATAGGAACTGTCCATATGCCTAGGGGCTCAAAAACTTATCATACAATTATGAGTTATGAACTTACCATAAGTATGAGTTTTAGAACTCGCACCTATTCTTAATATTTTCTACTATCCAATATACATATGAGAAAAGAATCACCTTCTCGCCATACATATAATGAATAGCGCGATACCAACATTTCAACGATTATCAATGTTGTAAACTAAGTGGTCACAAATCCCCTACCCATACAAAGGTTTGTTTAACTCAGCTACCAACAATGAGTCCTCAATTGAAATACAACAATTCCTAATTTTCACTTTGCTCAATACGAATTTTCTAAATCTGTATTTTATCACTTATAACTCTTCCTGAGTTTACATCGTACTATTTTATAGTACCATTTCTTTAAAGCATCAGGCTATAACTTTGTAATCGTTTAACAGATCATCTGTCATTCCATGATTTAATCTGATCACGTTGTGATCTTCTTTTACAATCATTTCACAATACAATTTTCCTTACCCTACGATCGCTTCATCCCACGATCTCCTTATTCTTCTTTAATCATGTCGTGTTATGATTTTATTTACGCTTTTCTTCTTATAGACATCGTCTATTTATCATCATTTTTCATCTTTATTAGTGGAGTCAGGTAACTCCTGATCCTCGTCTTTTTATAGCTCTTCGAGATTCTTCTTTGAACCTTCTTGTTTATATTTCAACTTTTCCTTTATGAATTTTCTAAATTCATTTATATTTTAACTTCTTTGTGAAATTTCTAAATTCATTTCATAGTACTTAAACCTTTATTCAAGTTTATTTCTCGTCATTTCCATTTATATCTTTGAGTCAGGTACTTTATGACCCTTTTTTTCTCGTTATTTCTCTTATATCCCTTCAAGATCTCCTTTCGGACCATCCTCTATATTTCCTTCTAATCTTACACATAGCTTTATCTTCTTCTTTACTTAATTATGAATTTTTTAAATTCATCTCTTATCACTTAAACTCTATCCGAGTTTATTTCTTACTATCCTCTTCATCCTCTCTACGGTTATTGTCTAAGTTACGCTTACCTAAGGTTTATAACCTATCAGCTCTGATACCAACTTGTCACACTCCCAAATTTGGGTCCCTTGAACCTCGGGTCTGGTGCGTCATGTGACGCCCCCAAATCCGGGTCACCTGAGCCACGGACCTGGTTCGCCACTACCTAAAACAAGAATTATACAATCGATAACTTAAAGCGGAATAAAGGAATATTTACATTGATATAACATAAATAAATCTGTCCCAAGTCTCGAAACCAATACTATTACAAAACATAACATAATACAAAAGGGTAAATATGTCTTAAAACAAACGGTAATTCTAGAACAACAAAATACAACTACTCCGTAGCTTTCCCCTTTCCCTTATCTTTTCTTGAGCTCTCGCCACGTGCCGCGCTAACTGAAATGTTTTAAGGAAAGCAAGGGTGAGCAACAAATTGCCCCACAAGTATAATAACAGTGAATAATCACATGAATAACTTTATAGCTCTCAGGAGTAAAAATTTAGCTAACAGAAGGAAATAAACAACTTCTTTCATCACCGTTATAATGGCCACTAAGGACCGAAGAATTTCTGAAGTATCCAAGGATTTCAAAGTTTCCCGAAGAAGGGAACTATTCAATACTGAGGGTGCACCAAGGCACAGAACTCTATTCTAGAATTACTGGAAATTCATCCGATAATCCACAAAACTGGTACAATAGGTGATCAGCCTAAAATACTTGGCATTATGCATAAGCCTTACATTTTCCATTTACGCGCGTGTCGGTTCCCCGACGTTTATACAATTTCCGCTGCTGTGAGGGTTGTTCTACTCAGCTTTACATGGGAGTCCAGACCAAAACAATTTGATCGGACAATTTTACTTAACAACAATAATTGTTGGAGGACTTAACCTCACTTCAATAGACAAATCAATAAGTGTCTAGCTGAAGCAATTAGCTTTGACATAGCTTTCAAACAGTTTATGGAATAAAGAACTTTAAGGTTCAACAACATGCGTAATAGCATCAATAATATCTTGAATAAATAACACTTCATAATCTTTGGAATCACACAATATGTGACACTGCATGAAATGGGCTTTCATTGCAGTACTTGAATAAAGGTATGAATACTAGCACAATAATTGCTAAATCGATAATTAACTTGAACGGAATCAAGAACTCAAAAAAGCTTGCTCGACAAATAATATTTGCTCAAATACCACTTTGAGTGGGGTAAGTAAGCTTGCACGGAAATAACTTGAATAAGATCGGAGACCTGCTCGATAGATAAATGAGTTAAGGAAAAGTCGCACAATTAAATAAGGGTTGAGTAAGGAACTTGCCTTGTACGTGTGTTAATAACTTGACGTTAATCGTCCGTCAACAAAATATCCTACATAGTTTATTAAAATCATCATAAATATTAGTCACATAAGAACTAGGTTCATTACAGTCATCACATCATTAAAATACATTGATTGCCACTACGCTTACCCAGTCGGGGGTCTCGCTCACACGGGTATAATTTACGCCTTAGGACAACATCGTTTAGGTCAACACGGGTATAAATTAAGCACATAAAGCTTTAACAAGATATAAGCGTTTTTAATCATTTTGTACAAAAATATAAGTTTTAGACCCACAGGAAAATTTACTGGGTCCGACCCGATCCGGCCCGACTCGACCCGGTCTGGCCCGACCCGACCTGGACCAGTCGCCATGCAGTAGCAGTTGCAGTAGCGAACTGCTGTTCCTGCAAGCAGCGATACAGTCATACCTCGCCTTGCTCCAGCTGCTGTATCTCCCCCTAAACTCGATCAATTTCATCCCTTACGGACTCTATGGATTCCTAAGACACAAGGCTACAACATATCACAAATTCAGGACGACCCATAATCATTAACATGACCAAATCCTGAGCTAAAACATAAACTGCATGCTCTATTTTTCGCAACCATGAAATATCTCACACAAATGGCTACTGTGAACTTCATTTTAGCATCATTTTGGTTCATTCAAATTGGTATATCTTCACAACTGATAGAAGTACAATATTCCAACAACAAACCATCATAATAATCACAACATCTAGGCTTTATAGTCCTCTAATTGTCCGAAGGTCCAAACAGTCCATTAATGTCCATTATCTTCCTCCTTAAGCTTGGGTCCGAATCATTCTTTGTTTTTGTTTCACTTTGAAGGTGTTAATGGTTTATATAGCTTCTTAAGAACCTCCATGATAGATTCAACACAACCAACAACAAACAAAATTAACAAAATCCAACCCGCAAGCATGAAAGCCAAAAAAAAAAAACTTATGAAAACTCCAATGGAGAAGAAATGGGTTGTAGTTTGATTACCTCTCCTTGTTAGCTTCGGGTAGGTTGAGATGACTTGCTAGGCTGCTCTTCTCCTTGCTCGTTTCTGCTGAAGCCTCCCTTCCTCTTCTCCTTGCTTGCCTTCTATGTCCTTGCCGCACACACACAAACACACACGCACACTTACTCTCCCTCTAACTACAGTGAGCTTCTTGCTTAGCAAAATAACTTTCTCTCCCTCTTAAGTTGCTAACAGTTGGGTATGGCTGGAATGGAGGAGGAGAATGAGCTGAGGGGGATAAGAAGAATGCTTTGGGAGCATATAGAATGTATGGGTATGCAGAAAATGGTTTACCCGAGCCATTGGAAATGTTATTTAGGCAAAGTGTTAACAGCCCCATGAATTGTGTACTGTGCATGTTTATTCCTTTCCCCCCAATTGGCTCTCAATATACACGTGGCCTCCCCCAATTGGTTTGAGGCTTAAATGTCTCACCAATTAATTCGAATATACAGATAAATATACCCGAATATTCTCACTTTTGTACCAAATTTGGTAAATAATTCTACCCAAAATTAAAATGGGTACTCCCATAAATTATTGGGACACATAAAAATATTTATTATGGGATTTGTCCATTTATTCGGAACACCCATACTATACATTTCGGATACGGATTAAATCACGTATCAGCTCCAATAAAATTTCTGACACTTGAAAAAATTATTCCTCAGCATATATGCCTCATCTAAATTAATAAAAATCGAAATAGACGAAAAAGTTCGGGTGTGAATAGTGCTCGTGAATAGTGCCTCGGAAAGCGGGTCCCGCTAATAGTGATTTTATGAATTTTTACAAAATCGATTTATTCACTCTAACGACACAACAACACATAACATTTAATACATGCACATTATCTAGGCTGCAACATAACTTTGAGCACATAACACATAATAATATAAATAAAAATACAAATTCATTTTATTCATACATAACTCGGGTTACAAGGAAATCTAAAATTTCCGATCGTTACACGTCACGATACTATACATCATCTCAATATTTATAATCTTTATTCATGAAATAATGAATATAACCTAGCTTTGATGCCAATTAGTACATCAATACCTTCTATTCTAGAATCCATAACCTTTACAACTTGTTATTACAATTATAGATCCTCTTGATCTGATTTATATATCTCAAATTATAAACGAGATGTTTCACTCTATTACATTGTTTGTATGTATTCATGTACTTACCATTCAGATTTAACTATTCTTTTGTACAATGTTCTTTGACTACGCAATTACAATATATAATATTAACGTTCATCTAGCATGGCTAGAGATTACGCAAACAAGTTCAATCACTATTTTTTCTTTTTCCTTTGTCTATCTCGAATCCTTTGGTCTCCTCTAGTTTAGTTGAAAATAATTATTTATAGCAAGAGTGAGCAACTACGTTGCCCAGAAAGTTTAACAGTTATCACATAACACGTAATTCACATTTTAAACATACTTTATTCCCTTCATACTTTGCATTTCTACATGCTTCATATTTTTCATGCCTGACATATATTCATATCTCATGCTTATCATGTTTTGCATTTAAATATGCTTCATAACATTAATCCATAAAGTTCATATAGAACATTTCATCTTAAATCATAAATTAAGTATCAACAACATTTAACAAGTAGTTGCACGAAGTGCACATTAAAACAAGTTCACATGAATTCCACATATCACTTAAATTTGCACATAACATATAAACACAAGTTCTGAAAAACTTGCCTCGGTCCGTAGTCCATCATCGACATCATTCACATCCATAACTTCTTCATGCAATTGGTACCCTACATCATCCATAAGAATTTATAGAATTAACTTATCAGTTAATCGTCACCTCGTAACTTAATCCGATAATTGTCCTTTCAACTTATACCAATGTAAACATTCTCTTACATTATTTTTATAATATTATCATAAAAATATATGATTAACCTTTACTTAGACTCATACGTCACATATGAACATATTCCATTCGGTAGGAATCATTTCGGTAATTCCCGACTTTACGGTAATTAATAGTTTTTAATCCGTTAGAAGCCTAATTCCCCCATTAAGCCTGCTTAACCATTTTATTATTTTTTTCTCTTTTCTGGCCACACACACACACAAACACACATACACACACACACACACACACACATATATATATATATATATATATATATATATTCCATACACAAAAATAATTTTTCTGGAAGTTTTCCTTTTTGTTAAGTATTTTTCATAAAAAACATTTTGAGTTCGTAACTTGTCAAAAATTAACTATATCGTGCTAAACTTTAAAAATTTTCAACTCTCCCCAGAATCTTATACATGTTATCATGAAGTTTCAATTTCAATTTCTTGGCCATCGGAGTTATAGAACTTAAGTTATAGCAGTTTTTGTTAGAAAAATCCAAATATTGAATTGGCCATATCTCACTCATCCGATGTCAGAATATGTTCATCTTCGGACCAAAGATTCTTTATACCATCTAGTTTCAGTTCCCAAAAGGGCTTAATTTATTTCGATGTTTAGGTGGCCCAAGCAGGGCACGAAAAAATTAGGGCAACTTATTTTGACAGTTTTTCAACTTTGACCTGTTTTGGTAGAAGCTATCCACACAAAAATCTACAGGCTATTTTCTGGAAATTCCATTTAGAGGTTTTAGAGGACTCCCATATCTAACTCCAGAATTTGGGCACACTCAAAAATTCGAACTAGGCTAGGAGTTATGCTTGTTCAAATCTCAGTCTCTGTTTTTACGAAAAACAATTTTTCCGACTACTAAGTTTTCTAGGAAAAATTTCATGTTCTCATGATTTCTCATGCACATAACACCTAATAAGCATATATACTCTATCATAATCATTCTTCTACCATAGGATCCACCATGATCCTTCACACAAACAATCTCCCACAACAATCATGCTTAAACAAATTTTAAACATAGTTTTAGGGTTAGAAATTCTTTATACCTTCTTACTTAGCTTTCTTCTTTTCTCTTCTTCTCCTTGCAAGCTTGCTTCAAGGCTTTTCTTTCCTTCTTTTCCACTCTCCAAATTTGTAGGTCTCCCTCTCTCTTGAGCCCTCAAAGCTTACTTTCTTTCCTAGCAACCAATGAAGAAGTGTTGGGTGATTTTTCTTGGTTTATGGTAAAAGACTTGGGTAGAATAAGCTTTTGCTTCAATTTCCTCCTTGCTTCTTGCTCCATCCGAGAGCTAGCCTCTCAATACCCTCTTCATTCCTTCCTTTGATGGATTTATTAGATAAATAACTTGTTGCTTGGATGGATTTTGGATATTGAGTGAAGTAATGAACAAAGGAAAGAAAAATCAATCTTTTTGTCATATTTTTCTCCCAAGTAGGACCCACTTTTGCCACAATTTTCCACCATGTGGGGCCCACTTTTTGACCAAGGTTTCTCCCCCTTGTGGGGCCCTCTAATGCATGGCCACTCCCTCCTTTACCCCTCCATTTTGCTTTCTTTTTTCTTCAATTATGACATCATCTACAAAAAGCTTGCTTATGTCATTCATTTTTTTTTTCAAACTTGCATTTAATGCTTACTTGCTCAAGTTTCTTACCCCTTGGCCTCAATGACCGAGTACCCCTTCATGGGCTGGAATTCTAATAGATTTAAGTTATGTAGGTCCCGCGTTTATTGCCTCGTTTTGCAAAACGAGCTTAATCCCGTATTTGACTTTTTGACCCAAAAAATTAAATTTTCATGTTTATAGTCGATTCCTACTAAAGTTGATGCTCCCAACGTCATGTAATTATCCATTTCTTCAAATTCATCTCCGAATTCTGAGACTGACTTTTCTCCGTAAAAGTCAACCGTTGGCTTTGACCAAAAAGTCAACCCCAACACATTTTATGTTTAGAGTCTATTCTGACTAATTTCGACGTTCCGGACTCAACCGAGCAGTCCGCATTTTCAAATTCTATTCTGAACTTTAAATTTGAGTCTTAAACTATATAGTTCACTTATTGACATTTCCACGACTATTCTCTTTTAAATCGCATACTTGCACATATTCATCAACACGCATATACAATATATACAACATCCTTTACACATGCAAATTTATAAAGAAAATTACTTTTGTTACTGTTAGGTTTGTAATATCCATGAACATACAATCAAATTGCATATAAATAGCGAAAGTGTAGCAAAATCAAAATTTAAAATTTTTATAAACCATAATTAGGATCAATCTTTATGCGTAATTATCAATTATACGAAAGAGATAGAGAATTAGAATCATACCCTTGTAGAACCGTGCTTCCACAGGTACGAGTTCAACTCTAAATCCTTCGCGTTCTCCTCGAATTCCACCGATTAGATTCCTTCCTTTGATTAACGTTAGCTACCCAAATGTTTGGCCTCTAGCGGTGATCCACCAAGGAATAATATGTATTCAAGAAGATGGGTGTTGGCAAAACCCTAGTTTTTATCTCTATAGAAATTGTAAGTACTCTTCCAAATCTTATGGAAGCGTATGTAACCCTAATAGATAGTAAGACTCCTCTTATTTGTAGATGTAGACAGCCCTCCTAAACTATTTAGGAATAGGGTTTAATTTTAATTAAACTCTTTTAATTAATTAAACTCTTAATCCAATTAAGAATTTATGAGAGTACTTTTATTAATTAATTCCCAAACCCTTTTAGGAATTAAATAATAATAATAGTAATAATAATAATAATAAGACTCTTCTTATTAATTTATATTTAATATTTCTAAAATATTAAATAATAAATATTAAGCTACTTAATTTATTCTATCACCATAGATTAAATTAAATATAATTAACTTATTATTATGATTATGTCATTTACTTCTTAAATAAATATTTTCTTTTTGCCGTGTGACCCTTTAGGTTCTCCATATTAAACCGGTTATGAATAAATCAATTAGAACAATTCTAATCTTATTTAAATAAATAAATTAAACTATTTAATTCATTTAAATAAATAATATTTATTCTATAATAAGGGTAAGCCCCCTTAGCGATTAACGACTTTTCAGATAATATAGATTTCAACATTAATTACAAAAGAACCTTTAACTGAATAGTTGCCGTACAATTCGATCATTCTACCATACAATGTCCCAATTAAAATACAAGACATGGAATTACTGTCAAGTCTTATTTAATTACTGTCAACTCTAAATAATGCAAATTAGAAACTACTTTCTAATTTCATTCTGCCTTGGCCAAGGACTCTTGAGTTGACATTTATCGAATCACATAGGACATTCTCTCTTTTTACTTGAAGTGGTAGATTCATTGTTGACCATTCAAATATCTCCATGTATAACTTATTACACCCAAGCATACCCTTTGATATACCTTAAAGGTTTTAAGGGATATGTCAAAGCATAACTCATCATACACAAGATATTATAACGATCTCAAGTCCAAGGATCACTTGTACCACTATCACTAGAGGAATTCATATTGACAGGCAAGTAAAACTCCATTAGGTATTCCTTCAGCGAGTCATGTTTAGTGAACTTATTCTCCAATAAGCACCTACATACTTGCTTTAGTGTCACCACATAAATGATTAAGAGATCAATCATCATCTTCCTTAGAGCAAGCAAAGTATGTACTAATCTATCCGGATTCACTAATCCCCTTTTTAGTAATCCAACGATTAAGAACGATTTTAGTTTTAAGCTTTCTAAGAATTTAGATCTCATTAACATGATCATCATCATAATTCTAAAAGCATTTCTCAAAACTATGGGTTTATCACATATAAAATAACAGCACCATGTAGATAAAGTAAAATGCCTTTAATGAATTAATTCTTTTATTAATAAATAAATAAGATTACAAAGTATATGCTACATCATATCAAATATGATTCGCTTGTGTGCATATTACTTCCAATCTCCCACTTGCTCTAAAGCCAATCGACATGGTATCTAATACTCATCTTCTCTAAGTGACGATCAAATTGTTATTGGGTTAAAGCTTTAGTAAATGGATCTGCAATGTTGTCTTGAGAGTCCACACGCTCCAGGGTGACGTCTCCCCTTTCAATAATTTCTCTAATCATATGAAAGTGTCGCAACACATGTTTGGATCCTAGATGAGACTTAGGTTCCTTGGTTTGTGCAACAACCTGGTGTTTTCATAATATACCAATTAGGAACCATTCCAAGTTCTGTAATGAACTTTTCATCCAAACAACCAACTTGCAGCTTCATTTACAACTATGTACTTTGTCTTTATCACTTAATCAGCAACTGTTTGCTGCTTGGAACTTTTTCTAACTCACTGTACCACCGTTCAAGATAATCATATACCTTAAAGTGGATTTGGTGTCATCTTGGTCAATCTGAAAAAACTTGAGTCTGTATAGCCCTTTAGTTTCAATTCAGATCCACCATAAAACACATCCTTAGTTCTTCTTAAGTACTTTAGGATGTTTCTCACTGTCTTACAGTGATCTTCTCTAGGAACAGACTGATATTTGCTTATCACATTTAGTGCATAAGTAACATCGGGTCTCGTACATATCATTCCACGCACATGATTGATCCTGTCGTCGAAGCTTAAGGAATTTTACTCATGCGATATCTATTTACCGGTGTCCTTTGGGGACATTTATTGGAGAGATGTACTCCCTGGCTCATAATCATGAGTCCTCTCTTGGACATGGGCATGCTAAACTTCTTTAGCATCGAATCAATGTACGTTTCTTGGGTCAAGCCTAGTGATGAGTAGGTTTCATACCTACAAATCGGATATCTATTTATGTGGATTATTGTTTATTTCCTTGGTGTATAGTTACTTTTCATGCATTTTATGTGTTTTTATAGGTTACATGTATTGGGAATTGATGTGGCGAGAGTTGAGCAAAGCAGCAGCAAAAGAAGCGAAAAAGTACAGGAAGTGAAGCAGCGCGGCCACGCCCAAATTGTACTAGGGAGAAGCGCAGTCGCGCCGGTCTCCAGAGTTAGAAAAAAATTGTCTACCAAGGTAGCACGGCCGCGCCCCATTCAGGCTTATTTCCAGCGCGGCCGCGCTGGTTCGGGAGTTGACCAAGCTTTGACTTTCTGGTTTTTAATGAAGCAGATGATGTGTAATTGATATTCAGACTTCTAAATCATTTAGGATTTTTATCAGATATTATAAATAGATGTTTTAAATCAGTTTTAAGGTTGTTGAACCTATTAGTTGCAAACCCTACTTTTGGAAGCCAATTGTGAATACTTGAAGCAAATTGTTAGCAAGAGAAAATCAACGCAGGAGCTAGAGAGAGATTCAAGGATTGTTTCAGCAGTTTTTATTTTCTTCTCTGTCTTTTACTTTTGAATTTTGAATGCTATTAAATTTGTGGATGATGGATTCTGGTTTAATTATGAACTAAATTTTTTTAAGGCTATAACGGATCTTATTGTGTAGCTTTGTTTGATATGCTTCCTAGATAATTATGGTTAATTATTATTGGATTGTCTATTATAGTTTATGTTTAATTGCTTAATTATTTGGCCAGTAATTACCGGGATAATCTATATGAATTCGAGAGATGAAGTATAGATTTAGATCTAACCATAATAGCATGTGATTGTGTTTTCTGCATATCGATGGAATTCATGAATTGTGTTTAGGATAGAGATATACCTATTCACCACATGTAATCTAACAGGGAACCTGAACTTTAAATCCTTTTTAATTGTAATTCACATAGAGATATAGTGAATTAGTTAACTAGGGTGTTCATCTTAAGTCTATCATCAATGGATTTGAGTTGATTTGTTTATGGTACGTTGAGAGATGGTCATAGATATTGATGAGTTCTCGATTAACAATCCGAAATAATCAGCATAATTTGATAGGAAATGTATTGAACAAAGTGAAGCAATAAGTGAAATTGTATTCTTAAGTCTTTAAAATCTGTTTTCAAACTTGTGGTAATTAGTTTTAGTTGAAGTAATTAATTAATTTCAGAAATCCTCAAAACCTTAATCGATTGTTTAATAAAATTGAGTTAATACAAAGTTGATAATTGGTATTATAAATTACAGTTTTTTCTCTGTAGGAACGATACTCTACTTACACTTTATTACTTATGGACTGCGTATACTTGCGTATTTTTGCTAGTATAGATTTAGGCAAACAAGTTTTTGGCACCGTTACCGGGGAATCTAATTTGTGTTTATAATTTTGAAGTATCAATTTAATTAATTCAGTTTTAGTTAAACTTTGTTTTTGTTTTTCTTGTTATTTCCTGTTTTAGGTGATTTCAGTTCGTTTATACAAACGCAATCAAAACAGCCGGAACTTGTACAGTGCGAGGACAATCTTGAGAACAAGTTACGACAGTTGAGAAAGTTTTGCCAAGAAACAATCGAAAAAGAGAAAATGGCTAACGAAGAGCAGAAATCACTGAGGGACTACGCCATGCCTAAGATAAATGAGATCAAGTCAAGCATCACGAGGCCAACTATCACTGCAAACACTTTTGAGATTAAACCGGGTACAATTCAGATGATTCAGAACTCGGTACAGTTTGGGGGATTGGCCAATGATGATCCGAATGAACATTTGGTGAGCTTCCTTGAGATTTATGATACATTCAAATACCATAATGTTACGGATGATGCGGTTAGATTACGTCTATTTCCATTCACTCTGAGGGATAAGGCAAAGAGTTGGCTGCATTCACTTCTGTCGGGATCCATTACGACCTGGGATGACCTAGCCCAGAAAGTTCTAGCGAAATTCTTTCCGCTGGTTAAGACTGCCAAGATGAGGAACGACATTACTACCTTTGAGCAACAACATGGAGAGTCACTATATGAGGCTTGGGAGAGGTTCAAAGACTTATTGAGAAGATGCCGGCATCATGGGCTACCCAAGTGACTACAGGTTTAAACATTCTACAATAGGTTAAGTAGTAATACTCGAACAAGCATAGATGCAGCCACGGGAGGAGCACTTATGGCTAAAAGTTTTGATGAGGCTTTTGAATTATTGGAGACAATGGCAACAAATAACTATCAATGGCCAACTGCGAGGATAAATCAACACAAGGTAGCTGGGGTATTAGAAGTAGATGAAGTCACAGCTTTAGCAGCTCAGATGGCAGCTATGTCTAAGAAGATCGATGCTATGGCAGAGTCAAAAACTCAGCAAGTAGCTTTTGTTTGTGAGCTATGCACGGGTGCACATCCACATCCTACAGATTATTGTGCCATTAACCCTAAAGCAGTGCAGTTTGTGGGTAGCTACCAACGTTCGCCAAATCCATACCAAAACACTTATAATCCGGGGGCAAGGAACCATCCGAACCATCCTAACTTGTCATGGAGCAACAATTAGAATCATCAGCAAGCTCCCAGACCATCATATCCCTCAGGATTTCATAACCAACACCAGCAGGTAGCTACGCAGCCGCAACCAGAAAAGAAACCTGATTTGGAAGAGCTCTTGATGAAGTATATGGCGAATGATGATATATTATTAAAGAGTCAAGCGACTGCTATCAGAAATCTTGAGAATCAGGTGAGTCAAATGGCCAATATGTTAAATAACAGACCTCAAGGATCTCTGCCGAGTAACACGGAAGTTAACCCCAAGAGAGATGGTAAGGAACAGTGCCAAGCTGTCACATTACAAATTGGGAAGTAAATCCTGACAGACAGCGTGGTCGTGCCTGAAATACAAGGAGAAGCAGCGCGGCCACGCCCTTCTCTAAATACAGATTCTGTAGAAAATTCAGAGGAAAAAGAAAAGAAGACAGAAACCGAGCCAAGAGAAGAGGAGATAGAAAAATAATCAGTAGTATACCCTCTAATTCCATATCCACAGAGATTTCAGAAACAGAAATTAGATAAGCAGTTCTCCAAATTCCTCGAAGTTTTTAAGAAGCTACAAATCAACATATCGTTTGCAGAAGCTTTAAAGCAGATGCCAAGCTATGCCAAGTTCATGAAAGGAATTTTGTCAAGGAAGAAAAAGCTAGAGGATTATGAAACAGTAGCGTTAACTGAAGAGTGTAATGCCATACTACAAAAGAAGTTGCCGCCAAAATTAAAAGATCCTGGCAGCTTTACTATTCCCTACACTATTGGTAGCTTGTCAATCAACAGATGTTTGTGTGATTTGGGTGCTAGCATCAACCTCATGCCTTTATCGATATATGTACAGTTGGGTCTACCTGCACCAAAACCAACAAACATCTCTCTTCAGCTTGCGGATAGGTCAGTTACATATCCCAGGGGTATTGTGGAAGACATTCTTGTGAAAGTCGATAAATTCATATTCCCAGCTGATTTCATTATTTTGGATTATGAAGAGGACAAAGACATTCATATCATACTTGGGAGGCCGTTCTTAGCAACTGGTAGAACACTCATAGATGTGCAGAAAGGAGAATTGACTATGAGGGTTCAAGACCAAGTGATACAATCCTGACCAAGCTCGCATTAAGCGTCATCGACTCAACTCAAGCTTCGAGGGTTCAACAAACGAATTCAAGAAATTGGGCTAGAATCTACTCAAGGATGCTTACATTGGAGCTCAATTCATATGAACATCGAGGAGAGGGTCATTCATGTGATTTGGGATTGCTAGATACATCTATGTAGTGAGGCCAAATCAATGCAAGTCAAGCGTTCGAAATAGTGTTCATCATGTTCGTTGGTATCGTCTAATCATTAATGAAGACATGTGTCAATTAATGTAAGGATTAGCGTTCTTACGACGTTATGGATGTCCAAGAAAGCTGAAGAGGTTATGTTATATCATGGGACAACACGAGGTTAGATTGCACGGAAAACAAACTCAGAAGTTGGGATTTAGGGTTCTCGCCCCGGCGAGAATCGTAGGCTTATTTTCTCGCCCCGGCGGGAACTCCTCTGTCCATTTTCGCCCCGACCTGAAATTTTCTCGCCCCGGCGAAGACCTCTCTGGCCATTCTCGCCCCGACGAGAATTCTATTTCAAATTTTCTCGCCCCGGCGAGAACAGGCAAATTTTGTTTGACACATTTAAGAGGCACGCGGTTTTTGGCAGATTTCTTTCTTTATTTTAGGGATTTACATATCTTTTAGATTTCTAATGTAATTAGGATATTTATTAGATATGATTTGATTTCCATATTAATTAGTTAGGTAGAATTTGATTTCTAATTGGATTTCTATTCCTTTTAGGATTTAG
Source organism: Aralia elata (assembly GCA_034770075.1). Taxonomy (NCBI): domain Eukaryota; kingdom Viridiplantae; phylum Streptophyta; class Magnoliopsida; order Apiales; family Araliaceae; genus Aralia; species Aralia elata. Next base: position 39,565,661 of record CM068383.1, on the reverse strand, counting down.
GGTTTTTAAGGTTTTATTCTATTAGTATAGATAGAATACAAGTCTGATGTAATAGGAAGTACACTTTTTGATTAATGAAATTATTGTGAGATTCTTCTCATCTTTTGGTTCTTTAAGAATTCTTAGATTATTTTCTTAGTTTTCTTGAGATTCAATTATCAACTTATCATACAAAAAATCACAGTTGTGTGTGGCGTTATTCTACCGCATCATTCAATCATACGGAGATTATCGTTTGAATTAAACGAGGGTCAAAGTGTTGTTGGTGTTCCATCCATCACACATTCAAAAATTGCTTGATCGACTATTCCAAGGTTTATCGTCTATATTCAGGCGAGGGATAAAGGATTCGAAAGAGTTCCACCTTCATAACTTGCTGGAAACGATCTGGGCGACAACCACCTCGTGCAAGCGTGCCGTAGAGTCTATCATTTGGTATCAGAGCTACGTTTTCTAGCTAGTTGTTTATCTTTATTTTTTCGTGTTGATTATATATTGAAAAAAAAAATTGTGAGTTTAAAAAAAAAGAAAAAGTGTTGGGAAAAATTATTATTGTTGCAATTGCTTGGGTTTCATAAGTTTCGTGAATATTGGGATTATATTGAAGAATCTATCAATTGGTTCTATTGTTGGAATTTTTGAAATTTGAAGACATTAGGATTTCACTCAAGAGAATCTTAATTGGTGATCGTGAAAATTTGGGGGTTATCGTACGTCACACTTACTATAATCAAATCAATCAAACTGATTTCCATACGAGCACCAGCAGGTAGATACGCAGCCGCAACCAGAAAAGAAACCTGATTTTGAAGAGCTCTTGATGAAGTATATGGCGAATGATGATATATTATTAAAGAGTCAAGCGACTGCTATCAGAAATCTTGAGAATCAGGTGAGTCAAATGGCCAATATGTTAAATAACAGACCTCAAGGATCTCTGCCGAGTAACACGAAAGTTAACCCCAAGAGAGATGGTAAGGAACAGTGCCAAGCTGTCACATTACAAATTGGGAAGTAAATCCTGACAGACAGCGTGGTCGTGCCTGAAATACAAGGAGAAGCAGCGCGGCCACGCCCTTCTCTAAATACAGATTTTGTAGAAAATTCAGAGGAAAAAGAAGAGAAGACAGAAACCGAGCCAAGAGAAGAGGAGATAGAAAAATAATCAGTAGTATACCCTCCAATTCCATATCCACAGAGATTTCAGAAACAGAAATTAGATAAGCAGTTCTCCAAATTCCTCGAAGTTTTTAAGAAGCTACAAATCAACATATCGTTTGCAGAAGCTTTAAAGCAGATGCCAAGCTATGCCAAGTTCATGAAAGGAATTTTGTCAAGGAAGAAAAAGCTAGAGGATTATGAAACAGTAGCGTTAACTGAAGAGTGTAATGCCATACTACAAAAGAAGTTGCCGCCAAAATTAAAAGATCCTGGCAGCTTTACTATTCCCTACACTATTGGTAGCTTGTCAATCAACAGATGTTTTTGTGATTTGGGTGCTAGCATCAACCTCATGCCTTTATCGATATATGTACAGTTGGGTCTACCTGCACCAAAACCAACAAACATCTCTCTTCAGCTTGCGGATAGGTCAGTTACATATCCCAGGGGTATTGTGGAAGACATTCTTGTGAAAGTCGATAAATTCATATTCCCAGCTGATTTCATTATTTTGGATTATGAAGAGGAGAAAAAGATTCATATCATACTTGGGAGGCCGTTCTTAGCAACTGGTAGAACACTCATAGATGTGCAGAAAGGAGAATTGACTATGATGGTTCAAGACCAAGTGATACAATCCTGACCAAGCTCGCATTAAGCGTCATCGACTCAACTCAAGCTTCGAGGGTTCAACAAACGAATTCAAGAAATTGGAAGAGCTCTTGATGAAGTATATGGCGAATGATGATATATTATTAAAGAGTCAAGCGACTGCTATCAGAAATCTTGAGAATCAGGTGAGTCAAATGGCCAATATGTTAAATAACAGACCTCAAGGATCTCTGCCGAGTAACACGGAAGTTAACCCCAAGAGAGATGGTAAGGAATAGTGCCAAGCTGTCACATTACAAATTGGGAAGTAAATCCTGACAGACAGCGTGGTCGTGCCTGAAATACAAGGAGAAGCAGCGCGGCCACGCCCTTCTCTAAATACAGATTCTGTAGAAAATTCAGAGGAAAAAGAAGAGAAGACAGAAACCGAGCCAAGAGAAGAGGAGATAGAAAAATAATCAGTAGTATATCATCAGCAAGCTCCCAGACCATCATATCCCTCAGGATTTCATAACCAACACCAGCAGGTAGCTACGCAGCCGCAACCAGAAAAGAAACCTGATTTGGAAGAGCTCTTGATGAAGTATATGTCGAATGATGATATATTATTAAAGAGTCAAGCGACTGCTATCAGAAATCTTGAGAATTAGGTGAGTCAAATGGCCAATATGTTAAATAACAGACCTCAAGGATCTCTGCCGAGTAACACGGAAGTTAACCCCAAGAGAGATGGTAAGGAACAGTGCCAAGCTGTCACATTACAAATTGGGAAGTAAATCCTGACAGACAGCGTGGTCGTGCCTGAAATACAAGGAGAAGCAGCGCGGCCACGCCCTTCTCTAAATACAGATTCTGTAGAAAATTCAGAGGAAAAAGAAGAGAAGATAGAAACCGAGCCAAGAGAAGAGGAGATAGAAAAATAATCAGTAGTATACCCTCCAATTCCATATCCACAGAGATTTCAGAAACAGAAATTAGATAAGCAGTTCTCCAAATTCCTCGAAGTTTTTAAGAAGCTACAAATCAACATATCGTTTGCAGAAGCTTTAAAGCAGATGCCAAGCTATGCCAAGTTCATGAAAGGAATTTTGTCAAGGAAGAAAAAGCTAGAGGATTATGAAACAGTAGCGTTAACTGAAGAGTGTAATGCCATACTACAAAAGAAGTTGCCGCCAAAATTAAAAGATCCTGGCAGCTTTACTATTCCCTACACTATTGGTAGCTTGTCAATCAACAGATGTTTGTGTGATTTGGGTGCTAGCATCAACCTCATGCCTTTATCGATATATGTACAGTTGGGTCTACCTGCACCAAAACCAACAAACATCTCTCTTCAGCTTGCGGATAGGTAAGTTACATATCCCAGGGGTATTGTGGAAGACATTCTTATGAAAGTCGATAAATTCATATTCCCAGCTGATTTCATTATTTTGGATTATGAAGAGGACAAAAAGATTCATATCATACTTGGGAGGCCGTTCTTAGCAACTGGTAGAACACTCATAGATGTGCAGAAAGGAGAATTGACTATGATGGTTCAAGACCAAGTGATACAATCCTGACCAAGCTCGCATTAAGCGTCATCGACTCAACTCAAGCTTCGAGGGTTCAACAAACGAATTCAAGAAATTGGAAGAGCTCTTGATGAAGTATATGGCGAATGATGATATATTATTAAAGAGTCAAGCGACTGCTATCAGAAATCTTGAGAATCAGGTGAGTCAAATGGCCAATATGTTAAATAACAGACCTCAAGGATCTCTGCCGAGTAACACGGAAGTTAACCCCAAGAGAGATGGTAAGGAACAGTGCCAAGCTGTCACATTACAAATTGGGAAGTAAATCCTGACAGACAGTGTGGTCGTGCCTGAAATACAAGGAGAAGCAGCGCGGCCACGCCCTTCTCTAAATACAGATTCTGTAGAAAATTCAGAGGAAAAAGAAGAGAAGACAGAAACCGAGCCAAGAGAAGAGGAGATAGAAAAATAATCAGTAGTATATCATCAGCAAGCTCCCAGACCATCATATCCCTCAGGATTTCATAACCAACACCAGCAGGTAGCTACGCAGCCGCAACCAGAAAAGAAACCTGATTTGGAAGAGCTCTTGATGAAGTATATGGCGAATGATGATATATTATTAAAGAGTCAAGCGACTGCTATCAGAAATCTTGAGAATCAGGTGAGTCAAATGGCCAATATGTTAAATAACAGACCTCAAGGATCTCTGCCGAGTAACACGGAAGTTAACCCCAAGAGAGATGGTAAGGAACAGTGCCAAGCTGTCACATTACAAATTGGGAAGTAAATCCTGACAGACAGCGTGGTCGTGCCTGAAATACAAGGAGAAGCAGCGCGGCCACGCCCTTCTCTAAATACAGATTCTGTAGAAAATTCAGAGGAAAAAGAAGAGAAGATAGAAACCGAGCCAAGAGAAGAGGAGATAGAAAAATAATCAGTAGTATACCCTCCAATTCCATATCCACAGAGATTTCAGAAACAGAAATTAGATAAGCAGTTCTCCAAATTCCTCGAAGTTTTTAAGAAGCTACAAATCAACATATCGTTTGCAGAAGCTTTAAAGCAGATGCCGAGCTATGCCAAGTTCATGAAAGGAATTTTGTCAAGGAAGAAAAAGCTAGAGGATTATGAAACAGTAGCGTTAACTGAAGAGTGTAATGCCATACTACAAAAGAAGTTGCCGCCAAAATTAAAAGATCCTGGCAGCTTTACTATTCCCTACACTATTGGTAGCTTGTCAATCAACAGATGTTTGTGTGATTTGGGTGCTAGCATCAACCTCATGCCTTTATCGATATATGTACAGTTGGGTCTACCTGCACCAAAACCAACAAACATCTCTCTTCAGCTTGCGGATAGGTAAGTTATATATCCCAGGGGTATTGTGGAAGACATTCTTATGAAAGTCGATAAATTCATATTCCCAGATGATTTCATTATTTTGGATTATGAAGAGGACAAAGACATTCATATCATACTTGGGAGGCCGTTCTTAGCAACTGGTAGAACACTCATAGATGTGCAGAAAGGAGAATTGACTATGAGGGTTCAAGACCAAGTGATACAATCCTGACCAAGCTCGCATTAAGCGTCATCGACTCAACTCAAGCTTCGAGGGTTCAATAAACGAATTCAAGAAATTGGGCTAGAATCTACTCAAGGATGCTTACATTGGAGCTCAATTCATATGAACATCGAGGAGAGGGTCATTCATGTGATTTGGGATTGCTAGATACATCTATGTAGTGAGGCCAAATCAATGCAAGTCAAGCGTTCGAAATAGTGTTCATCATGTTCGTTGGTATCGTCTAATCATTAATGAAGACATGTGTCAATTAATGTAAGGATTAGCGTTCTTACGACGTTATGGATGTCCAAGAAAGCTGAAGAGGTTATGTTATATCATGGGACAACACGAGGTTAGATTGCACGGAAAACAAACTCAGAAGTTGGGATTTAGGGTTCTCGCCCCGGCGAGAATCGTAGGCTTATTTTCTCGCCCCGGCGGGAACTCCTCTGTCCATTTTCGCCCCGACCTGAAATTTTCTCGCCCCGGCGAAGACCTCTCTGGCCATTCTCGCCCCGGCGAGAATTCTATTTCAAATTTTCTCGCCCCGGCGAGAACAGGCAAATTTTGTTTGACACATTTTTCGAGGCACGCGGTTTTTGGCAGATTTCTTTCTTTATTTTAGGGATTTACATATCTTTTAGATTTCTAATGTAATTAGGATATTTATTAGATTGATTTGATTTCCATACGAGCTCTCGTCGGGGCGAGAAAGTTGGCTTAGAAATCCTCGTCGGGGCGAGGTCAGCCTGTTCCATTCAAACTGTCTTCTTTCGCTGTTTTGTCCGCTACGTCCATTCGCAACATGTTTATGGGCTTCATACGCTTGGACTCCATCTCCATAACTTCTATACTTGATCCAACCTCGTTCCATAGTTCATGGATAATTCCGTTAAGTCCGTCTTTGAAGGTTTTAGCTCGAGCTCTAGTAACGGGTCCAAGTGGCAAATGCAATGGGCCTTCTCGGGTTGTGTCACGGGTTTCTGGATTACGGATGTCCTCATCATACCTCTCCTCTTGAAAAGGATTTGTCCTCAAATCTTCACCTACATCAAACGGGCTTAGATCAGAAACATTGAAAGTTGCACTAACAATATACTCACCGGGTAAATCCAATTTGTAAGCATTGTTGTTAATGCGTTCAAGCACTTGAAATGGTCCATCTCCTCTCGAAAGTAGTTTCGAACGCCTTTGAGCAGGAAATCTTTCCTTACACAAGTGGAGCCATACCCAATCCCCGGGTTCGAAGATTACTTGACGCCGACCCTTGTTGGCCTGTCGAGCATATTGATCCGTCTTCTTCTCAATGTTAAGCCTTATCTTCTCATGTATCTGCTTAACAAAATCAGCCTTGTTTTTACCGTCCATGTTAGTATACTCAGAAATAGGTAATGGTGCTAAATCCAATGGTGTTAAAGGATTAAAACCATACACAATTTCAAAAGGTGAGAATTTAGTAGCCGAGTGTACAGACCTATTATAAGTAAACTCAACATGGGGTAAACATTCTTCCCACAGCTTAATATTCTTTTTAATGATAGCCCTCAATAATGCAGATAGAGTCCTATTTACTACTTCCGTTTGACCGTCAGTTTGTGGATGACAAGTAGTTGAAAAAAACAGTTTAGTTCCTAGTTTACACCACAAAGTTTTCCAAAAATAGCTCAAAAACTTAGCATCTCTATCCGAAACAATTGTTTGGGGCATGCCATGCAGACACACAATATCTCTAAAGAATAAATCAGCAATATGGGATGCATCATCAGTCGTGTGGCATGGGATAAAGTGTGCCATTTTTGAAAACCTGTCCACAACTACAAATATAGAATCATGGCCATGCTTAGATTTAGGTAAACCCAATACAAAGTCCATAGATAAGTTAATCCAGGGTTCACTCGATATAGGCAATGGTGTGTATAACCCATGGGGTTGAAAACTAGATTTGGCTTGACGACAGGTAATGCACCTATCACAAATTCTTTCCACGTCTCGTTTCATATGGGGCCAATAGAAATGTTATTTTAATACAGATAAGGTTTTATCAACGCCAAAATGTCCCATCAAACCAGTTCCATGTGATTCTCGAACCAATAATTCACGTAAAGAACATGCAGGTATACATAATCGATTTTCTCGAAACAAGAATCCATCCATCTTGAAGTATTTACCTACAACATTCTTTTCACAATTTTTAAACTCTTCACAAAAATCATGGTCATTATCATATAATTCTTTGATTTGTTCAAAACCAAGTAATTTTGTGTCAAGAGTATTTAACAACACATACCTTCTTGAGAGAGCGTCGGCAACGACATTCTCCTTACCTTGCTTATACCGAATGACATACAGGAATGTCTCGATCAACTTGTGTTGGCCTTTCAAATATTTCAATGATTCATGATCCGTGAGAATTACAAATTCCTTAGGCCACAGGTAATGTTGCCAAGTCTCCAATGATCGAACTAAGGCATATAACTCCTTGTCATAGGTAGGATAGTTCAAAGTTGCTCCACTCAATTTTTCACTGAAATATGCCACTGGTTTTCCTTATTGCATCAATACAGCTCCAATGCCTAAACCTGAAGCATCACATTCAATTTCAAAGGTTTTAGTGAAATTAGGCAGTACAAGTAATGAAGCGTTAGTTAATTTTTCTTTAATCAAATTAAACGCCTTTTCCTGTGCATCACCCCACTTGAATCCTACACTCTTTTTGATTACTTCGGTGAGTGGTGCTGTGATTTCGCTGAAGTTTCTTACAAACCGTCTATAGAAACTTGCGAGTCCATGAAAGCTACGAACTTGACTGACATTCGTAGGAGTTGGCCATTCTCGGATTGCTCGTATCTTCTCATCGTCAACCTGTACTCCCTGTATACTGACAACAAAACCAAGAAACACAACTCGATCCGTACCAAATGTGCATTTGTCCATATTAGCATACAATTTTTCTTTTCGAAGCACATCTAGGACAGATTTTATATGCAATGCATGCTCAACTAAATCCTTGCTGTAGATCAAGATATCATCAAAGTAGACAACTACAAATTTCCCAATGAAGGGACGCAAAACATGATTCATTAATCTCATAAACGTGCTAGGAGCATTAGTTAAACCAAAAGGTAAGACTAACCACTCATATAACCCATATTTTGTTTTAAAAGCGGTTTTCCATTCATCCCCCTCATGCATTCTAATCTGATGATAACCACTCTTCAAATCAATTTTAGAAAATACACAAGATCCATGCAATTCATCTAACATATCATCTAACCTAGGAATGGGATGTCGATATTTTACCGTGATGTTATTTACCGCTCGACAATTAATGCACATACGCCACTTCCCATCCTTTTTAGGCACTAAAATAACGGGAACCGCACATGGACTCATGCTTTCCCTTACGAACCCCTTGTCCATTAGCTCGTCAACTTGCCTTTGCAATTCTTTTGTTTTCTCGGGATTGCTTCGGTATGCCGGGCGGTTTGGAATGGTCGCGCCAGGGACAAAGTCAATTTGATGCTCAATTCCCCGAATTGGTGGTAATCCCTGTGGAAGTTCCTCAGAAAATACATCCTGATAATCCTGTCAAAGAGCAGAAAAAACACTAGGCAAGGAAGAATTATTAGCGTTAGTATTCAAAAGTGCCTCCCTATACCGAAGTACAATTATTGGCTTTTTAGAATCCAAAACTCGCCTTACATCACTCCTTTTTGCAAAAATATTTGTTTTTCTCTCTTCTCCTTTCTTTTTTTCTCTCTCTTTTATTTTCTTTTCATGATCTCTCTGTAAGTGTATTTGATCCTCATGCACCTGTTTTGGTGACATAGGACACAAGGTAACTTTTCTTTGATTGTGAACAAAAGAGTACTCATTAGTAAAATCGTCGTGTTTTACTCGCCGATCGAACTGCCAAGGTTTCCCAAGTAGTAAATGACCTGCCTGCATAGGAACTACATCACAAAGGATCTCATCAACATACTTCCCAATTGTAAACGGCACTGATACTTGCTTGGTAACTTTGGTGTCGCTGCTGTCATTGAGCCACTGCAATCGGTATGGGTGAGGATGTTTGGATGTTGTAAGTCCCAATTTCTCCACCATTGTGATGCTTGCCAATTTGTACAGCTCCCACCATCAATTACAACACAACAGATCTTACCATTTACCATGCATCTAGTATGAAATAGATTCTCTCTTTGCTCGCTGCTTTCTTCCTTTACTTGTGTACTAAGCATTCTCCGTGTAACCAACACTTCGCCATGCATAGCAACTTCTCTATCTTCCTCCAATGGTGGCATAGAGTCATTGTCACTATCTTCTTCCTCGGTCTCTAAATCCCCATTATCAAGCAATAACATAGTTCTTTGATTTGGGCATTGATTTGCAATATGTCCCCTTCCTTGACATTTAAAGCATACAATATCTCGATTATGACTAGTAGAAGGTGGATTAATTTTATCTTGCAATCCCTGAGTAGTCGCTCCTTACTTGATTTCTGTCTTTGGTTTGAAAACAGTTGGGTTTTCTTCGCTTTTCACATTATTGGGTTTCCATGATGGTCCTGTGGTAAGATTTGTTCGCTGGCCACTTCTCCTCTTAAGTTGTTTCTCTATTTTGATAGCCATGTGCACCATATCTTCCAACATCACATAGTGTTGACGCTCCACCAAATCTGCAATTTCCCAATTTAACCCTGCTGAAAATCGGGCCATGGTTGCTTCATTATCCTCGTCGATGTCAGCCCTAGACATTAACATTTCCATTTCCTTGAAGTAGTCCTCCACACTCTTACTTTCCTGTTTCAAGTTTTGTAAGTTTCGAAATAGATCTCGGTAGTAGTGGCTTGGTACAAACCTCTTTTTCATTACCGCTTTCATTTCTGCCCAAGTCTCTATTGGACGTTCTCTGCACCTTCTTCGGCTGGTCAGCAATTGATCCCACCAAGTAACTGCATAATCTGAAAATTCTGTGGCTGCAATTCTAACTTTCTTGAGATCCGAGTAATTATGACAATCAAATAACCACTCCATTTTCTTCTCCCACTCTAGGTATGCCTCGGGATCACTCTTGCCTTGGAATGGGGGAATTTTCATTTTGATGCTATCGAGGTTGTTGTCCTCTCGATTTCGGCCGCTTTTATCCCTTGCAAAATGTCTCCTAGGGATAAGGCCAGTTTCTCGATCCTCTTCCTCGCTAAACCTTTCATCATAGTAATTTGTCTCCTCTAGTCTAGCTTCCTTTTGTTGAGCTTTTCCTTTCGGACGCCCACCTGGAAGGATTTGAGTTTGTTCCCCTCGAGTGTCACTCAACTGATCAATACGATCATGTACCTGCTCCATAGCCATTCCTAACTGTCGGGAAAATTCTTTCATCATTGCCTCCATCATGAGTTTTGGGTTAAAATTTGATGTAGAAGGTTCATTTTCAATTGTCTTATCTCTTGTGTTAGACATATTTTCTGCAAAATAAAGGTTAGTAGAAAACAAGATCCTCACCACTCCCTTACGTGTTTCGCTCAAACAATGTATTACAGAAATATGAAATGCTCGTGTATCACACAAATGGCTTTTACCCTCTAGTAATCTCACTACTCTTGCCTTTTTCCGCTCGTAGTTCTCTCTAATAGGTTCTTTTTGAATTCACACAAATATTACCTCAATTTTCCAATTACAATCCAATAAGAACTTATCAAGATACAATATAGAAAGTATGACTCTCGAAATACCAACAAGAGTTCACAATCGTCAAATATAATTATTTGCAAATGAAATCCCAATAATAGCAATCAACAATAATAATTTTCTGCAATATATTTTTTTTGCAGTTTTTTTTGACTATGATCCAACAATAAAAGTAAAGATAAGTAACTTGATAGGAAACTTAGCTTTGATACCAAATGATAGACTCCACGGCACGCTTGCGTGAGGTGGTCGTCGCCCGGATCGTTTCTAACAAGTTGATAGGATGGATGGCTTGCAACACCTTAACCCCTAGCCTATATGTAGACGGTAATCTTGGTATAATTGCTTGCAAATGAATTATGCGTAGGATGAACACCAACGACACCTCGACCCCTCGCTTATGTTTGAAGCGGTAATCTTGGTACAATCGACAATTGATGCGGTAGAAGACGCCACACACAACTATGATTGGTTGTATGATAAGTCGAATATGAATTTCAAAGAAGACTAAGGAATACTTAGGAATTCTCAAGAACCACAAGAAGAGAACAATCTCACAATAATGATGATAATCTGAATATTGATGTCCAATGATGTTTACAATAGTACCTATTTATACTAGGCTTAGAAACAAACTAGAAGCTTCTAGAAACACACACTTGTTGAAATACAAGCACATAAATGTTGAAATATAGCATTACATAAAACATGTAGTTGAAACTAAATACTGATTTCATGTTTTGGGTGAAAGAAGGTTCGAAAATCAAGCGAGATGTAGAAAGAATTTGTGATAGATGCATTACTTGTCGTCAAGCTAAGTCTCGTGTTCAATCGCATGGATTGTATACACCATTGCCTATATCTAGTGGATCTTGGATTGATTTATCTATGGATTTTGTGTTGGGTTTACCTAGATCTAAGCGTGGTCATGATTATGTATTTTGTGGTCGTGGATAGGTTTTCAAAGATGGCGCATTTTATTCCATATCACAAGACTGATGATGCATCCCATGTTGCTAATTTATTCTTTAAAGAAATTGTGCGTTTGCATGGCATGCCTAAAACGATTGTTTCTGATAGAGATACTAAGTTCTTGAGTTATTTTTGGAAGACGTTGTGGTGTAAATTGGGCACTAAACTGCTATTTTCAACTACTTGTCACCCACAAACTGATGGCCAAATTGAATTAGTAAATAGGACTTTATCGGCTTTGTTACGTGCTATCATTAAAAAGAATATTAAGCATTGGGAGGAGTCTTTACCACATGTTGAGTTTGCATATAATAGATCTGTCCATTCTGCTACTAAGTTCTCACCTTTTGAGATTGTATATGGTTTGAATCCTTTGGCACCGTTGGATTTATCACCATTACCTGTTTCTGAATTTACTAACATGGATGGAAAGAAAAAGGCTGAATTTGTTAAGCAGATACATGAGAAAGCGAGGCTAGACATTGAAAGGAGGACGGAGCAATATGCCAAACAAGCCAACAAGGGTCGACGTCGAGTTGTCTTTAAAGCAGGAGATTAGGTATGGTTACACATGCGAAAAGATAGATTCCCGGCTCAAAGACGCTCAAAGCTGCTTCGAAGAGGAGATGGGTTGTTTCAAGTTCTTGAGCGCATTAACGACAATGCCTACAAATTAGATTTACCTGGTGAGTATAATGTTAATGCCACATTCAATGTTACTGATCTAAGTCTGTTTGATGTAGGCGACGATTTGAGGTTAAATCCTTCTCAAGAGGAGGGGAATGGTGAGGACATCCCTAACTCGGGAGTGATTGACACCCCCATAATACATCAGATTCGGTTCGCTTCCCGGTTGGACCCGTAACAAGAGCTCGGGCTAAACGCTTCAAGGAACGAGGTTGGAATAACTTCAAAACCGAGTATGACAGATTCCAAGTTCGTGAATGTGTTACAAATGGATGAGCCAATTTAGGAGCTAAACTCCAAGCCAATTGCTGGATATTCTACATCAGCCAATTTAGAAGCTAAATTCCAAACCAATTGTGTTACAAATGGATGAGCCAATTTAGGAGCTAAACTCCAAGCCAATTGTTGAATATTCTGCATCAGCCAAATCAGAAGCTAAATTCCAAGCCAATTGTGTTATAAAAGGATGAGCCAATTAACCACAACAAGTGACGCAGTGGTGCAAGCTGCCCTGGGAACGAATCGTAAACCCGGACGACTCAGGATCGGCTCCCACTAGCAACACTTGGAGGGGCACTAATAATGCTCCGCTGTGGCCATGGGGACGCGGGTGCAAACCCGTATGAAAAGGCTGACCCGGGTTCGGCGGGATTAGTCCGGATGCGTCCGGGAAACCCACAGTTAACAAAAAAAAAGAAAAAAGGATGAGCCAATTTAGAAGCTAAATTCCAAGCCATTTGCTGAATATTCTGCATCACATTTTTGGCATGGGATTCCCTCATGTTTCAGCACTTTCTTTTTATTCAGCATTTTCCAACAGATTTTTATGTTACCTTGTAATAAAATTAATCCTAGATGGGATTTAACTCTAAGTTAATTGCTATTTCCTTGTTCAGATTTAGGGTTTCATAGCCACCACCCTAGCTTCCATATATAAGTCTTATGATTGTAATGGAGACCAGCAACATTCATATTTTCAGATTTTATCAAACTCTTTGAGTTATTCTCTACTATTGATTCTTTGAAGGATTCCTAAGTATTTCCTTAGTTTTCTTTGAGAATTTAACTTGACTTATCATACAACATTCCATAGTTGTGTGTGGAGTCCTCTACCACATCAAGCGTCGATTGTACCAAGATTACCGCTTACATATAAGCGAAGGGGTCAAGGTGTCGTTGGTGTTCATTTAACACAGATTTCCAAACGTGAGCAATTATACCAAGATTACCGTCTTCATATAGGCGAGGGGTTGAGGTGTTGCAAGCAATCAACCATCCAATTTTTGCTAGAAAACGATTTGGGCGACGATCACCTCACGCAAGCGTGTCGTGGAGTCTATCACATCTCCACTCTTAGTTGCTTTTCTAAGGTTTGCTTTGCCAATAATGGTTCTCCGGTCCTTCCTTCTCCTTTATTACCTAATGATGGTATACCTGGATCTGTTGCTCTCGAAGATACCGTTATGGTCTGTTCTGACTGTTCGGACGATTCTGATGATGGCAACCCTATTCAGAACGTTCATAGCCCTAAGGATAACTCCAATATTCATGATTTTTTAAAGCTACACAAATTGAGGTTGCTGTTGAGCGTAAATGAAATCTTAAGCTAATGGATTGTCTTGCTGCTCATGGTATCTCAATTAAGGATATCAATGTTTATGTTCAATTGGGATCTATTGCTCGGCTGAAGTCTGCTCACCAACTATTTGAAAAAATTCCCCAAAGAAAGGAAGTTTCTTTAAACTCCCCAAATGCTCATTTTGTTGTCTCTGCCTCTGAAATGGGTATTGCTAAGGTTAAGGCTTCCTCTGGGACGGTTCTTTCTCCTGATGGTCCTTTGTTTGGTCATGGTTTTAAAAAGGACATTTTCCCCCCACCCTCCTCCCCTCCTTCTGACCTGGCTAAGTCTGTTAAGGGGGCTCCGCCTTCCTGGAGTGCTATTGTTGTAGGGGGTAAATCTCATTCTTCATGCAAGCTTTCCTATCACCCACCCACTATCATTGATGGTGAAGTTTTTATTAAACCTTCAGCTGATATTCTTAAGAAGGGTAGTAGTTTGTGGTCCTCTAGCCTAGTTGGTTGTCTCCATAACTTTCGTCTGCCTTTTTGATGAGATCCTGACCAGGCTCGCATCAAGCAATCAAGAGTCAACTCATGTTCCGGGTGTAGAACAAATGATCGTGAGTGATTGGGCTGAAAACTACTCCAGAATACTTAATTTGAGGCTCAATTCAAGTGAATCGCGAGTAGAGGATAAATTCTATGATTTGGGATTACTAGACACAATATATTTAGTGAGACCAAATCAACGCAAGTCGATTCATCATGCATTGCGCGGAATGAAAGAAAGAGATTCAAGCTTCGTGGCAAAGTATTCATCATTGGATATGATTCTAAGTTCATTCATTATGTTCATCCAAAGATTCAAGTTCAATGTAGGGAACGAAAGAGGAGGAAAGAATCACGTTTGGGACGTAAAAGGGCAAAATGGTCAAATCTGCCAGAGCAGCGCACCCCGCGCCAGTTTTGTACTAGCAACAGCGCGCCCCGCTCCAAGGAGGTTTGAGGGTTCTGCAGGTGTAGCGCGCCCCGCGCCGCGGCCAGGCCAATTTCAGCGTGCCTCGCGCCAGGGCGTCAGAAAGTTTAGTGCGTTTTTCGAGGCAACGCGTTTTTTCAGTTTTTTCAAGATTTCTTTCCATATTTTTAGAGATTTTTCATATCTTTTAGATTTCTAATGTAATTAGGATATTTATTAGATATGATTTGATTTCCATATTAATTAGTTAGGTAGAATTTGATTTCCAATTGGATTTCTTTTCCTTTTAGGATTTAGGGTTTCTTTAGAGTTTATTCTATTAGTATAAATAGAATACATGGGTTGTGTAATTTGAGATCAGATTTATTCAATACAATTATTTGTGAGGTTTCTCATCTTTTGGTTCTTTAAGAATTCCTAGATTAATTTATTAGTTTTCTTGAGATTCAATTATCGACTTATCATACAACAAATCACAGTTGTGTGTGGCATTATTCTACTGCATTATTCAATCATACGGAGATTATCATTTGAATTAAACGAGGGTCAAAGTGTTGCTGGTGTTTCATCCTTCATACATTCAAATTGCTTGATCGACTATTCCAAGGTTTATCGTCTATATTCAGGCGAGGGATTAAGGATTCGAACGAGTTCCACCTTTATAACTTGCTGAAAACGATCCGGGCGACGACCACCTCACGCAAGCCTGCCGTGGAGTCTATCACTTTTAAAGTGGTTGAAGATACTACCGTTAAAATTTGGGGTAAGTATGGTCTGCAAAAGGTTTTCCTTCATGATAATAGATATTTCATTTTCAAATTTCTTGATGGGTTCGATAGAGACAATGTCTTAGCTTTAGGCCCTTGGTATATAGCCAACAAGCTTATTACCCTCTCGCCTTGGAGAGAAGGGATAGACCTTCAGCATGTTGCCTATACTAAAATTCCTATCTGGGTTAAATTCCACAATGTGCCTTTATCGTATTTGACTTATGAGGGGCTTAGTTACCTTGCTAGTGGGATTGGAGGACCTCTTTATGTGGATGAATTTACTAATAGAATGGAGCCTATGAACGTTTTTTTTGCTAATGTAGAGTTTCCCAACCTCAGTCGAACTATTCTCCCCAGCCCGATGCCAGTGCTTTTTTACTCTTAGCTTACGCACCGTGGCCCCATTTGCATTTATGCATTGACAATTGTTGCAAGTGCGATTTGATCCCAGGACGTCCGAGTCTACGGCTCATCCCGGGGCCTCATTTGAACCACTACGTCAACTGTTGGGGTTTAGCCTATGAATTTTGCCCGTGTTTGTATTGAGATTTGGGTTAACGCTGTGCTGCGTGATCACATCATGGTGTTTGTTTATGATGAAATTGTTGGGTGTGATAAACATGTTGAAATAAAGGCGGAGTATCAGAATAAGCCTGTCTCTTGCTCTTTGTGCAATGTTTTTGGCCAATCTATGCTTAAGTGTCCTAGAGCAAAGTCCAAGTGGGTTAAAAAGGTCCATGTCCCTGGTTTGGCACTTAATTCCTCCTCTGTCATTATTAACTCTCATGCTAATGATTCCCCTATTGCTCATGTTATGGCTAATTCCTCTGATGATACTACCAATGCTACATTTGCTATTACTGCTAATGTCCCATCCTCAAAGGTGGTTATGGAATATGGACTTGGTTCGGTTGCTCCTGCTAATGTCCCATCCACAAAGGTGGTTGTGGATCCTGTAAATCAGCCCCTTGATACTGCCTCTCCCCCCTCTTCTAGGGAGGAATGGACAACTGTGGACAGAGGAAAAGGTGTTCCCTTTAACGGACTATCTGCTAGACTCCCCTCCTGTAAATCTACTACCCCCATCTCAAACTCATTCATGTTGATATCTGATATATCTGATCCCCCTCTTTCAGGCTCTGCTATTACCACAATGCCTAAGCCTCTTGCTAAGCTGAAAATAATTGATGAAAATGAAGTTGACAGGGGGAAAGATGCCAGCTCCTCGTGCACCTATGACTCCCCACCACAAACTCAGTTTTGTTATTACCTGGCTCTTCTGAGGCGGTGTCGTTCTCTCCTTCTAGCACTGATGAAACTCCTTTGCCAAATCCCCTCGTGTCCAGACTCAAATTTATTGATGGAAAGGCGGGAAGGGAAATCAACTTAGCTGCTGGACCGGTTTTGAATCCTACCGTGCCTAAAAAGAAAACCAAAAACAGTGGGGGGGGCTAGTCCCCTTAAAAATCTCTCTTCTAATTAGTTTAATGATTAAGCTCCTATCTTATAATGTTAGAGGTTTCAATAGAAAGCCTAAGCAGGGCTATGTAAAGAAACTTATCGCTGATCACCATATTTCCTTTGTTGGGCTTATTGAAACTAGAGTGAAGAAACTGTTGCAGTTGTCGCAGTGGTTTAAATGAGGCCCCGGGGCGAACCGTAAACTCGGACGTCCTGGGATCGAATCCCACTAGTAAGAATTGTTAAGCCTGCAAAGGCAACACGGCCACGGGTCGTACATTTCTAGGTGAAGCCATGTCTTAGGCGGAGCCTGTACGCAAAGCCTGGCTCGGGGTGGGGAGACTTAGTTCGACTACGGTTGGGAAACTCCACATTATCAAAAAAAAAAAATTCTAGAGTGAAGGAGCATAAAGGCCCAAAAATCTCAAGAGCAATATGCAAAAACTAGAGCTGGGTTTTCAACTATGACTGCCACTATAACGGTAGAATTTGGGTTGGTTGGGATCCTGCTATTTGGAATGTTGATGTTTTGTTTGTAAGATCCCGACTTTATGAAATAAAAGTTTATTATTTTCTTTATGATTATTCTTCTAAATAGTAAAGTGCTTAATTATTATAAATGATAGTTAAGGGTGTTATATGCAAATTATCTGATAAACAGTGCATGTCGGGGAATATTCTTTTTGTCGGAGAATATTATATTCGGTATCGTACCACGACGCCGAAATGGCAATATTGTCAACGCTAGTGGGCCCCATTGTCGGATACTGAAAACGACAGTATTTGTCAACAGTATTATCACCTGCAACTGTTGAAATACCCGGTAATAAAAAGAACAGTAAAACGCGTTAGTCCACAGTAGTACGCGGTATTTCACAAGCACACGGTGTTGCACAGTATTTTATATTATTGATTCAATAATTGATAAAGTAACTATTGCACAATATTTTGATTCAATAATTGTTACAGTAGCATCTGCATAATACTTTTTCATTATTTTGTCAGGACATTGTAACTCATATTATTTGATATGATATTTAGCATTATTGGCAATGTCTAGAAATTCTGTCAAGGAAAAAGGTTATTTAATTGCGCGCTGTTTATACGGAAGGCCCCCTTTTTCCTGGGAATGATCTGGTTATCAATATTATAAGTCTATAATATTAACGGTAAATAATTGTTAAAAGTCTAAAATAGTGTTGATTAAAAATACGTGAAGCGTTTGTTGTAAGTTAACTTATTTTTCTGTGGGACCCACACTTTATTCCGTGAGACCCATAACTATTTGATCGGTGGGACCCACAAATTATTTTCGTAGAATAATTTCTTCAGATTTTTTTTTCGTGGGACCCACATGTCATTCAATAGTAATTACCGCCTGTAAATAGTTAATTCAGTTTTTATTTTACCTTAAGGTTAAAAACCTAAGTGAAAGCATATTCTAAGAATATACTATGGCATAAAGTATATTAAAAGAATATGTCAAGGGTATAAGAGTAATAAACCAAGAAAATTTAGAGAAAAGACTATAATGCCCTCACCTTGATTTTCCTATAAATAGGGAGGGTTTGCTTAAGAAATTTTCACACCTTCATTGCTTATGCTTCCTCTCTCTCTCTAAATTTCCTAAGTTCTCTTAGTGTGCTAGGCTATTGTGAGTATTTGTGAGAATACTAGTATTATCCGAAGTTAGTAAATTTCATAGAAAGTAATATCTAGTCACTTGTTAACTAAGGTAGGGAATATCATTTCTTTCATACTCATATATAATATCATTTGCTTTCATGTTCGTAAGTGATATTATACTCATAAAGGTTGTTATTCATTCTGTATTAATTTATGGGGATAACCTGTCCGTGCGGTATGACGCATGCCTGGTGAATATCCTTTTGTATTCATTCCTTATTATTCTGTGGGAATAACCTGTATGTACGAGTGTCGTACCTGGTGAATACCCTTTTGTATTCGTTCCTTATTACTCTGTGGGAATAACCTGTATGTACGAGTGTCGTACCTGGTGAATAACCCTTTGTATTCTTTCCTTATTAATCTGTGGATATAACCTGTCCGTGCGGATTGACGCATGCCTGGTGAATAACCCTTTGTATTCATTACTTATTAATCTGTTGTGGAAATAATCTGTCTGCGCGGATTATCGCATGACGGGTGAAAATCCATTTACAGTTTCATATATTCTGTTATACTCGTATAGCGTATCATTTCTTTTGTACTCTTTAAGGGATATCTTTTTCTTTCACATTTCTCCATTTATGATAAGAAATCCTTGTTTGTTTCTAAAACCTTATTTTTAAATGGAGAAAATCCTTGAAAATTAGTAGAATATCCTTAATAGTTTGTGATTCATCTAATATCTTTTCACTTGAATCTTTCTATTTCATGTTATACGTTATAGTTGAAGCATGAAATAATTTCTTGAATATCATTCTTGAATTTGACTCCACAATTTGGTCATCGTGTTGGCAATTTGGTCAATCTTTGATACTGATTAAATTATAAAGCTTTTTTTATCCTTAATCTCACTGTATCATTGTCATCATCCTCATCCTCATACTTAAATTGTGGTGATAGTTCTCTTTGGCCCGTAGTGCAAAGATGAACTGGCGTGACATGATTTTGACCAAACTGTGTATTGGTATAATCATGACTTTTGGTGTTACAAACAAAGGCGTATGGTGAAAGTTCTCTTTGGCCCGTAGTGCAAAGATGAACTAGCATTTGGCATGATCATGACCGGTGATGTTACAAATAAATATCTTTGGCACATAGTGCAAAGAGAGGTTGTTGAATATAAACTGTTGATTTGGATGTTTGTAAATAGGGATTGTTGATTGGTGTTACTGGGATAAAATATTGGTGATGATCCTTTAACTTATAGAAGATGGTAGATATTATAATCTACTTGACTCTTCTAATGGATTGTTCGTTCCGCTGCAGTTGTTGTTGTTGAACAATTATAATATCTTTTAATCTCTAATTTATTATTGTTGAAGACTAAAGATAATTTTTATTCTTCATTATCTTAGTCATGATATTTCTTACTGGGCTATTTGTGCTCACCCTTTTCCTTTTTGTTCCATTGTTCTCCTCAGGAAAAGAGAGTGTAGCGGGGACTAGCCGAGGAATGGAGTGATGGTCCGAGATAATAGAAGTATCTCAATACACTATTATTAGTGTCAATAAATGTATTGAGAATTTAAGATGTATTTGTATTGTGTTGTCGTATTTTGCACAACACTTATTAGTTGTAAATGGAAAAATTCGTATTTGTATTTTGTGAAATGTTATTGGTGACTCAAAATGGGTTGTGTGGACCTATTTTGGGGGCATCACATTGTTCACCTCTTCTCAACTCATTCACTGTAAGCTTAACCAATTTGGTAGCAATTTTTGCTTTAACATTTCCATTATCTGTGGGCTCAATACTGATATTGAGAGGAGAATCTTGTGGAAGGACCTCTCAAACTGCTCTTTTTCTTCTTCCTGTTGGGGCTTATTGGGTGATTTCAATGAAATTAGTAATTTATCTAAAACAAGCCAAGATGATATAACTTGGGACAGTGGTATGCAAGCTTTTAGGGACTGCATAGAATCCCTTGGGGTTGATGATATTAGGGGTATTGGACCCCTTTTTACTGGGAGGAACAGTCAGTTTGTTAACCCTATCCGTAAGAAGCTGGATAGAGCATTAGGGAATTCTGCTTGGTTCTCTTCTATGCCAAATGCTTTGGCTTCTTTTGAGTTGAGGGGGGTTTCTGATCACTCGCCCATCATCCTTAATACTGGGTTACCTTTTGACAAAATTAGGAAACCGTTCCAATTCTTTAACTTCATGTTGGAACTAGATGGCTTCAAAGACTGTGTCCAATTGACTTGGAACACTCCTCTGTATAGGAATCCTCTTTTTATCCTATCTGAAAAGCTAAAGCTGACTAAAAAGGCCCTCATCTCCCTCAACAAATCTGTGGGAAATCTCACAACCTCTGCCCATGCTGCTAAACGGGAGCTTCATCACATTCAAAATCTTCTGCATTCTTCTCCAAATGACCCTCTTTTGTTGGAGAAGGAAAATGCCGCTTCTCGTAGCATTTGGAAAACCCTTGTTTTGGAAGAAAAATTGATGCAACAAAAATCTCGTGCCACTTGGCTTGCTACCGGAGACAAAAATACCAAGTTTTTTTCCAATGTTACTAAAAGCAGATGGAGCATTTTAGCCTCTGGTTTGATCCTTGGCTGAATGGCCAGCCTCTATCTCCGAATGCTTACCTGATGTCTAACTCGGGGAAAAACTGCTCTTCTATCTAGCATTATATCCCACTCAAATTGGGTGTTACCCTAGAGTAACCATCACGATGTTGTTCACTTTCGTAGCCTTTTCACCTCTGCTCCATCTCCATCTATAACTGATGACTCTATCACTTGGGATTCTGTTGATATCCGACTCCTAAAAGCTAACAAAATTTGGGATTCCATCCGTCACCATGGTAGTGTTGTCTCTTGGGCAAATATCCTATGACACAAGCATTATGTTCCTCGATACTCTTTCTTTCTTTGGCTTGCATTTCACAAAAGATTCCCTACTAATGATGCTTTCATGTCTTACTCTAGCTATTCTTCGATGAGGTGTCTCTTGTGTAATTCTGCCAATGAAACTTTTAACCACCTCTTTTTTAACTGTCCTTATTCTAGTGGTGTGATTTCTAATGTCCTGGCGGTTGGAAACTAGACCAATATTCCAACTGACTGGGATAATTTGATAGATTATATTCAGCAGTTCCAAGGGAGGAAAATGCATTCTAAAATTTTGAGACTCATTCTCGCCACCTCCTTGTATAAAATTTGGGGATCTCGGAACTCTATGATCCATAATGGGTCTATGTTACCCCCACATGCCTTGACTAAGGAAATCATCAACTTGATTGGCTCTCAAGTTCTTCGAAGTTTCAACAGGCTGTTCAAAAATGTCATACATATCATAACTGGTTGTAATTGGTTGTATTTGGTTGCTTTTATGCTTTGATTCTATTTCCTTTGTTGAATAGTTTCTTTATGTGTTCGGATGAGGACATCCTTAGTTTAGAAACCCATGACAAAGCCCGAGAAGACCCGTTGCATTTGCCACTTAGACCCATTACGAGAGCTCAAGCTAAACGCTTCAAAGAAGGACTTAACGAGATGATTCACGAACTATGGAATGAGTTTGAATCAAGTATAGAGGTTGTGGAGGTGGGGTCCAAGCATATGAAACCCATGAACATGTTGCAAATGGACGTATCGAACAAAATAACAAAAGAAATCATTTCGGTAGAAAATCCAGTACCTCGCCCCGGCGAACAAACATAGGCCATTTCCACTGCCCCGGCGAAGAGCTCGACCCGGCGAGAATATCCAAGCCAAATACTTCGCCCCGGCGAAGAGCTCGCCGCGACAAAGAAAAGTCAGTTCATTTGGTTTGCCCCGGCGAGAACCCCCTGTATCCAAGTTGTCAATTTTTGACTTTTCTTGGATTTCGAGATTCTTTCACCTAAAACAGGGAATTAGCATTTAATTCTGTTTCATGATTTCTGTAAAAGTGTTTCAACAATTGGTGCTTGTGTTTCAACAATTGTGTGCTTCTAGATTGTTTCCAAGCTTAGTATAAATAGGCTGGATGTTGTAATGGTTTGAACCAATTAATTTTCAGATCATCAATATTATTGTGAGTTTGTTTCTCTTCTTGTGGTTCTTTGAGAATTCCTAAGTGTTCCTTAGTTCTTCTTTGAGATTCATAATTGACTTATCATACAACCAATCATAGTTGTGTGAGTCCAATCATCATGTTGTTATTGAATTTCGGCAGTCTTTTGATTTCTCAACTTTGTGCAATCCAGCCACCCAGGACTCTATTTCATGGGAATCTACCAACATAAATGAGATCTCTGTGGCCACAATCTGGGGCACCATCAAACGGCGTGGGCCTTCTATAGACTGGTCCAAGACTGTGTGGCATAAAAGTTTAGCCCCAAGGTTCTCCTTCCTGTTATGGTTGGTTTATCATAAAGGGCTGCGAACGAAAGATCGTCTTATTAGTTATGGCATTACCATGGACCCCACCTGCTCCTTATGCAACGTAGCTTCAGAATCATTTGATCATCTGTTCTACCATTGCCCTTTCTCTTTCAGAATCCTTATCTCTGTTTTAAGAGTCTGCGGTTGGAGAGGCTTTAGTCGCTGCTGGTCTGACATTTCCAGATTTCTCAGGTCCAATCCGTGTAGTAAAGTTCGTCACCACCTCCTTCATCTTGGCTTAGCTGTTGTAGTCTATAATATTTAGCAAGAGCGTAATGCTAGGTTGCATGACAATGTTGCTCTTCCAGTCGGGACCATTGTTTATAACTCGTTGAATTTGCTTAAGTGTAGGCTACACTCTAATTCTGTCTTTTACCGTGCTAGAGCTAATTTCAGTCACCTTATTTTATAAGTTGCTTTCTGTTATGCCGATTTTAAACTATTGGTGCCCCTGTGGTCGCTGGTTAATTTGCTGGTTCTTTGCTTTTTATTTGGGGACTCACAGTTGGGTTGGGCCCCCTTTTGAATTGCTTTGGTCCCTTTCCACTGTGATGATGGACTGCTTTTCCGAATGTTGTCATTGTGCCATTGGTGATTCATGTTTATGCTTAGTGCGGCTTAAATGTGCTTCTTGGGTCTATTCATAGTGTGGGCTGTTAACTGAATATGCGGGTCTGTAGTGTATCCGTCTAAGGGAATCTTGGCTGTTGTGCTTCTGCGGAATTGTTGTGGGTCCACTTCTACTAATGTTCATTCCTTATTGTAGGGGTTTAAGCCTTAGACATGTACTGCATTGTATTTTGATTTTTTCTTGTAATTTGCTGATTGTCATTATTTTTTCGTCTGATATACCTATGCCATCATAGGGCATGTCCTATGATGGTCATGGTATATTTGGTTGGGGTTTACCCATGCTCTGTACTGTTTATTTATTTATACAAATTAAATTTAGCAACAAAAAAAAATCAGAGTTGTGTGTGGCGTCTTCTACCACATTAATCGTCGATTGTACCGAGGTTACCGCTTCAATATAATCGAGGGGTCGAGGTGTCGTTGGTGTTCACCCTACGCAGATTTCCTAAGCAAGCAATTGCACCAAGATTACCGTCTACATATAGGCGAGGGGTTAAGGTGTAGAGAGAGGGCTCCAAGTAGGGTAGAGAGAGAAGCTCCTCCTTCTCTCTAGGAAACCCCCTTCCTTCCCCACCATCCCTTTCATTTCTGCCCTATCACTTCTTCACCGCCCATCTCAATCCCCTCCTTGCGGCCCACCCATCCTCCCCTTCCCTCTTTCTGTTCATAAACTTGGCTCTGTTTGGAGACCAACCGGCAGCTCCAAGCGTGAGCTCTCTCGAACACTCCTTGCTGGCCTTTTTGTTCAGTCCGGTGAGAGAGGCTTAGGGATTCTTTCACTGCTTAGTTAGTAGAGGAGTCTATGCTCGGTTCCTGGTCTTGGGAGGGTGTATCTGATCTGGTTGGTGCTTTAGGTTGTAATGGGTTATGTCGTAGTGTGTTTTGGGGTTGTGGTGGTGATTGGTTCGGTGTCGGTGTTCTCTCTCCTTCCTCTATCTCAGCCACCATCCTTCATATCTGACCCACCCTTTTCCTCTCTTCATCCTCCACTTCGGCCCACCAAATCTTCCTTCTCCTTTTGGCACCGATTCTTGCTTGAGTTCTGTTCGTAGTCCTTCCGACGGCTGCTAATATGGGCTAGCTCGAAAATCTGGTTTTCGATCTATATTTACCAAGTCCGTGGGTGGCTAGATCGTGGGTGCTTACTGTGAGATTAGTAGGGGAGTGTATTGTGTGCTGGATTATGGAAGTTTGATCTGTTGTGGAGGTCTGCTTGGGGCATGGGGATAGGGTTAATGGATCTTGATGTATTGTGATGGAGGTCTGCTTGGGGCATGGGGATAGGGTTAATGGATCTGGGTTTATGCGTGCTTTCTGCTCATCTGTCCATAAATTCGATATGTGTGTCTGGTGGTTTGTGCTCCTCTTTTGGAATGCTGGGCTGCTGATTTTTGTTTTTACAATATGTCTATCCTGTTCTTATTGTTAATTTCATTTGTTAGATTGTATTTGTTGATTTCCCTGTCTGTTTCGTTTTCAATCTAAGCTAGTTTGTGCCTATTGTTTTTCTTCAACTTTGATTAGATTGATTGTGTTGCCATGTTTTGCTTCGATCGATTTGGGGCAAACTAGGTCTCCCTGCTAGCGTCATTTTTTAATTCCAGTCACAGTAGGCGTTTTTTCGTTCTATAGTATTGTGGGATTTTTCTTGACTGCTGTTGTGGGTTTGCCGGAGGATGTCTTGTTCCGGTTGGATTTTGGGTGTCCTCTCATTCTTGTCATCAGTCCTTGCTGGTACCGATTTGAGATAATACTTCATTTTCATTCTTGCTATTTTGGCTCAGATGTGATTGTGTTGGCTGGTTTGGACTTCCCTATGGTTTATTGCTTCTGATGGATTTGTTTCATCACCTGTTTGGGAGTCTACGCCGGAGTTTGGCCAGATGCTATGGTGTCTTGTGGGTTCGCCGGTGTCTTGCCGGTAGTCTGCTGACGTTCTCTGTCCGGTTGGGAAATGTGTTTGTGGGATAAGCTGATATTGAATTATTACTCTGGGACCCACGGTTGTTCATTTTTCAATTTCCAAATGCTGAATGTATTTTTGCTCATTGTGTGGTGGGCCAGTGTGCTCACATGCGAGCTGCTCGTTATGCTTTTCAGCTACCTGATTTCTTGCGATATTGCTGTAGTGGCTGGTGGGCCAGCATTTTGTTGCTCGTTTTTGTTTTTCTTTGGCTGGTGCAGTCACGGATTTGCTGCAGCTACTATGGGCTGCTATTTTCTTCGGGAGTCGGGCCGAATTTCCTCGACTCTGCTGCCCCTTTCCCGCTGCTTTGTTGCTTTTCTCCCACACTGTCTTGGTCCATGTGCGTCTGACTTTGTGGGTTTAAATTTGCCGATTTGGAGACATGTGGGGCCCTTTAATTTGAATGTTGGAGATATCTCTCTAGCTGATGCTTTCCACTGTGTTGCTCCGTGTGCTACCTTGCATGGCCCACCTGTTTTAATTCAACATGTTTCGGATGAGCTATGTTTTAAGGTTGCTGGTCATTTGTTTTCTTCCTTATGCTGCAACCGATTTGGACGACTATTTAATGTTTATCTTGTGGTCCGTTCTTTGTTGTAGCATATTAACAAGCGGGCTTCGTACGTAGTATTATTTGGTGTGACTATTAGCCTTTTCAGGACGTTACAACGAATTCTCTACTTATGATCCTACTTTGTTGTTGCTTAATTTCATTATCTAATTTAGATAGTGTTTTTTTAGTTGGTTTTCTTTGCCTAACCTCGGGTTGTGAGGAATATTTTAATTAGGTTAGGCATTGGTTTCCTAGTTTTTCTAGGTGTTTTAGCCCTCTCGGGACTCTGTCTATGTTCTGATCTTCATTGTAATATCCTTAGTTTTTTTGCATTTTTAATATACAAACAAATTTAGCAAAAAAAAAAAGCTATCCATCCTATCAACTTGTTGGAAACGATCCGGGCGACGACCACCTCACGCAAGCGTGCCGTGGAGTCTATCATTTGGTATCAAAGCTAAGTTTCCTAACAAGTTACTTATCTTTACTGTTGTTGTTGGGTTATAGTAGTTAAAAAAAAAGAGAGTAAAATTGCAGAAAATTATTATTGTTGTTGCTATTCTTGGGATTTCATTTGAAAAGTTATATTTGTCAATTGTGAACTATTGTTTGTATCCATATTCATAACAACTAGTGTATCTTGATAAGTTATTATTAGATTGAAATTAGAAAATTGAGGTAATATTTGTGTCAATTCAAAAAGAACCTATTTTTTTTTGCTAGATTTTGTTTGTATATAAATATGCAAAAAAACTAAAGATATTACAATAAAGTTCAGAACATAGTCCTCTTCTCCCGAGAGGGCTAAAACACCTAAAAAAGTCTAGGAAACCAATTGCCTAACCTAATAATATTATTCCTCACAACCCGAGGTTAGGCAAAGTAAAACTACTAAAATACATAACTAACAAGTTAGATAGATATAAGTAACAACAAAAGGACCACAAATCGAAATTCAGCAGCAAGAGGGACTCGAGTATCTGCAGAGGCAGCATGGAGTATAGTCTTGAACTGAAAATAAGACAAGTGGAACCGCGGCAGTTGGCGCAGTGGTTCAAATGAGGCCCCGGGGCGAACCGTAAACTCGGACGTCTTGGGATCGAATCCCACTTGCAATAATTGTTAGCGGCCACGGGTCGTACGTTTCAGGGCGAAGCCATGTCTTAGGAGGAGCCTGTACGCAAAGCCTGGGCCGGGGTGGGGAGACTTAGTTCGACTGCGGTTGGAAAACTCCACATTATCAAAAAAAATAAAAATAAGACAAGTGGGACCCGTTTGTCAACAAAGGAAGCCAATTGCCTAAGTTACATTATTCTTTACAACCCGAGGCTAGGTAAATGGAAATACGCTTAAGGGATCCACAATCAGTAGTAGTGAGCCCAACAGCAAAACAGCATAGCCCACGAGGCGGACCAGCATCAGCCCACGTGAGGCCCAAGATCAGCAATACCAAACCATGGCACAAAGCACCCAGAAGTGGACCCGAAAGAAAGCAACAAACAAGCCCAACAAAATCAACACTTAAAATTTGAATAGCTGTGGGGCCCCAATGTAGCAAAACACACTGCCCCAAACCGGACAGCAATTGTGAGTGGGAAACATCCGTGGGCCCCATGAGCAGACATCCATCACAGCAGTCACTCAACAGCAAAACCCACTGGCAACGAGTCTGCCAAACACCATAGATTTCGGCGAACCACCAGCCTAGATTCCCAAAAAATCGGTGTATAACACCATAGATCAAATCATCAGGAGAGCCCAAACCAGCCAACCCAGTCAAATCCAAGCCAAGAAATTGACAAAGCTTAGAATGAAAGAAATCAGAAAGAAACATCCCAAATCGGTACCGGAAGAGATCAGTCCATAAATTGCATCCGTCCCAAACTTCCGGCAAGGATAAACAAACCCAATCGGAGACATGAACAAAGAAACATAAGCCCCAATCGAGAGAAACTTAGATCAACCGGACCAAGTCAAATGACCATAACCTAGAATCCAAACCACCAGAGCAAAGAACCCAAAACTAAACCACAACATTTGGCGCAGTGGTGCAAGCCGCCCTGGGAAAGAACCGTAAACCCGGACGACTCAGGATCGACTCCCACTAGCAACATTTGGAAGGCACTAAAAATGCTCTACTGTGACCACGGTACCCCCAACGCAAGTTGGGTAGCAACCCGCTCTGGTATCAGGCCGGGGAGATTAGTCGACCCGCGGGTCGAAAACTCCACATTAACAAAAAAAAAACCGAAAACCAGATAAGAGCATTTTAAATCAAATCCAGATTCCGGCGACCAAAGGCCATGCCAACACAATCAAATCCAAGCAAAGGAAACAAGCTTAGATTAAAAAGAACCCAAAATGACAGTAACCAAATCGGTACCATCAAGACAGTAAATCAAGGATCCCAAATCTGAACATTAAGTAATAAACAATACATGAAATCCAAGATCGAAAACACACGGAATAAAAGTAAGACAAAGAAAAATCCATCCGCGAAGACAACGGACAACCAGAACAAAAGACCAAAGAACCCAGATTCCGGCGAGAACCCACCAGAAACAGAGGACCCAATGAACCCAGATTCCAGCATCCCAAAACACATCATCAGTCGCTGACCCAAAACCATAGATTCAGGCCAGAACTAAAATGAATCAACCGAAGAAAAACCCCCACAATACATGGACCAAAATGGCCATGGTTAGTCAAAGACCCCAACAAACCCAGATTTCCTCTAATTAAATAATCAAAGGAAATAAGGATAGCACCAAATCAGTCGAAAAACAGATACACACACAACAATCTCTGAATCAAACTGTGGCAGTTGTCGCAGTGGTTTAAATGAGGTCCCGGGACGAACCGTAAACTCGGACGTCCTGGGATCGAATCCCATTAGCAACAATGGTTAAGCCTGCAAAGGCAACGCGGCCACGGGTCGTACATTTCTGGGTGAAGCCATGTCTTAGGCGGAGCCTGTACGCAAAGCCTGGCCCGGGGTGGGGAGACTTAGTCCGACTGTGATTGGGAAACTCCATATTATCAAAAAAAAATAAAAATCTCTGAATCAAATTGAAGTGGAGAAGCGAATCCATGCCCAGAGCCCAAACATCGGCCACAAACTATGAACCAACACAAAACCAAATCGCCAGATCTCCAATCCAGATCCGAACTACTCTGACCCTACAATCCATTATCAACCAAAAAAGATACTCCTTTACTCACTTAGGAAAGAGAAAACACAACCTAAAGGCCAACCGAACATTGCCATAATTAGGTGAAGAGAGTGCTTTCAGGTTAAGTCACGCTTGGTGTTCGCCAAAAAAACCCTAAACAGAAATCAAGTAAATTAGGAGGAGAATGGAGGGATAGAGTAGAATGGGTGGGCCGGAATAGAGGTAGGGGATAAGGGATAGAGTTGGCCAGAGAAAGAAATAGACTAGAGTCGATGGGAACACCACCAAAACCCCAGTTGCGAATCTCACTGCAAACAGTCCAAACCAACACAAATCTACCTTCCAGATCAGATCCAAAATCTCAAAAGAGAGATTGGGTGGGCCGCAAGAAGGAGAGAGTGCATGGGTGAAGCGATGAGAGATGGCAGGATGGAGAAGAAGGTGGCCAGAGGATAGGTGGAGGGGGGGTTTCCTAGAGAGAAGGAGGAGGAGCTTCTCAGCTTCTCTCTCTACCTATTAGAGAGAACTACGAGCATAAAAAGGCAAGAGTAGTGAGATTACTAGAGGGTAAAAGCCATTAGTGTGATACACAAGCGTTTTATATTTGTGTAATACATTGTTTAAGCGAAACACATAAGGGAGTGGTGAGGAACTTGTTTTCTACTAATCTTTATTCTGCAGAAAATATGTCTAACACAAGAGATAAGGCAATTGAGAATGAACCTTCTACATCGAATTTTGACCCAAAACTCATGATGGAGGCTATGATGAAAGAATTTTCCCGACAGTTAGGGATGGCTATGGAGCAAGTGCATGATTGCATCGATCAATTGAGTGACTCTCGAGGGGAACAAACTCAAATCCCTCCAGGTGGGTGCCCAAAAGGAAAGGCCCAATAAAAGGAAGCTCAGCTAGAGGAGACAAATTACTATGATGAAAGGTTTAGCGAGGAAGAGGATCGAGACACTGGCTTTATCCCTAGGAGACATTTTTCAAGGGATAGAGGCGGTCGAAATCGAGAGGACAACAACCTCGATAGCATCAAAATGAAAATTCCCACATTCCAAGGCATGAGTGATCCCGAGGCATATTTGGAATGGGAGAAGAAAATGGAATGGATCTTTGAATGTCACAACTACTCGGATCTCAAGAAAGTAAGAATTGTAGATACCGAATTTTCAGATTATGTAGTTACTTGGTGGGATCAATTGATGACCAGCCGAAGGAGATGCAGAGAACATCCAATAGAGACTTGGGCAGAAATGAAAGCTGTAATGAAAAAGAGGTTTGTGCTTTTACTACCGAGATCTGTTTCGGAATTTACAAAACTTGAAACAGGGAATCAAGAGTGTGGAGGACTACTTCAAGGAAATGGAGATGTTAATGTCTAGAGCTGACATCGACGAGGATAATGAGGCAACCATGGCCCGATTTTCAGCAGTTCTAAATTAGGAAATTGCAGACTTTTTTTTTGCTAAATTAAAATTAAATTAGGAGGAAAGAATTTACAAACCAAGGGGGAACCCCAAAGGAAGTATACCATGACCATCAAAGGACATGCCCAAAGATGGAAAGCGTATACCCACAACCAAATGACACACAGTAGATTACAATTACATATACTATTACATTTACTTTAGGAATAATGCAAAAACAGAAGGCACAAGAGCCTGGCCTAAACCAATCCAGCCAATACAAAGGCACAAGAGCCTGTCATCAACAATGCAGCCAAAACACAGGCCAAAAACAACCAGCGCGAAGCAAAGCAAAGCAGCATCAACAGCCAAACCCACTAATCAGTAGTAGAAAGGCGACAAAGCAAAATGTCGAATCCCAAAACTAGCCGCGATAGCAAACAACGACAATAAAAATAAGCAAAGCAGGCAGAAGCAGCTTTGGCCGAAATTGCAGATTTGGTGGAGCGTCAACATTATGTGGTATTGGAAGATATGGAGCACATGAGTATCAAAATAGAGAAGCAACTTAAGAGGAGAAGTGGCCAGCGAATAAATCCTACCACAGGTTCATCATGGAAACCAAATAATGTTAAGCGTGAGGACAAGCCAACTGTTTTCAAACCAAAGCCAGAAATCAAGCAGGGAGTGACTACTCAAGGAGTGCAAGGTAAAACTAATCAACCTTCTACTAGTCGTAATTGAGATATTATATACTTTAAATGTCAATGCAAGGGACATATTGCAAATCAATACCCAAATCAAAGAACTATGTTATTGCTTGATAATGGAGAATTGGAAACCGAGGGAGAAGATAGTGACAATGACTCTATGCCACCATTGGAGGAAGATAGAGCGGTTGCTATGCATGGTGAAGTGTTAGTTACTCGAAGAATGATTAGTACACAGGTAAAAGAAGAAAGCAGCGAACAAATAGAGAATCTATTTCATACTAGGTGCATGGTAAATGGTAAGATCTGTTGTGTTGTAATTGATGGTGGGAGCTGTACAAATGTGGCAAGCATCACTATGGTGGAGAAATTGGGACTTACAACATCCAAACATCCTCATCCATACCAATTGCAGTGGCTCAATGACAGCGGTGACATCAAAGTTACCAAGCAAGTATTAGTGCCGTTTACAATTAGGAAATATGTCGATGAGATTCTATGTGATGTAGTTCCTATGCAGGCAGGTCACTTGGGAGACCTTGGCAGTTCGATCGGCGGGTAAAACACGATGGTTTTACTAATGAGTATTCTTTTGTTCACAATCAAAGAAAGGTTACCTTGTGTCCTATGTCACCAAAACAAGTGCATGAGGATCAAATACATTTATAGAGAGAGCATGAGAAAAAAAACAAAGGATAGAGAAAAAAAGAAAGAAGAGAGAAAAACAAACATTTTTGCAAAAAGGAGTGATGTGAGGCGAGCTTTGGATTCTAAAAAGCCAATGATTGTACTTCGGTATAAGGAGGCACTTTTAAATACTAACGTTAATAAATCTCCTTTGCCTAGTGTTATTTCTACACTTTTGCAGAATTATCAGGATGTATTTCCCGAGGAATTTCCACAAGGATTACTACTAAGTCGGGGAATTAAACATCAAATTGACTTTGTCAATGGTGCAACCATTCCAAACCGTCCAGCATACCGCAGCAATCCTGAGGAGATAAAGGAATTACAAAAGCAAGTTGACGAACTAATGGATAAGGGGTTTGTGGGGGAAAGCATGAGTCCATGTGCGGTTCCGGTTAGCTTAGTACCTAAAAAGGATGGGAAGTGGCGCATGTGCATTGATTGTCGAGCAGTAAATAACATCACGGTAAAATATCGACATTCCATTCCTAGGTTAGATGAATTGCAGGGATCTTGTGTGTTTTCTAAAATAGATTTAAAGAGTGGTTATCATCAAATTAGAATGCATGAGGGAGATGAATGGAAAACTGCTTTTAAAACAAAATATGGGTTATATGAGTGGTTAGTATTACCTTTTGGTTTAACTAATGCTCCTAGCACGTTCATGAGATTAATGAACCATGTTTTGCGTTCCTTCATTGGAAAATTTATAGTTGTCTACTTTGATGATATCTTGATCTACAGTAAGGATTTAGTTTAGCATGCATCGCATATAAAATCTGTCCTAGACGTGCTTCGAAAAGAAAAATTGTATGCTAATATGGACAAATGCACATTTTGTACGGATCGAGTTGTGTTTCTTGGCTTTATTGTCAGCGCGCAGGAAGTACAAGTTGACGAAGAAAAGATACGCACAATCCGAGAATGGCCAACTCCTACGAATGTCAGTCAAGTTCGTAGTTTTCATGGGCTCGCAAGTTTTTATAGACGGTTTGTAAGGAACTTCAGCGAAGTCACAGCACCACTCACCGAAGTAATAAAAAAAAGTGTAGGATTCAAGTGGGGTGATGCACATAAAAAGGCGTTTAAATTGATTAAAGAAAAATTAACTAACGCTCCTATACTTGTATTGCCTAATTTCACTAAAATCTTTGAAATTGAATGTGATGCTTCAGGTTTAGGCATTAGAGTTGTGTTGATACAAGAAGGGAAACCAATGGCATATTTCAGTGAAAAATTGAGTGGAGCAGCTTTGAACTATCCCACTTATAACAAGGAGTTATATGTCTTGGTTCGATCATTGGAGACTTGGACATCCTGGGATCGAATCCCACTTGCAACAATTGTCAAAGGCAATAAAAATGCTAATGGGGCCACGGGGACGCGGGTGCAAGCCCGTATGAAAAGCCTGACCCGGGGTGGGGAGATTAGTCCGACTGCGGTTGGGAAATTCCACATTAACAAAAAAAAAACATTACCTGTGGCCTAAGGAATTTGTGATTCACACAGATCATGAATCGTTGAAATATTTGAAAGGGCCAGCACAAGTTGAATAAGAGACATACACGATGGATGGAGTTCATCGAGACATTCCCTTATGTCATTCGGTATAAGCAAGGTAAGGAAAATGTCGTGGTTAATGCTCTTTCACGAAGGTATGTGTTGTTAAATACTCTTGACACAAAATTACTTGGTTTTGAACAAATCAAAGAATTATATGTTAATGACCATGATTTCTGTGAAGAGTTTAAAACTTGTGAAAAGAATGCTGTAGGTAAATACTTATAGATGGATGGATTCTTATTTCGTGAGAATATATTATGTATACCTGCATGTTCTTTACGTGAGTTATTGGTTCGAGAATCAAATGGAGGTGGTTTGATGGGATATTTTGTTGTTGATAAGACCTTATCTGTGATAAAAGAACATTTCTATTGGCCCCATATGAAACGAGACGTGGAAAGAATTTGTGATAGGTGCATTACCCGTCGTCAAGATAAATCTCGTGTTCAACCCCATGGGTTATACACACCATTGCCTATTTCAAGTGAACCTTGGATTGGCTTGTCTATGGACTTTGTGTTGGGTTTACTTAGATCTAAGCATGGTCATAACTCTATATTTGTGGTTGTGGATAGATTTTCAAAAATGGCACATTTCATTCCATGTCATAAAACTGATGATGCATCCCATATTGCTGATTTGTTCTTTAGAGATATTGTGCGTTTGTGATGAGGGCATCCTTGGTTCGGGAACGAATGATGATAAGTAGGTTTCATACCTACTTATTGGATACTATTTTGTTCCATTTGTTGCTCATCTAATAGCTATCTTGTGTAATTTCATGCATTTTTCCCTCTCTTTCGGTTTTTGATTCACTATTCTCATTATACGGCTTTTGCATAGTTTTTGGTACATTTGGCTCGGGATGTTGTGCATTTGTGGATGGTTGCTATTTGATTGTTTGTTGATTGTGCAGGACGTGAGAGAAGAGAAATTATCCAACAGCAGCACTGCAGCAAACTGGCATCCGGCGCAGCTGCGCCCCTTTTACAAAGGGCACCGGTGCAGCTGCGCCCCTCCTGCTCATTCCTTGCACCCGGCGCAGCTGCGCCCCTTTTACAAAGGGCGCCGGCGCAGCTGCGCCTGTCGCCAGCCAGCCATGCAGCACGTTCCATCCAGCGAAGCAGCATTATCAGATAATGGGGTGGTGCCTGATTTTGAGGATTCAGTGGGTTCGAACTTTTGTAGTGGGAATCATAATAAGTCAAAATAAGACAATTCATGCATGCATTATTAGCCAATTTTGGAATTCAATTTGCAGCTCTCCTCCTACACGAAAAATAGAGTAGTTTACTGCATGTTAGCTTCAAAAATTAGATATAGTCAGTTGATCATTTTTGGCATTGGGAAATTGAAGAATGGAGCTACATGGATGCTAAATTGGAGATTGGGAGCAAGGAATCAACTATTTACACAACTTGGAAAATCACCAGAAGTTGCAGAACGGAAACAGGGAGCTTGAATATTTTCTATTTTTGATTAATTCTCCTATTCTGTAATTATGATGATGAACCAATTGTGCATGATGAACTCTATTATTGTTATTATGAACTAAATTTAATTCTTGGGATTATAATGGATCTTTTGCATGACTAAGAATTGAAGTGCTTCCTTATTTTTACTAGTTGGTTGTGATATGAATGTCTAGTATAATCTATACTCCATGTTTAATTGCTTGATCACCAATTACTGTGATAATTTATATGGAATTGAGAAAGGAAGTATAAATTAAGATCTCATTATGCTAGCATATGTTCATAATTATTACATTCCTCGTGAAATTATGTTTCATGCTTAGGATAGAGATATACCGAAGCACCATATGTGGTCAATGGAAAACTTATTCTTAAACCCTTTTGATTGTAATTCACATAGGAATATAGTGCGTTAGTCATCTAGGGTGTTCACATTCATTCTATCAATTGTGGATTTAGTGTGATATGGGTATGGTGCATCGAGAGATGGCCATATTTTACTTTCGTGTTTTTGACCAACATTCTATAGTAACCAACTCGCAACAATAGGAAGCATGGAAATCTAAATCTGCATTAAGTGAAATTATAATCCCAAGCCCATAAAATCTGTATTTTTACAATCAAATTTGTTTTAATTGTTTTATTAGTAATTATTAGACTATTTCATCACTAAAACCGCTTGTTTAAAGAGACCGAACTAATTACAAAATCGGTGTTTGTAGTCATAAATGCAATTCAATTCCTCGTGGGATCGATACTTTACTTACTTTATATTACTTGTGGATCGCGTGCACTTGCGTGTATGAGTGTTATTTGTTATACATACAAATATCCCAACAAGTTTTTGGCGCCGTTGCCGGGGAATTGCAATTGCGTTTATAACTTTCATCATCAGTTTAAATTAGATTGGTTTTAGTTAACCAAATCTGTTCTTATCCTAATTCTGTTTTATTTTCTTCTACATTGTGTTAGGTACTCTTGAGTAGTGTATGCATACTCGGTCGAAGAATCCTGACCTATTGCCTTTTGTGGATAACATTGAGAAAAGGGTTCAACAATCAAGGAAGTGTGCTGAAAATACTCTGGAGAATCTAGAACAACCTCAACCTATGGCGGGAGAAGCACAAAAAGCCTTAAGAGATTATGCTACGCCAAGAATCAATGATTTGCAATCAAGTATCTCAAGGCCAGCCATAACAGCCAATTCCTTTGAAATCAAACCAGGGACAATCCATATGATCCAAAATTCTGTCCAATTCGGAGGGATGGTGGTTGATGACCCAAATGAGCACTTGATAAATTTCTTGGAGATATGTGATACATTCAAATTCAGCGGGATCTCGGAAGATGCGGTGAGATTGCGATTATTCCCATTCACATTGAGGGACAAAGCAAAAAGTTGGCTACACTCGCTACCACCCGGATCCATTACTACTTGGCAAGATTTGGCCTAGAAATTCTTAGCAAAGTTCTTCCCACCTGCCAAAACTGCCAAGTTGAGAAATGACATCTCTTCATATGAACAACATCATGGAGAATCCTTGTACGAGACATGGGAGCGGTACAAGGAACTATTGAGAAAGTGCCCACATCACGGTTTGCCCCAATGGATGCAGCTGAACACATTTTACAATGGGTTGAATATTCAAACACGCGCAGGCATTGATGCAGCTGCGGGTGGGGCATTCATGGGTAAAAACTATGACGAAGCTTATGAACTTTTGGAGACTATGGCTGCAAACAACTATCAATGGCCATCCTCCAGATCCACTCAACCAAAAGTGGCAGGGATACTAGAGGTTGACACAACCACTTCACTTCAAGCCCAGATTTCAGCTATGGCCAAAAAGCTTGACAACATATGTGAAGGTAAAGGTCAGCATGTTTCCATGATTTGTGAGGTTTGTGCAGGTTCTCACGCTTCGGATCAATGTGCCATCAACGCTGAATCTGTGCACTTTGTGAGCAACTATCAGCGGCCAGCAAATCAATATCAGAACAACTACACTCCGGGGAATAGGAACCACCCAAATTTCTCATGGAGCAACCGTCAAGATAATTCACAAGCTCCAAAACCTCTCAATCCTCCGGGGTTCCACAATCAGCAACAAGTCACAGCCACTGATAGGAAGGTCGCTGAAATGAGTGAGAATTTGGAGAAATACATGGCCAAAACTGACAGATTGGAGCAAGGCCAAACATTAGGCTTCAAGAATCTGGAAAATCAAATGAGTCAATTGTTCAGTTTGTTGTCTAGCAGACCTCAGGGAGCTCTTCCTAGCGACACGGAAATCAATCCAAGGAGAAATGGGAATGAGCAATGCCAAGCTGTCACCACTAGAAGTGGGAAGCAGACCCTGCCAGACAGCGCAGCTGCGCCACTGTCACACGAACAGACAGCGCAGCTGCGCTCTTCATCAGCACTGGAACCAAGCAGCGCAGCTGCGCCCATGTTGCAAAGGGAGACGGCGCAGCTGCGCCCTTCCCTAGAAACTGCATCTGCTGAACTTTTTGAAGAAGAGGATAGCATTGAGAAATCTGAACCCCCACCCATAAAGAGCACAGAAAAGACTCAAGCCCCTCCCACTAGGTACTATCCACCAGTTCCATACCCTCAAAGGCAGCAAAAGCAGAGAATGGACAAGCAATTTTCTAAGTTTCTTGAGGTTTTCAAAAAGCTTCAAATCAATATACCATTTGCAGAAGCTTTAGAACAAATGCCAAGCTATGCAAGTTCATGAAGAGTATTCTGTTAAGAAAGAAGAAACTGCAAGATTTTGAAATTGTAGCCTTAACAGAGGAATGTAGTGTAGTATTACAAAGGAAGCTTCCTCCAAAATTAAAGGATCCGGGCAGTTTCACCATTCCGTGCACCATTGGAGACTTATCATTCAAGAAATGTTTGTGTGATCTTGGTGCAAGCATTAATCTCATGCCATTGTCCGTCTTTACTCAGTTGGGATTACCAGCCCCCAAGCCAACTAATGTCTCTCTTCAGCTTGCAGAGCGTTCAGTCACTTATCCGAGAGGTATTGTGGAAGATGTCCTGGTTAAGGTTGATAAGTTCATTTTCCCAGCTGATTTCATAATCTTAGACTTTGAGGAGGACAAGGACATCCCCATCATACTTGGGAGGCCATTTCTAGCTACCGGGAGAACTCTCATTGATGTGCAAAAAGGAGAATTGACAATGAGGGTTCAGGACCAAGAAGTTACTTTTAATGTCTTCAAGGCTATGAAATTTCCAACTGATGAGGAAGAGTGTTTCCGAGTTGACATCATTGAAGAAGCAGTGACCAAGGAATTCATTAAGGCCACACATAGGGACTTGCTTGAGCAAACACTAACAGGGGACATCGACTTGGACAAACCCGAGAACTGTGAGTATGTTCATTTTCTAGATGCAATACCCAGGATGGCAAGATTCAAGGTACCTATTGAGCCCTTGAAAAGCTCAAACGATGCCTCATTTCAATTAAAACCATCCAGTGAGGTACCTCCTAAACTTGATCTCAAACCCCTGCCTAGTCATCTCAGGTATGCATTCCTAGGCATTTCAGATACATTACCTGTCATTATTTCCTCTGCACTAACATCCTTGCAGGAAGACAAACTGATAAGAATCCTCAGAGAATTCCAAGGGGCTATTGGATGGACCATTGCAGACATAAAGGGAATCAGCCCCTCATTTTGCATGCACAAAATCCTGATGGAAGATGACAACAAGCCTACCATAGAGCATCAAAGAAGGCTGAATCCCATAATGAAGGAGGTGGTTAAAACAGAAATTCTGAAATGGCTAGACGCCAGGATCATTTACCCCATTTCTGACAGTCCATGGGTGAGCCAGTGCAGTGTGTACCAAAGAAGGGAGGAATAACTGTGGTAAAAAATGAGAACAACGAGCTAATACCAACCCGAACAGTCACGGGGTGGAGAGTTTGCATGGATTATTGAAAGCTCAACAAAGCCACAAGGAAAGATCACTTCCCACTCCCATTCATTGATCAAATGTTGGATAGACTTGCAGGGCATGAGTACTACTATTTGCTTGACGGATATTCTGGTTATAATCAAATTGCCATCGCTCCTGAGGATCAAGAAAAGACCACTTTTACTTGCCCTTATGGAACTTTTGCTTTCAGGCGAATGTCTTTTGGTCTATGTAATGCTCCCGCCACATTTCAGCGATGCATGATGGCAATATTTTCTGACATGGTGGAAATCAACATGGAGGTCTTCATGGATGACTTCTCAGTGTTTAGAAATTCCTTTGACAGCTGTCTTGAGAATTTAGTCATGGTATTGAAGAGATGCGTGGAAACAAATCTTGTGCTTAATTGGGAGAAATGTCATTTCATGGTTCATGAGGGAATAATTTTGGGTCACAAAGTCTCAGCCAAAGGTTTGGAAGTGGACAAAGCAAAGTTGGAAACTATCGAGAAATTGCCTCCACGGACTTCTGTAAAGGGAGTTCGGAGTTTTTTGGGCCATGCTGGATTCTATCGGAGATTTATCAAAGTCTTCTCAAAAATCACAAAACCCCTGTGCAATCTGTTGGAAAAGGATCTATTTGATGATAATTGCTTTGCAGCCTTCGAGTTGTTAAAACAGAAATTGACAACAGCACCTGTGATAGTGGCACCGGATTGGTCTCTTCCATTCGAGCTTATGTGTGATGCTAGTGACTACGCTGTGGGCGTGGTACTGGGACAGCGCAGAGACAAGGTTCTACATGCAGTCTACTATGCCAGCAAAACACTTTCGGAGGCCCAAATGAATTACACCACCACCGAGAAGGAACTACTCGTGGTTGTCTATGCATTCGACAAGTTCCGATCCTATCTCATTGGAACAAAGGTAGTGGTGTACACTGATCATGCAGCAATTCGGTATTTGATCTCAAAGAAAGATGCCAAGCCAAGATTAATCAGATGGATCCTTTTGCTCCAAGAATTTGATTTGGAAATTAAGGACAAGAAAGGCACGGAAAATCTGGTAGCCGATCATCTTTCCAGATTGGACAATCCAGATTTGGAGAGCAAAGAGAAGGTTGAAATAAACGATTGCTTCCCTGATGAGCAGCTATTTGTAGTCACGTCTGATATCCCATGGTTCGCTGATATTGTCAACTATCTTGTGAGTCATGTGCTACCACCGGATCTAACTTCTCAGCAGAGGAAGAAATTTCTGCATGATACAAAGAGATACATGTGGGATGAGCCTTATTTGTTCAAACAATGCCCGGATTCTGTGATCCGAAGATGCATCCCCGAGGTCGAGAGTACCAGTATATTACATGCATGTCATTCTTCTCTTTATGGTGGCCATTATGGAACGCAGAGAACAGCAGCAAAGGTACTCCGGGCCGGATTTTATTGGCCCACCTTGTTCAAAGATGCCCACCACTTCATAAAGAATTGTGATCGATGCCAACGGGTGGGCAACATCTCCAACCGTAATGAAATGCCACTACATGTGATCTTGGAGGTGGAGATCTTTGACGTATGGGGGATAGACTTCATGGGACCATTCCCATCTTCATGCAATAATCTCTATATCCTTTTAGCGGTTGATTACGTGTCCAAATGGGTGGAAGCTTCGGCGTTACCAACCAATGATGCTAAGGTGGTTTTGAGGTTCCTACAAAAAAACATTTTTACTAGATTTGGCACTCCTCGGGCGATCATCAGTGATGAGGGGAGCCATTTTTGCAACAAACAGATCACAACTCTCTTGGCCAAATATGGAGTGAGACACAGAATTGTCACTGCCTATCATCCACAGACAAATGGTCAAGCCGAAGTATCCAACCGAGAGGTAAAAAGAATTCTGGAAAATATTGTTAATCCTACCAGAAAAGATTGGTCTCTAAAGCTAGATTAAGCCTTGTGGGCTTATATAACTGCATATAAAGCACCTCTCGGCATGTCTCCTTATCACTTAGTTTATGAAAAGGCTTGTCATCTACCGGTCGAGTTAGAGCACAAAGCTTACTGGGCTATCAAAAAGTTGAATTTCGACCTATCTGCAGCATGAGAAAGGAGACTTCTACAGCTAAATGAACTCGACGAGTTCCGATTGCAGGCCTATGAGAATTCTAAACTCTACAAGGAAAAGGTAAAGAGATGGCACGACCGAAAAATCATCGAGAGAAAATTTGAACCTGGCCAAGCGGTCTTACTATTCAACTCCAGGCTCAAGATATTCCCGGGAAAGCTCAAATCCCGATGGTCGGGTCCCTTTACCATCACTGCTGTGTTTCCACATGGAGCCATCGAGATTGTTGGAAAGGATAGTGAGCAACCATTCAAGGTTAATGGCCAAAGATTGAAGCACTATTGGGGAGGCGAATTTGATCGCCAAAATCCTCAGTTGACCTGGCCATGGATTGAGCATCAATGATAGTCGAGCTAACCGACTTAAAACAAAAGCGCTCCTCGGGAGGCAACCCGAGATTACTTTTATTGCTTCTATTATTGTGTGATTTTTATTTAGT
Source organism: Aralia elata (assembly GCA_034770075.1). Lineage (NCBI taxonomy): Eukaryota > Viridiplantae > Streptophyta > Magnoliopsida > Apiales > Araliaceae > Aralia > Aralia elata. The sequence continues at coordinate 39,523,951 of CM068383.1, read as the reverse complement.
TTGTGTGATTTCATTTTAACATGTTTGTTTGTTTTTATTTCAGGTGTCCAGTCATGCCCTCAACCGTTTGACTTGATCACACTTTGAGTTTGGGGGTGCATTGTTCCATTGCAAACACTTGCCGTTGTTCAGAGTAAGAAAATTTTTCCAGGATTCCTGAGCTCCAGCGCAGCTGCGCCCCACCTTCAGTTCAATATCAGCGCAGCTGCGCCGGGCCACCCTTGTCTGCAACATCTGAGCAACTGCGCAGCTGCGCCTCATCATCAGTTCATTTTCGGTGCAGCTGCGCCGGTGTCCGCCTGAGCCAAGCCTGAAGCTCAGCGCAGCTGCGCCCCCTTCCCAGTATAACTGTGGCGTAGCTGCGCCGATCGCGGAAATTTTTTTTTTATAAATAGTCGGTCCCCATCAGTCACAATCATCAAACCCTAACTGACTCTCTAGCAGCAACACAAAACCTCTCCTCTCATACCTACCCACTCTCTCAAACCCTAACTACCTACACTTGTCCTTCAAACCCTAATCACATACCACCATGCCAAAGCGTGCACGCACTCCCCAACCTTCTTCTTCCAGCAGCAGCGGATCCGAATCTACTGGTGGTGGCATCAACACTCTGGATGCCACCAAATTTGTCAATCTCTCTGCACAGCATTACTACTGGGAGGTGCTTAGCGTCAAATCCTTCACATCAGAGAGGGGTTTGAAGCCCAAAGCACAGGATGGGCGCATTCTTGACCAAATTCGGCGTTTGGGTTGGTTGCTATTCATTGAGACACCGAAGTCAGCCCCGATAGCCATTGTTCGAGAGTTCTATGCCAACGCCCGGGAAACACAGAATGGGATTTCCTTCGTACGGGGCAAACAAGTATCCTACACTGCGCAGGCAATCAATGAACTTTTTCGCCTGCCATCTGCTACTGCTGAGGCCACCGACTGGGTGGTACATGAGCGCTACGAAACCGACCTTGATGCTTTGATACATGAGATGTGCCAACTGGGCACACAGTGGAAGACTCAGCCAGGCACCACCTTGAAGGTGCACTTCCCTCAGACCGCGCTTAATAGATTTGTCAAGGCGTGGTACGCCTTCATATGCGCGAGTATATTGCCGACCACCCATCATCAGGACGTGACACGGGACCGCGCGGTACTCTTGCGCCGCATTCTGCGTGGAGGGAGCATCGACGTGGGCTATATCATCAACCAGTCCATGCTTCGTTTCATGCGGGCTGTCACTTCCGGTGCTATTCCACACGCCTCGATCATCACACGCCTATGCTTAGCGGCAAACGTGGAATGGGGCGAGGAGGCTCTCCAGTTACCTATGCGAGACATCGATAGCGCCACGATCCGAAATTACAATGTTTGGTGCGGTGGAGAGTCCCGACCTAATGGGTTGGGTTTTATTGTGGCTGATGAGGTGGAGGAGGCCAGTGAGGAGGGCATGCCTGCCCCGCCAGTGCAGCAGAGGGGCGTCAGTGGACATGAGCGCGACATGCGCAGCCTGCAGCGCCGCATGGACGCGTTGCACACGAGCTTCAAGGATTATAGCGTCTCCTTCGCTGGTGCACTTTCAGAGGCGTTCAGTCAGCAGGGGGTCCACATTGAGTTTCCCACATTCGGCTCCGGCATCCCTTATCCTCCGCCCGACACGCCGCCTAGCGGCGCCGAGGACGCTTCTTAGGGGAGTACTCTTTACCCTATTATCTCCAATGAGGACATTGCATATTTTAAGTTTGGGGGTATTAGGCTTGCCTAGTTATTTTGTGATGCTTTATATTATCTGTTTTTATTGTTATTTATTTGCTTTATTGTTATTTTAGGTATTTGTTTCCTTATTTTGAAAAAAAAATGGTGAATTTCTCATGCATATCATATCACATCATGTAGTTTAGTTGCATGATCCTCTTATATTGATTAGTATGCATTCCCACATGCCTATGATGAAAACTTTTCGATTTTGGCTAACTGTTAAGACTTCGAGTCGAATGCCATGATACATTGCAACTCTTGTCTTGCGTTTGCTATGATAAAACCGGTTTGCACGTTCTTAGTAGTTTTGTTTAACTAAGTAGCCCAAAGATTCGCATAATTGAGTTCTGGGGAGAATTGGTTGTGTTTTTAATGATTGTGGCAATTGTGGGTAGTATTAGTTGAGATCACACGTGTTCAAGTTTGGGGGAGTACTTAGTAGAGTATTTATGCAACGAAATGGAGCGTAAAACGCATTCGTTGACACAAAAAAAAAGAAGAAAAGTATTAATAAATGCGTGGTCAGCCTAGTTTTGTGGCCTTTGATATTCGAGTAAGTACACCCTAGGGGATGTCTTTACACCTAGCGCCCTAAGACCAATTGGTTTGGGAGTCGTTGGCCGAAAGCTCGTTAAATGGGTATCATTGAATAGCCTAATGGAACTAGGCATTGCACTACCAAGCATCATGTTCCGTATAGCGTCTAAGTACATCCCCACGTTTTGATATAGTGTGGTTTCAACTATATTTACCCCAATTGTCTTATGGTAGTTCGAATATATAAATTTCCCCTAAGAAACATATTATGAGAATCGATTGGGATTACTATAGTTGATGATTACTGCACACACACACTTTATCATTCACCACAAAATTTGAGCTGCATGATTATCATGGTACACGGACCAAGTTTTGATGTTTCACTAGATTATTCTGAGGCAAATCTTGTGGATTGCTTGCTAATTGATGAGGGTCATGGTGCATTCTTATATCATTACATTGCATTCATATTTGCATTCATTTAGTTGTATTTGCTTGAGGACAAGCAACAATTTAAGTTTGGGGGTATTTGATAAGTAGGTTTCATACCTACTTATTGGATACTATTTTGTTCCATTTGTTGCTCATCTAATAGCTATCTAGTGTAATTTCATGCATTTTTCCCTCTCTTTCGGTTTTTGATTCACTATTCTCAGTATACGGCTTTTGCATAGTTTTTGGTACATTTGGCTCGGGATGTTGTGCATTTGTGGATGGTTACTATTTGATTGTTTGTTGATTGTGCAGGACGTGAGAGAAGAGAAATTATCCAACAGCAGCACTGCAGCAAACTAGCATCCGGCGCAGCTGCGCCCCTTTTACAAAGGGCACCGGCGCAGCTGCACCCCTCCTGCTCATTCCTTGCCCTCGGCGCAGCTGCGCCCCTTTTACAAAGGGCGCCGGCGCAGCTGCGCCTGTCGCCAGCCAGCCATGCAGCACGTTCCATCCAGCGAAGCAGCATTATCAGATAATGGGGTGGTGCCTGATTTTGAGGATTTAGTGGGTTCGAACTTTTGTAGTGGGAATCATAATAAGTCAAAATAAGACAATTCATGCATGCATTATTAGCCAATTTTGTAATTCAATTTGCAGCTCTCCTCCTACACGAAAAATAGAGTAGTTTACTGCATGTTAGCTTCAAAAATTAGATATAGTCAGTTGATCATTTTTGGCATTGGGAAATTGAAGAATGGAGCTACATGGATGCTAAATTGGAGATTGGGAGCAAGGAATCAACTATTTACACAACTTGGAAAATCACCAGAAGTTGTAGAACGGAAACAGGGAGCTTGAATATTTTCTATTTTTGATTAATTCTCCTATTCTGTAATTATGATGATGAACCAATTGTGCATGATGAACTCTATTATTGTTATTATGAACTAAATTTAATTCTTGGGATTATAATGGATTTTTTGCATGACTAAGAATTGAAGTGCTTCCTTATTTTTACTAGTTGGTTGTGATATGAATGTCTAGTATAATCTATACTCCATGTTTAATTGCTTGATCACCAATTACTGTGATAATTTATATGGAATTGAGAAAGGAAGTATAAATTAAGATCTCATTATGCTAGCATATGTTCATAATTATTACATTCCTCGTGAAATTATGTTTCGTGCTTAGGATAGAGATATACCAAAGCACCATATGAGGTCAATGGAAAACTTATTCTTAAACCCTTTTGATTGTAATTCACATAGGAATATAGTGCATTAGTCATCTAGGGTGTTCACATTCATTCTATCAATTGTGAATTTAGTGTGATATGGGTATGGTGCATCGAGAGATGGCCATATTTTACTTTCGTGTTTTCGACCAACATTCTATAGTAACCAACTCGCAACAATAGGAAGTATGGAAATCTAAATCTGCATTAAGTGAAATTATAATCCCAAGCCCATAAAATCTGTATTTTTACAATCAAATTTGTTTTAATTGTTTTATTAGTAATTATTAGACTATTTCATCACTAAAACCGCTTGTTTAAAGAGACCGAACTAATTACAAAATCGGTGTTTGTAGTCATAAATGCAATTCAATTCCTCGTGGGATCGATACTTTACTTACTTTATATTACTTGTGGATCGCGTGCACTTGCGTGTATGAGTGTTATTTGTTATACATACAAATATCCCAACAAATGACAATCATAGAGCGGATCCTATGTGCATGCCGGATGGGCCTGTGACAAGAGCTCGGGCTAAACGTTTCAAGGATGGCCTTCATGGGTTGATACAAGGCATGTGGAGCGAGGATAGATCAAGTGTAGAGTTCGAGGAGCAGGATTCTAAGGCTTTGCATTTGGTCATGACAATACAAGCAAACACGTCAAGGTTGGGAACGATGAAAACAAGAGAAGACGAAAAATTCCAACTTGCAGAGTTCTCGCCCCGGCGAGAACATCAAGGCCAAACTTCTCGCCCCGGCGAGAACCTCTCTGCCCATTTTCGCCCCGGCCTGAAATGATGCCGCCCCGACGAAGACCTCTCTGGTCATTCTCGCCCCGGCGAGGATTCCAGTTCAAACTTCTAGCCCCGGCGAGAACAGTCAGATTTGGTTGGCGCGTTTTTTGAGGCATGCGCGTTTTTGAAGATTTTATCAGATTTTTTCCCCTTAATTTTAGGGATTTCAGTATATTTTCATAAGTCTATTGTAATTAGGATATTTTAAGATAGGATTTTGATTCCAAATCAATTGTTATTTCCTTGTTGGATTCTAGGGTTTCATAGTTAGTATAAATAAGTTTTATGCTTGTAATTCAAACAACAATTCAATAATATTCTGAGTTTATTCATACTTGAGAGTTATTCTCTACTTTTGCTTCTTTGAAGGATTTCTAAGTAGTTTCTTAGTTTTTCTTTTGAGATTCATATTTAACTTATCATACAACAGACCATAGTTGTGTGTGGCGTTATTCTATCACATCAGACAATCTTACGGAGATTATCGTTTTCCATCGAAGCGAGGGTCTAAGTGTTGTTGGTGTTCCATCCTATGTGAATTCAATTTCTTGATCGAATATATTAAGATTCTCGTCTTCAAATTAGACGTTGGGTTAACATTTCGAAAGAGTCCATCAATTTGCTTACTAGAAACGATCCGGGCGACGACCACCTCACGCAAGCGTGCCGTGGAGTCTATCATTTGGTATCAGAGCTGCGTTTTCTAGCTACTTATCTATCTTTATTGTATCGTTGGATTTGTGAGTAAAAAAAAAGAGTATAGCAAATTTTATTTCAGTTATTTCAATTTGTTCGTAGATTTCATCTTCAATTCCGTAATCGAGATTGTTGGTACTTATACTCATACCTACTATAGTTGTTTGTGATAAGTTATTTTGAATTGATTAGTAAAACCGAGGATTTTGCTAGGTAAATTCGAAAAGAACCTTTTAGAGGTAAAAGGCTTAGTTGTGAGATCATTCGAGGGAAAAAGCCTATTGAGTGACACACGAGCGGAACATTGATCGAATGAAACACGTAAGGGAGTGGTGAGGAAAATATTTTGCTGCTAACCTCTATTTTGCAGGAAAAATGTCTAGTACCAAAGAAAAAGGTGTTATGGAAGATCCTCCAGCAAAGTTTGATCCAAAATTTGTGATGGAAGCTATGATGAAAGAATTCACTAGAAAGTTGGATATGGCGATGGAGCAAGTGAATGAGCGTTTTGACCAAATGAGTGTGTCCCAAGGACCCCAGTTTCAACATGCTCATGGGGCACGTCAGCACGGAAGAACGCATCAAAGAGAAGCTAGACAAGAGGAAAATTACTATGAAGGGGGATTTAGTGAAGAAGAGGATGGGAAAAGAAGATGGAGTGGGTTTTTGAATGTCATAACTATTCAGAACTCAAGAAAGTCAAGCTTGCCGCTACGGAGTTTTCAGCTTATGCAGTTACTTGGTGGGATCAGCTGATGATCAACCGGAAAAGGTGCGGAGAACGGCCAATTGAAACTTGGGATGAGATGAAGACGGTTATGAAAAAGAGATTTGTACCAGACTACTATCACTGTGAGTTAGTTCGGAGCCTACAAAGTCTGAAACAAGGTAGCCGAAGTGTAGAGGACTATTACAAGGAGATGGAGATGTTGTTAGCTGGGGCAAACATCAATGAGGATAGCGAAGCAACAATGGCCAGATTTTCGGCGGGACTAAATTGGGAGATTTCGGATCTAGTAGAACGACAACATTATGTGGTATTGGAGGATATGGTACACATGGCTATCAAGATTGAGAAACAACTTAAGAGGAGAGGTAGCCAACGATCAATGTCAAATCCGAGTTCATCATGGAGACCCAATATTGGCAAGCGAGAGGAGAAGCCAGCCGTGAGTAGACCCAAAGTTGAGCCAAAATCGGAAACGACTAATAGAGGAGTGCAAGGTAAAACTGACCCTACTTCTTTTAGTCGTAATCGAGATATTAAATGTTTTAAATGTCAAGGTAGGGGACATATTGCGAATCAATGTCCGAATCATAGAACAATGTTGTTACTGTAATATCCCAAAAATTTTAAATGTGATCTGACAAGATCTAATAAATATTGTCAATTTAAAACCTAAGAATAATTGCTCAAGTATACGTTGAGCTATCTAAAAGACTAAAAATAATTCGTAGATTCGTATACAATTAGATGTTAGAACTATAACCTAAGTTATGTGCTATATGAATAAATAAGCTTGTATTGAACTTTAAATGTGTTATATGCTTTCTGCTATGTGTAGTATTTTGTGTTTTGGTTTAAGTAGTTAACCTTAACACTTGTTAAAATCAAGAAGTTAATTTTAGGCTAAAACCTAAATTGGAAAAAAAGGGTTAAAACCTAAACCTTAAACCCTAAGGGATAAACCCTAGGAATTACCTAGGTTTTCTAGTGAAATGTGAACGTCTGATGAGGGCATCCCTGGTTCGGGAACGAATGACAATCATAGAGCGAATCCTATGAGCATGCCGGATGGACCTGTGACAAGAGCTCGGGCTAAACGATTCAAGGAAGGCCTTAATAGATTGATACAAAGCATGTGGAGCGAGGATAGATCAAGTGTAGAGTTCGAGGAGCAGGATTCTAAGGCTTTGCATTTAGTCATGATGATACAAGCAAACACGCCAATGTTGGGAACGATGGAAATGAGAGAAAACAAAAATTTCCAAGTTGCAGAGTTCTCGCCTCAGCGAGAAAATCAAAGCCAAAGTTCTCGCCCCGGCGAGACCCTCTCTGTCCATTCTCGCCCCAACCTAATCCTTTCTCGCCACGGCCAAGAACTCTCTGGCCATTCTCGCCCCGGCGAGAATATTCAGTTTTGGTTAGCGCGTTTTTCGAGGCAGACTCATTTTTGACAATTTGGAATGCGGATTTCTTCCTTAATTTTAGGGATTTCATTATATTTTCATAATTCTATTGTAATTAGGATATTTTAAGATAGGATTTTGATTCCAAATCAATTGTTATTTCCTTTTTGAATTCTAGGGTTTCATAGTTAGTATAAATAAGTTTTATGTTTGTAATTCAAGGACACATTACAATTATTCAGAGTTTATTCATACTTGAGAGCTATTCTCTATTTTTGGTTCTTTGAAGAATTTCTAAGCTAATTTCTTAGTTTTTCTTTTGAGACTCATATTTAACTTATCATACAACAAACCATAGTTGTGTGTGGCGTTATTCTATCGCATCAAACAATCATACGGAGATTATCGTTTTCCATCTAAACGAGGGTCAAAGTGTTGATGGTGTTCCATCCATCACGCATTCAAAATTGCTTGATCGACTATTCCAAGGTTTATCGTCTATATTCAGGCGAGGGATTAAGGATTCGAAAGAGTTCCATCAAACTTACTTACTAGAAACGATCCGGGCGACGACCACCTCACGCAAGCGTGCCGTGGAGTCTATCATTTGGTATCAGAGCTGCATTTTCTAGCTAAGTATCTATCTTTATTGTATCGTTGGATTTGTGAGTAAAAAAAAGAGTATAGAAAATTTTATTTCAGTTACTTCAATTTGTTCGTAGATTTCATCTTCAATTCCGTAATCGAGATTGTTGGTACTTATATTCATACATACTATAGTTGTTTGTGATAAGTTATTTTGAATTGATTAGCAAAACCGAGGAATTTGCTAGGTAAATCCGAAAAGAACCTATTAGAGAGAATATTTAGAGGTAAAAGGCTTAGTTGTGAGATCATTCCAGGGAAAAAGCTTATTGAGTGATAAACGAGCGGAACATTGATCGAGTGAAGCACGTAAGGGAGTGGTGAGGAAAATATTTGCTACTAACCTCTATTTTGCAGGAAAAATGTCTAGTACCAAAGATAAAGGTGTTATGGAAGATCCTCCAGCAAAGTTTGATCCAAAATTTGTGATGGAAGCTATGATGAAAGAATTCACTAGAAAGTTGGATATGGCAATGGAGCAAGTGAATGAGCGTTTCGACCAAATGAGTGCGTCCCAAGGACCCCAGTTTCAACATCCTCATGGGGCACGTCAGCACGGAAGAACGCATCAAAGAGAAACTAGACAAGGGGAAAATTACTATGAAAGGGGATTTCGTGAATCAGAGGACCGTGAATCTGACTTCATCCAGAGGAGGCGAGGAGCAAGGGATAGAGGCGGTAGGGATAGAGAAGATGGCAATTTGGATAGCATCAAAATGAAGATTCCAGCTTTCCAAGGGAGGAGTGATCCTGAGGCATACCTAGAGTGGGAAAAGAAGATGGAGTGAGTTTTCGAATGTTACAACTATTCAGAACTCAAGAAAGTCAAACTTGCCGTTACGGAGTTTTTAGCTTATGCAGTTAGTTGGTGGGATCAACTGATGATCAGCCAGAGAAGGTGCGGAGAATGGCCAATTGAAACTTGGGATGAGATGAAGACGGTTATGAAAAAGAGATTTGTACCAGACTACTATCACCGTGAGTTAGTTCGGAGTCTACAAAGTCTGAAATAAGGTAGTCGGAGTGTAGAGGACTATTACAAGGAGATGGAGATGTTGTTAGCTAGGGCAAACATCAATGAGTATAGCGAAGCAACAATGGCCAGATTTTCGGCGGGACTAAATTGGGAGATTTCAAATCTAGTAGAGCGACAACATTATGTGGTATTGGAGGATATGGTACACACGGCTATCAAGATTGAGAAGCAGCTTAAGAGGAGAGGTAGCCAACGATCAATGTCAAATCCGAGTTCATCATGGAAACCCAATATTGGCAAGCGAGAGGAGAAGCCAGCCGTGAGTAGACCCAAATTTGAGCAAAAACTGGAAACGACTTATAGGGGAGTGCAAGGTAAAACTGACCCTACTTCTTTTAGTCGTAATCGAGATATTAAATGTTTTAAATGTCAAGGTAGGGGACATATTGCAAGTCAATGTCCGAATCAAACGACGATGTTATTACTTGACAATGGAGAGGTGGAGACCGAAGGGGAAGATAGCGATACTGATTCTATGCCACCATTAGAGGAGGTAGAAGATAGGGAAGTTGCAATATTTGGGAAAGTTTTGGTGACTAGACGAGTGCTTAGTGCACAAGTGAAGGAGGAGAGCAACGTGAAAATTTATTTCATACTAGGTGCCTTGTGAATGGGAAGATTTGCTGTGTCGTGATCGACGGAGGTAGTTGCACCAATGTGGCAAGTACGGTTATGGTGGAGAAATTGGGGCTTTCCACAACCATACATCCTCAACCTTATCGATTGCAATGGCTCAATGATAGTAATGAGATTAAAGTGACTAAACAGGTGTTGGTGCCATTTACTATTGGAAAGTATGTGGATGAAATTTGTGCGACGTGGTTCCAATGCAGGCGGGGCACATATTGTTTGGTCGACCGTGGTAATTTGATAGACGTGTGAAGCATGACGGGTTTTCAAATGAGTATTCTTTTGTTCACAATAAAAGGAAGGCTACTTTATGTCCTATGTCACCACAACAGGTGCATGAGGATCAGCTTCATTTGCAGAAAGATCATGAAAAAAGAAAAGAGAGTGAAGCAAAGAAAAATCATGAGGAAAAAATTAATGAGGGGAAAACTAAGAGAGAAAAAGAAAGAGAGAAAAGAAAAGATGAGGAGCGAAAAACAAATATCTATGCAAAAAAGAGCGAAGTGAGGCGAGCTTTAAATGCTAAACAACCGATGATTATACTTCGGTATAAGGAGGCGCTTTTGAATTCTAACGCTAACGATTCTTCTTTGCCTAGTGTTGTTTCATCTCATTTGCAGGATTATAAGGATGTGTTTCCCGAGGAGCTTCCACAAGGATTACCACCTATTCGGGGAATTGAGCATTAAATTGACTTCGTACCCGGTGTAACCATTCCAAACCGTCCAGCTTATCGGAGCAATCCCGAGGAAACGAAGGAGTTGCAAAAGCAAGTTGGCAAACTTATGGAGAAGGGGTTTGTGAGAGAGAGCATGAGTCCATGTGCAGTTCCGGTGATCTTAGTGCCTAAAAAGGATGGGAGATGGCGTATGTGCATAGATTGTCAAGCGGTGAACAATATTACGGTAAAGTATCAACATCCCATTCCGCGTTTAGATGATATGTTAGATGAATTGCATGGGTCATGTATATTTTCTAAAATTGATTTGAAAAGTGGGTATTGTAGACACCCAAATTTTGCGTTTCCTTCTACTAACCATGACAGGAGGGCGAAATCGTCAATTGAACCGGCTTGCGGAAGCAAAGGAGCGGGCACAAGGGCAAGCGCCCGGCACCGCCGCAATGATTTGGGCAGCCCAAGTCGACGTGACAGCATGACCGTCCGAGGCAGGCATTTCCGAATGAGGTGGCACGTCTCCCGAAAGTTTCCGGACTGCGGAATACGAGCCTGTCAGCGAAAACCGACGTTGCGGTACGAAAATCGAGGCGTGGCACGAAAATCGAGAAAGTCAAGCCCGCCAACCGCGGATAGATCTGCGGCCAAGTGGGTGCGCCAGCACGAAAACCGGGAAATCAGCACTACCAGCTGAGTGCGATGGGAGGCGTGCCAGCTGGCCAGCCGCAGATCCATCTGCGGCTGGCTCTGGCCAGCCTATTTAAGCCCAGCTTCGGGCAGCATACAGGAGGTTGGAGAATTTTGGAAGAAGAAGAATTTCTGCAGCAGCACCAAGCACGGAAATAGAGAGAAAATAGTGAGATTTTGCTACAAAAAATAGGAGAGAAAGTGAGAAAAAGAGAGGAATATTATTCTTGTGATTTGATTGTATCACATAATACTTTTTCTTCTATTCAAATACACAACTTTAGATCCATTTTGACCTCATTTGCAAGGTGAAAAATCTCTTCAATTTTGCAATTTCTATCGCATCTTTTGGTCAAGTCAAATGAAGTTTTCATATGATTATGGAATGATAAATTAGGGGGGTATTAGCGAGGGTTCCATTTGGAACAAAATTCTTCCTAATAACCCGATGATATTTATTTGTTGATTCCTTGTTTGTTTTTTTTGTGTTATATTGACATAGATTCTTTTAGATCTCTATTTTGGGATGTCTTGATATTGGTAGATTATCCGTATTGGTTAATTCTTGTAATATTCGATTGTGGGTGTGTGTAAATTTGGTTGTGAGCCTAGGAAAGCGACCCCGTGGTCCAAATCCGATGATGGACATGTCTTGATGTATGTAGCGGGTAGGATGTAGCCTCTTTGTAAATATGTAATCGTTGGGCCTTAAAACGACGCTAAGGCGAAAATCGTGTTTAAGGCCCCGAAATAGTGAAATTGGGGATTGTTGGCGTTCGGGGATATTTTGATGGCTTACATGCCCATGAATAGCCCCGACGCGTGTTTATGCTCGATTTGATTTATGATACGAAATTGATTTCAAAGCTAAATGATAAGATTTTCATAAAATCAATCAAAGTAGGATATTAGAATCACGAGGTTAAAATTTGAGAAATGTTGATGAATATCGATTCCTATCTAACGAGAAAGCCAAAGAAAATCGTTTTCAAACATCACAAAATTTGACTTTAGAAATAAGTAACGTTTTATTAAATCTTTGTGCATAGGGTGAAAGAGATTCTAGAAATTGCCCATCATTTTATGAAAGCAACGTATAGATCTCGATTCCTATTTAGACGAAGGTTTAAAACTCTTATTTTGCCAAAACGACACTTAATGAAAATCTCATAGTTTTGGACAATTAAAATCAAACCTTTCTCATAAAGAATAAAGCTTTCTCGTGTACACCGAAAAGACATTCCGAAGCGTTCTCAAATTAAAACACGGTTTTCCCTAAAAATCCAAATGATTCTTTCATACAAACCCACAACGACATTCACATAGGCACACACACACACACGTACACACACACACACATACATTCATGAATTAAAGGATAGGAAAGTATCAAGATTGCGGTAACCGTGTTTCACGGAAGTCGAGGGGTGCCTAACACCTTCCCCTCACTTAAGCAAGCCCCCGAACTCTATGAATCTCGATTCGCAGACCAATTAATTCGGAGTCACACATGAGCCAACGATTTATAAAAAACGAAAACTCGGATGAGTTGGTACATCCATTTCAAATATACCAACTGGCGACTCTGGTCAATTGGCTCTTCATAAAAACGACCTTTCAAAACCCCGTCGACCTCAATGCCGACCTTTTCCAAAAAATCATCTAAACCAAAAGGCTAAAATTGGAAAAGACGAGAAAGCGAAAACCCGGCGTCGACAGCTGGCGACTCTGCTGGGGAACATTAGAGGGCTTAAGCCGCTTTCAAATCTTGATGCTATCCTATCCTTAAAAAATTTATGAATATGTATGTGCGTGCAACATTTTGACCTATTTTACTTATTGTTGTGTGAATGTGTGCTTTTGTCCAATGAATGAATGATTGAATGGAGTTGATTTACCTTAAAGTAATCATTTGCATACGGTGAGGACGATGAATGTGAATGTATGTTGAGATTGTACCTCCTCCTGAGGCGAACCCGTCGGTTGCTTATTACTGGACTCGATGGGGCTGCTCCCCGGAGATGGCTCAGGAAACGCACCACTCAAATCCGCTCCAATCGAAAGGGCTCAAACGAGTAGATTGCGAAGATTTGGGAACCTTCATGCCGAAAAGCCCGTGAGAGTAACCCTAGGATAGGTCAGCCTCTGATTAACCCAACGCAGGATAAGTCTCTTCATGCCCTTTTACGTTTCTGCGCATAAATGCCATAATTCCATTGCAACATATTCATATATGCTTCCCCTTTATGTCAAAAGAAAATACTAACCTCTGTGTTTTGCAGGGAACGACACGGGAAGCATAAATCATATCTAGCATGTATTATTTCAATAAAGAACCGCTAACGAGTTGTTTTGCAGAAAAAGATTAAAAAACCCAAAAACACACAAAAAGTTACGGTTTTAGCATGCATCCATTCTTTCATTTCCCCAAGACTAAACTTCGAACCATCGTTTCGCAGGATTGCTCCTCAAACCCGTTCGCAGTCTAGGAAAGCCCAAAATTCTACATCTGAAATGGCTGATATTCCTAATCATAGTTCCATATCTCGGGAAGAGTTTGATGACTTCAAAAAACAGATGATGGAAATGGCCACGATGCTAAAAGAGCAGTTCTTAATCAGACAGGATCCGGTAAGCCAAGGACCACATAATATTCCACCACCGGGGGGTGACCAGAATCCTCCTAAAAATATTGCAAACCTGGGTAAGGATGACCAACCCCAACTCAAGGACGAGCCAGTCATTACAAGGGCCGTTCCCATACCTAGCAGGACAGTGATTACTATCCCAGAAGAAGGGGATAATGACGACCTTCGGAGAAAAATGAAACACATGGAGGAGACCATCCAATCTCTAAGGGGCATAGGCTCCCTGGGTAGGGTTAATTATTCGGATCTATGTGTTTTCCCCGGAGCCAGATATCCAGAAAAGTTCAAAGTTCCCGAGTTTGAAAAATACAATGGAAAGGGAGACCCCTATACACACTTGAAAATATACGTTGGAGAACTCGGGTCTTATGCCGAAGATGAGGGGTTAAGAATGCAACTATTCCAGAAAAGCTTAACGGGGGAGGCAAGAATCTGGTATGCCCGCCTCGACAACGCCCGAATCCACAACTGGGAGGAATTGGCCCATACCTTCTTAACCCAATACAGCTTTCAGGCCCAGATGGCCCCTGACAGGTACCAAATGACAAAGGTTAAGAAACAGCCTAGGGAATCCTTCAGGGAGTATGCACAACGGTGGAGGGGCATGGCCGCACAGGTGACCCCCCCAATGAACGAATCAGAGATGGTGATGACCTTTGTAGACATCCAGGAGGCACCGTATTATGAGAGGGTCATCTCGGGGATTGGAAGACCTTTTGCTGAAATGATTAAACATGGAGAGATGGTAGACATGGGGTTGAAGTCGGGTAAAATTCGGGATCTTACTGCTTTAGAAACTGCTGCCGAGCAAATACAGAATGGAAACTATGGCAGCACTTCCCGGAGGGACCAAAAGAAGAAGGAAGAGGATGTTTCCCTCATCTTACAGGGGTCATCCAGAAAAACAGAAAATCATCTTCCGGTTCAGGTACAGAGGGGAGGGCCATCCCGTCAGCCAAACTTCACAGATCAAAGGACAGAGGGGCGAAGAAGATATGAGGCCTCGCAAAACCGAGTGTTCACCCCGCTCGGGGAGCCGCTTGAACGAGTATTAGCGGTATTAGTAGCCCAAAAGAAGATAATCAATTTGGCTCCCCCAAGTGACCCGAAGGGAAGGAGATTTGATCCAAGCAAACGGTGCGCCTATCACTCGGGTTCCCCGGGTCACGATACACAAGATTGTTGGACATTGAAACATATAATTCAGAACATGATCGACAACGGGGAAATTGTGGTGGAGCAACCGGACTCCCCGAATGTTAAGGCAAATCCCCTGCCAAGACATGATGGGGGGGGAGTCAATGTGACGGAGGCAAGTGAGGCTGGGGGGCCGCCAAGGTTGAACTATGTGCAGAAAATTGAGGAGATGATCAACGTGATACATGATCATGGGGATGCACGGGTAGCGCCCATCAGGTTGATAGGGGTAAGTACAAATAACATAGAGGGACCTGTCAAGCTGACAGCCCCGAGGCCCATCATCCTTGCAGCAAGGCCGCAACTCCCTATCAGTAGTCTGAAGACTGTACCCTGGAATTACGGGGGAATACCCGAGGAAGCGGCCAGTTGTGCTTCCGTGATGACCAAGGGGAACCCCTTATATCTTCCCGGGCGAGTCCTTGAGAGCCAAAAGAGAAAAAATGAAGAGGTTTCCGAGGAAAGGGCCATAGAGTTTTTGAAAAGGATGGATCACCCAGAAATGAGGGGGATCCAGATTTTAAATGAGGAATCAACCCTAACATCAGTCATGGACTTGGTGTTGTCATCCAGTGAGCATTGCAAAGCCCTGATGAAGGTTCTGGAGGAGGCATTTGTGCCCAAAGAAATTAGTGAGGAGGGTTTCGGCCGACTGGTAGGCCACTTATTGGAAACCGATGCAATATCCTTTACGGATGAAGACATTCCCAAAGAGGGAAGGGGGCACCGAAAACCGCTACACATCGCGGTAATCTCCTCAGGATATGTCATGAATGGGGTGCTGATCGACGGGGGATCGGCATTGAATATTTGTCCTCTCAGTACGCTGAAGAAAATGAACGTCAGTCCCAAGCGCCTGCGGGCCAGTCATGTGGTGGTTCGGGCTTTTGACGGATCCCGGAGGGACACCATCGGAGAGATAGAATTGCCAGTGGAGATAGGGCCCTGTACTTTTGATATCTCCTTCCAAGTCTTAGATATCACGGCAAGCTACAACCTGTTGTTAGGGAGGCCGTGGATACACATGGCCGGGGCAGTTCCTTCCACGCTCCACCAACAAATCAAGTTGA
The DNA here is from genome assembly GCA_034770075.1 of Aralia elata. Lineage (NCBI taxonomy): Eukaryota > Viridiplantae > Streptophyta > Magnoliopsida > Apiales > Araliaceae > Aralia > Aralia elata. The sequence goes on along the minus strand of CM068383.1, from coordinate 39,507,776 downwards.
TCACCGATGGGAATCTGGTAACAATCTCGGCCGAATGTGATGACCCTTCTCCTCCCAGGAATGGCCTACCAGTAATCAATGTGGATGAGTCAGCGGCGCCTGCCAGCTTTCAAGCACTAGAGATTAGCACTCCCCATTATAGATGCCTGGGAGCTCCAGCTGTGAAACCAAGGGTCTCTCCGGAACTCACCTTTGTGGCAAAGGAAATGATTAAAATGAACTTCCAACCTGGACAGGGACTAGGGAAAAGCAGTCAGGGAATCACCAAGCCCATCCACCTACCACAGCAGATAGGCAAAGCAGGATTGGGATACCATGTGGGCGCAGTACGGGGACACCGTCAGGGTGCAACTCCGACTCGACTAGTTGGCAGTCCAGTGACCAAAGTCGACAATAAGCAGGGGATCAGCGGACCTGTGATTGGGGCAGGGAATGAAGAGTCAACCCCCACATGTAATGAGTCGGCCCGGAGGGAAAGTTTCCTGCGGGAGGTCGCAAAAGAGTTTGAAACCAAATGCTATATCCCCGGACAATCAACAAGCAGTAAGGAGGGGACGAATGTTATCACACCATCGACAGCCCAACAAGTTGTGCCTGTCATTGATTGGGCAGGGCTGATTATTCCTGGAGAAGATATAGAGAAGGATTCAGGCGACGTATCCGTAATCATCGGGGAGGTGTCCGATGTGAGGCCCTCCTTTATCCAGCGCATTTCATCTGACCTGACCATCGATAATTGGACCCAGAAACCAGTGATATCCAAACAAGGGTAAAGCTCGACGTCAGGGTGGTTAACCCTAGAGGATGGGGGAATGAAGAAGTTTTATTTTGTTGTTGTTTTATTTCTGCATAATTGTGTCGTTTCTTCGTGTTATTTGAAATTGCGATCGTCGTGAAAAAATGATTTATATATGACAAGTATTTTGTTTCATGTCAGGTGTACCCATTTGAGTAATCCTTGCCTAACAAATGGTCTTTCAAATTTGAATGACGATTATGATTTTGACATTGAGCTGGATTTCGATTTAATGGGCATTGAGCAAGACGAGACAGATTACGACGACGCACCTGATGAGATCAAAGGATGGGTCGAAGATAAACCCAAACCCAATTTGGACCAAACCATCACTATAGATATCGGAACCCCTGACAATCCAAAAGAACTCAAGATAGGGACAGACCTTACCCCCAGCCAAAAAGCAGAAATAATTGAGTTACTAAGCCAATATGAGGATGTCTTTGCCTGGTCGCACGAGGATATGATCGGATTGTCCACCGACATTGTGGTACACCGGTTACCCATCAAGGAGGGTTTCAGGCCTGTCAAGCAGAAACTAAGAAAGTTGAAACCTGAGTGGAGCTTAAAAGTGAAGGAAGAGATCATCAAACAGTTCAGGGCGGGAAGCATTATGGTGTCCACTTACCCGGAATGGCTATCCAATGTGGTCCCAGTGGCTAAACCTGGAGGAAAGGTGAGGGTATGCGTAGACTACAGAGATCTAAACAAGGCCAGTCTCAAGGATAACTTCCCGGTGCCTTTCATACACATCCTGGTAGATAACACAGCCCAGTACGAAATGTATTCTTTTGTGGATTGCTTTGCGGGATATCATCAGATAATGGTGGCGGAAGAAGACCGGGAAAAGACCGCATTCATCACCCCCTGGGGCACTTTCTGCTATAGACGACTGGCTTTCGGTCTCACAAATGCAGGGGCTACTTATCAGAGAGCCATGATGGCCTTGTTCCACGATATGATGCACAAGGAGATAGAGGTCTACGTGGATGACATTATTGTGAAATCGAAGGTAGAGTCCGATCATATAACTCATCTCAAAAAGCTATTCGATCGGCTCAGAAAGTATAATCTGAAACTCAATCCAGCCAAGTGTGCTTTCGGAGTACAATCGGGCAAGCTCTTGGGTTTCCTGGTTAGTGATCGGGGCATTGAGTTGGACCCAGCAAAGATTAAGGCCATTGTGGATATGCCGGCACCCCACACAGAGAAGGAGATAAGAGGATTCCTGGGGAGAATAAACTTCATCAGCCGTTTTATATCCCACTTGACGACTACATGTGAACCGATTTTTAAACTGTTAAGAAAAGGGGTGTCCCAAGAATGGAATGAGCAATGTCAGAGGGCGTTTCAGACCATTAAGAAACAATTGACGGAGGCACCAGTGCTGGTACCCCCGAAGGATGGGATCCCTCTGTTTATGTATATATCGGTAAATGCCATCGCGATGGGATGTATGTTGGGACAGAAAAATGAGGCGGGAAAAGAGCAGGCCACCTATTACCTCAGCAAAAGATTTAGCCAATGTGAGCAGAATTACACTCCCATTGAGAAGACCTGTTGTGCTCTGGCCTGGGCTGCAGGGAGATTACAGCACTACCTCCATGGGCATACAACGTACCTGATATCAAGAATGGATCCCCTGAAATATATTTTCGAAAGGCCCATGCTGAATTGTCGACTATCAAGATGGCAGTTAATTTTACAACAGTTTGACATGGTGTACGTGACCCAGAAGGCCATGAAAGGGCAGGGAATTGCAGATCAGTTGGCAGAAGCCCCGGCAGGAGGGATGGAGCCGTTAGAAACTCCTCTCCCGGGAGAGGATATATTTTGGGTATCGCGCGAAAAATGTGATGACGAGGGACAATTTTGGAAGCTGTATTTTGATGGTGCCATGAATGCCGAGGGGGCGGGAGCCGGAGCGGTCCTAGTCTCTATCACCGGAGAACAATACCCCGTGGCCACTAAACTTTGTTTCAGCAATTCGAACAACACCGCTGAATACGAGGGGTGTATCTTGGGACTCCGATTGGCCCGTGTCATGGGAGTAAAAAGACTAGCGGTGTTCGGGGATTCAGAATTGGTAATCAGACAAGCAATCGGGGTGTACAACACTAAGGAGCTTCGGTTACTTCCATACCATCGTTGTGTCACCCAGCTTATGCAAGAGTTCGAAGATATCGCCTTCCGCCATATTCCTCGGGGACGAAATGATTTTGCCGATGCGTTGGCGACTTTGGCTTCCTTAATCCACGTGATCAAGAGTAGAGACAGTCCACAGATTGAGATCACCGTACAGAATGCCCCGGCATATGAGGAAAATGTGGCAGTGTTGTCAAACGAGGTGGTGTTGACAAGGCAGCCCTGGTATCACGACATAAGGGAATATTTGAGAGACAGATCCCTTCCCGATCAGGCAAATCGGACTGAAAGGATGAGAATTCAAAAGATGGCGATGAAGTTTTATCTGAGTGGCGATTCGCTTTACAAAAGGGATGCCGGGTTGGGACTGTTGCAATGCGTAGACGAAACGCAATCCCAAAGGATTATGAATGAAATCCATGGCGGGGTGTGTGGGCCACACATGAGTGGACCGATGTTGGCCAAAAAGATCTTGAGGACAGGGCATTATTGGTTAACACTGAGGGCCGATTGCGATGATCATGTCAAGCGATGTTATCAATGTCAGGCGCACGGTAATGTGATCCATACACCTCCCAATGAACTGCACTGTATGACCTCCCCCTGGCCATTTTCAATGTGGGGAATGGATGTAATCGGACCAATAGAGCCCAAAGCAAGCAACGGGCACCGATTCATCTTCGTCATGATCGATTATTTCACCAAATGGGTAGAAGCAGCCTCTTTCCCCAAAGTCACTCAGGAGGTCATCGTCAACTTCATCAGGAATAATGTCATTTGCCGATATGGGCAACCTGAGGTTGTGGTCTCCGACAATGCCAAGAATTTAAACAACGCCCTCATGAAGGAACTGTGTGACCAGTTCAAGATCAAGCATCTCAATTCCGTCATTTACCGTCCTAAGATGAATGGGGCAGTGGAGGCTGCCAATAAGAACATCAAGAAGATCATGGCAAAAATGTCTGCTAATCATCGGGGATGGCCGGATTTGTTACCCCTCACCTTGCTAGCCTACCGAACGTCAACGCGTACTTCCACAGGGGCAACCCCTTACGCCTTGGTATATGGAATGGAGGCTGTCCTGCCAGTTGAAGTTGAGATGGCGTCCCTCAGAATAGTGATCGATGCTCAGATAAGCGAGGAGGATTGGATGCAAAGTCGATACGACCAATTGGCCCTAATTGATGAAAGGAGGGTGGCTGCTGTTTGGCACGGCCAGCTATATCAACAGAGGATCTCCCGATCCTACGACAAAAAGATAAGACTTCGGAAGTTCAAGGAAAATGATTTGGTGTTGAAAAGAGTCATGCCTTGTCAAGACGAAGCCAAAGGGAAGTTTGCCCCGAATTGGGAAGGACCATTTGTGATTAAGAAGGTGCTATCCGGAGGAGCCCTCATATTGCAAGAAATGGATGGTGAAGTATTTCCACAACCCCTCAATTCTGACTCGGTGAAGCGGTTCTACGCTTGAATCATCAGGTCCTTTTTCCTTGAGAGCGAACTACGTAGGACCTGATCTCCCAACTTGTGGGGGTACGTAGGCAGCCATCATGGCGCGGTCCGATCCTTTAAAAAAAATAATCCTTTCCTAACCGAAACCAATTTTCGATAGCCAGATAAAACCTTCCTACACCCTCAAAACCTTCCCGAAACCAACTGCCTAACCAGTTTCATCCCAGAATACATACCCTGATCCAACCAAACAGTTATCCAAAATCTGAGATTCAATCCGACGAAAGCAAAGGGTGTGCGGCAATATCTGTCAAATCTCTATCAAGTCTTGAGGAAAGAAAGAAGGCGAAATGTCAAAATCATGGTCAGATGGATAAAATGATGATCCAATGGATGGCAACGATACGACAAAAGGGGAAAATGACTAAATTCAAATGCATGTCTATATATATAAGTCGTTTTATTATAAGATTTCTCTTTCAATAACTGATGAAACCAACATAGTCTATGCAGGAAATAAAATAATCTACAAATCTGAAACTAGCCGAAGCAGGATGGACAGGGTGGTGGATAGATCTGAAGCATCAGCATCTCCTGCAATCTGCTGCCCCATCATATCAATACGATCCAGTAAAGCAGTAGCTCGGCTGACAGTCCCAAAATGAGCATCTACCACTGCCCTGGTCTGAAATACAATGGCCTCTCTATCAGCAATGGCAGCATCTCTAGCCCGAATGGCCTCATCTCTCTCGGCAAAGGCGGCATCCCTCTCGGCTTCAGTAGTAATCAGAGCCAGGCGGAGTCGGGAGTCCTCAGCGACCCGACTCGGGGCAGAATCGGCTGAGATGGAATGGTTTGTGGTATCTTCTGTGAAAATCACTCCAGAGTCATCAAAGGCCCCAGTCCGACTCAAACTAGCCGAATCCAGGTCTCCACGCAACCACTGTACGTAGGCAAATGTCTGGATGTGACAGCTCGCACTATATTCGGCAAAGATCCTGCGATCCCAAAGCTCGTATACCTGCAATAGATCCCTCTCTGTACAGGATGATATAAGGAATCGGTATGCGGCTGCACCCGCGAAGGGGTGTAAATCCTGTGTCTGATCAAACTGCCCCATAACCGCCAGGGGATGATAGGTCGTCACGCCCCTTAACCCAGCAATGGGAATGAAATCCAAGCCAGGCACATGAGTCAAGAAGCTCATGAAGGAGCAATAGCCCGAGTAAACCAATAGATGAAAGGGGTCCTCAATGATAGACAAAAATGCTGTCCAGGAGACCGCATCCGTACAGCTCATGGGACGAAACGGAAACTGCGCGGCTATGTTGTGACTGAAGCAAAACCCTTGGCGGCGGAAATGGCCGATGGGACTAAGATGACTCATGAACCATATGTACAACAAGGTCGAACTCCCTCTGAAGAATCTCCCTCGGAAGGACTGGCAATATGTGGCCGACATGTAGGTATCCGCCAATATCATGGGGAGAATGGTGTGATCCTCCTGAAGGGCCCTAACGGTCGCAACAATCCGCATGTCCAAATGATCGGACCCTGCAGGCAAGTACAGAATTGAGATGACACAGGCCATCAGAACGTCCACTCTCAAGGCGCCCCATCGCTCCTCGGACACGGAAAAATCACCGAGGAAAAGACGGAAACTGTCAGGTGAGCCAAATCGGTCAATCAAGAACTGAAGGGGAACCATATGGTTTGATGTGATCACCGGCAACAGGACAGCCCTTCGCAAACCAGTGAAAGTCAAGAATTGACGGCGCATGGAACCAACGGTAACCCTAGCACAGGGACCATCCAACGGCAAGCCGGTGAAGCGAGCATACTCCTCAAGGGTGGGGGTCAGCTCTACTGTCCCAAACCTAAACACCTGACGGGCAGGGGCCCAATAGCTCAGAAGACCATCCACAAAGCCCGCTGGCACCCGAAAGGTTAATAAGGACCAAGAATGTCCCAAAAGACCATCTACGATGACCCTATCTGCTGGCAGTAGACTGTCCAACCAGCGGAAGAGGCTGCCAACCAAACCCTGTGGGAGGAGTGGAATCCAAACGAACCACGGCATCTGAGGACGACATCTGTGAAAAAATAGTATCAAAAAAGACTGTACAGGGGTCATTCTCTACCCATAAATAAAAAGCATGCATCATACAGTTAATAATAAAGCAGGTGAATCCCATAAAAATGAAAAAGAAGACTGTGCATAAATAAATAAATGAGTTCAGTACATAGTGCATAAATGAAAAAAGAAATCTAAGCAGGTGCTGATACAAAGGGCCCTATCCTATCCTGGTCTAAATAAAATCAGTATCGTCTATGAAAGCAGGATCCTCGAACTGATCCCCTGGAGTCGTCGAGCTCGGAGGACCAAAGTTCATATCAGGGATGTAGGGATGCATGTGGCATCAGATGAACTCGGGCCTGCATCATAACCTGCACCGTCAGGATCGTAGGTGTAAGCCTCCTCCGGGGTCCGGCCCAACCCCCGAATAAACAGCGACAACTGATCTACCTGACGGGTCAATGAGGCGATCTGCTCAGCGTGGGTAGGGGTCCGAACACAGGCAGCCCAATCGGTCATCGTCACCGAGCCTGGAACCATGTCTCCAAGGAAGAAAGTGGCCCGAGTCTGAGGACCGATGGTACGGGGCACCCACCATGTACGGAATGCATCACTCGTAGTGGGACCTGTGGAAAGCATCCGACCATCCTCGAACTCGAACTCCGGGCCGGAAGGATGCCCGTCAGCAAACCCCACAGTCAAATGCTCGGAGAGGTAGGGAATCCAGACGACGTCGGCAGCCGTGATCAACTCCAGCTGAATACGACAATGTGCAAAGCTGCCCGACACGGGGACCTCCTCCAGAGTACTGTGATGCCATCGCCGACCCCGAGGATAGGTGTCCGGGCCCAGAGTAGTGAGAGGCCTCAGACATGGCAGCCGCTCGTAAGCCCAGAACTGTGAATAGAAACAAGGCAAGGCATGAGTCACTATCAAATACAGAAAAGGATGAAAGGAAAAGAAATACAGTAATAGAGAGGAGGAAGGGACTCACCAGCAGAAAGTGGTAGAAACCGAGCCAGGCATCAGTCTGTCCCTCCGAGCGTAGGCGCATGCCGTGGAGGAAATAGGCAAAGGTGAATGACCCCCAGTCATAGTCACTGATGCGATCCACGTCTCTAACCGCTCCCACGACGCTGAAATGAATGGTGGAGGAGTTGTTCCCTAGGAAACAACCCCTCATGATCGTCAGGAATAAGCGGCGGAGTAGAATGTCGCGGGTACCCTGATCCGCTGGAATGGGCATCGCATAGAGACCCCCGACTGCATCAACAGCCAAGGCACCAGATCGGATACTGCGGGCCTTAAAGACCCGGTCCTCAGCAGCGAAGCCCAGCAAAGCTCGAACCTCCACAGGAGTGATATCAAGATCCAAGGGGACGCGGGACCCGGTAAACTCAATGCCAGTAATGTACCTCCAGTCCCATGGGGTCAACACGACCTCGCAGTCGAGGAGATGAAGAGACTGCGTCTGGTGGAACCATCGCTCGGATAAGGCCCTCATGTAACCCCAGGGGCACTGGCGGGGGATGATAGTGAAGAAATGTCGAAAGCCCCAAGAGTCCACCATCGCCCGATAATCACTGTGCAGGGCCGCGTAAAGGGAGTAGATGTTGAACCAGTTACCCCTCGGCTGGGTAAACTCGGGTACCTGGGGCAATCACCAAGGGGTCAATCCGGATAGAAGGAGAATGGAGAAATTGAGAGTGAAATCAGAATAGAGCTGAAATATACCTCGTTAGCCACGAGAGATGCTGAAGGGTGACGACTGAGGTCCCGACCCAAAAGATCGGGTATCTGCACAGAGGCGCCAGAAGGAGCCTGATGAGTAGATGGAGCCGGTGTGCTGAAGGATGGCCCCTCTGCCGCAACCTCCGGAGGGACAGCCTCCTCAACGTCCGGATGACCAGGACGAATAACAGCCTCCGTCAAACGACGAGCCTGACGGGTCCGAGGAGGAACAGGAGTGGGCGCAGCCCTACGACGGCGAACACCCGAAGTCCGAGAGGCGGAGGAGCTACTGGGCGCATCACGATCCATAGCTGGAATAGAACGGGCGAGAAAGAAGGTAAGTTTCCTTTTAAAATTATGTAATGAACATTCTAAATTTCTAGCCTCATCATATGATTAATGCAACATGATGCATGTTTATCAAAAAAAAAAAAAAAAAAAAAAAAAAAAAAAAAAAAGAATCGGCAGAGTTCCGTTTGTAAAATGGACATCCCAGGCCTAAGCCAAACATGTTTTCCATCAATCAAAGTCTCAAACGGATCTAAATTGCATTCATATGTGTAATTACAGCATGTAATGCATGTTTTTATTGCAGAAAAGGAATAACAAGATGTGGGACCGCCTCATGAACATAAAATAGGACTCACATAGTTGATACATAGCATGTATATATGATGGTACATTACATAGCATTGTAAAGCATACATTTTATCTCTAAACATGCAAATAGTCAAATGTATAGCAAAACATTGACGAAATTGAAAAGTGACCGGTCAAAGTGTTACCTGTAGCGCGTAGATCGATCCTACCGGAACAGTTTTTGCAGGAAAGTTGAAAAAATCGACAAAAAAGCCCTCGTGCGAACAAGAAAAATCGAGAGAATCTCTTTGGATTACAAGTTGAAAGTGACAGATCTGGAGGAGCCGCGTTGGTTTTAAGGCCCCGATCATGGCCGCAGATGTATCTGCGGCTGGCCGCAGATCCATCTGCGGCTGGCCCTGGTGGGTCCCACCTTGCTCCCTTGCAGCCATTTGACGTGTTGAAGTGAAAAGTTTACGAGATGGGTGACCGGCGACGATACCCGGCCCCGACATGACGATCGACCGGCGACGATAACCGGCGATCACGAGATGGATGTCCGGCGACGATAACCGGCTCCGATAGATAACCAACCGGCGACGATAACCGGGGGTTACGAGATGGGTGACCGGCGACGATACCCGGCCCCGACATGACGATCGACCGGCGACGATAACCGGCGATCACGAGATGGATGACCGGCGACGATAACCGGCTCCGACAAGATAACCGACCGGCGACGATAACCGGAGGTTACGAGATGGGTGACCGGCGACGATACCCGGCCCCGACATGACGATCGACCGGCGACGATAACCGGCGATCACGAGATGGATGTCCGGCGACGATAACCGGCTCCGACAGATAACCAACCGGCGACGATAACCGGGGGTTACGAGATGGGTGACCGGCGACGATACCCGGCCCCGACATGACGATCGACCGGCGACGATAACCGGCGATCACGAGATGGATGTCCGGCGACGATAACCGGCTCCGACAGATAACCAACCGGCGATGATAACCGGGGGTTACGAGATGGGTGACCGGCGACGATACCCGGCCCCGACATGACGATCGACCGGCGACGATAACCGGCGATCACGAGATGGATGACCGGCGACGATAACCGGCTCCGACAGATAACCGACCGGCGACGATAACCGGAGGTTACGAGATGGGTGACCGGCGGCGATACCCGGCCCCGACATGACGATCGACCGGCGACGATAACCGGCGATCACGAGATGGATGTCCGGCGACGATAACCGGCTCCGACAGAGGACCGACCGGCGACGATAACCGGGGGTTACGCGATGGGTGACCGGCGACGATACCCGGCCCCGAACGAGACGATAGATTGAAGGAGTGAACCCAAAGACTAACGAACACGGTCAAGGGGTTGATACATTGACACTCTTACGAATGTCTTGCATGCATTACATCTTATGTTGCATCATAAGCTATATGTGTGAGACATCATGTATGCACTGTCATTCTTACACACTGTCATTCATGCATCGAGCGTCTATTCTTTATCCTGTTCATTTCATTTATAATTTCATAAACATGATAAAGAGGGGCAGCTGTAGACACCCAAATTTTGCGTTTCCTTCTACTAACCATGACAGGAGGGCGAAATCGTCAATTGAACCGGCTTGCGGAAGCAAAGGAGCGGGCACAAGGGCAAGCGCCCGGCACCGCCGCAATGATTTGGGCAGCCCAAGTCGACGTGACAGCATGACCGTCCGAGGCAGGCATTTCCGAATGAGGTGGCACGTCTCCCGGAAGTTTCCGGACTGCGGAATACGAGCCTGTCAGCGAAAACCGACGTTGCGGTACGAAAATCGAGGCGTGGCACGAAAATCGAGAAAGTCAAGCCCGCCAGCCGCGGATAGATCTGCGGCCAAGTGGGTGCGCCAGCACGAAAACCGGGAAATCAGCACTACCAGCTGAGTGCGATGGGAGGCGTGCCAGCTGGCCAGCCGCAGATCCATCTGCGGCCAGCCGCAGATAGATCTGCGGCTGGCTCTGGCCAGCCTATTTAAGCCCAGCTTCGGGCAGCATACAGGAGGTTGGAGAATTTTGGAAGAAGAAGAATTTCTGCAGCAGCACCAAGCACAGAAATAGAGAGAAAATAGTGAGATTTTGCTACAAAAAATAGGAGAGAAAGTGAGAAAAAGAGAGGAATATTATTCTTGTGATTTGATTGTATCACATAATACTTTTTCTTCTATTCAAATACACAACTTTAGATCCATTTTGACCTCATTTGCAAGGTGAAAAATCTCTTCAATTTTGCAATTTCTATCGCATCTTTTGGTCAAGTCAAATGAAGTTTTCATATGATTATGGAATGATAAATTAGGGGGTATTAGCGAGGGTTCCATTTGGAACAAAATTCTTCCTAATAACCCGATGATATTTATTTGTTGATTCCTTGTTTGTTTTTTTGTGTTATATTGACATAGATTCTTTTAGATCTCTATTTTGGGATGTCTTGATATTGGTAGATTATCCGTATTGGTTAATTCTTGTAATATTCGATTGTGGGTGTGTGTAAATTTGGTTGTGAGCCTAGGAAAGCGACCCCGTGGTCCAAATCCGATGATGGACATGTCTTGATGTATGTAGCGGGTAGGATGTAGCCTCTTTGTAAATATGTAATCGTTGGGCCTTAAAACGACGCTAAGGCGAAAATCGTGTTTAAGGCCCCGAAATAGTGAAATTGGGGATTGTTGGCGTTCGGGGATATTTTGATGGCTTACATGCCCATGAATAGCCCCGACGCGTGTTTATGCTCGATTTGATTTATGATACGAAATTGATTTCAAAGCTAAATGATAAGATTTTCATAAAATCAATCAAAGTAGGATATTAGAATCACGAGGTTAAAATTTGAGAAATGTTGATGAATATCGATTCCTATCTAACGAGAAAGCCAAAGAAAATCGTTTTCAAACATCACAAAATTTGACTTTAGAAATAAGTAACGTTTTATTAAATCTTTGTGCATAGGGTGAAAGAGATTCTAGAAATTGCCCATCATTTTATGAAAGCAACGTATAGATCTCGATTCCTATTTAGACGAAGGTTTAAAACTCTTATTTTTCCAAAACGACACTTAATGAAAAATCTCATAGTTTTGGACAATTAAAATCAAACCTTTCTCATAAAGAATAAAGCTTTCTCGTGTACACCGAAAAGACATTCCGAAGCGTTCTCAAATTAAAACACGGTTTTCCCTAAAAATCCAAATGATTCTTTCATACAAACCCACAACGACATTCACATAGGCACACACACACACACGTACACACACACACACATACATTCATGAATTAAAGGATAGGAAAGTATCAAGATTGCGGTAACCGTGTTTCACGGAAGTCGAGGGGTGCCTAACACCTTCCCCTCACTTAAGCAAGCCCCCGAACTCTATGAATCTCGATTCGCAGACCAATTAATTCTGGTTTAGATGATTTTTTGGAAAAGGTCGGCATTGAGGTCGACGGGGTTTTGAAAGGTCGTTTTTATGACCAGAATTAATTAGTCTGCGAACCGAGATTCATAGAGTTCGGGGGCTTGCTTAAGTGAGGGGAAGGTGTTAGGCACCCCCCGACTTCCGTAAAACACGGTTACCGCAATCTCGATGCTTTCCTATCCTTTAATTCTTGAAATGTGTGTGCATGTGCGCGCGTGTGTGTGTGTGCCTATGTGAATGTCGTGGTGAGTTTGTATGAAGAAACCATTTAGATTTTTAGGGAAAGTCGTGCTTTAATTTGAGAATGCTTTAGAATGTCCTTCGGCTTATACGAGAAAGCTTTATAAGAAAGGTTTGATTTTAATTGTCAAAAACTATGAGATTTTTCATTAGGTGTCGTTTTGGCAAAAAAACAAGAGTTTTCTAAACCTTCGCCAAAATAGGAATCGAGATCTATACGTTGCTTTCGTAAATAGCATGATGGGCAACTTCTAGGATCTCTTTAACCTTATGCACAAAGATTTAATAGAACATTACTTATTTTATAAAATCATTTTTTTGTGATGTTTTGAAAACGATTTTTCCTTTAGCCTTCTCGTTAAATAGGAATCGACATTCATTAGCATTTCCAAATTTTTATCCTCATGATTCTAATAACATAGTTTGATTGATTTTATGAAAATCTTATCGTTTAGCTTTGAAATCAATTTTGTGTCATAAATCAAATCAAGCATTAAAACGCGTGGGGGCTATTCATGGGCATGTAAGCCATCCGAATAACCCCAACGCCCACAATCACATATTTCACTATTACGGGGCCTTAAACCCGATTTTCGACTTGGTATCGCCTTAAGGCCCAACAATTACATATTTACAATAGAGGGTAGATCGGCCCTATTACATACACCCAAAAATGTCCATCATCGGATTTGGACCACGGGGTCGCGTTCCTAGGCTCACATCCAAAATTGCTACATCGCTATAACGAGCTTAAAAATCATCAAATGGGTGTAGACACCCAAATTTTGCACTTCGTATACTAACCTTGACAGGAGGGCAAATTCGTCAAATGGATCGGCCTGCGAGAGCAAAAGATGGAAAAAATACGAACACTCGACGCCACCATGATAATTTGCAGCCGAAATCGACATGACAGCAGGGCTATCCGAATTTGGCATTCTCGGAAGGTGTGGCGCGCTTCCCGGAAATTCCCGGACTGCGGAATACGAGCCTGTCAGCGAAAACCGACATTGCGGCACGAAAATCGAGGCGTGGCACGAAAATCGAGAAAGTCAAGCCCGCCAGCCGCGGATAGATCTGTGGCCAAATGAGTGCGCCTTTCTGGAAAGTCAGATCCCGAAAACCGGGCTGAGTGGCGAGCCAGCTGGCCAGCCGCAGATCCATCTGCGGCCAGCCGCAGATAGATCTGCGGCTGGCTTTGGCCAGCCTATTTAAACTCAGCTTCGGACAGTATACAAAAAGGTTGAGCAGTTTGGCGGAAGAAGAAGAAAATCAGCAGCAGTTTTAGCTCGGAAATAGAGAGAAATAGCACAAATTATTGCAACAATTGAGAGAAAAAAGAGAGGAAGTTTCTTTGTTGTTAGATTATATCAATATATCTCATATTTCAATCAAATACACAAGTTTCTACACAATTTTGGTATCATTTGCAAGGTGAAAATCTCATTATTTTTGCAACTTCTATCATGTCATTTGGCTAAATTTAATTGCAATTTTCAAGAATATTGTTGAAAAAATCATGGATTAGGGATTATTGGTGAGGGTTCCATTGGAACGAGATTCTTCCCAATAATCCGATGATATCTAATTGACGAAATTTCTAGCTTATTTATGGATATATATTAGGCGTAGTTTGATTGATTGTATTTTTAGGATGTGTTAGGCAATCTACGTTGTTGTTATTGTAGTATTCATTTTGTGAGTATGTAGTAATCGTGGTTGTGAGCCTAGGAAAGCGACCCCGTGGTTCAAATCCGATGATGGACGTTTTGGTGTATGTAATAGATTCAAGATGCTTGTTTTGTAATATGTAACTGTCGGGCCTTAAAACGACGCTAAGGCGAGAATCGGGTTTAAGGCCCCGTATTAGTGGAATATGTGATTGTTGGCGTTCGGGGATATTTTGATGGCTTACATGCCCATGGATAGCCCCGACGCATGTTTATACTTGATTAGATTTTTGAGGCGCCAAAAGGATTTCAAAAAGATTAAACGATAAGGATCTTTTCTAAAAATCAATCGAAGTAGGATATTAGCATCACGAGGCTAAAAATTTGGGAAACGCTAACGAACGTCGATTCCTATTTAACGAGAAAGCTAAAGAAAATCGTTTTCAAACATCACAAGAAATGGTTTTGTGAAATAAATGACGTTTTATTAAACCGTTGTGCATTGGGTGAAAGAGATCCTAGAAGTTGCCCATCATTTGAGTTACGAAAGCAACGTATAGATCTTGATTCCTATTTTGATGAAGGTTTAAAACTCTTGTTTTGCCAAAACAACCCCTAATGAAAATTCCATGGCTTTTGACGATTAAAATCAAATCTTTCTCATAAAAAAATAAAGCTTTCTCGTATTAAAGGAAAAGACATCCTAAAGCACTCTTCAAAATAAAGCACGCCTCTTTCATAAAATACCCGAAAGAATTTCTTCCATACAGAACTCACCATAACATTCATTCAGGCACACAGACACACACACACACGCACACATACACATTTTATGAGATAAAGGATAGGAAAGTATCAAGATTGCGGTAACCGTGTTTCACGGGAGTCGAGGGGTGCCTAACACCTTCCCCTCACTTAAAGCAAGCCCCCGAACTCTATGAATCTCGATTCGCAGACCAATTAATTCGGAGTCACATATGAGCCAGCGATTTATAAAAAATAAAAAAAACTCGGATGAGTTGGTACATCCATTTCAAATATACCAACTGGCGACTCTGGTTAATCGGCTCATCATAAAAAACGATCTTTCAAAACCCCGTCGATCTCAATGCCGACCTTTTCAAAAAAAAATCATCTAAAACCAAAAGGCTAAATTGGAAAAGACAAAAAAGGACAAGCGGATAAAACCGGCGTCGACAGCTGGCGACTCTGCTGGGGACATTTAGAGGGCTTAAGCCGCGTTTAAATCGTGATGCTATCCTATCCTTTAAAATTCATAAAATGTGTGTGCATGCGATATTTTGATTTTTTACTTTTGTTGTGCGAATGCGTGTTTTGTCGAATAGATGAATGATTTGAATGGAATTGCTTTACGTTTGAGTAATCATTTGCATACGGTGAGGACGATGAATGTGAATGTATGTTGAGAGAGTACCTCCTCCTGAGGCGAACCTGTCGGTTGCTTATTACTGGACTCGAAGGGGCTGCTCCCCGGAGATGGCTTAGGAAACGCACCACCCAAATCCGCTCCAATCGAAAGGGCTCAAACGAGTAGATTGCGAAGATTTGGGGACCTTCATGCCGAAACGCCCGTGAGAGTAACCCTAGGATAGGTCAGCCTCAGATTAACCCTACGCAGGAAAAGTCTCTTCATGCCTTTTTACATTTCACGCATAAATGTCATGATATTTGCATCCCTTTTGCCAGGAGAAATTACTAACCTCTATGTTTTGCAGGGAACAGCTGGGGAGCTTAATAAAGCCATGTTTAGCATTGGTTATTGCATTAAAGGACTACTAACTTTCTGTTTTACAGGGAAAGATTAAAAAACACACACAAAAAAATTACAGTTTTAGCATGCATCCATTTTGCATTTCCCCAAGACTAAACTTCGAACCATTGTCTCTGTAGGATTGCTCCTCAAACCCGTTCGCAGTCTAAGAAAGCCCAGGTCTCTACCTCTGAAATGGCTGATCTTCCCAATCATAGTTCCATATCTCGGGAGGAGTTTGATGATTTTAAAAGACAAATGATGGAAATGGCCACAATGTTAAAGGAACAGTTCTTAATCAGACAGGATCCGGCAAACCAGGGATCGCATAATATTCCACCACCAGGGGATGATCAGAATCCTCCTAAAAATGGTACAAACTTGCTTAAAGAGGACCAACCCCGACTCAAGGACGAGCCAGTCATCCCAAAGGCCGTTCCCATACCTAGCAGGATAGTGATTACTATCCCAGAAGAAAGGGACAATGACGACCTTCGGAGAAAAATGAAACACATGGAGGAGACCATCCAATCTCTAAGGGGCATAGGCTCCCTGGGCAGGGTTAATTATTCGGATCTATGTGTTTTCCCCGGAGCCAGATATCCAAAAAAGTTCAAGGTCCCCGAGTTTGAGAAATACAATGGAAAGGGAGACCCCTATACACACTTGAAAATATACATTGGAGAACTCGGGTCTTATGCCGAAGACGAAGGGCTAAGAATGCAGCTGT
This sequence comes from Aralia elata, assembly GCA_034770075.1. NCBI lineage: Eukaryota > Viridiplantae > Streptophyta > Magnoliopsida > Apiales > Araliaceae > Aralia > Aralia elata. The sequence goes on along the minus strand of CM068383.1, from coordinate 39,491,101 downwards.
TCCAGAAAAGCTTAACAGGGGAGGCAAGAATCTGGTATGCCCGCCTTGATAACGCCCGAATCCACAACTGGGAGGAATTGGCCCATACTTTCTTAACCCAATACAGTTTTCAGGCCCAGATGGCCCCTGACAGGTACCAAATGACAAAAGTCAAGAAGCAGCCTAGGGAATCCTTCAGGGAATATGCGCAACAATGGAGGGGCATGGCCGCACAGGTAACCCCCCCGATGAGCGAATCAGAGATGGTAATGACCTTTGTAGACATTCAGGAGGCACCGTATTATGAGCGGGTCATCTCGGGGATTGGAAGACCCTTTGCTGAAATGATTAAACATGGAGAGATGGTTGACATGGGGTTGAAATCGGGTAAAATCCGGGATCTTACTGCTTTAGAAACTGCTGCCGAGCAAATACAGAATGGAAACTACGGCAGCACTTCCCGGAGGGTCCAAAAGAAAAAGGAGGAGGATGTCTCCCTCATCCTACAGGGGTCATCCAGAAAAACGGAAAGCCATCTTCCGGTACAGGTTCAAAGGGTTGGGCCATCCCGACAGCCAAACTTCACAGATCAAAGGGCAGAGGGGCGAAGAAGATACGAGGCCTCGCAAAATCGAGTATTCACCCCACTCGGGGAGCCTCTCGAGCGGATTTTGGCGGTATTGATGGCCCAAAAGAAGATAATCAATTTGGCTCCCCCAAGTGACCCGAAAGGAAGGAGATTTGACCCAAGAAAACGGTGCGTCTACCACTCGGGTTCCCTGGGGCATGATACACAAGATTGTTGGACATTGAAACATATAATTCAGAACATGATCGACAATGGGGAAATTGTGGTGGAACAACCAGACTCCCCGAATGTTAAAGCAAATCCCCTGCCAAGACATGATGGGGGGGGAGTCAATGTGACGGAGGCAAATGAGGCTGGGGGGCCACCAAGACTGAACTATGTGCAGAAAATTGAGGAAATGATCAACGTGATACATGATCATGGGAGTGCACGGGGAACGCCCATCAGGTTGATAGGGGTAAGTACGAACGGCACGGAGGGACCGGGTCAAGTTGACAGCTCCGAGGGTCCATCATTCCTTACGGCAAGGCCGCAACTCCCCATCAGTAGTCTGAAGACTGTACCCTGGAATTATGGGGGGATGCCAGAGGAAACGGCCAGTTGTGCTTCCGTGACGACAAAAGGGAACCCCTTATATCTTCCCGGACGAGTCCTTGAAAGCCAAAAGAGGAAAAATGAGGAGGTTTCCGAGGAAAGGGCCGTCGAATTTTTGAAAAGGATGGATCATCCAGAAACAAGGGGGATCCAGATTTTAAATGAGGAGTCAACCCTAACATCAGTCATGGACTTGGTGTTGTCATCCAGTAAGCATTGTAGAACCCTGACAAAGGTTCTGGAAGAGGCATACGTGCCCAAAGAAATTTAGTGAGGAGGGTTTCGGCCAGCTGGTGGGCCACCTGTTGGAAGGCGATGCAATATCCTTTACGGATGAGGACATTCCTAAGGAGGGAAGAGGGCACCGAAAACCGCTACACATTGCGGTAATCCTCTTCAGGATATGTCATGGAATGGGGTGCTGATCGATGGGGGATCGGCATTGAATATATGTCCTCTCAGTACGCTAAAGAAAATGAACATCAGTTCCAAGCGCCTACGGGCCAGTCATGTGGTGGTCCGGGCTTTTGACGGGTCCCGGAGGGATACCATTGGAGAAATAGAATTGTCGGTGGAGATAGGGCCCTGTACTTTCGACATCTCTTTCCAAGTTCTTGACATCGCGGCCAGCTACAACCTGCTGTTAGGGAGGCCATGGATACACATGGCCGGGGCAGTTCCCTCCACGCTCCACCAACAAATTAAGCTAATCATCGATGGGAATCTGGTCACAATCTCGGCCGAATGTGATGACCTTTCTTCTCTTAGAAGTGACCTGCCAGTGATCAATGTGGATGAGTCGGCAGCACCTGCCAGCTTTCAAGCACTAGAGATTAGCACCCCCCACTATAGATGCCTGGGATCTCCAACTGTGAAACCTAGGATCTCTCCCGAACTTACCTTTGTGGCAAAGGAAATGATAAAAATGAACTTCCAGCCTGGGCAGGGGTTAGGAAGGAACAGTCAGGAAATCACCGAGCCCATTCATCTACCACAGCAGATAGGCAAGGCAGGGCTGGGATACCATGAGGACGCAGCACGGAGACGCCGTCGGGGTGCGGCTCCGATTCGACTAGCTGGCAGTCCAGTGACCAAAGTCGACAATGAGCAGGGGATCAGCGAGCCTGTGATTGGGACAGGGAATGAAGAGTTTAACCCCCGCACGTAATGAGTCGGCCCGGAGGGAAAGTTTCCTGCAGGAGGTCGCAAAGGAGTTTGAAACCAAATGCTACATCCCCGAACAATCAACAAGCAGTGGGGAGGGGACGAATATTATCGCCCCACCCGGGGCCCAACAAGTTGTGCCTGTCATCGATTGGGCAGGGCTGATCATTCCTGAAGAGAATAGGAGGGAGGACTCAGGCGACGTAGCCGTAATTATCGGGGAAGTGTCGATGTAAAGCCCCCTTTCATCCAGCGCATTTCATCTGACCTGACTGTCGACAACTGGACCATGAAAGCCAGTAATATCCAAAAAGGGGTAAAAACCGACGTCAGGGGTGGTGGACCCCAGAGGATGGGGGAATGAAGAAGTTTTATTTTTGTTGTTGTTTTATTTCTGCATAATTATGTCTTTTCTTCGTGTTATTTTGAAAAAGCGATCGTCGAGTGAAAAATGATTTTATATATGACAAGTATTTTGTTTCATGTCAGGTGTACCAATTTGAGTAATCCTTGCCTAACAAATGGTCTCTCAAATTTGAAATGATGATTATGATTTTTGACATTGAGCTGGATTTCGATTTCGATTTAATGGGCATTGAACAAGACGAGACAGATTACGACGACGCGCCTGATGAGATCAAAGGATGGGTCGAGGATAAACCCAAACCCAATTTGGACCAAAACCGTCACCATTGATATTGGAACACTCCTGGATAAGCCAAAAAGAACTCAAGATAGGGACAGACCTTACCCCCAGGCCAAAAAGCCGGAAATAATTGAGTTGCTAAGCCCAATATGAAGGATGTCCTTATTGCCCCCCATGGTCGCACGAGGATATGAAATCGGATTGTCCACCGACATTGTGGTTGCACCGGTTACCTCATCAAGGGAGGGTTTCAGGCCTGTCAAGCAGAAACTAAAGGAAAAGTTGAAACCTGAGTGGAGCTTAAAAGTTGAAGGAAAGAGATCATCAAGCAGTTCAGGGCGAGAATCATTATGGTGTCCACTTACCCAGAATGGCTGTCTAATGTAGTTCCCAGTGGCTAAAGCCTGGAGGAAAAGGTGCTGAGGGTATGTGTAGACATATAGAGATCTAAACAAGGCCATAGTCTCAAGGATATTTCCCGTACCTTTCCATACACATCCTGGTGGATAACACGGCCCCAGTACGAGATGTACTCTTTTGTTGGATTGCTATCGCGGTGGGTATCATCAGATAATGGTGGCAGGAGGAAGATCGGGAAAAAAGACCCGCATTCATCCACCCCCTGGGGCTACTTATCTGCTATAGGACGACTGGCTTTTCTGGTCTCACAAATGCAGGGGCTACTTATCAGAGAGCCCATGATGGCCTTGTTCCACGATATGATTGCACAAGGGAGATAGAGGTCTCACGTGTGAGATGACATTATTGTGAAAATCGAAAGGTAGAATCCGGATCATATTAAACTCATCTTAAAAAAGCTTATATCGATCGGCTCAGAAAAGTATAATTTGAAACTCAATCCAGCCAAGTGCGCTTTCGGAGTACAGTCGGGGCAAGCTCTTGGGTTTCCTGGTTAGTGATCGGGGCATTGAGTTGGACCCTAGCAAAGGGATTTAAGGCCATTGTGGATATGCCAGCACCGTCGCACAGCAGAAGGAGATAAGGGGATACCTAGGGAGAATAAAACTTCATCAGCCGTTTTATTATCCCACTTGACGATCTACGTGGTGAGTCCGGCAATTTTCAAAATTGTTTAATGAAAGGGTGCTTCCCAAGAATGGATCTCTTATGAGCAGTGTCAGAGGGCTTTATTTCTGATCATTAAGAAAAAAAGCTGACGGATGTGGCACCAGTGCTGGTACCCCCGAAGGGTCGGTGATCCCCGTTGTTTTATGTATATATCCGTCAAACACCATCGCGATAAGGGATGTTATGTTGGGACAAAAGAGTGAGGCAGGTAAAGAAGCAGGCCATCTATTATCCTTAGCAAATAGATTGTTAGCCAATGTTGAGCAGAATTTACACTTCCCATCCAGAGAAGACCTGTTGTGACTCTGGCACTGGGCTCGCAGGGAGATTACAGCACTACCTCCGTGGGCATACAACGTAACCCTGATATCAAGAATGGATCCCCTGAAATATATTTTTCGAAATGCCCATGCTGAATTGGGTCGGACTATCAAGATGGCAGTTAATTTTACAACAGTTTGGACATGGTGTACGTGACCTAGAAGGCCATGAAATGGGCAGGGAATTGCAGATCAGTTGGCAGGAAGCCGCCGGCAGGGAGGGATGGAGCCTGTTAGAAAACTCCTCTCCCGGGTGCGAGGATATATTTTGGGTATCGCGCGAAAAAATGTGATGACGAGGGGACAATTTTGGAAGGCTTGTATTTTGATGGCTTTGCCGATGAATGCCGTTATTGGGGGCAAGGAGCCGGGAGCGGTCCCTAGTCTCTATCACCGGAGAAACAATACCCCGTGGCCACTAAACTTTGTTTCAGCAATTCAAAACAAACACCGCTGAATTCGAGGGGTGTATCTTGGGACTTCCGATTGGCCCGTGACATGGGAGTTCAAAAAGACTAGCGGTGTTTGGGGATTCGGAATTGTAATCAGACAGGCAATCGGGGTGTACAAACATCTAAGGAGCTTCGGTTACTTCGCAATACCATCGTTTAATGTTACCCAGTTGATAGCAAAGAGGTTTCGGAAGATATCGCTTTTTCGACATTATTCCCAGGGGGGGGGCGGAATGATTTTAGCAGAGGCATTGGCCAACAACCCTGGCTTCCATTATCCATATAATCAAAAAGAAGGACATTCCAACTGATCGAGATAGCCGTACAGAATGCCCCGGCATGTTATGGAGGAAACATGTGGCAGTGTGTTATCAGACAAGGTGTGTGTTGCCAAAAGCAGCCCTGGTATCACGACATAAGGGAAATATCTGAGAGATAGGACCATTCCCGACCAGGCGACATTAGTCGAACTTGAGGATGGATGAGAATTCAAAGGATGGACAATGGAATTTTTACCTGAGTGGGGTATTCACTCATACAAAGAGGGATGCTGGGTTGGGACTGTTGCGAGTGCGTAGAATGAAACACAGGCCCGAAAGATTATGAATGAAATACATGGTGGAGTGTGGTGGGCCCCCATATTGAATGGACCGATGCTTTGCCAAAAAGATTTTGAAGGAACAGGGCATTAATGGTTTGACGCGTGAAGGGCCGATTTGCGAAGATCATGTCAAACAGGTGTTATCAATGTCAGGCGCAAAACGGTTAATGTGATCCATACGGCCTCCCAATGAACTGCACTGTATGGACCTCCCCCTGTGGCCATTTTCAATGTGTGGGAATGGATGTAATCGGATCCAAAAGAGCCCAAGGCAAGCAACGGACAAGTCAACCGGATTTCATTTCGTCATGATCGATTACTTCACCAAATGGGTTAGAAGCAGCTTCTTTCCCCAAAGTAATTCAGGAGGTCATCGTCGGGTTCATCAGGAGTAATGTCATTTGTCGATTACGAGGCAAGGCCTGATTGGTTTTGGTTCTCTAACAATGGCAAGAATTTTTAAACAACCGCCCCTCATGAGGGGATTGGTGTGACCAGTTCCAGATCAAGCACCTCAATTTCCAATTCCGTCATTTAACCGTCCGTAAGATGAATGGGGGCAGATGGAGGCTGTGCAAACAAATAACATCAAGAAAATCATGGCCAAAATGTCTGGCTAATCAGTCGGGGATGGCCGGCGGATTTTGTTGTTACCCCCTCCACCCTGCTGGGTCATACACGGAACGTCAACGCGTTTACGTCTACAGGGGCAACCCCTTACGCTTTGGTATATGGAATTGAGGGCTGTTCTACCAGCTTGAGTGTTGAGGATGGCATCCCTCAGAGTTAATGATCAGAGTTGCTCCAGAATAAGTGAGGAGGATCTGGATGCAAAATCGATGACGACCGAATTGGCCCAAATCGAATGAAAGTAAGGAGTGGCTGCCGTTTGGCTAACGGTCAATATATATCAAACCAAAGGATATCTCGATCGTTTATGACAAAAAGGGATGAAGACCATCGGAAGTTCAAAGAAAATGATTCTGGTGTTGAAGAGAGTCATCGCCTTGTCAAGACGAGGCCAAGGGGAAGTTCGCCCCCATAACTGGGGAGGAGGGCCGTTTGTGATTAAAGAAGGTGCTATCCGGAGGAAGGAGCCCTCCATATTGCAAGTGAAAATGGTATGGGTGAGGCATTTTCCACAACCCCTCCAATTCCTGACTCGGTGAAGCGGTTCTAGGCTTTGAATTATCAGGTCCTTTTTCCTTGATAGCGATACTACGTTTAGGACCTGATCTCCCAACTTGTGGGGGGGTCTACGTAGGCTAGCCATCATGGCGCTGCGTCGCGATCCTTTAAAAAATAATCCTTTCCCTAAAAAACCAAAAACCAATTTTCGATAACCAGATAAAACCTTCACCTACCCCCCTCAAAACTTTCCCACGAAACCAACTCCCTAACCAGGTTTTCACCCCATAAATAACATTACCCTGTGATCCAACCCAACAGTTATCCAAAAATCTGAGATTCAAGTCCGATGAAATCAAAAGGTGTGCGGCAATATCTGTCAAATCTCCATCAAGTCTTGGAGAATAAGAAAGAAGGGCGAAATTGTCAAAATCATTGGTCAATTGGAATAAAATGGATGATCCAATGGAAAGGCACTGATACGGACAAAAGGGGAAAAATATGACTAAATTTTATAATGCATGTCTATATATATAAGTCGTTTTTATTACAAGATTTCTCTTCAATAACTGTATGAAAACCAACATAGTCTATGCAGGAAATAAAATAATCTACAATATCTGAAACTAGCTGAAGCAGGTCATGGACAGGGCGGGGTGGGACAGATCTGAAGCGATCAGCATCTCTTGCAATCTGCTGCCCATTTTTTTGTTTTTTCTCGCCACCATTCATATCAATACGATCCAGTAAAGCAAGTAGCACGGCTGACAGCCCCAAAATGAGCATCTACCACTGGCCCTGGTCTGAAATAACAATGTCCTCCATCTGTCTGGCCAAATGGCAGCGGACTCTTAGCCCGAATGGCCCTCATTCTCTCTCGACAAAGGGCGGGCCATCCCTCTCAGGCCTTCAGTAGCAATCAGGGCCAGGGCGGAGTTTGGGAATCCTCAAGTAACCCGACTCGGGGCAGAATCGGCTGATGATAGGGTGGGTCTGGTGGTAATCTTCTGGGAAAATCACTCCAGAATCATCGAAGGACCCAAGTCCGACTCAAACTAGCCGACTCAAGTCTCCGCGCGCAACCACTTGTCGTACGTAAGCAAAACGTTCTGGATGTGACGGCTCTCACTATATTTGGCAAGGGTCCTGCAATCCCAAAAGCTCGGTTTACCCTGCAATAAGATCCCATCATCCTGTGTACAAGGATGATATAAGGAATCGGTATGGCGGCTCCAACCCGTCGAACAGAGGGGTTGGTAAATCCTGCGCTCTGATCAAACCGCCCCATAAACCGCCAGGGGAATGATAGGTCGTCACGCCCCTCAAACCCAGGCAATGGGGATGAAATCCAGGTCAGGCACATGAGTCAAGAAGCTCATGAAGGAGCAATAGCCCGGAGTAAGAACCCAATAGGTGAAAGGGAATCCTCAATGACAGACAAAATATGATGTCCCAGGAGGGCACATCAGTACAACAGCTCACACGGGACGAAGCGGGAAAAACTGCGGTGGTTTATTGTCATGGCTGACAGCAAAACCCTCGGCGACGGAAGTGGCCGATGGACTAAGATTGACTCATGGAACCACAACGTTATAACAAAGCCGAGCTCCCTCTGAAGGCTCTGCCTTCGAATAAGACTGGCAATATGTGGCTGACATATATGGTACTCCGCCAATATCATATGTAAGAATGGTGTGATCCTCCTGAAGGCTCTAACGGCCGCCACCATCCACTGTCCAAATGATCGGGTCCTGCTAGGTAAATTACAAAACTGAGATGACACAGGCCGATCTAGGACATCCACTCTCAAGGCCGCCCCCAGCGCTGAAACAGTACCGCTCCAAAGGCCTCGTGACACGGAAGGAAAATCACCGGAAGAAAAGTCGTAAAACCGTCAGGATGAGCCAAATCGGTTCAATATAAAGAACTGAAGGGGAACTCATATGGTCTGAGTGTGTATCCACCTGGACAACAGGGACAGCCCTTCGCAAACCAGTGAAAGTCAAGAGTTTTGAACGGGCGCATGGAATCTCAACTGTGACCCTAGGCACAAGGTTCTATCCAGGGGCAAGGGCCGGTTGAAGCGTAGCATCGAATCTCTTCGAGGGTTGGGGGTCAGCTCTACTGTCCCTTAACCTAAACAACCTGACGGGCAGGGGCCCAATAGCTCAGAAGACCCATCCACGAAGGCCCGCTGGCACCTGAATGGGTCAATAAGGACCAAGAATGACCCAAAAGACCATCCTGCGGGTAATCCTTTCTTGCCCAGGCAAGTCAACTGTCCAACCAGCGGAGGAGGCTGCCCACCAACCCTGTGGGAGGGAGTGGAATCCAAACGAACCAACAGTCATCTGTGAGGAGACATCTGGAAAAAAAATAGTAATCAAAAAAGACTGTACAGGGGTCTATTTCTCTACCATAATTAAAAAGCATGCATCTACAGTTAATATTGAAGCAGGTGAATCCCATAAAGATGAAAAAGAACTGTGCATGAAAATTATAATAAATGAGTTCAGTACATAGTGCGTAAATGAAAAAGAAATATAAACAGGTACATGTAACAAAAGACCCTATCTCTATCCTGATCTTAAATAAAATACTGGTATCATCTATGAAGGAAGGATCCTCCGGAACTGATCCCTCTGGGTGTCGTCGAGCTCGGAGGATCAAAGTTCATGTCAGGAATGTTAGGGATGCGCTGTGGCACTCAGGATGAAAACTTCGGGAGCCTGCATCATAACCCCCCGCACCGTCTGCTTGGCATCATAGAACCGTAAGCCTCCTCCGGTGGTCCCGGCCCAAACGAGGCCGAACAAACAGCGGACAAAACTGATCTACCTGACGGGTCAATGTGGCGATTTCTGCTCAGCGTGGGTAAGGGGTTCGAACACAGGCAGCCCAATCGGTCATACGTCACCGAGCCTGGAAACCATGTCCTCCAAGAAAGAAAGTGGCCCGAGTCTGAGGACCCGATGGTACGGGGCACCACCAGGTACGGAAGGCATCACTCGTGCTGGGACCCCGTCGAAAAGCATCCGGC